>OU611982.1:13764321-15014321 GCA_914767915.1 Agriopis aurantiaria | reverse complement strand
ATTTCATACAGTTTGTAGTCCTATTGGGTAGACCGGGTCGATGACTATTTTTACAAACTTTTAATTAATTTGCAACGTTTGTGATAAGCTGGTCTGACTTTAGGCAGAGACAGCTATTTGATTGTGCAGATAGTTTTTTTTTCTCTCGCCGTCAAATCATTTTATTTTTAGTCGACTGTCCAATTATTAATTAATTGATTATAATAATAATTATAAATGCGTTATAATTATGTTCATGTGTAAGTACTTATTTATGTTTATGTGACTTCCAAAATACTGGACCTATTTTGAATTAATGTGTAATGTTCTTGGATAAATTTGTCGTAATTTTTAGTCAGATATTTGAATTTCTTTTTCTTTCAAAAAATAAATAATGGCCAAGTGTGAGTCGGTGACAAATTTTTGTTCATTGCCAACTTAAAACTGGTAATTTCGTTACTTGGATGACCTTATCATTTCTCTCACCGAATCGAAATGCCACATTTAACTAATTTTGAAGTTATTTTTTATTTAATTGATAATATTAGTATATTTCGTGGTGGGACGGAACCCTCAGTGCGCGAGCCCAACTCGCACTTGGCCGATTTATTTGTATTTACGTACATTGATATTTTCTGCTTGACAATTTTCGTTACTTATAATAATATATATGTAAGGTGGCGCTAACTATTTTTCTAACTTTGACATGTTGTCTGATTCATAGTATGGATGGACAGACAGACAGACAGACAGACAGACTGAAAGTGTAGGCATAGCTATAGGGTCCCATTTACACACATTGCGTATGGAATCGTAAAAAGTGAAGACATAAAAAATTAAATACGTTTATTTTTGTTTTGTTTTTACTTTTTTTTATAATTTCTTAGTTAATCCGCCGTAACATTACATATTCTGTGAACATTTCAACTGGCTATCTATTACGGTGCGAAAGGGACAGACAGCCAGACGGACAAACGGACAAACGGGCAGACGGACAGATAGAAAGACTGACAGACAGACAGACAGACAGACAGACAGACAGACAGACAGACAGACAGACAGACAGACAGACATCGTAAGCTTAGTAATAGGGTCCCGTTTTCCTCTTTCGGTACGGAACCCTAAAAACGGTAATACGTACAAGCGTCAAAATTGCTTGGCATGAATATATCATAAATCCTACACAATCTAAAGTAAAACAGAAAATAATCAAAAATGGCCAAGTGTGAGTCGGTGACAAATTTCTGTTCACCACCGGTTGTCTGTCGTACGATCACTGAAGGTCGAGCGCGTCGGTAGGTACCTACTTGGATGGATGATCGCCTGAAATAATGAATGAATGTGAAGGTCAAAGGGTACAAATACAAGTTGAATAGCGCCGCCACCCGTTTGCAAGGATTCGGAACTAACCCACTCACCAATATTAAGTGCGCGATCTGAATTATAATACCAATAGCGCCAATGAGAACCAACACGGTATGAATAAAAAGTATTTTATTTTATCTTATTTTTTATGGGTATTTTGTGTCATGTTGATTCTCATTAGCGCTGTGGGCAGGTGTGGGTGTGAGTGCGGGGTGTGAGTGCGGGGTGTGATTGCGGGGTGGGAGTGTGGGGTGTGAGTATGGGTTTGAGCGCGGGATCGAGTGCGAATGTCAGCGCGAGTGTGAGCGCGGATGTAAGCGCGGGTGAGAGCGGGGTGTGAGTGTGGGTGTGGTGAGTGTGGGTACGAGCGCAGGATTGAGCGCGGATGTGAGCGCGGATGGGAGCGTGAGTGTGAGCGTGAGTGTGAGCAAGGGGTGTGAGTGCGGGGCGTCAGTGTGAGTGTGAGTATGAGTATGAGCGCGGGTTTGAGCGCGGGTGTGAGCGCGAGTGTGAGTGCGGGTGTCGTGCGGGGTGTGAGTATGGAATTGAGTATGGGTGCGGGTTAGGGTGCGGGTTTAGGTGTGGGTGCGATTGCGGGTACGGGTGTGGGTGCGATTGCGGTTACGGGTGTGAGCGCGGGCGTGAGCGCAGGTGTGCGTGCGAGTGGAGTGCGTGGTGTTAGTGCTGGGTGTGGGTGTGTGTGTGTGCGCGAGAGTGAGCATGAGTTTGAGTGCGAGTGTGAGAGCGGGTGTGAGCGCGGATATGAGCGTGTGTGTTAGCGCGGATGTGAGCGTGTGTGTTAGCGCGGGTGTGAGCGCGGGTGAGGGTGGGTGTGAGCATGAGTGTGAGTGCGGGTGTGAGTGCGGGGGTCAGAGTGGGGTGTCAATGCAGGGTGTCAGTGTGGGGTGTCAGTGCGGGGAGTCAGTGCGGGGTGTCACTGTGGTGTTAGTGCGGGGAGATAGTGCGGGGTGTCACTGTGGTGTTAGTGCGGGGAGATAGTGCGGGGTGTCAGTGCGGGGTTTCAGTGCGGGTTGTCACTTCAGGGTGTCAGTGCGGGGTGTCAGTGCGGGGTGGGAGTGTGGGGTGTGAGTGTGGGTGTGAGTCTGGGTTTGAGCGCGGGATTGAGTGCGAATGTGAGCGCGAGTGTGAGCGTGTGTGTGAGCAAAGGGTGTAAGTGCGGGGTGTGAGCGCGGATGTGAGCGCGGGGGAGAACGGGGTGTGAGTGTGGGTGTGGTGAGTGTGGGTACGAGCGCAGGTTTGAGTGCGGGTGTGAGCAAACGGTGTGAGTGCAGGGTGTGAGTGCGGGACGGGAGTGTGGGGTGTAAGTGTGGGTGTGAGTATGGGTATGAGCGCGGGATCGAGTGCGAATGTCAGCGCGAGTGTGAGCGCGGATGTAAGCGCGGGTGAGAGCGGGGTGTGAGTGTGGGTGTGGTGAGTGTGGGTACGAGCGCAGGATTGAGCGCGGATGTGAGCGCGGATGGGAGCGTGAGTGTGAGCGTGAGTGTGAGCAAGGGGTGTGAGTGCGGGGCGTCAGTGTGAGTGTGAGTATGAGTATGAGCGCGGGTTTGAGCGCGGGTGTGAGCGCGAGTGTGAGTGCGGGTGTCGTGCGGGGTGTGAGTATGGAATTGAGTATGGGTGCGGGTTAGGGTGCGGGTTTAGGTGTGGGTGCGATTGCGGGTACGGGTGTGGGTGCGATTGCGGTTACGGGTGTAAGCGTGGGTGTGCGTGTGAGTGGAGTGCGTGGTGTTAGTGCTGGGTGTGGGTGTGTGTGTGTGTGTGCGCGAGAGTGAGCATGAGTTTGAGTGCGAGTGTGAGAGCGGGTGTGAGCGCGGATATGAGCGTGTGTGTTAGCGCGGATGTGAGCGTGTGTGTTAGCGCGGGTGTGAGCGCGGGTGAGGGTGGGTGTGAGCATGAGTGTGAGCGCGGGTGTGAGTGCGGGGGTCAGAGTGGGGTGTCAGTGCAGGGTGTCAGTGTGGGGTGTCAGTGCGGGGAGTCAGTGCGGGGTGTCACTGTGGTGTTAGTGCGGGGAGATAGTGCGGGGTGTCAGTGCGGGGTTTCAGTGCGGGGTGTCAGTTCGGGGTGTCAGTGCGGGGTGTCAGTGCGGGGTGGGAGTGTGGGGTGTGGGTGTGAGTCTGGGTTTGAGCGCGGGATTGAGTGCGAATGTGAGCGCGAGTGTGAGCGTGAGTGTGAGCAAAGGGTGTAAGTGCGGGGTGTGAGCGCGGATGTGAGCGCGGGGGAGAGCGGGGTGTGAGTGTGGGTGTGGTGAGTGTGGGTACGAGCGCAGGTTTGAGCGCGGGTGTGAGCAAACGGTGTGAGTGCAGGGTGTGAGTGCGGGGCGGGAGTGTGGGGTGTAAGTGTGGGTGTGAGTATGGGTATGAGCGCAGGATTGAGCGCGGATGTGAGCGCGGATGTGAGCACGATTGTGAGCGTGAGTGTGAGCGTGAGTGTGAGCAAGGGGTGTTTGTGCGGGGCGTGAGTGTGGGTATGAGTATGAGCGCGGGTTTGAGCGTGGTTGTGAGCGCGAGTGTGAGTGCGGGTATCGTGCGGGGTGTAAGTGCTGGGTGTGAGTGTGGAATTGAGTGTGGGTGCGGGTTAGGGTGCGGGTGTGGGTGCGGATGTGGGTGCGATTGTGGGTACGGGTGTGAGCGCGGGCGTGAGCGCGTGTGGGAGTGTGGGTGCGGGTGTTGGGTTGTGAGTGCGGGTGTAAGTTTGGATGGGAATGTGGGTGTCAGTGCGGGTGTCAGTGCGGGGTGTCAGTGCGGGGTGTCAGAGTGGGGTGTCAGTGCAGGGTGTCAGTGTGGGGTGTCAGTGCGGGGAGTGAGTGTGGGTGTGAGTGCGGGTTAGAATGCGGGTGTGAGTACGAGTGCGGATGCGATTGTGGGTGTGGGCGCGGTTGTGAGCACGGGTGTGAGCGTGGGCGTGATTGTGAGCGTGAGCGTGCCGTATACCGTGTATGCATTTCCGGTAATTTCCGGTAAAATATACAATGAATAGATATATTTTTTAGAGTAAGAGTGCCTTTATGAACTAAACAATATAGGTACTAACACTACAAATACAGTTAGACTGCCCATTTGAACTGAGACACTTGAAGGTCTAAAGACAATCCAAATGCTCAAGCCCACTACCAGTTGGCAGCGTACCCAGCATGCTGGCGGCAAACACGCCAGCATTTTGGTCACGCGTCGCATTAACCATTTTGATACGATGAATGTACCTACAAAATGATTGTTCGAAAATACAATGTTTTTTTTTTGTTTTTTTTGTTTTTTATCTTAAATGTTTAAAAAAAAAACACGTCGCGTGCGAAGCCGCGCCCAAAAAACTAGTTCATATTATATAAAGCTGTAACTATTTTCACTATTGACTGACCCAGATACTATGCTAATTGATCTCCCAGAAGGAGCAATCTAGGGTATAGACAATGTACAATGAAAATATAGCCACAATCAATTCGAGTATGAGAAAAGTCTGAAATTACCTGATTGTGGAATTTTCACCATACACACTCAGCTTCCCTCGGAAACTATAACAGTCAGGGGGGGGGTGTTTGAACTAAAATTGATCAATATCTTGGGAGTTTTTTGAATCATACAAAAAAAACATGGCTCCCATACAAAAAAACACTTCTCCCATACAAAATTAATTCACTCATATCTCTGAAACGGTAAGAGATGATGGGGTCCCGTTCGACCAAATGTCATAGGTGGTCACGGGGGCTACACGGTGGGGGTAAAAAAAATCCAAAATGGTGGATTCAAAATGGCGGCCAAATTTCAAAATGGTCTGAGGGGAATGATTTTTGGCATCCGGGAGTTTTCGAGGTCTCCGATTCCATTTGTGAAATAAATTTTTGAATTCCACCATTTTTTAACATGGCTCCCATACAAGCATATTTTCTGACATTCAAATGGACCTTTGACCGAGAAGACTTATGAAAAGTCCACATTTATGTTCAGTTTTGTGTACAAATCACCTTTATCAATATAAAAAGTCACCAAGGTGACCGGCAAATGGATCATCGCTGACGCATCGTGTACTTCCCTCAGAAAGTATAATAGATACGGGGATGGTGGTGGAACAAAAAATGTCACGAATCTTGGTATTTTTTTGAATCTGTAAAAAAAAATACACATCCCATACAATTTTTTTTTTCAGACATCTCAAAATCACCAGTCTGGGCCGTTTAAAGTCCATAGTGGAAAAAAATGAAGGAAAGGTATAATTTTTTTTTATGCACTTTTGATGTAGACAGATGAAGCTATTTTTATGTTAAAAAAAAAACATGTGTATCTCGATTCGATTTTGAAATACAGGTGTTTTTATTTTTTGAAACTATCTTTTAAACCGGACTTTCATAAGAAAATATTTTAACACAGTACTATAGGAAAAAATACATAATTTACGATAGAATATTTTTTTTAGTAACGTTTCATAATAAAAAATAGATTAAATCGATTTACAATTCAATTAAATATATTACCGCAGTAACTATACACTATTCTATATGCCAATGTTCACGAGATGTTTACGTGAAGACACGTCATTGCCTGTGCCATTTTTTTTGGGCTTATAAAAATGAACCATAATGTCAAGTGTACCAGAGTTCATTTAGTTATTGTTTGTACTTAGGGCTCATTGGAAAGGAAAAAAAGTACCTGCCTGTGCGCTCTGTCCTACCGGGTTTTTTTAAAATGTAAAGCACACTTATTTTTAGACTTTGTTACAATGTGTGACGGTTTATCTGTTTGTTTTTTGGGTTAAAAGATAAGTTGGTCTGACTGTGGTACGCAAACACTGGGCGCCCGTACAAACCGATTCAAATGAAAACCATATCTCGCTCGGCGCCATAAGGGTCATGTTCCCGCAGTCACCTAAGCTCGCGTAGAGCACTCAAGTTCTACTTCAAAATTGATTAGGTATTATTTAATTATTATTTCAATCGTTTTTAGTAAGCCATCTTAAAAAACCGCATCAACAACTATTGTTCTTTCTTTGACATGGTATTTGATTCATAGGAGGGCGGCCAGACAGACAGACAGACAACGTAGGCATAGTAATAGGGTCCCGTTTACACCCATTGCGTATGGAACCGTAAATATTGCCCCGCATAACTATAAGGTACTATATTTAGTAAGTAGGTATGTATAATTTAGTTAGTAGTTTAACATCACAGCTACGTTTTTACCCGACTGCCCAATATGGAGGGAGATTGTTAAACTTAAACGGCTTGAATTAGGTGTGTTTTATTATGCAATTGGATTTTTAGGGTTCCGTACCTAAACGGTAAAAAAGGGACCCTATTACTAAGCCTACGATGTCTGTCTGTTTGTCCGTCTGTCCTACCTATTGACGGTTGTACTTTTTGAACCGTAATAGGTAGCTAATTGAAATTTTCAAAGAATATGTAATGTTACGGCGGATTAATTAAGAAATAATAAAAATGTCAAAAAGTCAAAACGAAATGGTGGTCCACATACAACAAACGTATTTTTTTAACGTATTTTTGTATTAGCTCTAATGTAAAAACGGTAAACACGTACAAGCTTCAAACTATTGTATGGAAACAAATAATAAATAATGGCCAAGTGCGAGTCAGTGAATAATTTCGGTTCACCGCTGGATCTCGTACGATCACCGAAGTGAAGCAACGTCGGGCGCGGTCGGTACCTACCTATATACTTGGATGGGTGACCGCCATTACAAATAAAAAAAAACATTATTTACGATAGAATATTTTTTTTAGTATCGTTTCATAATAAAAAATAGATTAAATCGATTTACAATTCAATTAAATATATTAACGTAGTAACTATACACTATTCTATGCCATTGTTTACGCGATGTGCTCACAGGTGAAGACAATTTGCCTGACATTTTGGACTTATAAAATGAGCCTTAATGTTATATGTACCAGAGTTCATTTAATTGTTGTTTGTACTTGGGGCTAATTGGAACAAATTGGCTACCGGTTTTATATGTAAAGCATATAATCTTTGGTAAAGCACACTTTGCTGGTATTTTTAGACTTTGTTACAATGCGTGACGGTTTATCTGTTTGTTTTTTGGGTTAAAAGATAAGGTGGTCTGAGAAATGTAAGCACGGGGGGCGCCCGTACAAACTCAATTCATAGTTATGAAAACCGTATCTCGGCGCAATAAGAGTCAGGTTCGTGTATTTAATTTCCCGCAGTCACCTGAACTCGCGTAGAGCTCACGGTACAGCCCTCAAATTCTATTTGAAAATGGATGGGGTCCAGATGGAAATATCGGGTTACATAATTATTTAAGCCATCTAGAAAACCGCAAAGACCCAAACTCGACTAAAGACATTTCGATCGATAGAAAAAAAAAAACACTTTTCTCCCTGTTTATTTTAATTCAGTGGTTATCAAAAACTATTGTTCTATCTTTGACATGTTGTCTGATTCATAGGAAGAGGGACGGACAGACAGACAGCGTAGGCATAGTAATAGGGTCCCGTTTACACTTATTGCGTATGGAACCGTAAAAATTGCCTCCGTGTTACTAGGTAACGTACTACATTCAGTAGGTAGGTAAGTATAATTTAGTTGTTTGTTTGTCCGTTAGCATTCGGCTAATCGGATTTTATCTTTTTTCAAATATCTAAGTAATATTGATATTATTAGGTGTCATACATACAACATAAAATAAAAGCTTTTTGTATGTGACAAATTCGTGAGAATCCAATTTTTTCCGTGTTCAATTATGCATATTTTTTATGCATCACAGCTACGTTTTTACCCGACTGCCCAATATGGAGGGAGATTGTTAAACTTAAACGGCTTGAATTAGGTGTGTTTTATTTTGCAATTGGATTTTTAGGGTTCCGTACCCAAACGGTAAAAAAGGGACCCTATTACTAAGCCTAGGATGTCTGTATGTCAGTCTGTCCGTTCGGTTGTACCTTTCGAACCGTAATATAGATAGCTAATTGAAATTTTAACAGAATATGTAATATTACGGCGGATTAATTGAGAAATAATAAAAAAGTCAAAACTAAATGTTGGTCCACATACAACAAACGTATTTTTTAACGTATTTTTGTATTAGCTCTAATGTTAAAATGGTAATACGTACAAACGTCAAACTTTGCATAGATTATAGAACATATTTTCTAAAGTATAAAAACAAATAATAAATAATGGCCAAGTGCGAGTCAGTGAAACATTTCGGTTCACCACTGGACCTCGTACGATCACCGAAGTAAAGCAACGTCGGGCGCGGTCGAATGGGTGACCACCTGGGCGTTGATAGGATGTTGTATAGGTATTTGCAAAATTTTTTTTTGTTCTTTAGTAGCTAACAAGTTAAGTGGTGCATCAAAACCCTCAGTGCGCGAGCCCGACTCGCACTTGACTTGGCTTTATTTGTAACTGTCACGGATCATAAGTGTGACACGCACGCACGACAGACACATCCTCGACAAAAATATTAATTGAGTATAGGTGTTAGATTTCTCATCAGGGGCATTACGGCCACCTGTTTTATGTGATTGCGACAAAATTGCGAAACCACATAACCGTATCGCGGCGCGTTAAGGTTCACGTTAGCGTGATTTTCCGTATTGCGCTTTTTGAATCTGCAAAAAAAATATACGTCCCATACAATATTTTTTTTTTCATATGAACCAAAATCACGTGTCTGTGCAGTTTCACGTCCATTGTGGAAAAAAAATGAAGGGAAAGTATAGAATTTTTTATGCATTTTTAATGTAGACAGATAAAGGGAGTTTTCGAGGTACCCAATTCCATCTCTGAAATCAGTTTTTGAATTGTGCCATTTTTCAGGATGGCTGCCATACAAGCATATTTTCTAACATCCAAATGGACACCTCTGACCAAGAAGACATCATGAAATGCATTTTTTATGTAGACAGATGAAGCTTATTTTATGTTAAAAAAAAACATATGTATCTCGATTCTATTTTGAAATACAGTTTTTATTTTTTGAAACTAACTTTTAAACTGGACTTTCATAAGAAAATATTTCGATACAGTACTATAGGAAAAAATACATAATTTACGATACAATATTTTTTTAGTATCATTTCATAATAAAAAATTGATTAAATCGATTTACAATTCAATTAAATATTGCCCCTGTAACTATACACTATTCTATATGCCAATGTTCACGAGATGTTTACGTGAAGACACGTCATTGCCTGTGACATTTTGGGCTTATAAAAATGAGCCTTAATGTAAAGAGTACCAGAGTTCATTTAGTTATTGTTTGTACTTAGGGCACAATGGAAAGGAAAAAAGTACCTGCCTGCGCGCTCTGTCCTAACGGTTTTTTTTTTAAATGTAAAGCACACTTTGCTGTTATTTTTAGACTTTGTTACAATGTGTGACGGTTTATCTGTTTGTTTTTTGGGTTAAAAGATAAATTGGTCTGACTGTAGTACGCAAACACTGGGCGCCCGTACGAACCGATTCAAATGAAAACTATATCTCGCTCGGCGCAATAAGGGTCATTTTCCCGCAACCACCTAAACTCGCGTAGAGCACTCAAGTTCTACTTGAAAATTGATTAGGTATTATTTAATTATTATTTCAATTGTTTTTAGTAAGCCATCTAAACAACCGCAAAGACCTAAACACGACTAAAGACATTTCTGATTTGCGCTTTTCTCCCTGTTTTTTAATTTTATTCAATGGTTATCAGTGGTTATCAACAACTATTGTTCTTTCTTTGACATGGTATTTGATTCATAGGAGGGAGGCGACAGACAGACAGCGTAGGCATAGTAATAGGGTCCCGTTTACACCCATTGCGTATGGAACCGTAAAAATTGCCCCGCGTAACTATAAGGTACTACATTTAGTGAGTAGGTATGTATAATTTAGTTCTTGGTTTGTCCGTTAGCATTCGGCTAACATCACAGCTACGTTTTTACCCGACTGCCCAATATGGAGGGAGATAGTTAAACTTAAACGGCTTGAATTAGGTGTATATTATTTTGCAATTGGATTTTTAGGGTTCCGTACCTAAACGGTAAAAAAGAGACCCTATTACTAAGCCTACGATGTCTGTCTGTTTGTCCGTCTGTCCTACCTATTGACGGTTGTACTATTTGAACCGTAATAGGTAGCTAATTGAAATTTTCAAAGAATATGTAATGTTACGGCGGATTAATTAAGAAATAATAAAAATGTCAAAAAGTCAAAACGAAATGGTGGTCCACATACAACAAACGTATTATTTTAACGTATTTTTGTATTAGCTCTAATGTAAAAACGGTAAACACGTACAAGCTTCAAACTATTGTATGGAAACAAATAATAAATAATGGCCAAGTGCGAGTCAGTGAATAATTTCGGTTCACCGCTGGATCTCGTACGATCACCGAAGTGAAGCAATGTCGGGCGCGGGCGGTACCTACCTATATACTTGGATGGGTGACCGCCTGGGCGTTGATGGGATGTTGTTTATTTGCACAAATGTTTTTTGTTCTTTAGTAGCTAACAAGTTATGTGGTGCTACACAACCCTCAGTGCACGAGCCCGACTCGCACTTGGCTTGGCTTTATTTGTAACTGTCACGGATCATAAGTGTGACACGCACGCACGACAGACACATCCTCGACAAAAATATTAATTGAGTATTTATAGGTGTTAGGTTCCTCATCAGGGGCATTACGGCTAACTGTTTTATGCGAGTCTGTTTATGTGATTGCGACAAAATTGCGCAACCGCATAACAGTATCGCGGCGCGTTAAGGTTCACGTTCGCCTGATTTTCCGTACTGCGCATTTTTGAATCAGCAAAAAATAAATATATGTCCCATACTTTTTTTTAATACGCACCAAAATCATGTGTCTGTGCAGTTTCACGTCCTTGTGAAAGAAAAATGAAGGGAAGGTATACAATTTTTATGCATTTTTAATGTAGACAGATAAAGCTATTTTTTATATTGAAAAAAAAAAAAACATGTGTCTCTCGATTTGATTTCTAAATAGATACAGGTGTTTTAAATTTGTTTAAACGATCTTTAAACTGGACTTTCATAAGATTTATTATTTTTTTATATAGTACTATAGGAAAAAATACATAATTTACGATACAGTTTTTTTTTTAAAGTATCGTTTCATAATAACTAACTATAATGGTGTACTATTTGCGTTTAAGGTGGTGTTTACCAAAGCAGCGGAAAATTCAAATTTCATACAGTTTGTAGTCCTATTGGGTAGACCGGGTCGATGACTATTTTTACAAACTTTTAATTAATTTGCAACGTTTGTGATAAGCTGGTCTGACTTTAGGCAGATACAGCTATTTGATTGTGCAGATAGGTTTTTTTTCTCTCGCCGTCAAATCATTATATTTTTACTCGACTGTCCTGTCCAATTATTAATTAATTTAATTAATTGATTATAATAATAATTGCGTTATAATTATGTTTCATGTGTAAGTACTTATTTATGTTTATGTGACTTCCAAAATACTGGACCTATTTTGAATTAATGTGTAATGTTCTTGGATAAATTTGTCGTAATTTTTAGTCAGGTACTTAATTTACTTTTTCTTTCAAAAAATAAATAACGGCCAAGTGTGAGTCGGTGACAAATTTTTGTTCATTGCCAACTTAAAACTGGTAATTTTGTTACTTGGACGACCTTATCATTTCTCTCACCGAATCGAAATGCCACATTTAACTAATTTTGAAGTTGTTTTTTATTTAATTGATAATATTAGTATATTTTGTGGTGGGACGGAACCCTCAGTGCGCGAGCCACTCGCACTTGGCCGATTTATTGGTATTTACATACATTGATATTTTCTGCTTGACAATTTTCGTTACTTATAATATTACTTATAATAATATATGTAAGGTGGGACAGACAGACAGACTGACAGTGTAGGCATAGCTATAGGGTCCCATTTACACACATTGCGTATGGAATCGTAAAAAGTGAAGACATAAAAAAATTAAAGACGCTTTACGTATTACCGTTTTAACATTAGAGCTAATACACAAATTACGTAAAAAAATACGTTTATTTTTGTTTTGTTTTTACTTTTTTTTTTTATAATTTCTTAGTTAATCCGCCGTAACATTACATATTCTGTGAACATTTCAACTGGCTGTCTATTACGGTGCGAAAGGGACAGACAGCCAGACGGACAAACGGACAGACGGACAGAGAGAAAGACTGACAGACAGACAGACAGACATCGTAGGCTTAGTAATAGGGTCCCGTTTTCCTCTTTCGGTACGGAACCCTAAAAACGGTAATACGTACAAGCGTCAAAATTGCTTGGCATGATCATAAATCCTACACAATCTAAATTAAAACAGAAAATAATCAAAAATGGCCAAGTGTGAGTCGGTGACAAATTTCTGTTCAAGTCGTACGATCACTGAAGGTCCAGCGCGGTCGGTAGGTACCTACTTGGATGGATAACCGCCTGAAATAATGAATGAATGTGAAGGTCAAAGGGTACAAATACAAGTTGAATAGCGCCGCCACCCGTTTGCAAGGATTCGGAACTAACCCACTCACCAATATTAAGTGCGCGATCTGAATTATACCAATAGCGCCTATTGCCACAAACCGCGCCAATGAGAACCAACACGGTATGAATAAAAAGTATTTTATTTTATCTTATTTTTTATGAGTATTTTGTGTCATGTTGATTCTCATTAGCGCTGTGGGCGGGTGTGGGTGTGAGTGCGGGGTGTGAGTTCAGGGTGTGATTGCGGGGTGGGAGTGTGGGGTGTGAGTGTGGGTGTGACTATGGGTTTGAGCGCGGGATTGAGTGCGAATGTGAGCGTGAGTGTGAGCAAGGGGTGTGAGCGCGGGTGAGAGCGGGGTGTGAGTGTGGGTGTGGTGAGTGTGGGTACGAGCGCGGGTGTGAGCAAACGGTGTGAATGCAGGGTGTTAGTGCGGGGTGGGAGTGTGGGGTGTAAGTGTGGGTGTGAGTATGGATATGAGCGCGGATGTGAGCGCGGATGTGAACGCGAGTGTGAGTGTGAGTGTGAGCAAGGGGTGTGAGTGCGGGGCGTGAGTGTGAGTGTGAGTATGAGTATGAGGTGGGTTTGAGCGCGGGTTTGAGCGCGGGTGTGAGCGCGAGTGTAAGTGCGGGTGTCGTGCGGGGTGTAAGTGCTGGGTGTGTGTGGAATTGAGTATGGGTGCTGGTGTGGGTGCGGGTTAGGGTGTGGGTGCGATTGCGGGTACGGGTGTGAGCGCGGGCGTGAGTGCGAGTGGAGTGCGTGGTATTAGTGCTGGATGTAGGTGCGTGCGCGAGAGTGAGCATGAGTGTGAGCGCGGGTGTGAGTGCGGGGTGTGAATGCGGGCTGTGAGTGTGGATGTGAGTGCGAGTGTGGCTGTGGGTAGGAGTGCGGTTGTGAGTGTGGATGTGGGTGTGAGTGTGGGGTGTGGGTGTGGGTGAGGGTGGGAGTGCGGGTGCAAGTGTGGGTGTGAATGCGAGTGTGAGCGTGGGTGTGAGCACGTGAGTGAGCATGAGTGTGAGCGCGGGTGCGAGTGCGTGTTGAGTGTGAGCGTGAGCGCATGTGGGAGTGTGGGTGCGTGTGTGGGTGCAGGTATGGGTGCGGGTGTGGGGTGTGAGTGTTGGGTATAAGTGCGGGTGTAAGTTTGGATGGGAGTGTGGGTGTCAGTGTGGGGTTTCAAGTGCCGGGTGTCAGTGCGGGGAGTGAGTGTGGATGTGATTGTGGGTGTTGGTCCATGTATGGATGCGGGTGTGGATGCGGGTGCGAGTGTGGATGCGGGTACGAGTGTGAATGCGGGTGTGAGTGGGGATCTGAGTGCGGGTGCGGGTGTGGGTTTGGGTGTGCGTGTGGGTGCGGGTGTCGTGCGGGGTGTAAGTGCGGGGTGTAAGTGCTGGGTGTAAGTGCTGGGTGTGAGTGTGAAATTGAGTGTGGGTGCTGGTGTGGGTGCGGGTTTAGGTGCGGGTGTGGGTGTGATTGCGGGTACGGGTGTGGGTGCGATTGCGGTTACGGGTGTGAGCGCGGGTGTGCGTGCGAGTGGAGTGCGTGGTGTTAGTGCTGGGTGTGGGTGTGTGTGTGTGCGCGAGAGTGAGCATGAGTTTGAGTGCGAGTGTGAGAGCGGGTGTGAGCGCGGATATGAGCGTGTGTGTTAGCGCGGATGTGAGCGTGTGTGTTAGCGCGGGTGTGAGCGCGGGTGAGGGTGGGTGTGAGCATGAGTGTGAGTGCGGGTGTGAGTGCGGGGGTCAGAGTGGGGTGTCAGTGCAGGGTGTCAGTGTGGGGTGTCAGTGCGGGGAGTCAGTGCGGGGTGTCACTGTGGTGTTAGTGCGGGGAGATAGTGCGGGGTGTCAGTGCGGGGTTTCAGTGCGGGGTGTCAGTTCGGGGTGTCAGTGCGGGGTGTCAGTGCGGGGTGGGAGTGTGGGGTGTGGGTGTGAGTCTGGGTTTGAGCGCGGGATTGAGTGCGAATGTGAGCGCGAGTGTGAGCGTGAGTGTGAGCAAAGGGTGTAAGTGCGGGGTGTGAGCGCGGATGTGAGCGCGGGGGAGAGCGGGCTGTGAGTGTGGGTGTGGTGAGTGTGGGTACGAGCGCAGGTTTGAGTGCGGGTGTGAGCAAACGGTGTGAGTGCAGGGTGTGAGTGCGGGGCGGGAGTGTGGGGTTTAAGTGTGGGTGTGAGTATGGGTATGAGCGCAGGATTGAGCGCGGATGTGAGCGCGGATGTGAGCACGAGTGTGAGCGTGAGTGTGAGCGTGAGTGTGAGCAAGGGGTGTTTGTGCGGGGCGTGAGTGTGGGTATGAGTATGAGCGCGGGTTTGAGCGTGGTTGTGAGCGCGAGTGTGAGTGCGGGTGTCGTGCGGGGTGTAAGTGCTGGGTGTGAGTGTGGAATTGAATGTGGGTGCGGGTTAGGGTGCGGGTGTGGGTGCGGATGTGGGTGCGATTGTGGGTACGGGTGTGAGCGCGGGCGTGAGCGCGTGTGGGAGTGTGGGTGCGGGTGTTGGGTTGTGAGTGCGGGTGTAAGTTTGGATGGGAATGTGGGTGTCAGTGCGGGTGTCAGTGCGGGGTGTCAGTGCGGGGTGTCAGAGTGGGGTGTCAGTGCAGGGTGTCAGTGTGGGGTGTCAGTGCGGGGAGTGAGTGTGGGTGTGAGTGCGGGTTAGAATGCGGGTGTGAGTACGAGTGCGGATGCGATTGTGGGTGTGGGCGCGGTTGTGAGCACGGGTGTGAGCGTGGGCGTGATTGTGAGTGTGAGCGTGCCGTATACCGTGTATGCATTTCCGGTAATTTCCGGTAAAATATACAATGAAAAGATATATTTTTTAGGGTAAGAGTGCCTTTATGAACTAAACAATATAGGTACTAACACTACAAATACAGTTAGACTGCCCATTTGAACTGAGACACTTGAAGGTCTAAAGACAATCCAAATTCTCAAGCCCACTACCAGTTGGCAGCGTACCCAGCATGCTGGCGGCAAACACGCCAGCATTTTGGTCACGCGTCGCATTAACCATTTTGATACGATGAATGTACCTACAAAATGATTGTTCGAAAATACAATGTTTTTTTTTTGTTTTTTTTGTTTTTTATCTTAAATGTTTAAAAAAAAAACACGTCGCGTGCGAAGCCGCGCCCAAAAAACTAGTTCATATTATATAAAGCTGTAACTATTTTCACTATTGACTGACCCAGATACTATGCTAATTGATCTCCCAGAAGGAGCAATCTAGGGTATAGACAATGTATAATGAAAATATAGCCACGATCAAGTCGAGTATGAGAAAAGTCTGAAATTACCTGATTGTGGAATTTTCACTATACACACTCAGCTTCCCACGGAAACTATAACAGTCAGGGGGTTGGTGTTTGAACTAAAATTGATCAATATCTTGGGAGTTTTTTGAATCATACAAAAAAAACATGGCTCCCATACAAAAAAACACTTCTCCCATACAAAATTAATTCACTCATATCTCTGAAACGGTAAGAGATGATGGGGTCCCGTTCGACCAAATGTCATAGGTGGTCATGGGGGCTACACGGTGGGGGTAAAAAAAATCCAAAATGGTGGATTCAAAATGGCGGCCAAATTTCAAAATGGTCTGAGGGGAATGATTTTTGGCATCCGGGAGTTTTCGAGGTCTCCGATTCCATTTGTGAAATAAATTTTTGAATTCCACCATTTTTTAACATGGCTCCCATACAAGCATATTTTCTGACATTCAAATGGACCTTTGACCGAGAAGACTTATGAAAAGTCCACATTTATGTTCAGTTTTGTGCACAAATCACCTTTATCAATATGAAAAGTCACCAAGGTGATCGGCAAATGGATCATCGCTGACGCATCGTGTACTTCCCTCAGAAAGTATAATAGATACGGGGATGGTGGTTGAACAAAAAATGTCACGAATCTTGGTAATTTTTTGAATCTGTAAAAAAAAATACACATCCCATACAAATTTTTTTTTCAGACATCTCAAAATCACCAGTCTGGGCCGTTTAAAGTCCATTGTGGAAAAAAATGAAGGAAAGGTATAATTTTTTTTTATGCACTTTTGATGTAGACAGATGAAGCTATTTTTATGTCAAAAAAAAAACATGTGTATCTCGATTCGATTTTGAAATACAGGTGTTTTTATTTTTTGAAACTATCTTTTAAACCGGACTTTCATAAGAAAATATTTTAATACAGTACTATAGGAAAAAATACATTATTTACGATAGAATATTTTTTTTAGTATCGTTTCATAATAAAAAATAGATTAAATCGATTTACAATTCAATTAAATATATTATCGCAGTAACTATACACTATTCTATGCCATTGTTTACGCGATGTGCTCACAGGTGAAGACAATTTGCCTGACATTTTGGACTTATAAAATGAGCCTTAATGTTATACGTACCAGAGTTCATTTAATTGTTGTTTGTACTTGGGGCTTTATATGTAAAGCACACTTTGCTGGTATTTTTAGACTTTGTTACAATGCGTGACGGTTTATCTGTTTGTTTTTTGGGTTAAAAGATAAGGTGGTCTGACTGTGGTCAAACTCAATTCATAGTTATGAAAACCGTATCTCGGCGCAATAAGAGTCAGGTTCGTGTATTTAATTTCCCGCAGTCACCTGAACTCGCGTAGAGCTCACGGTACAGCCCTCAAATTCTATTTGAAAATGGATGGGGTCCAGATGGAAATATCGGGTTACATAATTATTTCAATCGTTTTTAATAAGCCATCTAGAAAACCGCAAAGACCCAAACTCGACTAAAGACATTTCGATCGATAGAAAAAAAAAACACTTTTCTCCCTGTTTATTTTAATTCAGTGGTTATCAAAAACTATTGTTCTATCTTTGACATGTTGTCTGATTCATAGGAGGGACGGACAGACAGACAGACAGACAGATAGCGTAGGCATAGTAATAGGGTCCCGTTTACACTTATTGCGTATGGAACCGTAAAAATTGCCTCCGTGTTAAGTACTAGGTAACGTACTACATTCAGTAGGTAGGTAAGTATAATTTAGTTGTTTGTTTGTCAATTTGTAATATTGTTATTATTAGGTGTCATACATACAACATAAAATAAAAGCTTTTTGTATGTGACAAAGTCGTGAGAATCCATTTTTTTTCGTGTTCAATTATGCATATTTTTTTATACATCACAGCTACGTTTTTACCCGACTGCCCAATATGGAGGGAGATTGTTAAACTTAAACGGCTTGAATTAGGTGTGTTTTATTTTGCAATTGGATTTTTAGGGTAAACGTAAAACCCAAACGGTAAAAAAGGGACCCTATTACTAAGCCTAGGATGTGTGTCTGTCAGTCTGTCCGTTCGGTTGTACCTTTCGAACCGTAATATAGATAGCTAATTGAAATTTTAACAGAATATGTAATATTACGGCGGATTAATTGAGAAAAAATGTTGGTCCACATACAACAAACGTATTTTTTAACGTATTTTTGTATTAGCTCTAATGTTAAAACGGTAATACGTACAAACGTCAAACTTTGCGTGATTATAGAACATATTTTCTAAAGTATAAAAACAAATAATAAATAATGGCCAAGTGCGAATCAGTGAAACATTTCGGTTCACCACTGGACCTCGTACGATCATCGAAGTAAAGCAACGTCGGGCGCGGTCGGTACCTACATACTTGAATGGGTGACCACCTGGGCGTTGATAGGATGTTGTATAGGTATTTACAAAAAAAAAATTTTTGTTCTTTAGTAGCTAACAAGTTAAGTGGTGCATCAAAACCCTCAGTGCGCGAGCCCGACTCGCACTTGACTTGGCTTTATTTGTAACTGTCACGGATCATAAGTGTGACACGCACGCACGACACATTCTCGACAAAAATATTAATTGAGTATAGGTGTTAGATTCCTCATCAGGGGCATTACGGCCACCTGTTTTATGTGATTGCGACAAAATTGCGAAACCACATAACCGTATCGCGGCGCGTTAAGGTTCACGTTAGCGTGATTTTCCGTATTGCGCTTTTTGAATCTGCAAAAAAAATATACGTCCCATGCAATTTTATTTTTTTCATATGAACCAAAATCACGTGTCTGTGCAGTTTCACGTCCATTGTGGAAAAAAAATGAAGGGAAAGTATAGAATTTTTTATGCATTTTTAATGTAGACAGATAAAGGGAGTTTTCGAGGTCCCCAATTCCATCTCTGAAATCAGTTTTTGAATTCTGCCATTTTTCAGGATGGCTGCCATACAAGCATATTTTCTAACATCCAAATGGACACCTCTGACCAAGAAGACATCATGAAATGCATTTTTTATGTAGACAGATGAAGCTTATTTTATGTTTAAAAAAAACATATGTATCTCGATTCTATTTTGAAATACAGTTTTTATTTTTTGAAACTAACTTTTAAACTGGACTTTCATAAGAAAATATTTTGATAGGAAAAAATACATAATTTACGATACAAAATTTTTTTTAGTATCGTTTCATAATAAAAAATCGATTAAATCGATTTACAATTCAATTAAATATTGCCTCAGTAACTATACACTATTCTATATGCCAATGTTCACGAGATGTTTACGTGAAGACACGTCATTGCCTGTGACATTTTGGGCTTATAAAAATGAACCTTAATGTCAAGTGTACCAGAGTTCATTTAGTTATTGTTTGTACATAGGGCTCATTGGAAAGGAAAAAAGTACCTGCCTGTGCGCTCTGTCCTACCGGTTTTTTAAAAATATAAAGCACACTTTGCTGATATTTTTAGACTTTGTTACAATGTGTGACGGTTTATCTGTTTGTTTTTTGGGTTAAAAGATAAGTTGGTCTAACTGTAGTACGCAAACACTGGGCGCCCGTACAAACCGATTCAAATGAAAACCATATCTCGCTCGGCGCCATAAGGGTCATGTTCCCGCAGTCACCTAAACTCGCGTAGACCATTCAAAATTGATTAGGTATTATTTAATTATTATTTCAATCGTTTTTAGTAAGCCATCTAAAAAAACCGCTTAATTTTATTCAATGGTTATCAATGGTTATCAACAACTATTGTTCTTTCTTTGACATGGTATTTGATTCATAGGAGGGCGGCGACAGACAGACAGCGTAGGCATAGTAATAGGGTCCCGTTTACACCCATTGCGTATGGAATCGTAAAAATTGCCCCGCGTAACTATAAGGTACTACATTTAGTAAGTAGGTATGTATAATTTAGTTCTTGGTTTGTCCGTTAACATTCGGCTAACATCACAGCTACGTTTTTACCCGACTGCCCAATATGGAGGGAGATTCTTAAACTTAAACGGCTTGAATTAGGTGTGTTTTATTTTGCAAAAAAGGGACCCTATTACTAAGCCTACGATGTCTGTCTGTTTGTCCGTCTGTCCTACCTATTGACGGTTGTACTTTTTGAACCGTAATAGGCAGCTAATTGAAATTTTCACAGAATATGTAATGTTACGGCGGATTAATTAAGAAATAATAAAAATGTCAAAAAGTCAAAACGAAATGGTGGTCCACATACAACAAACGTATTTTTTTAACGTATTTTTGTATTAGCTCTAATGTAAAAACGGTAAACACGTACAAGCTTCAAACTATTGTATGGAAACAAATAATAAATAATGGCCAAGTGCGAGTCAGTGAATAATTTCGGTTCACCGCTGGATCTCGTACGATCACCGAAGTGAAGCAATGTCGGGCGCGGGCGGTACCTACCTATATACTTGGATGGGTGACCGCCTGGGCGTTGATGGGATGTTGTTTATTTGCACAAATGTTTTTTGTTCTTTAGTAGCTAACAAGTTATGTGGTGCTACACAACCCTCAGTGCGCGAGCCCGACTCGCACTTGGCTTGGCTTTATTTGTAACTGTCACGGATCATAAGTGTGACACGCACGCACGACAGACACATCCTCGACAAAAATATTAATTGAGTATAGGTGTTAGGTTCCTCATCAGGGGCATTACGGCTAACTGTTTTATGTGAGTCTGTTTATGTGATTGCGACAAAATTGCGCAACCGCATAACCGTATCGCGGCGCGTTAAGGTTCACGTTCGCCTGATTTTCCGTTTTTGAATCAGCAAAAAAAAAAAATATGTCCCATACTTTTTTT
The DNA here is from genome assembly GCA_914767915.1 of Agriopis aurantiaria. Lineage (NCBI taxonomy): Eukaryota > Metazoa > Arthropoda > Insecta > Lepidoptera > Geometridae > Agriopis > Agriopis aurantiaria. Next base: position 14,993,403 of record OU611982.1, on the reverse strand, counting down.
TTAATACACACCAAAATCATGTGTCTGTGCAGTTTCACGTCCTTGTGAAAGAAAAATGAAGGGAAGGTATACAATTTTTATGCATTTTTAATGTAGACAGATAAAGCTATTTTTTATATTGAAAAAAAAAAATACATATGTATCTCGATTTGATTTCTAAATAGATACAGGTGTTTTAAATTTGTTTAAACTATCTTTGAAACTGAACTTTCATAAGATTTTTTTATTTTTTTATATAGTACTATAGGAAAAAATACATAATTTACGATACAGTTTTTATTTTATTTTTATTATCGTTTCATAATAACTAACTATAATGGTGTACTATTTGCGTTTAAGGTGGTGTTTACCAAAGCGGCGGAAAATTCAAATTTCATACAGTTTGTAGTCCTATTGGGTAGACCGGGTCGATGACTATTTTTTACAAACTTTTAATTAATTTGCAACGTTTGTGGTAAGCTGGTCTGACTTTAGGCAGAGACAGCTATTTGATTGTGCAGATAGGTTTTTTTTTCTCTCGTCGTCAAATCATTATATTTTTGCTCGACTGTCCAATTATTAAATAATTTAATTAATTGATTATAATAATAATTGCGTTATAATTATGTTTCATGTGTAAGTACTTATTTATGTTTATGTGACTTTCAAAATACTGGACCTATTTTGAATTAATGTGTAATGTTCTTGGATAAATTTGTCGTAATTTTTAGTCAGGTATTTAATTAACTTTTTCTTTCAAAAAATAAATAATGGCCAAGTGTGAGTCGGTGACAAATTTTTGTTCATTGCCAACTTAAAACTGGTAATTTTGTTACTTGGACGACCTTATCATTTCTCTCACCGAATCGAAATGCCACATTTAACTAATTTTGAAGTTGTTTTTTATTTAATTGATAATATTAGTATATTTTGTGATGGGACGGAACCCTCAGTGCGCGAGCCCAACTCGCACTTGGCCGATTTATTTGTATTTACGTACATTGATATTTTCTGCTTGACAATTTTCGTTACTTATAATAATATATGTAAGGTGGCGCTAACTATTTTTCTAACTTTGACATGTTGTCTGATTCATAGTATGGATGGACAGACAGACAGACAGACAGACAGACAGACAGACAGACAGACAGACAGACAGACAGACTGACAGTGTAGGCATAGCTATAGGGTCCCATTTACACACATTGCGTATGGAATCGTAAAAAGTGAAGACATAAAAAAATTAAATGCGTTTATTTTTGTTTTGTTTTTACTTTTTTTTATAATTTCTTAGTTAATCCACCGTAACATTACATATTCTGTGAACATTTCAACTGGCTATCTATTACGGTGCGAAAGGGACAGACAGCCAGACGGACAAACGGACAAACGGGCAGACGGACAGAGAGAAAGACTGACAGACAGACAGACGGACAGACATCGTAGGCTTAGTAATATGGTCCCGTTTTCCTCTTTCGGTATGGAACCCTAAAAACGGTAATACGTACAAGCGTCAAAATTGCTTGGCATGATCATAAATCCTACACAATCTAAAGTAAAACAGAAAATAATCAAAAATGGCCAAGTGTGAGTCGGTGACAAATTTCTGTTCACGTCGTACGATCACTGAAGGTCCAGCGCGGTCGGTAGGTACCTACTTGGATGGATGACCGCCTGAAATAATGAATGAATGTGAAGGTCAAAGGGTACAAATACAAGTTGAATAGCGCCGCCACCCGTTTGCAAGGATTCGGAACTAACCCACTCACCAATATTAAGTGCGCGATCTGAATTATACCAATAGCGCCTATTGCCACAAACCGCGCCAATGAGAACCAACACGGTATGAATAATAAGGATTTTATTTTATCTTATTTTTTATGAGTATTTTGTGTCATGTTGATTCTCATTAGCGCTGTGGGCGGGTGTGGGTGTGAGTGCGGGGTGTGATTGCGGGGTGTGTGCGGGGTGTGAGTGCGGGGTGTGGTTGCGGGGTGGGAGTGTGGGGTGTGAGTGTGGGTGTGAGTGCGGGGTGTGATTGCGGGGTGGGAGTGTGGGGTGTGAGTGTGGGTGTGAGTCTGGGTTTGAGCGTGGGATTGAGTGCGAATGTGAGCGCGAGTGTGAGCGTGAGTGTGAGCAAAGGGTGTAAGTGCGGGGTGTGAGCGCGGATGTGAGCGCGGGGGAGAGCGGGGTGTGAGTGTGGGTGTGGTGAGTGTGGGTACGAGCGCAGGTTTGAGCGCGGGTGTGAGCAAACGGTGTGAGTGCAGGGTGTGAGTGCGGGACGGGTGTGTGGGGTGTAAGTGTGGGTGTGAGTATGGGTATGAGCGCAGGATTGAGCGCGGATGTGAGCGCGGATGGGAGCGCGAGTGTGAGCGTGAGTGTGAGCAAGGGGTGTGAGTGCGGGGCGTCAGTGTGAGTGTGAGTATGAGTATGAGCGCGGGTTTGAGCGCGGGTTTGAGCGCGGGTTTGAGCGCGGGTGTGAGCGCGAGTGTGAGTGCGGGTGTCGTGCGGGGTGTGAGTATGGAATTGAGTATGGGTGCGGGTTTAGGTGTGGATGCGATTGCGGGTACGGGTGTGGGTGCGATTGCGGTTACGGGTGTGAGCGCGGGTGTGCGTGCGAGTGGAGTGCGTGGTGTTAGTGCTGGGTGTGGGTGTGTGTGTGTGTGCGCGAGAGTGAGCATGAGTTTGAGTGCGAGTGTGAGAGCGGGTGTGAGCGCGGATATGAGCGTGTGTGTTAGCGCGGATGTGAGCGTGTGTGTTAGCGCGGGTGTGAGCGCGGGTGAGGGTGGGTGTGAGCATGAGTGTGAGCGCGGGTGTGAGTGCGGGGGTCAGAGTGGGGTGTCAGTGTGGGGTGTCAGTGCGGGGAGTCAGTGCGGGGTGTCACTGTGGTGTTAGTGCGGGGAGATAGTGCGGGGTGTCAGTGCGGGGTTTCAGTGCGGGGTGTCAGTTCGGGGTGTCAGTGCGGGATGTCAGTGCGGGGTGGGAGTGTGGGGTGTGGGTATGAGTTTGGGTTTGAGCGCGGGATTGAGTGCGAATGTGAGCGCGAGTGTGAGCGTGAGTGTGAGCAAAGGGTGTAAGTGCGGGGTGTGAGCGCGGATGTGAGCGCGGGGGAGAGCGGGGTGTGAGTGTGGGTGTGGTGAGTGTGGGTACGAGCGCAGGTTTGAGCGCGGGTGTGAGCAAACGGTGTGAGTGCAGGGTGTGAGTGCGGGACGGGTGTGTGGGGTGTAAGTGTGGGTGTGAGTATGGGTATGAGCGCAGGATTGAGCGCGGATGTGAGCGCGGATGGGAGCGCGAGTGTGAGCGTGAGTGTGAGCAAGGGGTGTGAGTGCGGGGCGTCAGTGTGAGTGTGAGTATGAGTATGAGCGCGGGTTTGAGCGCGGGTTTGAGCGCGGGTTTGAGCACGGGTGTGAGCGCGAGTATGAGTGCGGGTGTCGTGCGGGGTGTGAGTATGGAATTGAGTATGGGTGCGGGTTAGGGTGCGGGTTTAGGTGTGGGTGCGATTGCGGGTACGGGTGTGGGTGCGATTGCGGTTACGGGTGTGAGCGCGGGTGTGCGTGCGAGTGGAGTGCGTGGTGTTAGTGCTGGGTGTGGGTGTGTGTGTGTGCGCGAGAGTGAGCATGAGTTTGAGTGCGAGTGTGAGAGCGGGTGTGAGCGCGGATATGAGCGTGTGTGTTAGCGCGGATGTGAGCGTGTGTGTTAGCGCAGGTGTGAACGCGGGTGAGGGTGGGTGTGAGCATGAGTGTGAGTGCGGGTGTGAGTGCGGGGGTCAGAGTGGGGTGTCAGTGCAGGGTGTCAGTGTGGGGTGTCAGTGCGGGGAGTCAGTGCGGGGTGTCACTGTGGTGTTAGTGCGGGGAGATAGTGCGGGGTTTCAGTTCGGGGTGTCAGTGCGGGGTGTCAGTGCGGGGTGGGAGTGTGGGGTGTGGGTATGAGTCTGGGTTTGAGCGCGGGATTGAGTGCGAATGTGAGCGCGAGTGTGAGCGTGAGTGTGAGCAAAGGGTGTAAGTGCGGGGTGTGAGCGCGGATGTGAGCGCGGGGGAGAGCGGGGTGTGAGTGTGGGTGTGGTGAGTGTTGGTACGAGCGCAGGTTTGAGCGCGGGTGTGAGCAAACGGTGTGAGTGCAGGGTGTGAGTGCGGGGCGGGAGTGTGGGGTGTAAGTGTGGGTGTGAGTATGGGTATGAGCGCAGGATTGAGCGCGGATGTGAGCGCGGATGTGAGCACGAGTGTGAGCGTGAGTGTGAGCAAGGGGTGTTTGTGCGCGGCGTGAGTGTGGGTATGAGTATGAGCGCGGGTTTGAGCGCGGTTGTGAGCGCGAGTGTGAGTGCGGGTGTCGTGCGGGGTGTAAGTGCTGGGTGTGAGTGTGGAATTGAGTGTGGGTGCGGGTTAGGGTGCGGGTGTGGGTGCGGATGTGGGTGCGATTGTGGGTACGGGTGTGAGCGCGGGCATGAGCGCGTGTGGGAGTGTGGGTGCGGGTGTTGGGTTGTGAGTGCGGGTGTAAGTTTGGATGGGAATGTGGGTGTCAGTGCGGGTGTCAGTGCGGGGTGTCAGTGCGGGGTGTCAGAGTGGGGTGTCAGTGCAGGGTGTCAGTGTGGGGTGTCAGTGCGGGGAGTGAGTGTGGGTGTGAGTGCGGGTTAGAATGCGGGTGTGAGTACGAGTGTGAGCGTGGGCGTGATTGTGAGCGTGAGCGTGCCGTATACCGTGTATGCATTTCCGGTAATTTCCGGTAAAATATACAATGAATAGATATATTTTTTAGAGTAAGAGTGCCTTTATGAACTAAACAATATAGGTACTAACACTACAAATACAGTTAGACTGCCCATTTGAACTGAGACACTTGAAGGTCTAAAGACAATCCAAATGCTCAAGCCCACTACCAGTTGGCAGCGTACCCAGCATGCTGGCGGCAAACACGCCAGCATTTTGGTCACGCGTCGCATTAACCATTTTGATACGATGAATGTACCTACAAAATGATTGTTCGAAAATACAATGTTTTTTTTTTGTTTTTTTTGTTTTTTATCTTAAATGTTTAAAAAAAAAACACGTCGCGTGCGAAGCCGCGCCCAAAAAACTAGTTCATATTATATAAAGCTGTAACTATTTTCACTATTGACTGACCCAGATACTATGCTAATTGATCTCCCAGAAGGAGCAATCTAGGGTATAGACAATGTACAATGAAAATATAGCCACGATCAATTCGAGTATGAGAAAAGTCTGAAATTACCTGATTGTGGAATTTTCACCGTACACACTCAGCTTCCCTCGGAAACTATAACAGTCAGGGGGTTAGTGTTTGAACTAAAATTGATCAATATCTTGGGAGTTTTTTGAATCATACAAAAAAAACATGGCTCCCATACAAAAAAACACTTCTCCCATACAAAATTAATTCGCTCATATCTCTGAAACGGTAACAGATGAGGGGGTCCCGTTCGACCAAATGTCATAGGTGGTCAGGGGGGCTACACGGTGGGGGTAAAAAAAATCCAAAATGGCGGATTCAAAATGGCGGCCAAATTTCAAAATGGTCTGAGGGGAATGATTTTTGGCATCCGGGAGTTTTCGAGATCTCCGATTCCATTTCTGAAATAAATTTTTGAATTCCACCATTTTTTAACATGGCTCCCATACAAGCATATTTTCTGACATTCAAATGGACCTTTGACCGAGAAGACTTATGAAAAGTCCACATTTATGTTCAGTTTTGTGCACAAATCACCTTTATCAATATAAAAAGTCACCAAGGTGACCGGCAAATGGATCATCGCTGACGCATCGTGTACTTCCCTCAGAAAGTATAATAGATACGGGGATGGTGATGGAACAAAAAATGTCATGAATCTTGGTAATTTTTTGAATCTGTAAAAAAAAATACACATCCCATACAATTTTTTTTTCCAGACATCTCAAAATCACCAATCTGGGCCGTTTAAAGTCCATTGTGGAAAAAAATGAAGGAAAGGTATAATTTTTTTTTATGCACGTTTGATGCTGACAGATGAAGCTATTTTTATGTCAAAAAAAAAACATGTGTATCTCGATTCGATTATGAAATACAGGTGTTTTTATTTTTTGAAACTATCTTTTAAACCGGACTTTCATAAGAAAATATTTTCATACAGTACTATAGGAAAAAATACATTATTTACGATAGAATATTTTTTTTAGTATCGTTTCATAATAAAAAATAGATTAAATCGATTTACAATTCAATTAAATATATTACCGCAGTAACTATACACTATTCTATATGCCAATGTTCACGAGATGTTTACGTGAAGACACGTCATTGCCTGTGCCATTTTTTTTGGGCTTATAAAAATGAACCATAATGTCAAGTGTACCAGAGTTCATTTAGTTATTGTTTGTACTTAGGGCTCATTGGAAAGGAAAAAAAAGTACCTGCCTGTGCGCTCTGTCCTACCGGGTTTTTTTAAAATGTAAAGCACACTTATTTTTAGACTTTGTTACAATGTGTGACGGTTTATCTGTTTGTTTTTTGGGTTAAAAGATAAGTTGGTCTGACTGTGGTACGCAAACACTGGGCGCCCGTACAAACCGATTCAAATGAAAACCATATCTCGCTCGGCGCCATAAGGGTCATGTTCCCGCAGTCACCTAAACTCGCGTAGAGCACTCAAGTTCTACTTCAAAATTGATTAGGTATTATTTAATTATTATTTCAATCGTTTTTAGTAAGCCATCTTAAAAAACCGCATCAACAACTATTGTTCTTTCTTTGACATGGTATTTGATTCATAGGAGGGCGGCCAGACAGACAGACAGACAACGTAGGCATAGTAATAGGGTCCCGTTTACACCCATTGCGTATGGAACCGTAAATATTGCCCCGCATAACTATAAGGTACTACATTTAGTAAGTAGGTATGTATAATTTAGTTAGTAGTTTAACATCACAGCTACGTTTTTACCCGACTGCCCAATATGGAGGGAGACGGCTTGAATTAGGTGTGTTTTATTATGCAATTGGATTTTTAGGGTTCCGTACCTAAACGGTAAAAAAGGGACCCTATTACTAAGCCTACGATGTCTGTCTGTTTGTCCGTCTGTCCTACCTATTGACGGTTGTACTTTTTGAACCGTAATAGATAGCTAATTGAAATTTTCAAAGAATATGTAATGTTACGGCGGATTAATTAAGAAATAATAAAAATGTCAAAAAGTCAAAACGAAATGGTGGTCCACATACAACAAACGTATTTTTTTAACGTATTTTTGTATTAGCTCTAATGTAAAAACGGTAAACACGTACAAGCTTCAAACTATTGTATGGAAACAAATAATAAATAATGGCCAAGTGCGAGTCAGTGAATAATTTCGGTTCACCGCTGGATCTCGTACGATCACCGAAGTGAAGCAACGTCGGGCGCGGTCGGTACCTACCTATATACTTGGATGGGTGACCGCCATTACAAATAAAAAAAAACATTATTTACGATAGAATATTTTTTTTAGTATCGTTTCATAATAAAAAATAGATTAAATCGATTTACAATTCAATTAAATATATTACCGCAGTAACTATACACTATTCTATGCCATTGTTTACGCGATGTGCTCACAGGTGAAGACAATTTGCCTGACATTTTGGACTTATAAAATGAGCCTTAATGTTATATGTACCAGAGTTCATTTAATTGTTGTTTGTACTTGGGGCTAATTGGAACAAATTGGCTACCGGTTTTATATGTAAAGCATATAATCTTTGGTAAAGCACACTTTGCTGGTATTTTTAGACTTTGTTACAATGCGTGACGGTTTATCTGTTTGTTTTTTGGGTTAAAAGATAAGGTGGTCTGAGAAATGTAAGCACGGGGGGCGCCCGTACAAACTCAATTCATAGTTATGAAAACCGTATCTCGGCGCAATAAGAGTCAGGTTCGTGTATTTAATTTCCCGCAGTCACCTGAACTCGCGTAGAGCTCACGGTACAGCCCTCAAATTCTATTTGAAAATGGATGGGGTCCAGATGGAAATATCGGGTTACATAATTATTTAAGCCATCTAGAAAACCGCAAAGACCCAAACTCGACTAAAGACATTTCGATCGATAGAAAAAAAAAAACACTTTTCTCCCTGTTTATTTTAATTCAGTGGTTATCAAAAACTATTGTTCTATCTTTGACATGTTGTCTGATTCATAGGAAGAGGGACGGATAGACAGACAGCGTAGGCATAGTAATAGGGTCCCGTTTACACTTATTGCGTATGGAACCGTAAAAATTGCCTCCGTGTTACTAGGTAACGTACTACATTCAGTAGGTAGGTAAGTATAATTTAGTTGTTTGTTTGTCCGTTAGCATTCGGCTAATCGGATTTTATCTTTTTTCAAATATCTAAGTAATATTGATATTATTAGGTGTCATACATACAACATAAAATAAAAGCTTTTTGTATGTGACAAATTCGTGAGAATCCAATTTTTTCCGTGTTCAATTATGCATATTTTTTATGCATCACAGCTACGTTTTTACCCGACTGCCCAATATGGAGGGAGATTGTTAAACTTAAACGGCTTGAATTAGGTGTGTTTTATTTTGCAATTGGATTTTTAGGGTTCCGTACCCAAACGGTAAAAAAGGGACCCTATTACTAAGCCTAGGATGTCTGTCTGTCAGTCTGTCCGTTCGGTTGTACCTTTCGAACCGTAATATAGATAGCTAATTGAAATTTTAACAGAATATGTAATATTACGGCGGATTAATTGAGAAATAATAAAAAAGTCAAAACTAAATGTTGGTCCACATACAACAAACGTATTTTTTAACGTATTATTGTATTAGCTCTAATGTTAAAACGGTAATACGTACAAACGTCAAACTTTGCGTGATTATAGAACATATTTTCTAAAGTATAAAAACAAATAATAAATAATGGCCAAGTGCGAGTCAGTGAAACATTTCGGTTCACCACTGGACCTCGTACGATCACCGAAGTAAAGCAACGTCGGGCGCGGTCGGTACCTACATACTTGAATGGGTGACCACCTGGGCGTTGATAGGATGTTGTATAGGTATTTGCAAATATTTTTTTTTGTTCTTTAGTAGCTAACAAGTTAAGTGGTGCATCAAAACCCTCAGTGCGCGAGCCCGACTCGCACTTGACTTGGCTTTATTTGTAACTGTCACGGATCATAAGTGTGACACGCACGCACGACACATCCTCGACAAAAATATTAATTGAGTATACTATGTGTTAGATTCCTCATCAGGGGCATTACGGCCACCTGTTTTACGTGATTGCGACAAAATTGCGAAACCACATAACCGTCTCGCGGCGCGTTAAGGTTCACGTTAGCGTGATTTTCCGTATTGCGCTTTTTGAATCTGCAAAAAAAATATACGTCCCATACAATTTTTTTTTTTTCATATGAACCAAAATCACGTGTCTGTGCAGTTTCACGTCCATTGTGGAAAAAAAATGAAGGGAAAGTATAGAATTTTTTATGCATTTTTAATGTAGACAGATAAAGGGAGTTTTCGAGGTCCCCAATTCCATCTCTGAAATCAGTTTTTGAATTCTGCCATTTTTCAGGATGGCTGCCATACAAGCATATTTTCTAACATCCAAATGGACACCTCTGACCAAGAAGACATCATGAAATGCATTTTTTATGTAGACAGATGAAGCTTATTTTATGTTTAAAAAAAACATATGTATCTCGATTCTATTTTGAAATACAGTTTTTATTTTTTGAAACTAACTTTTAAACTGGACTTTCATAAGAAAATATTTCGATACAGTACTATAGGAAAAAATACATCATTTACGATACAATATTTTTTTTTAGTATCATTTCATAATAAAAAATAGATTGAATCGATTTACAATTCAATTAAATATTGCCCCAGTAACTATACACTATTCTATATGCCAATGTTCACGAGATGTTTACGTGAAGACACGTCATTGCCTGTGACATTTTGGGCTTATAAAAATGAGCCTTAATGTAAAGAGTACCAGACAGAGTTCATTTAGTTATTGTTTGTACTTAGGGCTCAATGGAAAGGAAAAAAGTACCTGCCTGCGCGCTCTGTCCTAACGGTTTTAAAAAAAAATGTAAAGCACTCTTTGCTGTTATTTTTAGACTTTGTTACAATGTGTGACGGTTTATCTGTTTGTTTTTTGGGTTAAAAGATAAATTGGTCTGACTGTAGTATGCAAACACTGGGCGCCCGTACAAACCGATTCAAATGAAAACTATATCTCGCTCGGCGCAATAAGGGTCATTTTCCCGCAGTCACCTAAACTCGCGTAGAGCACTCAAGTTCTACTTGAAAATTGATTAGGTATTATTTATTTATTATTTCAATTGTTTTTAGTAAGCCATCTAAACAACCGCAAAGACCTAAACACGACTAAAGACATTTCTGATTTGCGCTTTTCTCCCTGTTTTTTTATTTTATTCAATGGTTATCAGTGGTTATCAACAACTATTGTTCTTTCTTTGACATGGTATTTGATTCATAGGAGGGCGGCGACAGACAGACAGCGTAGGCATAGTAATAGGGTCCCGTTTACACCCATTGCGTATGGAACCGTAAAAATTGCCCCGCGTAACTATAAGGTTACTACATTTAGTAAGTAGGTATGTATAATTTAGTTCTTGGTTTGTCCGTTAGCATTCGGCTAACATCACAGCTACGTTTTTACCCGACTGCCCAATATGGAGGGAGATTGTTAAACTTAAACGGCTTGAATTAGGTGTGTATTATTTTGCAATTGGATTTTTAGGGTTCCGTACCTAAACGGTAAAAAAGGGACCCTATTACTAAGCCTACGATGTCTATCTGTTTGTCTGTCTGTCCTACCTATTGACGGTTGTACTCTTTGAACCGTAATAGGTAGCTAATTGAAATTTTCAAAGAATAGGTATGTAATGTTACGGCGGATTAATTAAGCTATAATAAAAATGTCAAAAAGTCAAAACGAAATAGTGGTCCACATACAACAAACGTATTTTATTAACGTATTTTTGTATTAGCTCTAATGTAAAAACGGTAAACACGTACAAGCTTCAAAGTATTGTATGGAAACAAATAATAAATAATGGCCAAGTGCGAGTCAGTGAATAATTTCGGTTCACCGCTGGATCTCGTACGATCACCGAAGTGAAGCAATGTCGGGCGCGGGCGGTACCTACCTATATACTTGGATTGGTGACCGCCTGGGCGTTGATGGGATGTTGTTTATTTGCACAAATGTTTTTTGTTCTTTAGTAGCTAACAAGTTATGTGGTGCTACACAACCCTCAGTGCGCGAGCCCGACTCGCACTTGGCTTGGCTTTATTTGTAACTGTCACGGATCATAAGTGTGACACGCACGCACGACAGACACATCCTCGACAAAAATATTAATTGAGTATAGGTGTTAGGTTCCTCATCAGGGGCATTACGGCTAACTGTTTTATGTGAGTCTGTTTATGTGATTGCGACAAAATTGCGCAACCGCATAACCGTATCGCGGCGCGTTAAGGTTCACGTTCGCCTGATTTTCCGTACTGCGCATTTTTGAATCAGCAAAAAAAAAAAATATATGTCCCATACTTTTTTTTTATACGCACCAAAATCATGTGTCTGTGCAGTTTCACGTCCTTGTGAAAGAAAAATGAAGGGAAGGTATACAATTTTTATGCATTTTTAATGTAGACAGATAAAGCTATTTTTTATATAAAAAAAAAAAAAAAAAAACATGTGTATCTCGATTTGATTTCTAAATAGATACAGGTGTTTTAAATTTGTTTAAACTATCTTTTAAACTGGACTTTCATAAGATTTTTTATTTTTTTATATGTATAGTACTATAGGAAAAAATACATAATTTACGATACAGTTTTTTTTTTTTTTGTATCATTTCATATTAACTAACTATAATGGTGTACTATTTGCGTTTAAGGTGGTGTTAACCAATGCGGCGGGAAATTCAAATTTCATACAGTTTGTAGTCCTATTGGGTAGACCGGGTCGATGATTATTTTTACAAACTTTTAATTAATTTGCAACGTTTGTGGTAAGCTGGTCTGACTTTAGGCAGAGACAGCTATTTGATTGTGCAGATAGGTTTTTTCTCTCTCGCCGTCAAATCATTATATTTTTACTCGACTGTCTAATTATTAATTAATTTAATTAATTGATTATAATAATAATTGCGTTATAATTATGTTTCATGTGTAAGTACTTATTTATGTTTATGTGACTTCCAAAATACTGGACCTATTTTGAATTAATGTGTAATGTTCTTGGATAAATTTGTCGTAATTTTTAGTCAGGTATTTAATTTACTTTTTCTTTCAAAAAATAAATAACGGCCAAGTGTGAGTCGGTGACAAAATTTGTTCATTGCCAACTGGTAATTTTGTTACTTGGACGACCTTATCATTTCTCTCACCGAATCGAAATGCCACATTTAACTAATTTTGAAGTTGTTTTTTATTTAATTGATAATATTAGTATATTTTGTGGTGGGACGGAACCCTCAGTGCGCGAGCCGAACTCGCACTTGGCCGATTTATTGGTATTTACATACATTGATATTTTCTGCTTGACAATTTTCGTTACTTATATTAATATATGTAAGGTCGGACAGACAGACAGACTGACAGTGTAGGCATAGCTATAGGGTCCCATTTACACACATTGCGTATTGAATCGTAAAAAGTGAAGACATAAAAAAATTAAAGACGCTTTACGTATTACCGTTTTAACATTAGAGCTAATACACAAATTACGTAAAAAAATACGTTTATTTTTGTTTTGTTTTTACTTTTTTTTATAATTTCTTAGTTAATCCGCCGTAACATTACATATTCTGTGAACATTTCAACTGGCTATCTATTACGGTGCGAAAGGGACAGACAGCCAGACGGACAAACGGACAGACGGACAGAGAGAAAGACTGACAGACAGACAGACAGACAGACATCGTAGGCTTAGTAATAGGGTCCCGTTTTCCTCTTTCGGTACGGAACCCTAAAAACGGTAATACGCACAAGCGTCAAAATTGCTTGGCATGATCATAAATCCTACACAATCTAAATTAAAACAGAAAATAATCAAAAATGGCCAAGTGTGAGTCGGTGACAAATTTCTGTTCACGTCGTACGATCACTGAAGGTCCAGCGCGGTCGGTAGGTACCTACTTGGATGGATAACCGCCTGAAATAATGAATGAATGTGAAAGGGTACAAATACAAGTTGAATAGCGCCGCCACCCGTTTGCAAGGATTCGGAACTAACCCACTCACCAATATTAAGTGCGCAATCTGAATTATACCAATAGCGCCTATTGCCACAAACCGCGCCAATGAGAACCAACACCGTATGAATAAAAAGTATTTTATTTTATCTTATTTTTTATGAGTATTTTGTGTCATGTTGATTCTCATTAGCGATGTGGGCGGGTGTGGGTGTGAGTGCGGGGTGTGATTGCGGGGTGGGAGTGTGGGGTGTGAGTGTGGGTGTGACTATGGGTTTGAGCGCGGGATTGAGTGCGAATGTGAGCGTGAGTGTGAGCAAGGGGTGTGAGTGCGGGGTGTGAGCGCGGATGTGAGCGCGGGTGAGAGCGGGGTGTGAGTGTGGGTGTGGTGAGTGTGGGTACGAGCGCGGGTGTGAGCAAACGGTGTGAGTGCGGGGTGGGAGTGTGGGGTGTAAGTGTGGGTGTGAGTATGGGTATGAGCGCAGCATTGAGCGCGGATGTGAGCGCGGATGTGAACGCGAGTGTGAGCGTGAGTGTGAGCAAGGGGTGTGAGTACGGGGCGTGAGTGTGAGTGTGAGTATGAGTATGAGGTGGGTTTGAGCGCGGGTTTGAGCGCGGGTGTGAGCGCGAGTGTGAGTGCGGGTGTCGTGCGGGGTGTAAGTGCTGGGTGTGTGTGGAATTGAGTATGGGTGCTGGTGTGGGTGCGGGTTAGGGTGCGGGTTTAGGTGCGGGTGTGGGTGCGATTGCGGGTGTGGGTGCGATTGCGGGTACGGGTGTGAGCGCGGGCGTGAGCGCGGGCGTGAGTGCGAGTGGAGTGCGTGGTGTTAGTGCTGGATGTGGGTGTGGGTGCGTGCGCGAGAGTGAGCATGAGTGTGAGCGCAGGTGTGAGTGCGGGGTGTGAATGCAGGCTGTGAGTGTGGATGTGAGTGTGAGTGTGGATGTGGGTGTGAGTGTGGGTGTGAATGTGGGTGAGGGTGGGCGTGCGGGTGCAAGTGTGGGTGTGAATGTGAGTGTGAGCGTGGGTGTCAGCACGTGAGTGAGCATGAGTGTGAGCGCGGGTGCGAGTGCGTGTGTGAGTGTGAGTGTGAGCGCATGTGGGAGTGTGGGTGCGTGTGTGAGTGCAGGTGCGGGTGTGGGGTGTGAGTGTGGGGTGTGAGTGCGGGTGTAAGTTTGGATGGGAGTGTGGGTGTCAGTGTGGGTGTGAGTGCGGGTGTGAGTGGGGTGTGAGTGCGGGTTATAATGCGGGTGTGAGTACGAGTGTGGGTGCGATTGTGGGTGTGGGCGCGTTTGTGAGCACGGGTGTGAGCGTGGGCGTGATTGTGAGCGTGAGCGTGCCGTATACCGTGTATGCATTTCCGGTAATTTCCGGTAAAATATACAATGAATAGATATATTTTTTAGGGTAAGAGTGCCTTTATGAACTAAACAATATAGGTACAAGCTAATACTAACACTACAAATACAGTTAGACTGCCCATTTGAACTGAGACAGTTGAAGGTCTAAAGACAATCCAAATGCTCAAGCCCACTACCAGTTGGCAGCGTACCCAGCATGCTGGCGGCAAACACGCCAGCATTTTGGTCACGCGTCGCATTAACCATTTTGATACGATGAATGTACCTACAAAATGATTGTTCGAAAATACAATGTTTTTTTTGTTTTTTATCTTAAATGTTTTTTAAAAAAAACACGTCGCGTGCGAAGCCGCGCCCAAAAAACTAGTTATTATACTATATAAAGTTAAATTACCACTGACTCACTTAGATAGTTGTTTGGAGAACTGGGGGGGTATGGGGAGAAATGTGAGTATGAGGTCTCGTAGGGGGGGAGAATGTAACCCAGGGAAAAATACCTGATCTTCGGAAGGTCAACTCCTCGACCTGGACCCCCCACGGATCTCGGAAAGTAAGACAGGTGGGGGGAAACTGTTTAAACTAAAAATGGATGTTAACCTTGGACCTCTTTAGAGAAATGAAAAAAAACATGGCTCCCATACAAAAAAAAAAAAAACCCATACAAACTTTGGACGTTCGTAACTCGAAAACGGTTCGACATAGGAGGGGGGGGTTCGAACAAATGTCATAGGCGATCGGGGGCCCCAACTGGCGGGGGCCCCCAAAAGGATGTTCAGGGGCCCCAAATTTTCAAAATGGTCCTAGGAGGCTGATTTTTTGTTTCCGAGGGTATTTTCAGGTCCTGATTGGCTTTTTGAAAAAAAAGTTAAGTTTTTTTTTTTTTTTAATATAGCTGCCATACAAAGGATTTTTCACCATACCGAGCAAGTGCCGTGGTGAGGCCGTCAGGCCGAACCACGGCACTTGCGAGGTCACAAAGCGAGCCGCAAGCGAGGCCGCAGGCCGAGCTTGAGCGCCTTAGGACGCGAGGCCGTAGGCCGAGCTCACTGGTGCGAGGTCGTGGTGAGGCCGCAAGGCCGAACCACGACCGTCGCACCAGTCACAGGCACAAGTCGGCGAGGCCGGAGGCCGAGCCTCAGCCACGAGCTCAAGCGAGGCCGTAGGCCGAGCTTGAGATCCAATGGCGCGAGGCCGTAGGCCGAGCCACTGGTGCAAAGGGTCGTGGTGAGGCCGCAAGGCCGAACCACGACCCTTGCACCAGTCACAGGCACAAGTTGGCGAGGCCGCAGGCCGAGCCTCAGCCACGAGCTCAAGCGAGGCCGCAGGCCGAGCTTGAGTTCCAATGGCGCGAGGCCGTAGGCCGAGCCACTGGTGCAAAGGGTCGTGGTGAGGCCGCAAGGCCGAACCACGACCCTTGCACCAGTCACAGACAAATTACTGACATTTACGAGGTCACCAGCCGAATTCAGTGCGAGGCCGTAGGCCGAGCCGCTCGTACTCCCCTTGACGGAACATACTGAATTGGTGGATTTATATGGTTTCTTCGACTGAACTTGAAATTTCTTCTGCGTTTCCACCACCATTAGGAGATTTGTACCCATTCCACTTCGATCTTCATTTTCGGTCATGGAAATCAAAAATCATCATCATCATCAGCCAATTTTCTAATGTATACCCATTACCCATTTTCAACACACACTCACCGTTTTCTTCAAGTTTTTAAAGTCGAAGTTAAATACTCGACCCCAACCCAACAGCACGAAGTCCCCGCGGGCCGCTTGCGGCCCGCGCACCCACGCAAAACACTAGTTAATACTATATAAAGCTTAATTACCACTGACTCACTCACTGACTGACATAGTTGTTTGGAGACTTGGGGAGGTATGGGGAGAAATAGGAGTATACACTCATGTAGAGGGGGAGAATGTAAGCTCAGGAAAAATACCTGATCTTCGGAAGGTCAACTCCTCGACGTGGACCCCCTACGGATCTCGGAAAGTAAGACAGGTGGGGGGAAACTGTTTAAACTAAAAATGGATGTTAACCTTGGACCTCTTTAGAGAAATGAAAAAAAACATGGCTCCCATACAAAAAAAAAAAAAACCCATACAAACTTTGGACGTTCGTAACTCGAAAACGGTTCGACATAGGAGGGGGGGGTTCGAACAAATGTCATAGGCGATCGGGGGCCCCAACTGGCGGGGGCCCCCAAATGGATGTTCAGGGGCCCCAAATTTTCAAAATGGTCCTAGGAGGCTGATTTTTTGTTTCCGAGGGTATGTTGAGGTCCTGATTGCATTTTTGAAATGTTTTTTCAGTTTTTTTTTTTTTTTAATATAGCTGCCATACAAAGGATTTTTCACCATACCGAGCAAGTGCCGTGGTGAGGCCGTCAGGCCGAACCACGGCACTTGCGAGGTCACAAAGCTCAAGCGAGGCCGCAGGCCGAGCTTGAGCGCCTTAGGCCGCGAGGCCGTAGGCTGAGCCCACTGGTGCGAAGGTCGTGGTGAGGCCGCAAGGCCGAACCACGACCGTCGCACCAGTCACAGGCACAAGTTGGCGAGGCCGCAGGCCGAGCTTCAGCCACGAGCTCAAGCGAGGCCGTAGGCCGAGCTTGAGTTTCAATGGCGCGAGGCCGTAGGCCGAGCCACTGGTGCAAAGGGTCGTGGTGAGGCCGCAAGGCCGAACCACGACCCTTGCACCAGTCACAGGCACAACTTGGCGAGGCCGCAGGCCGAGCCTCAGCCACGAGCTCAAGCGAGGCCGTAGGCCGAGCTTGAGTTCCAATGGCGCGAGGCCGTAGGCCGAGCCACTGGTGCAAAGGGTCGTGGTGAGGCCGCAAGGCCGAACCACGACCCTTGCACCAGTCACAGACAAATTACTGACATTTACGAGGTCACCAGCCGAATTCAGTGCGAGGCCGAAGGCCGAGCCGCTCGTACCCCCTTTGACGAAAAATACTGGATTGGTGGATATAATATGGTTTCTTCGACTGAACTTGAAATTTCTTCAGCGTTTCCACCACCATTAGGAGATTTGTACCCATTCCACTTCAATCTTCGTATCCGGTCATGGAAATCAAAAATCATCATCATCATCAGCCAATTTTCTAATGTATAGCCACTTCTTACCCATTTTCAACACACATTCACCGTTTTCTTCAAGTTTTTAAAAGTCGATGTTAAATACTCGACCCAACCCAACAGCACAGCCCCCCCCGCGGGCCGCTTGCGGCCCGCGCACCCACGCAAAACACTAGTTCATATTATATAAAGCTGTATTCATATTATATAAAGCTGTAACTATTTTCACTATTGACTGACCCAGATACTATGCTAATTGATCTCCCAGAAGGAGCAATCTAGGGTATAGACAATGTACAATGAAAATATAGCCACAATCAATTCGAGTATGAGAAAAGTCTGAAATTACCTGATTGTGGAATTTTCACCGTACACACTCAGCTTCCCTCGGAAACTATAACAGTCAGGGGGGGGGTGTTTGAACTAAAATTGATCAATATCTTGGGAGTTTTTTGAATCATATAAAAAAAACATGGCTCCCATACAAAAAAACACTTCTCCCATACAAAATTAATTCACTCATATCTCTGAAACGGTAACAGATGAGGGGGTCCCGTTCGACCAAATGTCATAGGTGGTCAGGGGGGCTACACGGTGGGGGTAAAAAAAATCCAAAATGGCGGATTCAAAATGGCGGCCAAATTTCAAAATGGTCTGAGGGGAATGATTTTTGGCATCCGGGAGTTTTCGAGGTCTCCGATTCCATTTCTGAAATAAATTTTTGAATTCCACCATTTTTTAACATGGCTCCCATACAAGCATATTTTCTGACATTCAAATGGACCTTTGACCGAGAAGACTTATGAAAAGTCCACATTTATGTTCAGTTTTGTGTACAAATCACCTTTATCAATATAAAAAGTCACCAAGGTGACCGGCAAATGGATCATCGCTGACGCATCGTGTACTTCCCTCAGAAAGTATAATAGATACGGGGATGGTGATTGAACAAAAAATGTCATGAATCTTGGTAATTTTTTGAATCTGTAAAAAAAAATACACATCCCATACAATTTTTTTTTTCAGACATCTCAAAATCACCAGTCTGGGCCGTTTAAAGTCCATTGTGGAAAAAAATGAAGGAAAGGTATAATTTTTTTTTATGCACGTTTGATGCTGACAGATGAAGCTATTTTTATGTCAAAAAAAAAACATGTGTATCTCGATTCGATTATGAAATACAGGTGTTTTTATTTTTTGAAACTATCTTTTAAACCGGACTTTCATAAGAAAATATTTTCATACAGTACTATAGGAAAAAATACATAATTTACGATACAATATTTTTTTTAGTAACGTTTCATAATAAATAATAGATTAAATCGATTTACAATTCAATTAAATATATTACCGCAGTAACTATACACTATTCTATGCCATTGTTTACGCGATGCTCACAGGTGAAGACAATTTGCCTGACATTTTGGGCTTATAAAATGAGCCTTAATGTTATACGTACCAGAGTTCATTTAATTGTTGTTTGTACTTGGGGCTAATTGAAACAAATTGGCTACCGGTTTTATAGGTATTTTTAGACTTTGTTACAATGCGTGACGGTTTATCTGTTTGTTTTTTGGGTTAAAAGATAAGGTGGTCTGAGAAATGTAAGCACGGGGGGCGCCCGTACAAACTCAATTCATAGTTATGAAAACCGTATCTCGGCGCAATAAGAGTCAAGTTCGTGTATTTAATTTCCCGCAGTCACCTGAACTCGCGTAGAGCTCACGGTACAGCCCTCAAATTCTATTTGAAAATGGATGGGGTCCAGATGGAAATATCGGGTTACATAATTATTTAAGCCATCTAGAAAACCGCAAAGACCCAAACTCGACTAAAGACATTTCGATCGATAGAAAAAAAAAACACTTTTCTCCCTGTTTATTTTAATTCAGTGGTTATCAAAAACTATTGTTCTATCTTTGACATGTTGTCTGATTCATAGGAAGAGGGACGGACAGACAGACAGACAGACAGACAGACAGACAGCGTAGGCATAGTAATAGGGTCCCGTTTACACTTATTGCGTATGGAACCGTAAAAATTGCCTCCGTGTTACTAGGTAACGTACTACATTCAGTAGGTAGGTAAGTATAATTTAGTTGTTGGTTTGTCCGTTAGCATTCGGCTAATCGGATTTTATCTTTTTTCAAATATCTAAGTAATATTGATATTATTAGGTGTCATACATACAACATAAAATAAAAGCTTTTTGTATGTGACAAATTCGTGAGAATCCATTTTTTTCCGTGTTCAATTGTATGTATATTTTTTTATGCATCACAGCTACGTTTTTACCTGACTGCCCAATATGGAGGGAGATTGTTAAACTTAAACGGCTTGAATTAGGTGTGTTTTATTTTGCAATTGGATTTTTAGGGTTCCGTACCCAAACGGTAAAAAAGGGACCCTATTACTAAGCCTAGGATGTCTGTCTGTCAGTCTGTCCGTTCGGTTGTACCTTTCGAACCGTAATATAGATAGCTAATTGAAATTTTAACAGAATATGTAATATTACGGCGGATTAATTGAGAAATAATAAAAAAGTCAAAACTAAATGTTGGTCCACATACAACAAACGTATTTTTTTACGTATTTTTATACGTACAAACGTCAAACTTTGCGTGATTATAGAAAATATTTTCTAAAGTATAAAAACAAATAATAAATAATGGCCAAGTGCGAGTCAGTGAAACATTTCGGTTCACCACTGGACCTCGTACGATCACCGAAGTGAAGCAATGTCGGGCGCGGTCGGTACCTACCTATATACTTGGATGGGTGACCGCCTTGGCGTTGATGGGATGTTGTTTATTTGCACAAATGTTTTTTGTTATTTAGTAGCTAACAAGTTATGTGGTGCTACACAACCCTCAGTGCGCGAGCCCGACTCGCACTTGGCTTGGCTTTATTTGTAACTGTCACGGATCATAAGTGTGACACGCACGCACGACAGACACATCCTCGACAAAAATATTAATTGAGTATACTATGTGTTAGATTCCTCATCAGGGGCATTACGGCCACCTGTTTTACGTGATTGCGACAAAATTGCGAAACCACATAACCGTATCGCGGCGCGTTAAGGTTCACGTTAGCGTGATTTTCCGTATTGCGCTTTTTGAATCTGCAAAAAAAAAATACGTCCCATACAATTTTTTTTTTTTCATATGAACCAAAATCACGTGTCTGTGCAGTTTCACGTCCATTATGGAAAAAAAATGAAGGGAAAGTATAGAATTTTTTATGCATTTTTTATGTAGAGAGATAAAGGGAGTTTTCGAGGTCCCCAATTCCATCTCTGAAATCAGTTTTTGAATTCTGCCATTTTTCAGGATGGCTGCCATACAAGCATATTTTCTAACATCCAAATGGACACCTCTGACCAAGAAGACATCATGAAATGCATTTTTTATGTAGACAGATGAAGCTTATTTTATGTTTAAAAAA
Organism: Agriopis aurantiaria; assembly: GCA_914767915.1. Classification (NCBI taxonomy): domain Eukaryota; kingdom Metazoa; phylum Arthropoda; class Insecta; order Lepidoptera; family Geometridae; genus Agriopis; species Agriopis aurantiaria. The sequence continues at coordinate 14,972,320 of OU611982.1, read as the reverse complement.
AACATATGTATCTCGATTCTATTTTGAAATACAGTTTTTATTTTTTGAAACTAACTTTTAAACTGGACTTTCATAAGAAAATATTTTGATACAGTACTATAGGAAAAAATACATAATTTACGATACAATATCTTTTTTTGTATCGTTTCATAATAAAAAATCGATTAAATCGATTTACAATTCAATTAAATATTGCCCCAGTAACTATACACTATTCTATATGCCAATGTTCACGAGATGTTTACGTGAAGACACATCATTGCCTGTGACATTTTGGGCTTATAAAAATGAACCTTAATGTAAAGAGTACCAGAGTTCATTTAGTTATTGTTTGTACTTAGGGCTCATTGGAAAGGAAAAAAGTACCTGCCTGTGCGCTCTGTCCTACCGGTTTTTTTAAAATATAAAGCACACTTTGCTGATATTTTTAGACTTTGTTACAATGTTTGACGGTTTAACTGTTTGTTTTTTGGGTTAAAAGATAAGTTGGTCTAACTATAGTACGCAAACACTGGGCGCCCGTACAAACCGATTCAAATGAAAACCATATCTCGCTCGGCGCCATAAGGGTCATGTTCCCGCAGTCACCTAAACTCGCGTAGAGCACTCAAGTTCTACTTCAAAATTGATTAGGTATTATTTAATTATTATTTCAATCGTTTTTAGTAAGCCATCTAAAAAAACCGCATCAACAACTATTGTTCTTTTATTGACATGGTATTTGATTCATAGGAGGGCGGCCAGACAAACAGCGTAGGCATAGTAATAGGGTCCCGTTTACACCCATTGCGTATGGAACCGTAAAAATTGCCCCGCGTAACTATAAGGTACTACATTTAGTAAGTAGGTAGGTATATATAATTTAGTTCTTGGTTTGTCCGTTAACATTCGGCTAACATCACAGCTACGTTTTTACCCGACTGCCCAATATGGAGGGAGATTGTTAAACTTAAACGGCTTGAATTAGGTGTGTTTTATTTTGCAATTGGATTTTTAGGGTTCCGTACCTAAACGGTAAAAAAGGGACCCTATTACTAAGCCTACGATGTCTGTCTGTTTGTCCGTCTGTCCTACCTATTGATGGTTGTACTTTTTGAACCGTAATAGATAGGCAGTTGAAATTTTCAAAGAATATGTAATGTTACGGCGGATTAATTAAGAAATAATAAAAATGTCAAAAAGTCAAAACGAAATGGTGGTCCACATACAACAAACGTATTTTTTTAACGTATTTTTGTATTAGCTCTAATTTAAAAACGGTAAACACGTACAAGCTTCAAACTATTGTATGGAAACAAATAATAAATAATGGCCAAGTGCGAGTCAGTGAATAATTTCGGTTCACCGCTGGATCTCGTACGATCACCGAAGTGAAGCAACGTTGTCAAATGTTTTTTGTTCTTCAGTAGCTAACAAGTTATGTGGTGCTACACAACCCTCAGTGCGCGAGCCCGACTCGCACTTGGCTTGGCTTTATTTGTAACTGTCATGGATCATAAGTGTGACACGCACGCACGACAGACACATCCTCGACAAAAATATTAATTGAGTATAGGTGTTAGGTTCCTCATCAGGGGCATTACATCTAACTGTTTTAATGCGAGTCTGTTTATGTGATTGCGACAAAATTGCGCAACCGCATAACCGTATCGTGGCGCGTTAACGTTCACGTTCGCCTGATTTTTCGTACTGCGCATTTTTGAATCAGCAAAAAAAAATATACTTCCCATACTTTTTTTTTTATACGCACCAAAATCATGTGTCCGTGCAGTTTCACGTCCTTGTGAAAGAAAAATGAAGGGAAGGTATACAATTTTTATGCATTTTTAATGTAGACAGATAAAGCTATTTTTTATATTGAAAAAAAAAAATAACATGTGTATCTCGATTTGATTTCTAAATAGATACACGTGTTTAAAAAAAATTTAAACTAACTTTTAAACTGGACTTTCATAAGTTTTTTTTTTTTGATATAGTACTTTTAGTATCGTTTCATAATAACAAAACGATTAAATAGATTTACTTAGCTTAAAATTATAAAATGGTGTACTATTTGCGTTTAAGGTGGTGTTTACCAATGCGGCGGGAAATTCAAATTTCATACAGTTTGTAGTCCTATTGGGTAGACCGGGTCGATGACTATTTTTACAAACTTTTAATTAATTTGCAACGTTTGTGATAAGCTGGTCTGACTTTAGGCAGAGACAGCTATTTGATTGTGCAGATAGTTTTTTTTTCTCTCGCCGTCAAATCATTTTATTTTTAGTCGACTGTCCAATTATTAATTAATTGATTATAATAATAATTATAAATGCGTTATAATTATGTTCATGTGTAAGTACTTATTTATGTTTATGTGACTTCCAAAATACTGGACCTATTTTGAATTAATGTGTAATGTTCTTGGATAAATTTGTCGTAATTTTTAGTCAGATATTTGAATTTCTTTTTCTTTCAAAAAATAAATAATGGCCAAGTGTGAGTCGGTGACAAATTTTTGTTCATTGCCAACTTAAAACTGGTAATTTCGTTACTTGGATGACCTTATCATTTCTCTCACCGAATCGAAATGCCACATTTAACTAATTTTGAAGTTATTTTTTATTTAATTGATAATATTAGTATATTTCGTGGTGGGACGGAACCCTCAGTGCGCGAGCCCAACTCGCACTTGGCCGATTTATTTGTATTTACGTACATTGATATTTTCTGCTTGACAATTTTCGTTACTTATAATAATATATATGTAAGGTGGCGCTAACTATTTTTCTAACTTTGACATGTTGTCTGATTCATAGTATGGATGGACAGACAGACAGACAGACAGACAGACTGAAAGTGTAGGCATAGCTATAGGGTCCCATTTACACACATTGCGTATGGAATCGTAAAAAGTGAAGACATAAAAAATTAAATACGTTTATTTTTGTTTTGTTTTTACTTTTTTTTATAATTTCTTAGTTAATCCGCCGTAACATTACATATTCTGTGAACATTTCAACTGGCTATCTATTACGGTGCGAAAGGGACAGACAGCCAGACGGACAAACGGACAAACGGGCAGACGGACAGATAGAAAGACTGACAGACAGACAGACAGACAGACAGACAGACAGACAGACAGACAGACAGACAGACAGACATCGTAAGCTTAGTAATAGGGTCCCGTTTTCCTCTTTCGGTACGGAACCCTAAAAACGGTAATACGTACAAGCGTCAAAATTGCTTGGCATGAATATATCATAAATCCTACACAATCTAAAGTAAAACAGAAAATAATCAAAAATGGCCAAGTGTGAGTCGGTGACAAATTTCTGTTCACCACCGGTTGTCTGTCGTACGATCACTGAAGGTCGAGCGCGTCGGTAGGTACCTACTTGGATGGATGATCGCCTGAAATAATGAATGAATGTGAAGGTCAAAGGGTACAAATACAAGTTGAATAGCGCCGCCACCCGTTTGCAAGGATTCGGAACTAACCCACTCACCAATATTAAGTGCGCGATCTGAATTATAATACCAATAGCGCCAATGAGAACCAACACGGTATGAATAAAAAGTATTTTATTTTATCTTATTTTTTATGGGTATTTTGTGTCATGTTGATTCTCATTAGCGCTGTGGGCAGGTGTGGGTGTGAGTGCGGGGTGTGAGTGCGGGGTGTGATTGCGGGGTGGGAGTGTGGGGTGTGAGTATGGGTTTGAGCGCGGGATCGAGTGCGAATGTCAGCGCGAGTGTGAGCGCGGATGTAAGCGCGGGTGAGAGCGGGGTGTGAGTGTGGGTGTGGTGAGTGTGGGTACGAGCGCAGGATTGAGCGCGGATGTGAGCGCGGATGGGAGCGTGAGTGTGAGCGTGAGTGTGAGCAAGGGGTGTGAGTGCGGGGCGTCAGTGTGAGTGTGAGTATGAGTATGAGCGCGGGTTTGAGCGCGGGTGTGAGCGCGAGTGTGAGTGCGGGTGTCGTGCGGGGTGTGAGTATGGAATTGAGTATGGGTGCGGGTTAGGGTGCGGGTTTAGGTGTGGGTGCGATTGCGGGTACGGGTGTGGGTGCGATTGCGGTTACGGGTGTGAGCGCGGGCGTGAGCGCAGGTGTGCGTGCGAGTGGAGTGCGTGGTGTTAGTGCTGGGTGTGGGTGTGTGTGTGTGCGCGAGAGTGAGCATGAGTTTGAGTGCGAGTGTGAGAGCGGGTGTGAGCGCGGATATGAGCGTGTGTGTTAGCGCGGATGTGAGCGTGTGTGTTAGCGCGGGTGTGAGCGCGGGTGAGGGTGGGTGTGAGCATGAGTGTGAGTGCGGGTGTGAGTGCGGGGGTCAGAGTGGGGTGTCAATGCAGGGTGTCAGTGTGGGGTGTCAGTGCGGGGAGTCAGTGCGGGGTGTCACTGTGGTGTTAGTGCGGGGAGATAGTGCGGGGTGTCACTGTGGTGTTAGTGCGGGGAGATAGTGCGGGGTGTCAGTGCGGGGTTTCAGTGCGGGTTGTCACTTCAGGGTGTCAGTGCGGGGTGTCAGTGCGGGGTGGGAGTGTGGGGTGTGAGTGTGGGTGTGAGTCTGGGTTTGAGCGCGGGATTGAGTGCGAATGTGAGCGCGAGTGTGAGCGTGTGTGTGAGCAAAGGGTGTAAGTGCGGGGTGTGAGCGCGGATGTGAGCGCGGGGGAGAACGGGGTGTGAGTGTGGGTGTGGTGAGTGTGGGTACGAGCGCAGGTTTGAGTGCGGGTGTGAGCAAACGGTGTGAGTGCAGGGTGTGAGTGCGGGACGGGAGTGTGGGGTGTAAGTGTGGGTGTGAGTATGGGTATGAGCGCGGGATCGAGTGCGAATGTCAGCGCGAGTGTGAGCGCGGATGTAAGCGCGGGTGAGAGCGGGGTGTGAGTGTGGGTGTGGTGAGTGTGGGTACGAGCGCAGGATTGAGCGCGGATGTGAGCGCGGATGGGAGCGTGAGTGTGAGCGTGAGTGTGAGCAAGGGGTGTGAGTGCGGGGCGTCAGTGTGAGTGTGAGTATGAGTATGAGCGCGGGTTTGAGCGCGGGTGTGAGCGCGAGTGTGAGTGCGGGTGTCGTGCGGGGTGTGAGTATGGAATTGAGTATGGGTGCGGGTTAGGGTGCGGGTTTAGGTGTGGGTGCGATTGCGGGTACGGGTGTGGGTGCGATTGCGGTTACGGGTGTAAGCGTGGGTGTGCGTGTGAGTGGAGTGCGTGGTGTTAGTGCTGGGTGTGGGTGTGTGTGTGTGTGTGCGCGAGAGTGAGCATGAGTTTGAGTGCGAGTGTGAGAGCGGGTGTGAGCGCGGATATGAGCGTGTGTGTTAGCGCGGATGTGAGCGTGTGTGTTAGCGCGGGTGTGAGCGCGGGTGAGGGTGGGTGTGAGCATGAGTGTGAGCGCGGGTGTGAGTGCGGGGGTCAGAGTGGGGTGTCAGTGCAGGGTGTCAGTGTGGGGTGTCAGTGCGGGGAGTCAGTGCGGGGTGTCACTGTGGTGTTAGTGCGGGGAGATAGTGCGGGGTGTCAGTGCGGGGTTTCAGTGCGGGGTGTCAGTTCGGGGTGTCAGTGCGGGGTGTCAGTGCGGGGTGGGAGTGTGGGGTGTGGGTGTGAGTCTGGGTTTGAGCGCGGGATTGAGTGCGAATGTGAGCGCGAGTGTGAGCGTGAGTGTGAGCAAAGGGTGTAAGTGCGGGGTGTGAGCGCGGATGTGAGCGCGGGGGAGAGCGGGGTGTGAGTGTGGGTGTGGTGAGTGTGGGTACGAGCGCAGGTTTGAGCGCGGGTGTGAGCAAACGGTGTGAGTGCAGGGTGTGAGTGCGGGGCGGGAGTGTGGGGTGTAAGTGTGGGTGTGAGTATGGGTATGAGCGCAGGATTGAGCGCGGATGTGAGCGCGGATGTGAGCACGATTGTGAGCGTGAGTGTGAGCGTGAGTGTGAGCAAGGGGTGTTTGTGCGGGGCGTGAGTGTGGGTATGAGTATGAGCGCGGGTTTGAGCGTGGTTGTGAGCGCGAGTGTGAGTGCGGGTATCGTGCGGGGTGTAAGTGCTGGGTGTGAGTGTGGAATTGAGTGTGGGTGCGGGTTAGGGTGCGGGTGTGGGTGCGGATGTGGGTGCGATTGTGGGTACGGGTGTGAGCGCGGGCGTGAGCGCGTGTGGGAGTGTGGGTGCGGGTGTTGGGTTGTGAGTGCGGGTGTAAGTTTGGATGGGAATGTGGGTGTCAGTGCGGGTGTCAGTGCGGGGTGTCAGTGCGGGGTGTCAGAGTGGGGTGTCAGTGCAGGGTGTCAGTGTGGGGTGTCAGTGCGGGGAGTGAGTGTGGGTGTGAGTGCGGGTTAGAATGCGGGTGTGAGTACGAGTGCGGATGCGATTGTGGGTGTGGGCGCGGTTGTGAGCACGGGTGTGAGCGTGGGCGTGATTGTGAGCGTGAGCGTGCCGTATACCGTGTATGCATTTCCGGTAATTTCCGGTAAAATATACAATGAATAGATATATTTTTTAGAGTAAGAGTGCCTTTATGAACTAAACAATATAGGTACTAACACTACAAATACAGTTAGACTGCCCATTTGAACTGAGACACTTGAAGGTCTAAAGACAATCCAAATGCTCAAGCCCACTACCAGTTGGCAGCGTACCCAGCATGCTGGCGGCAAACACGCCAGCATTTTGGTCACGCGTCGCATTAACCATTTTGATACGATGAATGTACCTACAAAATGATTGTTCGAAAATACAATGTTTTTTTTTTGTTTTTTTTGTTTTTTATCTTAAATGTTTAAAAAAAAAACACGTCGCGTGCGAAGCCGCGCCCAAAAAACTAGTTCATATTATATAAAGCTGTAACTATTTTCACTATTGACTGACCCAGATACTATGCTAATTGATCTCCCAGAAGGAGCAATCTAGGGTATAGACAATGTACAATGAAAATATAGCCACGATCAATTCGAGTATGAGAAAAGTCTGAAATTACCTGATTGTGGAATTTTCACCGTACACACTCAGCTTCCCTCGGAAACTATAACAGTCAGGGGGTTAGTGTTTGAACTAAAATTGATCAATATCTTGGGAGTTTTTTGAATCATACAAAAAAAACATGGCTCCCATACAAAAAAACACTTCTCCCATACAAAATTAATTCGCTCATATCTCTGAAACGGTAACAGATGAGGGGGTCCCGTTCGACCAAATGTCATAGGTGGTCAGGGGGGCTACACGGTGGGGGTAAAAAAAATCCAAAATGGCGGATTCAAAATGGCGGCCAAATTTCAAAATGGTCTGAGGGGAATGATTTTTGGCATCCGGGAGTTTTCGAGATCTCCGATTCCATTTCTGAAATAAATTTTTGAATTCCACCATTTTTTAACATGGCTCCCATACAAGCATATTTTCTGACATTCAAATGGACCTTTGACCGAGAAGACTTATGAAAAGTCCACATTTATGTTCAGTTTTGTGCACAAATCACCTTTATCAATATAAAAAGTCACCAAGGTGACCGGCAAATGGATCATCGCTGACGCATCGTGTACTTCCCTCAGAAAGTATAATAGATACGGGGATGGTGATGGAACAAAAAATGTCATGAATCTTGGTAATTTTTTGAATCTGTAAAAAAAAATACACATCCCATACAATTTTTTTTTCCAGACATCTCAAAATCACCAATCTGGGCCGTTTAAAGTCCATTGTGGAAAAAAATGAAGGAAAGGTATAATTTTTTTTTATGCACGTTTGATGCTGACAGATGAAGCTATTTTTATGTCAAAAAAAAAACATGTGTATCTCGATTCGATTATGAAATACAGGTGTTTTTATTTTTTGAAACTATCTTTTAAACCGGACTTTCATAAGAAAATATTTTCATACAGTACTATAGGAAAAAATACATTATTTACGATAGAATATTTTTTTTAGTATCGTTTCATAATAAAAAATAGATTAAATCGATTTACAATTCAATTAAATATATTACCGCAGTAACTATACACTATTCTATATGCCAATGTTCACGAGATGTTTACGTGAAGACACGTCATTGCCTGTGCCATTTTTTTTGGGCTTATAAAAATGAACCATAATGTCAAGTGTACCAGAGTTCATTTAGTTATTGTTTGTACTTAGGGCTCATTGGAAAGGAAAAAAAAGTACCTGCCTGTGCGCTCTGTCCTACCGGGTTTTTTTAAAATGTAAAGCACACTTATTTTTAGACTTTGTTACAATGTGTGACGGTTTATCTGTTTGTTTTTTGGGTTAAAAGATAAGTTGGTCTGACTGTGGTACGCAAACACTGGGCGCCCGTACAAACCGATTCAAATGAAAACCATATCTCGCTCGGCGCCATAAGGGTCATGTTCCCGCAGTCACCTAAACTCGCGTAGAGCACTCAAGTTCTACTTCAAAATTGATTAGGTATTATTTAATTATTATTTCAATCGTTTTTAGTAAGCCATCTTAAAAAACCGCATCAACAACTATTGTTCTTTCTTTGACATGGTATTTGATTCATAGGAGGGCGGCCAGACAGACAGACAGACAACGTAGGCATAGTAATAGGGTCCCGTTTACACCCATTGCGTATGGAACCGTAAATATTGCCCCGCATAACTATAAGGTACTACATTTAGTAAGTAGGTATGTATAATTTAGTTAGTAGTTTAACATCACAGCTACGTTTTTACCCGACTGCCCAATATGGAGGGAGACGGCTTGAATTAGGTGTGTTTTATTATGCAATTGGATTTTTAGGGTTCCGTACCTAAACGGTAAAAAAGGGACCCTATTACTAAGCCTACGATGTCTGTCTGTTTGTCCGTCTGTCCTACCTATTGACGGTTGTACTTTTTGAACCGTAATAGATAGCTAATTGAAATTTTCAAAGAATATGTAATGTTACGGCGGATTAATTAAGAAATAATAAAAATGTCAAAAAGTCAAAACGAAATGGTGGTCCACATACAACAAACGTATTTTTTTAACGTATTTTTGTATTAGCTCTAATGTAAAAACGGTAAACACGTACAAGCTTCAAACTATTGTATGGAAACAAATAATAAATAATGGCCAAGTGCGAGTCAGTGAATAATTTCGGTTCACCGCTGGATCTCGTACGATCACCGAAGTGAAGCAACGTCGGGCGCGGTCGGTACCTACCTATATACTTGGATGGGTGACCGCCATTACAAATAAAAAAAAACATTATTTACGATAGAATATTTTTTTTAGTATCGTTTCATAATAAAAAATAGATTAAATCGATTTACAATTCAATTAAATATATTACCGCAGTAACTATACACTATTCTATGCCATTGTTTACGCGATGTGCTCACAGGTGAAGACAATTTGCCTGACATTTTGGACTTATAAAATGAGCCTTAATGTTATATGTACCAGAGTTCATTTAATTGTTGTTTGTACTTGGGGCTAATTGGAACAAATTGGCTACCGGTTTTATATGTAAAGCATATAATCTTTGGTAAAGCACACTTTGCTGGTATTTTTAGACTTTGTTACAATGCGTGACGGTTTATCTGTTTGTTTTTTGGGTTAAAAGATAAGGTGGTCTGAGAAATGTAAGCACGGGGGGCGCCCGTACAAACTCAATTCATAGTTATGAAAACCGTATCTCGGCGCAATAAGAGTCAGGTTCGTGTATTTAATTTCCCGCAGTCACCTGAACTCGCGTAGAGCTCACGGTACAGCCCTCAAATTCTATTTGAAAATGGATGGGGTCCAGATGGAAATATCGGGTTACATAATTATTTAAGCCATCTAGAAAACCGCAAAGACCCAAACTCGACTAAAGACATTTCGATCGATAGAAAAAAAAAAACACTTTTCTCCCTGTTTATTTTAATTCAGTGGTTATCAAAAACTATTGTTCTATCTTTGACATGTTGTCTGATTCATAGGAAGAGGGACGGATAGACAGACAGCGTAGGCATAGTAATAGGGTCCCGTTTACACTTATTGCGTATGGAACCGTAAAAATTGCCTCCGTGTTACTAGGTAACGTACTACATTCAGTAGGTAGGTAAGTATAATTTAGTTGTTTGTTTGTCCGTTAGCATTCGGCTAATCGGATTTTATCTTTTTTCAAATATCTAAGTAATATTGATATTATTAGGTGTCATACATACAACATAAAATAAAAGCTTTTTGTATGTGACAAATTCGTGAGAATCCAATTTTTTCCGTGTTCAATTATGCATATTTTTTATGCATCACAGCTACGTTTTTACCCGACTGCCCAATATGGAGGGAGATTGTTAAACTTAAACGGCTTGAATTAGGTGTGTTTTATTTTGCAATTGGATTTTTAGGGTTCCGTACCCAAACGGTAAAAAAGGGACCCTATTACTAAGCCTAGGATGTCTGTCTGTCAGTCTGTCCGTTCGGTTGTACCTTTCGAACCGTAATATAGATAGCTAATTGAAATTTTAACAGAATATGTAATATTACGGCGGATTAATTGAGAAATAATAAAAAAGTCAAAACTAAATGTTGGTCCACATACAACAAACGTATTTTTTAACGTATTATTGTATTAGCTCTAATGTTAAAACGGTAATACGTACAAACGTCAAACTTTGCGTGATTATAGAACATATTTTCTAAAGTATAAAAACAAATAATAAATAATGGCCAAGTGCGAGTCAGTGAAACATTTCGGTTCACCACTGGACCTCGTACGATCACCGAAGTAAAGCAACGTCGGGCGCGGTCGGTACCTACATACTTGAATGGGTGACCACCTGGGCGTTGATAGGATGTTGTATAGGTATTTGCAAATATTTTTTTTTGTTCTTTAGTAGCTAACAAGTTAAGTGGTGCATCAAAACCCTCAGTGCGCGAGCCCGACTCGCACTTGACTTGGCTTTATTTGTAACTGTCACGGATCATAAGTGTGACACGCACGCACGACACATCCTCGACAAAAATATTAATTGAGTATACTATGTGTTAGATTCCTCATCAGGGGCATTACGGCCACCTGTTTTACGTGATTGCGACAAAATTGCGAAACCACATAACCGTCTCGCGGCGCGTTAAGGTTCACGTTAGCGTGATTTTCCGTATTGCGCTTTTTGAATCTGCAAAAAAAATATACGTCCCATACAATTTTTTTTTTTTCATATGAACCAAAATCACGTGTCTGTGCAGTTTCACGTCCATTGTGGAAAAAAAATGAAGGGAAAGTATAGAATTTTTTATGCATTTTTAATGTAGACAGATAAAGGGAGTTTTCGAGGTCCCCAATTCCATCTCTGAAATCAGTTTTTGAATTCTGCCATTTTTCAGGATGGCTGCCATACAAGCATATTTTCTAACATCCAAATGGACACCTCTGACCAAGAAGACATCATGAAATGCATTTTTTATGTAGACAGATGAAGCTTATTTTATGTTTAAAAAAAACATATGTATCTCGATTCTATTTTGAAATACAGTTTTTATTTTTTGAAACTAACTTTTAAACTGGACTTTCATAAGAAAATATTTCGATACAGTACTATAGGAAAAAATACATCATTTACGATACAATATTTTTTTTTAGTATCATTTCATAATAAAAAATAGATTGAATCGATTTACAATTCAATTAAATATTGCCCCAGTAACTATACACTATTCTATATGCCAATGTTCACGAGATGTTTACGTGAAGACACGTCATTGCCTGTGACATTTTGGGCTTATAAAAATGAGCCTTAATGTAAAGAGTACCAGACAGAGTTCATTTAGTTATTGTTTGTACTTAGGGCTCAATGGAAAGGAAAAAAGTACCTGCCTGCGCGCTCTGTCCTAACGGTTTTAAAAAAAAATGTAAAGCACTCTTTGCTGTTATTTTTAGACTTTGTTACAATGTGTGACGGTTTATCTGTTTGTTTTTTGGGTTAAAAGATAAATTGGTCTGACTGTAGTATGCAAACACTGGGCGCCCGTACAAACCGATTCAAATGAAAACTATATCTCGCTCGGCGCAATAAGGGTCATTTTCCCGCAGTCACCTAAACTCGCGTAGAGCACTCAAGTTCTACTTGAAAATTGATTAGGTATTATTTATTTATTATTTCAATTGTTTTTAGTAAGCCATCTAAACAACCGCAAAGACCTAAACACGACTAAAGACATTTCTGATTTGCGCTTTTCTCCCTGTTTTTTTATTTTATTCAATGGTTATCAGTGGTTATCAACAACTATTGTTCTTTCTTTGACATGGTATTTGATTCATAGGAGGGCGGCGACAGACAGACAGCGTAGGCATAGTAATAGGGTCCCGTTTACACCCATTGCGTATGGAACCGTAAAAATTGCCCCGCGTAACTATAAGGTTACTACATTTAGTAAGTAGGTATGTATAATTTAGTTCTTGGTTTGTCCGTTAGCATTCGGCTAACATCACAGCTACGTTTTTACCCGACTGCCCAATATGGAGGGAGATTGTTAAACTTAAACGGCTTGAATTAGGTGTGTATTATTTTGCAATTGGATTTTTAGGGTTCCGTACCTAAACGGTAAAAAAGGGACCCTATTACTAAGCCTACGATGTCTATCTGTTTGTCTGTCTGTCCTACCTATTGACGGTTGTACTCTTTGAACCGTAATAGGTAGCTAATTGAAATTTTCAAAGAATAGGTATGTAATGTTACGGCGGATTAATTAAGCTATAATAAAAATGTCAAAAAGTCAAAACGAAATAGTGGTCCACATACAACAAACGTATTTTATTAACGTATTTTTGTATTAGCTCTAATGTAAAAACGGTAAACACGTACAAGCTTCAAAGTATTGTATGGAAACAAATAATAAATAATGGCCAAGTGCGAGTCAGTGAATAATTTCGGTTCACCGCTGGATCTCGTACGATCACCGAAGTGAAGCAATGTCGGGCGCGGGCGGTACCTACCTATATACTTGGATTGGTGACCGCCTGGGCGTTGATGGGATGTTGTTTATTTGCACAAATGTTTTTTGTTCTTTAGTAGCTAACAAGTTATGTGGTGCTACACAACCCTCAGTGCGCGAGCCCGACTCGCACTTGGCTTGGCTTTATTTGTAACTGTCACGGATCATAAGTGTGACACGCACGCACGACAGACACATCCTCGACAAAAATATTAATTGAGTATAGGTGTTAGGTTCCTCATCAGGGGCATTACGGCTAACTGTTTTATGTGAGTCTGTTTATGTGATTGCGACAAAATTGCGCAACCGCATAACCGTATCGCGGCGCGTTAAGGTTCACGTTCGCCTGATTTTCCGTACTGCGCATTTTTGAATCAGCAAAAAAAAAAAATATATGTCCCATACTTTTTTTTTATACGCACCAAAATCATGTGTCTGTGCAGTTTCACGTCCTTGTGAAAGAAAAATGAAGGGAAGGTATACAATTTTTATGCATTTTTAATGTAGACAGATAAAGCTATTTTTTATATAAAAAAAAAAAAAAAAAAACATGTGTATCTCGATTTGATTTCTAAATAGATACAGGTGTTTTAAATTTGTTTAAACTATCTTTTAAACTGGACTTTCATAAGATTTTTTATTTTTTTATATGTATAGTACTATAGGAAAAAATACATAATTTACGATACAGTTTTTTTTTTTTTTGTATCATTTCATATTAACTAACTATAATGGTGTACTATTTGCGTTTAAGGTGGTGTTAACCAATGCGGCGGGAAATTCAAATTTCATACAGTTTGTAGTCCTATTGGGTAGACCGGGTCGATGATTATTTTTACAAACTTTTAATTAATTTGCAACGTTTGTGGTAAGCTGGTCTGACTTTAGGCAGAGACAGCTATTTGATTGTGCAGATAGGTTTTTTCTCTCTCGCCGTCAAATCATTATATTTTTACTCGACTGTCTAATTATTAATTAATTTAATTAATTGATTATAATAATAATTGCGTTATAATTATGTTTCATGTGTAAGTACTTATTTATGTTTATGTGACTTCCAAAATACTGGACCTATTTTGAATTAATGTGTAATGTTCTTGGATAAATTTGTCGTAATTTTTAGTCAGGTATTTAATTTACTTTTTCTTTCAAAAAATAAATAACGGCCAAGTGTGAGTCGGTGACAAAATTTGTTCATTGCCAACTGGTAATTTTGTTACTTGGACGACCTTATCATTTCTCTCACCGAATCGAAATGCCACATTTAACTAATTTTGAAGTTGTTTTTTATTTAATTGATAATATTAGTATATTTTGTGGTGGGACGGAACCCTCAGTGCGCGAGCCGAACTCGCACTTGGCCGATTTATTGGTATTTACATACATTGATATTTTCTGCTTGACAATTTTCGTTACTTATATTAATATATGTAAGGTCGGACAGACAGACAGACTGACAGTGTAGGCATAGCTATAGGGTCCCATTTACACACATTGCGTATTGAATCGTAAAAAGTGAAGACATAAAAAAATTAAAGACGCTTTACGTATTACCGTTTTAACATTAGAGCTAATACACAAATTACGTAAAAAAATACGTTTATTTTTGTTTTGTTTTTACTTTTTTTTATAATTTCTTAGTTAATCCGCCGTAACATTACATATTCTGTGAACATTTCAACTGGCTATCTATTACGGTGCGAAAGGGACAGACAGCCAGACGGACAAACGGACAGACGGACAGAGAGAAAGACTGACAGACAGACAGACAGACAGACATCGTAGGCTTAGTAATAGGGTCCCGTTTTCCTCTTTCGGTACGGAACCCTAAAAACGGTAATACGCACAAGCGTCAAAATTGCTTGGCATGATCATAAATCCTACACAATCTAAATTAAAACAGAAAATAATCAAAAATGGCCAAGTGTGAGTCGGTGACAAATTTCTGTTCACGTCGTACGATCACTGAAGGTCCAGCGCGGTCGGTAGGTACCTACTTGGATGGATAACCGCCTGAAATAATGAATGAATGTGAAAGGGTACAAATACAAGTTGAATAGCGCCGCCACCCGTTTGCAAGGATTCGGAACTAACCCACTCACCAATATTAAGTGCGCAATCTGAATTATACCAATAGCGCCTATTGCCACAAACCGCGCCAATGAGAACCAACACCGTATGAATAAAAAGTATTTTATTTTATCTTATTTTTTATGAGTATTTTGTGTCATGTTGATTCTCATTAGCGATGTGGGCGGGTGTGGGTGTGAGTGCGGGGTGTGATTGCGGGGTGGGAGTGTGGGGTGTGAGTGTGGGTGTGACTATGGGTTTGAGCGCGGGATTGAGTGCGAATGTGAGCGTGAGTGTGAGCAAGGGGTGTGAGTGCGGGGTGTGAGCGCGGATGTGAGCGCGGGTGAGAGCGGGGTGTGAGTGTGGGTGTGGTGAGTGTGGGTACGAGCGCGGGTGTGAGCAAACGGTGTGAGTGCGGGGTGGGAGTGTGGGGTGTAAGTGTGGGTGTGAGTATGGGTATGAGCGCAGCATTGAGCGCGGATGTGAGCGCGGATGTGAACGCGAGTGTGAGCGTGAGTGTGAGCAAGGGGTGTGAGTACGGGGCGTGAGTGTGAGTGTGAGTATGAGTATGAGGTGGGTTTGAGCGCGGGTTTGAGCGCGGGTGTGAGCGCGAGTGTGAGTGCGGGTGTCGTGCGGGGTGTAAGTGCTGGGTGTGTGTGGAATTGAGTATGGGTGCTGGTGTGGGTGCGGGTTAGGGTGCGGGTTTAGGTGCGGGTGTGGGTGCGATTGCGGGTGTGGGTGCGATTGCGGGTACGGGTGTGAGCGCGGGCGTGAGCGCGGGCGTGAGTGCGAGTGGAGTGCGTGGTGTTAGTGCTGGATGTGGGTGTGGGTGCGTGCGCGAGAGTGAGCATGAGTGTGAGCGCAGGTGTGAGTGCGGGGTGTGAATGCAGGCTGTGAGTGTGGATGTGAGTGTGAGTGTGGATGTGGGTGTGAGTGTGGGTGTGAATGTGGGTGAGGGTGGGCGTGCGGGTGCAAGTGTGGGTGTGAATGTGAGTGTGAGCGTGGGTGTCAGCACGTGAGTGAGCATGAGTGTGAGCGCGGGTGCGAGTGCGTGTGTGAGTGTGAGTGTGAGCGCATGTGGGAGTGTGGGTGCGTGTGTGAGTGCAGGTGCGGGTGTGGGGTGTGAGTGTGGGGTGTGAGTGCGGGTGTAAGTTTGGATGGGAGTGTGGGTGTCAGTGTGGGTGTGAGTGCGGGTGTGAGTGGGGTGTGAGTGCGGGTTATAATGCGGGTGTGAGTACGAGTGTGGGTGCGATTGTGGGTGTGGGCGCGTTTGTGAGCACGGGTGTGAGCGTGGGCGTGATTGTGAGCGTGAGCGTGCCGTATACCGTGTATGCATTTCCGGTAATTTCCGGTAAAATATACAATGAATAGATATATTTTTTAGGGTAAGAGTGCCTTTATGAACTAAACAATATAGGTACAAGCTAATACTAACACTACAAATACAGTTAGACTGCCCATTTGAACTGAGACAGTTGAAGGTCTAAAGACAATCCAAATGCTCAAGCCCACTACCAGTTGGCAGCGTACCCAGCATGCTGGCGGCAAACACGCCAGCATTTTGGTCACGCGTCGCATTAACCATTTTGATACGATGAATGTACCTACAAAATGATTGTTCGAAAATACAATGTTTTTTTTGTTTTTTATCTTAAATGTTTTTTAAAAAAAACACGTCGCGTGCGAAGCCGCGCCCAAAAAACTAGTTATACTATATAAAGTTAAATTACCACTGACTCACTTAGATAGTTGTTTGGAGAACTGGGGGGGTATGGGGAGAAATGTGAGTATGAGGTCTCGTAGGGGGGGAGAATGTAACCCAGGGAAAAATACCTGATCTTCGGAAGGTCAACTCCTCGACCTGGACCCCCCACGGATCTCGGAAAGTAAGACAGGTGGGGGGAAACTGTTTAAACTAAAAATGGATGTTAACCTTGGACCTCTTTAGAGAAATGAAAAAAAACATGGCTCCCATACAAAAAAAAAAAAAACCCATACAAACTTTGGACGTTCGTAACTCGAAAACGGTTCGACATAGGAGGGGGGGGTTCGAACAAATGTCATAGGCGATCGGGGGCCCCAACTGGCGGGGGCCCCCAAA
This sequence comes from Agriopis aurantiaria, assembly GCA_914767915.1. Lineage (NCBI taxonomy): Eukaryota > Metazoa > Arthropoda > Insecta > Lepidoptera > Geometridae > Agriopis > Agriopis aurantiaria. Next base: position 14,955,294 of record OU611982.1, on the reverse strand, counting down.
AGGATGTTCAGGGGCCCCAAATTTTCAAAATGGTCCTAGGAGGCTGATTTTTTGTTTCCGAGGGTATTTTCAGGTCCTGATTGGCTTTTTGAAAAAAAAGTTAAGTTTTTTTTTTTTTTTAATATAGCTGCCATACAAAGGATTTTTCACCATACCGAGCAAGTGCCGTGGTGAGGCCGTCAGGCCGAACCACGGCACTTGCGAGGTCACAAAGCGAGCCGCAAGCGAGGCCGCAGGCCGAGCTTGAGCGCCTTAGGACGCGAGGCCGTAGGCCGAGCTCACTGGTGCGAGGTCGTGGTGAGGCCGCAAGGCCGAACCACGACCGTCGCACCAGTCACAGGCACAAGTCGGCGAGGCCGGAGGCCGAGCCTCAGCCACGAGCTCAAGCGAGGCCGTAGGCCGAGCTTGAGATCCAATGGCGCGAGGCCGTAGGCCGAGCCACTGGTGCAAAGGGTCGTGGTGAGGCCGCAAGGCCGAACCACGACCCTTGCACCAGTCACAGGCACAAGTTGGCGAGGCCGCAGGCCGAGCCTCAGCCACGAGCTCAAGCGAGGCCGCAGGCCGAGCTTGAGTTCCAATGGCGCGAGGCCGTAGGCCGAGCCACTGGTGCAAAGGGTCGTGGTGAGGCCGCAAGGCCGAACCACGACCCTTGCACCAGTCACAGACAAATTACTGACATTTACGAGGTCACCAGCCGAATTCAGTGCGAGGCCGTAGGCCGAGCCGCTCGTACTCCCCTTGACGGAACATACTGAATTGGTGGATTTATATGGTTTCTTCGACTGAACTTGAAATTTCTTCTGCGTTTCCACCACCATTAGGAGATTTGTACCCATTCCACTTCGATCTTCGTATCCGGTCATGGAAATCAAAAATCATCATCATCATCAGCCAATTTTCTAATGTATACCCATTACCCATTTTCAACACACACTCACCGTTTTCTTCAAGTTTTTAAAGTCGAAGTTAAATACTCGACCCCAACCCAACAGCACGAAGTCCCCGCGGGCCGCTTGCGGCCCGCGCACCCACGCAAAACACTAGTTTTAATACTATATAAAGCTAAATTACCACTCACTGACTGACTCACTGACATAGTTGTTTGGAGACTTGGGGGGGTATGGGGAGAAATGTAAGTATGAGGTCTTGTAGGGGGGGAGAATGTAAGCTCAGGAAAAATACGGGACCTTCGGAAGGTCAACTCCTCGACGTGGACCCCCCACGGATCTCGGAAAGTAAGACAGGTGGGGGGAAACTGTTTTAACTAAAAATGGATGTTAACCTTGGACCTCTTTAGAGAAATGAAAAAAAACATGGCTCCCATACAAAAAAAAAAAAAACCCATACAAACTTTGGACGTTCGTAACTCGAAAACGGTTCGACATCGATGGGGGGTGCTTGAACAAATGTCATAGGGAATGGGGGGCCCCAACTGGCGGGGGCCCCCAAATGGATGTTCAGGGGCCCCAAATTTTCAAAATGGTCCTAGGAGGCTGATTTTTTGTTTCCGAGGGTATGTTGAGGTCCTGATTGCATTTTTGAAATTTTTTTTCAGTTTTTTTTTTTTTTTAATATAGCTGCCATACAAGGGATTTTTCCACATACCGAGCAAGTGCCGTGGTGAGGCCGTCAGGCCGAACCACGGCACTTGCGAGGTCACAAAGCTCAAGCGAGGCCGCAGGCCGAGCTTGAGCGCCTTAGGCCGCGAGGCCGTAGGCCGAGCTCACTGGTGCGAAGGTCGTGGTGAGGCCGCAAGGCCGAACCACGACCGTCGCACCAGTCACAGGCACAAGTCGGCGAGGCCGCAGGCCGAGCTTCAGCCACGAGCTCAAGCGAGGCCGTAGGCCGAGCTTGAGTTCCAATGGCGCGAGGCCGTAGGCCGAGCCACTGGTGCAAAGGGTCGTGGTGAGGCCGCAAGGCCGAACCACGACCCTTGCACCAGTCACAGGCACAACTTGGCGAGGCCGCAGGCCGAGCCTCAGCCACGAGCTCAAGCGAGGCCGTAGGCCGAGCTTGAGTTCCAATGGCGCGAGGCCGTAGGCCGAGCCACTGGTGCAAAGGGTCGTGGTGAGGCCGCAAGGCCGAACCACGACCCTTGCACCAGTCACAGACAAATTACTGACATTTACGAGGTCACCAGCCGAATTCAGTGCGAGGCCGAAGGCCGAGCCGCTCGTACCCCCTTTGACGAAAAATACTGGATTGGTGGATATATATGGTTTCTTCGACTGAACTTGAAATTTCTTCTGCGTTTCCACCACCATTAGGAGATTTGTACCCATTCCACTTGGATCTTCATTTTCGGTCATGGAAATCAAAAATCATCATCATCATCAGCCAATTTTCTAATGTATAGCCACTTCTTACCCATTTTCAACACACACTCACCGTTTTCTTCAAGTTTTTAAAGTCGAAGTTAAATACTCGACCCCAACCCAACAGCACGAAGTCCCCGCGGGCCGCTTGCGGCCCGCGCACCCACGCAAAACACTAGTTATACTATATAAAGTTAAATTACCACTGACTCACTCACTCACTTAGATAGTTGTTTGGAGAACTGGGGGGGTATGGGGAGAAATGTGAGTATGAGGTCATGTAGGGGGTGGTTCAGAGGCAAAGGGAAAAATACCTGATCTTCGGAAGGTCAACTCCTCGACGTGGACCCCCCACGGATCTCGGAAAGTAAGACAGGTGGGGGGAAACTGTTTTAACTAAAAATGGATGTTAACCTTGGACCTCTTTAGAGAAATGAAAAAAAACATGGCTCCCATACAAAAAAAAAAAAAACCCATACAAACTTTGGACGTTCGTAACTCGAAAACGGTTCGACATAGGAGGGGGGGGTTCGAACAAATGTCATAGGCGATCGGGGGCCCCAACTGACGGGGGCCCCCAAATGGATGTTCAGGGGCCCCAAATTTTCAAAATGGTCCTAGGAGGCTGATTTTTTGTTTCCGAGGGTATGTTGAGGTCCTGATTGCATTTTTGAAATTTTTTTTCAGTTTTTTTTTTTTTTTAATATAGCTGCCATACAAGGGATTTTTCCACATACCGAGCAAGTGCCGTGGTGAGGCCGTCAGGCCGAACCACGGCACTTGCGAGGTCACAAAGCTCAAGCGAGGCCGCAGGCCGAGCTTGAGCGCCTTAGGCCGCGAGGCCGTAGGCCGAGCCCACTGGTGCGAAGGTCGTGGTGAGGCCGCAAGGCCGAACCACGACCGTCGCACCAGTCACATGCACAATTTGGCGAGGCCGCAGGCCGAGCTTCAGCCACGAGCTCAAGCGAGGCCGTAGGCCGAGCTTGAGTTCCAATGGTTCGAGGCCGTAGGCCGAGCCACTGGTGCAAAGGGTCGTGGTGAGGCCGCAAGGCCGAACCACGACCCTTGCACCAGTCACCTCAGGCACAAGTCGGCGAGGCCGCAGGCCGAGCCTCAGCCACGAGCTCAAGCGAGGCCGTAGGCCGAGCTTGAGTTCCAATGGCGCGAGGCCGTAGGCCGAGCCACTGGTGCAAAGGGTCGTGGTGAGGCCGCAAGGCCGAACCATGACCCTTGCACCAGTCACAGACAATTTACTGACATTTACGAGGTCACCAGCCGAATTCAGTGCGAGGCCGTAGGCCGAGCTGCTCGTACCCCCTTTGACGGAACATACTGAATTGGTGGATTTATATGGTTTCTTCGACTGAACTTGAAATTTCTTTTGCGTTTCCACCACCATTAGGAGATTTGTACCCATTCCACTTCAATCTTCATTTTCGGTCATGGATATCAAAAATCATCATCATCATCAGCCAATTTTCTAATGTATAGCCACTTCTTACCCATTTTCAACACACACTCACCGTTTTCTTCAAGTTTTACAAGTCGCACCTAAAGACCCGACCCCAACCCAACAGCACGACGTTCCCGCGGGCCGCTTGCGGCCCGCGCACCCACGCAAAACACTAGTTAATACTATATAAAGCTTAATTACCACTCACTCACTCACTCACTGACATAGTTGTTTGGAGACTTGGGGAGGTATGGGGGGAAATAGGAGTATACACTCATGTAGAGGGGGAGAATGTAAGCTCAGGAAAAATACGGGACCTTCGGAAGGTCAACTCCTCGACGTGGACCCCCCATGGATCTCGGAAAGTAAGACAGGTGGGGGGAAACTGTTTTAACTAAAAATGGATGTTAACCTTGGACCTCTTTAGAGAAATGAAAAAAAACATGGCTCCCATACAAAAAAAAAAAAAACCCATACAAACTTTGGACGTTCGTAACTCGAAAACGGTTCGACATAGGAGGGGGGGGTTCGAACAAATGTCATAGGCGATCGGGGGCCCCAACTGGCGGGGGCCCCCAAATGGATGTTCAGGGGCCCCAAATTTTCAAAATGGTCCTAGGAGGCTGATTTTTTGTTTCCAAGGGTATGTTGAGGTCCTGATTGCATTTTTGAAATTTTTTTTCAGTTTTTTTTTTTTTTTTAATATAGCTGCCATACAAAGGATTTTTCACCATACCGAGCAAGTGCCGTGGTGAGGCCGTCAGGCCGAACCACGGCACTTGCGAGGTCACAAAGCTCAAGCGAGGCCGCAGGCCGAGCTTGAGCGCCTTAGGCCGCGAGGCCGTAGGCCGAGCCCACTGGTGCGAAGGTCGTGGTGAGGCCGCAAGGCCGAACCACGACCGTCGCACCAGTCACAGGCACAAATCGGCGAGGCCGCAGGCCGAGCTTCAGCCACGAGCTCAAGCGAGGCCGTAGGCCGAGCTTGAGTTCCAATGGCGCGAGGCCGTAGGCCGAGCCACTGGTGCAAAGGGTCGTGGTGAGGCCGCAAGGCCGAACCACGACCCTTGCACCAGTCACAGGCACAAGTTGGCGAGGCCGCAGGCCGAGCCTCAGCCACGAGCTCAAGCGAGGCCGTAGGCCGAGCTTGAGTTCCAGTGGCGCGAGGCCGTAGGCCGAGCCACTGGTGCAAAGGGTCGTGGTGAGGCCGCAAGGCCGAACCACGACCCTTGCACCAGTCACAGAGAAATTACTGACATTTACGAGGTCACCAGCCGAATTCAGTGCGAGGCCGTAGGCCGAGCCGCTCGTACTCCCCTTGACGGAACATACTGAATTGGTGGATTTATACCGTTTCTTCGACTGAACTTGAAATTTCTTCTGCGTTTCCACCACCATTAGGAGATTTGTACCCATTCCACTTGGATCTTCATTTTCGGTCATGGAAATCAAAAATCATCATCATCATCAGCCAATTTTCTAATGTATAGCCACTTCTTACCCATTTTCAACACACATTCACCGTTTTCTTCAAGTTTTTTCAAGTCGAACACAAATGACGACCCCAACCCAACAGCACACCCCCCCCCGCGGGCCGCTTGCGGCCCGCGCACCCACGCAAAACACTAGTTATTATACTATATAAAGTTAAATTACCACTGACTCACTCACTTAGATAGTTGTTTGGAGAACTGGGGGGGTATGGGGGGAAATGTGAGTATGAGGTCATGTAGGGGGTGGTTCAGAGGCAAAGGGAAAAATACCTGATCTTCGGAAGGTCAACTCCTCGACGTGGACCCCCCACGGATCTCGGCAAGTAAGACAGGTGGGGGGAAACTGTTTCAACTAAAAATGGATGTTAACCTCGGACCTCTTTAGAGAAATGAAAAAAAACATGGCTCCCATACAAAAAAAAAAAAAAACCATACAAACTTTGGACGTTCGTAACTCGAAAACGGTTCGACATAGGAGGGGGGGGTTCGAACAAATGTCATAGGCGATCGGGGGCCCCAACTGGCGGGGGCCCCCAAATGGATGTTCAGGGGCCCCAAATTTTCAAAATGGTCCTAGGAGGCTGATTTTTTGTTTCAGAGGGTATTTTCGGGTCCTGATTGGCTTTTTGAAAAAAAAGTTAATTTTTTTTTTTTTTTAATATAGCTGCCATACAAGGGATTTTTCCACATACCGAGCAAGTGCCGTGGTGAGGCCGTCAGGCCGAACCACGGCACTTGCGAGGTCATAAAGCTCAAGCGAGGCCGCAGGCCGAGCTTGAGCGCCTTAGGACGCGAGGCCGTAGGCCGAGCTCACTGGTGCGAGGTCGTGGTGAGGCCGCAAGGCCGAACCACGACCGTCGCACCAGTCACAGGCACAAGTCGGCGAGGCCGCAGGCCGAGCTTCAGCCACGAGCTCAAGCGAGGCCGTAGGCCGAGCTTGAGTTCCAATGGCGAGAGGCCGTAGGCCGAGCCACTGGTGCAAAGGGTCGTGGTGAGGCCGCAAGGCCGAACCACGACCCTTGCACCAGTCACAGACAAATTACTGACATTTATCAGGTCACCAGCCAAATTCAGCGCGAGGCCGTAGGCCGAGCCGCTCGTACCCCCTTTGACGAAAAATACTGGATTGGTGGATTTATATGGTTTCTTCGACTGAACTTGAAATTTCTTCTGCGTTTCCACCACCATTAGGAGATTTGTACCCATTACACTTCAATCTTCGTATCCGGTCATGGAAATCAAAAATCATCATCATCATCAGCCAATTTTCTCATGTATTGGGATTTCTTACCCATTTTCAACACACATTCACCGTTTTCTTAGGCCGTAGGCCGAGCTTGAGTTCCGATGGTGCGAGGCCGTAGGCCGAGCCACTGGTGCAAAGGGTCGTGGTGAGGCCGCAAGGCCGAACCACGACCCTTGCACCAGTCACAGATGGTTTGAGGCTGAAGGTCGAGCTGCGTGTTGTACTCATTAGGTCGAAGAAAACTGGATTTGTGGTTTTCTATGGTTTCTAAGACTGAATTTGAAATTTCTTCTGCGTTTCACCACCATTACGAGATTTGTAGCTGTTCCGCTTCAATCTTAATTTTCGGTCATGGAAATCAAAAATCATCATCATAATAAGCCTATTCGCAAACGTATTTTGATATCTTATTTATTATCGAAACCGTATACATTTCTTTAACTTTTTGTGGGGTTAGAGTTTTTGGTGGCCTAAAGCAGTCTTGGATGACTTAAGGTGGCTTAAGGAGAGTCGTAGCTGGCCTGAGGTGATCTTAGGTGGCCTGAGGTGATCTTAGGTGGCCTGAGGCGATCTTAGGTAGCCTGAGGCGATCTTAGGTGGCCTGAGGCGATCTTAGGTGGCCTGAGGCGATTTTAGGTGGCTTTAGGCGATCTTAGGTGGTCTTAGGCGATCTGAAGTGGCCAGAGGCGATCTTAGGTGGCCTGAGGCGATTTTAGGTGGCCTGAGGCGATCTTAGGTGGTCTTAGGCGATCTTAGGCGATCTTAGGTGGCCTAAGGCGATTTAAGGCGATCTTAGGTGGTCTTAGGCGATCTTAGGTGGCCTGAGGCGATCTTAGGTGGCCAGAGGCGATCTTAGGTGGCCTGAGGCGATCTTAGGTGGCCAGAGGCGATCTTAGGTGGCCTGAGGCGATCTTAGGTGGCCTGAGGCGATCTTAGGTGGCCAGAGGCGATCTTAGCTGGCCTGAGGTGATCTCAGGTAGCCTGAGGCGATCTTAGGTGGCCTGAGGCGATCTTAGGTGGTCTTAGGCGATCTTAGGTGGCCTAAGGCGATTTAAGGCGATCTTAGCTGGCCTGAGGCGATCTTAGGTGGTCTTAGGCGATCTGAAGTGGCCAGAGGCGATCTTAGGTGGCCTGAGGCGATTTTAGGTGGCCTGAGGCGATCTTAGGTGGTCTTAGGCGATCTTAGGCGATCTTAGGTGGCCTAAGGCGATTTAAGGCGATCTTAGGTGGTCTTAGGCGATCTTAGGTGGCCTGAGGCGATCTTAGGTGGCCAGAGGCGATCTTAGGTGGCCTGAGGCGATCTTAGGTGGCCAGAGGCGATCTTAGGTGGCCTGAGGCGATCTTAGGTGGCCTGAGGCGATCTTAGGTGGCCTGAGGCGATCTTAGGTGGCCTGAGGCGATCTTAGGTGGTCTTAGGCGATCTTAGGTGGCCTAAGGCGATTTAAGGCGATCTTAGCTGGCCTGAGGCGATCTTAGGTGGTCTTAGGCGATCTGAAGTGGCCAGAGGCGATCTTAGGTGGCCTGAGGCGATTTTAGGTGGCCTGAGGCGATCTTAGGTGGTCTTAGGCGATCTTAGGCGATCTTAGGTGGCCTAAGGCGATCTTAGGTGGTCTTAGGCGATCTTAGCTGGCCTGAGGCGATCTTAGGTGGCCAGAGGCGATCTTAGGTGGCCTGAGGCGATCTTAGGTGGCTTTAGGCGATCTTAGGTGGTCTTAGGCGATCTTAAGTGGCCAGAGGTGGTCTTAGGTGGCCTAAGGCGATTTAAGGCGATCTTAGCTGGCCTGAGGCGATCTTAGGTGGCCTGAGGCGATCTTAGGTGGCTTTAGGCGATCTTAGGTGGTCTTAGGCGATCTTAAGTGGCCAGAAGCGATCTTAGGTGGCCTGAGGCGATTTTAGGTGGCCTGAGGCGATCTTAGGTGGTCTTAGGCGATCTTAGGTGGTCTTAGGCGATCTTAGGTGGCCTAAGGCGATTTAAGGCGATTTTAGCTGGCCTGAGGCGATCTTAGGCGATCTTAGGTGGCCTGAGGCGATTTTAGGTGGCCTGAGGCGATCTTAGGTGGTCTTAGGCGATCTTAGGCGATCTTAGGTGGCCTAAGGCGATCTTAGGTGGTCTTAGGCGATCTTAGCTGGCCTGAGGCGATCTTAGGTGGCCAGAGGCGATCTTAGGTGGCCTGAGGCGATCTTAGGTGGCTTTAGGCGATCTTAGGTGGTCTTAGGCGATCTTAAGTGGCCAGAGGTGGTCTTAGGTGGCCTAAGGCGATTTAAGGCGATCTTAGCTGGCCTGAGGCGATCTTAGGTGGCCTGAGGCGATCTTAGGTGGCTTTAGGCGATCTTAGGTGGTCTTAGGCGATCTTAAGTGGCCAGAAGCGATCTTAGGTGGCCTGAGGCGATTTTAGGTGGCCTGAGGCGATCTTAGGTGGTCTTAGGCGATCTTAGGTGGTCTTAGGCGATCTTAGGTGGCCTAAGGCGATTTAAGGCGATTTTAGCTGGCCTGAGGCGATCTTAGGCGATCTTAGGTGGCCTGAGGCGATCTTAGGTGGTCTTAGGCGATCTTAGGTGGTCTTAGGTGGTCTTAGGCGATCTTAGGTGGCCTAAGGCGATTTAAGGCGATCTTAGCTGGCCTGAGGCGATCTTAGGTGGTCTGAGGCGATCTTAGGTGGCCTGAAGCGATCTTAGGTGGCCTGAGGCGATTTTAGTTTACCTGAGGCTATCTTAGGTGGCCTGAGGCGAACTTAGGTGGCCTAATCTTACCGATGGGGAAGAAAGGTTCTTGAGTAGAGACCACGAACCGGAAGACGCAGCGTAGGTAGGCCTTCCACTAGATGGACCGACGGCATCGTGATAGTCGCTGGCATCCAGTAGAAGCAAAAGGCGGGCTGTCGTTCAGTGTGGAGGTTAAAGGAGGAGACCTATGTTCAGCAGTGGACGTCTTCGGCTGATGATGATGATGATGATGATTTTATCGTTAGGATAAAAACTTGGATTGTTTTTTTTATTTTATTTTTTCTTCTATATATGAAGTCGACTTCACAAGCGGCCCAAGTCCTATGAAACTAAGCGTGTCAAAATTTACGTACAATTAAATGCAGTTAAAAGGTTTTCAAATTCTTATGAAACAAAACAAAGCACGAACATATTCTTATTATTTACTTGCAGCTGTAGTTCTTTTTTTTTTAATTATTATTCGCCCATCCTTGACTCTATGACTATGCAAAATGTTTAATATTACGACTAAAGGACATTGAAACCACGGTCATGAAAATTTTAACAAAAAAAAAAATATTAAGTCGTCTTAGAAAGTGTCTTCTGACATTTGACATTATAAAGTAATCAATTTTTTTTTCACCCATAACTAAGCAGACTAAAGTTATTAAAATCATGTCGCCTCGACTTTCGTAGCAGAGACTTTAATATACTTAGGGTTATTCTTTTATGGAGTTTTGGAATCAATGATGATGCAGTCTTTTAACTTATTCTACGATTCGAAAATTAAGCTTTTTCTCGGTAAGTTGACAAAAATTCGTAGAAAATAAAGCTATTGGATTGCGTTCAGAACTGATATTCAATATTGCGTCGTTTTTCGTACTCGCCGTATATGTACAAAAAAAACTCTACGGTACGATTCGATTGTTTTCTAACCCTGCAATATAGTATAAATTGATGTTGCTTATACAATCTATGATTTCAAATAGAAAGCGCTATCAACAATAAAATTGTACACTCAAAATATTCGAAATGGCCAGTTACAGTTGTTTTATCAGCAAAGATGCCTTTTGGGCGCGTCTAGGAGCGTAACAAATATCTGAACGCAACCTAACGCTACGTGCTGTCTGCGTCATCAAATACACTAATTAAATTGACCTAATCCAGAAATACCTACTTATGTTTCCATAATTTTATATAAGTTAATTATAAAAATAAAAATAAAATTACAAGTACACACATCCTAACCTGTTTACAATATAATATATTATTAGGACTAATTTGATATATTTCAAATTACTAAAAGTTACATCTGCGTATATGGTATGAACGCAGTGTTGCTATAATGCTCAAACAATAAAATATTTAAAAAAAATGCGATGTTTCTTTAACTCACTTATTTGTGGTTATAAATATACAATATATCGATATCGATATTGTATATATTATTAATTAATAAGTATATAAAAATAATATTAAGGTGTGATAACGCTAGGTTGTCAAGAGATGGCGCTAAATTCGTAATGTTTTGAAACATTACATCATACATTGAATCCAATTGAAAATAAATTAATCATAGTCATACATTTAAACTAATACAATGATATCACACTAGCTGAATCCCGCGGTGTTACCCGTGATTATCCAGTTTTTCTACATTCCTGAGGGGAAAGTACCTATCCTATGTCCGTCCTCACATTTCGACTAACGACGTGTAGAACGATGATAACATTATTTTTGGTGTTAATATCAAAAGTAACACTTATTTATTATCCTATATGTATGTATACTATACTATATCATTTTATAAATGATTAAACATTTTTTTACGTACTACATTACGAGATTATATTATGAGAAGAGTAAACAAACATAATATATTTAACAAAGGTGGCATTTGAGATGAGAGCCGGATTCCATTAGAGTCTAGAGATCCACCATGATCATCAGAACTTGACAAGCATGGCAAATTTCAGCTCAAATGAAAACCGGAATGTAGGTCAAAATTTAATTGCAAGATTTGATTATAGACAGACAAACATCGGGACAGATTAAACAACAGGTTGCAATAAAAAGATGATTGTTCATAATGAGAAGTGAGAGTTCACTTCTGAGTGGCTGAAAAAGCTGACGTTTTTATAGCTTAATATATTTAAGTTATTCTTCAGTTAAGTTGGCATAGCAAATAAAACCACATTTTTTTTAATGTAATTTTCATCAAATACAAAAAAACAACGTAAAATACTATTACAGATTTTTTTTATAATCTGTATTTCACGGTTTTATTATTATTTTAAAACACCATTTTACTATGATAATTTGTAAAAAAAAAAGAAAAGAATATAAATAATAACATACATAATAGGTCATTCATACATTCAATTGAGTTTGCTTTTTTTTGTTAATTTTTTTTAACAACAAAATTAATTTCATTTGTAATGACGTTGGGAGATTGTCTATTTATTTTGAACACTAAATTAATTAAATTCAACGGAAATATATCTGGTAACCCCTTCCGTAAAAAACAAAAAGACCGAGTATTGAAGAAGAATATTGAAGAGAATATTGAATATTGAATCAATTGTATGTATATATTTTTATTAATTTCATTTAAACATAAAGATGAAACTATTTTTATCTTGCAATATTTTATTTTTATTTTTTAAAGATATCGCGAGTATTGTATTTAAAATAATATTTAAAACTTAATACGGGTCTAAAGCAAATCTCCATCAAAAAAATTAATAAGTAATAAATTTGATTAATTTTGACACTCCTAATGAATGAAGAGTTCGCGGCACGGCTTGATAGCTTCGTTCGCGGTTTAAAAAGTTTTATCTGTTTTATTACTAAAGATTTTCTGTTACAGGTGAGTTTACATATTATTAAATTAATTAATTAAAATAAAATTTCCATTCGTTTTTCAGTTATTAAATATGTATTTCTATTTCAGATTTCTTCAATAATTACAAGAAACAATTGAAAAGTGAGTTTTACATAAAATTTACATATTTTTCCCAAAGTAAAAAGGACGCTAATAATATTATGGCGGTTGTCTTTTGTTTTAATAACTAAATTGTTTCAAGTTAGCATTTGTTTCATACCAATCTATTCTAAACTGGAAGGCTTACAAGTCCCTAAACAATTGACAGTTCATTATATTAGTGATATGTACATAAAATTGATAACCAGTGAGAGAGACGTGTTCTAGAGTGAAACCCACGAATCAGCAAAATAATGTAATCGAGTCTTAATGTCTCCTACGATGGAGTAACGATATAGGTAGTACGTAAACTGGAAGCGAACCGCCAAAGATCAGATTGAAAGACGCCTATGGCCAGTCGTGGACGAATGTAAATGATGATGATTCGCCATCTTGTTTAGGTACCATAAATAGATGGGCTACCTTACCTACTCATCAGCAGAAAATTGAATTTCAAGTATTTGTATTTAAGAGTATATTTATTTTAATTTAAGTGAAAAACTCATGTAAATAAATGGTTTTCAGATGTCCAAGCGAGCATCAGACACGGTTGCAGAAGCTTCGACGAGCAAGGCGCCTCGTATAACAAGCCCGCTGTGTGTTGTTCAAGGTAAGTACCTACTACTTTTCTCAATTTTTATAAATTGGTTACCATTCACAATTTCTAACTTTAGGATTTGTGCGTCCGTTTAAAAGTGCTCTTTCTTGAAAGCTTTTCAAAATAGACAATTTTTTTAACTATTTCACCTTAATCCACCATGTTGGTCTGTGCATATTGAAAAATGTCATGTCTTAAAACTTTTGAAGTTCTTAAACATACCGATTTCCTCACGATGTTTTCTTTCACCATTACTGCATTTAATTTATTTAGATATCTACTTAATAAGTCATTGGTGCAGGTTAAAGGATCGAACCAGGTGCCATCAGATTGTAAACCACACATGTTCTGTTTATTGATTAGCCACCCTTCGCTGGTTCAGCCTGGGATCTGTTTCTTAGTGTCAAGGCGATCAATCACTGGAAACATTTGCTTGTAATGTAATGAAACAACTCAAGATTCGAGCTTTACATCTTAAAAGTAGAGAGAACTGATCATTACAGTGTGCACATCTATGATAGGTACAATTTGTAATATCAATGCACACCACTTTAAATATGATCAATGTCTTGCGGTGTAGACTCATAATAATACCTACCTACACTTTTGAATAGTCACACAGTGCTACTATTTGTAATCTTCACAGTTTGAGTGGTTACAGTATTGTTTATAATATACCTAAATAGGTACTCAAAATCAAATTTGAATTGTTATATTACAAGCTTATGCTCCCAGTGAGTGATCATCTTTATGTTCAATATTAATGTCTTTACACCAAAATTGTATCTGCAATTGGTGAATATTAATAAAAAACCGGCCAAGTGTGAGTCGGGCTTACGCACTGAGGGTTCCGTGCCGCCACAAAATTCAATAAGGTCGTCCAAGTAACTGAATAACAGTTATTATATAGCCTTCCAATATAGTCGAAACAGTTGCTACGCAATTCATCGGAACCCAAAAATGATCAATCACAAATAGCTACTAAGAAATTATTACCAAATTTGTAATATAGAAAGCATAGACAAACAGCTACTTAATTTTGTCATTTACAATCAGAACTGATCTGCTCGCAAAGTTATTACTAGCTCTCAATATATTTCTTCAATTGATTTACTCGTAAAGAAAAATTTTCAATTGTAATTTTTTTTATTTAATATGGAATATTTTCTATGTGTAATTAGTATAAAGAGTGGGAAGAGGGAGGGGAGAAGAAGAAGGAAATCTCCTAAAAAGGGGGAGATGCAAAAACCTATAGTTTTTGAAAAAACAATAATACTTATTAGCGAAGCTGCACTGTACGAGCGTAACGAGTGAGGCTGACTTGTACGTGCATACTACTGTTTCAAGTCCGACTCCTACACAGAACTCGGTAGGTTCGTTAGGTTGACGGTGACTATCCAACAAAACGACAGTTGTGATCGCAGCGAAGTCGGTCAATAAAGTACATTTCAAAAAAAAAAAAGTTTCTACACTTCCCCTTTTTAAAGAAGTTATCCTCTCCCTTCCCCCAACTTTTATACTAATTATACATAATTGAAAACTCTTCCAGATATATAATAATTCAATTTATATGTTGAACTGAAACTGAAATCGTATACCCAAAGCTTTCACAAGTTCCATCCAGTTTATTTGATGGTTAAATAATTTAGTGGAAACAAAATATACTTGCTGGTAAATGTTTATATTAATTATAAAACAAGCCACAAAACAATCATAATGAAAGGATACAAACACAGGTTCTTTTTTTACAAAGCAAATTCAACTTAAAGGATCGAGCACATTATGCCGGGCCGCAGCGGACCCTGGTGTAGTGCAAAACACTCATTCATACATTTTGTATGGTAGCAAACTAAAGTTATCAAGTTTTTTATTGTAAAATATCGTTTTCAAACCATGCTTTTATGAAATTTGTGATTGGAATAGTGTGTTAATAAAAATTTGCTCAAACCGTGTCAGCCTTCTATTTTTGGAATAGGAGTGCCATTGTCCACCATCACAATCATCAAATAAGCTTGCTGTCATCATAATATTGTCTCAAGTAAATGGATCAAATTTTACTTGCAAGATTTGATTACAGACAGACAAACACCAGAATTTAAAAATAAAAGCTTGTAAAAATAGCTTATCTTCTATACTACTTACCCTAAAATAGGTTTACATAGTAAAATTTTATTGATATAAATATTTTCTACGTTTTCGTTAAAATCAGTTAATTGTCACACTTTTGTTTTGTATTCACTATCACCTTTTTATAACTTTTTAAATATGTAGCACTCTAAATTAATATTTTATTACAGTCATGTGGATCAGTGATGACTCATTATTTCTTTGACTTGCAATCATTTTTTCTCCAACATTGTACAATGCACATCGTATCTGGTACAAAATGTTCCTTGTTTTATTTCAAAGAAATGTTTCTTTTCATTGTTGTTTCCACTGATCTTTTGAAGCGCTGGATGGCTAAAAAATATGAATAAATTATATAATTATTATGATGAAAGAAAGTTAAAAAACCAAAAAACATGTTTAACATTGCTAACACTTACGAAAATTAAATACTGAAGACGCATGCTTTCAGTAAATCTTTAATTACCTTGCTTTTGATAATATTTATAATAGATAAATAACAGAGGTATCTTTAAAACTTTCAATTGTCACCATTGTCCAATATCCAGTATCTTTCATCCAGGGTTGCCAGATCGCATTTTTCAATATTCCCTAATTAGATTCACCAATTTTTTTTTTTACAAACAAATTAAAAAGTTTAGGACAAATCGCACTACATTTACAAAAAAATAAGTTAATTTGATATCACTGAAGTATTGCACTCCACAATTGATGGCAGAATCACAGATAATTGATGGTACATACAAAATGAAATACAATTATTGCTTTCATATCGTGATTAAAACTCAGATCAGACATGGTTTGGGAAATATAAACAGGCTTGATGCATTTTGATTATCAAGCTTTAGATTTATCAAACACTTTTAGTCGAACTCACTGTGTAGGTATATGACCTTGCCACCCTTTTTAACCGACTTCAAGAAAAGAGGGTTCTCATATTTTTTTGTTATCTCGTTTTTCCATCTTTTGTGAACCGACTTATTAAATTGATAAGTATTTGATAAACATGTTGACTGTTAGTAATTTGTTCTTTGGTGTCGCTGAAAGTTTCATAGTGTGCGTGAAAAATAAGTAAACATGCCATACTCACATTTTATGCATTAGCGGTAAAGTGGTAAAAATAGATGGAAAATTGAGAAATTTAAACACGAACAAATTACACCAATCTGCACTGGACCAGCGTGGTGGATATGGCCCAATCACCCTTTCGGGGGTAGGCTTAAAGTCCAGCAGTGGACTATTAAAAGGCTGATTATGATGATGAAACACGAACAATATTTATTTATACTAAGGCATAAGTGTTAACCATGGTACAATCGTGGTCAAGGTATATAATCTCAGATACATGCAAGTAGTAAAGTCTCTTTAGATTCTACTTGCATTAAACTCAATTTGACAAGTTTTTTATTAATGGCCCAAATTTTCACACGACACAATTATTATGTTTCACCCCTAAAATCATGAAAAAAAAATAAACAATCTGGCAGCACTGCCTAAGCGCCATGACAACAAAATTATCAATTTTGACAATGACAGTTATTTCTTTAGCTATAAACTTTTTATGTCACTTTTATTATTCGCCTGTTGCTAACCAGGCTAAAGCCGTTAAGACAATATCGTCTCGTATTTTATTGTCATAAGTGTACTATTGTCCCAGTAATATAGTAGAAGCTTTATCTTATTTTAGAGTTTTGGAATCGATATGAAAATACACGCTTTTTAGGATTCCGTATCCAAAGGGTAAAAACGAGACCCTATTACTAAGGCTACGATGTCTGTCTGTCTGTCTGTCTGTCTGTCTGTCTGTCTTACCTATTAAAAAAAAATAAACAATCTTATCTTATATCTTCAATAGTATCTTTCGAACTGTAATAGATAACCAATTGATATTTTTACTATTTACTAAATATATAATGTTACGGCGGATTGACTAACAAATTATAAAAAAAGTTAAAGTACAAACGAATGGTGGGTTCCCATACAACAAACGTATTTTTTTAATACGAATTTTTGTATTAGCTCTAATGTAAAAATGGTTATATTTATAAGCATCATATCTAGCATGATTATAGTACACACTCTAAAATATAACAACAAATAATAAAAAATGGCCAAGTGCGAGTCGGTGACAAGTTTATGTTCATTACCAAGTTATACCTGGTGATTTTGTTATTGAATTTTTGGTGGTACGAAATCCTCCGTTAATCTATGTCACGGTCAAATACACCAATTTTTTTTTAAACGCTCCAAATATTTTATTTATTTATTTCATATCTTAAAAATGTGAAATTCTATAAGTATAAACCGAACTAAATATATAGCCAGATAATATAAATGTTAAACAATATTTTATGGATAACACACAAGTTGTTACTTTTTTCATTAATTTGATGTAACGACATGGCATTTATATTTAATTAGTTGCGCGGTGCGCCCCTCTGTTTCATGCGCATGGATTCATCATCATCATCAGCATCATCTATCTGAATACACCATTGAAAATTATGTCAAAATCTCATAAAATTTGATGATTTATGTTTGTATTTTTTATTATTATGTAAAGGTACCACACACCAAGGCGATGACAGGTACAAGGCAAAGGGGAAACAATGCACAGCCATGGCCGCGGTTGCTATTCTCCATTCAAAAAGTATTATTTCAAAACTTGAAGAATTTGATTTTGATTTAGCGCTACAGAGTGGCGATGACCTTTACCTTAAATCAGCACCACGAATTCCAGCCAATGTTAGGAGCGAATATTTATGTGCAGATGAACTATCCACTGAAGTACAAATCGGGCAAAATACTTTTGACATTGAGTCCAAGTACATGATTTCTGCACTTTATCCAAACCAAGATCAAAACAATGACATAAAAATATTAGAACTGGAAAATATTTTAAATAACGAAATTTTTAACGATAATTGGAACGATAAAAAAGACGGTGCTATATTTACCGGTTTAAATTACTCGGTAGCTTTTTGGCGCTATAAACAAGACGAGACCACAACAAATTATTACATTTTTAATAGTCATGGAGTTGATGAAAACAATAAAATTTGTTCGAATGGTGTGGCAAGGATTTTTAAACTCGATTCGATAACATCTTTATCGAGCGCGCTTATGTGTTTTAATTTGCATCGCGATGGAAGCCAATATGATATAAGCAAAATCAGTATTCAAAACGTCGATCCACCGTTGAATTCTGCCACACCAACTCGGGATACGGAAAATACGGATCGTCAAAGTTCTGAAAAAGTACCATCAGACCATTCTGGCCTGAAACAAACCATAGATTCGGATCGTACAGAATGTAATGAAAGTTCAATTTCTCCGAATAAAACGTTGTGTTCAGTTTCGTCTGACCTGATGCAGAGTGACAATGTTCCTTCGCCATTTGTCGTTCCGACTCAATCCGACGTGAGTCAAAGTAGCAACGTTTCTGGCTCGATTCTCAGTACGTTACATTCTACGACAATTAGTCCAACTACTATTTTGTCGTATGCAGATGTAGTGAAAAAAAATTTGCGAAAATCTATTGCTACCGCCGAAAAATCACTAGCCGTGCAAAAAAATATTTATAAAACGAGGAATCTAATACCAGTGGTAGTAATAGAAAAGGTAGATGACTTTAAATTAACCCATTTAAAACCTGTAGTTGTACTTGAACCATTAGAATCATCTCTAAATAAACCGAAATCATCTACAAAAAGAGGCCGACCCATGAAGAATAAAAGAGGACCCAAAAAAACGAAAGACAATGCACAACTGGACGCGGTTAATAAGTACAACAAAAATAAACCAGAAATAAATCGCGATGCCGTGAAAAAATATACCTCAAAGAATCCGGAAATAAATCGCGATGCCGTGAAAAAATATACTCAAAATAATCCAGACGTGCACCGGGAAGCCGTAGAAAAGTATGACAATACTCACCCTGAAGTTAATCAACAATCAACTGCGCGTTATAATCAAGTTAGTCGGAATATAGACGTTCCGTTACGTAGGTCGCGAAATTTGATAGGTGAGAAACGGGATGCCGAATTAGATTCGGTAAAATTGTTTTCATTAAAAAAACCATCGCTCAAATCGTCCGACACATATACCTGTCCACATTGTAACGCGCGTATTTTCGATGAGGAAAAAACCAGGAAAATGTGGTGCTGTAGTTCCGGTTCTAATAATGTCCAAGAGTTTACACCGTTAACGGAAGATTTTTATACGCATCCCAGTTTCGAAAAAAGACCGCGCGCGTACAATAATTTGTTTGCCTTCTCGGCGTTGGGTGTTTCGCACGGTTTCCACCAACCAGAAGGTTTATCGTTTATCAAAATTCAAGGCCGAATATATCATCGCGTTTTCGATTTAGCTTACGATCAATCAACAAATAACATAGGTTTATATATAAACGATTCGTCGGAACGCGAAAACTTAGCACGCAATCAAAATTTAGACATTCAAGTAATTAGGTCCATCACAAATTTTCTACATAACGTAAATCCATACATAGAATGTTTTAAACGGTTAAGTTTGGAAGCTTCCGATGAAGCTTTCATAATGTTCGAAAGAACTTCTCGCGCTACCCACGGAAACATTTTAGGCGACCAGCCTGTGGGCAGAGAAGTTTCCGCGATTATTAGTACCGATCGCGAACAGTACGTGCCTCGATGCATAGCCATTTGGAAAGTGGGTGCATGCAAACCTCACACTGTAGACATAATGGATACACTGTATGAAAGTTTTCAGTTCCCACTTTTGTATCCGGAGGGCAATGCAGGATGGTTTCCGGGGAAACTCGACAATAATGGCAAAAAACTTACTCAGGCCAGGTATGTCAGATGTCTTCTTCTTTCACAAGATAGGTTCAGTCACATTGGACGACTATCTGAGGAGTGGTTAGTTGACATGTATTGCAGAATAAGCGAGGAACGTTTGCGCTATATACTCCACATGCAAACGAATCATAGTAATGAAATTAGAGCCGCACCACTCCTGGAACTTTTAAACGACGAATCTATTGCAGGGGAAGGCATTGTACCGGGACGTATCTACTTACCGAATACTTTTACTGGGGGCCCGCGATACATGAAACTTAAATATTTAGATTGCATTGCATTAGTCAATAGGCTGGGACCTCCTTCATATTTCGTGACGTTCACTTGTAATCCCAACTGGCCTGAAATTAAACAATCAACTCCTGAAGGCCAGCGCCCCAATCCACTCATTTGTGCAAGAGTATTCAATTTGCGGCTGCTTGCATTAATACGAGACTTACGTTCCGGCGCATGGTTCGGAACGATTGAATATTTAACGTACGTCATTGAATTTCAAAAAAGAGGATTGCCTCACGCCCACATTTGTTTTAGAGTCGAAGGGGGAGGTCCGGTTGAAAATGTAGACATTGACAAAGTGTGCCGTGCCGATATACCTGATAATTTAGAAGCCGAAGGCAGGTTACGCAAAGCTGTCCTAAATCATATGATTCATGGACCGTGTGGGCCACAAAGAGATAACCTGCCGTGCTACGACAAAGAAAAACGAAAATGTAGCAAACGCTTCCCAAAACGTGATACTGACGTCACATTCTGTGACGACAGAGGTTTCATTCATTTGCGCCGCAACAGTAACAACGAAGGTATAATTAAATTCCGCAATAGAGAAATAAAAGTAAACGATTTGTGGGTAGTTCCATACAATGCCAGTTTGCTATTAAAATACGATGCACACATAAACATCGAAGTGTCCTCGCACCGTAGTATTGTAAAATATCTTTTTAAATACATGACGAAAGGTCCTGATGAAGCGCGCGTTGCCATTGTTGACGAACAACCTAATGAAATCGAGGAGTACGTCACGAAACGTTACATAGGGTCAAGCGACGCGGCTTGGCGTGTGTTAGAATTCGACGTTACTGCCCGCGAACCAAACGTAAAACAGTTGACAGTTCACTTGGAAAACCGACAAACCGTTTATTTTAAACCCGGACATGAAACCGATGTTAATCGCGAATCCGATTTATTAACTTATTTCAATCGGCCACAGGGCGAAGAATTTGACCCTTTAAAATACGTAGATTTTTATGAAAAATATATCGTTCATGCAAAATCACCCAACACAAAAGCCACAGTTTATGAAACAAGTAACGGCAAATTTGTAACAGAACGACAAAGAGGACAAATGGTTGCGCGTTTATTTTGGGTCGCGCCTAACAGAGGTGAACAATTTTACCTTAGAATTCTTTTAAATTCTTTTCCGTGTCGCGGTTTTACGGATCTTTTGAGTCTCGGTGGCCCTGATTGCACTACTTTCCAAGATGCTGCCAAAGCTGTAGGACTCGCGGACGACGAAGTCGAGTACGAAAGAGCTATGCAAGAAGCATCTACGTTTTTTACCGGCCACCGCTTGCGTAGATTTTTCGTACTGTTGGCTGTTAACGGTGCCCCAGCTGCGTCGCTGTGGGACACATTTAAAAACCTACTCTGTGAAGACATTTTGCACAGGATGCCAGACGAATACGAAAACGCATACAATTTGTGCCTCACACAAATCAATAGGTTCTTACTTAAACACGGATCTTCGCTCGCGTTAATGGGACTTCCGGAAGTCTTTGACGATTCCACCGAATTGGGCAGGGAACACGTCGAATACAATGTAGACCAACAAATATCTGTTGTCGATGAATGGTTACCCAGACTATCATCGGAACAGCGTTCTATATTCGAATATATCGATCGCCTTTGCGTAAATCAGGAATTCCGTGAAAATAATCCTTGTGCCATTTTTGTTGACGGTCCTGCGGGTACAGGTAAAACGACGTTGCTAAATACAATAACTGCTCATGTACGAGGTAATTTAAAATCAGTAGTCATTTGTACAGCCTCATCAGCCATCGCCGCTCAAAACCTTGAGAATGCTTCTACCGCACATTCCATGTTTAGATTTCCTTTAGATATCGTAGACGACAGCGGTTATTGGAACATCACAAATAAAACGCAACGCGCTGAATTAATTTTCCACGCGTCTGTAATCATTTATGACGAGGCGCCAATGGCACATAAATATTTGATACACATGTTGGACCGGTCATTGCGCGACCTCATGCAGTCAAATAAAATTTTTGGAGGTAAAATAATTATATTTGCGGGTGATTTTCGTCAAATTCCTCCAGTAGTTGTCAATGCTAAATCAGATTCAGATATACTAAATAGTTCTCTAAAGAAATCCCCGCTTTGGCAAAACATAAAGAAATTTACATTGCTAACATCACAGAGATGCAGGGACGATCCCGAGTACGCAGAGTTTTTGCTAAAGTTAGGGTCGAACGAATTACCATGTTTCCCTCTGCAAGTAGGTAGAGTTATTCAAAAGATCGTCTCTTTAGAATTAATAGAACACGTGACCGAATTAAACGATTTAATCGACTTTGTGTTCTCAGAGGCAATAATCGATGAGCCGGACGTTTGTGCACTCAGGGCTATTTTATGCACCCGGAATGACGCCGTTAGAGAAATCAATTCTATTATTTTAAATCGCGTGTCCGGGGAAATGCTGCACTTTTATTCGAGTGACAAAATAGCAAACGATGATGCTGATGAGCTGTACCTAGGACCCGACGCGTTAAATAGACTTCAACCTCAAGGCGTCCCCGAATTCGATTTAAAATTAAAAATTGGATGCGTATGTATGATCACGAGAAATCTAAGTTTTGCGGACGGTTTAGTGAACGGAACTAAAGTGATCATACAAGCAACTTCTCCGCGATTAATAACTGTGCGCAAGAGAGGTTGTTACGAAAACATTCCATATTTAATTCCGCGAATCTTATTTAAAGCGCCAATAGATCGAAATAGTCCGTATGAAATGTGTCGTCGCCAGTTCCCCCTTCAGGTGTGCTATGCGATGACCATTCACAAAAGTCAGGGACAAACTATTAGTCGCGTGGGGGTAGATTTACGGTCGGACGTATTCAGTCATGGTCAGTTGTACGTGGCATTAGGACGCGTACAAGAAAAAGAATCGATAAAAGTATTAATACATGAAAATCGCGTAATAAATGGCATACCCTGTGCAAACAATAAAATCATACCAGAACTAATCATGTAAATAAATGGTTCTTCTTGGAAAGCTGTAAAGTGTAAAATTGTTGACCTCTTTATTTTAGTGGATATGTTATATAAAATCAAATTAAATGATGAAATCATGGCTGTACAGTGTTTACCCTTTACCTTTTTTCTTATTACATTTTACATGCACACCTTTTACATGTGCGTATATTACAATTTCATTTGTGTAGTATTTCAATACTTATTTCATAAGAATGATTGTTGATTATGAAACATTGTTAGGAAATGTAACTATTTATATTTATTGGATTGTAATACCTTATAACTGGTATGTATACATAATATGCAAAACGTTGTCAGGCTTTCTGTATACTTGTTAATGGAGCAAAGGTAAGCTTTTAAAGTTAGGTAAAGTAAACAGGAAATCGTCGGAATGGCATCCAGGCACACAAACACTAAGCGAACTTTGTGGGAAATGGGTATCAGTGAGATGTTGAATGTCTGCAGCTTTGCTTGCTTCGATTGGATGGTATGCAAGACAAGATGATCGATCTAAGGTAAAGGGTGTTTATGGCTGTTGTTAAAGTGGGAAGTTGTTTAGCAGTCGATTTTCATGTCAATGAGGTTGTTTTGAGGTATGGTTTGCACCAAATGTATAGGATGAAAGCGTAGTGTGACTTGGCTAATGAGTTGTGTGAGAAGGAAGTTGGGATGGAAGTGACGCGGGAGTGGAATCGTAGGACCGATTGGCACAACAGAGGAGAACTCAATGCACGAGTTCACATACTACTGACTGACCAGATTGCCATGAAAAATGTTAAGGAGTGTATGAAAGTGAAAGAATGGAGTGTGAATATGTATAAGAATGCAAGACGGAATGAAAGATTTGAATGGATACATGTACGTGTGTAACAGAGAGCGAGAGATAGAGATTTGCATAAATGTATAAATGAGAAAAAGAGATTAGAATATAAGTGAGACAGTAAGACGAGCATGAATGTATTTATGAAAAAAGAGAGTGAACAAGTGTGAATGAATGCACGACATTTATTTTATTATTATTATTATTAATTAAAACGGTAAAATACCAATTACATTATTAAATTTCAAATATTTTACTAATTAGAATACCAGTCAAATATGTTTTAAAATAGGTTAAATAATACAAACACAAACACAATACAATTAGTTAAATTAAATTACATTGACAATTACAAAAACATTACAGCTATAAGACATGTGCTCAAATAACAAACTACACCTTACACGTAACTAAATCACTAAACTACGCAACGGATTTTGATGCAATTTTATCATCAGTTAGATAATTTTTCACGGAAGGTTTTTTTTTAAATATTATACAACTAGCCGTTACCCGTGACTTTGTACGACTTTCACCTAAACTTTCAACACCTTTAATTCAGCTTTTTAGCAAAATCATTTCTTAACGGACTTATATATAAATGAATTATAAATTATTTTGTAATTATTATACCAATAATTTAAAAATGTATGTTAATAATAACGTTTTATTACAACTGCAACTGCCTGTCTTGGTATTTATAATTAAATATCAATGTACACGGCTCGTTGCAGTTGAGGGTACCGCAATTGTGACTAGCATGCAATTATTATTTAATTCATGTTTAGCGAGTTTGCGGATAAACCCCTTAAATAAAACATTATTATTTACATACATTTTCATATTATTGGTATAAATATTTCATTATATTAAATTTTTATTATTTTAAAATAAAATATAACATATTGAAATTTTGGTAACTTACGTTTGGTATTTTACATAGTTACATAATTAAAATTATTTGTTTGCTTGGGTTTTTTGTTGAATAAAACAACATTTTAGATCGTAGGATTATTTATACTACTATCTTAAACTATCACGGTTGTTCACTAAAATTATATGATTACCACGGTAAATATCCCGTAAATAATCATATAACTTTAATCAATGTGTTGTTATTGATGTATCAATCGTCCATCATATGGTTGCATTTAGCAGAAAAAAAATATAACTGTTATGTAAAGTCACGCGTGTCAAATCACAATGTCAAATTATAATTTAAATAGTTTTATTATAATTATTCACAGGTACCGTTTTAAAATATACATTTACTCGTAGTCAGTTTAATACAATTTAAAAATGTTAACCAACGAATACATCCACTTTGTGCAATATATCGCTTTAGTTACCTAAACTTAATTTTTTTATTTTATTTAGAAGCTTTTATTAAAATTCATAATAATAAACTCAAACGGTTCTTTCGGATAATTGTTATTAAAATATGTAATCAAATAATTATAAAATTAATAATACGCTGCCAATTGGTGCACATAATACATCTTCAACGGTCTATAAACAGATCTGGGGTGCAAGTACCGTTCTTTTAGCGATCGTCAAATTGACAGTTGAGGTCGTCAAATTCGATAATATGCCATTTTTTCAGTACTCGCTGTGATCGATTCTATGGCATTTTAGCGAATTAGACGATCGATAAAGAACGGTACTTGCACTGCAAATTTTGTAGTGTTGGCTTGTATTTTGTTTAGGTTAATAATCGAAAATTGTACTACTGCTTCACGCACTGTCCCCTGATGCAGGGAAAGCTACACGAATGTAGCACCGGCTTTCTTGTAGCTAATTCGTGCCTAAGACTTGTTGGACCCTATATAAGTGCTCCACGTCTTGTGAAGAAATGTGTGGTACTTTTTTGAAACAAACAAACCTACAGCTACAGGCACTGCTGCCACTTTGATCAGCCTGTTAAAATACATTGTTGAAGATAAATCACACTATTCTCTATACATGCAAAGAATTTTATCATTTTTAATGATGAAATCCGAATGAAAAGAGTAAATTGTATGAATTTTATGATACAAGAAACAATTATTAATATTATATTGCCAATAATAAAACTATAACTAAAAACCTTATATTACACATTGTGTTAAACAATGAAATAATCATTTTTCATTGTTCAACAAGATGTAATTAAACAATTTTTCATTGAAATTATTGTCGGCTGATTGAGTAAACGTAAACAAACGTGAACAAAGTAAATAGGGTATAATTTTTATAATATAAAAAAAACCTGAAAATCGCATCAAAATCCGTTGCGTGGTTTAGAAGGAGTTAGCCAATATATAATAAATACACATTCTAAATTGACCAATTTTACTACTTAACTACAAATTACAGTTTAACAACGCCGAGGTATGTATGAGAAGCATATGAGTAGTGTGTAGTTGAGTTTGTATGTGACGTGTGCTTGTGATAATTCCTGTCTACATCCTTCATGACAATTCGCTCGGTCAATAGCGTGTGAACTCGTGCATTGAATTCTCTTCTGTTGCGCCAATCAGTCCTACGATTCTACTCCCGTGTCACTTCCATCTCACTTTCTTCTCACTCGACTCATCAGTCATGTTACATTACGCTTTTATACCATACATTTGGTTCTACCTTCCTCAGATGACTTCATCGACGTGTTTATATTGGCTGTTAAACAACTTCCTACCTGTTACTTCAGTCATCGCCACTCATACCTTACGTCGATCATCATCTTGGATGCCATCCAATCAAACAAGCATCGCTCTTTCATTCGCCATCTTATGGATATCTATTTATCTACAGTTTGCCTACTGTTTGTCTGACTGAATGTATATTCCAGACTGATAACTTTTCACTTGACTTACTTTATAGGCCGAACTTTACTTCCAATTAACAACCTTACAGCATGTCTCACTTCTTATTGTATATGTATATATTTTTTCAGTTTCTTGTATTTCACTACCTTTGAATATGAATAGTTTGTTTCTTATTGATGTTTCATATGACCATTCATTCAGAAGAAATATTTACTTGCATTTCTACATAGTGATTTGTAGTATAATTCATTACATTACTTTACATACATTTTTATACCCTTACACTAGCTGCAACCCGTTGGCATTTTAAATTTCATCAAAATTAGTTTAACCGTTTCAGCGTGTAACAAACATATTCACACTCGCGCACACCCACACCCCCACACACACCAAACACACACACGCACGCACGCACACACACACACACACACACACACACACACACACACACGCACGCACGCATTTATAATATTAGTCTGATAATGCATGGCATAATCATGTAAGTATATAATATTTTAGGTACACAATTTACAACACTAAATTAAACTTTACAATAACACATTTTTACAATCATTACAACAATCATTTTTGTTTTGTTGTATTTTATGTAATATATTTATTAACGTGGATTAGGCCTACTGGGGAAACCACGAAAAAAAAAACGCATCTTATGCCGAACCTCATGATTATTCTTTAATTGATCTAAAGAATAACTTGATATTCTAATCTGTTAATTAAAGAATAAAATAAGGTGATGTGGAAGACGGCTTACATAATTTCAAAAAAATACTGTAGAATCTGAAATAAATACCATAAACCCACTATGTGGTAAGTTTAAACTACAATTTCACTTTAGTTTAACAATTAATTAGATTTATTATATATTATTATTTATATTTATTACTATATTAGATTTTTGACGTACGTCCTTTATCTCTATCCTGTTTTCAGTCAGTAAAATGGTAGAGACCATTTTACAGCTTTATCTTGTATCTTTAGAAACTTACCAACCAGTTGAATTTTATACAGAATAATAATAATAAAAGTTATGTTACTGTGAATTAACTAAAAAAAAAAAAAAAAAAAAGGTAAAAACTAAAGGAGATCCCCATACAACAAACATAATATAATTATAAACGTATTTTTGAATTTACTCTAATGTAAAAATGGTCATACAAGTGTCAAACTTGTCATAATTATGTCAAGTAGACGTGTGTATATCTATTATATTTTAAAAAAAAACCCACAAAACATCAACACAAAAAAAATTGATTATATTTTATTAATAGAAATACTATAAAATTTCCAGGGAGAACCTTCGGGTGAACATTTTTATCACCTGACATCGCATCTTCGAGTCGTCTGACACTTCTCCCAGCAGCCATCATGCTAAAAGTACGCTCCACTACTCTAATTCAAAAGGTATGTATCAAATCTTTAACAACAGCAATGAAAAAACACTTCCTTCACTTCCATCAATCCTGGTGATGATGTTGCGTTGTCTTATCACGAACACGATATAACGAATTTCATCACATGTATATTAATTATTAAATAATTTTAATTCTTAACATTTCAAACACCAAGTCTATAGTCACAGATAGACGAGATAACATGTCTATAGAAATTTTCCTTGTATACTTAGTGATTTTCAAGAGGTCTTATAGAAGCATCGAGGTTGAAATATTATTAATTTGATAACTAGATCCCAAATAAAAGAAATTTGCCACCTATTTTTTTTCTATTAAACTTTGGATGTTTTCAACTTCAATAATCTCGCGTAGAATTCTTAATGTAAACCTATTTGATGATAATGAAAACGAATGTAATATATAAACCTAAAAATATATAACAGGAACATATTTAAACCAGTATGTAGTTATTTTATTAATGTATATAAATGTAATTTTTCAGAATTGAAGTTGTTCGCTGGCCGCTTTGCACACCTGCGCGTGATCCGAGACATCGCGCTAAGCTGCTACAAAACTGAAAAACACTTCATTCCACACTACTACATTGTTGAAATATAGGTAAACGTTATCATGATATCATCTTATAGAATTTTTAGAGTTCCTTATCCAACGGGACCCTATTACTAACCTTACACTGTCTGTCGAGTAATAGCCAGTTAAGATTATCACAAAATATCTAATGTTAAGGCGGATTAATTAAGAAATAATAATAAGGTCAAAAACTATAAACTAAAGATATTCCCATACAACAAACGTTTTTTCAAACATATTATTGTATTTACTCTAATGTAAAAATGGTCATACGTACAAGTGTCGAACTTGTCATGATTATAGTACACATTTTATAGTATAACAACAAGAATAACCGACCACCAAAGCTTTACCAAAAGGTCATAACTTAAAAAAAACTTTTCTTATTACAGGAAGAAATACATCCACAACAATGCCACATCATCATCGTCATCATCATGAAGAGTTGTCAACAACGGACCATTCATAGCTACATTATAATTTTTAATATTAGCTCTAATAAAATAAACCGGCCAAGTGAAGCGCACTGAGGGTTCCATACCACCACAATATAGAATAATTATCAATTTAAAAAAACTTAGATATGGTGAAGAAAAAATAATGAGGTCATCCAAATAACTTAATTACCAGCTATAACTTTATAATGACCGGTACGCTTAGTTCCAGATTTGATAGTTTTCGAAAACTTTTTTCGTTTACGTATTGTTCCATACATTTTAGTAAAGCGCCTCTATCGGAAACGTGGAGAAACTAAAATCGGTTGTAATCGGCGGTATAGATAGATTGCTTCACTCTAATACGAAAAATGTTTTCGAATACCTTTTAGCCCAGCAATTTTAGTTAAAACAATCTTGTACTAAGGGTACAGTAATTTGTCACTCGCTCGCACTTAACCATTATTCAGCATTGCCAGACGTCCTGATTATTTAATCAAAATTAAATGTCCAAAGCGAGACTGGCTCTGTCCTGCTTTTCGGAGATAACTCGACCGTGCGTGCAGCGTGCTGAGGAAGCACGGGCGAGTGGCACAGAAAAGTATGGACTGGCCGCCCGTCCGGCACGTAATGAAGCCCTAAGACTCAACTATTTAATGATGGGATAAATCTGATATAAAATATCACATTTTTATTAAAATACATTTTTACAGCTATTTTTGCTATCTATTGTCACGTTAACATAATTTGAACTCAAATAAAGAGATAAATATTTAAAAACTTCTGACTATATACGTTTTTTATTACTATGTCCCGCTTTCGACGACAGAATCCTGCTTTTCGACCATTCATAGAAATTTCTTTCGCGTCTGCATCACCATTAGGAGATTGGCACCTGAACCACTTGGATCTTCATTTTCGGTCATGGAAATCAAAAATCATCATCATCATCAGCCAATTTTCTCATGTAATCGGATTTCTTACCCATTTTCAACACACATTCACCGTTTTCTTCAAGTTTTACAAGTCGCACCTAAAGACCCGACCCCAACCCAACAGCACACCCCCCCCCGCGGGCCGCTTGCGGCCCGCGCACCCACGCAAAACACTAGTTATACTATATAAAGTTAAATTACCACTCACTGACTCACTGACTTAGATAGTTGTTTGGAGAACTGGGGGGGTATGGGGGGAAATGTGAGTATGAGGTCATGTAGGGGGTGGTTCAGAGGCAAAGGGAAAAATACCTGATCTTCGGAAGGTCAACTCCTCGACGTGGACCCCCCACGGATCTCGGAAAGTAAGACAGGTGGGGGGAAACTGTTTCAACTAAAAATGGATGTTAACCTTGGACCTCTTTAGAGAAATGAAAAAAAACATGGCTCCCATACAAAAAAAAAAAAAACCCATACAAACTTTGGACGTTCGTAACTCGAAAACGGTTCGACATAGGAGGGGGGGGTTCGAACAAATGTCATAGGCGATCGGGGGCCCCAACTGGCGGGGGCCCCCAAATGGATGTTCAGGGGCCCCAAATTTTCAAAATGGTCCTAGGAGGCTGATTTTTTGTTTCCGAGGGTATGTTGGGGTCCAGATTGCGAATTCAATTTTTTTTTCAAGTTTTTTTTTTTTTTTTAATATAGCTGCCATACAAGGGATTTTTCACCATACCGAGCAAGTGCCGTGGTGAGGCCGTCAGGCCGAACCACGGCACTTGCGAGGTCACAAAGCTCAAGCGAGGCCGCAGGCCGAGCTTGAGCGCCTTAGGCCGCGAGGCCGTAGGCCGAGCCCACTGGTGCGAAGGTCGTGGTGAGGCCGCAAGGCCGAACCACGACCGTCGCACCAGTCACAGGCACAAGTCGGCGAGGCCGCAGGCCGAGCTTCAGCCACGAGCTCAAGCGAGGCCGTAGGCCGAGCTTGAGTTCCAATGGCGCGAGGCCGTAGGCCGAGCCACTGGTGCAAAGGGTCGTGGTGAGGCCGCAAGGCCGAACCACGACCCTTGCACCAGTCACAGGCACAAGTTGGCGAGGCCGCAGGCCGAGCCTAAGCCACGAGCTCAAGCGAGGCCGTAGGCCGAGCTTGAGTTCCAGTGGCGCGAGGCCGTAGGCCGAGCCACTGGTGCAAAGGGTCGTGGTGAGGCCGCAAGGCCGAACCACGACCCTTGCACCAGTCACAGACAAATTACTGACATTTACGTGGTCACCAGCCGAATTCAGTGCGAGGCCGAAGGCCGAGCCACTCGTACCCCCTTTGACGAAAAATACTGGATTGGTGGATTTATATGGTTTCTTCGACTGAACTTGAAATTTCTTCTGCGTTTCCACCACCATTAGGAGATTTGTACCCATTCCACTTCAATCTTCGTATCCGGTCATGGAAATCAAAAATCATCATCATCATCAGCCAATTTTCTCATGTATTTTGATTTCTTACCCATTTTCAACACACATTCACCGTTTTCTTCAAGTTTTTTCAAGTCGAACACAAATGACGACCCCAACCCAACAGCACACCCGCCCCCCGCGGGCCGCTTGCGGCCCGCGCACCCACGCAAAACACTAGTTATACTATATAAAGTTAAATTACCACTGACTCACTCACTCACTGACTTAGATGGTTGTTTGGAGAACTGGGGGGGTGGGGGGGAAAATGTGAGTATGGGGTCGTGTAGAGGAGAAAAACGTAAGATCAGGAAAAATACCTGATCTTCGGAAGGTCAACTCCTCGACCTGGACCCCCCACGGATCTCGGAAAGTAAGACAGGTGGGGGGAAATTGTTTAAACTAAAAATGGATGTTAACCTTGGACCTCTTTAGAGAAATGAAAAAAAACATGGCTCCCATACAAAAAAAAAAAAAACCCATACAAACTTTGGACGTTCGTAACTCGAAAACGGTTCGACATAGGAGGGGGGGGTTCAAACAAATGTCATAGGCGATCGGGGGCCCCAACTGGCAGGGGCCCCCAAATGGATGTTCAGGGGCCCCAAATTTTCAAAATGGTCCTAGGAGGCTGATTTTTTGTTTCCGAGGGTATGTTGAGGTCCTGATTGCATTTTTGAAATTTTTTTTAAGTTTTTTTTTTTTTTTAATATAGCTGCCATACAAGGGATTTTTCACCATACCGAGCAAGTGCCGTGGTGAGGCCGTCAGGCCGAACCACGGCACTTGCGAGGTCACAAAGCTCAAGCGAGGCCGCAGGCCGAGCTTGAGCGCCTTAGGCCGCGAGGCCGTAGGCCGAGCCCACTGGTGCGAAGGTCGTGGTGAGGCCGCAAGGCCGAACCACGACCGTCGCACCAGTCACATGCACAATTTGGCGAGGCCGCAGGCCGAGCCTCAGCCACGAGCTCAAGCGAGGCCGTAGGCCGAGCTTGAGTTCCAATGGCGCGAGGCCGTAGGCCGAGCCACTGGTGCAAAGGGTCGTGGTGAGGCCGCAAGGCCGAACCACGACCCTTGCACCAGTCACAGACAAATTACTGACATTTACGAGGTCACCAGCCGAATTAAGTGCGAGGCCGTAGGCCGAGCCGCTCGTACCCCCTTTGACGAAAAATACTGGATTGGTGGATTTATATGGTTTCTTCGACTGAACTTGAAATTTCTTCTGCGTTTCCACCACCATTAGGAGATTTGTACCCATTCCACTTCGATCTTCATTTTCGGTCATGGAAATCAAAAATCATCATCATCATCAGCCAATTTTCTAATGTATAGCCACTTCTTACCCATTTTCAACACACATTCACCGTTTTCTTCAAGTTTTTAAAAGTCGAACACAAATGACGGCCCCAACCCAACAGCACGACGTTCCCGCGGGCCGCTTGCGGCCCGCGCACCCACGCAAAACACTAGTTACTGTATACAACTGTGTATACCGATATACGGATAGCAAATACGGATAGAACCGCAACCGTGACCCGACCGAGTCCGACCCAGGGTTGGATTTAGGTACCTACTTTTAACTTTGAAAAACTTGAGTGTGCACATAATATTTATGATAGTATTCTAAAAAAATATAGTACGCTTTAATTTTTTTCTTGACCCATGGATACAAAGTCCTTCAGTCGTAATATATCATATACGAAGGATATATTGATATATACTACATACAAGGTTAGCTTTTATGTCCTACATAGTATTAAATTGCGTCAAACAAGTCATAAGCAAAGCAAGTCACGGTCAAGTCAAACTCATGCACCACGTAAGTGGTGCAGGCTTTACAAGAAGCTTCTATGGAGTTTTAGAAACAACTCGAAAAAACATGTGTCACTACGTTAAATCACTTTCAGACACTCGAACACGATCACGAGCACTTAGATAATAATCTACCATTATTACACATTAACACTCGAAAATACACAAGTTTAAGAAAATAATACGAGCCGACAGGTTTATTCCACGTTGGTGCCAAAAACCCAAGCGGGTTCGTATGACGATTAGTTACTAAGGTCTAAGGTACTAATGGGGATTGCACAAGTTTTCTGACCTTGTAGTTTTATGTTACTATCTAAACGTACAGAATATTTAAAAATATCAATTTGAATTTTGTTTTCCTTACGTTAGTTATTCAAAAATAATAATAGACATCATAATATATATAATAGACATCTCCACAAAGTAAACAACGATGCCGAAGTCATCACATATTTTTTTTTTTAAATATATATTATATTAAAAAAAAAAACAATGTCTATGCAAAAAAAACCTTACTTCTGTCAAATTTTCATCTGTCAATGTCATTAGTTGCAAAGTGGTTTGGCTTTTTTGTGTTTGTGTAAACGGCTAAGATAAATTTTAACATAACGCCAACGCTGACGTCATTGAAATACATAAAGGTCATTCATATTTAATCAAAATATTCGTCATGATAGGAGCGCTATTTTTTAATAAACATTGATGTATTATAGTGAAAGTAAGTCTTAGCTCGAAATGGTTTTGTATTTATGATCAATCCCCATTTACAATGACATTGCTATAACGACTGTATTGTTTGACAGCTTAGCAGCCCAATGAAGTTTTGTTAAAGATGGATTGGCAATAATGGTATAATTATATTTTGGTCGTTGATGTGACTGTGAGGTAGTGAAATTATAGTATTTTTCGTACTATTCTTATATATATGGATAGTATATTATATAGTACAAAGCATGAAATTGTAGTATAAATACTTTAATTTTAATACGAAATCCAACCCTGGTCCGACCGAATCACCAAACCAGCGAGCCTTATTTCCGCGTCCGCGTCCGCTCCTTATCGATCGTCAAATTTGACAGTTGAGATTGGTTAAGGTTGAGATCGTCAAATTCGATTAAAATGCCATTTGATCGATTCTATCATGGACGTACTATCATAATGGACGGAGCCATGAGACGTTGCCGCTCCGTCGTTCATTATGTCAACACACTGGGCTGTATCTTTCGAACCGTAATAGACAGCCGATTGAAATTTTCGCAGAATTGTAATGTTACGGTGAATTAACTAAGAAATAATAATAATAAAGTCAAAAAGTAAAAACAACACAACACAATCGTACGGTCTGGGATACAACAATCGTATTTTTTTATGTATTGTTTTGGCTCTAGTAGTATAATAACGGTAATACGTACAAGTTAGTATAAGGTCCTCTTTGGGACAAGCGACAAACTAGGCATGATTATAGTACACAGTATTATCATGTACAGCTATTTAACAGTTACGCACCATATTACTTACATTTTGTCAATAGTCAATTTGAATTTGCTTATTGACAAATGTATGTAATAATGTGCATTAGAGATAAATAACTTTACATGATTTTGTAAATAATAATAATCAATTTGCGTAAATATTATGATCGTTTACAATAATTACCCGACCTAGCTACAAAGACAAGAAAACTGTTTGAAATTTGAATTTCCCGGCATAGGTGAAACGTACCACCCCTACACAGAATTCTCTAAGATAACAACTAATAAAAAATAATGGCCAAGTGCGAGTCGGTGACAAATTTCTGTTCATTGCCAAGTTAAGCAACGTATTCGGTTACTTGGACGACGTTATCATTTCTTCCACCGGCACCGAATCGAAATTGCTTATTTTACTATATTTGTAATTTACTAAATAAAACTTGATTTAAATAAAATCTTTTTTTTTTGTAGTAAATTGTAAAATAATTGTATATCTGTATGAAACATTTTAAAATACTACCTTTTCATCAATAGATCTGCTAGCTGTCACTCACACTCGTCAATCACGCACACTCAAGCTCTAGATACGCACACCAACATAAAATGACCACGCTGTCAATGCATTCTCTCTGTCCATTAAGAATACGTCCATGGATTCTATGGCATTTTATCAAATTTGACGATCGCTCTAAAACGGTACTTGCTAGCCACAGATCTACTACCTATAGATTTTCAATGAGCGTGGCTAGCTCAGTGCCTCTCGCTTCAACAAGGTGTGTTGCCACATTAAAATGATTTGCTATAAGTTAGGGTAATTTACCTACTATGATGGGTAGTGAATCTTCAATGAGTACTTTGGAAACAATACTACCTTTTAAATATTTATATTTTATACACTATCTGCTGCAACCCGCGGAGCTACCTGCAATTTTCTGGGAAGAAAAGTACGTTGTCTGTCCTCATGACACACCCTATCGTCCTGACAAAATTTGACTTAGCCCATGATCTAAGAAAACAAGGTCTAGCAATCTGGGAGTGGTCCCGCAATGACGTCACTGTCCAGTTGCCACTTTATTCAATCAGCTGTTACGTGGTGTATCGTCATCTCTCTCGAACCTGTTGTAAATTGACATCATGACATCATTGCGGGACGCCTACGTAAACATTTTTTCTCGAATTGCTATACCTGGCGGAGTATATTATTATACCATGACTTAGCCGTTTCCTCGTAAAAAAACAGACAGAAAGTTACAAACTTACTTGCGTTTTTATTATAATTATTTGTTAGGATTAGAATATAGTACTAGAAAAAAGGTTGTAAAGTAACCATAGCATGATTTTTTATGATTAATTAAAAATAATAAAAAAGTCAAAGAGTTAAAACGGAAGGGCAAAGGAAGGGCCCCCATGCAACAAACGTTAAACGTATTTTTGGATTTGTTCTAGTGTAAAAACGGTAATCCGTACAAGCGTCAAATTTAGCTGATTATAGTGAACATAAGTAAAACAACAAATAATAAACACTGGCCAAGTGCGAGTCAGTGACAAATTTCTGTTTACCACTAAGCTAAGCAACGTCGGGCGCGGTCGGTACTTGGATGGGTGACAGCCTGAGCGTGATGTTGTCTTTTTGCACAACTTTTTGTATTTTGTGATTGTAAAGAACTCTCAGCGCGCGAGCCCGACTCGCGCTTGGTCAGTTTAGTTTTTTCATGAATGGAATTATGTATAACATTCCAAATAATTAGATAAATAGACTCTTTAATGTTTACAGTACAAATTTCACGAACAGCGCGTAGCTTTTTGAATCGGTTCGCCGAAATCGCCTTTTGCTTTTCCAGCTTCATAACTGTGGCCTCATTAATATATATTTAATATTAACATTCACCATATTCATATGGGCATAAAAGGGTCGGTATTTTGCACTTCTTGCAATGTGCCAGCTTTTTTCAGCAATGTGACAGGATCAGTTGGAAACCTGCAGAACGATTAATTTATGTTAGTTGCGGTGGGTAATTTCTTTCATAAACTGGCAACATTCATAATTTATTTTCTAAGTGAAAATTTGATAAAATTCATAGAATTAGACCACTAATCGACCTAAAAACTGACCAATTATGAATAAAATATTTGCGAATTGATATCCTGAATTTATTTAGGTGATCGTTACAAGCTTTATATGTTTACTTACGTGTGAAATGATATTTCATCGTATTTTCGCTCACTGCGCTTCTTGCAGCCCAAAATGCTACAACCAACCATTGTAAAATATCTTTTACAATTATTTCTCAGAGGAAACACGCATTTATCACATTTAATCACCAAAAAAAGGCAATAAATATAATTCAGACCCGTTTTGTTTGTCACTGATTATTACAGATTTTGACACTTGAGGTACCAAAAACAGGTCACGCCGATAAGGACAACAAAATCTATTTATGTCCTTTTCGTACTTGTGCCGGGCCATATCAAGTTGTCTCTTTCACTAAAATATATTGCCGATCTGGTTGTGTATATCTGTGTTGCTAGCTAAAAAGGTACTTTTTTTTTTGTTAAAATATTTATGACCATGGATTCAATGTCCTTTAGCCGTAATCTTAACCAGTTTACATAGTCTTAATAGAGTCAAACAAGTCATAGTCACAGTCAGAGTCAAGCTAAGTAAGTCACGGTCAAGTCAAACGCATGCCCCTGTAAAGTGGTGGAGACTTTACAAGAGGCTCCTAGAAACAACACGAAAACACACGTTTCACCTCGTTATATCACTTACTCACAACTCGAGCACGTTTACGAGCATTTAATGGATAATAATTCACCATTTAGTACACATTAACACTCGAAAATACACAAGTTTAGGAAAATAATCCAACGAGCCGACATGTTTTTTTCCACGTTGGCGCCAAAACTCCCCAAGCGTCAATTTTTTTATTTTTATTAAAATGTTCATGACCGTGGATTCAATGTCCTTTAGTCGTAATATTAAACAGTTTACTTAGTCTTAATAGCGTCAAACATGTCATAGTCACAGTCAAGCTAAGTAAGTCACAGTCTAGTCAAACTCATGCCCCTGTAAAGTGGTGGAGACTTTACAAGAGGTTCTTATGGAGTTTTGGATACAACACGAAAAGACACGTTTCACCTCGTTATATCACTTTGCCACACTCGAGCACGTTTACCAGCACTTAATGAATAATAATTCACCATTTAGTACACATTAACACTCGAAAATACACAAGTTTAGGAAAATAATCCAACGAGCCGACATGTTTTTTCCACGTTAGCGCCAAAACTCCCAAGCGTCAAGCATGCACTGCTGTGTTGCCAGGTGTAATTTTCGTAAAACGCCAAGGTGTACCAAGGAAAACCCGATGAAAATAAAATTTAAAAAACGGGGAGACTATTAACATAAGTAATGTATATCATGACATATGTATGTACAACGTAACATGTATGTGTAACATACATATGTATGTATATATGTTACGTTGTGTATATCATATGTTATGTATGTATTACTTATTAATGCTAATTAATAGTCTCTTTTTAAAGTTTATCTTCAGCGGGTTTTCCGCAAAATCTGGTCTATACATCGCCCGCACTGCACCGTTGTGTTTAGATTTTATGAAAGTAAACAAGTTTGCTATTAAATATTCAGGTTTATGAACCTTAAACATTACACAGTAATGGCACTTTTGCATTTCCCATAGTGCAGTTTTTTCATTAACTTTATTGAATCAAAGACACCAAAAAGCTTGCAATAAACCGGGAGGATAAAGTAGAAAATTGCGAGACTTTGGCTGATATCGGGAGAATCCCGTAAAATCGGGAGAGCTGGCAACAATGCCAAACAGCGTTTTATTGATGAAAAAACATGGCGACTCTTCGTATTATTTTCTCAAACTTGTGATTTTCGAGTGTTTATATGTATAATGGCCATGGATTAATATTCATTAAGTGCTCGTGAATTTGCTCTCAAACGAGGCGAAACATGTCTTTTCGTGCTGTTTCCAAAACTCCATAGAAGCCTTTTGTAAAGCCCCCACCACTTTACTGGGGCATGAGTTTGACTTGACCGTGACTTACTTTGCTTGACTCTGACTTGTTTGATGCTATTAAGACTATGTAAACATGTTTAATCACAGAAAGGAAAAAAAATACTTCTCATATCTGTGTGATTAATATTACGACTAAAGGAATTTATATCCAGGGTCATGAAAAATATATTTAATGTTAATTAATTTTTTTTCGTGACCTCGGGTACAAAGTCCTTCAGTTGTGATATTAAGCAATTTATTTTATATACAAGGAACTTGTAGGTACCCTAACAAGGGAAAATAGTATTAAGGTGGTACGATTCACCTATGGCAGGAAATTCAAATTTTAAACAGTTTTTTGGTCCTAGTAGCCAGGCCAGGTAAATATTTTTGAATAACACAGTGTTTGCGCAAAATGTTGGCTGTTTTTAACATTATAATGTACAATTATTTAACAGTAACGCACCATATTACTTACATTTGTGAATAAACCGTTTGAAACAGCAAAAATGTGTTTCTTCACAAATGTAACTAATAATGTGCATTAGAGATAAATAGCTTTACATGACTTTGTAAAAAAAAAAAACTATTTGCGCAAACATCATGATCGTTTACTGAAATTTTAATTTTCCTGCCATTTGTGAAACGAACCACCATAAATAGCGACAAACAAAACGCTACGTTTGCCGATTCGTGGTCTCCATTCTAGAACACGTCTACCCCAACGGTTATCGGTTCTGCAACAGATATTATGACTGGCACTGCCACTTCAGCTTGCTAATACGCTGAGCTATGTCGGTGACTTTGGTTCTCTGGCGAATAACTTCGCTCCGGATACGATTCCTCCGAGAAACGCCGAGCATAGCCCTCTCCATAGCCCGCTGAGCGACCTTGAACTTGTGGACCGCTCCAAAAGTGTCTGTTTCAGCATCGCAAGTCATGACAGGTAGAACGCACTGGTTGGTTGGTTAGACTTTCGTTTTAAGGTGATACGATTCACCTATGGCGGGAAATTTAAATTTTAAACAGTTTTTTTAGCCAGGCCAGGTAAGTGTTTTTAAATAACACAGTGTTTGCGCAAAATGTTGGGCTGTTCTTTACATTATAATGTACAACTATTTAACAGTAACGCACCATATTACTTACATTTGTCAATAAACCGTTTGAAACAGCAAAAATTAGTTTATTCACAAATGTAAGTAATAATGTGCATTAGAGATAAACAGCTTTACATGATTTTGTAAAGAATAATAATCAATTTGCGCAAATCATGATCGTTTACAATAATATAAATAGCCTGTTGGTCCTGTTGGTAGTGAACCTGCCTTCTGAGCTTGGGGGCGTGGGTTCTATTCCCACCTAGGACAAACATTTATGTGATGAACATATGTGTTTGTTCTATATCTGGTTGTTAATATCTATTTAAGTATGTATTTAAAACTATATATGTATGTATATCAGTCTCTGGCAGCCATATCACAAGCTTTGCTTAGTTTGGGGTCAGATGACCGTGTGTGAAAAAATGTCCCGAATATTTATTTATTTAAACCCGGCCTAGCTACAAGGACAAGAAAACTGTTTGAAATTTGAATTTCCAGCCATTTGTGAAACGAACCACCTTAAGTCAGCTTAAGACTTTGCGGGATAGGTGACGAGAAGACTTGAAGTAATTTTCCGAACACTCCCCAGCCTAACTGTCTTCTTCCCTTGGCCTCACTTTTAAAACTGTTTTTACCTAGATCGAGCGTCTGCCCTACATCATCATTTCTGCCGTAGGACTTCCACTACTGGACATAGGCCTCTCCCATCGATCTCTAAAAGGGCCGGTTGGAAGCGGCCTGCATCCAGCGTTTCCCTGCGGTCTCTTTTTTGAACTATCAATGCTTTTAGGTCATCTGTCCATCTTGTGGGTGGACGTCCTACGCTGCGCTTACCAGTCCGTGGTCTCCATTCGAGAACTTTTCGGCCCCATCGGATATCTATGTTCTGCGTGCTATGTGCCCTACCCACTGCCACTTCAACTTGCTAATCTGGTGAAGGTAGTAGCTTTAGCTAGTCTGTGTCCGGTGGGCTATATCGACATTGTCGCCAACTTTCGTTCGTCTACGCCCTACGGAACAAGCCACGTCAACAAGCGTCTACCCTAGGTAAACATATTTTTCAACAATCTCTTGAGTGATGCCATTTATCTGGAAACGGGCCGGGAGGAAAATCTGACGAATGCTAGACTAAAACAGAATGAATGTGATTGAGTACCGTTTATTATGGGGCAATGCGGGACTGGAGTGGAAAGAGATGAGACGGGAGTAGAGTGGATTGCGGGACGAATGCGCAACTGGAACGGAAACCGTGTGAGGAGTAGAGTGGATTTCGGATCAAATGCAGAACTAGAGCGGAAAAGAAAGGCGAGGTTCGAAGGAATCAAATCGAAAAATTTAATCGAATGTATGGAATTGCTAGGTGTTTTGGGGGGGGGGCACGGCCTCCATGTCCCCCCCCCCCCCTGGATCCGCCAATGATACTGTTATACTTACATACATATATATATTTTTAAATACATACTTAAATAGATATTAACATCCTGATATAGAACAAACACAAATGTTCATCACATAAATGTTTGCCCTATGTGGGAATCGAACCCACACCCCCAAGCGCAAGGTTCACTACCAACTGGAGTCTGGACCAACGGGCTATATCATAAGGAAAACAAATTTATTCAAATTCAAGTAAATAACATAATACTATAAGGTCAAAAAATTTGGGCAATCCCCATTCTAAATTTAGGCTCTGAATTAAGGGAAGTGTACCCTGTAGCCCTTTTACCATAATATTATCCATAAACGCTCAATAAGCCGATCGGTTCATTTTTTGTCATGCTTTTTCGCATCACACTACTCGTCAATGGGAAATTGACAGATAATTTTATAGAACAGCTCATCGGTCGTTTATGCATAGGTTTAATCGAAGATCGGTGCCTATAGGATCACATAACGTAACCAGTAACCACCTATAAATGTTAAATTAATTTCTTTACATTTATATACTATCTGACCCGACAAACGATGTCATGTCTAAAATCCATAGAAAAAAGCACTTACAAAAAACTTGTCCGGACACTTGAACGGTGAGCGGTTATTCGCGCTTTACCTAAGATAATCCTGGAAATAGTAATTGTCCTAGGATTTACAAAAGTAATAGTCCTAGGATATCCACAAAAAAGACATTTACCCCCCCCCCCCCCCCCCCTTTTATTAATAAACGTGGAGTAGCGAATAGTTACTCCGTCGATTGTCTTTTTCGATCGAGTTCAAAATGTGAAAGAGAGAAGAAGACAAAACACAGCGTAACTATTCCAAGACTACTCCACGTTTATTAATAAGGGGGATAAAGTGCAGTAGGTTAACCCACATTGTGCGTGCGGTACTTGCTATAGGTTGATTGGTGTCGCTGTCATGCCGTCTCGCTCTTTTTTCAGAAAGGCTATCAAACCAGGCTTCTTCATGAAGCTTCGGGCTCATTGAGTCGACTTTTCCACTGATTCCTTTCCTCAGCGAGCTTCTCCCATTCACCATGTGAAAAATCCATAGTTTCTTAATCATCTATAGTTTTTTTTTTCAGTAAAAATCATTATAGATCTTTCTTATAACGCAAATTTTCTAGTTGAGCTTCAAATAAAATATCATTGATCGCCTTTTCAGCATATAGCTTCTGAGTAGGTTTCAGTGTTTTAAGTTTATTTGTCCAAAGTTTAGCGAGATGATCTTCTTCCTGATCTGAATTATCATTATCAATGGCAATTTGATAATCGATTGGCTTTTTTCTTCTTTTTATTGCCGGTGTTGATGATGGGTATATGGATGACTCTGAATATTTATCCATATCATTCCATTCATGATTGTCTTTAAATTCTTCAGTATCATTATCTTCCTGTAAATAAACGTGATATAAATATGAATATCATCAACGAATTAATAATGAATAAATTATTTAAATCACCACACAATATATTTATTTATTTATTTAAGACCAGCAAGCCTTAAAAAATATATAGATCCAGAAGCTAATTATAAGTCCTCGAGGATAAATATTATCTACTTATTCTCCGCCCATGGCTTTTTATCCCTTCACTTCAGTTAGTTCTTCCGG
Source organism: Agriopis aurantiaria (assembly GCA_914767915.1). Classification (NCBI taxonomy): domain Eukaryota; kingdom Metazoa; phylum Arthropoda; class Insecta; order Lepidoptera; family Geometridae; genus Agriopis; species Agriopis aurantiaria. The sequence goes on along the minus strand of OU611982.1, from coordinate 14,912,365 downwards.
CCAAGTGTGAGTCGGGCTCGCGCACTGAGGGTTCCGTACCACCACAAAATTCAATAACGAAATTACCAGTTATAACTTGGTAATGAACAGAAATTTATCACCGACTCGCACTTGGCCATTATTAATTACTTGTTGTTATACTTTAAAGTGTGTACTATAATCATGCCAAGTTTGACGCTTGTGCGTAATACCGTTACAATACAAAAACACGAAAAAATATTAAAAAATATGGGGACGACGAAAAAGTCGAAAATTTAAAACCTAAGGTTTTAAAACCCCTTTGGTTTTAAATGTTCGACTTTTTCAGTATTTCTTAGTTAATCCGCCGTAACATTACATATTCTGTGAAAATTTCAACAGGCTATCTTTTACGTTTCCAAAGATACAGCCGTTTAAAGGTATGATGGGCAGACGGACGGACAGACATCGTAGGCTCAGTAATAGGGTCCCGTTTTACATTCGGGTACGGAACCCTAAAAATGATTGAGTATTTTTTTTAAATTAACATTGCAAATATTATAAAATATAAATCAATTTTTGTATGATATAAGAAGGCGGAAAAGTTTTTTTTTAAAAGTTTTTTCTATCTCCTCCGTCATCAATCTGTCACGCTTTTGATACGTTTCTGTAATAGTTTTTTTATGAAAAAAAAATTTGACATGTTTGATCAACATGCGAAATTTAGTTTTCTCCATGTTTGCGAAAATCCAAGCAATAGTTTTTCTTTGACGGCTGTCTTCCAACTTAACTGGCTGAGAATTAATCATTTGCCGTCTTACCACAAAAGATTTAAGCACGCTTTAGACAAGTGTTTAGCATATTTTTCTCAGTGAAACAATTGCTAAACACATGTCTAAAGCGTTCTTAAATCTTTTGTGGTAAGACGGTAGGCTTTTAGGACAAGTTTTAAACGATTTTAAGTCATTTGCGATAACTTTATTCCTATGTTGATGTTTACCAGACATAGCACTCTATTAAAATATAAGTAAAATAATGTTCTCAAATATATCCATTGTCTAGAGACTCCCATATAAATAACGCAGATAAGATCTTCCTCTGCTTGAAAACTGCACTTTCATATAATAATAATAAGGACATTTTTGCACACATGCTGACCCTAAACTAAGCAAAGCTTGTGATATGGCTGAGAACAAACACAAATGTTCATCACATAAATGTTTGTCCTAGGTGGGAATCGAACCCACGCCCCAAGCGCAGAAGGCAGGTTCACTACCAACTGGACCAACAGGCTATCACTGTGGTATAGATTTTATGCTTGTTTTGTTTATAAAAAAATAGGCTTGCGCTTGGCCGCCAACTCGCCTGATGGTAAGCGATGATGCGGTCTACGATGGAGCACGCTTGCCTTGAAGAAACCGATTCACTCTCGACTTGAAGACACCCAGATATATTTATTTATCTAAGTCAGAGTAATACAGTAATCTATACTAATATTATAAAGACGAAAGATTTGATTGTTTGTTTGTTTGTTTGCATTGAATAGGCTACAAAACTACTGAACCGATTTGAAAAATTCTTTCACGTCAGAGAGAAGCTACACTATCCCCGGGTGACATAGGCTATAATCTATACCCGTGCGAAGCTGGGGCGGACCGCTAGTTAAGAGGGGGCAACCGAAATTTTATGCTAATTTGCCATGATATTCTAACTAAACCAAATATCCGATCACCGTAATAATTGATATATGTGAATTTTCAATTCATTTTCTTTCCGCCATTAAGACAGAAACATAATAGCAAGATATTTACTCGATACTTTAATGTTTTGAAAATGGTGCCTTTTTGCTAATTTTTTTGATTTTACTTGGAAAGTACTTCAGTTACATATCTAAAATAAATACTCACCGAAGGAAAATATAGTTTGTTTTCCAGTGTTAAGACAAAATTTACCTAGATTAATTAGTACTCTCATAATAAATTATATTCGATTTGAGACTTACGTCCTTTAGTTCTAAGCAACTATTCGGTCAAACGGCAAGTCCGATATTCAGTCTTATTCTGTTGCGCTTTGCATCTAAATAGCGAAACATGCTCCGTTTAACCTCAGTACCGCACTGTGCCTCAACGGGGAAGGACGCACGCGCTTGCTTTTCGCCTTGGTTTTATCTTCCGAGTGCGATTATATCAACACCTACTGTATTTTCAAACAAAGGATAATATAAAAAATCGATGGCTCGAACGCGACCACTTGATGCGGCTACCAAGTGGTGACAATGACCTTAGAGCACAGACTAGGTAAAGCTACTACGAAAAAATAACATAGATACAAATAAAATGGATACGACTAGGCCCTAACGAATCCATTATTATGTATGCTCAGTAATATAACTATTAGAGTCGGAGTGTTTCTTTGTGACAGACAAACAGACAGAGAGAGAGAGAGAGAGAGAGAGACGGAGAGAAGCAGAGAGAGAGAGTCAGAAAGATAAAACTAAAAATTAAATGACATTATAAAATAATTTAGATTCATTATAATTTTATAAAATTAAAATTAAAAATCATTTAAATTAATGTGATGGTTAATTTGACTTGAGAGTTCCATCCACATTTTCTCACGTTTTTACGAGAAGCGGCTTTCTGCAAAAGGAGGAAGGTTCTCAATTTTAACAGACAAAAAATAGCTTGGTAATAATGGAAGCAAAAAAAATTTTCTAATAAAAAAAAATTTAAATGTGGAAAGTCAAACAATAGGTACTTATGTTTTTAACCGACTTCAAAACAGGGGCAAGGTTCTCAATTCAACCGGTATAAAAAAATACTAGTCGAATTGAGGACCTTCCTCCTTCTTTGAAGTCGGTTAAAAACATAAGTACCTACTGTTTGACCAGTTGGGTTGGCTCGGGTATGTGCTGGTAAGGGGAAATGCACAATACACTAGCGGGACTACTTACCTTAGTCAAAGTCAAATACTACTTACCTTTTTATCCGACTTCAAATAAGGAGGAAGGTTCTCATTTACCTTAGAGTACCTTCAATTCGACCAGTATTTTTTATACTGGTTGAATTGCAGTCCACCACTGCGGTGCAACAATGCGGTGCAACACTGCGTTGCAACACTGCGGTGCAACAGTGCGGTGCAACAGTGCGGTGCAACAGTGTGGTACAACAGTGCGGTACAACAGTGCGGTACCATCTTTAAATATTTTGAATCAGTAGCATAAAATACGAGTTTCTCAGATCAAACGCTAGGTGGCACCACCAGTATTTCAGCAAAGTGAAGTTATATCAAAAAATAAATAGCTATTTTTGAATATTTTGAACTAATTGGTTGGAAACATAGGTGAGTTTTTTTTTGAGGATTAGGTGAGGTTTTGCGTGATTTGCGTCCAACACTAGATGAGAGCATTTATATTTCAGAGAATCTTGACTTGTATCGTAAAATATTTCTGCCATCCTTGCATATTTTAAATCAGTAACGGTGATTATAGATTGTTCAGTTCTAATACTAGAAGACATCTTCAATATTTCAGTGAAGACGTTAAATCAGAAAATATTTCAGCCATCCTTGAATATTTTAAGTCTGTGGCATCGATTAATGGCTGCTGAGGTCTAAAGCCAAACGACGGCACCAATATTTCAGAGATTTTGAGAAGTAGCTTCACTAACGAAATTTCTTTATTTAATTCAAATCCGAAAATATTTTGACCATCACTACATATTTTGAGTTTTATTCAGTGGTAAATGATTTCACAGGGTGAGTATTAGGGAACTAACGCAGTATTTTTCATACATTTTGGGTAATGAGAAGCCACAGGCAAACCACGGCAAAACTTATCTCAGATGGCGCCACCTTCGCTGGTGCTGTCATTTGTGGCTTATTTGAGGTTATAAACATTGCTCTTGAATGAAACAATAAAAATAAACTTTGCCTTTAAACAGTAAAATGTTTCTTATATTTCAGAGAATCATGACTTGTATCGTAAAATATTTCTGCCATCCTTGCATATTTTAAATCAGTAACGGTGATTATAGATTGTTCAGTTCTAATACTAGAAGACATCTTCAATATTTCAGTGAAGACGTTAAATCAGAAAATATTTCAGCCATCCTTGAATATTTTAAGTCTGTGGCATCGATTTATGGCTGCTGAGGTCTAAAGCCAAACGACGGCACCAATATTTCAGAGATTTTGAGAAGTAGCTTCACTAACGAAATTTCTTTATTTAATTCAAATCCGAAAATATTTTGACCATCACTACATATTTTGAGTTTTATTCAGTGGTAAATGATTTCACAGGGTGAGTATTAGGGAACTAACGCAGTATTTTTCATACATTTTGGGTAATGAGAAGCTACAGGCAAACCACGGCAAAACTTATCTCAGATGGCGCCACCTTCGCTGGTGCTGTCATTTGTGGCTTATTTGAGGTTATAAACATTGCTCTTGAATGAAACAATAAAAATTAACTTTGCCTTTAAACAGTAAAATGTTTCTTGACAGTGGCGAATCTCAGAAAAAAGTTAATGTTTCCTTAGCTGGTAAAAAAGCGAATCTTTTGGCAAGGTAGGTATGCAATAAAATTATCAATCACTGCGTTGCAACACTGCGGTGCAACAGTGCGTTGCAACACTGCGGCGCAACAGTGCGATGCAACACTGCGTTGCCACACTGCGTTGCAACACTGCGTTGCAACACTGCGTTGCAACACTGCGTTGCAACACTGCGGTGCAACACTGCTTTACAACACTGCGGTGCAACACTGTGGACCAAGTAGACAGAGACACTAAGATTATACAAGTCGCATTGAGAACCTTCCTCCTTATTTGAAGTCGGATAAAAAGGTAAGTAGTAATACCTACTGTTAGACCGGCCGGGTTGGCTCGGGTAGGTACTGGTAGGTCAAACAGTAGGTATATTAGGCCGACTTCAAATAATGAGGAAGGTTCTGTGAAGGATGATGATGATATTTTTTAGTAAATTGAATTGAATGGAATGGAATTGAATTGCATTGCATTAAATTACATTAAATTAAATTAAATAAATCATACTTAAATAGATATTAACAACCAGGTATACTCGTAGAACAAACACAAAATGTTCATCACATTAATTTTGTCCTAGGTGGGAATCGAACCCACGCCCGAAGCTCAGAAGGTAGGTTCACTACCAACTGGACCAACGGGCTTTCGGGTATTTCGTTTCGCGTGTTTCGTTTAGTATAGTATAGCATAGCGTAGCGTAGCATAGCATAGCATTAGTTTAGTTTAGTTTGATTTAATGTTTAACGATCTCTGACTCTCTGTCTCAAGCGTAAAATTTGAATTTGAAAATTAATTTAGGCAATTTCAATTTAATTTATATAATTTATTAATTTTATATTGATATTGTAGAAAACTTAAAAATTAAGTTTAAAAATATACAACAAACACAATTTTGAAAATTGAAATAAACAATTTACGGTTTTGCGCGCCGCGACCGAACCCAGCTAATCGCCAAAACGCCAACATTATGCTTATCCTGTGTTTATTACTCCTTGCCGCATGACGAGTTCGACTACGCGAGTTATGTGTACTGGAGCTGCGCGCGACTGCCGCGCTGCCGTGGTTGTGTTTCACACTAATGCGGGTGATGCGAGACGCGCGGGTGAAATCAGAAATTTTCCTCGCTTTATACGCACTCTTAATAATAAAACAACAAGACGACAACATTTCAACTCACTTGAATGAGCTGATTCAGCCCTTGTTGAGAGCTGAGGAAACTGTCCGGGGAGAGATTGCGGCAAACGCAACGTTGCGGTGCTGGCCGTGAGCTGCGCTGCTCAGGAATTACCAACGGCACTTCAATCTCTGGCAGAGGAAGTGGAACTTCGTCTGATTCTTCTGACTTCAGATTAAACTAAAAGAGAAAACAATATTAAAATGGTACGTTTCACCTATAGTGGGAAATTCAAAATTCAAACAGTTTTCTTGCCCTTTATAGGCCGGGTAATTATTGTAAACGATCATGATGTTTGCGCAAATTGATTATTATTCTTTAAAAAATCATGCACACTTTGCATTTGAAACAGAAAAAATTGTTTATTGCATATGTAAGTAATATAGTGCATTTGGGATAAACTATTTATCTCAAACGCACTATAATATTATTTACATTTGTCGATAAACAATTTGCTGTTTCAAACGGTTTATTGACAAATGTTAAAACTTTAATGTTTTTTGTAATTTGATTAACTTGACATGTAATTTTTATAATTATTAATAAAAAATATCAATATCAATATTGGTGACTTACACAAATTGGTGACTCCTGTGGCTCCTGTGACTCCTTGCCCTCGGCCATTTCTGTGTCGATGACACTCAACACCAGTTTTTTTGTGTTGCTGCGGAAGGGCACGACCGCATTATTGCCTGTGGCGGTAGTTACGCGGCCGTCAGCCCCGCCTTCAGCGCGCGCTTTCCGCTTTTGGTCCCGCCAGCACTGAAAATAAAATAATGTCATAAAATTATAAAAACAAATGATTAACATTATGTAATTGGGTTTCGGAATAATGATCATCATTTCAGCCATGGGACATCCACTCCTTGACAAAGGCCTCCCCCATCGATCTCCAAAAGGGCCAGTATGAAGCGGCCTGCATCCAGCGTCTCTTTTAGGTTGTCTGTCCATCTTGTGGGTGGACGTCCTGCGTTGCGCTTACCGGTCTGTGGTCTCCATTCGCGAACCTTTCGGCCACCTGTTCTGCGTGCTATGTGCCCTGCCCACTGCCACTACTACTTAAACTTGCTAATCCGACGAGCTATGTTGGTAACTTTTGTTCGTCTACGGATCTCCTCATTTCTAATTCGATCTCCTAGCTAGAGAAACCCCGAGCATAGCCCTCTCCATAGCTCGTTGTGCGACTTTGAGCTTGTTTATGAGGCCCATAGTGTGAGACCACGTTTCAGTGCCATATGTCATATATGGCAACACACACTGGTCGTAGACTTTCGTCTTAAGGCACTGAGGTATTTTGAACGAGCAGACGTTGCGAAGTTTACCGAACGCTGCCCAGCCGAGTCGGATTCGCCGATTGACCTCCTTCTTGAAGTTGGACCTGAGACTGTTTGTCCTAGGTAGACGTACGCGTCAACAAGCTCCAGGACTAAGTTCCAAACTGATACTGGGGTGGGCCACAATGTGGACATTTGACATGACCTTTGTCTTGTCCATGTTCATCTTAAGGCCCACCTGTTGGGAGACTCGATTGAGGCCATCGAGTCTGCAAAGATTCGGCAAACCGAAAGTGAGTGATGTACTCGCCGTTGATATTGATGCCGAGACCTTGCCATTCCAGGAGCTTGAAGGTGTCTTCCAATGCGGCAGTGAACACTTTTGGAGTGATAATGTCTTTCTGTCTCATGCCTCTTCGCAATGGAATTGTCTTTGAACTCTGCTCCTCTACTCGTACCGACATGGTGGCATTATTGTACAAACACTTCAACACTTCGACATACTGATAGTCAATACAGGCTGATGTCTGGGACATCTTCAGTATAATGATGGCTCAGCTTGACTCTTGGGTCTTAGGCTGAGCTGCTGATAGGTTTAGCAACCGAAGTGTATAACTGTCCATAGAACTTCTTGATTTCCCCTAATACCTCGGCTTTGGTCGATGCTACTATTCGATGCTAACATCTTATTATCTCTTCAGCTTTGTCAACTGGCTTTAATGGCTTTTTTTCTGGCATTAATGCTGAGACGGACCCATTCGACACTGGTTGTATCCTTTAGATATACGTTTTTGTAAAGGTGTCGAATAAAATTTATTTTCTTTCTTTCTTTGCCCAATAGATATGTCTCTTGCAAGCACTTTGGTGTCTTTATTTTGATGAATCGTCTCTTTAATACCGTTTGTACTAAAGGAACATGTCGTGGCGCAATAACTTCTATATTCTTCTATTAAGCTCCCTATTTAATTCAGAGTCATCAGAACATTGCAATTGCAACAAGCGTCAATCAGCCATGAGGTTACGGTATGGTCAGATAATTTTTGAGGTCTATCTGTGCACGGCCAGGTCTGAAAAACTTAGAACCTACTGCATGTTTCCACTAACCTGTTGTTAATCTCATCCACCAAAGCTAAATTATCTAGACAATTAAAGCGATTAGACAGCTCGAGTTGAAAGCTCTCAGGGTTTTGAATATGGGCATGGTTCGGTCGGAGTGTGGACTTCATTAGATGAGATCTCTCAAGTTTAACGTTAATATTCAATGTGCCTCTTACCATTCGGTGATCACTACCAGAACTGTGAATCACAGAGACATTATTGAATATTTGTCTCTTAGTGGTCATAATGAAGTCTATCTCATTTTTTGTAGAACCTTCGGGGCTCATCCAGATCATCAGGAATAGCGGGGCTGCCGAGGACTGGGGGCTCTTTCTTGTACTAATGATTTTTGTGGGGATTGCAATTACTCGCCACACTTGGCAGGTGAGTTGGCGAACGCAGTTAGATGTTTTAATACTAAGAAGACGCTGTTGCCCATCTTCTGGTTGATGTCCCTTAGCCGACTTCTACGGCACCCACAGGAAGAGAAGGGGGTTACATTCTTAGGCCGGTACCACCACGGCACGGCACAGATATGCCACATTCAGTATGCCAATCCTCAATGAAATATAAATTGATGTTAAGCTTACAATTTTCCATTGTTCCACAGTCCTGGCGTGACCAAGTTCATTAAGAGCGGAAGCAAGGTGCTCCCACTCTTCTGCCATTCCCCTAGCTCCTTGCGGCGTACGAAAATCGCCAACCGCAAACCCAGGGTGGGCGGCCATATATTGGGCCAAGAACAAGATTTGAGCCTTGTTGCTTCTGCTGCTGAAACAGTAGTTCAAATAGATTTTTGTTTAGGTACATGAATATAAAAAAACATTAAAATTGCATGAAGTCGAGATTAAATTTTCTCTGGTATTTGACTGAGATCTCGGATTATTTAACTTTTACTCACATTGTTCTGCATTTTATCATAATATGAAACTTCAACTTTAACTTTAACAACAAAAGCAAAGAGAATATAAATACTACGTAAACAAAAGATTTCAACTCCAACTTTTATCTTTATTTAGTTTAGTTTATTAACATATTTACATTGTTTTTTTTTTTTATTCGCCCATCTGGCAGGCTAATCTCTAAAGCCTTTAAGGCCATACCGCCTGTATTTGCGTAGCGGAGCACTTTTTTTGTTAAATTTTTCATGACTGTGGATACAAGTCCTTTAGTCGTAATATTAAACAAGTCTAATTAGTATCAATAGCGTCAAACAAGTCATAGTCACAGTCAGAGTCAAGCAAAGAAAGTCACAATCTAGTCAAACTCATGCCCCAGTAAAGTGGTGGAGACTTTACAAGAGGCTTCCATGGAGTTTTGGAAACAACACGAAAAGACATGTTTCACCTCGTTATATCACTAGCCCACACTATAAAATACTTACGAGCACTTAATAAATAATAATTCACCATTTAGTACACATTAACACTCGAAAATACACAAGTTTAGGAAAATAATAGCACAAGCCGACATGTTTTTTCAACGTTGGAGCCAAAACTCCCTTAGGCACTTGCGCAGAAAAAAAAAAAAAAAGGTAAGTATGTGACTCCTATGTTCATCACATAAATATTTGTCCTTCAGTATATAAAAGGTACTCTTTGGTGGGAGTCGAACCCACGCCACCACGCTCAGAAAATAGGTTCACTACCCACTGAACCAACAGGCTATTATATTTTGATACGTCATTTAAAATTTGAAATAAAAACAGCTAATAACTATTCAATAGGTAAATACACTAATGGAAGTAAAAATATTTATGTGAATATGGACAAACTTTGCCAATATTCCTATTATGTCATCCAAGTAGGTACCTATTGTATAGTGAATGAAACTTTTTGTGTATAGTAGTTATCTGGGCAAGTAACCGAAATAGCGTATTTTATAAATCTTAGAGTTAGTTTATTAAATTGATAATTAAGATATTATAAGTCGCTTGCCCGAAAAAAATTACAATAGGTACTCATGTAGACACAAAACAAATAAACACAGCTCATAAATAATAACAAATCGATATGCTTGTAACTCATAATTAATGAAACGAAGGAAAGTAGGTAAGCAATCGATTGCCCAACAGCCTTCCGTGCGTCATAGATTATGAAATACCTAAGTACCTACCTACTTTACTATCAACTCTGCGATCATTACTGGAGTTCACAAACTGCTCCCTATTAGGTACATACTATAAGCTGGAGCTATAATCGTCTTTTTAGGTTTCTGTACCCAAAAGGTGAAACCGGGACCCTATTACTAAGCCTACGCTGTCCGTCCGTCCGTCCGTATGTCTGTCCATCTGTAAGTATGTCTGTCCGTCCGTCCGTCCGTCTGTTGTCCTACCTTTTAGCGGCTATCTTTCGAACTATAATAGATAGCTAGTTGAAATGTAAACATAATAATGTCATGTTCCGGCTTCCGGCAGATTAACTAATAGGTAATCAAGTCAAAAATTTAGAACTAAAGGGGGGTTAGCATACACCAAACGCATTTTTTTTATTTCATCATCATCATCAATCAGACGACTGCTGAACATAAGCCTCCCTGGGCCTCTCCCTTTAACCTCTTTTATCCTTTAACCTCCTTTATCCTCTTCTAAAGTAAAAACGTACGGATGGGTGACCGCCTGGGCGTTGATGGGATGTTTTCTTTTTGCATTATTTTTTTGTACTTTAGTAGCTAACAAGTTATTTGGTGGTACGGAATCCTCAGTGCGCGAACCCGACTCGCACTTGGCCGGTTTTATTTTACTCCCTCAGTGATTTTATTTTCAAAATTGTGCGAAAGACATGGCTCTGGCCAGTGAGCGCGGCCTTATATTGGGGATGTATTTTCCCGTCGATGACAACCAGATTGAGGTAATAGCGCACCAGACTGTCTGGCTAGATTCAAAAGTGCCTACTTACTACAGTAAAGTTGTTTGAGCAAATTATGTGATGGCAATATTAAAATATATTGTCATCACCAGCCAAGGACCACTTCTCAGTACCATACATTTTATGGACTGAAACGTGGCTTTTGGAAAAACTCTGAGTCGCACAGCGGGCAATGGAGTGAGGTAGCTCGGAGAATCCGGAACGTGGATATTCGCCGACCGAAGAATCAGATTGAGTCACCGACATAGCCAGTGCCGCTTTTAGCACTACCAGCGCCTTGCCCCCCCCCCCCCCCCCCCCCATCTTCCATTCAAACCGAAAAAGGCAGAGAATAGTTTTTTTAAATGCATGAGGTTCTATATGGCTATAAAGGGGCGCTTGCCCCTTTATATCTAGCACCCTGGGCGGTCGCCCAACCGCGCCCTACCCTAACGCCGGTACTGAACATAGCTATTAAAATTTGCAAGTTGAAGTGGCAATGGGCAGGCCACATTACTCGAAGAACCGATAACCGATCGGAAGGAAAGGTTCATTTGAGTGGAGCCCACGCACCGGAAATCGCAGCTTAGGTAGGCCTCCCACTAGATGGATCGACGACATCGTGAGCGTCGTGGGCATCCGGGATGCAGATAGCAGGGCAGGCTGTCGTTCAATGTGGAGCTCTAAAGCGGAGACCTATGTTCAGCAGTGGAAATCTTCTGGCAGATGTATGATGAGCACATTATGTAAAAAATCGTAAGGCCTTGTAGAAGGACTTTGGGCAGCCTGAAAACGTCGAAATAACCTCGATACTACTACAGGGGAAACTCAAATTAAAACTAAATATAGAGATTTGGCACCGGGTCGCCCGCGTAGGCTGAGATCAAAAAAGTTTTCCGTAACAGAACCGGTACGCTAATAAATCAATTTTAATAAATAAACCACGCACTGAGGGTTCCGTATCACCACAAAATTCAATAACGAAATCACCAGTTATAACTTGGTAATGAACAGAAATTTGTCACTGACTCGCACTTGTCCATTATTTATTATTTGTTGTTATATTTTAAAATGTGTACTATAATCACAGAAGAGATTTTTTTTCCTTTTCTGTGACTATAATCGTGTCAAATTTGAAGCTTGTACGTATTACTGTTTTTCCATTAGAGCTAATACAAAAATACGTTTATAGTATGGAGCCCCCCTTTCGTTTTTACTTTTTGACTTTTTTATTATTTGTTAGTCAATCCACCGTAACATTACATACCTATTCTGTAAAAATTTCAACTAGCTATCTATTACGGTTCGAAAGACAGACAGACGGACAGACAACGTAGGCTTAGTAATAGAGTCCCGTTTTACCCATTGGGGTACGGACCACTAAAAATCAAATGACATGAAGTGATAAAACACCAAAACAATGAACTTATAGAAAACCCAAAAAAAAGTATAATACATAGGTAGGTATAATAACTAATGGCGGGAAAACCCCTATTTTGCCTGCCTGACATGTAATTCCTATAATTATCAGTAAATAAGTCTGTCTATTTTTAATTGAGGAGTTGGGAAAATCACGTCATTGATCCTTTTTCTGTTGCTGCGTGAAAGAGCTTAGGTAAGTATTGTACAAACAAAAAACTGTTCATATCCTACTAATAATTATTATAAACGCGAAAGTTTGTTGTATGGATGTTTGTTCCTATTTCACGCAAAAACTACCTTATGGATTTTAATGAAAGTTTACAATAATATAGCTTATACATTAGAATAACACACAAGTATAAATATATATAAATATAAATATTCGGGTCATTTTTTCACACACGGTCATCTGACCCCAAACTAAGCAAAGCTTGTGATATGGCTGCCAGAGACTGATATACATACGGATATAGTTTTAAATACATACTTAAATAGATATTAACAACCAGATATAGAACTAACACAAATGTTCATCACACAAATGTTTGTCCTAGATGGGAATCGAACCCACGCCCCCAAGCTCAGAAGGCAGGCCTTCACTACCAACTGGACCAACGGATGCCATCGGGCTATCTTAGTAGCGGGTTTCAGCTAATTTTTATAATATTTGTATGAAGTATAGTTAGTAGGTACTTATTTTGTGGTTTGAGCACCGAAATAAGGTTTGAGCTTTGGGTTTGAGAGATTCATTTCTTTACTTGAATATAATGATGTAGAGGTACAGAGACGTGGTGGGTTTAGGCATTCAACACAGGCGGACATCGCGCGGCGCGGCGCGGCTGCGGCGGTTCGATCTCTACCGTGAATCACTATTATACCTACGTAAAGTACCTACGTAAGTATAGGTACAGTAACCCACAGTAATAAATTTATAATTTTATCTATATTTCAATTATTTCAGGTCGATGATAGACTTATTTACATTTTTCACCCGTCTGCCCAAAAAGGAGGATACTAATGTTTTTATGTCTGTTTCTATAATTATTTTATTACCTTATATCAATGATTTCGTTATATTATTATGATACATATTCATGTTTATAAGTATCTATAGTGAAAAATATATTAAATTTTATCCCGATAACATCCCAGTTTATTTTGTGCTCACAGCTTCGCTGCTCGAATGTAAATTTTGTGTTATGATATTATACAATCTTGAAACCTCTAAAAACCTTGTGGAAATTTTTATTTAAATATAATAAAATGATTATTAAAATAAATACTCATAAAAAAGCACACACAACCATCCACTTCTGCGTCTCGTTCAAAGAGTACCTTTTTAGTCTCGTTAGCGACTGACCAAAGAGACGACTGACGGCCGTATGTCCGCGGACCGCTGCCCAGACGAGCTGACATGGTTGACCTCAACCGCGTTGACGATGCAAAACGCTCAGCCGCGACGGACCAGTGATAATAATAATTATGTCCATCAACACCGCCCCAGATGGACGGATTTGGTACGGTCATAGACAAATTGTCTATGGGCGCACGCGGTTGCGCGGCGCGCACGCCGTCCAACCAACGGGAGGGAAAGAGAAAATTTTCTCTTTCTCTCCCATTGGTTTGACGGCGGTTTGTCAACCAAGTCTGTCTCGTCTGTTAGCACTATTATAGTGTTAACACACGTATGAGGTCAACCAAATCCATACGTGTGTTAACACTATTGTTAACACACAAATCCATACGTGTGTTAACACTATTGTTAACACACGTATGGATTTGGTTGAACTCAACCGCCGTCTGACCAACGGGAGACAAAGAGAAGGAAATATGATATTCTCACTCTTTCTCTCCCGTTGGTTGGACGGCGGTCCGTCAACCAAATATACGTGTGTTAACACTATTAGATATGATTCAAGAAAATCTGTTCAGCCGTTTGAATATTTCCAATAATAAATATTTCGGACATTTTCGCACACACGGTCATCTGACCCCAAACTAAGCAAAGCTTGTGATATGGCTGCCAGAGACTGATAAACATACATATATAGTTTTAAATACATACTTAAATAGATATTAACAACCAGATATAGAACAAACACAAATGTTCATCACACTAATGTTTGTCCTAGATGGGAATCAAACCCACGCCCTCAGGCTCAGAAGGTAGGTTCACTACCAACTGGACCAACGGGCTATCATTCCAAGGATCATGGTGATCCTTGATATTTCATAGGGGGTTTATGTAACAAATTTCAATATTCACCAATATTTTTTTTATATCAGAAGTCTTTTGAAAAGGCTACTTACAACTTAATTTTTCCTCTCCCTTACTTACTAAAGTTCTTGTTTTTCAGCTGCAATAACATCGAACGTAAATATTTTTGCGAAACAGGCATGATGACAAATATTTTTTGAATACCTCATAAAAAAGCTGATCATAAATAGACAACATCAACGAAAACAAAATTAAAATTAGTTGAAAAATAAATAAGTTACAAGCATTTTCATGCTAGACAAAGAGCGCACTATACTGAGCCTTGACGTCACGCCTCAGGAGCGCCATACAAATGCTATACTAATACACGCATTGCGAGAAAGGGATAGAGAATCCCCTCTCTATCCCCACCTAAAACTTTAAACGCTCATATCTCAGAGATTTATCAGTCAATTTAATTAATTTTTTCAGTATGTGTAATGTATTTAGTTATATTCATAGCTAAGCCGGTTATTTGTAATAAATTAAACATTAGGACACATGCCTATTAGAGTAGGTTTATCTTATTTATGTAGTTGATTTTTTATACCTATATACGTTGGTATATTTCTAGGAAACCTATTGTGCTCTAAAATACACAGGGAAGCAATCGCAGCCCTCGGTAACAGATTAAATAATAGTTGCTACGTTCTCGGTGATGAATACAGCGTTCGGGAGGGAGGTGCGGTGCGAAATTTAATCTACCCCCGTCTGCCCCCTTTCCACCCTACTCCCACCCTGTAGGTTCAGGACACAGCTTCACATAATATACACACTGACTAATAATTTATTCACAATGTTCGCGTCTTTGTGGCAGATAAATTGATGATAGCTTTAATAAAATTGTAGTATGTAGGTACTTTGTAAGGTTCTATATTTTTATTAGGCCGAACATATTAAGTAGGTACTTACGCTTCCTCGAAGAAAGGTAAGCAAAACGCAATAAAAACGTTTGTTTTCATTTCGTAAAAATAGTTCCCAGAAATATGCTGAAACTTAGGTAGCCGTAGGTACCTACCTACCTATCTTATCTATAAATAAATCGGATCAATTAAAACAGGAAATAACACTACGGAATTTCTTTTTTAGGGTTCCGTACCCAAAAGGTGTAAACGAGACCCTATCACTTATCCTACGCAGTCTGTTTGTCTGTCCGTCTGTCTGTCCGTCCGTCCGTCTGTCCTACAATTTAAATATACTTATCCTTCAAACCGTTATACCACCACACCACCACTCCACACTCCACTTGAAATTTTCACAGAATATGTACCTAATGCTACGTTCGTTACCAAGTTATACCGAGCGTCCCTTACAAAATAGTAACTATATGACTGCGTAGCAATTGCTTGGACTATTTTGGAAGGCGTTTTGATAATTATTGTATTTTGTGGTGGTACGGAACCCTCAGTACGCAAGTCCGACTCGCACTTGGCCGTTTTATTTAACTTTTTATTTTTATTTGCTCTAGTGTAAAAACGGTTATACGTACAAGCGTATAACAAAACAAAACGTCGAACAAACTTGAAGCGTCAAACTTGGTGTAATTATGGTGCTAACTCTACAGTAAAAAAACCGGCCAAGTGCGAGTCAGACGTATTATTGTGTGGTGGTACGTAAACCACGGCGCGCATTTCATGACTCTTAATTAATTTCTAATTAATCTTCATAATTAAATTAATAATTAATAGTTTGCGACTTACATAACATTTACCTACCTACTCAGAATTTGGTTATCGCGATTACGTGTTTTATCAAACCTTTTGAGTAGCTGATACTTACAGTAGAAAATGACACCGTCATTGCGATTACTTAGTAAGTAGGTGCTAAACTTTTTGGTCTTACTTATAAACGTTACTTAAAAGTTAAGCATTGCTTAAAATTGCTGGCAATTTCTCGTTGACGGAAATTGTCACAGGTGAAAACGAGAATGAGCAATCGATCTACTATAGTTACTCGAAGGTATAAGCTAAGATACTTAGGTACATTCAATTCTCTGCAAACTTCGAAGGAAGTAAAAAGGCACATGCCACCGTCACGGCAGTTTGTTTTCCGCCGTTACCATGTGAACGATGAATGCTTCCAGCTATTCTTGTAACCTAGGGCTGTACCTAGGTACGGCACGACACAACAGACCTATACATACATACCTATTTATCAGTACCTAGCACGTTGTATATACGCCCTACACCGACAAGTCACAGTACACCGTTAGAGTTGAGATACTGCACTCCAACAGACCTTTATCATGAAAAAAGTTTAATAAGGACTATGCTATGCTGCATAAGTGCACACCATGAGCTATCAAATTCGCACATTAGCAACTTTTAAAAAACGCTTAGTAGGTATAAAAAAAGAATTTGGCATTATTTTAAACCCCTAAAAGCTCCAGAGCCCTTATGGACAATTCCGCTCAGTTGGAAAATCACGCGAACGTGAACCTTAGATATGGTTTGCGGTCGCGTTATTTTCCAACTGAGCGGATTAGGTGCCGCAATTAGCTGTTGTCCGTAAGGCCCCTGGATGGTGTATATCTGTGCCTGGACGCAAAAAGCGTAGTATTATACTCTCTCAATACATATAGATACTCTATATACACTCTGCATCTGACCCTTGACCCAACCGTCTAGGATAGTATCGGTTGAGACTCTTCGCTATAAGGCTGTTCCGAAACGACTAACGGGACAATGATCGCCGAGTCAACATCCCACATGACGGTAACCTCGTGAGCCAAGTCAAGGTACTTGCTGAGTATGTCCTTTTCGGCCTTCAAGAGGTTCTGGTCATGCGGGATGGTGATCTAGACGAGCACTGCTCGACGCTAGGAACGGCCGACCACCGAGATATCAGGCTTATTGGTGACAATAGTCCTGTCTGTGATGATAGAGCGGTCCCAGTAGAGCAAAGCACGACCATGCTCGAGAACTGGCGCTGGTGCATACTTATAGTACGGCACCTCGGACTCGACAAGGCCGTATCGAAGGGCAAGTTGCTGGAGGATGATCCTGGCTACTTTGTTGGCCCCTTATTATAAATTCAGTGATACTTGGTTACTGGCGTTACGCCTATTCCTGTGACAAATCTTTGTCTCACGAGGCTTCCCAAAAAATTGAGCGTTCAAGCGTTTGAGCGTTGAGCGTTAATTGAGCGTCCCTGCACGTTCCTGACCTACACATTCCTATGAAATTCTTTTGTAATAGGCAGACTATAGACAAAATATTTCATAATTACACAGCTGTTAAAAAAAGTTATGTGAAAATTAGCCCGGTACGGTGAATATCTGTTAATAACCGTACAAGGATCGTAGGCAAGTATTTAGATTCCACTCCACAACAATATTGTGAGTTGAGAGGCTAGGTCAAGGTTTAAAGATATAGCAAGAGCGAGGCTTATCTTGCAATAGTTACGAATACACATTCACTGACGTCCGTGCAAGGTGCTTCGACCAAAATAAAATGAATGGACAGGCCCAGTAGAAGCGCATTTTTGAAGATAACACAATGAGCGCCGGCTCTCATTTCGTTTCAGTCGGTCTCTAGCTGTAGGAAGTTCAAAGTGCAACACGTGTCTATTGTTACGCGATAACGAAACATCTGACAAAATTATGCATTCATATGCTTTCCCGAAGTGAGAAGTAAATACTAATAAAAAACTAATAATTCTATTTTTTGTAACAAATATACTGTACATTTTTATAACTAGGTGTTGAAGTATATGTCTGACGGTTTTGACTCGTTTTTACTGAGCAATTTCAATGGTTAGGGCCCGTCCATTCATTTTATTTTGGTCGAAGGCAAGGTGCAGCCGTTTTACAAAACGCATCGTTCGGTTTTAGGTCTCTGGATTTTACGGGCATTAAATGAAAATATTAAGGCCGTTATTGTAAGGATGAGTATAAAGTAGTAAACTATAAAAAATATTTTTATTTTATGTCAGTCATTTAACGAAATCCCTAGGCTAGAATCATGAAACATAAATATCATTAGAAAAATGTTTTGTAATTATAAACTTACATTTTGTAGTTGGTATGTATGAACCTTATTGTTGTTAACTTTTGTTGTTGTTTAGATTTGCGCTCTGAGGGTTTCGTCCAACGGAAGTATACGGAACCCTCAGAGCACGAGTCCTACTCGTACTTGTCCGGTTTTTTTTCTGTGGCTTCAAGCGATAAGTCCGCCAGTTGTTTTTTGTGTTATGCACCTACTTACCTATGTCATTTCTGATGTGAACTATACAGAGTTGCCTATATCATCATTTATCTTTTCAGCCAAAATAAAACAAAATAACATGAAAACTGCTTGAACTTTTTGAAAACTTTTGCTATGTTATTCTAAAGAAAATGTCCAATGGTTTTTTTTTAAATGTACGAACGTCGAAATGTGGGCATAGTCGTAGCCGAAGCCAACATAGGTAAGTAAGTATACGTGAGTCCCATTTATGCCCAGTTACCGCCAAGGGTCACTAGTATTATATCTCAAACGTTACCTACGTAGATATTCACGTAAAAACAAATTTCGAGAAAAAAAACTTTCCTAGTCTTAGAATAAGAATAGTTAGGTATTCTAAGTTCCTAGTGGTTATTCCGATTGTTCTATGAGCCAATCACAGAACACCAGCCATATTATGTCATTTGTCACAGTCATTTGTAAATATTTTTTTTCTCTAAATTCTAGCATAACCTCCGTGTGTATTTGCCACTTTTTAGTCGAAAAACGTAACCAAACCTTTCCGCACATTGAAATAAGTATTAAATTAATACGTATTAGTAGATACAATATTTACATGTGCATTTTTTTTATTTGAGGAACAATTTATTTCAAGGTATTTGAGGAGACAAAAATCGTAGGAAAGTTTAGATCGTCGATTTCTGTTCTTCAATAATGTACACATTAAATACAATGTTTGAGAAAAGAATCTAATCATTGAAATTTTGAAATGACCATAACTTTACCTAACTCAAAATTCCCATGAGGAGAATGAGTTTCTACAGAAATTATACACAATTGAACTTCTGAAAACTCTGATGGTTTGCGACTTTCAGCGTATACTGCGTAAATTACAGGGCAGAGCGAGAGGGCGCTATGCAAGCGTCGACGTCGCTCGCTCGCCGCGAAAGCCTCCTGAAAATATCTATTGATTACCGTATACGTAGGTAGGTTTGTATAGCTCCCTCGCCCGTGCCACGGCGCGGCGGGCTGCCGAGTGCCAATTTATTTAAGAACGCTTGAGAACTGAGTCCCAGAACAGAATACCTATATTAAAGTTTACCTTCTACCTGGCACTGCAAGACTGGCGATGACGATGCACCGCGTCATCCCGCCTACGTTTACTCACTCAGTAAACATATTGGCCGTGTAGTGCTGGTTCGTTTTAAATATAGATCTTCGCGCCTTGCGAATGGAAAAATAATATCGTTCAACAAACGTGTGTGCTCACAATGAGAGTTTGTTGTCCCATTTATTTTCTAGGTAACTCATTGCCAGGAAGCGGATGAGGGTATTGGCATAGAGAAAGGTTAAGTAGAGCCAGGTGAAGTATTCTTATGTAGGTACATAAATACCTACTGTCATGACATGCGTAAGTACTTATATTTAAGAGCGTTTTGTCCGAGACCCGTCGAGCGGGCCCAATAGCAAAAGCAAAAGGTTGTGATCCTAAGTATTCCTGAGTTGCCAGTCGAGACTTTGCCATTATTTGTGGATTGTGCTGATAAAAAAATAAACACCAGCCAAGTGCGAGTCAGACTCGCGCACCGAGGATTTCGCACCTAAAAAGTGTTTTCTTCCATTCTATTCGAGATCTTTAGCGCACACCTCGTACTTGGACGGTGTTTATAATTTAGACTATGTGCTATAGATATGCCAAGTATGAGTTTACGTACCTATTACCATGGTATAATACCTAATATACTCCGCCAGGTACCTATAGCAATCCGAGAAAAAATGCCCACGTGGGCGTCCTGCAATGATGTCATGATGTCAATTTACAACAGGTTCGAAAGAGATGACGATACACCACGTAACAGCTGATTGAATAAAGTGGCAACTGGACAGTGACGTCATTGCGGGACCACTCCCAGATTGCTAGACCTTGTTTTCTTAGATCATGCGTATTACCTTTTTACACTAGAGCAAAGACAAAAATACGTCATAAAAATGTTTGTTGTATTGGCGACTCTCCTATATTTTGTACTTTTTGATTTTATTATTATTTCATAATGAATCAGCCAGGATGAGAAAATATAAACTTATTTTCTAGTAGGTTACAATTCAAAAGATACAGGCGATAAAAATTAGGACAAAATAGGTACATAATAGGTATGCAGTTTGAGTGCCATAAACAAATTAATTACTTACTTAGCGGTCAACTTCATTACTTCGCCTTTGTCTGATAACGTGACGTTCCTAGCTACCCATCTGTTATTATTAAATATGTCCTCATGATACCTATCTACTACAAAACAAAAATCCCATATGTGGGCATAATAAATACCCGAACAAAGAAACATTTCCGTTAAATAAAAATAACAAGTTATACCTACTTAAAAGTAAAAAGTAGGTAGGTACTTTAATAATCATACTCAATAATAATAGTCTGGGAAATCAAACGTTAAGACGTGGTATCACCACTTTTGTAAACTGTGCGCGCTTGCGCGAGCTCAGCAGGCCACGCGGGGCGGGGGGTCGCAAGGCCGGGGCGCGGCGAGCGGGGCGGGGCGACGTCATGTCGAACAACGCAGCCCATACTCTACCAAATCAAGAAGATCGCAAAGTACGCGCTCAAACAGTATTTCCGACGCACACACAACTCCGCCGGCTATAAACTTGCCTGCGTCGCTCGAGTCGTCCAACGCGATTACGCGAGGTGGGAACTCTGCTGAGAACGCCAGTCAAACTGGCCCGTGTCGCGCTCTGCTACGAAGACATTCGCTAAATATTTCATCAATTAGTAACCTCAATCAAAACAGTGACCGTTCGCGCGACTTATCTAACTTCTTATCGCTGGCTGGCAATGAAAAAGAAAAACCTGACGCCAAGAACGTCGTTGTCAAAATATCGCGGAAAATAAATAGGGCTAAAATACAACGGCAGACTCGACGAAGTGAAATAAAGAGAACCTTATATGTACGGCATTGAAGTGTATTTTGCGTGTTGTGGACATATGTGATGACCAATTTTATGAAATAATATTGGATACTTGTTTCTACGTGAACTGGTGATGATAGAAGATCGGAGAAAGAATAAAGTGTGCTGTGTTATCATCATCATGGACTGGAGAGTTCGGCGTACCTTCGAGCACCGGTGAAGTCAGTCGAGGCCACAGCCTTTTCAAATAGGTACCGGTTTTGAATTATCATTTTGTTTTTGATTTATAACGCTCGCTTTGGGTCGACTCGCACCCGGTGCAGGTGTCTTGCACTCTCATGATGGTTACTGCTTGCATACAGTAATGATTGATGATACCTATGCCTGCCTACGTTGTCTACTGGAACGACTGCTACTTACTGCTACTTTTTTTGTACCTACAGCTACTCATCTGGTTTGCAATGTTCTGCACCAATTTATTAATAAGAGACATCTATGGTACCGAAGAGGAAACGTTATCTCATTCAGGTTATAGACTCTTACAACAGTTTTCGTACATTTGCTAATTTAGGAACTATTTTAAAATTTGTAAGTGTAATGTGTATAGTGAACACAGTCTTTAACATCGAGCTTATTCAACCATAATGTGGATACCATTTTGACACTATTTTAAATGTTTATCATTTATTTTTCCAGGTAGCCATGGAAGGATCTACATCCATGCCTGCTTTGCAGCTTAAAGACAAACAAGACGCAATAAGCAATCATCAGCAGGAAGAAACCAAACCAACTAACGCCGAAGAGGAATGCTATCATGTAATAAAAGACGAAAAAAGTGACAGTGACGCTCATAGTGATGACCTTAGTTCTAATGACGAACAAAATAATGTAGTCAATAGTGGTAACTCTCAGTTTTATGAGAGTAGTGACAGTAAAGATGATTATGCAGTAAAAATAGAAGACAATGATACTCTTAGTGATATAGACGATATCAAAACTGATAGTGCTTCGGCAGATAGTGAAGATTCCGCACTTGGCAGTCTGCCACCGGATACCGTCGCCACTGATAGAGAAGAAGAACCACAGGATCGCTCCGAAGGAAGCGACTCTGGCATTGGATCAGAGACGTCGGAAGACGTCAAGTTACCGAGCTTTAATCTAGCACTGCCATGCACAAATAGTCTAAATTTAATTAATAATACCGAAAATGTAAATCTTAACTCCAGTAGCACTATAACAATTAATGATAAAGATGAAAAACGCCATAAATTAGTGAAACCAGTAAAAATACCGTTGAGAAGTAATCTGAAAAGGAAACGTGACAAAAATGATACTGAACCACAACCAAAAAAAAGAAAAGAAGGAATCAAATTCGACAATGTTACAGTTTATTACTTTCCACGATCTCAAGGATTTTCTTGTGTTCCATCACAAGGTGGTTCCACGTTGGGAATGGAATGGGAACATTCGCATATACAAAATTTTACGCTAGCAGAACACGCGTTAGAACAAAGGAGATTACATAGACAAATATTACAACAGTTGAAAAGTGAGCGTCATTCTTTACAAGGCGCGTCGCTATCATCTAGCGAGGACAGCGACACCGAAGAAGAGGCTAGTGACATTTCAGAATCCGAGCTAGATTTAGACAGCTACTACTTCTTACAGCCAGTACCTACGCGGCAAAGGAGGGCTCTCTTACGTGCCGCTGGAGTTAGAAAAATTGAGGGATATGAGAAAGATGAGTGTAGAGACATTAGAGCCTCGAGAGAGTTTTGCGGATGCGCCTGTAAAGGGGCGTGCAATCCAGACAGTTGTTTGTGCAGCTTAGCAGGCATTAAATGTCAGGTCGATAGACTAAACTTTCCTTGCGGCTGCACTAGGGACGGATGCGCCAATAAGTCGGGGAGAATTGAATTCAACCCAGTCAGGGTTAGAACACACTTTATTCATACTTTAATGAGAGTTGGTCTTGAAAGAAAAAACGAAGAGAACCAAGAAGCCGCAAAGCGACGGTGGTCAGAAGCGCATAACACCAATTCTGCTCTAGGCACTTCATATGATAAAGAACGCAGCAGGATCAATCAAGAAGACGGTCTATTGAGAGATGTAAATCTTACACCAAGAGTAGAAGTAGAATCATGCGTAAACGCTGGAAATTTCAGTAACATTCACTGTAATATGAGCGCTCAAAACGTCTCTCAAGATGGCGTATCTTACGGATACAGAAATGAAAGCTGCGAACACAGAAACAATAGTGAGACAAACTTGCAGTTTGAAAATACGAATACTCATCACAACCAGAATGTCGATCCGTTCACATCAAACATACTCCAAAGCAAAGGTCCGCTTTACGCCGCAACGGGAACGATGGGATATAACACAATGGCTAATAATATGCAACGGTTCCCGTGTGAACTCAACTATTCGTATGACCAGCACAGCGACAATCATCATTTCAAGGGATTGCAAAGTTTTTCGGCAAGCAGTTTTGAGGAGTTTGCGCACAACTCGCAGATGTCGATGTTCAGCCACTACGGCCACACGTACGCGCCGGAGTACTTGCACACACCAAGCACATCTATGCCAGACCACAGCTTGCATTACCACAGTACGCCTCCGAACCATTACATGTATAAAAGTGCAGAAAGTGTAAATAATGAAGTCAAAGGAGATTACAATAGTATGATAACCATGCCATATCAGAGTAGCAATAAGATTCAAACGGCTGAGAATGATGAGAACTGGTTCAGTCACAATACGCTTCTGAACTTGGACCACAACGACCAGGCGACGCAGGATGCTGTCGAGGGTCAGTCTCAACCCGTGGAAGTCTCCGCAGGCGCCAATGCTGAGACCACAGAAAATTTTGGTGAACTTATCAAAAAAACTATGGTAGAGTCGGTTACTGTGTAGATGAAGTAATTGTTGTATTTTATTCTTCTTAATGGATTATCATGTTATTGACTTTTTAATTATTATTAACTGGTAATTTAAAACAGCAACTTATTATGCGATGAAATGTGTATGTTTATTTTATTTCCAGCCTCATTTCCCTGTCATTGATTGCCAAGTAGATGATTTCATTTCAAAACCAATCAAAGGTTAATTTTACGATCTAAGGATTCCCTATTTAAGTTTTTTTTTTTTTTTTTTTTTTTTTTTATGCCATAGGTGGCAAACAAGCAGACGGGCTGCCTGATGGTAAGCAGTCACCGTCGCCTATGGATACTTGTAACACCAGAGGCATCACAAATACGTTGCCGACCCTTTAGAACTCTATTAACTCGCCTTTTGAAGAACCCCATGTTGTAACTTCTCGGAAACACCGTAGAAGGTAGCTCATTCCACATTTTGCAGGTATGAGGCAAGAAGGATCGTGTGAATCGCACAGTGTGCGATTTCCACTGATGTATGATGTGTGGATGAGCCTTCAGGCGGTGGCGGCTAGTGCGATGGTAAAACCGCGACGCCGGCATCAGATCAAACAGTTCTTCAGAACACTCCCCGTTGTAAATGCGATAAAAGATACAAAGAGACCCAACGTCTCTGCGCATGCTGAGTGGCTTAAGGTGTTCAGCGAGCTTGGGATCGTTGACAATTCTGACAGCTCTACGCTGTAATGCATCGAGTGGGTCAAGCTGATACTTGGGTGCTCCATTCCATAGATGGGAGCAGTACTCCATGTGAGGTCGGACTTGCGCTTTGTAAAGCAAGAGTCTTTGTCTCGACGTGAAGTACCGCTTCGCCTTGTTGTAATTTTTAGCTCTACGGTTTCATTTAGACCAAAATTTAAACACAGAACATTTATTTCCTCTACACTAGATGCTTTGCGTAACCAGTGTACTCTAAAACTAATCTACCCAACTAAAAAACCAAGAGCTTAAAAACTTACGTAACAGGAGCTACGAAACCAAAAGGTTTTTAAAAATGCTACCCCAATACCTAAATTGTTCATGAGGGCAGATACCTATACAAATAAAATTATTAATTAAAAACAAGCTTTTAGGCGTCCACCACATTTAATTTAGTGTACCTAACATCTTTTTATTTTTCGTCAGCAAACCCTTAAATTTGATACCCATATCATAGGGGTGCATAAAAATATTTAGTACGCCAGCTTTGGGAGTCCGCCATATTGTATTTAGAATGACGTCACTAAGCATCTCATCCAAACTAAAAGTAGATGCAAAATATCAGCTCTGTCGGTTGGGGGGATAAGAGTTATAAAATTCAATTGCAAGATTTGACCCAAACTAATAAGAGCTTGTAAAAGTTAAATTACGAATAAAATTAAATTCACCTACATATTCAAATGAAATATACATATGCTTTAGAGATAATTACAAAGTTGCCGTTATTTTTACGAGGTTCGATTACCTACTTGGAGTCGAAGCTTTAGAGGGCAACGCAAGTCTGCCCATCGCAGTTGTGGGAGTTTTGGCGCCAACGCGGAAAAAACATGTCGGCTCGTTGGATTATTTTCCTAAACTTGTGTATTTTCGAGTGTTAATGTGTACTAAATGGTGAATTATTATTCATTAAGTGCTCGTAAACGTGCTCGAGTGTGGGCAAGTGATATGACGAGGTGAATGGTGTCTTTTCGTGTTGTTTCCAAAACTCCATAGGAGCCTCTTGTAAAGTCTCCACCACTTTACAGGGGCATGAGTTTGACTTGACCGTGACTTACTTAGCTTGACTCTGACTGTGACTATGACTTGTTTGACGCTAATAAGATAAAATTAACTGTTTAATATTACGAGTAAAGGACATTGAATCCACGCTCATGAAGATTTTAACAATAATAATAATAATAATAACATCGCAGTTGTCAAGCCCTTCAAATTTACTGTTACCTATAACGGCATTCTGTTGTTTCAACCGTAGAGCCAGTAGAGCTATGATATAGGTAATTAGGTAAGTAGTCATGTGCACCTACATAAATAGGTACGTAGGTATAAGTGATTCGTGTCGAGTTGAACCAACTTCAAGATAGTGAATGTTTCGAGGTCACCTAGTTTTATTTTCCGCGCTTTTTATGTGTATTTCATACTATTCAACCAACGGCATAGGTCCTTGTTAGGTTATATTTTTAGACCATAATCATACCTATAGATATACTAGCGCAGATATTGAATACGGACGGTTTGCTAAGCCCGCTACGAGTTTTATCAATTCCGTATTATACCAGTTTTATACCTACTTCATTGAAAAATCTCCTGTGTAGCGGCTTTATACTTAGTTCATCTATCGGGAAAACTGTAAAAGACAGAAATTAATCGACCTAACAACAGATTTGTGAGCTTCGATGACGGTGTTCAAGGAAATAGCTTTAGATACAATAAGTATCTTACATTAGGCTCTAAGCCAAATTTAACTCTGTGTTTGATTGGCATTTGGATCTACATTCTACACCACCTGTCGCTATTCACGTACCCACCTCAGCCCCGGATCTACGATTTTTCCGAGCTGGGGCAAAAAAATGGTATTGCGCCTCTTATGATTAAAAAACTCACGAATCTAATATAAGTCTACTTGGTAGAGTACCTATAGGTAAGATTTTTAAGTAGGATAAAATCCCTTAAATACCTAATTTTACACTTTGTTTTCAAATGAAAAATCGATTGTCAGGATGTCCACTCTATTTGCCATGCCAAATAAATCCCTGACCAAGCTTGACCATATTATTATGCTTCTCTGACTTTTCCCTTATGTTCCAGAAAGTGGACACCCTATTAGTAGGTAGTATGTACATGTTGCTCTTCTTTTTCCAGCTGGAAAAAGAAGAGTAGGGAGGCCAAAAAGAAGGTGGGCTGACGATCTATCAGAAATAGCAGGAAATGACTGGCAAGCTATTGGCAAAGACAGAGACGAGTGGAAAAAACTGGAGGAGGCCTTCACCCGAGGAGGGGTCTATACCTAATAATAGAACTAACCTGTACTAACATCTAGATATAAAGCACATTATTACTAACAATCAACAGTTACTAACAACATTTGAAATGTAAATTAAGGTTATGGAAATAAAGGGCTATTTTATTTTATTTATGTACATGTACGACGCTGACGCGTTCTGCTGGATTAGGCGCTTTAGTAAAGCATTTTTTAAACACTAATTTGACGCCCCCTTAGACTGCCACCTATAATTATAGGTACCTACCGATCAGGATACATAAATACCTATGAGTAGGTACCTATATTACGAGCCCTCGTTGGGCCCTTCAAAATAAATGTCATCGTGACAGTTTTTGACATCTTTACCATACATACCAATCAAACAAAATTCGTAATTTAATTTTATCAAAGTTGTACGGTAATACGTCGGGAATGACATTTTTGGTCCGGATTTTTTTAGGCCCGAGCCTAGCGCCTATGTCGTCGAGAATGCCCTAGTAGATCAGAAAAAATCCCTGTATTTAATTTTAAAGTGTATGTATACGTTAACGTTATTTTTAAACCGGATGCTTTTCAAAATCAAACCACCCTCCACCTCGTGGCATTCCGGACCTTACAGTCAAGTGACTAGCATTGGGTCCTTTACTCCTTACATTCTAGAATGAAATCTATCTTTTCTCTTGATCGGAACGCAAACGCTGCGGTAAGAGGTTCCAAGTTTCCAACGCACGCATTGCATTTACATGATATTTTCGAGCGATTAAAAAATCGAGCCCCATGTATTCATCTACTGGCGTTTATTGTCAATACTTCGTAGAATATAGTGTGCGTGTAGATGAAATAGAGACTGGGACAACTTTTTAAAATTTTATTTTTTAGATCGAATGAATCTGTTTTCCCCCCAACTCGCCTGATGGTAAGCGACGAAGTGGCCGGGGATGGACACGTTGATCTAGAAGAAATCAATTCTCTCTAGCCTTGAAGATGCCTAGATTGTAATTCTCAGAAAACAACTTGTTACGGTAGGGAGTTCCGTTCTTGGGCAGTAAGTACGTATCTATTATAAATGGCGACCCAAATGGTTGGGAATGTTTTTTTTTTAATTTCCACGAGGAACGTGTGGTAATGTGCAGTCCTTCTACTTGTCGTATAGTAAAAGGGGGAGGGTGGAATAAGTTCATGAAGCTCTTGCGCACACTCGCCGAAATGTATCCGGTAGAAAATAAACAAGCTACTTTACGGCGGTGCTCGTGGCTTTTTTGGCGACTAGTTTATTGTCACCAATCAGCTTCATAGCACGCCAATCTACTGAATCTAAAGCTTCCCCCTGGTACTTGGCAGCTAGCTCCGTCGAATAGGTGGTAGCAGTACCTATCTCCACATACGATCGGACTTGTATGCATAATACAAGTGAAGCAATTGCCCCGGCGAGAAGTACCGCCTAACCTTATTGTGGATGCCAAGATTTTTACTAGCTGTCATCGAAAGCACGTCCTTGCGTGAATGGCCTTATAGTGAATAGAGGTTAGGTCAAGGGTCAACTACAGAAGGCAGTCGTCCTTGACTCGGCACGCATAGTCAGGAGGTTCCTCACTCTGCAACCTTGAGCTCCGCACCGGTTACTCAGCCCTGCCCATTTTTTTAAAGGTCTTTAAATAAAATATTTTATGAATAAAAAAATTAAAATTAAGAAAATAATAAATATCTGGCTAATAATAATATTTATGACGATAAAAATGAACCCAAAACAATATACTTTACAACACATTTGCTCAAAAAGTGCACTTACGATAACTGAATACATCTTTCGAAAGTTAAACATTACGGATCATACAACGGAGCGTGCTGTAATGAAACGCATAATACAACGGAGCGTGCTGTAATGAATTTGTCCGCACGCTCCGTTGTATAGCACCGTGCGTGTACTTTACGGTATTTTTTTAATTTCCATTTTTTGTTTTTTTCTCGCAAATGTGTTGTAAAACGTTGTATGGCACACGTGCGGATTGGTTATTACAAACTCGTGACTATGGTAAGCCCTCGACTTCGTCTCGAGCTTACATTCGTCTACTCGTTTGTAATAACCAACTTTCCGCACTTGTATCATAAATAACTATTATTGGTAAGTATGACGTTGTCTCGCGAATAGTAACGTTCCTCGCGTTATCTGATCCACGGCACAGACTATAAGTAATTTATCGATCTTATAATCGCTAATAATGTTTCTTTTTGACAACTTTTTGTGTTAAAAATCATGATTTGCAATGACCATTGTAATGTTGCGATGTTCATTTTACTAAGGTTAAAAAACTAAAACGTGACTACGAATTTTTTTAAAATTAATAGGAATAAATATTTAATGTAACAATAATTCATAAGAAAATGTCTCAAAATAGTAGAAATTTTTCTTCGTGCGTAGTCATGAAATCCGCCATATTGGATTTTGTGAGAGCCTATGACACGAGGAGTATTAGGTCGAGTCGATAGATAGACACCTCATTGGTGACAAGTTATAACTTTTTGGAGACGTGACAAATTATTACTAATTTATTGACTTTTTGGCACATTACCAACTAGAACTGTTGTAGCTTGTTTGCCACTTATTCTATAAAAAATATATATCATTAAGTAGATTAGCCGAGGAGCCAACACATGAACATATACATATATAGGTACATACATGGTCAAACACATACCCCACCTTTTGCCGTAGTGGGTAAAAAGTGATCAAGAGTTCATTATAAATCTGCAGGACTGCTCTCAGATTCCGATTATGGCGTTGATGATGATTTGGCTCCTGCAACTTCAAATTAATAAAAATATGTAACTTTTTCCTCTTGTTAAATTTCATTATTTAATTTTAAGTTACAAATTATCCAAAAAAAAGTAAGATTAACAATGATCGATTACTATGATCTATTTTCAACATCGTCCCAGCTCTAGTCATTTTAATAACTGTCCCCAAAACTCTAAGATATATTTCATGAACTATAGTGAGCTTAGCGACAAACTGTAACGAACGTCAATACAGAATAGAACCTGCGCGCAAACCCAACTCATAATGGGCCGCGCAGAAACTAGGAACCTAGCTAGGACGTCCCTACCCTCATATCTGACAAACGAGAGAGATATGGTAAGGTCATAAGGTGGCGTGGCGGGGGCGAACGCATCTGGACTAAACCAGACTTGATGCTTCTAGTCGAACTTACCCAGGAGACGGCCTTGCCGCGTCTTATTTTGCCGTGATTTTCCAACTCATCGCCGCAATAGCAGTTGTCCGTAAGGCCCCTGTACTTATTATTTGTTGTTTTACTTTATGATTGTGCCAAGTTTGACGCTTGTGCGTATTACCGTTTTTAGGGTTTCGTACCCAAAGGGTGTAAAAGGAATCCTATTACTAAGCCTACGTATGACACATGACTTACGTAAGCGTACGTTTTTTACTTTTTAACTGAAATATTATCCCTTAGGTAATCCGCCGTAACATTACATAATTATTCTGTGAAAGTTTCAACTGGCTGTCTATTGCGGTTTGAAAGATACAGCGTTTAAAAGATAGGACGGACAGTGTAGGCTTAGTAATAGCAAGGATTCATATTAAATTCCTTTTGTCTAAGGGTTCTGATTATACCCTTTGGGTACGGAACATAAAAACAATTATATTAATTGCACCATTTATCAATTATAAAGAAACTAAATATCCTTTCATCTAGTTCGTTCTCATTCATTCTCTCTCTCTCTCTCTCTCTCTCTCTCGTACAAAAGTAAAAACGCTGCCACGGTATTGTAAAAATAAAAGCAAAAAGTTCTAAAAATATAAAGTCTTTATTTAAACTCTTACGACTAAAGGAATAAATTTTCTTACACGTGGTTTAGTATCACAAAATTTTGAAATGTTAAATCTTCCAAAGTGAATAACATTCGTTAATACTTTCTTTTCTCGAGCGCTGGAGCATCTCCGTCAAGTGTCGATCGATAGTTGCCATATTTTGACGGATTTGTCCTCACTAGCCGTGATCACAGTCTTAGAATCCTCGTCGAAGTAGATACTGGTGATGGAGTCTGTAAAAAAAAGTTCTTATTTGAGAAATGCCCACCTTGTACAGTAGGTGCAGCATACGTGAGCCCATAAATACTCAGTTGCCGCCAAGGCTTGAACCTTTCTTACAATTTTTTTATATATATAGCTGACATACAAGCAACGGGCCACCTGGTGGTAAGTAGTCACCGTCGCCAATATTTTTCTCAAATATTGCGTAAAATATCCTTAAATATTTTGTGGTAAATTTTGCATTTCATTAAAACGTTGCCTAGCAACTAAAACTTCTAAAACAAAACATTTCGAGTTGGTCAAGGCTTGTAATAAGAAAATATGAGCCAATCATGAAATGACCAGCCATCGGGAAATGACAATTATTTATGGCTGTAAATTCTAGCATAACAAAAAAATTATCAAATCTCTTTGCACATTGAAAACATCATCAAACCTCTTTGCAAATTAAAATATTGAAAAAAATAATCAAACTCTTTGCACATTAAAATATTGAAAACATAATCAAACCTCTTTGCACATTGAAATATTGAAAAAATACTCAAACTCTTTGCACATTAAAATATTGAAAACATAATCAAACCTCTTTGCACATTGAAATATTGAAAAAATACTCAAACTCTTTGCACATTAAAATATTGAAAACATAATCAAACCTCTTTGCACATTGAAATATTGAAAAAATACTCAAACTCTTTGCACATTAAAATATTGAAAACATAATCAAACCTCTTTGCAAATTGAAATATTGAAAACATAATCAAACCTCTGTGCATATTGAAATATTGAAAACATAATCAAACCTCTGTGCATATTGAAATATTGTACGCGCGTAAAAGATAATCAGAGGATCCTTAAAGTCCAATATTGGTAAAGTGTTCTTCAATAAATAGATAGACAGATTAAATACAACGTTTGAGAAAAATCTTTTAAAGTTTTTTAAGTATGTTTATATTTTTATCAGTTTGCTGTTAGGGGTATAAAAAATATCGATTTACCAACGCTTAGTTAGTTTGCTAAAAGACTATTCAACAATTTGGTGACCGACAGGAAAGCAACCGTAGTTCAGTGGTTAGATCGATTAGGGCGTCACCCAGATTGTTGCGCAGTTTCGAATCATGCCAATCATAGAATTTATGAATTGTTTGCTTTGAACAGGAACAAAGTGGTTTTAATCCGTGGTCAACGATGCTGGTATTTCAACTAGTTATTTCTCTGTATACTTCTTTAGTTTTAAATTTTGTTGTATACTGTTCGTTAATCCTTAAATAAATAAATAAAAAAAGTGCTTCAGCAGCCAGTTCATCAACAGAGTCCAGTCCTTCGGCAGAGTACTTGACCAGTCTAAATTATCAATTTATTTTTCTTATTTATTTCACGTCTTACAAATAGACCGTGATAGTAAGTTAATCCTGATGCCAAAATGTAACTATCCCACAGTTAACAAGAGATTGCTCCGAAGAAGTGCCAAACTACAAACTAATAAATTTTATTTACAACTTGATCTGACATTTAAATTAGCAGAAACTATCTGATGGTTAGTCCTTTTTAATGATTGTGAAACGCAAGCAGTGTTTATATAATAGATAAGTTTTTATTAGTTCAACTGAAACGTTAATTGGGGCCTCACGGACAACTGCTATTGCGGCACCAAACTAACGCTAAATCCGCTCTGTTGAAAAATCACGCGAACGTGAACCTTAACGCGCCCAGATACAGTTTGCGGTCGCGTGATTTTCCAACAGAGCGGATTTAACGTTGGTTTAGTGCCGCAATAGCAGTTGTCCGTAAGACCCCAGGACATTACAAAGCCTAACTAAATACCATAGTGCATGAGTGTGTTAGTAGCATAGTGGGCTTGAGCATTTGGTTTGTCTTTAGACCTTCAACGGTCTTTGGGCAGTCTAACTGTATTTGAAGTGTTAGTATTACCTTCTATTTTGTTTAATTAATAAATTGTAAAAAGTTCTTTGGTGCAGGGACGAGTATCGAACCGTTGGATTGTGAAGCGCATATGCTACTGCTCGGCTACCATTAAGTATGTAATATCGCTATGTAGTATGTATATATAGTATGTACCGAGATGCGCGCGGCGCTCGTTGTTCTGAGAGACGGTGAGCATGTCCCAGTCCCGCAGTGCGCCGGCGCGCCCGCCCACCCACACCACGCTGCCGCCGTCGCAGCACACCGACGTCACGCCTTCCGGGAACTGCTTCTGGTATACCTGAGGGTGTGGATAAACTTACAACGATGCCGAGGATGTTTTTTGCATGTTTGATTTGAAACTTTACAAAGGCTAGTCATTAGCCATCGAGATACAATACCTATAGAGTCACAATCTCTCAGTGAAAACTGTAAAAAAAACGTCCGAACGTCATTGTACATAGATTGTATCAATTATATAGTTCACAGGGCCACATTTACTACAATTTAGACGTTATGTAGCTTGCATAGAGTTCAACGTTAGTTGTCCCCTATGTCATCGTATCTCTGGCATCACGCGGCGTTGTAGTCGGATCGCGATTACCTTGTAACTAACCAAAAAGTCTGCGCAATTAGTAGCGTGCGGCGAGTTTTGGTTCGGACATTTTTTCGGCACGATTGTGACTCTATATGTATTGTATCTCGACGCCATTAACCGAACAAAGTATATCTAAGTGATTTAGAAATATTGGTGTTAAATTTCAAAGTCTAGCTTTATAGTACGGTAGCAGTTGATAATAAAAGCATTTATGGACGAACGTGAAAATGTGGGTCGCGGCGTCGACGAGGCCAAATTCGTCAGTAAATTTTTGAAGTGAAATCTTGTTTAGGCACCTTGGGCACTTTTAGGGATGGGGAAAAGCACTGAACTCGTGACCGTTACGCTCAGATACTCGTTCGGGCAAAGTCGGCTCCAGTCGACTGAGGGAGCGAGATAGATATAGTCAACCTTGATAAAGTTTTCACTACTGTCGTGTGTCACACTTTTTTTCTTAAACATTGCGCGTATATTCACGTAAAAATATACAAGAATATATTTTGGTGTAATCATTGCATTTACCTATTAGCCAACTTACAGCGTTTAAAACGTTCAAGTCGGTGACGCTCATATCACCGCCGTCGCTGGCGGTGACCATCCTGTCTCCCGATATGAAGCAGACTGCGCAGACGGCGGACGGATGCACGACGATTTTGTTCAGCAGCTCATTGTTTCTGTAGTCCCAGATGAAGATTTCGCCGTCGCTCGTGCCGGCTATTATGTCGACGTCGTTGTGGCGCCGTCTGAAATTAAGTTAGTGAATTATGGTAAGGAAAGGAAATCTTTACCATATCAATAACATTCTCTGTACAAGTAAAGCGAGTTTTGGCGCCAACGTGGAAAAAACATGTCGGCTCGTTGGATTATTTTCCTAAACTTGTGTATTTTCGGGTGTTAATGTGTACTAAATGGTGAATTATTATTCATTAGGTGCTCGTAAACGTGCTCGAGTGTGGGCAAGTGATATAACGAGGTGAAACGCGTCTTTTCGTGTTGTTTCCAAAACTCCATAGGAGCCTCTTGTAAAGTCTCCACCACTTTACAGGGGCATGAGTTTGAATTGACCGTGACTTACTTAGCTTGACTCTGACTGTGACTATGACTTGTTTGACGCTATTAAGACAAAGTAAACTGTTTAATATTACGACTAAAGGACATTGAATCCAAGGTCATGAAAATTTTAAGGAAAAAAAATACAGGCAATGACTAGAAGCGCAAATCAGAAGGTAGAGCAGAGTGGGTTTCCTTGGGCTTTATGTCGACTTTTACTGTAAGAACCGCTAGACTGTGGAATGCGCTGCCTGAATGGGTGTTCCCCGATAGTTACTGGGTTCTTCAAATCGCGAGTTCGGTTTCTTCTAAGCAAGCTCCATCGTAGACCGCGTCATCGCTTAACATTAGACGAGGTCAATATCTAAGTACCTAGGTACGTATAAAATGTACCTTTACCGTATACTTTTGTTTTGTCCACATTTATACTGATACTCGTCGAACTGGTATTTCTTCATAAAAACTCGCGTGAGGATCCATTATAAACGGAACTGAACTGGTACTGGTTTGAACTGGTATTTACCTGTAACTGATGCTTGTGACTTTCCCATCGTGATCGAACTCCCTCCACAAACTCTTCAAGGCTTGACCAGTTCTATGGGGACCACGTT
Organism: Agriopis aurantiaria; assembly: GCA_914767915.1. Lineage (NCBI taxonomy): Eukaryota > Metazoa > Arthropoda > Insecta > Lepidoptera > Geometridae > Agriopis > Agriopis aurantiaria. The sequence goes on along the minus strand of OU611982.1, from coordinate 14,876,582 downwards.
TGAGGCCGATGTTGCCCCAAACTCGGACCACGCCATCCCAGCCGCCGGATATTAACAGCTTTTCTACAAAACAAACAATGGATAGTCATATTTATTAACCAATTAAAAAAACCGAACTCACAAAATTTGTTAAATAAGTTATTTCGAATACTTACATGAACATATTGAAATATATTATTTTAGCTTGTATTTAGTTAAGTTAATAAAAGCAATTGCCCCAGTAAAAATAAAAAAAAAACATCATTTCCATTCATTTCCAAATCGGTTCATAAATGATGCATTTTTGAAATTGATTCATAAAAGGAGGGAATTCTAAAATAGTGTTTTTTTTTCCTAAGTAGCTAACAGACGTATGGATTTGGTTGGACGGCGGTCCGTCAACCATGTCCGTCTCGTCTGTTAGCTACTTAGGAAACAAACAAAAAAAACACTGTTCTAGAATTCCCTCCTTTTATAAAGTCGGCTATACATATGAAACTAAATAACATGTATCCTTAAAAATAAATTGTTACTGTTATCTCGAAATTTCATCACTCTAAACACGAGTTTCAACACACAGGACACGACGTCAACAGCGCTAACGAGAACCAACGCGGTCCTGCCCGTCGAAAAATGCGCGTAGACTGGCAAAATGGCAATCCAGGGGCCTTACGGACAACAGCTTTTGCGGCACCTAATCCGCTCAGTTGAAAAATCACGCGAACGTGTACCTTATCGCGCCCAGATACGGTTTGCGGTCGCGTGATTTTCCAACTGAGCGGATTAGGTGCCGCAATTAGCTGTTGTCCGTAAGGCCCCAGGACAAGACAGAATAGACAGTCATGTGAGAGAGAAAGACAGTACATTATAGTACAGTAGAGAGAATAGACTGGTGTTTGATTAGTTAAGAAATTCAAGCTCAATTAAAGATTTAATAAAAATTTATACAGTTACTGAAGAAACTCTTGAAATTAGCTAAAGTTCTGAAATATAAATGTTTAAAGTTCAGATTAGGAAGGGATACTCTGTCATTTTCTCGCAAGGTGAGTGTCAGTATGGCGTAATTACATTCGTAGGTATAGTGCGCTCTCTGTCTAGCAAGACATTTAATGCTTATATCTTCATTAATTTTGAAAACATTTCAATTTTGTTTTCAGTGTTCAGCTCAACTTATGATCAACTTTTCTATAAAATAATAAAAAAGTCCGGTACCCTATTGCATCCGCAGAGTGAAACTAGTTAAAAATATGTAGCTCACCTTTTTGCAACCATAAAAGGCAGCTAACCGAGTCATCGTGAGCACGGAAACTTTCTTCGATTCTGCCGAAGTCAACGTCATACAAATATCTGAAAATAAGATAATTTAAATTTATTTCTTAGTAATAAAAAATCTATCTAATGATAAATCTACTGGGACCACTCTATCATCACGGACACTGTCGGTCTCACTGTCTGTTTGTTGTCTTTTCACGGCTGAACCATTCTTAATGAAATTTTGGACTGAGGTAGAGTACAACATGAGGATAGACTGGAATACTTTTTATCCGGAAGATTACGAATAAAACCGACCTATCGTTTTATTAACTAGAAACTAAAAAGGCTTGATATTATGTAGATTACTAACATAGCACCTGCTTACATCTCATTGTCCCACGATCCAACAGCAACAGTACTGTCATCGACCATCACACACGAGCTCAGCGGCGTCCTCGATAACACCACACTGCGGATCTGCTTACGCTGGTCGACGTCATACACTTTCAAAGTACCGTCTTTTCCCACCGAAATCACTCGGTTCTTGCAACGCAGCGCGCAAGTTACAGCCTCCTTGTGCAAATGTACTGTATCAATACATGACATGCTGTGTGTTTCATTACTGTGTGTGCTCAAAGGTTTCGCGACTTGATGCGTTATTCTTCGGACGTGGGGCTTAGTGAAGAGCTGCTTGGGTACTTGTCCGAACTCCATTATTTGCACTTCTAGGGCGTGACGATCGTTCATGTCATAAATATGTTCTAGATCAACGGAGCCCTCGTAGCAAACGTGGTGGAACACTGAAATCAAACAAATTAAATATCATAAATAAATAAATAATAAATTAAAATTCTGGGCATTTTTGCACACACGGTCATCTGACCCCAAATTAAGTAAAGCTTGTGATATGGCTGCCAGAGACTGATATACATACATATATATTTTTAAATACATGCTTAAAATAGATATTAACACCCAGATATAGAACAAACACAAATGTTCATCACATGAATGTTTGTCCTAGGTGGGAATCGAACCCACGCCCCCAAGCGCAGAAAGCAGGTTCACTACCAACTGGACCAACGGGCTATCTATATCATTTGAATAATACAGGGTTACGCAGAAAGTTTGTACTACGCAGAAAGGATATACTAAGTCGAAAGGGGTCAATAGTACCCATCATTATGAACAACTTAGACAATGGGACCAACCGCGAAATCGCGAAAAAAAATCAGCTCTTCTATACATTTAGTTGAGTGTTAAAATGTGAATAGCCGTTTTCTGTGAAACGGCAGTTTTTTCGCGATTTCTAAATTGGTCCCATGTGAAAGTGTTTCATAATGACGGGTACTATGGACCCTTGTCGGATTAGTACACCCTTTCCGCGTAACCCTTGTATAGGACATGAATATACGGAGCTGTGACATAATATCGAATGAGATTAGCAGACTAGAGAGCAAATGCTCGCAGACGTGCAGACGTCATGGGTCAACCAAAAATGTGCTAATTTTGTTATATATGAGTAAAAAATGTATTTTTATGGAAATGTTAACTGATGATGCAATATATCGGGGGATCCTGTGTAACAACATCACGCGAATCGATATACGTCAGAAGCAGATAACAGCTGATATGAGTTGTGCGTAATCATAACAACAAATAAAATCAATATTTGTGTAGCACTTGCCGGTCGAAGTACAACTATTTCTGACTAAATTGAATGTCTCTCCTTCTATGACACAAGGTGCGCGACTCCACCCTTCTATTCCTTCAGGTCTTCGCAAAATTAATAACTCTTATAATGTTGAAATATAATATCCCTAAATGTTGGATTCATCGTAAAAATAATATATTTGTAGCTACAACTCAAAAATCAGTAATTTCAATTCAGCCATTAATGGCTATATAAAAACGTTACTAAAGTTAATATATGCCTAAAATTATTGTCTCGTTTTCGCGTGTGACCATTGCCGTCAGCGAGGAGTTGAGAGAGCAGTTTTAAGCATAGATTAACTTGAGTAGCGTTTTTAAGTAAGGCGCTAAGTTGAATAAAAGTAACTAAACATAGTATATACAAAGTTATTATGCGTTGTGTTGTGATGCATTAACTTTAATTATCGCTACGTATGATTTCATTAAACTATCAAAATGATGAAGCTGTATCTTTAGGTACTCACCGTTATTAGCTTTAACTGCCTCTTCTCCCCTCTGCTTGAAGCCAAAAATGAGATCAATCCACAGATGCAGGTGTCGCGATACATACTCCGACTCCAAGGCCTCTCGGAGTTTCCCCACAAAGTCTGCGGGGGACTGCGCCCAAGGCGGCAGGGACACGTCGTTCACTTTCCTGCCGTCGTGCCGCTCACCAAAGTCAATCTCGTAGTTGTTCGTCAGGAAGTCCCCTTTGGATTCTGTGTCGTAGAATTCTGGGACTAATTCCTGTGAAATTGTGATGGCTTTTGATACAAGTGACAAACAATTAGGCCCGTATGATGGTAAGCAGTTAACGTCGCCCATGGATAACAAACATTGCAATATCTTGTTTGTATCGTTAGAAAAACTATTACACGTATAAATGCCCCCGATAAAAGAGCTGAAAAATCTTCAAACGGCTTGACAGATGTTCTTGAATCATAGCTGAGAACATTCTCGATCAAGTTATCTTTAAAAAAAACTGAACCAAAATCAGTTCAGCAGTTTCGGAGCTACGATGCTACAGACAGACACACAGATACACAAACACGCATATATACACGTCTAACTTATAACACCCCTCTGTTTGCTACGGGGGTTAAAAATTATATCATATTCACGTTACATAGGCCTTTTTTACTTATTACAGTTTAAATGAGATTTGAATACATTCTACGGGATCACCCATTCCCCACCATTTTTGAGCTCCCGCGGTATTAATGGAAATATCTAAGCTGTCAGACAGCAAAAAATTCTGACACTAGGGCTGTTTTTTTTAAATAATTAATAGGCTTGCGTTTAAGCTCCATCACGCCTGATGTTAAGCGATGATAATTTGATGGTAATTTAGCGTATACAGACTTACAAAGGCTGAGCAACATATACAATGAGTTTTTTTTTTAATAGTTTAAATGGCAAACAAGCTACGTGCCACCTGATGGTAAGTGGTCACCGCTTCCTATGTCTACACTAATAATATTGAAACAACAGATGGTACAGATTTCGACAGAGTTGTGCAATTCTTCAGGCGACACCAGACACATTCAAGGCCCTTGAGTCATAAAAACCTGTTATACAATGAATCATACTGTCATTGTTCGTGAAAATACACAATTGTTACAAATAAGAGCAATTTGTTCTGTATTCTTAGTTTCTAGATTTTTATTTTTTTTCCTTAAAAAAAAAAAACAAATAAAAAATGCTATCGGTTCGCTGTCCTCATGCCGGTGCGTTCCTATAGAGATCCCGGTGTCCTCCCGTGTGGCACAGAGGTCGGCCACCGATGGAGTTTTAGTGGGTGCAATCTCACATTACCCGGCTTCACCCCAATGCTATCTTTTGAAGATATCCCCCACGTCAACAAAAAGAAATGGTTCACTGTCCTCAAGAATTTTTTTCTTGACATAATTATACTTTTAGAGGCACCACACTCAGACAGCAATAATATTATTGGGGGGATTGTATCATTTTATTGGGCTCTCTCTCTATCTTGCTCTGTAGCCTTTAATCTCCCGAAATTGTCGTGTGAGAAAATAGGACAATTGCATCAATGAGAATGTTTTGAACAAAAACAATAGTAAATCCGGGAAGTATATCAGAGGCAGAATTATTAAAAAATATTACCTTAAAATCGGACATGTTTCGTAGACAGTTGTTGTAGACATCCCGGACTGAGTTAAACATTCTATCGGGATGGTCGAACCTGCCGTTCTGAAGACACAGCATGTACTGAGGGTATTTTCGAACCTGAAAAAATAAAAAGGGGCATACAAACCGACTGGTACCCGATGGCCTGCGTTTGGGGGCGTGGGGTCGATTCCCACATTGGGCAAACATTCATGTGATGAATATTTGTGTTAGTTCTATATCTGGATATTAATATCTTTTTATGTATGTATTTAAAAATATATATGTATGGAAGTATATCAGTCTCTGGCAGACATAATACAAGCTTTGCTTAGTTTTGGGTCTGATGACCGTGTATGCAAAAATGTACTGTATATTTATATCATTGGCCTGTTACTATCTACAAGAGATGATTTAAGTAGCGTCCGTAATACGTCTGCGCTCATGGCTAAATAAGCCGATTCTTGACCCACAGACGACGCTGTCACATTTTTTGCAAACATGTTGGTATTACCAGTATTACGAAGTGAATGGCGAGGGATAGTAGTAGTCTTCTTCTTCTTTCTTATATTTAAAAAGCGATGTATGTTCCCTATGGACTCCAAAACGGCTAAACCGATTTCGACGGGACTTTGACTGGCAGATATCTGATGTTATAAGGAGTAATCCAAGCGGGTGAAACCGCGGGGCGCAGCTAGTAATCTATATATCATATAAAAATCAATGTGTGTTTGTATGTTCCTTATGGACTCCAAAACGGCTGGATCGATTTAGATCGGACTTTCAGTGGCAGATCCACGCGGGTGAAACAGCAGGGCACAGCTAGTGATATATTACAGCAAGCTTAGCAGGTTCCTTTTTGTTATATAACATAACATATGGGTAATTTATAATCATTGTATTGGTATATCACTGCGATTTGAAATTTATTTCAAACTAGCTATCCGCAGGTAAAAACCTCGTTAAGTTTTCTGAAATATCCCAATTTTCTGCACAATATACTTAATTTTTCTTTCCGTAAGAACCTCCTACAAAGTATTAGAAAACTAGAAAACTTAAAAAAAAGACGAATGAAATACTCAAGTTATGGCGTGACCAAGGTAAATAGGGAAACATTTTTATATAAACTTTTTTTTTTTATTGGATTTTAATTTATGTCATAAAAATAACAACTTTAGCACCATTTCTTGACAACCTAGCATTAGATTATCCATGATGGATTATCCACCTAAAAGTCATACTTACAAGATAAAACAAAACAAGTCCAGGCGCCGAATAATGTGAGCCGTACAAAAATTTTGGATCGCACATTTCATTATATCTCTCTTTCAGTTTCTCTAATCGATCCGGGTTTAAGGCACCCATGGGCTTGGACAGGTCACGGAATGACTCAGCCTTGGTCAAGTCTAGACGGTCTGATGCGTAGTCGGCTACGACCCACGGGAATACAGGGTATTGTGTGAGGTCATTTTTACTTCGGTCTGCTAGGCTAAAAACATAAAAAAGGATATACATAAAATTATTACTTATATATAAAAGGCGATGTGTGTATCTTCCCTATGGAAACCAAAATGGCCGAACCAATTTTGACGGCGCTTTCACTGGCAGTTAGTTGATAAGGTAATAAGATTAAGGTATAGAATACAACTAAACCAAAATATGATTGTAATAATATTCTAACATAGACATAATTTAGTTTTTTTAACTTTTGTACGTTGTAACAGGCAAGGACATGAGATACGTCTCCATTCTTACGACCATGTATGCTACTTTATATGTATGTGTTGTGCACCTACCATGTTCTGACAAATAAATAATTTGTATTTGATATAAGGAGTAATCCACACAGGTGAAACCGCGGGGCGCAGCTAGTGATAAATAACTGTTTGTTATTTGCAAGACTTTGCGCCACTTGTAGAAGACTCAAAACTCATGAACAGACATCTACTTATCCCTGAATTTTGTGCCCATTATTGTAATAGGCATTGCTATTACAAAAAAAATTTAAAAAAAAAAAAAAAAAAAAAATAAAAAAATTGTATTTATTTTCTTTCTTTCTTTTCTTTTTCTTTCTATTCCCTACACTCCACTTCCAAGATTATGGACTAGGTAAAAGTTTATCTGAATTTACCGTGATATCGCTCATTACTATTACTCATTATTTATTATTCAAAATAATTCAGTTGGTCTGACACAAAGTATTTTAAAATACTCGCGCTCGTTTCTCTCGAAGCACTTGATTTCGTTAAGTGTTCTAAGAGGTGTAATATTGTTGTTTGTTTATCGAGTGGCGTACACTGGCTAATCCTGGAGCTAGGATTTTTGGATACAGCTTCAGAATTCGCTGCTTGTCGTAAGAGGCGACTAAGAAGGGACCTTCGGATTCATAAGAAAATTAAGAAAAAAAAGAAGCCCAGAAAGCCCGGCTTAAGAAAGAAGCCCAGGGAAGACAATGGCGCAGTGTGGCCGGCGTCGTTGTGGAGAGAGAAAGTGTTCTGGAAATGTTGCCACAGGCAATGTGCTAGCTAGAGGGACATCGGTGCGTTCCTTATAGGTATAGAGATCCCGGCGCCTGGTACCTGCATCCGGCATGGAAGCCTAGAAGATAGTATAAAATATGTGGGTATCTTAAAAATATTTGTACCCCGTCAACAAAGGAAAAGGTATAATCGCAACTTTTCTAGTACTTATTTTGTAGTACAGTAGAATGAGCTCTGACAGTGATATGAAAACAATATCACGATATGTGTACCTGAACAATATAATTGCATTAGTTTAACACTTACCAATTCAAATACATCAAGTAATCATAGTTTGATACAATCCCATTCTGCCACTGCAGTGTTTTTTCATCAGTGTGCATATTCTCAAGGTTGACGTTGGGGTTTTCTTCCAAAAGGCAATAGACTCTATCTCTGTCATATTCACACTGGAAAGTCAAATATATGTGCGGGACGGAGCTTTCTTCTACACTGTAAATTTCCAGGCCCTGAAAACGTTCTAAAAATTAGGAATGTATCCAAAAATCTATCCATACTAATTTAGATATTTAAAAACAGTAATTTGATAACTTTAAAAAATAACCTGACAGTGAAATACTGCAATAACATTGTAAAAAGGTGAATGAAGACGATGATTTCAGATAACTATTTTTTAACGTAAGTGCAGGTACCCGATATAAGTACTTCAGTGAAATATTAAAAGGATTTTTTTATTCAACTTTCTTTTCTTACAATTTTATTGCAGCTGTCAGAATAAATAAATGCTTGGACCGAGCAGAAGGCCCTAACACTGAGAGTAACAGTTGCTGACACAGTTATTGCTATAATAAAACAATAAAGTAGGTAAACAAACATGAGAATTACATTGTATTGTATATCAACTTAGTCATCATAATAATGTCGCATTGTATATAATAAATTGTTATTTATTGTACAATCTTAATTTAATAATAATTTACTATTAATCATTAAAGGCAAAACAGACACAAACATTAGAGTCACCACAATTACTAGTACCAAGCATGATTCATTAATTTAATTTCTCTATTTGAAATAATGAGTTCGTTAGTTAATTTGTATTGAAAGGAAGACCGATGAAAGGAGGTTATCAATTTGACAATGTTTTTTTTTTTAATGTTACTTATGCGATTACTCCACCAATTATGAATTATTTTTTATGATTTTCTTTGTTTGTTAGGTATACTTCAGACGTAGTCTCTTATAAATTTTATAAAATTGTTCCAGCTCATTTTGTAAAAAAATCAACAAAATCCATAAATATATACACATTACACAGATGATGTTTTGGTTTGTGGATCCCTTCAGCAAAAGTTTTGATGAGGACTTTCAATCTCTGTTTTAACTGTCATTCTCTACTTTTTTGTAGATGTAGGAATAGACTTGAAGTTGTTTTTTTTTCTAACTTGCTTACTGTTGTATTGATTTGACACAGTTACAGTATAGTATTACTAAGCCAAAAGTAGGAAGGACATTGTACTCTTTAATATGAATACCTTTTACTAGGAAATCTTTATCTTAAATTGTACAGTGAAATCACAAAAAAAATCAGATGTTCCACACATTTTTTTCACAGCGAACAGCGATTTCAGGATTGGTCCCATTGTTCATAATTATATTATTAGTACTATTGCTATGACCTCTTTTCGGTATAGTACCACCGTGCCATGCAGTCCTGTATTGTACTGTTTGCCAATCTGGCGAGTATAGAATTATCTGAATTACCACGCAAGATAGAAGGATGACAATTTGAATAAAATTTCTAGAAAATGGTTTGGTGATTACCTCTTACCATCAGGTGGACCGCATAAGTTTTTGTCGCTCTTTTTATGCGACTTCAAAAAAGGAGGACTTATTTTTTATATTTGTAACTTGTGACATTTATAAAACGATTTGAATGGATATGCTTTCAGATAGACTCCTTAGAAATTTCATCAAAATCGGTACTGTAGATTGGTTTTGAAATCAAAATAACTGGAAAAAATATATCACCCAAGTAAAAGAAATTTCATATTTACTAATTTTGAAGTCTGTTTTTTAAATTGATAATTACTATACATTTTTTTACTATTTTGACATCAAGTATTACACAATGGTGCTAGTTTAAAAGCAGTGTGAATAGAAGCCAAATAAAGAGGAAAAAAACAAAAAGTAACACACAGATACATACAACTTGCCTTAGCAAAAATCTTCGCTTGTACATTCTCTTCAAATGATCCAGTTTAAGCTTCAATATAGGACTCTGAAAATAGATTATTATCTTTATGGTTGTCTCCACAGTAGTCTCCATTGTCATGTACAGTAGTCACACTGCACACAGCAGTCACAGTAGTCATCAATGTTACTCAGAATATAAAGTTGATCATACTAATAACTAATATATAAACATAACTTAGTTTCTTGGTTGGATCGAAACCTTATATCTAATTACCAATTCAAGCAATTTTGTAAAAAAAAAAGCAACGCAACGAAGGACTGTAATTATTAAATAAGACTAGTTTTATACTGGTATATTGCAAAAAATATATTTTAAGTTTCATATAGCTGGTACCGAAGTTATAATAGGTAAAGTATGCTGATACAAAGTGAGGCAAATTAACCTTAAGCAATGTCTTAAAGAGAATGGGTTACCTTGAGTTTCATACTATATTTTCATATTAAAATAAATTGTTGTAGAAACTAAACTTTTACTTTTTAGAATCTACAGTCAAGTTAACCCATGCTCAAAATTGCTCAGTGGGCGAAGAACTAATACGCAAAATAAGTATCGAATTACAAAAAAAAATGTATTTCTAAATTGAAATTTTTATGGAATTCGATATATGTACATATATTTTCGTAGCGAAAATTCGTACTTCGCCCACTATAGCGTTTTTGTGTGTGAGAATTTCCATTAAAAAAGTTGCCAGAGCAATTTCTTTCTTTCTTGCCTACATAATTAATTATAAATGTTCGGGATTTTAATAAAGACAAATTTTCTCTTAAAAGACTAGAAACTGACGATGAATAATACTTACACTTTCAACATTGCTAAAAGGTTGAAAGTAAATTGATGTGGGTGTCAAGGCCAACTTTCCCTGATGCCTCACCAGCGGTGATATTTTCTCAGCCTGAAGTTCACACACGATTTCCTCGGTGAAGTCATCCATCATCACAGGATCAAATTCCATCCTCATATACCTTGAATGTAGGATAGTAGCTACCATACTGTTATGTTCTGGTGCATGCAAAGTTGAGGCTCTCTGTAATTGCTGCATTTGGCTCAAACACTCTTCAGCCGATGCAAAATCGAAGAAAATGTAAAATTCTTTTTCCTCATAGATAAACTTATATGGTGCTAGTATGTTTTCCTCTAGCATTTCTGCAAACTGCTTTATTATGACTTTAATAATGTTCATTTTGCTATCAACAAGGGATATGCTAATACAATCTTTAAAATGCATTTTGATCAAAGGGTAAGTCCAGTCTCTGGGCTCAAAAACAAGAGATTTTGAACATAGCTTTAGTCGTCCTTGCCTTGGTTTACCATCTTTTGGTGATTCAACCTCATTTAATTTGCATGAAAAGTCTTCAAAATAAATCTCTCCTGGCTCCAGAAGTAACAGTGAAAATCTAAAAGTGCAACAAAATATATTACAGACAAGTATCATACAGAGCTGGAATTTTTAGAGTATCTATTCATATTTGAAAGAACCATTCAAAAGTACCATTTGGGAAGGACTTACCTTGATTTATCCATGGTTCACTGATCTGCACACCATTAACCAGCCAAGCGCAACAATTCTTCGCAGGATTGTTTAGACACAATTATAAATAAGAACTTAAATACAAGCTTTCACTTCTTTGTTTGTTTGTCCTGACCTGAAATGAGAAAAAGTAAAACCAGTTGAATTGAAAAGAACGGTATTCGGTACCTCCTACACCCGTGCCATCTACATCATTGGATTGATAAGCTCTAAATTCAACGATAGGAAAATGCTAGAAATAGGTCATTCAATGCGAACAAAGGGAAATTAAATTATCTGAAAGAAACACCTTGCCGGGCCGGTGGTCTCAGCTGCTGCGAATTATTTGAATGAGAAGTTTTTTATTGTGCGAGTTAATTATGTGGACCCCGAACAATGTTTCATTATGCCCACAATAAGCCGTACCGTTTCACAGAAAAACAAACGTCTCCAGAGTTCTCCGACGCCAAAATCATGAATTCGAAAGAAGTGTTCTGTCTGTTCGCAACTAGGAAACTCTCTATTGTATTCTCTTTGTTATGAAACTAGAAATAGCAACAAAGGACTACACTTGCACTGCAATTCAATTATGTGCGGTATCGTTTTGTATCTTTGCTTTGCACCGCACCACACCGCACCAACACCGCACTCTTGCCGCACGGCGCACTCTGCAACATAGAGTAAATACACCCATGCTGTGGTAATAGGGTATTTGACTACTTTTGGGAAACTATTGCACATTATTGTTTGATATAAAATAATGTATACTGCATTTATATTTTCTGGATATCAGTCGTATTTGCGATATAAATCGATGTTAAAGTTTGAATAAAAAAATATCGCGCCAAAACGCAGACCTGCGTCATAGCTCCGATCACGTGACTAATTGACGTCACACAAAACAAAACAACTGCAGCCAGGCTGCAAAAGTTTGATGATTAATTAATTTCTAATAGAAGTAATGGTTTATAAATATTGTGTAGTGCCAAAATGTACAAATACTTCCATAAAGACACCGGATAAAATATTTGTTCCTGTTCCAATGCACCCAAAACTCCCCAAAACTCGAAAAAAGTGGTTGGAACCAATCTAAGGTTGGAACTAAGTAGCTCGTAGAGAACCCAAAAGTATTGGAGCTAATTCAAGTGTTTCTATGTGCGAAGATCATTTTGAGGTACATATTTGAGTCTATATATTTCTATTATAATTTGTGTTTTTATTGCATTACTATTTAATGTACTGTTACTTTCTTTTTAAACATTGTAAAGCTCGACATAACCTAACAAAATAGTTATATCCACTTACTACAACATACTTTTTGTACAACTTGATTGAATGTTTTGCTTGGAGAACAATTAAAAATTAATACTGACATTGTAGTTTTTACGTTTTGAGTTCTGCAGCGTAAAAACAATGACGTGGATTATTATTAAAGAAATATGCAACCATAAAAACATTAATTTTGGGTAAGTTACTGCTGTCTGCTTGCACAAAATGTTTCTCCATTCTTCTCACATTTAACCTCCGGAATGTTTTTGGTGAAAATTTCTGGATAAATCGCTCTCAAAATAGCTTTACAACATTAAATTCGCAAATATCAATACAAAATCTGTTTGTTTAGATTTGTGTGACGTCACTAGGGATGAAGCCAGTTACAGACCGTTTTCGATCACGTGATCAAATGTCGAAAATACAGTTATTTTATTCGCGTTTTTTACAAAAAATAAGCATATTTTTATCAAAAAATCAATGAAATATGCTTTTTCATTATGTCATGTTTATGGATGGCGTCAATTGGCATAATATTTTTAATACAGTCAAGTACCCTATTTAGAACATTAGTGGCGGAACGCTCTAAGGCTGCTGGCATCCATCCGCGCATAACCAAAGAGATGAAAGAGAATGTAACTCGACGCTACGCCTAACTAAACTAATTAAAACAACATAACGTACTGTGTCAATATCCTCTGGTATAAGTGTTCTGTGGTCAATATCATCCATCAAAAATGTTTCAAAATAAAAAACATAACGTCAACAATAATTATTCTTTGAACATTATTAATAATTAATTTATCATTTCTTCGATATATTTCACGGTAATATCTCTAATTTTATCAGTAGAGTGATTCAAAGTTTCTGTGTACCTATTTTAGTGTTAATTTGAACGCATGTGCCACCGTTTCAATAGGGTATTTGACTACTTTTGGGAAACTATTGCACATTATTGTCTGATATAAAATAATGTATACTGCATTTATATTTTCTGGATATCAGTCGTATTTGCGATATAAATCGATGTTAAAGTTTGAATAAAAAAAGATCGCGCCAAAACGCAGACCTGCGTCATAGCTCCGATCACGTGACTAATTGACGTCACACAAAACAAAACAACTGCAGCCAGGCTGCAAAAGTTTGATGATTAATTAATTTCTAATAGAAGTAATGGTTTATAAATATTGTGTAGTGCCAAAATGTACAAATACTTCCATAAAGACACCCGAAAAAATATTTGTTCCTGTTCCAATGGACCCAAAACTCCCCATAACTCGAAAAAAGTGGTTGGAATCAATCTAAGGTTCGAACTAAGTAGCTCGTAGAGAACCCAAAAGTATTGGAGCTAATTCAAGTGTTTCTACGTGCGAAGATCATTTTGAGGTACATATTTGAGTCTATATATTTCTATTATAATTTGTGTTTTTATTGCATTACTATTTTATGTACTGTTACTTTCTTTTTAAACATTGTAAAGCTCGACATAACCTAACAAAATAGTGATATCCACTTACTACAACATACTTTTTGTACAACTTGATTGAATGTTTTGCTTGGAGAACAATTAAAAATTAATACTGACATTGTAGTTTTTACGTTTTGAGTTCTGCAGCGTAGAAACAATGACGTGGATTATTATTAAAGAAATATGCAACCATAAAAACATTAATTTTGGGTAAGTTACTGCTGTCTGCTTGCACAAAATGTTTCTCCATTCTTCTCACATTTAACCTCCGGACTGTTTTTGGTGAAAATTTCTGGATAAATCGCTCTCAAAATAGCTTTACAACATTAAATTCGCAGATATCAATACAAAATCTGTTTGTTTAGATTTGTGTGACGTCACTAGGGATGAAGCCAGTTACAGACCGTTTTCGATCACGTGATCAAATGTCGAAAATACAGTTATTTTAATCGCGTTTTTTACAAAAAATAAGCATATTTTTATCAAAAAATCAATGAAATATGCTTTTTCATTATGTCATGTTTATGGATGGCGTCAATTGGCATAATATTTTTAATACAGTCAAGTACCCTTTCGAACTGAGATTTCATATTTTACTACGTATCGTTGCCCCCCCAAAGATTTCATACTATACTACGTGCCCCCGAACTGTGAACCCATAATATATTTGTGCTAAGCTTTGTTCAAATTTCGGAGAAAAAACTCGTTGTGCAGTTATCTAGGCCACGTAGTACAGCTTGAGTAAAGCCCGTTGCAGACCTTGCGAAGTACAGGTGGCAAGTACAAGTAGCAAGTACCTACTAGATACTAGTAGTTAGTAGATACTTGCTACTTGTACTTCTCATGGTCTGCAATGGCATAATACTTAGGTGATAATTTGAATTTAGTTTAGGAATCGTGGTAATTTCTGGTAATAACTGTGATGATTACTTGTTTTGCAGTTGTTTGAACACTTTGAACTGATGCAGGACTCACTACCTATATTATTATCACTGTATTGCAAGATGTCATTCAAGTTGCTGGTTGCAACGTGAGCGATGGAAAAGGTAATTTCATATTAAAACTGTTAACATATTCGTGTCCTACAACGAAAGAAAATGTAAACACAATGGTACCGTATTACTAATGACCATTACCCAATGAATAGACTTTTCGAATTAGCAATCCAAGGTATTTATTACTATAATATAATTACGATTTACCCTTAGTCTCAGATATGATAGTTTTCGAACACTTTTTTCGTTTACGTATTGTTCCATACACTTTAGTAAAGCGCCTCCAGCGGAAACGCGAAAGAACTAAAATCGGTAGTAAACGGCGGTATAGATTGCTTCACTATAGTACGAAAAAAATATCGAATACCTTTCAGCCCAGCAATGTATGGAACAATACGAAAACGAAAAAAGTTTTCGAATACTATCAAAACTTGTACTATGGGTAGAACAGAGTAGATACTTTTAAAGGTTTCGTACGGCGCGCGGCGTACCGTACCCAAAGGGTGAAAACGGAACTCTATTACTAAGCTTACGCTATGTCTGTCAGTCCGTCCTACCTCTTAACGCTGGTCGGTTTTTTATGTTATTTCCCAAAAGCAAAGAAGTTTAAACCACTGCTGGAACACAGGCCTTCTCTCAGAGAAAGGATGGGCCCTAATTCATCATCATCATCAAACTTGCTTGGGCGATATCTCGGAAACTGTCGATCCTGGACTAGCAGTTTCTTTGCAAAAGTGATAGATCTCGTCGAGATCTTCATTTCAGATGACAGCTGTCAAACTTGCTTGGGCGATATCTTGGAAACTGTCGATCCTGGACTAGCAGTTCCTTCGCAAAAGTGATAGATCTCGTCGAGATCTTCATTTCGGATGACAGCTGTCAAACTTGCTTGGGCGATATCTCGGAAACCGTCGATCCTGGACTAGCAGTTTCTTCGCAAAAGTGATAGATCTCGTCGAGATCTTCATTTCGGATGACAGCTGTCAAACTTGCTTGGGCGATATCTTGGAAACCGTCGATCCTGGACTAGCAGTTCCTTCGCAAAAGTGATAGATCTCGTCGAGATCTTCATTTCGGATGACAGCTGTCAAACTTGCTTGGGCGATATCTCGGAAACCGTCGATCCTGGACTAGCAGTTCCTTCGCAAAAGTGATAGATCTCGTCGAGATCTTCATTTCAGATGACAGCTGTCAAACTTGCTTGGGCGATATCTCGGAAACCGTCGATCCTGGACTAGCAGTTCCTTCGCAAAAGTGATAGATCTCGTCGAGATCTTCATTTCGGATGACAGCTGTCAAACTTGCTTGGGTGATATCTTGGAAACCGTCGATCCTGGACTAGCAGTTCCTTCGCAAAAGTGATAGACCTCGTCGAGATCTTCATTTCGGATGACAGTTGTCAAACTTGCTTAGGTGATATCTCGGAAACCGTCGATCCTGGACTAGCAGTTCCTTCGCAATTGTGATAGATCTCGTCGAGATCTTCATTTCGGATGACAGCTGTCAAACTTGCTTGGGCGATATCTCGGAAACTGTCGATCCTGGACTAGCAGTTTCTTTGCAAAAGTGATAGATCTCGTCGAGATCTCAATTTTGGATGACAGCTGTCAAACTTGCTTGGGTGATATCTTGGAAACCGTCGATCCTGGACTAGCAGTTTCTTCGCAAAAGTGATAGATCTCGTCGAGATCTTCATTTCGGATGACAGCTGTCAAACTTGCTTGGGCGATATCTTGGAAACCGTCGATCCTGGACTAGCAGTTCCTTCGCAAAAGTGATAGATCTCGTCGAGATCTTCATTTCGGATGAGAGCTGTCAAACTTGCTTGGGCGATATCTCGGAAACTGTCGATCCTGGACTAGCAGTTCCTTCGCAAAAGTGATAGATCTCGTCGAGATCTTCATTTCGGATGACAGCTGTCAAACTTGCTTGGGTGATATCTTGGAAACCGTCGATCCTGGACTAGCAGTTTCTTCGCAAAAGTGATAGATCTCGTCGAGATCTTCATTTCGGATGACAGCTGTCAAACTTGCTTAGGTGATATCTCGGAAACCGTCGATCCTGGACTAGCAGTTTCTTCGCAAAAGTGATAGATCTCGTCGAGATCTTCATTTCGGATGACAGCTGTCTATAATAGGTAGAGACTCTGGCAAAGCTATAGTAATATTTTTGTGTTTCAGGCATGCAATCTCAACCAAACGCAGGACATACAAATGTAAATGATACAAGTGCTGCAATGGTTCCTAATGAAGGTGGTGTAACATCGGATACACAAGAAGAAAAAGATTTTTAAGAAGATTTTCGAGATTGGTTTGTGTTTGCAATCTCAAAATTATGAGATTTATAGAAAACAATGTTGCTTGATTTTTGAAGTTACCAAAAGAATGTGAAGAAACTGCACATCTTTTGATGTTCTTCGATAAATTATTTGATTCGGTGAATGGATCTTACAGTGAAATTCAGGGAAGACATTTTTACTTGCTGCAGTAACGCCGAAATCACCACATCAGAAATTTTGGAGTGAAGCTCTTCCAGTTTTAAGATCGTTACGATATTTAAATGACGGGAGGGAAAAGGTTGTTCGGTCCATAACAAGCTGGATTAAGACTAAAGAAGGATTCCAAATGCTTGTAAATTCTTTACACAAAAATCAACTTAATTATATTGTTAATAAATTTCAACCACAGGATGACAGGACCCATTAGAAAATATGTTTGGCTCCGTATGGTCACTGAGCATATGCAATAGAATGCCTGGTGCATTTGTTTTTGAAAGCAAATATAAATCACTTTTAATAAATAATTTATCAATGGATCATTCGCAAGGAGCGAATTGTGAAAAAGATACTTCAGCCGGCTTACAAACAATACGCGATTACAAAATTTAACGTAATCAGGTGTTATTTTTAAAAATAAGATTTAGCATATATATAATGTTTAATTAAAACCAATGCATTTTTAACATATTTTTGTATAAGCTCTAATGTAAAAACGGTAATACGTACAAGCGTCAAACTTGGCATGATTATAGTACACACTCCAAAGTATAAAAACAAACAATAATAAATGACCAAGTGCGAGTCAGTGACAAATTTCTGTTTATTTCTTCAAGATATAATTGTGTTACATTATAGCGTATTCATTTGATAATTTTATTTATGAGTTGTATAAAACTGTACAGCCGTTTAATAAAATATTTTATTAAAGCTCGCAAAAAAGCTTATTATTTCTGAAGTAGACGGAGCGCTGCAGCCAAACTTATGCTTAGCGGACTTAATTTTTACAGTAGGCAAGATGTTTTTTCTACTATGGAAAATGATTGTAGTTTTTTACGGAATGTATGGGATTGGTCACGTGAATTTTTCACCAGTTGTGTAAATCTCATACATTTTGTATAAAACTACAAGCGTTTTCTGTAGTAGAATAGAATTAATACAACCTGCTATTCATCTGTAGGTTAAATGTAGTACCGTTAGTGGCGGATAGATGGAGGCACATATAATTAATTTCAAATATGGCTGAGTTGCCAGTCTATCTCCGTATATATATAGTAGTCTTTGAATACACCTGCAAGCACCCTGCAAGTGTGCCTGCAAGTCTGCACTGCACTGACACTGACTGAGACTGACTGAACAAGGGTTGCTTTTTTTTTGTTAAAATTTTCATGACCGTGGATTCAATGTCCTTTAGTCGTAATTATTATACAGTTTACATAGTTTTAATATCGCAACTTCACATATTTATGTTACATTGGCTAAATTACTATGATAGATTTTTTATATTTTTGATAGTTAGCGATGACAAACAGCTGCTTCCTCGATCTATAAATATTTTAGTAGATAATTATGTATGAAAGTTTGATATGTACCTTCCTATTTTTTATTTTTATTTTGTAAGTACGCGGTGAATGTGAGCACCATGTCAAACCAACTGTGGTTTTTTAGTGCAACAATATGCTATAAACTGTATTATTTGTGTAAAGTAAATAAAAAAAAAAAAAAAAAAAAAAAAAAATTGCGTCAAACAAGTCATAGTCACAGTCAGAGTCAAGCTAAGTAAGTCACGGTCAAGTCAAACTCATGACCCTGTAAAGTGGTGAAGACTTTACAAGAGGCTCCTATGGAGTTTTGGAAACAACACGAAAAGAAACGTTTCACCTCGTTATATCACACATCCACACTCGAGCACGATTAAGAGCATTTAATGAATAATAATTCACCATTTAGTACACATTAACACCCGAAAAACACAACGAAATAATAATCCAACGAGCTGACATGTTTTTTTCCACGTTGGCGCCAAAACTCCACTGAACAAGTTCGTTTACGGAAGCCAGATGATATTTCACCCAAGGACGTTGAATACATGGACGTAGCCATGAGGCGTTGCCGCTCCGATGTTCATTATGTCAACACACTGTCTTGTTTCTCTTTTTATTACACGGATCGTTAGGTAGAGTAAACGAGAGAGCTATTGTAAGATTGGCAACCTCACACTCGGTGTCCACTTTTGACCGACTAGTGGGCCATAACATTGTGACGCGTCATAGTTAAATTAGAATTGTTAAATTAAACAAAAATTTCGCTGTATCTGTAAAGACTGAATACTCTTTTGCATAGTGACATTATGTCGTGTTGTGCTGTGTTTTGTCCATCAAGAACAATTAAAGGAGGAGTAAAAGATCCAGAATTATCATTTCACGCGTAAGTCTTTTGAAGCATTTATTACGTAAAATAACCAGGGCCCCGATTCTACTAAAGAATTTGTTTTTAAATTGTAATTGTTGCAATTTTAATTGTTAAATAACTGCCTCAAAATTGACTGTTTTAAATATTTTTTTATACTAGAAAAATACAACCACCTAATTCGGTATGCTAAAAAAAATTAACCTATGCCAATTCCAAAACCATTTCGAGATTTTATGTTACTAACCCTTATTTTTCTACTCAGACCCTCTAAAACGATAAGATGCCATTTATTTTAACATAAAACTAAGAAATCATTCGATTTTCATTGACCTCTAAATGACGTCACGGTGTAGCATTTTATTTTCTGTGTCTTTTAAGAATAAAAATATTATACATTTGACACACTGTTCGTCACACAGAATAGAATATTTTTTCATTTCTGTGGTTTGACTGTCTGGTTTTTTTCAGGGCTGCCAATATGGGGTGCTTTTTTAGACTTCTCAACGCAACGAAATTTTGTGCTATATGGTGACGTCACATAATTTCAATTTTAAAAAATATATTGTAAAATAACTACTCAATAGAAAACAAAAATATTGAAATTAGTTTCTTAAAATAGCTTTATCTACGAAATAAAAATATAAAAAAAATACCAAAAACATTTACATACCGAATTATTATAACTTAGTATTGAACAAAATTTAAAACTGTAAATTTTGAGGCAGTTATTTAACAATTAAAATCGCAACAGTTACAATTTAAAGACAATTTGTCTAATAGAATCGGGGGGGCAGTTACAAAGCAAAATATTCATTTCACATAAAAAACATAAATCTTAGTCGTCATATAACTATCACGTAGTGAACAATAGTTATAAATTAAAGCTTTAATTTAAGATAATTAGATGCAATGTTTTACGTATTCCTGCTAGTGATGTACACCTGCACATTTTAAACTTCGTCGATATTATGGTCAAGTATTTAACTCTCTTAAATGTCGACTAACCAACGTCTTGCGTATATCCTACACATTAAATGTATTTATTATAAGTGAAACATTGACCGTTATTTCTTATTCTGCATTAAAACGGCTGAATGGATATTAATGTTTCGTAACGATAGACCACTTAGCTGGGTTTAAGCTAAGTGTTTTATCAAATAGTTTTTTAGGGTTCCTTGCCCAAAGGATAATATTGGGACCCTACCCAACCTGTCAACGGCTGTATCTTTTGAACCATAATAGACACCCAGTTGAAGTTTTCACAGGATAGGATACATCAACCAACCATGATAATATGATTTTTGTTTTTTCTCTGGTTTAGAAACGGTAATGCGTACAAGCGTCAAACTTGGCATGATTATAGTACACACTCTATAGTATAACAACAAATAAAAGATAATGGCAAAGTGCGAGTCAGTGGAAAATTCTGTCCATTACCAAGTTAAGCAACGTATTTGGTTATAGGACGACCATAAAAAAAATATTTTTAATATTTTTGGTAAATTGAATTTTGTAATTTGTAAAATGGTTGTATATAATTTTTTTATAAAAACAACTTAAAACACTACATTTTGTGTACCTTTTTATCGATAGATCTGCACTAGCAGTCACTTCCCTACTCACGCACACTCAAGCAGTTAGATAGCTAGATACGCACACCAACATAAAATGACCACGCTGCCAAAGCATTCGCGCTATCCATTATGATACTACATTCATGGATCTTTGGCATGGATCACAGATATACACAACCAGATCGGCAATATATTTTAGTGAAAGAGACAACTTGATATGGCTCAGCACAAGTACGAAAAGGACATAAATAGATTTTGTTGTCCTTATCGGCGTGACCTGTTTTTGGTACCTCAAGTGTCAAAATCTGTAATAATCAGTGACAAACAAAACGGGTCTGAATTATATTTATTGCCTTTTTTTGGTGATTTAATGTGATAAATGCGTGTTTCCTCTGAGTAATAATTGTAAAAGATATTTTACAATGGTTGGTTGTAGCATTTTGGGCTGCAAGAAGCGCAGTGAGCGAAAATACGATGAAATATCATTTCACACGTAAGTAAACATATAAAGCTTGTAACGATCACCTAAATAAATTCAGGATATCAATTCGCAAATATTTTATTCATAATTAGTCAGTTTTTAGGTCGATTTGTGGTCCAATTCTATGAATTTTATCATATTATTCACTTAGAAAATAAATTATGAATGTTGCCAGTTTATGAAAGAAATTACCCACCGCAACTAACATAAATTATTCGTTCTGCAGGTTTCCAACTGATCCTGTCACATTGCTGAAAAAAGCTGGCACATTGCAAGAAGTGCAAAATACCGACCCTTTTATGCCCATATGAATATGGTGAATGTTAATATTAAATATATATTAATGAGGCCACAGTTATGAAGCTGGAAAAGCAAAAGGCGATTTCGGCGAACCGATTTAAAAAGCTACGCGCTGTTCGTGAAATTTGTACTGTAAACATTAAAGAGTATTTATCTAATTATTTGGAATGCTATACATAATTCCATTCATGAAAAAACTAAACTGACCAAGCGCGAGTCGGGCTCGTGCGCTGAGAGTTCTTTACAATCACAAAATACAAAAAGTTGTGCAAAAAGACAACATCACGCCCAGGCTGTCACCCATCCAAGTACCGACCGCGCCCGACGTTGCTTAGCTTAGTGGTAAACAGAAATTTGTCACTGACTCGCACTTGGCCAGTGTTTATTATTTGTTGTTTTACTTATGTTCACTATAATCCGCTAAATTTGACGCTTGTACGGATTACCGTTTTTACACTAGAACAAATCCAAAAATACGTTTAACGTTTGTTGCATGAGGGACCCCGTTCCGTTTTAACTCTGACTTTTTTATTATATTTTATTAATTATAAAAAATCATGCTATGGTTACTTTACAACCTTTTTTCTAGTACTATATTCTAATCCTAACAAATAATTATGATAAAAACACAAGTAACTTTCTGTCTGTTTCGAGGAAATGGCTAAGTCATGGTATAATAATATACTCCGCCAGGTATAGCAATCCGAGAAAAAATGTTTACGTGGGCGTCCCGCAATGATGTCATGATGTCAATTTACAACAGGTTCGAGAGAGATGACGATGTATCGTCATCTCAGCTGTTACGTGGTGTACCACGTAACAGCTGATTGAATAAAGTGGCAACTGGACAGTGACGTCATTGCGGGACCACTCTCAAATTGCTAGACCTTGTTTTCTTAGATCATGGGCTAAGTCAAATTTTGTCAGGACGATAGGGTGTGTCATGAGGACAGACAACGTACTTTTCTTCCTGGAACATTGCAGGTAGCTCCGCGGGTTGCAGCAGATAGTGTATAAAATATAAATATTTAAAAGGTAGTATTGTTTCCAAAGTACTCATTGAAGATTCACTACCCATAATAGTAGGTAAATTACCCTAACTTATAGCAAATCATTTTAATGTAGCAACACACCTTGTTGAAGCGAGAGGCACTGAGCTAGCCACGCTCATTGAAAATCTATAGGTAGTAGATCTGTGGCATGGATGGATATACCATCTATGGTCTGTGGAAGTTTTGTAAATAAAATTTTTTTTTTCTTTCCTCTGTGAGGATTTTGGCGTCTCACCTTTTGGCGTCTTTTGTGCATTTGCTAGTATCATATTTAGGGTATATACAAGATCTTTGGCTAGTATCAAGTCTTTGTATCAAGTATTATAGTGTTAACACACGTATGGATTTGGTTGACGGACCGCCGTCCAACCAACTGGAGAGAAAGAGTGGGAATATCATATTTCTCTCTCTTTCTCTCCCGTTGGTCAGACGGCGGTTGAGGTCAACCAAATCCATACATGTGTTAACACTATTAAAATAATAATATTAATAATTTTGCATCATCATCATCAGCCAGTAAACGTCCACAAACTTTATTAAGTTTTATATTAATATTATTATTCAAACAAGTCATGGTCACAGACAGTCACAGTCAAGCTTGGCCATCATTCTTTTGTACTATCGTTTTCAACGTACCTAAATCCAATCCTGGCTATCATGTTGTCGTGCGTAGCATAGAGAACATGCGTAGCATTGGTCGTGCGTAGCATTGTGCATAGAGAACATTATATGGCATTGTGATTTGTGCTTTTGTCGTGCGCTTTCGCAGATGTTGGTGGAAAAATGAGTATAGGATGTTTAGTTAGTGGTTTGATCGCGTTATATTTCTAATCATAACGGCTTTTCACAACCCAGTTTTTTCAGTGTCGTCAGCCGAATCCGTCACGTCTGCCTTAGCTCCATGATCGGTCGTATATAAAAAGTACTCTGTGGGTCTCGCTATGAGGGGTCGGCACGAGTAAACGAGTGACAGCGAGATTTAAAAAAAAATACAAAAATTATGGCGCCAAAAATTAAGCGTCCGTCTGTCCGTCAAATCAATCAAATTAATTTGTGATTTTCCTATATTAAAAAGTACTCTTTGTTTGTCATTTGATTTCTTTAATTTGCAGGCAAGTTGCAAGTAGCTACGGTAGTCACGCTAGATTAGATAGATTCCTGCTTATTGTAATACCTACTATAATTTAACGCCGGTCGCCGTACTAACTTTATTATAAAATACATCCGGGTCTTGACTAAAATCTAGAACACACTTGGACAAGAGCTACCAAATACATAGGCTGGAATTGGTAAAACTAGAACATGGAAGATAAAAATGCAATATACCAAATGAGATTCCCACAGAAGCTGTGGTATTTACTTAACTTGCGCCCTGATGCTATACTTTGGGGAAGAACTGGTAGAACGATTTTGCTAAACTACCGCATTCTTCAAAATTATCTGCAATGCGACCATTCGGTATTTAAAACCACTAACATATCAAGTTTTGTAAGACAGCTGAACTTGTACGGATTTCGTAAAGTGACTTCGCATCTTCAGGATCCTCTGTGCAATTCAAGCAATCCTTACATGCATGAATATGTTCACGACTATTTTCAATTTGGAAGACCCGAGCTACTCAACAAAATAACTCGAAAGGCTTTAACGATGAAGCGGAACTTTAAGCCCAAGGTTGTATTTTCTTCCGATGCCGGTTTCAAGTTGTTACCTACCTCTACTCAGTCCAAGTTTTTTTTAGTTTAGAGTTAGGTATTTTAAAAAAAGCTTAATGATAACTGTATAATCCGTTCACTGAGTCTTTTTTTAGCCGATATACCTACTAAGAAATGATATTTGTTCAGCTTTTTTACAATGGTAGGTACTGCAGCTGGCTCAGAGCTTCAAAAATCTAGGAGTCAGTATAGGAGTAATTATATAATTTTTAATAAAACTTCATAACATGTTTTTAATTACAGAATACTTATAACAGTGTAGAACAGCTCCTTTGCTTGACACCACTGCAAAAGGCGCGACATGCTTTTCGGATGGCTTTAAAAAAAGCTGCTTTAGAATTGTTTTCACAAGATTCTTCGAAACAGCTTTACAACGCGCAATTAGAATATGAAGGTATCACCATTTTCATATTTTACCTAGTACCTACTTGAGAAATTAATCTATTTAGTACCTACTTATAAGCTAAGATTTTTTTTATTATATTCTTACTCATCTCGCCTACAAGTTTCTATCTGTAGGTAAATAAATTTAAAATTCTCCAAGTTTTTGTGGAAAATCATATATCGCAAACAATACATTTAGTTAAAAATAATGTATGAAAGCTTTATCATGCTAGAAGACGTTCCACTGCAGAACATAGAATTAGAACAACTGAACAACAACCTGCCATCTTTTATCTTGTGGATGCCCACAACTCTTAACAATGTCGTCGGTTCATCTAGTCTAGCAGGAGGCCTACCTATGCTGTGTCTTCCGGTTTGTGGTTTCCACTCAAGAACCTTTCTTCCTCAATGATTATCGGTTCTTCTGGCAACGTGGCCTGCCCATTGTCACTTCAACTTTACTAACATTTTAAGACCTATTCAATTATATCCCAGATAACGAGATAAGAAAAAAAATCTCAAACCCACTGCCCTTTGAGTGGGCGACATTATAAATTATTACAATACTGCTCATTATGAAAAGTTTCTAATTTAAGTTAATTTGTGATGCTATAACAATTTGATTCCAGATTCTCAAGAGGATATGTGCGAAGAAGAAGAGAGCTTTGAGTTAGACTGGATATCTTCAAACAATGATAATACCCCAATCAATTCACCCCCAGAATCAGGTTTTATTCTTGCCAAAGTTTCCTTTATCCTATTAAATATCCTTGTCCTTGTCTTTATTCCTATACTCCTGCAGCAATTTCAGCCAAACCGAAGAATGTCCATGGAGATATAAACAAAGCAGAGGTCACTTTAGAGCAGATACTGCAGAGAAAGGTTAAAAAAGACGAAAGTGAGAGCTTTAGGTAATCAATTTGAGATTTCTACACACATTTTGTATCACTTGCTGGTTTGTGAATCTTTCTTTCACAAACCGCCTTACTTTTTCTCAATAGTTATGTATGACAGCGACCAACATAATATTACAAATCAAGGCATCCATATTAGTAATGGTACACTTTGAAAGTTGTGATTAGCGTTCAGTGAGAGTGCAGTACACCTCCCATCACCCTGAGAGCACACCAATGTAATTGCCCTTCGGGCGGCAGCATTAAATATGGCAGCCTCTATGCCCATTGAGTGGGTGGCAACTCAACACCTGCCCAATGTTTTGAAATGAGGCATAATTGACAGGTACCGTATCTCGTCCCATAGTCTAGTGATCACCCATCATACAATTCAGAACAATAACCCACGTATTTTGTACTGTCTACATCCATAATTTCATACCCTGCCATCTCCTCATTCCATAGTTTGATAAAATGATTTTATACTGATGTAACGACCTGAGAGACATAGATGATAGCTTTTAAGGATGGTTTAGCTTAACTTGACCGAGATGGGCACAGGCTGTACAGTGACCCGTACGAGGTGTGGACGAAGCACTGATTTAACACTTCACAAACATTTTATATGAAGGCGTAGATGCAGGGTCACAGCACTCAAGGCCAAGCCTCGACCGGGACGCGGGCGACACACGTTGAAGCATGAACTACTTTATATAAAATGTTTTTGAAGCTTTAAATCCTTGCCTCGTACGGGTCACGGCTCGTGCCCGCCACGGTCTGTCATAAATCATCCTTGATTCGTATTCTACAAGTACAGCAATTTCTAAAGTAAAAACGCTGAAGTTTTGTCTATTATAGTTTCCACCCTTAGCGAGTGATGAAGCTATGATGTGGTATACAATAATAGCCTAGCCTGTGAAAAACTTCATAGAAATGCCCTATTTCTCAGGGATGAAAACCAGGACAGTCTGATGAGCTTCACAAATGACTCTTGTCAAGAAAACAGTGACGCTTTCTCAACTCCATTCCTCAGCATGCCAGATCTTGACCCTGTGCCAACTGACTCACAAACTGGAGCAGAACTCCTTGCGGAATTTAACATTGATAATGATATTGATGAGGGTATTGCTCGGAAGCTGAGAGATGACAATGAGAATGGTTCTTTGAACTGTGTGCTGCCATCTATAAGCCAGGATCAGAATGATTATGCATCAATTAATGAGGTATGAAAATCATGTTAAAATCCGTTGTTCTTCAAACATCCTGTGATGTGGAACTGGTACTGTCACATGCCTAGAACTGTCTTGCCCTGGGATTTGCTTTAAGCTGGATGGATTTAACCATCTCATAAATCAGCATCAGTCCTAATCTCCATAACTAGCTTAAAATATCCAGAAGTTTCAATAACCTCAGTTTTTGACAGTTGTGTAAAAACAATATTTAATCATGTTGACATTTTGAATATTCTATTCAAATTTCGTTACGTTAAATAATTATTCTTTCAGAACAATGTGAATATGGACCAGTATAATGGAGAATGGGACCAAATGTTTAATGACATGATTAACAGAAGTGCTAACCAAGAATGTGGTTCTGAATTGAAGGAACTTTACTCCCAAATCTCTAAAACTATTGACTTGCTCAACTCGTAATTTAGGACCAATGTTACTTTATGTTACATTAACTGTAATGGAAATTCAAGGAGATATTTTTTATTTTGTTTTTTTGTTAGTTATTTCGAAATATTTTAACGGTGTACCGGAAACGGTACCTGGGTAGCTCATTAAAACAATATTATTATTGAATTAGCATGTAATAAGTAAAATAAAAAATGTTATAGCTATTACTTCTTCTGCTTCTTTTTCTCAGCCTCCTCCTCCTTTTCTTTTTCAATGACGGATACATACGAATTGATGGTGTCCGCATCGAGCATTTGCATGGGCTGACCTCTTCGCATGACAGCTATCTCAAGGTTCTTCTGTCCTGATTGAACCACCTCCAGAAGAGCACGGATTGCCAACTGAAAAAAAAAACTTTATTATATATTTTGATTTAGAATATCCAGTTTTTTTTTAATATTTAATAATAGTCTTGCGTTTGACCGCCTCGCCTGATGTTAAGCGATGATGCGGTCTACGGTGGAGCACGCTTGCCTAGAAGAAACCGATTCACTCTTGATTTGAAGACACCCAGATTGTACCTATCGGGGAACACCCATTCAGGCAGCGCATTCCACAGACTAGCAATTTTGGGCATAGAGTAATAAATAAATTTTATATATTTCTTATTCAGTTTGGAGAAAGAAGTTGTGCACTGTTGTTACATTTGGGGTGAATGGTATAAATTATTTTTAACCCCCAACACAAAAAACAGGGCTGTTATAAGTCAACATGTGTATCTGTGTGTGTCTGGCAAAGCTCCCAAATGGCTGAACCGAATTTGATTTAGTTTTTCTTCTTTGAAAGGTAACTTGATCGAGTGTTCTCAGCTATGATTCAAGAAAATCTGTTCAGCCATTGAAGGGGTTAAAATAAATCAATATACTTGTATTATTTGCAAGCATGTAGGTACATAAGCCATTCCAGATCCTTAAAATGGGGTATAATCTAGAGGCCTCTGGCACAATAGCTCCAATGGTGTAAATCGAGATGACCATGTGAGAAGCTGCACTTACATAGTAACAGGAGGAACAGTAAAACTAAACCACTATATAATATATAATAAGATGTCAAAAAGTAGAAGCTTGAGCATGTAAAATTTATGTTTTTTTTTGTTCAGTACAAGAATAGAATGTTACCTTGACTGCTGCTTTTTCAGAAGCTACTTCTTCTGGAGTGTAATTCTTCTCTAAGAACTCTCGTACAGTCTTGGCAGATCTACCTGTTGCATTGGCTTTCCACTCATAGTAGATACCTGATGGTTCAGTTTGGAACAAATGTGGTAGACCATCAAAGTCAAATCCACCAATAAGGCAAGAAATACCAAAAGGCCGTCGCCCATTGCTCTGGGTGTACTTTTGCTTCAACCCAGCAATATATCTTGTAATATACTCCAATGTCACAGGGTCTTCTACGGTCAGTTTATGGGACTGACATTCGATTTGCGCTCTATTTATCAGGATTCGAGCATCTGCTGTTAAACCGGCGAAAGCCATTACGACGTGATCATCGAGGAGACATATCTTCCGCACTGTACGTTCTTCCTGAAGCTTCGCCACTGATTTCTTTTCAACGCCAAGAACCACAACATCGGCTCCTCTTACACCAACCTGGAATATTCAAAATGTGAATAGAATACATGAAAAGGAACTGTGGACAAACGAACATAACCAAAACGGAACTTACCGCTGTAGAACCCTTTCGGACGGCTTCTTGAGCATATTCTACTTGGAGCAAGTGACCATCAGGAGAAAAAACTGTAATAGCTCTATCGTAACGCGCCATGATGTATTTATTACTTTTATAGCTTTAATTTGTGATACAAAATACAATGACTCGGTGTAAACTTGCGGAACGCCAATTGACAGATCAGTCAGATAGATAGTGATGGGACAATCACATTCTTGACGTTATAAAAATTCATAAGTAGTTTCAACGTCGCGTCATGCGGGTCGACACGTAAAATTAAAAATAAACCAGCCAAGTGTGAGTCGGGCTCGCGCACTGAGGGTTCCGTACCACCACATAATTAATAACGAAATTACCAGTTATAACTTGGCAATGAACAGAAAATTGTCACCGACTCGCACTTGGTCATTATTTATTATTTGTTGTTATACTTTACTTTAGAGTGTGGACTATAATCATGCCAAATTTGACGATTGGACGTATTACCCTTATTACATTAAAGCATAGACAAAAGAATAAAGCTAATACAAAAATACGTTTGTTGTATGTTTCCTTTCGTTTTTACTTTGTGTTTTTTTTTCTTAGTTAATCCGCCGTAACATAACATATTCTGTGAAATTTTCAACTGGCTGTCTATTACGGTTCGAAAGATACAGCCGTTTAAAGTTAAGACAGACGGACAGACGGACCGCTGGACGTTAGTGGTCCCATTTTTACCCTTTAAATAGGGTATGAAATCATAATTATAAAAAAAAAAAACAGATTCGTAGCAGGCAATTTAATATATACCCCCATTCTGAGATGCGTGTCCAAAAACCAGCAGAACATAATAACTTTGTGTTGCCATAACATTCAATTTAAATCCGTTACAGACACGTAAATCTAACTTCTACAATGAATTCATAATCAACGTCATGGTGTTTTCTCTTTATTTTATTTATCATATTTTTCACTTAAGAGAGAGTATTTGCGTTAGGTTTATAATGCATAACTTTTACCACTTCCTAAAAACCTGGATTAATTAGTAGTCTCTTCTCTATCTCTATCTCTTCTGTAAATAGTATAAATCAAAGTCGCTTTCCGCGTCTGTCTGTCTGTATGGCCGCTAACTCTTCCTAAACCACGCAACGGATTTTGATGCGGTTTTCACCATCAGTTAGATAATTTTTCACGGAAGGTTTATATAATATAACTAGCGACCCACCCCAGCTTCGCACGTAAATTACACCCGTGCAAAGCCGGGCGGGCGAGTCGCACTAGCGATTTAATTTAATTTATTAATTTCTAGATTGATGTGAATGCGTGTATAGCATATTTTACACACTGAAATATTTTTCAAACACTTTTAGCATCACTACTTGTACTAGCATGACCACAGAAGCATGACACATGAAAATTTTGAATGAAGGCGTCACAGATTATTGTTGGTTTCGTTCAAAAATATACGTACTTTCGTAAATTTTTTCATGTATCGGAACGTAGTACACTACTGTCATATTTTTTTTTATGGGCAAGTCATTTTTAGATGTACAATGGGGTCGATTTTGAAGGCACCATTTAAAATTAGAAAGCTAACTAAAATTTCTAACTATAAGTTTAACTTCTAACAATTGGTATTCTAGAGGCACCCATAAACTAAAATATTGACCGGAATTTGAGTTACTTTTGTTCATTTATTTTGAATTA
This sequence comes from Agriopis aurantiaria, assembly GCA_914767915.1. Taxonomy (NCBI): domain Eukaryota; kingdom Metazoa; phylum Arthropoda; class Insecta; order Lepidoptera; family Geometridae; genus Agriopis; species Agriopis aurantiaria. The sequence continues at coordinate 14,845,438 of OU611982.1, read as the reverse complement.
ACAGATGAAAAAACATCATTAAAAAACCGGTAATTCCTTCCGATTTCGTTCCCATTTCATGATTATCTGTGGTGTCACTCATTAGGCAAATAGCAAGTGTTGCAAGCTTTTTACCTAAAATGCTTATTGATATTATTCTTAGTAAACATTTTACTTCATAAATTTTTATATGATTAGTTGTATCCGACGGTTGTATCAATCGGCGAATCCAACTCGGCTGGGCAGCGTTCGGTAAACTACGCAACGTCTTCTCGTCCAAAATACCTCAGTGCCTTAAGACAAAAGTCTTCGACCAGTGTGTGTTACCAGTGATGACATACGGCACTGAAACGTGGTCTCTCACTATGGGCCTCATAAGCAAGCTCAAAGTCGCACAACGAGCTATGGAGAGGGCTATGCTCGGGGTTTCTCTACGAGATCGAATCCGAAATGAGGAGATCCGTAGACGAACGAAAGTCACCGATATAGCCCACCGGATTAGTAAGTTGAAATGGCAGTGGGCAGGGCACATATCATGCAGAACAGATGGCCGATGGGGCCGAAAGGTTCTGGAATGGAGACCACGGACTGGTAAGCGCAGCGTAGGACGTCCACCCACAAGATGGACAGACGACCTAAAAGAGACCGCAGGGAAACGCTGGATGCAGGCCGCTTCCAACCGGCCCTTTTGGAGATCGATGGGGGAGGCCTATGTCCAGCAGTGGACGTCCTACGGCTGAAATGATGATGATGATGATGATCCGACGGGTGCTACAGCTATTCTGCAGGTTAATTTTTAAGAGAAACATGTTAATAGTTCGCATACAGTTCAATTGTTACAAAACATCACTAAAGTACAAGAAAGTTTTCGTTACCATAGTAAATTTATTTATTAAAGTTCAAAGGGACACTTTTGCCACGGAAAACAAACACAGGTAATGAAAGTTAGACATTTGTTTGCGAATTATAACACATTATTGGGAAAAATAAAGGCTCGATTTCAGATTTCATAGCTATGGCAATTCATTATATGTAGCCGGCTCATGGAGTTTTGGCGCCAACGTGAAAAAAAACATGTCTCCTGATTGTATTATTTTCCTAAACTTGTGTTATTTCGAGTGTTATCGTTTAATAATAGTAAATTACTGTTTAATAAGTTTTATCGACCGTTTTCAAGTGTAGTCAAACGATTTATTGACCTGAAACATGTATTTTCGGATGTTTACCAAATTCTACAGAAGCCTCTTGTAAAGTCTCCACCATTTTATCAGGGAATAACTTGGACTTGACCGCAACTTACTTTGCTGACTCCCTGTGAGAGTCGTTTCACGTTATTAATTAATATCATGTAAACCTCAATAAAATTCTGACTGAAGGACTCTGTATCCATGGTCACAAAAAGAAATAAAAATTTGCCGGATGACGTCCATTTGGTAAAAACATTAAATTTTTTGGTTATTTCAATTTCTCTCCGTGTCCACAAATAAAAAGATGAACAAACCTCTTATTGGTCAGTGGATCAACAGAATTCACAGAAAAACAGTATCAAGTCAACGATAACCGAAAAAACAACGACCACTCTGGCTGGACAGTCGAAAATACACAATCTAGAACGAAGTTGGATTAAAATGCTACGGCTCTTGACCTATTCATCACAGGCATAGAGCTGCCATCAATTGTATCTACAGCGGGAAGTATGCTGACGCAGCGTCATGGTTTTACCACTACAACATCACTAAACATCAGGTAAAACGGCCGTAGCTAGAATATATGCTGGATAGGCAGTGTATCGCGGTTTAAGTCACTATGATAAAGCATTAAGTCGTTCTGGTCAACGGCCGTAGCTAGAATATATACTGGACAGGCAGAGTCCGTGATTTTAGTCACTATCTACAGCAGAAACAGTTCTTTTGTGAGTAGAAACCAAACAGACGCATTTACAAACTCGCTTTTGTAATATTATTGAATGTGAAAAGCAAATGTAGTTTTTAACGGGTCACTTTCAAAATTTCGCAGCACAATACACTTCCACTTGTTTAAAATGTCAGCAAGGTCTAACAAATTCAAAGCGAATCAATTGAAAATGAAAAGATAATCCATTATCGACTTCTGTTTTTCTATTCGATCTTGCCAAGTATTAAATTAGATTATTTGGTTTCAGCACGATGAATGGATCCATGCACTCAATGACATAGTACGGAGAGCCTTTGTGTCAGCAAACGTTCCCTCCGGGCTCTGCAGGCCGGACGGGCTGACTCTCGTGCCTTGGAAGAACGGGAAGTGCCTGATATGGGATGCTACTTGCGTCAGCACTGTCGCAGCCAGCCACCTGAGTCGCACCGTCCACTCACCGTCAGCAGGGCGGAATATGCCGCTGATAAGAAAAGGGAAAAGTACGCGGCGTTGGAGCCGCGTTACAATTTCGAGCCCGTTGAGCAAGAAGCTCATTTCGGAGATAGGGCACAGGCTCAAGATAAAGTGTGGTGACTCCCGCTCTGGCTCGTTCCTGGTGCAAAGGTTGGCCATTGCCATCCAACATGGTAATGCAGCGAGTGTTTTGGGTACCTTTGCGCCGGGAACGGTTAGGGGTGGGTTATTTGAATAGATATTAGTGAATAACAAATATTTTGGATTTATTTGACATATGTATTTAAATGTAAATGAAATAAACAATTTTTTATTATTTATGTAGTATTTATTTCAAAGAGATTAAGTTTTGAAACATTTTTACAGTTTTCCTACTAAATATTATTAAATCCACTTATATTATCAATGGCATCTTTCAATTATATAAATATTGTAGTCTATGTATTTGGCATTCTGAACCTTGCTAGAATCTACCCAAATCATTATAACTCTGAAGTCACAGCAGATTGATGGACAGCGGACATAGCTGTACCTACTGCTCGGTAGAGTAGTATTAGGATATTCCTTGCAGTACTATTTCATGGGGGTGATGTATTGACACACATTCGTGCGATGCTGCAGCACCTGGAAGTAAAAACAATTTTAAGGTTTTTCATTAAGTACTCTGTCCACACCGCATTAAGTTGTGAGTGTGACTTGTAACAGTGTAGTGTAGGTCGGTCACAAGGAATGGAACAGTCATATGGGCATTATTTCTTCCTTTTCGCATGTGCCAATTGGTACTTCGACCAAAATAAAATTGATGGACGGGCCCAGAAGAAGCGCATTTTTGAAGATTACAAAATGAGCGCCAGCGCTCACTTCGTTTCAGTCACTCTCTAGCCGTAGGAAGTGTATAACGAAACATCTGACAAAATTATGCCTTCGTGTGCTTTCCCGAAGTGTAAATACACAACAAAAAACCGCTATCTATTTTTTGTAACAAATGTACTGTACTTTACGTAATTAAGTGTTGAAGTATATGTATGTCAGACGGTTTTGACTCGTTTTTACTGAGCAAGTTCAATGGTTATAGCCCGTCCATTCATTTTATTTTGGTTAAAGAATTGGTAACCGTTCTGTAATGTTATAGAGCGAGATCTTTACTCATCACCATTGAATTATTATGAATGAAATAAGTATGGGTTCTCTTTCGGTTACTTTTTTTGATCCTACTATAATGCCCTTTGGTAAGGTAGTAGTGTGCATTATTATTTTGGATATATAAGTACTAACAGACATGTGTATTTTGATGACAACCAACGGAAAGGGGAAATTTTCTTTTTCCCATTGGTTGGACGGCGGTCTGTCAGCCAAGTCCGTCTCGTCTGTTAGCTACTTAAGACATTTGCACAGACGGAGACCAGGACAGTGGGCAGGAGACATGCTATCTAGTCTCCGCTCTGCTTCAATGGATCATAACAGAGACAGGGAATTAATTGTATGGCAAGCAGATTAGCGCAGCTGAAAGGAGCGAAGTATAAAGTTATGCTATTGGATCATGCTCCCGCTCCGCTCGTCTCTGCTACACGACTACACAGGAGCGAAGTATAAAGTTATGCTATTGGATCATGCTCCCGCTCCGCTCGTCTCTGATACACGACTGCACGTATCTGTTCGTCTCCACTACTGAAGTCTACTCATCTCAGCTCCTCTCATCCCTGCTTCAATAGAAACACCCTTTACTCTGTCTACGTACCTATTCAACAATTTATCACAACATAAGTAGACCATTGAACCAATCTTGATTAAATTTAACAGTAGGTAAGTGATGTGCTCTATGCGAACCGACAAAAGACATTTTTTATTATAGGAAAATAGAAAACCGCCGGGCGCCGCGAATCTTACGTATTGGTAGGTGCTGACCTTGGTGTGTTCTCCTTAGCTCCAACTATGTTATGCAGTTTTCTTACAGCACTGGAATGAATAAACGCATCTTCGAGATGCATAATAATAATTCCTTCAGGGTCCATCACGCATCTAGATCTTGTAATATGTATTGTCTTGTATTGTTTTCAACCATAAAGCAGATAAGTATAATCTACTTTTCTATTACTGGTGCCACTTGTTAGTCGCAAAAAGTAGATCATGTTTGATCCACATTTGATCACATTTCCCGTCGAACCAATACGATTTTAAGTCTTTGATATGTTTATCTGTATGTTGATCATTACGACACGTTTGTTTTTTTGAGCAAAAAACACAAATAATGAGTTTAAACTCACTTTGAAATTCAAGTTATTTTAAAGAGGACCTCAAATGGTCCTTGTTAAAAAACTAACCTATAAGCTAAAATGTCAGCTGTTTTGGCAACTAAAACGATTTAAAATCATTTAAAATGTGCCTTCAGAATAGCAAAACTGCATTTAAACGTGAATTGAGTAGTTTACGGCACATTACGTTCATTCGATTTAAAAATTTGATTTTGACGTTTTTATAATAATTTAAGTGGTGCCTCTGGAATACCGATTAGCTTTTTTAAATATAACAAGTTTTAAAGCTAAACTAAATATAACTTGTGCCTTCAAAATCGGGCCCAATGTACATTTTATTGTAATGTCATTGTCACTGTCAGAGTACAATATGGCGGCGGCAGTGAGTAGTTTTGAGCCGTGGTTATTTGAGAAATTACGAAAACTAAATACCGATGAAGGAGTATTTGGCTCTTATATAACAAGCATTTTAGAAGGCGAGGATAGTTTGGAAGAGAAAAAAGATGCCTTGGAAGGTTTACTTTCGGAGATAGTGGTAAGAAGTTGTCGCTCAGAAATTGTGTCCAGCATGCTTATTTTATATGGATTTGTAATGAAAAAGTTGCATAATTCCAGGAAAAAGATATCTCTTCTATAGTTGCTGAGATTCTAGAGAAGTGGGAGTCGTGCCAGCCCAAAGTGGAAACTTTAAAGCCGGTAACTGACGTTGACGCACAGCTAGCGCGATTGCTGGATAATCAGAAGTTAGCCACTACAACCACTACAAAAAGTTACACAGATGAAGAGAAAAAGATCCGAGAAGCGATCTTATCTCAGTATAGTCAACTTCCTGACAATGAGGTTTGTTTCACCACATTTGTGTATTTAGGAGGTTAGAGTGCTATGTAGATATAGGTCCTGTGCAATTTTGCAATGATATAGCAATCTCTGACAATAATATGGAAATATACCTAATATTCACAGGAAGAGGAAGAGAATGATGAAGCAGGCGATGGCCCAAATCTTGTGAAGAACACAAATGCTGCTGACGTGCATGCCGCAGCGCGAGAGCGCCGCGAGCAATCTCGTCTGGATGCACAGAAAAAGAAAGAAAAGGACAAAGAAGATAGGTTTGTAAACTTTTCATAATAAATATTATGTTTTTTAACCTAATTTTGAACAAAAATAACTTGTCTGATAAGATTTCAGCTAGTAGTACACTTGATTACCAATTTATTTAGGTACCATTGTACTCAATTTATGCTCACTGCCCCATCATCATGGACTATTGATTCATTGTATGCTGTTGATGACAATTAAAACACATCATCAAAATCAGCCTATGTTAGTGCACTGCTAGACACAGGCCACTCCTAAGCCACATCACTGTTCAAAGCTGAAGATCGAACCAATAACCATTGTACCTCAGATACAAGGGATATATGCCTTAGTGCATTTATTGTTTGTGTTTCAAATGTCTCTTGTGTTTAACCTACTTTTTTCACAATACCTCTAAACCACTTAATGCTAAAACTATAAGTACAGCACGCTTATTAATTTTTCACGCACACGAAAAGACTTGCAGAGACACCAATGAACTAACTAATATTCCACATGCAAAAACTGCATGCTGGTTGAGTTCATCAAGAGAGCATCAAGCCTGCCTTCGCACCCGCCATTCCACCTTGCTATATCTTCCTTCTTTGTTCTGAGGGGTTGTCACAGTCAAGAAGGAGATCATGAATTGGCAAATGTAGCGTTGGCTCCCCTGATTAAATGAAGTGACCATATTATGGAAGCTTGTTGTCAGTGGCTGGCAGTAAGACAAGTTTTGGGCTGAGTGGTCAGAAGAAAGTTCTACGTCCAGCAGTGGACAGAGATAAGCTGATTATCATGAAGCCATTTTCAGTGTGTGTTTTCACTATAAAAAGTTTCTCTCTGTATATTTTCAGAGAAAAACAAAAGCAGCTAAAAGAAGAAAAGAAAGAAAAGCGTAAGACCCAAAAAGGTGAACGGAAGAGGTAGCGTCTCCTGAAGTTACCGAACCACAATATTCTTACTTCGTTTATAGAATATTTATATTGTATTATTATTATTAATTTTAAAATATTCTGAAGATGAACTGGTAAATTATTTTATAAACAATGCAATGGATAAATATTATGTTACTTTTAATGTCCATAATTTATCTTCAGAATAATTTACTAACTTGAGGTACATCAAGCAACGGTTCTTTACAATCTTTAAAACTATACATTCAACGTAAAACCGTACAAAAAAAAATGTTCCGGATTTCAAATCAACTACCTTTTTTTATAAAACCAAACATATAGCATAATTTTTCAAATGTGCAACTGTGATTGATGGGGTGGTTCAGGCCTATACTGGGTGACTGGTTAGACAGTAGAAATATTCGGGGATATCACTGTACTCATCATTATAAACAACTTTTAATATGAGACCAACCATGAAATCGCGAAAAAAATATCAGCTGTTCCATACAAAAAGTTCATTGACACTTGACGATGATGACTACAATGATATCCCTGAATATTTCCACTGTCTAACCAAGTCACCCAGTACTTATAAGCACTTGCATTTTAAGTCTGTTTTTTGTGCTTTGGTTTTGAATATCCTTGAAGTTGGTTGGTTGAACAGTTATTTTTAATTATTATAATAGTTCAGGATGATATCCAGCCAGCATAAAAGCTAGGGGTTGGTTTGTATATCAATTATAATTAGTATTGTGGCAATAATTGGAATAAAATTATCATGGCTCATATTTTCTGTTGATGTGCCTCATCATAGTTTAGATTTAAGAGCTTTTGTATCATCTCTGAATGGCCAACACACAAGAGACTGTTAGTGCGGGTTGAAATAAAATACTAAGATCTGTATTGCACAATATTTATTGGATTAAAATTTTGGCATGCTCAGGGCATTGAAGTCACGCACAGACTGGCGCACCAAGCTGCACAAAATGTATGTAGAAGTCTATGTACTATAGTCGTGCAGCACTATAGTAATAGGGTGGGCAAATAAGTGTAGTGCACCATTTGTGTCAAGTTTGCATAAGTCCCATGAATATCTGCAGACTCACCTGCACTCTCTCATTTGCTCACTTGTCATACTTCCACAGACTGTTACTTGTCGCTCGTGTATGTTGGCCTTCTATTTATGTATTTCAATGCAAACCCTAGGTTAAGAACTCACGGAGCGGTTATAACCAGGAGCTCGCTGCGGCCTTCGTAAAATGCAAAAAATATATGTGTATATGTAAAATTGAGTAGCACGTATCACGACGCGTTTTACGCCCTTGGCGGGTACGGTGCTAGTGGCGTTTGCATGGTACTCTTATAAGTGTGCAGGACGCGGTTACCCGCGTGCTACGCAGCCAGCTGTGTGTCGCGTGAGATTTGACTGATCCCAATCAAAATGTAAATAGCCGCTCAACTTGCGATCATCTCGCACCAAGTTACGGGCCTGCGACTGCGGCGGCCACGTGAATACCTACACAAAGACGTGTCGTGAGGTATGAAATAAAACAGCTGTCTCGCAACCGCGGCGAGCACTGGAGAGAACCGCACTGTGTGTTCTTAGCCTAAATATAATGGTATTGAATGTACACTTTTGTTTGTTGGATGATAGTAAATTTTTTAACTAGCTGTTTTAACCAATTATTTGGCAAGAGCAATAAAAAGTGGTTGTACTTTTTGGAGTTTCTTTTCTGTTATAAAATTATGGGTAATTAGATAAATTTTATTGTTATGATATTCATAATTATGAAATATACCTACTATAACAATTTACATGCAGTATTTATAATTATTTACGACAATAACTAAAGAAAACAAACAAATTTTTGAAAACAACAATTACTAAGATAGGTAATAAAACAAGTAATTGCTAAAAACCTATTTTATTTTCTCAAAGAAAAAGCACCTTTGTATGACTTAGAAATGTTACTAAATACCTTTGTAACTATCACATAATTATTTTTAACAAATAGGTTACCTATACGCTATAATTTATGGATTCAATATGAATTTGTTTAACATATATACAGATGTAAAATTTAAATAACATTATTCAAGACTTAACAGATTTTTAAACAGTGACAGAGTTAATAGACTGCATCAAGTAAACTGCAATCAGTACCTTATGGAACATGAAAGGCAATGTCAGAATTATTTATTTGACATAACATTAGTAAATATCTACTCACCATTGATTATTCCAAGTTTGTCAGCTTTTAGAATAGATTATTGGGCAAGGTTAATAATAGGTCAAGTAGATTTTATTATTCATCTCTATTTTGTTGAGTCAATCTCTAAATCTCAAATCTATTCTGTTGTCTGTGTTCTCATTAAACTAAATCAATCAGACATGACTAAATAAATGCATCTCTTTTTATTTCAACATGTGAGAAAAGGTTGGTGACAATTTTAGATCTGTCTAATTTCGTTTAGAAAATGATCACAAAAATCTGTGACAAAAATAGATCTTCCGCAGCTCTCTTGTGCCCCAAAATTTTATTCATTTACTGGGACCATGAAGGAGACTTACTTCTTACTTCCATTGCTTTCCGTTGTCTAATCACGGTTGTTCACTACAGTTATATGATTTTTAAAGGGATATTTACCGTGATTACTTTATGGATGGACTGTAAGCATTCTGTTGATGAATAAATAAAATAAATGGATGAAGCTACGAAAACCCCCATAAGCATGGTGCATGTAACAGCGCTGCAATCGGGAGTTCTATCCACAACCTTATGGTAAATAACCCGTTAATAATCATATAACTATAGGCTTCTATTTTTTTCCAACTAGTGGAGTACTAGTCTATTTTTATAGTAGTACTAGCGACCCGCCCGCCCGGCTTCGCACGGGTGTAATTTACGTGCGAAGCCGGGGCGGGTCGCTAGTTATATATATAAACCTTCCTTGAAAATGTATCTAACTGATGGTGAAAACCGCATCAAAATCCGTTGCGTGGTTTAGGAGGAGTAAGATAATGGTGGATTTTTACAATAAAATTAACAAAAGAAATTGCTATAACTCACAGACACAGAAGTCTGCAGGTTTATGACAGACATTTGATTCACAATTCTCAGCTAGGCCATCTTCAGTAATGATAAAATTATGAGCTCCACCAGCGAATAATTGTTTTGTTATTGCCTTACTTTCCATAGGCACTAAAGTGGGCAGAAATATGTCCCTTTCTGATGGTATGCCTGTATTGCAGTGTTCATTCCAGCCCCAAGCCCACAGGGTGTTGTCAGTTGCTAGACAAATGGTGTGTTCTGATCCTAAGGCAACATCCTTTACTTTTCTGCCTTCTGAAATAGAAATTCATTACATTTACAAAAAATACATATATTGAGTACCCCGCTCTTATCTAAGATTAATGCATTCTGTTGTTCCATTGTTTAGTTTTCCAGCACATTTGTGGATAGTTTCTATGGCTACTCATTGAGTTACATGTCTATACTAATATTCTATACTAATATTATAAAGAGGAAAGATTTGAGTGTTTGTTTGCATTGAATAGGATCCGAAACTACTAAACCGATATGAAAAATTCTTTCACTGTTGGGAAGCTACACTATACCCGAGTGACATAGGCTATATTATATTTAAAAAAAATAGAGATCCTTACTAAAACTCCAATGTAACACAAGGAGTAAAAAAAATAAGATTTACACCTGTGCGAAGCCGGGGTGCGTTGCTAGTATATTATATATATATAGGCTTGAATTTGACTGTCATCTCGCCTAATGTTAAGTGATGATGCGGTCTACTATGGAGCATGCTTGCATAGAAGGAACCAATTTACTCATGACATCAAGACTGTGTGTTTGCTGCTTGCCCCCCTTTCTGATTTTGTCTACTACCCGGATTGTAACTATCGGGGCCCTGCCATGGATATTCAGGCAGAGCATTCCAGTCTAGCGGGTTGCACAATAAAAGTGGGATTCAAAGCACTTCATATGTAATCATATAGAGTAGTGTTTCCCAGACATTGTTCTGCCATAGCCCGGTAATTTTCGTTCTGCCCCTTTGTGACCCACTCAAGTTTTACTTAAAGTAAAGTTTTACAGAAGGACGCCTCTGGTTATTTTATTTAAATAATAAACATTTATTGTTATTAGAAGTTTGTATATATCATGAGATTATGTATTATTAATTAAAAATGTTTTTACTATAACTTTTCAAACTATCTTTTGGTATCAGCTTACGATCGATCGATAGTATTATTTTAAAACGAAGCGGCTCATGCTGCAACCCGTTATTTTATTTTGATGTCCTGGTACCGGGTCCCGACCCACCGAATGGGAAAAGCTGATATAGAGTATAGTCTCTCAAAATAGAGATAGAATTAAGAAATAATTGCACACACCTGGTAACTTTATCAATGTCTTCTGTCCCACAAAATCATTACCCCCCACCTGTCCATAGTTATTGCGTCCCCAAGTATAGAGACGCCCATCTTCCAACCATAGCAGTACATTTGTCCATCCGGTCAGCAGCTTCTTCACAGGTTGCCTTACATCTATATCAATCTTTTGCGGCGTGAATATCTTGTTATACTTCTCTATATTTAGTACTAGCTGACCATGTTTGTTATCACCCCACACATATAAGGCATTCTCGTCCGTTGACCAGGCTACGGTATGCTTCTGTCCGCATGCAATATGAGACATTTTCCCTATGTTAGTTACTTGTGTAAATCTATCCACTGATAGCACATCTTTGCCCAGACCTAGCTGGCCATACTTTCCACAGCCTGTGATCCAAACTTCACCCTTAGTATTTATTACAGCAGTGTGTCGTAGTCCCATAGATACAGCGCCAGCTCTCACTTGGAGCCGTATTGGTTTGACACATGCCAAGAAGTGTTCCTTAGGTAGCCCGAGCTGACCGTGGCTATTTGAACCCCATACAAATAGGAAGTGATCATCTGTCACACCACAACTGAAGTCCCAACCGCATGTAATATTTGTGAAAGTTATGCCGCTTAGAGGCCATGTCCTTTCAAATGTGTGTACTTCAGTTTCAGTCGCCAGCTGGAGCTTAGAGTTCCAACCGCAAGAAAAGAGCCTGCCATCTGTATCAAGCAGAAGCGAATGACCACCACCGCAGGAGATCTGTCTCACATCACAGTTGTAGAATTCAATGGTCACCTTAGTAGGCTTTTCGACCTGTTCGCTAACTGTTCCTAAGCCTAATTGGCCGTGGGAATTAGCTCCCTGAAAACAAACAAAAAATTATTATATTACAATGAGGCTGCTGCATTATTTGGTTCGTACATTTTGGACAAAACTTTTACCTACCCATGTCCACAGCATCATAATTATTTATTAAAGTGGTAAATTGAATAAAATTAATAAGTTACTAATCAAAAAACTTAAATAACTTTACCACTATTGATTGTGGGTTGTTTTGTTTCTCCGTATATATATAGACTGCGTTCCAAAACATATAGTCTTTTGTCGAGTGAAATTCGTTGCACGAATTTTGGTTTCGGAACTGGGTTAATACGGGTAATATTCAAACGGGGTGAATTATGTTTTGGAACGAAGGACTCCATTCTGGCGCGCTCGAGATTATTTCGGACTTATTCTCTCTCGTTGGGATTGTCATTATGTGTAAGAGTGACCGAAATTATCTCGAGCGCGCTAGAATAAGACCGCAGGAAATTTACCCTTGTCAATAATACCATTGACATTTTTGTCATATCAAAATAACCTCAACTGCCTTAAAAAATAAAATTGAGTTTAAAAACTAAATTGTTTTACTCTATTTATTTTGTTTATAATGTTTCTTTCTTAGTTATTTTTTGACAAGCTATGGGCTAGTGGCAGATAAACGGATAAACATGCTGTTTACTGTCAATCATTTCGATTCTGACAGCAGGGTGAAATTTAACGCTGGTTTTTGCAGAGTGAATTATTTCACCTACCGGTTGAATTTTTACTCTCTCTGAGGCGTTCCAAAACACCAGGTGAAAAACTCACAAGGTGTTTTGGAACCAGCATCGAGTGAATTTCACCCTCATCGGGTGAAATTCGCCGGTTTTGGAACGCAGCCATAGTAGTCTTTGGTTTTGTTTTGTTATCATGGATCAGCTCAGCTGTTTCGTTTAATGACATTGACAAATTGACAGTTCAACTCTTATAACTTCACTGTGTTTTTTTTGTTCGTCTAAACAGCTTAAGTTGCTAAGGCCATATTGTCATATTGAAATCTTTTTAAATCAACTTCATAGACTCAATCTTTGATAGAGTTCGAGAGGTTCAAAATCAGAATCAGAAATAATTTATTGTAAAACTGTGAATAGATGGTAAAACATAGTAGGTAGTATCAACAGGTTTGTCATGTACATAATCAAAACATGATGCAGTATGTACATAGTGGCACCACTAGTGCTAAAGAGAAAACTGATAACGCTTCCATTTATATTTTTTTCTGAATGTATCACTTATAATCGCTACATGGATTGTTAGTAAACGGGAAGTGATTAATCACGTCTCATCCGCATCTGTGGAGTTCCAAACTTCGCGCTTGTTTGTGGCATTTGTCGACACCAGAAACTTCCTAAAGTTTATTTCGAATTTTCGATAACAAGACAGTTGCGATATGCCTTCCTACCTACCCACGCTTATCTAACTCGCAGCTGGTCTTTGATAACAAATTGTGGAATAAATTAGCATAATCTGAAGAATTACGAAAGCATTGTTCCATTTATTTAACGACTTTATAATTCGGATAATTGTGGCGATTAAACGGAGGAGTTTATTAATCAGATTCTAAACGAAGACAGATACCTACTTCTATATGTACGTATAGGTACCTACCTAGGTATCAAATTTTGCACGTGATGCCTGTTCATAGTACCTACCTAGGTACCTACTTAATAAGACAGGCATATATCACGTACATCTATCTCAATTCCGCGCTAAACTCAAACGTCTTCGCTGAAATGCGCACATCGTGGCACTTCTCTTCAATACATTATATAATCCTTTCACCCCGTGCTATCTCAAAGAACGTTTCAAACTTTACCACGACCCTGCTTCATCTCGTTCTCTGAGACAGTCACTCTTCTCTCTCTTGTTACTCCCAAACATAAAAGTAGGTACTTTCTATGAAGATGCCTTCTCCGTGAAAGCCATACGGTTGTGGAATTTCCTACCGGTCTCCATTAGACAATCCCAATCTATCAAAATTTTCAAGGCTGGAGTGAAAGACTTTTACCTTTCCCAAGTCTAAAACTGTTCGTTACTGTTGGAAGAGAGTTTTTGGACATACCTGTTGCTCCGAATTCGTGTTGGCTGTTATTTGCTCTGTCATTGTGCGTGTTCCTTGCTGCCCATGCATTGTGTGCTCATAGTGCGAAGGTACTCCAGGGACTTAGGGTATAGTATGTACTTACTTGTCGCGTATATATATAATACTATGTATCATTTAGTAGTATCTATTTAATGGTATAATTAAAAGTGTTTTAGCATCCCCCGTCGATTCTGTTACGTAAATTCTTTCCATCCAATGGTTGTCTGGAAGAGATCGCTTTTAGCGATAAGGCCGCCACTTGTGGCACTAGCTCGTTGTGATTGTGAAGTGTTTTCTATCGTGTTGTAATTTTTATTTCTGGTGTACACAATAAAGAGTTTCTATCCATCTATCTATCTATACGGATAAGGCTAAGTTGGCTATTAGATAGCCCCATTGGCCCAGTAAAGTTGGTAGTGAACCTGCCTTCTGCGTTAGGGACCCGTGGGGCGCGCAGGGGCGTGGGTTCGATTTCCACCTAGGACAAAATAATATTCACGTTATGAACGTTTGTGTTTTTTCTATATCTGGGTGTTAATATCTATTTAAGTAATGTATTTAAAAATATTTATATGTAGGTATGTACTGCCTATATCAGTCTCTTGCAGCCATATTACAAGCTTTACTTAGTTTGGGGTCAGGTGACCGTACGTGTGTGCAAAAATGTCCCAAATATTAGTTTCGTACACCCCAGCTACAGAAAGATTTTCCTGATATTTGTGTGTAACTCCTATAATTAGGTACCTATAATGTCTTGTCGTTGGGAACGATACTCTCGAAGTTGTTGACCATTACACCTATCTTGGACAGATTGTTCAGTTAGGTAAGTCTAACTTAGGCAAAGAGGTCGCCCGAAGAATCCAACTCGGATGGGCAGCGTTCGGGAAATTGCGTGACATCTTCTCGTCCAAGATACCACAGTGCCTAAAGACAAGCGCTATGATTCCACTTTTATTGTGCGAACTGCTAGTCTGTGGAATGCGCTGCCTGAATGGGTGTTCCCCGATAGATACAATCTGGGTGTCTTCAAATCACGAATGAATCGGTTTCTTCTAGGCAAGCGTGCTCCACCGTAGACCGTGCGAGTTGGCGGTCAAGCGAAAGCCTATTATTTATTTAAAATAAAAAAAAGTCTTTTAGTCGTAATATTAAACAGTTTACTTAGTCTTAATAGCGTCAAACAAGTCATAGTCACAGTCAGAGTCAAGCTAAGTAAGTTACGGTCAAGTCAAACTCATGCCCCTGTAAAGTGTTGGAGACTTTACTAGAGGCTCCTATGGAGTTTTGGAAACAACACGAAAATAAACGTTTCACCTCGTTATATCACTTTCCCACAGTCGAGCACGTTTACGAGCACTTAATGAATAATAATTCACCATTTAGTACACATTAACACTAGAAAATACACAAGTTTAGGAAAATAATCCAACGAACCGACATGTTTCTTTCCACGTTGGCGCCAAAACTCCTCACAAGGGTCTTTTTTTTTTTTTTTTTTTTGTTAAAATCTTCTTGAGCGTGGATTCAATGTCCTTTACTCGTAATATTAAACAGTTTACTTTGTCTTAATAGCGTCAAACAAGTCATAGTCACAGTCAGAGTCAAGCTAAGTAAGTCACGGTCAAGTCGAACTCATGCCCCTGTAAAGCGGTGGAGACTTTACAAGAGGCTCCTATGGAGTTTTGGAAACAACACGAAAAGACACGTTTCACCTCGTTATATCACTTGCCCACACTCGAGCACGTTTACGAGCACTTAATGAATAATAATTCACCATTTAGTACACATTAACACTCGAAAATACACAAGTTTAGGAAAATAATCCAACGAGCCGACATGTTTTTTCCGCGTTGGCGCCAAAAACTCACAAGGGTCTTTGACCAGTGTGTGTTGCCAGTGATGACATATGGTACTGGTCCCCTTTTGGAAAAACTCAGTGTCACACAGCGGGCAATGGAGAGAACTATGCTCGGAGTTTTTTTTGCGCGATAGAATCCGAAACGTGGATAATCGCCAAAGAACCAGAGTCACCGATATAGCTATTAAAATTTGCAAGTTGAAGTGGCAATGGGCAGGCCACATCGCTCGAAGAACCGATAACCGATGGGGAAGAAAGGTTCTCGAGTGGAGACCACGAACCGGAAGACGCAGCGTAGGTAGGCCTCCCACTAGATGGACCGACGACATAGTGAGAGTCGCAGGCATCCAGTGGATGCAAAAGGCAGGTTGTCGTTCAGTGTGGAGGTTAAAGGGAGAGGCCTATGTTCAGCAGTGGACGTCATCTGGCTGATAATGATGAATGTCTTGTTAAATACCACCACCTCAGATCAGACAAACAAGGGAGATATGCCTTAGATAGTTACACAAATTTTTACGTTCGTGTTAAAAGGTCAACATTTTCACCACAGAGCTATAGAGTCATATTCATTATAATTATTGCTAAACCGCAACTGTTAAACACCTACGGCTTACAAATTTTTTACTCACACTAAAAACTCGTAGCTGCACTAATGAACTAACTAAATACATAAAAAATAAAGCAACTGGCTAGAGCGTGTCGAGACTCGAGATACGCATATTATGGTAGGGTTCCGTTTTTCGTAGCCAAAGTCATATAATTGTGATCACAATCTTTCGCCACTTTTGTGGGCCACATTTCACAAAATATAGGTAAAAACTTTATAAAAAAGAAACATACCTTGGGGTACGGCTACTTCAAGAAATACTTATATTTTAGGACATTTTCTTATCATAATTTTCTTGGTCGAATTAGGGTCCTATTCAGATTGATCGTAACGACCTTTTAGGAATGAGATATAAGATCATTTCCTTTTAGCAACGAAATTTTGATAGCTTCGTTTTACTCATCATCGTCTCCATCATCATCATTTCAGCCGTAGGACGTCCACTGCTGGACATAGGCCTTCCCATTCGATCTCCAAAGGTCCTGGAAGCGGTTGCGGCCTGCATCCAACGTTTCCCTGCGGTCTTTTTTAGGTCGTCTGTCCATCTTGTGGGTGGACGTCCTACGCTGCGCTTACCGGTCCGTGGTCTCCAATCCAGAACATTTCGGCCCCATCGACCATCTGTTCAAAAAAGTAATGTAGGTATGAAACCTTTTCTTCATTTTAAAAGACTTATTCAACGATATCCCACACGAGGGAAAGCAGCAAAAAAAACCTTTTTATCCCCATTTCGCATGTACCAGAGCCACCCATAAAATGCAATTTTTATTTTTTATACTTTTATAATGTAGATCTATACTTACATTGTAATTGTGAAAGTTTCAAGCACTTGCATTAATAACTAAAGAAGTAAGAAGGTTCTAAAAAAATTGGACGTAGTTACGGACAGACGGACGGACAGAACGAATTTATAAGGGTTCCTTGCCAGGCTACGGAACCCTAAAAATGATATCATCGCAGTCATCGCAGGGTTAGTTCTACTCAAGGCATCAAGCCTGATTTAGGCCAGATGCGTTATCGCACCCGCCACACCACCATCACTCAGTCCAATCACCATCATTTTACCGAAAAAGCAGTTTGATGTCCAATAATAAACTTTCCGCTTTATCGCAAAAGTTACGTACAAAGTTAGTGTGTTGTGAACAGTTTATTTTTTCCAGCGTGCGGGTTTCACCCTCAAAGCCGCTTTGCGATACTTTGCTGAAGCGAAGCCAATAATGCACGCCGCTCGTTCAAACTTGACCCACACACCCACCCGTTCTACTTTTTTAAACAAGCAATGCCCGAAGTGAAGATTTTATATTATACCTACGGCGTATGGCCCGAAGCTTTTAAGGTTAGAGTTTTCTAGCAGAAAAGTTGTTAGCTTTTCAGCCAAGAAATCACCTTTTAAACTATTTTACACACAATTCGTTTACACTTGTTATCGCTTCGAGGTTCGAGCAAAGAAAGAGGGCGATTACTTTTTTTTTTTTTTTTTTTTTTTTTTTTTATGATTGACTTTTACTGTTGGCCTTTTGGCCTCTACAGCTTGACCGGACTAGTTAGCGAACGCAGAGTGCGTTCGGCATAACTTGGTGGTTAAGTTTATAGGCGACTAGCACAAGGGCACCACGAAGGTACGAACCTCGGCTTGGGCCGTCGCCGGGAGTGGGAATCAGACTTGCCCAGGCACCCCAGAGGGGGTGTGCCCTGGAGCCCTAACGGTTTGTTGAACTGAATGATTATTTGGAGAGAATCTAACCGATCTTCTAACAGATCCTGTGGGTCTACGATCCTGCCGGCGGGATCGCTGTGTGTGTGTGTGCCTCTGGTAACCGACGCCTGTACCAAAAACTGAATATTTCCTATTGCTAGGAGCAGTCGGATCGGGCGAGCCCAGCGCCGCCGCGGTGACGACGGCGATGGGGTCGTCCGGGTCGCCCAAGATGTTTCTAGGGCGTCTACGGAGAGCAGGAGGGTCTGTCACGTCTGTCGAGTAGTTGGAGGATTTTACTACAAGAGGATTGGGGTGGTGAGGCGCCGCGTCAAAGTAGCGGCGGGAGGTATACTTAAGGTATTGAATCATGGATGGGAGTTCAACATCGCAGTGCAGATCGGCGTTTCGCATATACCAGCTAGCGCCGACCGCTCTGCGTATGAAGCGGTTTTGAATGACCTGCAACTTGTCCAGATCGATGCGGGAGGCGTGGGCGAATGCCACAGAGGCGTAAGTCATGACGGGGGAGGGCGATTACAATGCAACCGCAACTTATATACTGTGTTCGTTGACAGTTGTCAGCAGTCAACTGTCAACGAATACATATGATGTTTGCTAACACAATAGGGTATTTGACACTGGTGGAAATAAAATATGAAACCTAGCTATATTGAAAGGTTTTATATTAAGAGATTTTTTCAATATTTTATCAATAATAATAATCACTCCTAAATTTAATTATTTAGATTTTAAAATCACGATTTTTTTATCTATGTGTCACGTGACTCGAAAATCCAATCACAGTGCGTGACGTCAACATGGTGATGACAGCACAACCAAAACAAAACAAAGCAAACAGATCGAAATCAAATTCATTTTCTGTAAAAGTTTACTAAATGTATCAATATTAATCGAGTTAATTATGGTGATACTCACTTCAAAATGATTTTCACAAACGTAAATCGACGAAGTTGTTGATATTTGAGAAGTATTCTATCTTCCTTCAAGTCACAACCAATTTCTTCGTATTTCAGCTTTAGAGGGTACAATTATAAATAATTTCGCAAGTATTGCATTCGAAATATTGGGACACTGAGGCACTACACATCAATGATAAGTTTTACGATCCATTTTCAACTAAATAATTTTACAAATAAATAACAACAACGGCAGCATTTCACGGCCGACTGTGACAGATGTTTGTTTATTTACATGGGCAGCATAGAGTAATATAATGGGTAGATTCCGTTCGAAAGATGCGTTCGGGGCACCCAGAGTGAGATTTGAAAATGAATGACAGATGAACATCAGTGTTTTTTTAACCATCGAATTCACTATTGTTCAATTGCAACTGAAGTGTACGCTCAGATACTCGTAACAGCCAAGTTGTGTCACGGTTGTTTTTCACACTGACGATGACGTTGTAAACGGCGATGCTTTATTATATCGCATGCCTTGAACGCAACTCTGTAGTTAAGTATATTGACGTCACAACGTCAATTTGGCGCGTTTTGATGCGTCAATTAAAAATAGAAATAAAAAGAGCTAATAATTATTCAATAAATGAACTAATGGAGGTAAAAGTATTTTTTTGTGTGAATATGCATCATATTCTTTTAATTTAAGGCCATTGCAAAATTTTGTCAATATCCCTATTCAATATACAGTTTCGTTACAATGCTGTTGCTAGTTTATACACATTAAATAGGTATATTGTTTAACAAAGTTCTCATATGAGAGAGACAGGGATCCATCAGAAGCACATGGTAGAGTAGACTATACGTGTGTAAATTTCGACTTAAAATTTATTAGGTAAGTACTGGAATAGGTACGCCATAGGTAATAGGTACTATTGTAATTTTAGTAATCAATCCGTTAGATACTCAAAGGTCATTGGTAGAATACGCCAAAAACTTGGCATAATTATAATATATAGTACTGTAACTACCTACACTCTAAAGGCCGGCGTTTATTCAAGACTAGCCTTGCCTGCGACTTCGTACGCGTAGACTTTCGTAATAATATTTAAGGAATGTACCTGCCAAATTTCAGCTTCGTAGGTCAAGAGCAATAGAAAACTATAAGTACCTATTAGTAGGTATACCATTGATGTAAGTAAAGTTATACACTTACACAATAAACGTCCCTAAAAGGCAGGTCATGTACTAAAAGTGCATAACCTCTTTAAGCTTAGAAACCTTCAAATAAGGTACTAATATAGTACGGTGACTTTCGAGACCTTCCAAGTTTAAAGAGTATTAATTGCTTATGTTTTTAAGTGAGTTCAACCTTTTTTGAATGAAATCGGATTGAGTTTTCCACAGATATACACAACTAGATCTGTGGAGTTTTCAAACATGACTGTGTCAAAATAAAATGTAATTTAAATCAAAAGCACTAAGGAGTATTGATATCAACTTCGAAGCAAATCACCGCCATAATAACTTTCTACCCCTTTTTAACCCCGTTGAATTTCAATAAAATACGAACCACGTCTTGCATTAATTCTGTTAAATGAGGTTTATGAAAAATTTGAAGTAGATTGGACCAAGGAATCACGTTGTCCCATACAAACGTTGCCCACCTTTTTCACCCCCTTAGGGGGTAGAATTTTGGAAAATTCTTTCTTATGGGATGCCTACGTCATACAAAGAACACACCATCCAAGTTTCAGGTCTCTACGATCAGCGGTTTAGGCTGTGCGTTGATCCGTCAGTCAGTCATTCAGGACAAAGCCTTTTATCCTTTTATATGTATAGATCACAGATCTACTATAGATAGATATATAAACATAGGCAAATTATTATATTGCATTTATTAGCTTACCGACATCGGCTTTTTTGTGAAGCCTTCAGATCTGCACGTCACACCGGCCCTGGGGTAGTAGGTATAATAGAGCGAGTAGCGGTCGCTCTAGACGTCTAGGCGCCAGAAATAGGAAAAAAAAATTGAGCGAAAAATAAAATTTCGATGGCGCCTCGGGGCGGGGCGGCATGGCAGGTGACGAGGCACACTTGCGTGGTAAATTTTTAAGAGGAAATATACTTTTAGACCATTCCCTCTATTATAAGCTTATTTTATTCACTGAATATTCTATTATTAGCTGGATTAGCACGTGGAATTAGTACTTTTTATCCCGGAATCGATTCTTGTACGATTGTTTTCAGAAATGAAACGCGCCGAAATACAATTTCGCTCTACTCTACCCGGATCAAAGGCTACGACCGGCGCTGCTGCACGTTGACAAACTCTTAATTTTAACTTTTTAGTAAAACATAATAAACTCGAAATATCCACAGCAAGGCACATACTATTCGTTTAGTTACACAAATTAGCGGAGCGAGTGACCGTAGCGGGGGTAACTGCGAAGCTCTGGGGCCGGGGTAAATTGAATATCTAGCGGGTCATCAGCCGGGCGTCGGTTATTTAATCAACGGCCAAGCTGCACGCTGCATGCTACGAGCTACGGGTAGGTACAGGGGAGGTTTCAAAATTGTTTATTTTCGTGTTTTTAGTTATTGTTTTTTTTTATTTATAACATGTCAGTTTTGTTGCACCATTTTACAGTTGTTTACGTATTCTAGTTACCAATGTGGACCACTTTCATAGTTTCACACGTTGGCCAAATTGTAAGCCACTGCTGCAAACTACAAAATGTTAACGTGTTACCTACCTACGTTAGTATTTAAATACATTTAAATTTTAAATGTCTAAATTGAAATTAAAGAAATATTTACCCACATTTATTTAAAATTCATTGCGTTTGACTCTAACCTGCCTGATGATGCGGTGTGGAACACGCTTGACTAGGAAACCGATTCACGCGTTATTTGAAGACACCCAGATTGTAACTATCGGAGAACATATTCAGGCAGTGCGTTCCACAGACTAGCAGTTCGCACAATAAAAGTGGAATCAAAGCGCGTGTCGTGCCCACTTTGGCGGTCCGATAGAAAAATGGGCATCTGCTGTTCCATACATTTTGTCGAGCGTGAATGACCGTTTTCTATGGAACAGGTGTATTTTTTTTGCGATTTCAGAGTTGGTCCCATAGAAAAAGCTTCAGAAGATCTTTTTGGCACTTTCCGCGTGAGTCCGTATCAGAAGTTCGTCTGAAATGTTTATGTACGATATGTAGCTTAGGTTAGGTAATACTTATATCTGCCCCCCGATTCTACTAAGCAAATTGTCTTTAAATTGTAATTGTTGCGATTTTATTTTAATATTTTTAATACGAAATATTTTTTTATACTAAGTTATAAAATTAGGCGGTTGTATTTTTCTAGTATAAAAAATAATTTAAAACTGTCAATTTTGAGGCAGTTATTTAACTATTAAAATCGCAACAATTACAATTTAAAGACAATTTCTTTAGTAGAATCGAGGCCCTGTACTGATGTTCTAAATATAAGAAATGAAGACGAAACCATGGGGTGGGTGCCAGTTAGTTATTGAATAAATTAACATGAATATGCTTACTTATCTCATCAGCCAGAAGACGTCTACTGCTGAACATAGGCCTCTCCCTTTAACCTCCACACTGAATGACAGCCTGCCTTTTGCATCCACTGGATGCCAGCGACTCTCACGATGTCGTCGGTCCATCTAATAGGAGGCCTACCTACGCTGCGTCTTCCGGTTCGTGGTCTCCACTCCAGAACCTTTCTTCCCCATCGGTTATCGGGTCTTTGAGCGATGTGGCCTGCCCATTGCCACTTCAACTTGCAAATTTTAACAGCTATGTCGAGAAATTTCAACAGTAGAATCTTACTAGCCTTGGGCAAAGATTCGCTTGGGCAGACAATTTTCGAACTTTACAAAGCGTCAGAAAGGTAACTAATTTGTAAATTTTGCAAAGTGCCATGGTATTTGAAAAAGACTATAGTAAGTATGATGTGAACCAAATCTGTGGGAGTTTTCTTGTAACGTAAACAGCAGTGCTATTTTCACCTTCCGCCGGGCCCCGATTCAGCACAGGTCGGTGGCCAATAACTCGCATGATTGGTTTTAGCCTCACGCCCGACTGTGCAACGCCACTCGAACCGTTCGCTTTAAAATTGCTCTTGAAAAACCTGAAAATCTTGCTCGAATGTTTATATTTATACCGATATAGGGACGGTACATAAAATGGCTGGTTTATGATCGCTATAGGCTGGTAAGAACCATGCCTGAGTAGAATCTTCAGACATTTACCAAGGAAAATGTGGAGTTTAGGTAGCGTTATTTCTTCGTTTTACGGCAGATTCAGAAGGCTGCTTATTTAGTGTGCAAAGAAACAGTTCCTTGCTGGTGGTACGCACATAATATACTAGGTGCGCCCCGCGATTTTACCCGCTATCCTACAACAACAGTTATTTTCTTAATTTTTAGAAAAACGTAATAAAACACGCGACTATAATTTTTTTTTCTTCATAGCATAATTTTTTTAAGCCTTACTATTAAAAATTACAAGTTATTTAAGTTACGGATTTTTTTAAAATATTCTTACTATTAAATTAAAAATTGCATGTTATTTAAGTAACTGAAAAAAATGTAGGTTTTCTTAGTATTATATTGACAAAGTTTCATCATACAACAACATACTCAGTGATTTTGAAAAAATCCTATTATGCCTTTCTTTATTTTTTATAATTAATAACTAACCGATTTTCATCAGCGTAGCATGAATTTCTTTTATATACAGGGTTACGCGGAAAGGGTGTACTAAGCCGAAAAGGGTCCATACTGCCCATCATTACGAACAACTTTTACTAAGGGAGCAACTCGGAAACCTCGAAAAAAAAAACTACTGTTCCATACAATTTCTCAGGTGTGAATCGTTTTCTATAGATCATGCAGCGGACTTTTTTTTGGGATTTCAGAATTGCTCATTATGATGTTACTGCTCATATTGTTGTTGTTGCTCATAAAAAGTTGTTCATAATGATAGGTAAGGTACTATTGACCCATTTCGGCTTAGTACACCCTTTCCACATAACCCAGTACATACAAACTTTAGGGGTCTACTGCTTTATAAGTGGAATTTATTTCTCCAGTATAATAAAACAGATTTTGTGATATATCATTTGTTTGTATGTGTCATTGTGTATGTTTTATTATACTGGAGGAATAATATAAAATAAATAAAAACGCCTTTTATATATTACAAACAAAATAAGTAAATAACAGTGATTGACTATATCTAATGTTTATAGGATATCTTTTTTTATATATTTAACCACCTATGATTATATTATCTAATTTTCGTGTTTAATTTATGTAATCATAAACAAAGTAGGTAACTAAAATAATTTACACGCCACCGTACGATCTTGAAAATCAGTCCATAAAATCTGAACGAGTGTTTTATGGAAGGGTATAAAATAAATGACAGAATATGGCGTATTTTTGTGGCCCCGGTCTGACTTTTATGGCGTGTGTATAAAATAGCTATGATGGCACCACATACACTATAAAATCTGACCATAAAGCAATACAAGTAAAAAAGCAGGCAAAGATGCGTCCGTGAAAAAGGGTTGCAGCTTACTTCTATCAGCATATTAATATAATATTGAAGCTGAAGTAGGAGCCGAATAGGAAAGTTCCAAGTAATCCACTCATATAGCTAAAATAAACAAGGGAGATATGGTAAGGTGGCATAGTGTGTGCGAACCCATCTGGCCTAAATCAGGCTTGATGCGTTTAATCAAACTCACCCAGCACATGAGCTTGTCGCCCTGTATCTGCATGTGGACATATTGGTGTCGTTACAAGTTTCATAATGTGCGTAAAATTGAGTAAGTGAGTCGTAGGTACTTACAATTTACAGGAAAATAAGGTGAAAAAAAATTAAGAAAAATTTTGACATTTGAACACGGACGATAATAGCATGTGTCCTAATGTTTCATTTTCTACAAATAACAAGCTTAGCGAAGGATACAGCTATAAATACCTACGTTACACACACCTACTGAAAAATGGTTTAGATTGGCTGATACATTTCTGAGATATAAGCGTTTAAAGTTTTTGTGGGGAAGTTTGTGTTTTTATAGTATTAGTATGGCGCAAGCACGGTTTTTAACTTCATTACTTGCTATCACAGAAAGAAAAGAAAAAAAAAAACGTTTCTTGCTATAGTGCGCTCTCTTTCTAGCATCTAGCATATTTTTGAACAACTTCCGTTGAACGGCTCTATTGATGATCAGCTTTTTTATGAGATAAATTTTTTTGGACACATGCCTATTGTTTTGAGGCATATCTCCCTTGTTTGTCTGATCTGAGCTAAAACGTCTCATTATAGGTCCTGTGCACTGTTGTATCACCATAAAACTTAGAGAACAACTAATTTTGTACCTACCTACAAGTACCTACCAACTACAGTAAAAATAGATAATTATATTACGATGGTAAAATCTCGGTATCTAAATATGAAATATACTGTGGGCGATATTCGATACGTAAAATATGTATCGCATATGGTGCAAACGATACAAAGCAGTTGCATGTGCACCATTGGTTAGTGGTGCATACGGTACAAGGTGAAAACGTTAGTTGCGTTTGCGTTTAAGTAAAACGCAAACGGTACATCGAGCAATTTTCAATTTCAAAATTCAAAATTTGTATTGAATTTGACTGTTTTTTTTCCCGCATCGAATATTAATGCGTACTTCGCCCACTAGTATGTCGGATTTTAGTAGGTCACAACAAAAAAATACCGTAATAAGTATTACTGTAGATCCGAGTAGCAAGAGTCAACCCTAGAGAAACGATTCGTATGTCAGGGACAGACTGTACCTACATTTTCTCTTACTAGTTACTTACGCTCACATGTCACGGCGGTAAAAACGGTGGCAAATAGCGGAGAGGTAACACACCGTCTCAATGGTCGTTACTAAATATTTGAACGGGCCGCAATGCGCTGGGCCCTAAATAAAACATGGTCTCTTCGACCGGAGTGAATTTTTCAAGTGTGCTGGCCCTTCGTCCTTAGAGAGTAGTGCTGCGATGAATTTCTGACCCGTAAATCGATCACCTTCAAGCGTTTTAGAAAGGTTACATAGTGTGCCATGCTGATGATTACCAATGTTTGATAAGGTCGAAAGATATACCGAAATGTCTTACTTCGATAAACGGAATGCCTAAATCTCAACAAAAGCTTCAAATTGGACAAAATTAAAGCAGGTCTTAAACACTGTATTTCACGTACAAAGTCCGTATTCTCTTAGTTACACTACAGTGATTTGCATTACTTTCCACGGAGTTAAAATAAGGAGTACCGACGTAAAATGTAAATTTGGGTCTCTCCTGAATGTAAAGTTCACGCTAGATTTTATTTTTATGGAGCAGACGCAAACTGAATTTTGAAATCTCAATGGGGTTTAATGAAATTTTATGTTTGTAAGGGCAGGTAGGTGTTTAGGTTTTTATTCGTTAGGCGTCCTAGGTACCTATTTAAGCTCTGTCTGGGGTCAAAGTAATCTTTTTGCAGAGAAGGCTCTAAGTACATTATCTCTGAAGTGGAAAAAGGTTGCATTTGAACATTTATAGAATATTAAAACGCGTATACAGGGTTACCCAGAAAGGATGTACTAAGCCGAAAGAGATCCGTTACACTCATCATCATTAATTCCATTGTTTTTGTCTGTATGACTGTAGTATGAATTAGCGTTTCTATGGAACAGTTGATATTTATTTCGCGATTTCAGGATTGGTCCCATAGTAAAAGTTGTTCATTTCCACCCACGATAAAAAGGGAAAACGTCAAGTATTCTAAAATATTTAATTACTAGTAGGTAAGCATAACTTAAGCATTGCCGTCCAGCGTGGTTATACCCAGTAAATGCATGAGGTATAATACGGCTGATAGACGTTTTTTTTTTTTTTTTATAAGCGACTTTTACTATTGGCCTTTTGGCCTCTACAGCTTGACCGGACTAGTTAGCGAACGCAGAGTGCGTTCGGCATAACTTGGTGGTTAAGTTTATAGGCGACTAGCACAAGGGCACCTCGAAGGTACGAACCTCGGCTTGGGCCGTCGCCGGGAGTGGGAATCAGACTTGCCCAGGCACCCCAGAGGGGGTGTGCCCTGGAGCCCTAACGGTTTGTTGAACTGAATGATTATTTGGAGAGAATCTAACCGATCTTCTAACAGATCCTGTGGGTCTACGATCCTGCCGGCGGGATCGCTGTGTGTGTGTGTGCCTCTGGTAACCGACGCCTGTACCAAAAACTGAATATTTCCTATTGCTAGGGCTGCTATTGCTAGGGCTGATAGACGCCTGCAGCACCTCTTTATATATGGCTCCCTGGGCCGCCAAACCGCGCCCTACCCTAACGCCGGTACTGGTTATACCGCCAGCATGCTGGGTAGGCCGCTAACTAGTGGTTTAGTGTGTTTTTAAGAATATAAGTAAATTTTAAAGTTTTGTAGCAGCTTGAATTAAGTTTAGGGGAGATTTTACTAAAATCAGTTGCTCTATATCTTGCCTGTACTTAATAATGAATTTACTTGAAGATTTACAAAGTTCTTCCTTTAGTTATTTTTTATTTATAAAACGGGGACCTGCCTCCCTTTGATTTTTTACTAAAGCTTTTTCCGCATAGAAATAAGGTATTAAAAATTTAATATTAGATCGTAGCGCACTTTTTCCTCGTCAGTCGAGGAGAGGCAATAAAAATAAATCAAGAATTCGCAATGTCTCAAGTTCCATATCCTTGATAAGGTAGAAAGAAAAGATCATAAAGTAGTCGTTAACTTTATGCATGGTCCTGAATTTAATTAATATTATTGTTTGAATCAATATTAATTTGAATAAAAAAACAGAGTTTCCTCATCAAAACTTTTGCTGAAGGGAACCACAAACCAAAACGTCATCTGCGTATACGTTTTTTTGTTTTTGTTGATTAAAAAAAACTATCATTAGGCATGATGACTAATATTTTTTTATTACCTCATAAAAAGCTGATCATAAATACATCAACAAAAACAAAATTAAAATTAGTTCAAAAATAAATAAGACATAAGCATTTTAATTTAATTTAATTTCATGTTAGACAGAGAGCGCACTATACTGAGCCGTGACGTCACGGCTCAGGAGCGCCATACGAATGCTATACTAACACACGCTTTGCGAGAAAGGGATGGAACATCCCCTCTCTATCCCCACCTAAAACTTTAAATACTCAGAGAATACTTTTAATACTATCTCAGAGATTTATCAGCCAATTAAAATTATTTATTCAGTATGTGTAATGTATTTACTTATATTTATCGCTAAGCCGGTTATTTGTAATAAATTCATCATCATCATCATCAGCCAGAAGACGTCCACTGCTGAACATAGGCCTCCCCCTTTAACCTCCACATTGAACGACAGCCTGCCTTTTGCATCCACTGGATGACAGCGACTCTTACTATGTCGTCGGTCCATCTAGTGGGAGGCCTACCTACGCTGCGTCTTCCGGTTAAATTAATCCTGTAATAAATTAAACATTAGGAATCATGCCTATTTCTATAATATACGAAACTACCTCTGAAGTATGACCTACCGACCAAAAAAATAATCATCAAATTCAATTTATAATTGGTGGAGTATGTGGTGGCAAAAACATCAAAAAGGTTGAATTGAGAACCTCCTTCTTTTTGACATTGGTTAATAAAATAGAACCTTATAAAGTTATATGATTATTTACGTGATATTTACCGTGGTAATCATATAACTTTAGTGAACAACCGTGATAGTTTAAAACAGAACCTTATAAATCTGTTCACAAAGGGCGGAGCAAAGATTTCATACTATACTAATGATCGTTGGCTCGGAGTAAATGGTGTACTTAAATAATTATTTAAACTAACGGACCGATTTGAGAACTTCCTTCCTGAAGTCAACTATAAAGACGGATTCGTTGTCATTCGAAGCATCTTGCAAAATTCCATGAAGGTATGTAGGAATGCATAAAAGTACTTATATACGCTATGTAAAGGCGTAGCTTTTCAAAGTACTATGGATTATATTATTTTGCTCGGCTTTGAAAAACCCTGTGGAAGCCAAACGTGGCATAGCATAGTTCAGGCTCTCAGTCAGGGCATAGTTGCCCTGTCTGAGCTTATGGTATTCAATAAAACAAAACTAAGGAAACTGATACTTATCCGTATACGCTTGATACCGTGTCAAACCAAAGTTACAAGTTTTTAACCTTTTGACTTCAAAAAAGGAGGAAGGTTCTCAATTCAGCGAGTATTTTTTCAAATTCTGTTTTATGTATGTACTTCGATTACGCGATCTGTGAACCAATTTGCGTGTTTCTTTTTTTATCATGTAGATAAAACTTTCGAGATGATCCTACAAAAATTTCAATAATTTTGGCTCAGTCGTTTTTAAACCAGCTTCAGTAATATGGATAATGTTAAAAATACTAATTCTAAAAACCACAAAATACAAACATTATTACATATTTTTACTAAACAAAATACAATACAAATACAGTTAGACTGCCCATAGACCATTGAAGGTCTAAAGACAATCCAAATGCCCACTACCAGTTGGCAGCGTACCCAGCATGCTGCAATATTTTTACGGACTTTGAAGTTCTGACGGATTTTGACAGTATGACAATTCGGAAATGGTTTTTTTATGAACATTTTTGAAATCTTTTTCCAATTAACCTTATACAACAACCAAAAACTTGACTGTTACTATATCTATATATATATTTTTTACTTTCTGAACATCATAGTGTCCACCCGCAGTGCAGGCAAAGAATTGTTCACTTATTACGACACTCCCCGTATATCATCCGTATATAGTAATTTTTTTGGTAATTTGCTGTCTCGTAGCAAGTCTTGCTACGCCGTACCCCTGACGTAGACCTCCGCTACGGGCCTGTCGTAGCTGGCTTAGTACGTTTCGTTTCGCACTCGTTTGCTTGGAAATCCAGGAAGCCGCTTCGTTGCATTCAAGCCGTTTTGTGAATTAGCTTCTACAGTAGGCTAGCTTTTAATTTTTACGTTGGACTTGTCATTTTACAAACTGCTCGTAATATAGGATTTTATTAAATCGTAGGTAAGAACACTCCTGATCAAGTCACCCATCAAATAAAAAAGAAACTACTTAAATCAAAATCGATTCAGCCGTTTGGGAGCTACGATGCTACAGCCGGACACACATACACACAGACACAGAGGCACAGACACACGGACACACAGACACACGGACACACGGACACACGGGCACACGGACACACGGGCACATAGACACACAGAAACACATACACATGGACACACAGATACACAGATACATATACACATATACTCATAGACACATAGATACACAGATACATAGAAACACAGATAGGTACACACGTTAAACTTATAACACCCCAATTTTGGTTTCGGGTCGGGGATTAAAAACAAGTACTAAGTAATAAAGAACCTTTCTGATTATATATAAATACTTTAATTATAGTGTGCAATTAGGCATATTACTTATTTAAATTAAATAAATGGTGGGTTGTTGGTTGTATGTAACCATGTTGTATGGTTTCAAAGTTTCCCAATGTTATAGTTTCCGATTCGTTGAAATTTATGGTACCTAACTGAATACTTATTTTATGGAAACTGGCGTAGGGTTCACACATTTCGTTTATATTATACTTGAATTACTCACTCACGTATAACATGTGACGTATTTACGTCACGTAGTTACAATCTTGGTATCTTCAAGCCACGAGTGAATCGGTTTCTTTTAGGCAAGCGTGCTCCATCTTAGACCGCGACATCGCATGGCAGCCAAGTCTTATTCAGAAAAAGCTTGGTGCAAAGAGAAAAAAACCCAAACGCGCGCGCACTCCTCAAAAATTCGCCTAATGCGGTTGAATTTATAGTCAAAGTAACCAGCTTAATCTTATGTGATTAAATCTCGTGATAAAAAAAATTGATACATATAAAAAAAAAAAAAAAAACATGACATGCACCCACATGCACTGGGCCAGCTCAGTGGATTAGGGCCCACCTCACTCTCGCTCTCTCTCTCTCTCTCTCTAAGAGAAGGCCTGTCCCAGCAGTGAGAACGAAAAAGGCTGAAATGATGATGTTTTTTTTAAATAATATTTCCTGTTTTCCAGGAGTTTAGCGTCGTACTCCGTACCGTGCATTTGCCAGTTTCAAGCATTAGGTACTTTATTATCAAGTTTGATGAAATATTGTCTAACAAGTCGCATAGTCGTAGTTTAATTTGTATTCTTTTTTCGGTGTGTAATAAAAAGACATTTTATTGTATTGTATAGTCACAGTCAGAGTCAAGTCAAGTAAGTCACGGTCAAGTTAAAATCCCTATTAGTAAAGTGGTGGAGACTTTACAAGAAGCTTCTATGGAGCTTTGGAAACAGCACAAAAATACATGTTTCACCGCATTATATCACTATCCCACACTAAATATTAACCCACCATTATTAACACTCGAAAATACACAAGTTTACAAAAGTAAAACAACTAGCTATGTTTTTTTCATGAAGGCGCCAAAACCCATGATGATGATGACATATTTCTCTGTGACTGGTGGATGGCTATTTGTGTTAGCGTTTTCATCCGCAGCGGATATGGCACTCCTCCAGTGTTTCGAAGCGGTTGGCACTGTTGCCTCCACATCCAGTGTATTCAAATGGTACACATTTCATTACGTTATAGTTGAAAGCGTATCTGTTAAAAAAATAAGTAGGAATGTTTATTTAGCTGCACATGGCGGTTTTACCCGCGCAGACATTTTCTATGGAACCATATATTTTGTTGGGATAAAATGTCTTTTAGTTTTAGTATCTTTTTTATTCTCCGGTCTTGCAACTGAAGGATCTTTATGCAAAAAAATATAAATTAATTAATTCTAATTAATACCCTTGGTAAAATAACGGATAATATTCAAACAGCTAAACAGATTTTCATGAATCATATAGCAAAAGACACTTCATCAAGTCACCTTTCAAGCAAAAAACCTAAATCAAAAGCAGTTCAGCCGATTGGACTACAAACCGGTTGGCTACGATGCCACAGACAGATTCACAGATACACAGACACACACACGTTAAACTTATAACACCCCTCTTTTTGCGTCAGGGGTTAATTGAAATAATGGTAAATAGGTACCTACATCACTGCAGCGACAGAAGCATTTATGGACAAACGTAATAATATGGGCGGAGGCGTAGCCGAGGCAGACGTGAGTCCATAAACATGGTTAGTCCATGACATGGTGGCGTTTCTATACAAACTATATCTATGCTATACGAACACAATTTTTTTTCTTCTGCACTTCCATATACGTATAGTCGATATGACAACGCTGGAGGGACTGCAATACTGCCCAAGTCTCGACTGAATCGAAGGCTTTCTCATAGTCCACAAACGCTGTTTATTAAACTATTCTAATGAACTAATCTATTTAAGTATGTATTTAAAACTATATATGTATGTATATCAGTCTCTGGCAGCCATATCACAAGCTTTGCTTAGTTTGGGGTCAGATGACCGTGTGTGCAAAAATGTCCCAAATATTAATTATTTATTATTATTATTATATATATATAAAAGCGAAATTCATCTATGTTATAATATAATTATTCTGCTTACTTTGTGAAGTTTTGTCCAACAGAAAATCCAGGATGAATTGGAGTTTTGCACCGATCAAAAAGATCTTTATGATTGTAATGAGCTAAAAATAAACAGACAAGTATGAGTAGGACTCGTGCTCTGAGGGTTCCGTCCAACGGAACCAATAGAGTGCTAGAGTCCAAACAAAAAAGTTTAAATATTGAAAGACAAACTTAACATTGTAGTGTTAGTTTGTAATCGCCAAACAATATTTTTTGTATGATATATATTTAGTTATTAATTTTTGATATAACTTCTAATTAACAACTTTCGGATTTTTTCCTTTATAGGTATGTGCTGTAAGACCTTGCCTCTTACTAAATTTCATGATTCTAGGTCAACGGGAAGTACCCTATAAGATTCCCTTGTGAAATCGTAAAATATGCGAAAACATGCGACATAAACGGTCATATCTTTTGATCGCGTTGACTTACAAATTTGATTTTTTCACAGCTGTAAGAAACCGTAACTTCAAGTATTCGATTTAAATTTCAACTTAATATCGTTACGCATTTCTGAGAAAAAAGGTCTTGACAGACGGACAGACGGACAACAAAGTGATCCTATAAGGGTTTAGTTTTTTCCGTTTGAGGTACGAAACCCTAAAAATTATAATGGTGATGAATGAATAAAATTATTGATTAATTAATTAATGACATGTCTAGGATATTCTTTGATATCACAGACCTACAGATAATAAGTCTGTGCTTATTTTTTTTTTACTTAATCAATATAAGTACATTTAATCTAACTACCTATACCACCATCTATTGAACCTACTGCACCAAAAGTGCACCGTTTTTAGTTAATTGAGTATGGATCTACGTCTGGTCGGCAACTCGCTTGGTGATAAGCGAAGGTGTGGCCAAAGATGGAGCACGTAGATCTAAAAGAAATCTAGTCACATCTTTCAATTCAAGTTGGGCAAGGACGTTGTATACCCTATTACAACGTCCTTGAAGTTGGGTTACCCATAGACCGATAAAGGTAGAGATA
This sequence comes from Agriopis aurantiaria, assembly GCA_914767915.1. NCBI lineage: Eukaryota > Metazoa > Arthropoda > Insecta > Lepidoptera > Geometridae > Agriopis > Agriopis aurantiaria. The sequence continues at coordinate 14,811,746 of OU611982.1, read as the reverse complement.
ATCCAAATGCTCAAGCCACGCTCAAGCACAATGCTTTTTTTTTGGTTGTTAAAATTTTCATGACCGTGGATTCAATGTCCTTTAGTTGTAATATTAAACAGTTTACATAGTCTTAATAGCGTCAAACAAGTCATAGTCACAGTCAGAGTCAAGCTAAGTAAGTCACGGTCAAGTCAAACTCATGCCCCTGTAAAGTGGTGGAGACTTTACAAGAGGCTCCTATGGAGTTTTGGAAACAACACGAAAAGACACGTTTCACCTCGTTATATCACTTACCCACACACGAGCACGTTTACGAGCACTTTATGAATAATAATTCACCATTTAGTACACATTAACACTCGAAAATACACAAGTTTAGGAAAATAATCCAACGAGCCGACATGTTTTTTTCTACGTTGGCGCCAAAACTCCAAGCACAATGCTGGTCAGCAGTGTAGCCAGCATGCTGATAGTATTGCCATGTATATCTAATTCTTATAGTCCTTTTCAAATAGCATGTCACTTGACAGGTGGTTTAAAAGTACGATAGAATGTAAAGTGATTCGTAAATATTGATTGTGACGTCACAGAACTAATTAAAAGATTTAAAATTTACCGCGAAAACATATAGCTAAGCGCCACTATGAAAGCTAGTTGTAAAAACTAGTCTGCTAGTGGTAGTTGTCAAGTACCATGCTATTTGAAAAGGACTATAGTTCTTCATCGGAGAATTTTGGCATCAACCCTTTCGTACATTTGCCAGGTCAAGTATTGAAATATTTTCGAATTTTAAAACAACACGAAAATAGGGTACATGTTCCACCTCTTTATATCACTTCCCCACACTCTTCTCAGCACGTTCACTAACACTTATGAAAGTTAACTGTTAATACACATTAAAAGTAAAAAATACACAAGCTTAGCCAAATAATACAATGAGGTGACATGTTTTTTTTTAAGATGGCGCAAGGTTGGCGCCATAAACTCCCATAAATGCTATCATACTAATTATGATATGATAACATAAATATGGTACAGTTTGGGTACAGTATAGTCTATGGATCAGCTCACGTGTTTTTTTATGCCTAGGTTTCAAATGCACAAATATGATGAGCGAAGACATTACAACCACTTTGAAAATTTGGTTCATTGTGTTTTGCAGGTGTATTAGCAGAAACGGGCTTCTTTATTCAGCATCGACATGAAAAAACAATTAGTATAGTCAATCAAATTTGAGTAAGAGAGTAAATAGATACCTAATTGAGTAACATTCGAGTAACTATAGTATGTAATCCGGGAGGACTACACACTATAGTTTTTAAATTCGGTCAAAAAAAGGCTAGCGTATAATCTAATCATCATTATCATTTCAGCCATAGGAAGTCCCCTGTTGGAAATAAGCCTCCCTCCCCATCGATCTCCAAAAGGGCCGGTTGGAAGCGGCCTGCATCCAGCGTTTCCCTGCAGTATAATCGAATGGTTCGTGTAAATATACACAAGGGTGCGTCAGCCTGTCGCTTTGCAGTCGCTTGGCTTGATACACTGCCGTATGTCTAGATTGTGAGTCAGGGTTGTCTTCAGGAAAATTAATAAACTGAGAAAAGAAAAATGTATGCTAGAAGTTGCTAATGGTTGCTTGAAATTTATTAGTTCTCTGCTCAAGAGATTAAATAGTCAGTATAAATCACAGTAACTAATAATTAAAATTTTCGCTCTGCCATCGCTGACAGAGAAACAAATGGCACTGATGGCACTGCCAACATTTCAATTAATTTGTAAAAATCTGTCACAAAATCTTGTCTGTGTAAGAACTAAGACACTATGTACTAATATTATTAGTTTAAGAATTTTGTTCTAGAGATAATTCAATGCTTTTTGTGAAAATCTAGTATGTACCTATTAATCATTTTGATGTACGATACCCTGCAAACAAATCATTAAACTAATTCAAATTCAGGGTGTCATTTAATAGACCAGTGCAGAAGCCTTTAAAATGGTAAATTTATTTCAATTTCTTTTTTTTTTGTAAAAGGTAAACATAAAAAACCAAAAACTTGATTATTTGAATTTTTCACATACATTTTGAGGTTATGTGAAAAACAGTGTGGAGACAAAAGTTGTAGATATTTTTATTTCCTACAACTTTGCCAATTTACTTTTTTCCGTAGGACTTGTAGTTTTGCCGGAAATCAAGATAAACGGTTTTTTACCCTTAAAGGTCCACACCTCCACTTCCCGACCTCAGATCGCCCGTAAATTATTTTTCCTTTCATTTTTGTTATATTCTCTTTCTTGTCCAATGGGTTTCATCCTACTAAATAAAAAAAAAATTGTTTCAAAAATTTATAAATATTCGTGCATCGCGGATTCGCGGCTGATGCGACAATAAGTCTTCGCACTATGAAAATGTATGGCGCCGCTTCCGAGGTCTGCGTCAGACGCGTGCGACATGCGTGCGACCAACGACTGACGTCGCCATACAGTTTCAAATCGCATCAGCCGCGCGTGTAAAAGTGCTAACAGACGTGTGGATTTGGTTGACCACTGTCCAACCATCGGGAGGGAAAGATAGAATAATATATTCCCCTCTTTTTCTCTCCCGTTGTTCAGACGGCGGTTGAGGTCAACCAAATCCACACGTCTGTTAGCACCTTTAGACGCACGCGCGGCTGCGATCGGCCGCGATGCACGGAAGTCTGCAGTGTCTTTTTTATTTTCATTACTAGCTGACCCAACAGAAGTTGTCCTGTCAAGAATGACAAAAAAGTTTAAGTTGTAAAGTTTTCTGAAATAGTCCAATTTGCTGCGCAATATTCTTAATTTTTCTTTTCCGTAAGAACCTTCTACAAAGTTTAAAAAAACAACCAATTACGGTTGTATTAAAATAAGGTTGACTTTTCCTAAATTTTCCTTTTTTTAAGTTTGTTAAATTATAGTGTTCTCCATCAAATTGGATGCAGAACATACATATACAAATCTATTAATCTGTTTTATTTACTATTTATTATTAATATCTTTATCACTGCAATCGCATAGTAAAAAAAAAAAATGAATATTTTCCCCAAGGAAATGGGAAAATTATACCATGCATTTAATCTTTACTTGTATTAGGGGAGACCTAGGAGAGTTGTGACAGAGGTGAGTTGTGACAAGCACGATTTCTCCCAACCTATTATAGGTAGCGAGCTGGCAAAACCGCATGCATGACGCTTTCGATACGCGCTACTCGACTCAGTACTTGCCGGCGACGCACGAGTCGCTGTTGCGTAAATACGACGGCTGTGTGCAAAAAAATTCAAAAAGTAAGTTTTTCTTCAAAATTTTATTTGAATTTATATCATTACTTATTATATGTGCTTTGCTTTCTTATTTTTTCTTAAGTTGTATGGTTATTCAACTCTCAAAACGATGCAATAATTTTTTGTGTGCGCATCGTATTTAGAAAATATGAATGATTATCCAGATCAAGTCGTCATTTGAAACACCTAGGCGAGTTGTGACAGCCTGTCACAACTCTCCTATATTACTCCATTTTTAACCTTGGCTAATTCCTTAATGTTTTTTATTAATTTTTGATTTTTGTTTATGTCTTAGTCGGTAGGTACATAATGTATATAATGGCATACTGCATGCTGAATGGCTCTTTTTTGTTTCAGAATGCCTAATAACTATACACGAAAGACTGATAGAGGAACCGCTAGTGTCGAAATATACGACCTAGCTTTTGAAGAAGTTAAGTTAAAAAATAACAGTTTAAGAGATGCTGCGGCCTCTTACAATCTAAACTACATGTCTTTATCAAGATATATTAAGAAGAAAGAGACTTTTCAAGCAAACCCAGAAGGCGAAGCTCCGTCTATGGGTAATACCATTCCGGCTATTTTTACAGAAGAGGAGAATATATTAAGCGACTATTTGTTAACATATGCAGCATCTAATTATGGTCTGACAACGAAAGAAACTAGAGTCATTGCATATAAGTTAGCCAAAAAATATAGTAAAAAAGTTCCAGAGTCATGGGACAAAAATGAAAAGCAGGAGAAGTGTGGCTCAAGCTATTTATGCAATGACATCCTAATTTGAGAATGTTAATATGTTAATTTTATTGATACTTAAGCATAATAAAAGTACTTTTTCCTAAAAAAACATGTTTGATTTATTAATATTAAGTGTTATGATATTTTTTATATCTGATATAATGCTGTCACAACTTACCTCGGTGCCTGTCACAACTTACCTCGGTAGTAGGAGAGTTGTGACAGGGGGAGTGGTCTTTAATTATGTCGATTTTCTCAGAAACCATGATACTTAAATTAGTTTTGGTGATTGGTTTAAAAACAGAAGGAATGCCGCTAAATTAATCACAAGGGTCATAACTGTGGAATGTTTCTTGAGCGAAATATGGCCCCAAAAGTAAAAACTGTCACAACCCTCCTAGGTCTCCCCTACTATAAAATGAACGATTCTTCAAATTGCTAAAAAAATTCATTTACTTGCCTTTCATAAAATTATGTTTTTATTCGCTTGGTGGGCTATGGAGCAATAAAATATTTTTATCAAGAACAAGTTGATAAACGTGAAACTATAATGTACAAATAATTATAATACACTGGTTGAATTATTGAAATAATGCAGGGTTACGCGGAAATGGTGTAATGAGCCGAAAGGGGTCTGTTATATTCATCACGATGAACAACTTTTACTATGGGACCAAACCTGAAACCGCAGGAAAAATACCAGCTGTTCCATACATTTTGCCGAATGTCAATGACCGTTTTTAGGGTTCCGTATCCAAAGGGTAAAATTGGGACCCTATTACTAAGCCTACGACGTCTGGCTGTCTGTCTGTCTGTCTGTCCGTTTGTCCGTCTGTTATTGCGAACCGAAATAGATAGTCATTTGATATTTTTACATGTTACAGCGGATTAATTAAAAAAATATAAAAATAAATCAAAAAGTAAAAAACTAAATGAGGTCCCCATACAACAAGCGTATTTTTTACATATTTTTGTATCAGCTTTTATGTAAAAACGGTAATAGGTACGTCCAAGCGTCAAACTTGGCATAATTAAACCCGCTCCAAAGTAAAACAAATGGCCAAGTGCGAGTCGGTGAAACAGTTCTTACCAAGTTCATTACCAAGTTATAACTGGTAATTTCGTTATTGAAGTTTGTGGTGGTACGGAACACTCAGTGCGCGAGCCCGACTCCCACATGGCCAGTTTATTTATGGAACAGCTGTTTTTTTGTTGCGATTTCAGAGTTGCTCTCTTAGTAGAAGTTGTTCATAACGATGTTTACTATGGGCCCCTTTCAGCTTATTACACCTTTTCCGCGTACCTAGTATTCCCATTGACCTCACTTCTTATCGATACAATGCACGAATGCAGAACACGAAATTGTTTTTTTTTTGTTTTTACCATTCAATGAGAACTGACACATCTAGAAGTTAGTATAGTCAGTAACACCTGCAAAATGTCAGTGGTTATACAGTTAGTAAGAATTATTGAAGTAATTCTAGTCGTATTAATGACATTTATATTACAAAGCGGTGCACATTCAAACTATGTTGATTATCTAGTACAATACGTGATAACGCCTAAAATACAACCATTATACCAACAATATGCGCTATCTAGGACCGTGGGTAAGATACGCCTTTGCAAAAAAACATATCACGAATTATTGACAGAATTATTTTACAAGGAACATATTAATTTAATAACATAAAAAAGCCTTAAATATAAGAGAACTTATTTGAGTTGAGACCTTATTACCTTACCTTATTTGAGACCATGGTCTCAAACTGCAGGTTATATCATTTTAGAGGCCAAATTTTTTTTGGTTGTTTTTAATACATAATTGATACAAGTCATGGAACAAAAGTTGTACCGTATGATGCAGGGTCCTACGAGAAGATTTAGGTGAATTAAAAATAACCCTGTATAACGGTTGTTAGAGCTAAATAACTTGGAGCGTGTATAACAATATGAGTAACTTAACTTACGCCCTTTCTTCTTTTGTAGATTGACAACGAAATGGTTTACTACTCCACTTTTTATTCACAGAAGAGAAAAAAAAAATCGTTTAAAAACGCGTTGACGTAAATAAGAATGTTCACTCGTATGCCTGGTAACAGATGGTCCTTCTCTTTTCCGTTCTATCTACTTCTCTTTTCTGTGTTTTTATTTATTGATTTTATTGATGTTTAGCTTACCTAGTCAAGCTGAAGTTTAGTTAGATTATAAAATATTTAGAGGTAGTCTAAATAGTAAACTAATTAAGCCCACATTACATTACATTACAACCTATGTGCTTAAATTAACTTGCAATATGCAAAAATTACACGTTAACTAAGAATATTGCGAATCAGGCCAATGAACGATGACGATGGATGTAGGGTAGGCATTGAATTTTATTAAAGCTGTAAACTTACATGATTTTAATTATCCACGGATACTGCTTCTAGTAATCGATACTGTCGTTTTATTCCGACACAAGATAAGTATTTATACGCCGATGATGATTATTTCGCTTTATATATATTTAAAATCTGGGGTCTAGCTCGGACATTTGATAATAGGCATTGGTGGGGCCGAAACCAACACCAATAGGCATGTTATAATAAAATTATGGGATGTCTGTGAATGGGAATTATGAAACTATGTACAGTATAGGATAAAAAAACTGGGCTATTATGATTAATTGTTAATAGCGTTAAGCTGCCCCCCGATTCTACTAAACAAATTGTCTTTAAATTGTAATTGTTGCGATTTTAATCTTTAAATAATTGCCTCAAAATTGACAGTTTTTTTAATACTAAGTTATAATATCAGGTGGTTGTATTTTTCTAGTATAAAAAATATTTAAAACTGTCAATTTTGAGGCAAGTATTTAACAATTAAAATCGCAACAATTACTATTTCAAAACCATTTCTTTAGTAGAATCGGAGCCCTGGTCTATGGTATGAGGTACGGCACCCAATTTGGGTTTTTTTTAAATTCAAAGGATATACTTTTAGATTGTTTCCACAGAAATAACCTCAAAATCAATTCAGTAGTTTGGTTTTTAAATCAAAATAACTGGAAGAATATGTCATCCAAGTAAACGAAATTGCGTATTTACTCATTTTGACGTTGTTTTTTTTTTATATTGATAATTATACGTAATTGTGATATTTTGTATTGCAGAACCGTGGGTGGTGCTGTGCGCCCGCGGGCAAGGTATCTGCGTGTCGAGTCAGGCTTGTCCATGGAACGGGATCATAGCAGACACTCGGGGGGACTGTCTAGCTTACGTGAATCATGGAGCCTGCTGCCGAGTGACCCCCGGGAGAATGCCGATCGACATGTTCGAAATGTATGAAATGTGAAAGGAAATATTTATATTTTTATACCTGAAAAACGAATTAAAATAATAAGCCTCACCCTGCCTGCCTTTGGCTTTTGCTGTTGCTGTTTACCTTTTGGCATTTTGCCCCGAACCTCGACCCCTATATCTTTGCAATTCCTACACAGATTTCACTCATATTCAAACTTTAAAATTGTAATGAAATGGACCGTGCTTACAAAATTTTGCGAAGATTGAAATTAAGATTCGTAAGTTATTGTCGAACAAATATAAAATGCAAACATACATAAAAACGCCGACTGTCCCTTAGAATCTAATCTAAGACATCTTTTCGCTCGGTCAAAAATTAAGTATACTAATTAATAATAAGTACTAATTTAGGTTGCAACAGTAATAATTCTAATCTAAATGTATTGATTACTAAATAGTTAACTATGCTTTTAGTCTATGTAAATGTAGAGCAACATTTCCGTCCAGTTCGACCGCAGTCGTCGGTGCGATAGCACGCGGCGAGTGTTATTATTGTTTCTTATCAGTTCGAACGACGGCGCGCGTCGAGCGCGTGCGCTCAATTTACGTGGATTCGGTGCATCTAATCCAAAATGTCGGAAACTTCGGTTTTGGCTCGAGCCGCAGAAGTAATGGAGTCTGAATTTTCGTCGCAGCTACCAGAGGTCAACATTGGAGGCATACGGCGGAGGCATTCGGTAGGAAACATCGCAGATTCTATTAGTGTGCAGCAGACTGGAGCAACAAAACGCAGAAGAGATGTAGAAGAAGAATCTTGGAACCAAGTGGAAAGAAGCGGGAAGAGAATAAGATCTCGTCCAGGAAGCATGATAGGAGATGATGTCATAGAAGAAAAAAATGAAGTCTATATTACATCTGGGACTGAGTTGCTGAAACAATTTGCTTTCGCCCTCTTTTTAAAAGAAAATAACATCACGGACGTCCTTAACATTAAATATATTAGCCCATACAAGATATTGGTCCAGTTCGCGAACGAAGTCAGCCTCAATAAATTAACTTCTTGTCAAGCGGCTAAAGATAATGGTTGGCGAGTTTACAGAACTTTAGAGGTTGAATCTTCTTATGGTGTGATTAGAAAAGTCGAGCTAGACTTGACAGATAAGGATATCATTAAAAGTATTAACTGCGAGGCCGAGCTGCTAGCAGTGAAACGGTTGACTCGAAGATCAGATGACGGGACAGGTTGGACACCTAGTGAATGTGTAAGGCTGTGTTTTAGAGGATCTTCCCTCCCTCCTTACGTATATGTGCACGGGATCCGAGTGAGAGTCGAATCATATACGTTCCCAGTTACGCAGTGTTCTTTTTGCTGGGCTTTTGGCCACCCTAGGAAAATGTGTCCAAGAAAGAAAGTGGTATGCCCAAAGTGCAGTAAACACCATGAAAATTGCAAATCCACTTCTTTTGTATGTGTAAACTGTACTGGTAACCACTTAGCGCTAAGCAAAAAGTGTCCCGTCTATTTAAAGGAGCGAAAAATAAGATCTATTATGGCTGACTTCAACTGTACGTATCGTAAAGCGGTCACCATGTATGTACCAGTCTCGAGTCCAGTCCCACCTGAAGAACTAACAGACTATCCGCTGTTATCCCAATCTAAAACACGAACACCGTCAAGACTAGGCCCTAGTGTCGAAGATCAAGACTTCAGGCTAGATATGCCAGAGTTCCAGCTCACTTCAACGTATGCCTGTGCTGTTAAAAACCCGATTTTGCCGAATTGTGAAAAACAACCAAAAGAACTGAATCAAGAGAAGAATGAATCTGTAAAAACCAAGAAAAATAAAAATAAAAAAACCAAAAAGAATACCCATAACCAAAATGTAAGCAACGACTTTACGCATAATTGGGATTGTTACTGCAGTGACTCAGAGTGTGGCGTAGTCCCTGCGAACGAGACTGAACAGGTGAATAGCCACGAAAGGAAAGAAAGAAGAAGAGTAGAACGTGAAGAAAAGAGTGGATTTGAGGAGATTTTAGAAAAAGTTATTAATATATTTTTTAGACAAGACGATCCGATTGTAGATAAGTTTAAAACCGCTGCAAAGATCGGATTGCAATGGCTAGTATCTTTTTTGGCAAAACATCTTCGTGACTTGCCTTTCTTAAACCTTTTTCAAGATAATTATGGATAACAACCTACAAAATAGGTATAAGCTAAACGTAATCCAATGGAACTGTCAAAGTTTGCAGGGTAAGCTTTTGGACCTTGAGCAGTTTCTATCACAGGAGAAGGTTCATATTGCATCACTGAATGAAACATGGTACGACAGTCGCATGGATTTAAGAGTAAGTGGCTATAATGTTTTCCGTCGAGATAGGGCTGATGGTTATGGAGGAGTAGCAACCTTAGTACACACCTCCATAAAATCACTAATAGTACAATCACAGCTGAAAAACTCTGATATTCAAATTCTACATGTTAAACTTTTTAATTGTCCCTCACTGGAAAATATAATATAATATATATAATAATAACATTGTACTGTCCCTCTCACACTCGAAATGGAACTACTCAACGAGATTGGGATGAGTTGTTATCTTTATGTCATAGAAAAACATTAATTTTGGGTGATTTTAACGGACATCATATCAGTTGGTCATATAAGACTGACTCCCGTGGAACGCAAATTTATGACACTTTGCTTAATTTCAATTTTATTCCTCTAAATGATGGTTCTCCGACAAGAGTTCAATCAGTGAATGGCCAACTTCGTGAAACGTCTCCGGATGTGTCTATTATTTCGACAGATATAGCAATAAGATATAACTGGCTGGTCACGAACGAATCCCTAGATAGCGATCACCTTATAATTAAAATTTCAACAGAATGCGTAGCTAATTTGGACCCAATCCTAAAGAGAAATTATAAAAAAGCAGATTGGGTTTCGTATAAAACTACTTTAGAAAAAACTCTAACAGAATTGCAATTACCGGAAGACTCTCAAGCCGCATACGATCTCTTCATAAATGAAATTAACAAAGCTGCTGACAAACATATACCTTTTATAAAATTTAATCAGAACCCGAACAATAACTTTGTACCTAAACCATATTGGAACGTTGAAATATCTAAAGCAGTGGCCGAGCGTCGCCTGTCACTTAAACAATTTAGAAAGAACCCGATACCAGCCAACTTAGCTATTCTCAAAGATAAAATTAGAATAGCTCAAAGATTAATTCGTCAATCTAAGAGTAGATCCTTTCAAAATTTCTGCACATCTATCGATACCGCAGCATCATCTAGTGATATGTGGAAGCGTATGAAATGGGTAAAGGGCTATCACAACAAATGTAACAGGTACGTAGACAATGATCGTATAAACTCACTACTACATAGTCTGACTCCTGACTTTGCTCCTCCTGATAAGCCGATGTTTTCTTCTACGAACAACACCCTAGAAGTTTCAATCTCTATTCAAGAATTAGATAAAAGCATAAAAACATCTGATACAGTGCCCGGTGCCGATAATATTTCTTTTTCCATGATAAAACGTTTACCTTACGCTGGCAAAAATATACTACAGTCGCTATATAATAGGTTTCTTATGGAAGGTTTTGTACCTAAGCAATGGCGAAATATACAGATTATACCTATTCCGAAGGTTGGCTGCGACCCGACGTCTGCCGCATCACTAAGACCAATATCCCTGATATCGTGTTTGTGCAAAGTGTTCCATTCAATTATCACTAAGCGGTTAGAATGGTTTCTGGAAAGTAAACATGTTTTTTCAGACAACACCGTGGGATTTAGGAAATCAAGATCTTGTTTAGACAATTTAAGCTACTTAGTTACCAAAGTACAAACCGGTTTTACTAAAAAACAGTTTTCTCTTGGCTGTTTTATTGATATAAACAGTGCTTACAACAACGTAGATATTAGGGAACTGCTACTCATTTTGAACGGGTTTGACGTAGGTGCAAAAGTGTGTGACTATCTTTGGAATTTTTTGATATGCAGAAGTTTAAGCATTAGAATAGACAACAATACGATTTGTAGGTATACAGGTCAAGGTTTGGCGCAGGGCGACCCATCTAGTTGCCTACTTTTCAACGTAGCAACTATTAGTATTTGTAAAAAAATCAACAATGTTTACATTTCGCAATACGCGGATGACTTTGTGTTGTTTCATAGTGGAAACCGACTTAAAAATTCTCACTCTCAACTTCAAAAAGCCTTAACCATTTTCTCGCGACAACTAAAAACTATTGGATTAGAAGCTTCCCCAGTCAAAAGCAAAGTTTGTTTGTTCACTAGAAAAAGAAAAGATAGGACTCATCAGATCCACTTGAAAATTGATAACACGCGCTTAGACATTGTAGACTCGGTTAGGTATCTTGGCTTATGGCTTGATAGCTCATTGAGGTGGGGGAAGCATATAGATGAGCTATGTCAAAAAATGAGTAGACACATCAAGCTGTTTAAGGTGTTGTCAGGTCCAGGTTGGGGCATACACCCGAAGCACCTGCGGCGTTTATACATCTCCTTGATTCGAAGCAGATTAGATTATGCGAGTTTCTTGTACGGCAGTAGTTGCAAAAGTCATTTAATTAAAGTTGATAGGATACAGAACCAAGCTATGCGAGTGATAGGTGGCTATATTAAAACGACACCAATCCACGTGATGGAAGTAGATCTGCATATCCAGCCGCTGGACATTCGTAGACATTATTTAGCCGGAAAATTTAAACTTAAAACTAGTTCTTTTACTACTAATCCAATACATCCAGTTTTAGAAGAATTATTTGCATTAAGAGATAAACCATTTTGGCACGGAAAAAAGAAACCTATACTCATTACTCTGCATGATTATCTAAAAAATACTCCCGTCTATTCCAGTTCACAGTTGGAAATGTTTTCGCTTAGTACATGGGTTAGCAACATAGACCTTCACAATAACATTAAATTTATTGACCCCATGATTAGAGCAAAACGTAATTATAATAGATCTGAAATCTCCATTATATGCAATGAGACCCTTGCTAATTATGTCGATTTTTATAGGATATTTACTGACGGTTCTAAAGAATTGAATAACTATATTGGTGCGGCTTTTTTTGACGAGATCAATAATCATCATATGAAATTCAAAGTTAACGGTAATGTGTCGATTATGTATGCGGAACTGATTGCTATTGCTGAAGCTTTATCGTATATAGGATCCATAAACTATGACAAATTTGTCATTTTAACTGATTCAAAAAGTGCACTCCAACACCTGGCTCGCTGCACCTCGACTTTTCGAGGTGCACCGATCGCCTATACTGTAGTAAAATCAATTTTAGAACTGTCATCACAGTCTAAAGTTGTGATACTACAGTGGATCCCCTCACACGTAGGTATATATGGCAATGATATAGCCGATAGATTAGCCAAAGAAGCGTGCAGTGATGGAATTGACTTTCCTTTACTCCCCACTCACAATGACTGCTTGTACCTAGTTAAGAAGATGTGTCGTGACCTATGGAAAGAGTATTTTGATGAACGATCCCAGGAAAAAGGTATTTGGTTTAAAACAATTCAGTCGCAGCCTTTAAACGCGCCGTGGATAGATGATAGCCGGCTGTGTAGGCAGGATCTAGTTTTATTGCTGCGACTTCGTTCCGGACACGTTCCGTTGAATATGTTTGCCCACCTCATGCGCAAAGTTGAATCGCCACTTTGCGATGACTGCTTGAGAGTGGAGGACGCCTACCATATTTTGATGGAGTGTGTTCGGAATGAAGCACAAAGACGCTTATTATTTTGCGGCAGTTCCATTGGATTATGCAACTCTTATTTGGCCCAACCTGCCGCAGAAACGACAAAAAGGGTACTAGCCATGGTTAAATCCGGTTTGGCACATAGATCGGGCCTCGTTTGACACCGGGTTAGTAAATATACCGATGTCAAATGAGGCTCAGGTCTGAGGTTCAGTTTCAGTCTGAGGACGTTTTTAGGATTCAGATGCTCATGTGAATGTAATTTATGTTAAGAACTATCAGTGCGACATTTTCGCTTTGCGAAAAAGCACTTAAAATAAAGATTATAAAAAAAAAAAAAAAAAACATTTCCGAGTAACTATAATATGTGGTTATTCAAAAGTGCTGTTAATAGAGTCTACATAATATCTGTGATATTATGTAGACTGTGTTGCAGGTATCCATAGGCGACGGTGATCGCTTACCATCAGGTGGCTCGTCAGCTTTTTTGCCACGCATAGTATTAAAAAAAGGCGTGTACTCGAAATTCTTAGTATTAAATATCTTTTACCTTTTTTAATTCATTTTCGTTACTGAATTTAACCTACGGTATAGATAGCTATGTTCTTTCAGTTTTTATAATAAAAATACCTACTATGAGATCATCATTTCTGTAAAAGTTTCCAAATGAGGTACCTAGTTGATTGCATCAGGCTCTACTTAGCGGAAGTTCACCTTCAAAACTGTTTTTCGACGAATCTCTGATATAATGGTAACAACCGTTAGTACAACGACAGCCCGTTGGTCCAGTCGGTAGTGAACCTACCTTCTGAGCTTGGGGGCGAGGGTTCGATTCCCACCTAGGATAAACATTTATGTGATGAAAATTTGTGTTTGCTCTATATCTGGTTGTTGATATCTATTTAAGTATGTATTTAAAACTATAATTATATGTATGTATACCAGTTTCTGGCAGCCATATCACAAGCTTTGCTTAGTTTGGGGTCAGATGACCGTGTGTGTAAAAATGTACCGAAATATTTGAAATATTTTAAACATTTCCTACAGATAACCATCAGTTTTGTTGTGAAAATATGAAAAAGTAAATTTATTTATACCTACACTGTACAAGGCGTTGACGTTGTATCAAAAAATCCATATATGTCAGTACGAAAGCTAACGATATAATCCACCCATCGCTGTTATCCAAACTTGACTAATGAAGTTTAGTTAGGCCGTCCGTGCCATCCAATCTCCTATTCGGCCTAATCCTGCGGCACTAGCACCGGGGCTCTGGATATGTCGCTCATATTTTATGACAATATCTTGGCAGAGAGATGACTATGACTAGTTTTAGGTGGTATAAGCAGGGTTACGAATTTACCCTGTACTAATCCGAAAGGAGGTCACTGTACTCATCATTATGCACAATTTTTACTATGGGACTAACCCTGAAATCGCGAAAAAAGCAGTTCACTACATTTTGCGGAAGTTAAATGACAGTTTTCTATGGAACAGCAGATTCTTTTGTCGCGATTTCAGGCGTGGTCCCATAGTAAAAGTTGTTCATAATGATGACAATGACCTCCTTTCGGCTTAGTACAGGATTTGTGCGTAACCCTGTATAGGATCAGCTATAAGTTGTACTCAGTTTGAACAATTGCATCGAAAGGGCAAATATTTTTTGCAATTTTAATTAATCGGATGATTGCTGGTAACAAACGTAAGCGTAACAAAGTTGTATGTAAGTGATAATATCAGGATATCAGGATAAGGATCATAAAATAATTTTTTTTTTTTTGTTAAAATCTTCATGAGCGTGGTTTCAATGTCCTTTACTCGTAATATTAAACAGTTCATTTTGTCTTATTAGCGTCAAACAAGTCATAGTCACAGTCAGAGTCAAGCTAAGTAAGTCACGGTCAAGTCGAACTCATGCCCCTGTAAAGTGGTGAAGACTTTACAAGAGGCTCCTATGGAGTTTTGGAAACAACACGAAAAGACACGTTTCACCTCGTTATATCACTTGGCCACACTCGAGCACGTTTACGAGCACTTAATGAATAATAATTCACCATTTAGTACACATTAACACTCGAAAATACACAAGTTTAGGAAAATAATCCAACGAGCCGACATGTTTTTTCCGCGTTGGCGCCAAAACTCCATCATAAAATAAGGTTAAGTAGGGTTACCAGATGAAGAAAAAAACTGGCGAAAAATATATTCATGGATAATGGATATGGTTCTTTGTATAGATCAAAAGTATGAAAAGATTACAAAACCAGGTTAGGTTTGTTAGGTTTGGTTTTATTTTTAATTTATGTGTTATTAGGGCCTACTTAAAAAAAAAAAATATTTTAAATATATATATTTTTCAAGTTAGCTACTCCACTGTAAATGTATATTACTGTAAGTAATCTGTGAATAGTGCTGTTGGCTGTATTATTATTAAGTTGATTAATATATCCACCTTATTGTATATTTTATAATATGGCTGTTTACTGTTCCTTAGTAAATAAAATAAATAAAGCGTCAATAAGTTTTGGACCGTGTAGTTCTGACGTAAATAGGTACCTTAAACACATGTTTTGGCATATCTGTCAAGCAACATGAATACCTTTTTTCATAGGTACCTTATCTAGCACAACTCAGTAACTGTGAGTGGTTTGAATCCAGCTGACGCAGGGACTTGCGGCGTTTCTAGTAATCACTTTCTCTGTGTCTAATTCGGCTCGCTCGGATATTGCAATTTCCATCCGAGTCACGCTGCGTCTCTCTTCCATTTCGTTTCATATTGCACCAGAACAACACTTCACGTTTATTAAGCAAATATCAAAGGCTTTATTCCACAATCGAGTTACTGAAACGACGCTGTATCTACGTTGTATGCAAAACAATTATTCCATATTTTTTTAATTATTTCGTGTTTTCTCCCTTTTGGGAATGTGTATTGTTACGATAAATTCTTGAAATGTTTGCGGTAAAGCTAAAACAAAGTTGTTACAGAATTACTGTTAGCTTTGTCCATTATTTGCGTTTTACGCAACGTTAGACGCTTTCAGCTCTCCACAAAAGATTTTCATTAAGCAACAACGCCGACCCTTTTGATGATTACAATTTTGATATTTTTATAAGGATATTTTTTTATAAATTCATCGTATTGTTCTGGGGCGGGTCGAGGGTTTCGCCGTTTTATTATTCAGCGTTCATACCACATTGTTTTATTTAGATGACTCGCTGTAGCGGTTTCAATATTCATGGCAGAGCTATTTGCGAGTATACAAGCGCGTTCTACACATACTTTTTGTATTGCGAATGGTTTTTCACATTGTCATTCTAATGTATACTATGTATATCCATTGTCTTGTTACGAATAAGAGATAAGTACGTATTTTAAACCTTTTACATTTTCATTACTAATTATAATTATGTTGAATAAACGCGAGGATTACCTTCACAGGTAGTGTAGCTTCCACTTCACTACCAGTGTAGCTTCCCAAAAGTGAAATAATTTTTCAAATCGGTTCAGTAGTTTCGGAGCTTATTCAATGCAAACAAACAAACAATCAAATCTTTCCTATTTATAATATTAGTATAGATAGATTATTCGCTTTTATATATATATATATTTATTAGATTAAAGTCCAAGTGGATTTGTTTTTAAAAAGATAGGTTTTAAGTGACAAGATCTTTTAGGGTACCGTACTCAAAGGATGTAAACGGGACCCTATTACTAAGCCTACGCTGTATGACTGTCTGTCCGTCCGCCCGTCTTACCATTTGATGGCAGTATCTTTCGAACCTTAATAGATAGCCAGTTTAACATTTCACAGAATATGTAATGTTATGGCGGATTAACTAAGAAATAAGCAAAGTTGATACAACCAACGTTTATTTTAACGTATTTTTGTATTTGCTCTCATGTAAGAACGATCATAACGTACAAGCGTATAATTTGGCTTGATTATAGAGATTACTCTAAAGTAACACAAAATAATAATAAATAATGGCCAAATGCGAGTCGGTGAAAACATTTCTGTTCACCACCAAGTTAAGCAACGTCGAGCACGGTCGCTACTTGGCCTGGGCGTAATGATGACTTTTTGTATTTTGGTGGAACGGAACCCTACGTGCGTGATCCCGACTCGCACTTGGCTGGTTTATTTTAAATAATTTCTTGATACTCCTTCCTACTTTCAATCGTATATCTTGGCCCAGATTTTTTCAAAATCAACGTTCAGTATTCATCCCAAGGGTCTAATTCTAATTCTAAAGAGATCTAAACTAAGGGTTAAATTGTTTGCTTAGAATATGCTACAGAAAAATAGCTAGCACACATAGTGTATATTAAAAATATTGCTTATTCGTAATGGAGAAGCGTAATATAATGTAGATTGTAGACTAAGCATCCTCCCTCAGGTGCCGTGTCATGCTCATAAACTGAGAGGTCTCGTGCTAAAAAACTTTAGTTTGTTCCAAAGTTGAGAATATTTGCAACAGCGTCCACTTAGCTACCACAGCATCAAGTACCTAAGCTCGTAGCATCAAAATTGTTTTGTTTTTCCAGTGATTGAAAGCTGTAATTGTTGGGTCAGCATGGCATCAATTTACATCACACAGATCTTGATGATAAACAGCTAAATAAAGACAACCAATTTTTTCTACAGCTTTACAAACCCATTCCCATTCCCAGCTTTACAAATCCATTCCCATTCCCAGCTTTACAAACCCATTCATGATAGACATTCATTAGCTTGGGGGCGTGGGTTCGATTCCCATCTAGGACAAACATTTGTGTGATGAATATTTGTGTTTGTTCTATATCTGGTTGTTAATATCTATTTAAGTATGTATTTAAAACTATATCCGTATGTATATCAGTCTCTGGCAGCCATATCACAAGCTTTGCTTAGTTTGGGGTTAGATGACCGTGTGTGCAAAAAACGTCCCGTATATTTATATATTCCCTAACAATAAATAAACCGGCCAAGTGGGAATCGGGTGCGCGCACTGAGGGTTCCGTGCCACCACAAAATACAAAAGTCGTCCAATTAACCGAATTACCAGTTATTATTCAGGCTTAACGCCTGCCAAAGTAGTCGAAACAATTGCTACGCAGTCATATAGCTATATTTGCTCGTCACTGTAGCAAATATAGCTACTTATATGAGCTCAAGTATAACATAATTATAACTTTATTATTGACATTATTTATTATTTGTTGTTATACTTTAGAGTTACTATAATCATGCCAAGTTAGACGCTTGTACGTATTACCGTTTTTTACATTACATTTAGTAATATGGTCTCGTTGTTACCATTTGGGTAAGGAACTCTAAAAAAGTTGCCATACTTATAAAATGACAATGTGACTAATCGTGGACATTATGCCACACTACACATAAAAAAATATGTATTACGTTAAAAAATATACAATACAATAAAACACTGCTTTAAACTATCACGGTTGTTCACTAAAGTTATATGATTATTTACGGGACATTAAAATTTTATTAATATATTATTATTAAATTTTTTATTTATTATTTATTTTAAAAAAATACTTTTTTTTTAAATATCGGGAGCTCATTCCACAACTTTACCACGGTAAATATCCCGTAAATAATCATATAACTTTATACAATACAATGTTTTGTTTA
Organism: Agriopis aurantiaria; assembly: GCA_914767915.1. Taxonomy (NCBI): domain Eukaryota; kingdom Metazoa; phylum Arthropoda; class Insecta; order Lepidoptera; family Geometridae; genus Agriopis; species Agriopis aurantiaria. Next base: position 14,793,038 of record OU611982.1, on the reverse strand, counting down.
TATTAATTGTAATTTGTGACCTATGAACGTGTTGCCTATGACCTGTGAATATTGCTGTAATCGATATTTTGATTTGCATGCATCTAAGAAAGAGCAGGTGACTTCAGATACATGATTGACCTCAGATATGCCAAACAAGGAAGATATCAACATCAACATCACCGTATGAAAATCAGATGAAAATTGTTTTTTTTATTTTTATAATAGGCTTGCGCTTGGCCGCCATCTCGCCGCAACGATGCGGTCTACGATGGAGCACGCTTGCCTTTCTAGGCAACCGAAACCGATTCACTCTCGACTTGGACTTTTTTTTTCTTGTCAAGGAAAGTAACATCTCTTATTATGTAGATTATTATGTAGACTTAGGTGCACTACTACTTAACTACTCGTACTAATCTCAACAAATCATTTAGGTTGTCCAATGAGACATTACCTAATATTTTTATAAACCAGCTATGCCTAACAGCTCAAAAGGTATTAAGAGATACGCCACTGTCTTCTATTGTGGCTAAGCCAGCAAAAACTTCAGGGAATAAAGGCGGTAACTGAGCAAAATGGATATTTGTCGAGAGACTCTCCGAGTCTTGAGGGCTCGCTCTGTACGTGACCGCACTGCTAAGTTACGGTTCTGCAAATCCACGATGTTCAATTGTAGTTTTGCTGAAAGCTCCGAAAAGTTTTGAGGGTACAAGGTTTTTTGTATTAGCTGCAAAACAATTTGATTCGGTTAAAATATTTTTATTCTGATAACCAAGTAGTCTCTGACATCAGGGCTGGCTACTTAGCCTTATATTAACCAACTTTCTTATCCCCCCCGACGCAAAAAGAGGGGTTTTATAAGTATAACGTGTGTATCTTTATCTTAATCTTAAACTAGATTGTTCAGATGCAGCAGCTGTGTTGCATCTGAATAATCCATATCATATTTTATTTATATTACACGGGAATTACTCACGTAAGATTAATAAGATTCCCGTGTAATATAAATAAAATGTGTGAAAACCACGTCAGTTTCTATAATAAAGTCCATATCATGTTTAGTTATTTTTGTTATTATGATTTAGTTTTTAGTAAAATGTTTTGCCATCTTGGAGGTGCCCATCAGCAAGCTCATTGCTATGCGGATGGGTACTTTCATCACGTTTGTCTCATTTTTTTACCAACTTCAAAAAAGGAGGAGGTTATCAATTCAACTGTATTTTTTTATACACATTTTTTGGGTGACAATCCAGTTCAGATTTTTGCAAAAATACATTTTCCAAATAGAATACAGATTAGAAAAGCTGCCCTATGGGGCACCACTTGAAAGAGAACAGTGTAATTTGATGAGGATAGACGTATATTTATACTGCTCTCGATATATTGTAATTCCCGGTAAATTCCAGGAAATTCGGTACAAGGACTATTCCTGTCCCCAGGGGGCTTTAGACGCTATTGGTATCAAAGTGTCAGTTCAACCGAACAGCCGCAAACCCCTACGTGAGAGATGTATTCGCATTCCGAAGATCTATCGAAGCGCGATTAACTTTCGCTATCATCAACCAATGCTTGCTGAGTTGTCAAAGTAGAAATCAGATTAGGTATGTAGCCAGCAATGTTTACACAATTCAGTTTCCACTCGTTCCTAATTAGTGTATGGGAACGTAGTGTTCGACCGCATACTAGAACGGCTGGGTATTGCGAAATTTGCGAAGGAAGTTGCATTCGTAGACGCCATTTATCTTGTTACTGCATGCTTGGGCCGGGTGTGGTGGTATGAATTAGTTTATGACTAATTAAAACATGGAATGTGTGATAATTTTTAACAGACTTCAAAAAGAAGGGGGTTCAGAATTCGGTTGTCTTTTTTTTAATATTTGTTACCTCATAACACCGTCATTTATAAATCGATTTGTGAAATTCTTTTTATATAAAAAATATACTTTCAGACTGGTCCTTTAGAAATTTCATCAAAATCGGTTTAGTAGTTTGACTTTTAAATCAAAATAACTGGATAAAATATGGCGTCCTAAGTAAATATAAGTTAACGGATTTGCGTATTTACTTAATTTTGAAGTCGATTTCTTTTATTGATAATTATTTGAGTTTAATACGTCCTTATGGGCCCGCTATCCACCACCGTTATCTCGCTTGAAAGGTTTTAATTTTTTTTAAGAAAGAAGTAAATGTTTATTACATTAGAAAAAAAACTATTCATATAATCTTTATATTAACATTCAATATACTCAATAATTTATTGCATATCAAAGACAAAAGTACTAAAGAGTTCTTGATGTTGATGAGTCCGATCTTCATTGTAGAGTTTTGATTTTTAGTTTCCTTGTATTCGTAATAAAAGTACAGTGTTTACCTCGGGGTTAAAGATTTATTTAGTACCTCGAACTATTAGCGCCCTCGCTACGCTCGGGCGCCAAACCCCGTCTCGGGACAAAATAAGTTACTTCCACCCCTAGGATAACTTAAAGCATTTGCAATGTCATTTAAAGATAATGCAAAACATTTTTTTTCTTTAAAAACGTAGACAATGTGCGAAAGACTGGAGAGCTTCGGTTCGTTGATTATCTAGTTCAATCAGCAATTTAATTTTATCTACGGATATAATAGGTAAGTACTAGGTTTGTGAACTACATTTATCGATGGGTGAAACGGAATTCACGTTTATAAGCAAATACGTATCCGAAACACAGATACGACGTCGCACCAAAACTGCCAGATGTCGTAAAAAGGGGTGTAGGAACTTAAGTGGAACTGGGCAGGACACATGGCCAGACGTAATGATGGGAGGTGCTGTACAGCAGTAACCGCGTGGTGGTCGAGACTAGGTTGGCGGAACCCAGGCCGACCGAGGATAAGGTGGACTGACGTGACTGACATCAAAAATACTGTCGGGAACGAGTGGATGCAGATCTGTGAGTGGATGCGAATAGCGAGAGACCGGAGAGAGTGGCATAAACAAAGGGAGGTCTATACCCAGCAGTGGGTCACTCAGGGCTGATGATGATGATGATGAGCAAATACTGCAAAAATAAAATAGTAGTATTGCAAACCCGTACCCCGAATCATAGGATAATCTCAGATCACAAAATAAAATTTCGCAAAAGATTGGTCAAAGGTGAAAAAGAATTTGGAATAGACACTTGGAATATAGCAGATCAAAGAAAGCCATCACAAAGAGACGAGGACACGCGCCGAGGCCCTGAGCTTTCAATTGAACACTTTCTATTGGGTCTTTCTATTTGGGCAGCTACAGGAGCGTTTCTTATTGATTTGATCGACACTTCGGAAATGCCAATCAATTTTGTAGCATCCTCTTTATTCTGGAGAGTTTGTAATCGCTTCGCAAGATAATGTTTGAGTTTGCTGAGAGGTTAGAAAAGTGCTCAAAAAGTTTATTGTGCTACTTTTTTAGTCCTATCTATGACTATGTAAGGGCAACAATATATACGAAGCGTAGATAAATATCATATACTTACCTAACTACACAATCCAGGCAAACAATCTAACTTAGTTTGAACTTAGTAATAATGTAATATACACATTATAACGGAGAATGCTAATATGATGAACTTTTTGACCTTCTCCCTCCATCCCGGTTTTACCACCGAACCGGCCGCAATGGCCAGAAATGGCATTCACTCATTATAAATACGTGGAAGACACGCACTGTTCGATTTAATCGATTGTTTTTGCCTCATAATTATCTGTAAGTTGTGGAAGTGCCTACCACTTTCAGCTTTTCCTTCAAAGTAGGTATAATTTGGACTGCTTCAAACGAAGGGTAGGGGGTAGGATGAATAAATTCTTCAAAGGTAAGCAACTCACTGAAAATGCCAAGGTATTGTAGAATATTTGTAGGTATCTATAAGCGGCGATGACCATATACTTACCATCAGGTGGCCCGTCGTGTTGCTTGTTTGTCACTTATTATATTACAGAAAAATACTATTAGATTTTATTTTTCTACATTTCTCAATCTTTTGCTGACATTAATCTCTTGGCAATAGTTTTTCGTTTGGTCGTCACAAAAAATTAAGTCGTTAAAAATATCAGTAGGTAAAAATAAGGTTGCGTCGCCCTTTGTTTTTGCCCGTCACAGTACGGGGTGGTTCAGAAATTCAGCAAGCTTTGCGCGAGACATCAATCATGTTTTGACATTCGATTTTTCGCCGCCGCGCCGCTGTCAGCCTGTCAGCGGAATAATGCAGGATCACTGAAGTATTGAGTTTTTTCAGGACGGAAATTCGTCCTACTTACTAACAGAAACGAGAGCTCAGCTTGTCAAAGTTACAAAGTTATTCCATTAGCTCGTCGCGTAAATTCATGGAGACAAAAATAATAGGTAGTATAATTATAATTACAAATGTTCATGATCCAATAGTTACAAAACTGCATAGATAATTAATTCGTCAACATCTTTAGCATCATCATGTCCCCACTGCTGGGATAAAAGGGTGACATATTCATTCGGTACGGAACGGAACGTACCGCGATCGAGTACGGAACGTACCGCGATCGAAACGAGTCGTATTAGACACATTCCTCTAAAAAAATAGAAAAACGCAAGAAAATAATCCAAATATATACCAATGTGAAGCCCTTTGATCCAAAGAGTAAAGGGATAAAAGAATTTTATAATAATCTCAAGAATTTGCGACGTGAAGTGAATTATTCCGAAGTAACTGACCGCCATTGCAAACTACGCTGCTACGTGGTAATTGTAACCGCCATTTAATTGACCACTACGAGCTAATATACGCCCTACTGCAACGAGATACGACACGGAGTCGTGGATACTAGACAAGACAAAGCTAAGTACAAAATTCATTCGTTATCATATCTTTCTCAAAAGAATCGCGTAAATATGATCTGTCAAGCTTGTAACAGAAATATTAAATACGAAAATGAATTTTTAAAATGTACTAGCTGCTCAAATAACTTTCATTATGCATGTCTAAACATTACGACGGCTGAGTACCAGAACAATACCCATGAATTTAAAAAATCGTGGCAGTGTCCCTTGTGCCAAAACGTAACAAATAGACGTAATAGAAATGAGAATACGCCTGTCAGAAGCCAACTTCAAGCTTTAAATGATACTTCAATGTGCATCGATGAATCACTTACTGATGCTCACAAAAAACAAGACATGTCCTCCGTAAGCACACTAAGCCCTTCTATTACTACTCGTGTTACATTTGACGAAAGCTCCATTCTCGAAAAATTTAGCCTGCTCCTAGATAAAAAGCTAGATGAGAACAAAAAATCCATCTTAAGCGAAATAAAAAATTCCATGGACTCAAAAATAGAACTAATGACAGAAAAAATAAAAATGGATATAACTAAAAAGACAGACATATTAACTAATCATCAAACAAATATTAAAAAACAACTAAATGACATGTACCTACAAATTGAAAAGCTTGAGTCGGAAAATATAAAATTATATGAAGAAATAAACCAGATTAAATCAACTTTTGAAAACAATTCACAACAACATAATACTGAAAATACAAAAAAAATTGTGCTATATGGCCTCACTGAATACGATCATGAAACGGAATCCCAACTATACCACAGAATAATCACCATCTTTCAAGACTTACTAAGTGTCGATCTCACAGGTTACATTGAGGAATTGAACAGAATAGGCAGAAAATCATCAAATCGCCGACCTATAGTTATAGAGTTACTGAGCAAAAAAATGATAAAGTATCTACTGCAAAATGGCCGTCTGTTTAAAAATACGGGACTGTCAATTTCTGAATACCTTGATGTGAAAGCCCAAGAACGTAGAAAACACCTACAAATACATCTGCGCGCAGCACGCCTCGACGGCCGTTATGCCGTCATCAGAAACAACACACTTATCATAGATGGAAACATATCACACGACTACTCACATATTCAGAAACCACTGTCTACCCGACCATCCCAGCAAATGTCATCTGTACTACATACCTCCACTGACGACGAGCCAGCTCCCACACAAAAGCACGCACAACACCACCTTTCAAAGAAGACGTCACCACACTCACATAAGCCTAATTTTCGTTGATTTTAATATATTGATTCAGAATATGCAGAGCTTGTACGGAAAACGAGATATTGTACAGGCTTTTCTACAAGAAAAGAACTTGTATATACACGCATTATGCGCGACGGAAACATGGCTTTCCGAAGCCAAGCTTGAACTGATTAATTGCAGAGGGTATAATAAAGTTGCAGCGTTCTGTAGAAAACATCAAAGGGGTGGGGGAACTATAATACTGCTGCGCGACGATTTTGAATACGCAGAGATAACAGAAATAGCAGAATTATCAATAGAATATGTAATAGAAATATGTGCAGTATATATAAAAAAAAAACAACTTACTTTTAATTATAATTTACTGGAATGGCAGGCAGAGCGATCTATTTTATAATCAACTGGATTTATTGTTATTACTAATTAAAAATAAATTCAATTTGTCGGATGTAATAATAGGTGGAGACTTTAATGTGGACGTGTTACATAATTCCGCACAATCATCCAAACTACTCGAGGTCATGCTAGGAAACAATTTTCATCAATATGTGAATGAACCAACCCGCACCACTAGTACTACGGCAACATGTCTAGATCTAGTCTTTTCTAACTGTAATAAGGATAAAATTAGTGTCTCTGTCAAAAATTTCGGGTTCTCTGATCATTTAGGTACAACAATTAATATAAAAAATGAACTAAATACGAATAATAAACCGATAGTATGGAAAACTAAAAAGCGACTATATAATAAACAAAATATTGACAATTTTAAAACCGAATTAAAAAAATTAGACTGGACTAAACTACTGGATATGGAGTCAAATAAAACGGTGAATGAAAATTACTCAATATTTAGTAAGACATTAAAGGAAATTTTGGATCGATGTATACCCAAAAAATATATGAATCTAAATACACATAAAAACTATAGTTGGTTAACGCGAGGGATTAAGACTTCATGTAGAAATAAACGACTACTTAAACCACTAGTTACGCACTGTAACCATCCTACCCTGACTAGATATTATAAGTCCTACGTAAAATTACTAAAAAAAGCCGTTTGTAAATCTAAAAAGAACCAATATATATATAAAATGAATAACTCTGAAAATAAAACTAAGTGTATGTGGAATATTATAAAGGAACGTACAAATAAGTATTTAAAAAAAACGAAAAATAATTTTAAACTAAAAATATATAACAATATAATATCCGACCCGGTTCAGATAGCTAATACATTTAACCAGCATTTCGCATCTGTCGGCGCAAGCAAGCAAACGGAGGTGGGGACGGAGGCACGCGCCCGCCAGCGCGCGCGGCCGCCGCCGCTCCAACGTTCAACTAATACTATGTTTCTTAGCCCCGCAGATCCACAAGAAATTTACCAAATAATCAAACACTTAAAAAATAAATCAAGTTATGGCGTGGACGAGCTACCACCCTCATTAATAAAAAAATGTGCAGAAGAATTAACGTTACCTTATTACCTTTTAGTTAATCAATCCTTTATTGAAGGTACTTTTCCAGACTTGCTAAAAACTTCTATTATTAAACCAGTTCATAAAAAGGCGTCAAAGATGAATGCCGACAACTACAGACCAATAGCGCTTCTGCCCACTTCCTCTAAGATATATGAAAAGGTGATGCAAAAGCGCCTAAACTCCTTCTGTGAAAAGTTTCTATTATTTGATGACTCCCAATACGGGTTTCGAAAAAACCGGTCAACGATATTGGCAGTTTATAAATACGTGCAAGAAATATTAAATAAAATTGATGACAAAGAATACGCGGTAGGAATCTTGTTAGACATGACAAAAGCTTATGACAAAGTCCAATATAACATATTACTAGACAAACTGCATGACATCGGAATACGTGGAGTAGCACATGATTGGTTCAGATCTTATCTAAGTAATCGGGAGCAGTATGTAGAAATCGAAAACTTTGACTATGAATCCAAAATAATAAACATAGTAAGATCGTTAGCCACTAAAATTAATCACTCTATTCCTCAAGGAAGTGTCATTGGGTGTATCCTATTTTTAATCTATATAAATGACCTGCCTAAAATTATAAAAGAGTCCTGTGTCCTTTTCGCGGATGATATTTCAATCCTGACATCTTGTAGAAATAATTTAAATTTAAATAATAATTTAGTTGACATTTTTAATAATATTATTAATTGGATGAATAATCATAATCTTGAGTTAAATTTTGCTAAAACAAAAATAATACAATTTAGACCACACCAAAAAGCTCCTCTTGACATTAACTTCTCTTATAATAACAATATACTTAAATGCGTCGACGCGACTACTCTGCTAGGTCTAGAACTTGACACAAATTTAAATTGGAAAACGCATATACAAAAAATCAAAATGAAATTGAGCAGTTTTACTTACGCGCTGAGAGAACTAAGACTAGCTACGGATCAAAAAACAGCCATTACTGCATACTATGCATACGCCTACTCATGGCTCAGATACGGCATTATATTATGGGGAAACAGCGTAAACGCAGAAGATCTGTTCATTGCTCAAAAAAAGTGTATCCGTATTTTGGCCAACATAAAATCCCCTGACATTACTATTACGAACTTCCATAAATCCTACTTCGTTAAATTTAAAATTCTATCTTTGACATCAATATACATATTAGAAATTAGCAAATTCGTAAAAAAATACCCCGACTTATTTAAAAGAGCAATCGACAAGCCGCGTAAAATCAGATCACAATATAGACATAAACTTATTGAACCGAAATCTAATCTAGCAATTCATAGTTCTGGCCCTACATCTATGGCTGTAAAAATATTCAATAAACTACCAAATAAAATAAAAGACATAGAGAAAGAAAACAGCTTCATTAATGTTCTCAAACATTTCTTGGAATCTAAATGTTACTACACCCTAGACGAATTTTTCAAGGATAACTTCGACGATGTACAAATAGACCGTTCCGTTCTTTCTGTTGCCATACCCTAACAGGGTCATATGTACTACTTGTAATTTTAAAAATATAAACATGTTATTTAAGGTTTGCATGCATACATATGTCGCAATAAATATATTGAGTATTGAGTATTGAGTATTCGCATAATATTATTTGTCATAAAGTCATTCGTCATACGCATATAGTCATAATATTTGATTCGCATATTTTGTTTATCTTAATATTTTTGTGACATAATGGACATATACATAATAAAAGGATAATGTGTATAATGGTCACTATTCCTATCATCTCTTGTCATACTATTTGATGTTTATAATTTTATTTGTACTAAACCTATAAGTCCTGATAGTTCTGAAACATAATAAAATTGTTGTTGATACTATTGGGTTATTGTTGTTAATGAAAAGTACCTTAACCAAATATGTGCAGTTTCGATGCCAAGGAAAACATTGTGAGGAAACTGACATGTCCAAGAATAAAAACCTACAAAAAATATCACATGCACTTAGCCAGCATGGTGGATTAAGGCCCATTCTCTCTCTCTCTCTCTCTCTCTCGAAGAGAAGTCCTGTGTTCCAGCAGTGGGAAAATGAAAGGCTGAATGAATGATGATGATGGATAATAAACATACGAGTAAATTAATTCAAATTTAAATTTTATTTTAGATTGAGCTGTTATGGTCCGTTGTTCCTGTGTTGCCATATCTCACTGAAAGGTACAAAGCTGTTTATCGCACAGCCTGTGACTTCACGCACGAGGCTTTTTATTACATCACAGATACTAGAATTTATGTGCCAGAATTATTTATTGGGCTGGTCACACCGGCACCAGTTGTTAACGATGCAACACATGCTTAATTTTTGCGTTTGCCGAGTATTTCAGTATTTCTGACTTTGTCCACATAGAATTTATCATGAACACCATGCCAAGACATTTTACGTACTTACCTACGTTAAAGTAAATACGTTACTGCAGCGGTAGCAAACGTGTAAAAAAATATTTATGGTAGAACGTAAAAATGTGGGAGGTGTAGCCGAGGCCAGCATGCATGTGTCCAAAAATTGCCACCAAGGCTTGTGTTGTACTTTTCTGAAACATTGAGTTGATATTCACGAAAAGAAAATATTTTTTCATTCTCATGCTCGTAATGTTCTTATTTATGCCTGATACAAGCGGACTTAAATTGTTTTTTATGCCCCAGGGCAAAAAATAATAATTGCCCAACTGCATATAAGTAAACAAAACCTCTTCTAAAAATATAATAATAAAAAAAATGTTTAGAGGTTCTGAACAGGTTCGTGTCCCGTATATTTTGTCGAATAAAATGAGGTTTTGGTGCCAACTTTGGTCTTAATAGCGATAGCCTGCCCAATAATGAGCGATAAAAATTGAGTAAAAATCTGTGGTAAAAATAGAACATTGTAAAAAAGCGTAGAGGGAGAACCACAGATATACACAACCAGATCGGCAATATATTTCAGTGAAAGAGACAACTTGATATGGCTCAGCACAAGTACAAAAAGGACATAAATAGACTTTTTTGTGTCTGTTGTAGAGATAGTTCATTAAAATATCGTAGGTCCGCACGAGGCTTTAGGACAGATAAAAATTTGCCACTAATTACCAATTTTCGCCAAAGAGGGTTCTTCAAATTATGGACACATTAAATACCATGTTTCAGAAAACTACTTAAACAGCGTTTATTCTGGCCAATTTGTAGTTAATAATCTTAATCGACCTACTCTGCTTTTGAAAGTTTGAAAAGTTCTTCGGTTTCTTAGATCTGAAAATCAACCCGAGTTTACGAATGAGGTCTGACATTTATCAACTTTATTGCCTTAAAGTTTCCGAGAATTCGGAGTAAAATTCGCATCATGGTTTTATTTGCTTTCGCGTATTACCGCTCAGCCAACCCCGGCGGTCGGTAGTGTGCATAAACAAGCATTCGATCGAGGATTTACGAGCCAACGCCTCTGGGACTTGAACTAGGTACTTATGTCTGTAGATAGGCGAGTATATTACGAACAGTTCGGTAAATATTACCTACCTAGAGCCAAATGTTGTGTGAATGTTGGGTGTAGGTAGGTAGAGGTAAGTGCTATGCCTGCATGTGTGTCTATGAGCTTGGGTTGGTTGAGCTCATAGGTACCCAAGCACTATTTACCTCTACACCTATAGACCTATACGTAAAAAATGACATAACTAACCTGTATTTTTTTTAAACCAACCCTTTTGATATGATTTTCCAAACCTGCTTATAAAACCAATGACAAACAATCCAACTAGGTAGGTACTTACTAAATAGGTCTGTAGTTAATGCATCCAGCCTGGGAGTTCACAAGCGCTAACCATGCTCAGGCACTAGGTAGGTACTCTAGATGGGCACTAGACGGCCTAACAAGTTGTTTGAACAGACCGGTTCGCTCGTTCCCATTCAAAATTCTGTAATTGCCTATCTCGACGGAACAAAAAGTCGACTAACTAAAATGCAGTAGGCAGTTCGGTTTTTATCTGTACTATGAATTTTACTAGGAAAATACTAGTAATAATTATCAATTTAACTCACTATGGACCTCATAAGCAAGGTTAAAGTCGCACAACGAGCTATGGAGAGGGCTATGCTCGGGGTTTCTCTACGAGATCGAATCAGAAATGAGGAGATCCGTAGACGAACGTAAGTCACCGACAGAGCCCACCGGATTAGCAAGTTGAAGTGGCAGTGGGCAGGGCACATATCACGCAGAACAGATGGCCAATGGGGTCGAAAGGTTCTGGAACGGAGACCACGGACCGGTAAGCGCAGCGTAGGACGTCCACCCACAAGGCGGCCTAAAAGAGACCGCAGGGAGACGCTGGATGCAGGCCGCTTCCAACCGGCCCTTTTGGAGATCGATGGGGGAGGCCTATGTCCAGTAGTGGACGTTCTATGGCTGAAGTAATGAATTATCAATTTAAAAACGACTTAAAAATTTGTAAAATTTTCAATTTAGGTTAAAAGCCAAACTACTGAACCGATTTTAATGAAATATCTATTGAACCAATCTGAAAGAATATCCTTAAAAAAAAACCATATCGGTTCGAAAATAACGGAGTTCCGAGGTAACAAATACAAAAAATGGTATATGGGCCGGTTAAAAAAAGCAGAGCAGAATGTACTTAAGGTGGTTCGTTTCACAAATGGCGGCAAATTCAAATTTCAAACAGTTTTCTTGTCCTTGTAGGTGGGCCGGGTAATTATTGTAAACGATCATGATGTTTGCGCAAATTGATTATTATTCTTTACAAAATCATATGAAGCTATTTATCTCTGATGCACATTATTACTTACATTTGTGAATAAACTAATTTATGCTGTTTCAAACGGTTTATTGACAAATGTAAGTAATATGGTGCATTACTGTTAAATAGTTGTACATTATAATGTAAAGAACAGCCAACATTTTGCGCAAACACTGTGTTATTTAATAATAATTACCTGGACAGGCTACTAGGAGCAAAAAACTGTTTAAAATTTAAATTTCCCGCCATAGGTGAATCGTACCACCTTAAGTAAAATCACACTATACTCGGGACAAGCCTTTTTTGCTCTGACAGTAGAGTGCAAGTAAATAGCATCAAAATAATAATTTTAAACAGTTTTTTTATAATAAAAATATCAAGAAGTAATTTAATCATCACGTGAAACATTTCACAAACTTTAGTGACGCAAATAAGTTAATAAAACTGACCCTTTTAAAAGTCGGAGCGCTGTTTGCCGTTTTAATAAAATGATATACTTCAGTTTCAGTCACTAGAAGAAAATTTTATTTTTAGTTGCTCTGTAAGTTCTTCGGTGTGAAAAATAAACAACAGTAGAACAAGCTGGAAACTCTGTTTCCCTTTGTAGAAGAGAAGCATTGACGAAACGATATTATTATGACGGTTTGGACATTATCCGGATTCACGGGCAGTTCTTCAGGCTTAGAGTTGTTAGATAGATAGAAACTAAGTATTGTGCTCACCAGAAATAAAAGTTAGGGCAAACTGAGTTCCAAAACGCTTTTCTGTAAGTTGGAAACAATCTTAGGTTGGAAATAATAAGCCTATGTTCTGGATTACAATTACAAAAAAAATAAACTGATTTTGAACTAAAGCCCGTTGCAGACCTTGCAAAGTACAAGTAGCAAGTAGTGCTTAATAGCACTTCCACTGCCACTTGCACTAAGCAAAAGTGTGTAGAGCTCGTTGCAAATGATGCGTAGTAGGTACTTACCAAAACTTCCTCCTTTTTCGAAGTCGGTTAAAAATACACGACCTCCTCATTGAAGTCGGTTAAAAATTTGTCATTAAAGTATACTTTCTACTTTCTAATAAAGAACCGCCTACAAACATACTTTTATTTAGGTAAATAATATGTAATACAGACTTTCCCTAACGTCCAATTCCTCCTCATTCAACAAATCTAATTTCGCCGGATAAATGGCAACAAGGAACCTAATAAAGTTATAAACCTAATAACGCTAATAGAGAGCTATAGCTATCTACAAATCTATATAAACAAGTATTCCGTTAAAAATAGAAGTGAAATGGCAATTAGAAAACCTGCTGAGTTCAAGGTGGGAGACAAAAATATTTATCAGGAAAAAAAAGTATGTGACAATGAATTCTGTAGTTTTTTTTTTAATTTCGCGATTTGAAAACGTGTTTTAATGTTTATCGGGACAAAAAAAAGGGGGGAATACTACCTGATAGGTCCCGATAAACATTAAAAACATGAATTCTATGCCCTCCGTCTGGCATAGTAGGCAGGGCACCGAGGGGGTTTTAGTAGGTGCAATACTACATAGTCTGACTGTACCTAAATACAGTCAGGTATCTACATAAAGATTTCCGCCCATTACAAAAAAAGGTATGTTCTACTGATACTATGATCAGTGTTTATAGTTTGCCGACGCAGTTTTATTTGCAGTTTTGGTTTGTTAAAATGCTGCAGAAGGCTGCAGACTAGCCTCCGTCAAAACTATACCTTAAACCTGATTATACAGGGTTTGATATACCTTTGTACTTAAATAAAAAAAATATTAGAATGTATACAGGGTTACGCATATAGACTGTACGAAGCCGAAGTCATTGTACTCATCGTTATGAACAACTTTTACGGCAGCACCAACAACGAAATCGCGAAAAAAATATCAGCTGTTCACAGAAAACGGTCATTGGCACTCTTGAAATGTATGGAGCAGCTGTTATTTTTATCGCGATTTCAGAGTTGGTCTCAGTAAAAGTAATTCATAATGATGGATACAATGACATCCTTTCGGCTTAGTACAAACGCCTAGTACGGTTTCGGCTTAGTACGGTATACCTATGCGTAACTTGTATAGAGCAAGGTAATAGAAATTGATTTTTATCTTGTTTATTTGGGTTTAATTATCATATCGGAATAACAATCGACGGATTATCTACCTGAATTAAGTGAAATATTAACGCACGAATGGCTCCATCAGTATTCAAATCCGTTAAGCGGTGCTCACCGGTGATGGGAAGTTTAACTATGTTTGGTCTGATTACATATTATGTATTTAATTAAAATCAACTAAATTGAATGGATGTTCCCCGATAGTTACAATCTGGATGTCTTCAAGTCACGAGTGAATCAGTTTCTTCTAGGCAAGCGTGCTCCATCGTAGACTGTATTGCGAGGTGGCGGTCAAACGCAACTTTTTCTATACTAATATTATAAAGAGGAAAGATTTGATTGTTTTTTTTTTTTTATTTGGATTGAATAGGCTCTGAAACTACGGAACCGATTTGAAAAATTCTTCCACTGTTGGGAAGCTATACTATCCCCGGGTGACATAGACTAAATTATGTTTAAAAAAATTAGGGATTCTTACTAAAACTCCAATAATGTAACCAACCCAAAGTGTAAAAAAACAACATTATTTTCCGTGCGAAACCTAAGCGGGGCCGCTAGTTATGAATAAAAATAAAACAACTAACTTATTAAAGTAAGTACATAGATATAAGTGCCTGAAAGAGATCGCTTGAGCGATAATGGCGTATTTTTTTTACTTGATTTAGTTTATGTCTTATGTCATTTTTGGTGTGAAGAATAAAGAGTCTATCTATGTTATACCTAAGCTATGTTATATGATTTGCGTTCGAAGTAATATCGAAGGGCCCTGATAGCATCAACTAGCAAAATCAGTCTATAGTTCTAAATTCATGAAAAAATTACTGACCGTTTAATGTTTTTAGGGCTTTGCATTTTTTTAGACGTGACCGTATTTTATATTGTATATAGATATATATGCGTATACACTGATACGCACGTACCAGTCATAAAATACTGCTGGTTATAACTCCATTTAGCAGCCGATGGGTGGAAAACCAATCAGGGTGTAAGCGGCGTATCAGACCGCTTCATTGGCGCTCATCCGCTCAGCTAGTAACCGACTCAAATTGTATTACAAGCGCTTATTTCCTTCGATACCTTTCAACCTATCCTTTATATGAATACTCTAATTTTGGCTCAATATGGAAAGCTACAAAAGATAAGCTGTAGTGAATGGTGTTGGTTCGTAATCAAAAGATTATGCTCTATTAGTTGCTTACATTTTAAATATTAAATACCTAACTAGCTAATAGAAAAAAAAAATATAATTTTCAACCGAATTCAAAAAAAGAGGTTCTCAATTGATAGTTATCAGCTCGATCTTGATGTATGGGAGTAAAGCCAAAACGCTGACCTTTTTTTTATGCGCAAAGGAAAATTACGAAATTTATGCGCAAGATTTTGGGTCAAGTCCAAAGAGAAGATTACCATCTTCTTCTGTTGGAGAGTCGGGAAAAACGTGGAGATAAGGGAGCTAATCTCCGAGTCAAATATCATGGTCGAGACCATTACCCAGAGACTCCACTGGACAGGTCACCTGCTGAGAATGGGGGAGGATCGCAATGTCAAGAAGGCGTATCTTGGAGTACTTTATTTATAACGAAAGTTTATCAGTTTTCTCTGATATCTAATATATACCCAATCCATCTTGTAAGATTGCCAGTTTGTATTTCCAAATGATTGTATCGTCCGGATTACATATACATAATTGCAGTATCATACCGATACTACAACTCAAAGTTTAAAATCAAAGAGTTCGTACTATAATTTGTCATGCATAAAATCTACTTATAAGATTTGAATTAGTTAGTTAATTACACATGAAGCTACTATTGTGTTAAAACTATGCTTCTCTGAAAATAAGGCAATAAATCTCCATCAGTACTTCTATGACACCAATATGCATCTCTAATGAATAAGGTCTGATTAATGCTCCAGTAACAATTTGCTCCCGCGCCAAGCTCTGATGAGCCTCATTGAAGCGCGCTATCGCACGCCTCGCCAGCTTTCACGATACTTCGAACCGAGCATATAATGTGTTTCACATGCAACAATGGGCATGGAACATTACAATGAACTATTGTGGAAAACAACCCACAATAAACTTGTCCTATATTAAACCGCAAGTGTTTGGGTACATTTTGGCTGTTTGGCGGGATCAAAATTTTAGTACCGGGTCATATAGTTATCACGCTGAAAGTAACACTGTCACGTCGATCTCTTTGTTACTTGTTTACGATTGCAATATTTTCTGTAAAGCTATTGAAATATTTAACTTTGACTAAAAAGATTTTGTTAAAATTCAACATCCATTAAATAATCTCATTTGTTTTAGAATTATTGCGCCGATTTTTTTGTCAATTAAGACTCTACAGATATTTTAAACGTGAATTGATAAAAGATTTTGTCATTAAACCACGTGTTTTTTAATTATTTAAATAACATGATTTAACATAAATAAAACGTGACAAGAACGAAATTGGGTTTCATTTTTTACTTACGAGGAATATTAGAAAATAGCGGCCCGGCCCGGCTCCGCACGGGTATAGATATATAGCCTATGTCACCCGGGGATAGTGTAGCTTCCCAACAGTGAAAGATTTCTTCAAATCGGTTTAGTAGTTTCGGAGCTTATTCAATGCAAACAAACAAACAATCAAATCTTTCCTCTTTATAATATTAGTATATATTATAGTATAGATAATTCAAAAATAGAAATTTGCCATGCGCGATCATGACCACTCGGCTAAATGTGACTCTAACTAAATGGTACCACCATTTAGCTCACCATAACGATAGACTGCGGTAACAAACGTATTTGCACAACTGCAACCCTGCAACCCTGACATAACGATGTCTTTTGGAACCACAGATATACACAACCAGATCGGCAATATATTTTAGTGAAAGAGACAACTTGATATGGCTCAGCACAAGTACGAAAAGGACATAAATAGATTTTGTTGTCCTTATCGGCGTGACCTGTTATTGGTACCTCAAGTGTCAAAATCTGTAATAATGAGTGACAAACAAAACGGGTCTGAATTATATTTATTGCCTTTTTTTGGTGATTAAATGTGATAAATGCGTGTTTCCTCTGAGAAATAATTGTAAAAGATATTTTACAATGGTTGGTTGTAGCATTTTGGGCTGCAAGAAGCGCAGTGAGCGAAAATACGATGAAATATCATTTCACACGTAAGTAAACATATAAAGCTTATAACGATCACCTAAATAAATTCAGGATATCAATTCGCAAATATTTTATTCATAATTAGTCAGTTTTTAGGTCGATTAGTGGTCTAATTCTATGAATTTTATCAAATTTTCACTTAGAAAATAAATTATGAATGTTGCTAGTTTATGAAAGAAATTACCCACCGCAACTAACATAAATTATTCGTTCTGCAGGTTTCCAACTGATCCTGTCACATTGCTGAAAAAAGCTGGCACATTGCAAGAAGTGCAAAATACCGACCCTTTTATGCCCATATGAATATGGTGAATGTTAATATTAAATATATATTAATGAGGCCACAGTTATGAAGCTGGAAAAGCAAAAGGCGATTTCGGCGAACCGATTCAAAAAGCTACGCGCTGTTCGTGAAATTTGTACTGTAAACATTAAAGAGTCTATTTATCTAATTACTTGGAATGTTATACATAAATCCATTCATGAAAAAACTAAACTGACCAAGCGCGAGTCGGGCTCGCGCGCTGAGAGTTCTTTACAATCACAAAATACAAAAAGTTGTGCAAAAAGACAACATCACGCCCAGGCTGTCACCCATCCAAGTACCGACCGCGCTCGACGTTGCTTAGCTTAGTGGTAAACAGAAATTTGTCACTGACTCGCACTTGGCCAGTGTTTATTATTTGTTGTTTTACTTATGTTCACTATAATCAGCTAAATTTGACGCTTGTACGGATTACCGTTTTTACACTAGAACAAATCCAAAAATACGTATAACGTTTGTTGCATGGGGGCCCTTCCTTTGCCCTTCCGTTTTAACTCTTTGACTTTTTTATTATTTTTAATTAATCATAAAAAATCATGCTATGGTTACTTTACAACCTTTTTTTCTAGTACTATATTCTAATCCTAACAAATAATTATAATAAAAACGCAAGTAAGTTTGTAACTTTCTGTCTGTTTTTTTACGAGGAAACGGCTAAGTCATGGTATAATAATATACTCCGCCAGGTATAGCAATTCGAGAAAAAATGTTTACGTAGGCGTCCCGCAATGATGTCATGATGTCAATTTACAACAGGTTCGAGAGAGATGACGATACACCACGTAACAGCTGATTGAATAAAGTGGCAACTGGACAGTGACGTCATTGCGGGACCACTCCCAGATTGCTAGACCTTGTTTTCTTAGATCATGGGCTAAGTCAAATTTTGTCAGGACGATAGGGTGTGTCATGAGGACAGACAACGTACTTTTCTTCCCAGAACATTGCAGGTAGCTCCGCGGGTTGCAGCAGATAGTGTATAAAATAGAAATATTTAAAAGGTAGTATTGTTTCCAAAGTACTCATTGAAGATTGACTACCCATCATAGTAGGTAAATTACCCTAACTTATAGCAAATCATTTTAATGTGGCAACACACCTTGTTGAAGCGAGAGGCACTGAACTAGCCACGCTCATTGAAAATCTATAGGTAGTAGATCTGTGTTTGGAACGATGCGATGTTGATTGAATCAGGCGTTACTTTGCCGAATTTAATCTTCCAAACTGTTACTTTTTTTTTACTGGGCAAGTGCCTTTAATAACTAAACAAAATACAAGCTAAAACTAACACTACAAATACAGTTAGACTGCCCATAGACCGTTGAAGGTCTAAAGATAATCCAAATGCTCAAGCCCACTACCAGTTGGCAGCGTACCCAACATGCTGGCGGCATTACCACGTTGAATGGCAATGCTAATGCGTTGAGTCAGAAACACGCCAGCATTTTGGTCACGCGTCGCATTAACCAGGCGCTCTGAAAGATTTTTGAAAATGAGGTGAGCTCCCGGTCCCCAAGGGCCCAATGTCTCGACTCCAAACGCCTCAAATATGTAACCACTGCCGAGGTTAGCATATTTGCGTCGCTTGTGCTGCTCTGCCGAATTGGCAGCCGCGCCAGCCCTACCTTGTGTCTCAGGAAGATGTGACTGAACTGAGAACTGTTACTTAGATTAAAAAATATTAATAATTTGTTATAGATTATTTAATTTTAAAATTATTATCATTACAAATACAAAAAAAAACCACACCTACTTACACACACACACTACAATACTTACAAATTAGTTTCGGGTAATTTTTTGTCGTAGGTTATCTAATCTATCTAGGTAAATTAGTATCATCTGTAAAGTAATTTGTGCTTAATCCTTATTCGACGAAGCAGAGATATTCTAGAGATTCATCTAAGAAACAATTTTTAGACCGATCTTGATAAATGTTGGAAAGGAGATAGTTTATTTATATTACAAGGACTAACAACATTTCCCCCCAGAACATACGGAGGAATAAAAACATTGTGACTAAAACCGGGAGACGCAGCAGTCGATCATAAGTGCAATCAATTACCTTATGATTATCTATCATCTGTTTGTTGCTTACTACTTACGTACCTAAATTTATTTCTTTCGTCTGGTATGTAGGCATTATGCGGAAACGGCGGGATATGAAATATGATTTCTTCGTATTCGTATGCCGTTCAGGAAGTCCCGTAAATCAACTATATTAATTTTTCCCTCGCTCTAGGCTAGGGATTACCTACATTTACTGCGTTTTTGTTGTAGATATATCAAAATAATAGCAGCATCCTGTGATTTCACCATGAACTTTTCCGGGATAAAAAGCCCATGTGTTAGTTCAGGGCATAAGCTACTTTCACAACAACTTTCTTTCAAATACGTTCAGTTGTTACGAAGTTGAGCGCGAAACAACATACACGACACACACAACATAGGCGACGGTGACTGCTTACCATCAGGCAGCCCGTCTGCTTGTTTGCCACCTATGGCATAAAAAAAAAAAAAAAAAAAAAAAAACACACTTAAACAACATTTTAAATTTATAATATTAGTGATTCTATTTGAGGTATATCACGTTCAAAGATTATCGTTTCGTTAATTAAACATTAGGGATTAAAACTTTGCCGTAGAATAATTTACTGTTAAGTTTGGCCGGTCCAATTGTAATTTATAAAGTACCGAAAATAGTACCAAACTAAAGATATTTAAAATATATTTAAACTGCACCGCACCGATCTTATTAGGGAAACGCTAGAATGTAGGCCCTGCGACACAGGCGTCTCGCCTAGTGCAGGGACTACAAGTAAACATAAACTACTACTGTAAACCTAATGAAATTCCCCCGTTCCTGCCTACTTATAAAATTGCACAATATGTTCCTGTTGAAAAAGTAAGTGTTTTTTTTTTATTTAGCCGTGCTAAATAGTTGTCCTCATTTCTGTTTATTAGGCATAAATAAATGAGGATAACGGCAATGACGGCAACCAGCAAGCTTGTTTTCAGCTGGCTGCCAAAAGTGAGAAGCCTGATACGACTAGAATTATAAAGCGTTCAAATAAAAATCTATAAAAAGACAAAGTAGTTCGTATTTCAGCACTAAGAAGTAAGTATTCCTGGTGTTGGTGACTATCGACACGGCATTACAAACGCCTTCGTTTTCAATATATAGGTCCATAGAATTAGAAGTAGCAAGAGTAGGAATTTTATAATGAAACTTTTTTGTTATCTTTAAAAATTATAACCTGCCAGTACACAGTAAATAAAAAAAATAACAAGACCAATAAATATGGTTACGTACAAGTAAGTACAAATTTCGTAGCTGTCACAATGCTGAAATGGTAAGCCAAGTTCAATTCATCACGCCCCCGCCCCGTCAGCAATGCTCGATCGCAATTTTTTCGATGACGAACAGTTCAGTAGCCGAGACGTGGGGCCCGGAGTGCGGGTAGTGGCTGACTCAGCGCGTTTCTTATTACAGCAAATGTGACGGGAGAACACGAGGTGTGACTTTTTGCTCTTTTACAAATCAGATATGGTTTGTTTTTGCAATGTTGCTTACGTTTCGATTCTGAATTTGTAGCAAGTTCAGGAGTTAGTTCTAACCTCTGGTCTAACGTAGCTTGTAACCATGTTGAGTTTTTTTTTTCATTCTTTCCTCTTAAGAGGATTTTGGCGTCGCACGTCTTATGCGCTTGCCAGGGACAAGTATTAAAATATTTTCAAGATTTATCAGATATCGTCAAACAAGTCTTAGTCACAGTCAGAGTCAAGCAAAGTAGGTCACGGTCAAGTCAAATTCATGCCATAGTAAAGTGATGGAGTCTACTAGAGGCTTCTATGGAGTTTTGGAAACATCACGAAAAGACATGTTTTACATCGTTAAATAATTATCACTTGCCCGCATTCGAGCAAGTTCACGAATACAATCAACCATTACATTTTAACACTCGAAAATATTCAAGTTTATGAAAATAATTTTATGAAGGGACACATATTTTTTACGCTCGCGCCAAAATTCAGCTGAGTTTTTTTAGATATGAATTATTTTCTGATGTGTTTGATATCTGACTATAATTAAAAGTAAAACAATGATCAATTTGTATATTATACTCTGTCCACCAAGTTATTTGCTTTTTAATTTTAAATTGCAAATTTTAATATCTATGACCAGAGGCTATGAAGGTAACTCTGGTTCTTCGAGAATATCCACGTTCCAGATTTTATCGCGCAAAGAAACTCCGAGTATAGTCTGTGCAAAAAGAGAACCGTCGAAGCAAAACGGTGAACTAAATACAAGGGCCTTATACGTCCAACTGCTAACTCGGTATCAAACTAACGTTAAATCCGCTCAGTTGGAAAATTACGCGACCGCAAATCGTGGTTCACGTTCGCATGATTTTCCAACTGGGAGGATTTAACGTTAGTTTGATACCGAGTTAGCCGTTGGCCGTAAGGCCCCTGTAAATTATCACACGCGCGTCCTCAATCCTACGACGTTTCTCTTTTTGCACAGACTCCGTCTATTGATAATTTATACAAATAGCAAGCATCCATTATACTTTTTAACCCCCGACGCAAAAAGGGTTGTTTTATTCAGTGAATTATCACACGCGGCCCTCAATCCTACGACGGTCTCTTTTTGCACAGACTTTAGCTCTCTCCATTGCCTGCTGTTTGGCTGTGAGTTTTTTCCAAAAGGCCAGACGGCTGTGTTCGGGAAATTAAGTGACATCTTCTTGTCTAAAATCCCACAGTGCCTAAAGACAAGGGTCAAGGGGGACCAGTGTGTGCTGCCAGTGATGACATATGGTACTGAGATGTCATCGAAATGTTACGTTGCAGCAATCACTAGTTAAATCTCCCAAAAAGCAAATAGACGAGTAAGTATAATATTTTAGTTTCTTTTGTTTATTTGAGTATAGTATTTTTTAGTTTCTGCCTCAACGCATAAGCATTGCCATTCAGCGTGGTAATGCCGCCAGCATGCAGGGTACGCTGCCAACTGGTAGTGGGCTTGAGCATTTGGATTGTCTTTAGACCTTCAACGGTCTATGGTCAGTCTAACTGTATTTGTAATGTTAGTATTAGCTTATATTTTGTTTATTTAATAAAGGCACTTGCACATTAAAAAAATCTGTTGATAGATCTCCACTCACAGACAATGAATATTTCCTATTAGGAAAATTCCTTCCCACTGCATCTCTAAATATATGGTGTAAAACCAACACGACAGTAATGGCATTCAGGCTGACTAACCGAAGTCGACGCGCTCGGAATACGGAACTGATCGAATGAGACACGACTTCGATATTCCGAGGTAAGATAATAACGTTCGGGGACTTTATGAGCATGGCAAGGACGCGAAGTTAAGAAAATGACGCTGGTATTGGCTGGGAATATAGGGAGGTATACATTGTAAGGTTGTTGATAACAAGAATTGATGGGTGGAGCGTACACTGTGTCTGCTTTTGTAATATACTTTTGGTGAGTATACCCGTAATGAATGGGTGGGTGCTGCTTTTTAGGTCTTTGTCTTGTCATTCAAAGCAGTCGCGAACTAGGAAGGAGCTAAGAGAAAGGAGCATGTTTTTTACACCACCTGCTTGACACTGTCAAATTTGTGTACCTCTAATGCAAAGAATAACCAGTTCAATAGGGAATACGTTGTACTGCATTACATTGTTTCAAATATTTATATGTGGTTGCTTGCCAATGATGTGAGTTTAATTTGAATCCTCATTTGTTTAAATATTTTCCCATAGAGACTTACAGGATCTTATTCAAAAATAGAACTGGCCGCCTACCTCAATTTCGAAAACGCACCAAATAAAAAACATCATCGTCATCATCCTTATTAGCCTATCATTTCCTCACTGCTGGGCACAGGCCTTCTCTCCGAGAAAGAGAGAGAGAGAGAGAGAGAGAGAGAGACAGAGAGAGATATAGAGAGAGACAGGGGCCGCCCACAGACTAGGTATAGCTACTACGTATCACATGCTGGCCCAGTGCATTTTGGTGAATGTCATTATTGTGTTTTGAACATTTGAGTATTTGACGGGTTTCCTCACGATGTTAGGAACTTCATTGCGGACCAACTTTCGCATATTAAATATTGGTGTGATATAATATAGCGTGAACTAATTGTTCGTGCCAATAATTGTACCAGGTACATAGCCTTCGCATTAAATGGACATTTCACTGAAACGCACGACTGTGCATGATAGTTCATGAAACTTTTTCCACGGTGCGTTCTCGGACACCATTGTGCGTCAACGTGGACAGCGGGAAGTAATCTTGGCGCCCCGAAATCACCATGGACCGCACAATGGATCGCGATACCAAGACACAAAGGGCAACGTTTCACACGCGGCAGAAATTTCATAAAGCGAAAATCATATCGTTATCACGAACGACGCATAAAACGAACACTATATTCATATATCCTCACGCGTAATGTGTCATCGATAATACATTAGGGTCGGCTCCTAATGGGGCGACTATACTATATGTTGAGGTAGGTATATCTATCACTTACCTAACTAGAAACCGCTTGGAAAAGCGCTTCTTTAACATTGTTTCAAATTCAGATCAGATAAACAAGGGAGATATAGTAAGGTGGCGAGGCGGGTGCGAACGCATCAGCACTGGTAAGATGTAATGGCAGGAGGTATGTGGACCAATTAGTTATTTCGTTGGTGTCTCTGCAAGTTTCTTTCTGTGTGCGATTTTTTTTTAAGTGCGTCGTACTTTACAGCTTTTGCACTTTGATTAATGCGAGTGCAAGTGATTATTGATTAATTTTGCGAGTGATTAAAGTCTCTCTCGCTACTACTCTCACTAATCAGTTATGGTCCAAATGTGTTTAGTACTACTCACTAAGCTCCTGCTTCACTTGCACTAATCACTAATCAACGTGATATCGGGCCTTTTGCGATATAGTGAAAAAAGTGGGTTAAATAGTTTTACTAAGTCATATCTCCCTTGTTTGTCTGATCTGAGGTTTTAAGTAAAGGGGCTTTCTAATTAGCTGACGTATTTGGGTTTGCGTGGTAGTTTAACTCACCCCTCGTATACTTTTCCTAATCTAAAAAAAGCTTCTAGAACAGAATCTACTTCCCTCCTTGGTGACATACATATTTGTGAAACGGGCAACGACGTAGAGGAAGATCACCAGCTTGAAGGTCAGACGACATTGTCAAGCATGTCGGAAGGCATTTAATGAGGCTCACACAGGATCGGAAGAATGGTGTGATCGAGAGGCGGCATATAAGTACCTACTATACCCAGCAGTGGGTGCAGAAAGGCAGATCAATATCTGCGATCTACGTCATTAAATATTTTATTCAACCCGTCTGACTGACACCCGCGCACGTCGCATCACAACAAGGTTCACCAAAATAAACTAATTCCAAATCTAGGAAATGTAGTTTCCCATTTCCTTGAAAGTTTCGTAGTCATTGCAGCGGAGCGGAGAATTTTCCAATAGTACGCGGGTTGCTAGAAGCCAAATATACCAACTTCTCGGAAACTTCGGTTACAAGTTAAACTATGAGGAAAACTAGTCTACAAAGTCTTTCGCCCTATGAACAGGGAATTCCGAGATAACTTAGAACGAAATCAGATTTGGTTCGAACCTATACAGATTTTGATAAACCTACTCTTGTAGGTAGGTAGGCTTATGTTCAGCAGTGGACGTCTTCTGGCTGATGATGATGACTCTTGTTTACCGTGTTTACTATTTTGTGATTTCAGACTTCCATTTCTGTAAAGGCAATGTTTTTTGAGCGTTTCAAGCATCGACAACGCCGCTAGTGTTGCAGTCAGGCTAACATGTTTGCCGCTCTTAATTTTTATTTTTATTCATAATTGTGTGGTTTTTGAATTAAATATCGACGTGGACCTTAACTTCACCTTCTCTCATTCTTCTGTTGAAGACGCTACAACCGCCTGAAATTTTGATCAACAAACAGTCACAAAAGCTCTTTCCAACATAGACTTCATGATTAAAAACTAATACTAGAACAAAGCATCACTCAATTACCATTAATAAAGTCTCTATTTATCCTTCTTATTAACAAACAGGAATAAGGACGTGACTGTATCCACATCAAAAGGATTAAGGGGATCTGCACACTGACAGTTTTACGGTTATTTAAACAGAATTTATCTGTATGGGAGCGCGGGTTTAAACAGATTACAGCCGATCCCGCGGCCCTCGTTGTTTTACTTATCTGACTATTCCGGGAGGTTTTTGCGAGAGTATTTGTTAGTGTTTAATCCCGTTAATTTGCTTATACAAATACCGCGGACCTTGAAAAGTATAGCTTCATTTTTGTCGTTGGTGGTAAGAAGCATTAGACGTTTTTTTAGTAACAACATTTTTTATCTTGTCGCTTGAGACATCTATATAAAATGTTGTGAAATGTAGTGAGATCCGGGCACAGCGGGCAATGGAGAGAGCTATGCTCGGAGTTTCTTTGCGCGATATAATCCGAAACGTGGATATTCGCCAAAGAACCAGAGTCACCGATATAGCTGTTAAAATTTGCAAGTTGAAGTGACAATGGGCAGGCCACATCGCTCGAAGAACCGATAACCGATGGGGAAGAAAGGTTCTTGAGTGGAGACCACGAACCGGAACACGCAGCGTAGGTAGGCCTCCCACTAGATGGACCGACAACATTGTGAGAGTCGCGGGCATCCAGTGGATGCAAAAGGCAGGCTGTCGTTCAGTGTGGAGGTTAAAGGGGGAGGCCTATGTTCAGCAGTGGACGTCTTCTGGCTGATGATGATGATGTTGGTAGTGAGCTCCGTGTGCTGGAGTATTCCCGACATATTAAATGAAGATTCTTGCGAGGAAGAGCTCCAGTGTGCGTCTGCGCAACATATTTATCTACATAAGTACACCTGTGTATGTTTGTATGTCTCTGTAAGCGTTTCCATCTAAAAGACAGCATAGACATAGACATAATTTAAAAGCGCTGGACATTGATATACAAGTATGTTGGGCTGGACCGATTTCAAAGCGCTTTTTTATTTGAAAACAAGTTTAATTGTGGAAGTTCTTTATGTTTGATCAATATCTGTCGGTTTTGTAAATATATGAGCTTTTTTTATTTATATTACACGGGAATTACTCACGTAAGATTAAGCCGGTCACTCTGACTTTAGTTTCAACCGCATTAGGCAGTGCCAAGCGAGACGCAGCCGCGCGCGTGCATTCACCTTGAAAAAGACTGCCAAATGCGGTTGAAACTATAGTCAGAGTGATCTTACGTGAGTAATTTTTTCGTCAATAAGGAGAGGGGGAAACACAATGTTCCCTTTCTAGATTTTACAGATGTTGTGAAGAACTTCGATGGAAGTCAATTTCAAACAAAGAAAGAGGCTGTAGACGCATTGAACGCGCGGTTCCTGGGCGCGGCGGTTGCGTGCGGTGCGCCTCGCGCTGACGTCACTCTCGTGAGCGACGCTCTGTGTGCTGCGTGCCCGCCAGCCGACCGCTCTATGCGGTTGCTGTCGTTCAGCCCTGACGAAGTATTTCGCATCGTCACCACTCGGATACCGGCGAAAACTTCGAAAGACGTCTACGGAGTTTCAATGAAACTGATTAGAACGATAATACGCTTCTTAGCCCCCATACTAGCCGAGAGCTTTAATAGGTGTATTAGGGAAGGATCTTATCCAAACGCGCTGAAGATCAGTAAGGTATCTCCGCTCTACAAAGGCAAAGGCAGACGAGATACCCTAGTAACATTTTTGTTGGCCCACAAATGCCAACGGTTGGGGAACTGTTGGGACATGGTAGTGATTTTTCATACGAGTATTTTACGAAGGGCATCGGTTGGTTTTACAACGAGGAATTCACATACTTAGGCCCAACATATGGCCAACTGTGGTAAAGATTCGCAATATTTCCAACTAACATTTGACGTTGGGCCAACAATCCCTACGGTAGGTTTAATAACGATAAAATCACATACGAAGGCCCAATAGATGACCAACTGGGATAAACATTCGCATCATTTTCTACGAACGTCTTTCGTTGGGCCAACAATCGTCACGGTAGGTTTTTCAACTAAGAATTCCCTTACAAATGCCCAACAGGTAGCCAACAGTGGTAAATATTCGCAATATTTCCAGCTAACATTTGACGTTGGGCCAACAATCCCTACGGTAGGTTTAATAACGAGAAAATTACATACGAAGGCCCAATAGATGACCAACTGTGATAAACATTCACATCATTTCCAACTAACATTTGACGTTGGGCCAACAATCGTCACGGTAGGTTTTTCAACTAAGAATTCCCTTACAAACGCCCAACAGGTAGCCAATAGTGGTAAATATTTGCAATATTTTCAGCTAACATTTGACGTTGGGCCAACAATCCCTACGGTAGGTTTAATAACGAGAAAATTACATACGAAGGCCCAATAGATGAGCAACTGTGATAAACATTAGCAATATTTCCAACTAACATTTAACGTTGGGCCCACAATTGTCACGGTAGGTTTTTCAACTAAGAATTCCCTTACAAACGCCCAACAGGTAGCCAACAGTGGTAAATATTCGCAATATTTCCAGCTAGCATTTGACGTTGGGCCAACAATCGTCACGGTAGGTTTTTCAACTAAGAATTCCCTTACAAACGCCCAACAGGTAGCCAACAGTGGTAAATATTCGCTATATTTCCAGCTAACATTTGACGTTGGGCCAACAATCGTCACGGTAGGTTTTTCAACTAAGAATTCCCTTACAAACGCCCAACAGGTAGCCAACAGTGGTAAATATTCGCAATATTTCCAGCTAACATTTGACGTTGGGCCAACAATCGTCTCGGTAGGTTTTTCAACTAAGAATTCCCTTACAAACGCCCAACAGGTAGCCAACAGTGGTAAATATTCGCAATATTTCCAGCTAAAATTTGACGTTGGGCCAACAATCGTCACGGTAGGTTTTTCAACTAAAAATTCCCTTACAAACGCCCAACAGGTAGCCAACAGTGGTAAATATTCGCAATATTTCCAGCTAACATTTGACGTTGGGCCAACAATCCCTACGGTAGGTTTAATAACGAGAAAATTACATACGAAGGCCCAATAGATGACCAACTGTGATAAACATTCGCATCATTTCCAACTAACATTTGACGTTGGGCCAACAATCGTCACGGTAGGTTTTTCAACTAAGAATTCCCTTACAAACGCCCAACAGGTAGCCAACAGTGGTAAAGATTCCCAATATTTCCAATTTAACATTTGACGTTGGGCCAACAATCCCTACGGTAGGTTTAATAACGCGAAAATCACATACGAAGGCCCAACAGATGACCAACTGTGATAAACATTCTCATATTTTTTTACGGGTCAGCAGCGCTTCTAACAAAACATGTTGTCAAAACAGTCAGCCCGCTGCGCCTGTCAAAGAGAATGCGCCTGTTTTTGTTTTATTTCAAAAATGAGTTCCGAATAAGAAGACGTGGTTGCTGTTCTAGCAATCGTAGATTTAGTTCTCCAAAGAAGAAACAGGAATAGATTCCGGGTCCGACCCTACCTGCAATATTATCAATCTATCAATTAAATCAATCAACCATATTATCAATCGTTCAACATTTAGGTAGGTATCAAGAACTAAAAATTGATGAAAGGTTCGGTAGGTACATAAAAAAAATATCGTTTGTTATTTTTAGAAATTGCTATTTCCGACAGGGCAGGGCATCCAGCTTTTTATGTTTATTTTTATGATCTACCAGTGTAACATCCCAACCCAAAGCACTGGTCTTTTCGTCATGAGTTGATTAAAAAAACAAAGTATTTTCTTTATTCCACTCCATCACAAACAAACCACAGAGAATTAGTCACAAACTTTGAACGATACGTCTTCCTTTTCTGATCGCTAACCTTTATATGCGTAACTTCCCCTCCCCGCAGGCGAACGCGGGGTTATCCATTCGTAGCGGCAAACATTTGTATTAGGTACCTACTGTGTTTTTGCTAACAAAACTTTTAAGCCACGCTCTAATCGGTTTTTAAAACATGTTATTATGTTTACAAACAAGAAAACAAGGCGTAGTGGACCCGATTTACGTTGGGCCAACAATCGTCACGGTAGATTTTTCAACTAAGAATTGCCTTACAAAGGCCCAACAGCCAGTCAACTGTGGTAAAGATTCGCAATATTTCCAACTAACATTTAACGTTGGGCCAACAATCCCTACGGTAGATTTAGCAACTAAGAATTCCCCTTACAAAGGCCCAACAAATAGCCAACTGTGGTAAAGATTCGCAATATTTCCAACTAACATTTAACGTTGGGCCAACAATCCCTACGGTAGATTTAGCAACTAAGAATTCCCCTTACAAAGGCCCAACAAATAGCCAACTGTGGTAAAGATTCGCAATATTTCCAACTAACAAATGACCAACGACAACTAGGTACTTAAGGCTAAGCTCCAAAGCCTTGACCATCGTCGTAAAGTAATTGTTAGCCTTTCGGTTTTTTATCGGATACGTACATATCGGAGCCTAATCACCCTTCGAGGGTAGACCTGTATCCCAGCAGTGGGAGGATTAAAGGTTGAGAATGATGATGAATGATGATATCGGAGAGAGTACATCGGATCTACATGATTTAATTCCCTCCTGCCCTCTTTGCTATCGGACAGCCAGAAGCACGAAAAAGCGACATCGTTTCATGGTTGATAGGTATACCTACCTACCGCAGACCCGAACAAAGCGCCAAGCAGTGGAATGCGTTGCCTAAGTGGGTGTTCCCTGCTAGTTACAATTTGGGTGTCTTCAAGTCGTGAGTGAATCGGTTTCTTCTAGGCAAGCGTGCTCCATCTTAGGCTGCATCATCGCTTTACATCAGGCGATATGGCGGTCAAACGTTAGCCTATCTAAAGTAGCCTAATAATAAATATAAAAAAACAAGTTCATAAATTATTTATTACCTATTTCCCATTCTTTTGGTAGGTACCTAGGTATACCTAAACTGTGGAGTGAAACCCCCCCTAATTACTAATAGTTTTTGATTTTCATTCTAGATTTTTAACCGACTTCCAAAAGGACCCTCAATTCGACTGTTTGTTTTTTTTTTGCGGTAAAATTTATAACTCTGTTTTAGTGTGGTCAGAGCAAAAACTGCTTTTGCGTCTAGTTGATTAAGTACATTTTTGTCTGTACGCACGAGGAAAGCGGCGGCCTTTGTTCACAGACATCGCTGTGTCCGATAAATTGTACCGTATTGCGTTTGCACAAGAGCACTGTTCGTATTCGTACACACGTAAAAAGTAGCTTCACTTGAAAACATTTTCGCACCAAAATCCTGTGACAACGCTCTGAAATGAAGCCTAGTAGTAGGTAGGTAGGTAGGTAGTAAGTGTTTCGAAGAAAAGTTACTTGTTAAAAGAGAGATCCGTCTTTTATTTTATTATACCTAGGTAGGTACCTACCACGTTTTTAAACCCGATGACAATGCATTTAATAAAAAAAGTGGTTTAAAGTTCTCTTTACTTATTCCACTTGTTAGACAACGCACAACTAAAACCTAAGGGCTTTAAGAGACAGAATATCTATTCGTGTTGAACATCGTTGATTACTTAGGTAGGTACTTATCTAAGTTTTTTGAAAAGAAAGTAGGTAGGTAGGTACTTAAGTAATTAGTAAATCGATCGCCATGCGTTATTCTCGCAAAAACTCGAAAATTTCAATGTAATTCGACCGATTTTGATGATTGTTTGTACCTATGTGTTGAGTGGTTTATATGTAGGTATTTGCGAGACCGAAGGGCGAGCTTAGGTACTGCCGAGCCTCGGTACCGCGTACAAAGTCGCGGGCATCGTCTAATCGAAAATAAGAAAAATGTAGCCGGAATCAAACTCGCTTTCCCAAACCTGCCAACCACTGAGCGTAGAAAGCTCGCCCGGGACCTATGCGGCGGCGGCGCGGCGTTTGACAAACGAAGCCGAAAGGCAAATCGCTCGTCTTTCGGCATTAGTCCATAACAAGCAGTGTTGCCACTTTTGCCACTATATGAGTAGCTTTAGCCATCTTTATAATTAATATAGCTTGTTTTGTGCATTCCATAAACAATCTTACTACCTATTCGACAGCAAAAATATTAAAGAATAATTATGCAAAAGAAGTAATTAATATCGCTTAAAAAACATTGTAACAGCAAATTAGTAATTTGGGTAGAAAAATAAATATGAATACGAAATAACTATTCGGGTGATTTTTTTTATATAAATGATCTGTGAAAGCGGCGTGGCGGGTCAGACCGCCCTGAAAAGGAGTTACTAAATATTATTAATTGTTCAGTTAGACACCACTCTCAGAGCTGTTAAAGGTGTGAAAATAAAAAGAAATAAGTAAGTAAGTAAGTACTCGGGTGCGAACAGTAAGCACAGGATCAGAACATCGGTGTTATCTACCGTTAAGCGTGAATATTCCACGATCTGAGTTCGAGCGAGTGCGTCAGTTTTTGAAGTGAAACTTCTTATGCGACGTCCAACAAGGTTGCGTTAAACGTTGGACTACCAAGTATTTAAATAATAATCAACCTTATCCACCTAGGTTTATGGTTTATTTTAGATTGATGCGTAATGAACATAGGACCTTTTGAAGTTTCATTTCTTCCGCGCGGAGGGGCTCCACGCATTATTTTTTATTTTACTTTTTGATGAAACTGGTGAATAAATGTGCGGTGATAATTTGCCTAAACGACACAAGAAAACACGCGAATCTAAAATGCAACATTACATTTCACATTTCTTCTTGCAATCTTCTTGCATGCTCCAATTTACTACCACCATGAGTGCGAGCAAGAGCGCAGATGAAGACCATTACCAGTACGGTTCGCCGATAAGAGTGCAGGTTGTAGCTTACCGATTTAATAATATGTGATATTTACATTCTAGCACCTTTTTAGAAGTGTTTGCCCATTTCTTGTTTCATTGACTTGGCAACACTGCGTCTGTCTGTTTGGTTGGTTTGGTCCGATTAGTCGATCGCGCAAGTTTGCAACGTATCATACTCGCATCTCATTTATAAATAAATCCTTTGAATAAATCGGTCATAATTCTGTTACAATTCAGTGTCGATTGTGAAAATTCAGGTAAGTTTTAATCTGTTTTTATTAATTTGCTAGCAATAATTTGATTCATAGCTATAAATAATTTGTCTGTTTTAGAATGGGAATTTATCAAGTCGAATTTGAAGACGCTGGAGGGAGGGAGTGGAGGGGTCGCAGTGATTAAAACAGATTGGTTCACTCCGGAAAAATCGCACTGCGCTTGGCCTAAGCATCATATTATGAAAAAAGCTTTACGATCTAACCTCAAACCTGATCACACGTGGGAAACGCATAGCATCAGCCGAATTTTTTACGCAACAGGTAGGTACTTGGGTACCTACCTAAGTTTGTTTTATGGTTTTAAACTTTTTATTGTATAGGTTAAGTAGGTACCATATAGCCGGCGTTTTAAAATACCGCTTCGGTATACCCTACATAGCGTAGGTACATACGAGTCTAATCTCGTGAGTCAATAATGGGATAAAAAGGTTTTCCGCCATCAGAAAAGGTAGATCGGCCTAAGCAAGGGATTAACCTACTTACTTACTTGTGTTTTTAGATGACTTGCTACAAGCTAGACGAAAATGTGAAATCGAAAAGCTGAAATCGAATCTGAAATTGGGACGGATTCAAATGAAACCCCTGAAATTAATAAACGGAAGAGTAAACCACGTAAATTGTATGACAGCGATGAACATGAAATGTTTATACATGATGAAGATCAGATTGAATTTCCGAAAACTCCTGAAGAATTACCAAGTAAGTAACTACCTAGTTTTATGTTATGTGTAAATATAGTCTCAGAGCCTATTCAATGCAAACAAACAAACAATCAAATCTTTCCTCTTTATAATATTATATTATATATTGTATTATTATAGGATAGATGACTCTGGTCCAGTTCAGTAATTTACCTAATACCTAGTAGATTGTTGCATTGAGCGCAAAGTGAGTTATTAATGAAAGACTTGTGCCCGAGCCAATGCGAGGTAACCCGAGGTGACTAAATTAACCCGAGTGCATTAATTACTCACTTAAGCTGTAATAAAAATAAAAAACTACCAATCTATCCAGGTACCGTCCTAAAATATACCTACCTAACCTACTCAAAATACAAAAATGAAAAAGTAATAAAAATGATAAAGGGTATTGACAGACAGACAGACGGACAACAAAGTAATCATATAAGGGTTCCTTTTTTTCCTTGCAAGAGAGCAATACTGAAATATTAACACGACTAAGGGGGAAAACTTACTTTTTTTTTATATTTAAAAACTGGATGATATCGACAAAGGACTTGGGGACTAAAAATTAATAAACATTATATATTTTAATAACTCTAATGATTAATGTAGAAATGTGATGATTACCTGTGATCAATAGTGAAGACTGATTATGAAAACTACAAATACCTCCTATTGTTTACTTCAAGACTCTTTCACTTAATTTTAAAACTTATTGAAAGTATATTAATCGTTAAGAAAATAATACATTTATTTGATTATCAAAACATTGTTTTTATTTTCATCGTTGGTTAAAAAAACTTATCTTTTGTTAGAAACAACAGTACCTAGTTTTTTTTTGTTGCGTTTGTTTCTACTTAGCGATTCACTACAAACAAGTTACAGTGTGACTCGTTAAGAAGTATTTTCAATCGAGTCTCAGTGTTACTGGTTGGAAAGAAAATTCCCAACGAGTCACACTATGACTCGTTTGGGTGTGACTCGTTGGGAACCCCTTCGAAGATGCTATAATACCATACCATTATCATATTATCATCAACGTCATTATCATATTATATTATAGTATTATATCCATCTGAATTAATTACCTGTGAGAAAATGTTAGTAATCCTTAGTGTATAATATCTGAATTTTTGTTATACTATAGGTAAACTATTTATCTTTGGTGGGAGGAACCAAACCAGCTACCATAATAAGAAGAATTCTCGAGAAGCTATTTACGAACTCCTTAGCACTTTCATGCAATTGGACCGGAAAAACAAGAAAATTGCCATTAAGGATTTACTTACCATTACTACATGTGGTCATCAAAGGTATAAATAATCTATATCTATACATACTTATAATAAAGGAATAGAAGGATTCTATCAATTTCATCAATTTGTAATTAGAGAAAAACTGTAAAGATTGTGCTATGCGCCAATGCCTTTTGGCTCGAGTCCGATGTCTCCCCGTCACCGATTATTGTATTGGCTGGAGTCCGGTGTCTCCTTGTCACCGATTGTTGTATTGGCTGGAGTCCGGTGTCTCCTTGTCACCGATTGTTGTATTGGCTGGAGTCCGGTGTCTACTTGTCACCGATTGTTGTATTGGCTGGAGTCCGGTGTCTCCTTGTCACCGATTGTTGTATTGGCTGGAGTCCGGTGTCTCCTTGTCACCGATTGTTGTATTGGCTGGAGTCCGGTGTCTACTTGTCACCGATTGTTGTATTGGCTGGAGTCCGGTGTCTCCTTGTCACCGATTGTTGTATTGGCTGGAGTCCGGTGTCTACTTGTCACCGATTGTTGTATTGGCTGGAGTCCGGTGTCTCCTTGTCACCGATTGTTGTATTGGCTGGAGTCCGGTGTCTACTTGTCACCGATTGTTGTATTGGCTGGAGTCCGGTGTCTCCTTGTCACCGATTGTTGTATTGGCTGGAGTCCGGTGTCTACTTGTCACCGATTGTTGTATTGGCTGGAGTCCGGTGTCTCCTTGTCACCGATTGTTGTATTGGCTGGAGTCCGGTGTCTACTTGTCACCGATTGTTGTATTGGCTGGAGTCCGGTGTCTACTTAAATTTCGTTCCGTTCTACGTTCCGGTAAATTAAAATAAAAAAAATGGATTTTTAAGTTGTGATACCGGAATCGACCAGAATGTCCAATTATATAACACGCAATCTCAACGTAAAGCAAGGCATATCCCAAGGGAGATAATGTTGTATGAAACTCCCTAGGGATTAAAGTTATTTAGATTTGGAACGTTAAAATTTGCATAGTTATTGTCTCGCAAGGCATGAAAAGTAGAGTATTCACTTCGAGTGCATAATCTACTATAATCCATCTTCTATCTTTACTAGATACAATAATGAAACTTGGTGTGATTGTATTTGTATATTTACTTAGTCATTTTGCTTACAGAGGCAATGCGTCGAAATCAAATCGCTGCGAAAGCAATGGATACCGACATACAGACCGTCATAACCAGTTGGTTTAGATTTACCAAAGATCGCAATGGAGGAAGAGAGAACAGGCGCAAGACATCGCAATGATTCCTCATCACAACCATCATATTCCGGGAATGTCGAAGTCGGATTATCAAGCAGAACTAAGAGGCGTAAACGCGCTTTAAGGGCAACACAAATTAGAGAAGGACAAATAAAAGTATGTCTGTTCAACTTAGTAATTGTGATAAAAAATATCTACAAATTGTCTACCCGAGTGTTTATCAGTCTGTTCTGCCAATGTACCTGCATTAAACTCTTCTCCCAATCGTCAGCCAGTTTTCAGTGACATTGTAACCGATAATGTAGGTGATGAAAATATTGCGTCTTTTCTTATCTCATGGTCTCACAAGCACAATATAACCCATTCTGCTCTGGATGATTTATTGCACAAATTACAATTACGTTATCCAAGTTTGCCAAAAGACTCGCGAACACTATTACAGACACCAAATAATATTAATGTTGTAGAATGAGGTTCATATATATATTTTGGACTTGAAGCACATATAATAGAAAGAGCATTAGCTGGTATAACGTCAAAATCTTATCCATTAATGCTTAAAAAAATATCTGAAATTGACCATGATTCATTTTTGTCTATAACTTGTAATGTTGATGGCTTGCCAGTGCACTCGAGCACTACTTATGCTTTTTGGCCAATCTTATGTATTTTAGATCAAAGTGTTGACAATCAACCGTTTATTGTCGCGCTATTTTATGGCGAATCCAAACCTACAAATGCTAATGACTATCTACGTCCATTTATCGACGATTGTCTGCATTTACAGCAAAATGGCTTACTGATAAATGGGAAATATTTTACTTTTTATGTTAGTTGTATTATAGCTGATGCACCAGCAAGAGCATTCATAAAATCTATTAAATCTCATAATTCCCTACACGCTTGCGAAAAATGTGAACAGGAAGGCATATACATTGGCAGAACTGTATGGTGTTACACGTCTGATTTACATCTTAGAACTGATAGTAGATTCAATAACCAAGAGTATGAAGATCATCGAGTATCTAGGAGTTTACTCACAGAAATCAACTTAGGATTAGTTGACGAAATATCCTGTAAGACCATTGAGCCCAGAGGTATCGATATTATTAAACTGTTTTAAGGATTAATTGGTTTTTATTTTTTGATAAGAATAGAATAGTTTTTACGGTTTGACACGCATAGGGCCTAGGTGTTTAAAGGGCCACTTACTATTAGACTCGCACAGGACCTGTGGTGTATTTGAGATGTGGGACCACCGACTGTTTGATTCGCACGCCAGGGGCCTTACGGACAACTGCTATTACAGGCACCTAATCCGCGACCGCAAACCGTATCTGGGCGCGATAAGGTTAGCGGTCGCGTGATTTTCCAACTGAGCGGATTAGGTGCCTGTAATAGCAGTTGTCCGTAAGGCCCCAGTATATTCTTGGTGTGCGAGTCAAATAGTGGGTGGCCCTACGTCTCAAATACACCGTAGGCCCTTTGCGAGTCAAATAGCAGGTGGCCCTATGTCCAGTATACATCGTAGGCCCTATGTGTGTTAATTGTGGGTGGCCCTATGTTCCAAATATACCCTAGGCCCTATGCCTGCTAAATAGGGGGTGGCCCTATGCACCAAATACACCGTAGGCCCTAAATGAATAAAATAGTGGGTGGCCCAATGTCTCAAATACACCGTAGGCCCTTTGCGAGTCAAATAGCAGGTGGCCCTATGTCCAGTATACATCGTAGGCCCTATGTGTGTTAATTGTGGGTGGCCCTATGTTCCAAATATACCCTAGGCCCTATGCCTGCTAAATAGGGGGTGGCCCTATGCACCAAATACACCGTCGGCCTTAAATGAATAAAATAGCGAGTGGCCCTACGTCTCAAATACACCGTAGGCCCTATGCGAGTCAAATAGCAGGTGGCCCTATGTCCAGTATACATCGAAGGCCCTATATGTTATTAATGGTAGGTGGCCCTATGTCCTAAATATACCGTAGGCCCTATGCGTGCTAAATAGAGGATGGCCCTATGCATCAAATACACCTTAGGCCCTAAATGAATAAAATAGCGGGTGGCCCTATGTTCCAAATACACCGCAGGCCCTATGCGTGACAAATGGTGGGTGGCCCTACGTCGCAAATACATTGTTGGCCCTATGCAGAGTAGGCCAACGATGCGTGTTGGCCCTACTCTGTTGGCCCAATGCTGGCGGCGTTAGTTGGGCCGAACGATGGCCATGATTGATGAGCCAATGTTGGCCGGTACCGTTAGGCCAACGGGGGCACTGTTCGTTGGGCTACTTCGAATCAAGCCGGCCATTTCTGACAGTTGGCCAACTATTTGTGTTGGGAATATTACGTTGGAATAACTGTATAACTACAATAAATGCTACTAGGGTAATATCGACAGTTACAGGCCGGTATCGATAATACCTGCGGTGGCGAAGGTGTTTGAAAATGGCTTGAGCACCCGTCTCGTGAACTTCCTGGCATCGACTGACGCTCTCTCCGACCGGCAGTATGCGTACCGTGAGGGCCGGTCCACCACGTCGCTGACCAGGGAAGTAGTGCGCCGTGTATTGCGGGCCCGTGAAAATAAACTGCAGGTTGCAATTCTTTGTTGTGATCTGTCGAAGGCGTTTGACGTAGCTGATCATGCTATACTCGCTGTAAAACTGCAGCACTATGGTGTGAGAGGCGCGTCACACGCCTTGCTGACAGATCTCATGCAAAACAGATCGCAAACAGTCGTATCATGCGGTGGAACGGAAAGGTCTGAACCATTAACGTCGGTGATGGGGGTGGCGCAGGGCTCCTCAGTCTCCAATATATTGTTCTCTCTGCTCCTGAATGATCTTCCGGAGGCTGTGACCGCAGCGGAAATATTTATGTACGCTGATGATGTAGCCGCGGTAGTCACAGCACCCAAGGTGGACCTTCTGGAGGAGAGATTGAACGATACAACGTCTCAACTGGCGAGATGGTTCAGGGTGAACGGCCTGGCGCTAAATTTATCCAAGACCCACTTCGTTCATTTTTGCCTCTCAGGTCACCAAACCCGTCTCCTAACGGTTAAAGTGGAAGGTAAAAAGATAGAACAGGCCGAGACCACGACTTTCCTCGGATTTGAGATTGATCGGAGCCTGACATGGGAAACCCACATCAACAAACTTTGCGGCAGGCTGGGTAGCGCATGCTTTGCCTTGAACCGAGTTGCTAGAGTTGTGCCGGATGAGATAGTGAGGTCGTGCTATTTTGCCACTGTCCATTCCCTGTTGCAATACGGTACGGAGTTATTTGGCAGGGCTGCGGACTGGGAGCGTGTTTTTTTACTGCAAAAGCGCGCTGTCCGATCTATTGCAAGGATCCCGCAGGATGTCTCCGTACGCCCACATTTTAAAAGGCTTGGGATTCTGACTTTGCCAGCACTGGTTATATTCCAAGTTGCGGTATATGTCAGATTGAACCAAGCCTCTTACAAAACGCTTAACAGCGCCCGCAACAAGGGCAGGCTGGCAGAGGTGCCTCGCGCACTGGAGAGGTCGGCTAAATCGTCGCATGTTATGGGCCCGACCGTGTATAATAAGTTGCCGGAGCACATCACCGCGGCGCCCAGTTTAGGCAGCTTTAAGTCACGACTCAGACGATGGCTTATCGAGCAGACGTTCTACAGCTATGATGACTTTATTAAATTAAAATTGTAATTAATTACTTAAGAGGCTGCAATAATGTTTAAATTGATATGGTGATTTTACTTGTTTACTTTGACATAATGCTAATTAATTATTATTTTTTGACATTGTGCTAATTCTTTTTATTATTATTTCTTTCTTTATTCATTTGTATTAATTTGACACTGATTATTTGTTTTTGTAATTGTTAGATATGATAGGTACACTATTAGTACATTTTTACCAATTACCTAGTTTAAGTTAGAATAGATCTTATAATTATTTACTTTAGTACCTTGATACTAGTAACAAAGATGACTTGTAATTATTAGTTACCAATAAAATGATTATGATTATGATTATGATTATGATTAATTCCCGTGTAATATAAATAAAATGTGTGAAAACCACGTCAGTTTCCATAATAAAAGATGAGTTTTTTTCCGAATTGGTTGTTTTTTTTATGAAAAATATTGAATTGAATTTATTTAGTTGTAGTTGTAACTACAATAAACTCCAATGTAGGACGCCCTCGGGCAAGCTTTAAAATTCTAACAATAGGGCTGCCACTCAACCAATATGAACTTCGGCGATAATTTAGCAGAAAATTCACGATAGATTTCTTCGTGAACAATCCACCCATGTAGTTATTTTGTATCACCTTCAAATTACAAGTCTAAAGCGTGCCACCACGGCTACGCGTAATACGCGAATAGGGTCTGAGATTATCTGCAAACACCGCTTCTCAGCAATAGCACTGGAGACAGATAATAATAATTGTCTCGGATTTGTACAGGTTTCCGCATTTTTGTAGCTGTTTGCACCGTTATATCGCATGTTATGTCCCTGTTGTAGCTTTTAAATAGCTTAAAGCGTTTGCTGAGCATAATTCGCGCCCTAATGGGCTTTAAAAAGTTGCGTGCTCTGAATATTTTTGTTGGTTCCGGTGCAAGCTGTTTTTCTGATTATTGTATAACTGTGCACGTAGTAATATCTTGTGAATCTGTGCGCGTTCTGAATCTCGTCAAAAGCGTCAACGAAGCCAACAGCACTAACGAGAACCGACATAACATAAAGTTTTTTTGTGTCATGTTGGTTCTATTAGCGCTGTTAGATTTGCAGGCGTTGATTCCTTCAGATCGCTCTCAGAATTTGTTCATGGCATAATATCTGCAACGACTGTTTACTATATAGACTGGTCACACATTTTGCAAAGTCGTCATTGTAATAGGAAACTTAAAAACGAATGAATCCGTAAA
Organism: Agriopis aurantiaria; assembly: GCA_914767915.1. Lineage (NCBI taxonomy): Eukaryota > Metazoa > Arthropoda > Insecta > Lepidoptera > Geometridae > Agriopis > Agriopis aurantiaria. The sequence continues at coordinate 14,751,923 of OU611982.1, read as the reverse complement.
ACACTGGCCAATACGCATTATAACAATTTTCCTAGTTAAAAATATATTTCAACGCTTCGTATTAAATATTACAAAACTTAGAAACAAAATAAAGATGCGTAGAATTAACATACTTACTATTATAATTAAGAAAATAAGAATGGTATTTTCTTAATTAAGTACGCTAATTCATTTCTTATAAGATCTTAGCTAATTAAGTATACTAGGCACTCTCTTAAGCAGTTAAGGCTGCTTTAGAATTTAATTTGCCTAATGAAGTGGATTTTGTAGTCGGTTTTAAGAATGATTCTGAGCAAGAAAGCAGTAGAGACTTGAAATAAATCAACTTTAAATACTTACGTACCTACTCGTTACTGAACATTACTCATGTAATCTCGTCAGCCGTTTAATAAAGTTTAAACGCTTTAAGTTCATTGTTTACTTTCACATTACTAGATCTGCAAAAAGAAAATAAGAATCTCGAATAAATAAGACATCTCGCATTCATTCACTGACACCAACTCAACCTAGTTTTGGCTTCGAGCCACTCTGAAACAAACACTCTAAAAGCGGTTTGCCATCGCCCCATGCATTGCTTGAAATATCGAAGTAAGGCAGGCTGTTAATAAGGTTTAGCCATCCAGAAGAATTCTGTGTGATTTAAGTAATATTTGGCAGGATAGATAGGATATAATCAAAGAAATCATAAATAGGGTGAAAATGTGGAACGAGAAGTATCCAAGGCCAGCATACGTGAGTAAAGGACATTCTATTCACGTAATATTTACTTACATAAACAATTTGAGATAATTTTCACATTTTATTAAAACGTTGTTAGTAATTTTTTTTTTCTGTAAATTCTATCATAACCTCTTTGCATTCGACTCTTTTTAGAGGAAAAGCGTTATCAAAGTTTGATTAAATTTTTCTAGTAAAAAAGATCGAATGCATAGAATGTCGAATCTTTACCTATTGTTTTTTTTATCTGGTTTTTGTTGGCGAAATTGTTGCATCAGGAAGCCAAAAAAATTTATGTACTATATAATTAGAGAACACAAAAATTGGCAGCAAATTACTCTAGCAAAATTTAAGACCTTATAGTCAAAATTTCGTCGAAGTGAGGCCTTAAAACAAATTGACATCCTATATACCTACTAGTCCAGGTGCCCTAGTCAAAGTGACAGATAATTATATTGTCTCTATCTACTGTTGTCTAGGGTCTATAGTTATCTAGTGTCTGTACGTATACGTTGGTATACGTAGTCTCCTCCAATTTACAACACACAAAGCTTAGATCAATCTCAGCGCTCGCGCTGTTCTGTTCTGACTTTGACGTCTTTTGTAACTGGACAGAGCGCTAACCGACGCGATGTTTGTGTCCTATTTTCACTTCAACCTACTATAGCTATAGTTTTTTAATAAAAAAGACTGATGTGTTTTGCATTTTGTAAAAGGAAAAGTATACATTTTAGTACTTTTCTTAGTGTAGATGTAGAGCAGGTTATTAAATATTACTAACTAGCTGTTATTCTATGTGTTATTCTAATGTATAAGCTATATTATTGTAAACTTTCATTAAAACCCATTCGGTAGTTTTTGCGTGAAAGAGGAACAAACATCCATACATACAAACTTTCACGCTTATAATATTAGTAGGATTAATAACCTGCTCTGCTGTTTTATTAAGAGTTTATTCAAGAAAATTATTAGGATAAGAATGAAAGGATTTACGAACTTTTGGGAAACGTGATTCGATATTACGATTTTTTGGAGTTGCGTATTGCGAATTGAAATACTTTCGGAGTAACGTGATACATAGTTCTCTTAATTAATCTACATTGTATAATTTAGGTTAAATTCAAGATATATATTACATACATACATATATATTTGACATAAGAATACCAAACACAAAACTTAAAAAAACTGAACTATGTGATTGAAAGCTATCTATATAAGCAACGAATGCCTATATATAGTTCAAACGATCTCAAAGTACCCAAAATGCTGGCTGCCTTGCCTCGCTGCATTGCAAGCCTAACTTTCTGACCAAAATTCAAGCCAGCATTTTGGTCACGAATTTTGTGTGATATCTACATTTAGATATCACACGTACATATACGAGTACGTACCTTCATGTAGCAACATACGTATAACATAGCGTCGGCAGTCGCGACCCACTTCCAAAGCTCGCGACAGGCAGTCCGTTTTTCTCCACCGGAAATGAGATTTCCCGACAGATATAATGGCTTTTCGCGGATTACGTTATGCGAGCTTTGGGCTTAGAAAATTCGCCCGAATAATTCAGTCTACGGGCTGTTTCAGTCTCTAAAACCATTGTTTGGCTTACGTTGTCTACGATGATTCATTTTTTTTACTGACAACCTCATTTAAAAAAAATTAGTTTGTCAATGTGTCAATTTCTTTTTGTTACTCTATATCTTCGCCAATTGTGAACTGATTTTGATGACTCTTTTAACCGACCACAAAAAGTTCTCTTATTCGGTTGTATTTTTTTAAATGTTTGTTACCTCAGAAACCGAAAATCCGAAAAACCGATGTTAAAACCGATTAGGAAAATTCTTATTTTATTTGTAAGAATATATATTCAGATTGGTTCCATAGAAATTAGTCCCTTAGTTTGGTTTCTATATCAACTGGAAAACAAAAACAAAACTGGAAATAATAAAATGCTATGCAAAATATATAAACATCCTTGAGAGGCCCCAAAAGAAGTTCCTACGGTATATTAATTTTAAAGCTAAGATTCTGAGCCCTGACTACGAGTACGATGAGGTTTGCTTCCACCACCATCTGTTGCCTGTTCAGAAGAGAGGTTGCGGATCTGACCTTCATGTGCAATATACTATCTAATAGGATCGATTGCCCTTCATTATTGTCTTGGATAGGTCTTATGACTCCTCTAAGCTCAGCTCCTCGTAGACATAATCTTCGGCTGTATACTCCACGATACGAAACGAATTATCGCAAAAGTTCATTCTTTATTCGCACATTAATCAATTTCAATAGCAACTATTCAACCAACGTTGACTTATTTATGATGAGGCATAATACTTTTAAAAATACAATTTCCAAAAACTTCTTTGACACCTTAAAAGTTAAATTTGATAATACTAATAATAAAATGGCAAAAAAACGTAAAATTGGATCTAAAAAATACATATAATTTGTATTAGGTTTTATATATTTGTAATTTGTATGTTATGTATTTATTTTTTCTTTCTGGTAACTAATTTATTATCTCTTATCTAAAGACTAAATGTTTGTTTTCCGATTACTATTTATCTGTCCAAGCCCTAGTTGGTGTTGCAACGGGGCATTAACACAATTACTGGTTTGTGTTACTGAAAACATGTTTTTGGCTTTTGTGTAACTGTTTATCTCATATCTACTGTATTAATTAACAGCTGTATGTATTCCTTGTAAAATAAAATAATTATCTCGAGCTTTGATCAAATTAACAGAGTATATTACACCAACTGCCCGACCGTGGCCTACCTAAAGCAAAAACAAAACGCGCCGGAGCAGCAGTTTGCATTCAGTTACCTATAGCGATGCGTAGACATGACGTGCCATAAACAAATGTGTATCTAGTAGGTAAGTATTGAATATCATGCCACTATTTGCGCAGTGCATATATGGCGTGCGATATACCTACTCTATTTATTTGATCGAAGATCTTGATGGTGGTCTCATTTTATTTGAAGAAAATATTTTACTCCTGAAGGTTGAAAATTTGGGAATAAATCGCGTTTATTGAACTTCCTTTAAAATCGATTTTTATTTCTTTGTACAATGTATCAATTATTTTAAAAAAATTTGCTTCAATTAAGTTATTGATATAACATTCCATAATATCTTCGTGATAATAAAAAAACAACAAATGAATGCATAAATATACGTGATGACAAATCTTCATAAAAAATGGCTCCGATTCCCACAGCCCCATGGTTTCGCCCTTAAAAGGCTCAAGTATGTACCCACTGTCCAGGGTACTATTTGCATCTTTTGAGGTCTTCTGCGGATACAACCGCCGTGCCAGCCCTACACTGCTTTCTGGAAAGATGTGACGGCGCAAAGGTGTCAACGCAAGTCGCGTCCCACACTAAGGGCTGCTCCATCTTCCACGGATTTAGAGTCATATCCCGTCAGGTTTTTTGCCATCGTTACCTACGAGAAAAAGTTGATGTTGTAGACAAAAAGATATGTACCAGAATATACTCACCTAATATCTAAATATTTTGAGATGCCCGGTTTCCCAAACCGACATGAGATTTTCACCTTCAAAGATTTTAGTCTCATCGTACTAGTGTACGATGCAAAACCAAAGAGTTGTAGATCATTGAGTAAAACGTACAGTAGGTAAACTAATGCCGCTTCTCATAAAAAAAAAGTACATATAACAGAATCTATATTTGGCAAATGCCAAAATAACTACTATACTAGTCGGAGAGGCAAATCAATTTCTGTAAACATCGCTCTTATATCACCAACTCTTTAATCGCATTAATTAAGGCATCAGTTAACTTTCTTGTCTTAATATTACCGAACTCGGTAAAGCAACGTTGCCAGAACAAAACAAAGACTCTCCGAATCTCTGAATAGCATCGTTACGATTGTTCTCAATTACACTCTTGTTTCATTATTTTAATTGGCTCTTCTTATGAGTTCGGATCGTTTTCACGAGCTGCCAGCATCTTGTTTGGATTTTCAAAATTGGAATGTTTTGTGAAATAGGTTTCATATATATTGATAAAAGGAAAATTCTTGCTACGCTACTTACGTCACTTACGTGGCAAGAAATTTCCTACCGGTGTCTAGTCTTTGATTACCAATTTACTAGCCTAAATTCTTTATTGTCGTAGTTGTACCCATTTGATTTGTTGGTAGTACAATCCTCGGCAGTGAAACATCAGGTTTACGAGATATAAAGTGAGTCTTGAGGAGCGGCCGAGGCCATTAGTGCGACAAATGGCGTGAGTAATGACCACTCCAGTCTGAACGTTTGAATAACCGTGCTTCTAAGCAGTGATCTTCATTACGCGGAATATAATGATTTTCTAGTTCGACTGTGCTAACCAGCTAAGTAGTTCAGTCGCACCAGCTTTGGTTGACCTCTCCAAATAATTAAAGCACTTTATTATAAATAAAACAAATGACTGACTTAGGGACTTTCGCAAGACATTTTGGCAAAATGTATTATTGACATAGAACCGACACAAATGTTCAAACACAAACTTAAATGTTTCCTTCAAGACAAGGCATAATATGTTGACGAGTACTTGAATGATACATTTAAATTTAGTTTGATATAACTACATAATTAAAACTTGTAATTTATTTCCGAGAAAAGGTCAAGCCACCTAGCACTTATCAGATTACTTAATTAGGTAAGAGTTAGGCAGGTAAACATCAGTATAAAGTACTACTACTTCATTAGGTGAGCGTTTCAGAACTAGCACTCAGCAACAACCTGAAAAGAAGGCAAATGTTTCTCAAGTAGGCAACCAGCTAATTACGAAGTTGTTTTATTATGATCAGCGCTGGCCTCGAGTGAAACGCTGAATCCGTGTTTCCTCATAATCCAGAAAGCCTGCCGTAATCACGGCAGTTGCGCTGGAATGCTTCAGATTCTTGAGTGTTGGCAGATTGTTATACCTACTACCTATTACTTCAATATGAGTTTCTTGTGAAAGTTTGTTGTAGAAGAAGCGTACAATTCTACCTAATTTTTGTCTGCAAGTCAGTCCAAGATTAGTCGGTTTGAATCTGGATGTCAAACATACAATAATCGTTTGCGTCATCATCATAATCAACTTATATTAGTCCAATACTGTTCCACAGCCCTCTCAAGAGCCACACCATTCAGCCTGTTCTTCGGCTGTTCGCTTTTAGCCACTGCCACCAGCCACCCACCCCTGTTTGTGTATGGCGCTAAAAATAATCAGATTTATGTAGGTTTCACAACTTATATTTAGGTCACAAAAGAATCTTTAATAGCGAAAAATGTAGATAAACAATTAGGTGTAAAGCTAATCACATTAATATTATAATATAAAATGTGTCTGGAAGACATATTTAAGCGTTAGAGATGGGAAGACAATTGTCTAGCAGTGGGCAAGTATATAAAAGTGAATATAAAAGTGGTTTAAAAAAGTGTTTGTCTGTTTTTCTGTCACGCAGCAACGGATCGACATGATTATTTGCTTGATGCGAGTTGCTGAGGTTCAGAAAGTAACATAAGATACTTTGTACTAAAAAAGAAAAAACAACTGCACATTTGTACGACACTCCTGGCAAGGACAACAACATTTCAATTTGTACTTACCATGTTCTGACAAATAAATTATTAGATTTGATTTATCCCGGAAAAGGTACGGTTTCTGATGGAATATCCACGTAGGTGAAACTGCGGGACGCAACTAGTACCTAATAATTAGCCATGTGTGTCGGTGAACTGAGAAGATCGAGTTAGTTTATACGAGTAGCTCGACGATGGAGCAGATTCCGTGGCACGATTGCCAGCCGGGGGGAGATCGTTTCGAAACTTCCTTGCTACTATCTGATGCTTACAACTCGAGCTCACTTTATGGAGTCGTGGAGGATATATGGGTACCTATACTTTATCGTTAGGAGCTTTATGGTGTTTGTGCTTCGTTCTACCTGTATATAATATAATGTTCGTATTATTCATACCGGGTGTAACTCTAGAAGACGACGGGCATATTCGAGGATATCATTGTACCCATCATTACTTTTACTATGGGATCAACAGAAAATTCGCGGAAAAAAACCAGTTGTTACATACAAACACTTCATTAGGAGATATTTTAAAAAAATGTTCTGTAAAAAGTTAGTAAAGTTCTGTTTCGCAGGAAAGCAGTAGACAAGGCTAGCACAGGACCAAAAAAGATGGCGCGCTGAAGAGGAGACCTATACCCAGTAGTGGGTGGGAAATGGTTGATGATTATGATGATGAAAAATGTTTTATGGAACACCCGATTTTTCGTGATTTCAGGGTTAGTTTCATAATATGTAATAGTTTATCATATAGTGGTGGATACAATGATAATATCTTCTAATATGTCCGTCTACTAGATATAAGCCTTGTACTTATAGGTAACACTTTATGTAGTTCATACGTGGCAATAGTTCATGAGTAGGTATAGATATTTGAGTAAGTAGGTATAATATCACTAAAATAAATCTTAATAATAGCAGTCAAGGAAATCGTAACTTGATTCTTTCCAGAGAGGCAAGGGGTATTAGAAGACCGGAACTTATGGGAGGAAATAGAAGAGATCTTTGACGAGCAGTATTAAAGTAAGGGTAAAAAAATGTAATCGTAAAAAGCTATCGGAAACACATCATGAAAGACGGTACGGTCGATATCTGTACAGCATTTCACTGTCCCGACATAAATTCCTGTTTCAACCAAGTGGCCATAGGATCATCCATCAGCAATGTGCCCCAATACGGCCTTGTCGAATCCGTAGTGCCGTACCTACTAGAAGTACGCACCAACGCCAGTTCTCGAAAATGGTCATGCTTTGCTCTACTGGAACCACTCCTATCTCCACCGATAGGACTATTGTCGCCAATAAGCCTGATACCGTAGTGGTCGACTTGCCCCAGCGCTGGGCAGTGCTCGTCAACACTACCATCCCACATGACGAGAACCTCGTGAAGACCGAGAAGGACCAACTCGGAAAGTATCTTGACTTGGCTCACGAGGCTACCGCCGTGTGGGATGCTGCCTCTACGATCATTGTCCCGATAGTCATTTAACATTTAGATGCTGATGCCGGTTTGCAAAACATTCGGACTGACGGGAATTTTTGCATAGAGATTGTTGAAGAGCTGAATAATAACATAATGCTACTTTTTATCTCGGAAAATAAATTCCTGTGAGATTGTCCACGCGGGTGAAACCGCGGGCCGTAGCTATTATATGAAATATAACAATACATAGGGACTCTTGTGATTATTTACCATAATAATATCGGTAAAGTAAAAACAATAAATAATACAAGACAAAAATATGTAGTTTCATTAGAATCTATCTACATCTACTAAGTAAGGAGGCAGAACGAAAGAAATCGAAAAGAGTAAATCCTTACTATAAAATTATGTTCGAGGATTCCTTAGCGATTAATATCTTCTATAAAAATGCTACGTGGTTTTTAGTAGGCGTCATATGCTTTTCATATGAAGCCTACTTTTCTTTTTGGGCTTCCCATGTTTAGGAATATAGGTAAAAAGTACCTATAAAAAACACAGATGTCTATGATTCTGATGTTATTGTGAACGGAAGGATCTAAATTATACTTTTAACACCTTGCTTCAACTTGGAGTTGGAATTTTTCAGACGCTACAGGGACTAAATTCTGTACTAAACATTCAGGGAATTGGAAGAAAATGGCAATGGACGTTTAGAGAATGGGTCATAGTGCTAAATTATGCAAATAAAGAATTTGATCCATACGACATTTTAAAAATAACATCTTAGAAGTACCCATAGGTGTTTAATTTTAGTTTCATTCTAAACGAACACAATCCATGCCTTTGAATTAATATTTTTGCTTGATTTGGTTTCTGTAGACAAACTGAAATCCACTTTATCACTTTCAGGCGATAACTTGATAAGAATGAAAGCCATTATATCCATATTCATTATTTTAGCATTTCTCAGGGTCGCTCTAGAGACACAGAGATAAGGAGGGACACAGTTGCGGCACAGTAGATATTTATATAAGCTAAAGCAGAGTTAAACTATACTAACTGTATTATGTATCTAATGTGGTTGCGGCTTGGTGGATATTATGTAAATAGGTTGGCTGTGGTCAGACCACTTTTCTACTTTAGATATCATAAAGCCTTCTAAAAATGGCGTCCGGCGGTGATCAGTTATTTTTTTGATTGACGTAGGTGGCTCGTTGGTCTAGGGGTATGATTCTCGCTTTGGGTGCGAGAGGTCCCGGGTTCAAATCCCGGACGAGCCCGGTTTTGGTCTGGCATGGCATTTTCTTTTTCTTTTAACCTCCTTATTTATAGACGTTACCCTTATCCTCACCCTTAAGGTTCTCCCGGTTTTGGCATTTTGAGTCGATAAAATAAGCTTATCTTTATCATGGTTACCAGAATAAAGGATGTCTACATAACAGATCTGGTGACGTCATCTATGACGAAATGTTTCACTTTGTCCTCATTTGAGGTGGACTGAGGGAACCTTGAGAGACGACTAACAATGCCAAACATGATGGAGGTTTGGTAGACCAACAAAGGAAACGTAGACAAAGTGAGCACTGACTCATAAAAATAGGGGTAAATCTATGGTGGTTAAATGACACATTTCAAAACAAGAGTTTTGTCAGAACTATACATATATTGTAAAACCTACCTACGTGAAGCCTTTGATTATACACGTCCGTGTAGCCTACTATAGATTGTATCGCTCAACAACACTGTGAAAGAAAGATGTCTCCTTTCACTTTTTTACGATTACGTCATTCTCATGCTCATGTGTTGCTTATTTACATTGATACTAATTCGTAATTTCGGCCTCACTGTCAGCCGGCTCGTTGGTCTAGGGGTATGATTTTCGCTTAGGGTGCGAGAGGTCCCGGGTTCAAATCCCGGACGAGCCCAATCTTTTTGAACTACCTTGTAAAAAATATATATAAATTCTTACACTTATTTAAGGTATGGTCGTCATTGGGTATGGTTTATACGCTCACTATTTTGTTAGAGTAGCGCTGTGGACGAATTTCTGTAGCAACATTGGAAAACAAGTATTTTTATCTAGATTGTTCGGAAGATATTTTACACCGAGGGAGCTATTTTGAAATATACATTAGATAATCAGACCACGGGCTCAGTGAGCAAGAAAATTACTCTTGCATATCTTTCGGCTTAGAGCCTGGGCTTAAGATAAGCTACTGTTTTGAAAGTTATGTTCCTGGCGATGAGATTTATATAGGATAATCATTAGGTATCTAGAACACTGTGATTCTGACGCTAAATTACCTACATAGAGATTTTTTGATATTCGGCAGATACTCTAACAAATATTTGGGCTTTTATTTTATTAGTATGCTGGATAATATAGGTAAGTAAGTAGATACAAAAAAACAGAATACATAGGTATAGGTTACAAAGACATATTTATATATTTTGTAATGGCTTGTAATTTGGTGATACTAACGCCTTATTAAAACAATATAGACTTGGTCCGTAACCCAACATAGGAGAAGGACTGCTGCGCGGGTTAGGTTTGGGACACAAAGTTAAGTTGTCAAAATTAATAAATTGCCTTTTCATTTCTCATGCTCGTACTTCTCTTGTTTATGCCCGATGTAAGCAGACTAAAACTGATTTTTAATACTACAGCAAAAAGTCTACTTTTGCACTAGTGCATAAACACTGAACCTTTTTAAAATTGTTCAAAGAGGTTAAGTTTCTAATATATTATTTAATGTAGGAAGTTTGCCTAAGTCTTTATTATTACCCATAAATCAGGGTATTAATTATTACAGACCTAGCTAATTGTCTTATTTAGATAAAAAAATTGTACAAAATTTAATTTTAGTTTTAAATTAAGATAATAATTACAATATCAAATTAAAGTGATTTAAATATCCGCCCTCGTCTCCGGCTCAGGGTTATAAACGTCTCCGCTAAAATGGATTGTTTTATGCACTCGTTGTAGAATCTACTATTTTACCCGACTGAAGAATATAGAAAGAATGTTTTTCGGGTTCATGTAAGTATGTACAGATGTATACACTTTTATGTACTTATAATGACTACTACTATGTACTCATTAGATCCGTCTTTATCTCGTAATATGACAACGGTCAAATACGAGGTAAAGTGGCAACAAAAGGTACTCTTTGGTGGCAACTGAAAACCCCAGCTTTGTTCTGTCCACACGAAGCCGCAGTGACCGGTATCCTACATATTTAACGGTACGGAAGTCACGGACAGGAGGCGGAAGGACGGACATGTCAATTTGTCCGCGTCATTCCCCGGGTCGAATTGATGCCAACGGTCCGATGACATCGGTTGTAGAGAGACCATAACACCCATATTTGAAAGAAAGTACGTATACTTACTTACTTATAAGAGATTGAGAGCCAAGATTAAATTTAAAAGATAGATAAATGAGGTAAGTTTAACGTGTTTAAAAAAAAAAAAAAATTATTTGCGTTACGTGATTTTTAACGTTATGATAGGCAACTAATAAAAGCTCTGTAAACAATATAGTAGTACGTAAAATTACACTGCAATTTCCGGTGATTCCGTCTGCAGGGACTTATTTTAATGTTCACGCAAACGAAGTTGTGGGTACAGTCTTTAAGTAGTCTTTAAAAAAAAATGTATATAAAACTTAGGTACCGTATTTTTTGTATCCGGCCAATCATGTCGAGTAAACGTTTACATGACTCTGAGTCGTATTAATGTACAAGTATAAGTATTTTGTGCAACTTTATGATTTAAAACTTAAAGTTGCAAAATCTTTTTTTAAAGGACAATTTGCTACTTGGGTTTCTTATTAAAGTGTTCATTCTGCCAAAAGCCGAGTAAGAGAGAACGTCACCGTAAAGACGACATAAGATGGCGTGACGGAGAGGTATTAATTTATTCCCGCCTGCCCTCACTGGGTTGAATGTGCTCCTTGTATTCCAGCCACAAAATTGAGCTTGAATATTCATCTCCTACCTATTAAGAGACAGTTCGCGGCTTGTATAAAAATCGACAGTATTAAATTGTTCGCCTTTCTACACAGAACAATAAAAAACAAATATTGTATTTTTTTTTATTTGTGTTATATTGGTCTCAGATTAATTCGGAGCAGGCCTACCAATCATTCACATACTTATCTCATTTATACCGGCTACTTATCTCATTTTAACTGACAGAATGGCCTTCTTAATTTGGTCCGATTTTTCGAAATTATTTTTATATCTGATTACTCTGACATAATATGTGAGTCGATTTACAATGATTCTTTTTTATGTAGAGGAATCCTTCTAATTGGTCCCACAAATATTTCAGTAACTTTCGCTTAGTAGTTTTTTTAACTAGCTCATTGGAGCTAGTTAAAAAACGACTAAAGTCATATGGCTATTTACGGAATATTTACCGTGGTAAGATTGTGGAATGAGCTCCCGATATTTAAGAAAGAGAAAGAAAGAGGGTAGATCGTTATGTCTGCACCTAACTTTTTAACTGTTCTCCAACCACCCGCATTCTTCAGTCTTCCCGTGAACATGGTGCATGTAACTGCGCCGAAATATCGGAAGCTCATTCCACAATCTTACCACGGTAAATATCCCGTAAATAGTCATATAACTTTAGTGAACAACCGTGATAGTTTAAAACAGTGTTTTAAAAAACTACTAAGCTAACTACTTCGAACAAAATTATTCGTATTATTGAATACGAATGGTTTTGTTAGAAGGATTACTAATTTTGAAGTCGGTTTTTAGATTGATAATTATTTTTTATGCCATGGATGTCAGAGAACTACGAATAAATACAGACAATAAAGTAAGTACAAAACTATGGCTTGTGACCACCTGTATATTATACTTAAACAATAACTGCCCTGCTCTCCTATATAGGCGTTTCTCCAGATTGTCCTAGATCTTGCTTGATCAATTCTTAGAAAGATTTACCGAAGAATGGGCAAGAAATTAATGCCTTTAGGGGGATTTCGGTAATTTCTTACTGGGAGCCCCCGGGGGCCTGGCTAAGTAACAAATGAGGTCGCATAATTTTATTAGTTCCCACCGTCACAAGGCGGGGTTCGTAGATAACTACTTTTTAACTAGGTAGGTACGTACTTGGAAATTTTCATAATATGCAAATTGAGCTCGCTGTCTCTGAGCATTGGGAGATGATTTCGCTTGTATAGCAGAGAAACGTTCGGTGTGGTGTCAAAGTTCATGTAATTTGAACATGGCTTCATTAGTAGGTGATGTACATGAATAATTGAGAGTGTAGAATGTACCTATTTGTATAAGATTGAGATATTATAATTAAATTTATTACCTACTTGACATTGATAGCTTGACGCATGACGTAAGCAACAGTAATACCGTTAAAATTGTAATAGCATCTTCAATAGGTATGAGTTAAATTAATTAACTTTGAGAATATAATATTGATGTTTTATTTATATTACACAGGAATTACTCACGTAAGATTAAGCCGGTCACTCCGACTATAGTTTCCGCGTTAGTTCCGGGTTAGTAGTCCGCGCATTCACCTTGAAAAAGACTGCCTAATGCGGTTGAAACTATAGTCGGAGTGACTGGTCTTCTCTTCTCTTCTGGAATCTTACGTGAGTAATTCCCGTGTAATATAAATAAAATGTGTGAAAACCACGTCAGTTTCTATAATAAAATAATATTGATGTATCTACAAGAAACAAATACCAAATATTTTGTTTAGTTATTAAAGGCACTTGCCCGGAAAAAAAAAAAAAACAAATACCTAGGTACGCTTAGTAAGACTTGTATGATTAATTTATTTTAATATAATTTACCTAACGTACTGGTAACTAAGTCGTTCATTTTGATTAAATTAACAAAACCCAGGGTGCAACAATTTTTTTTCTGTGTTCTTACCTTTGACATGTATACTCATAGAAAAAATCAAACCGTCCAATGCGAAATCAACCGCTCTACATTTTAAGAAAACAACGTAACTTTAAGGTGTTTAATAAATTCATTAAACTGCTATCGGAAAGCGTGGCGCTTACCATTAAGCGAGCATCGTGTTTGTCTCGTTACTTAGGATTGCTATAAAAAGTCGCCCAGCAAATATGAAACATAACGAAGAGAGAGCATAAGAGAGCATATTATGACGTCACGTCTGTCACGGCATACCTACAAGTCGGTTTTACTGCTTAAAGGCACGCCAATAGATGTTTCATATCAAAAATTAATTACCTAGTTTGCTGAAGTTTTAAATTCAGTTATATAGTCCATGTACGAGTAAAGTGTGAAATGCAATCTTTGAAAGCATAAAAACGCTGTATTTGTAGATGTTACTACCTTTAAAACAGTGGGTAAAAAGAAAAGAAAAACAAAGCCTGTCTCGTAGGTCATTCACCGTCATTAGTACGGGACAACTTTAGTAACGACGGCTTTGAGGCCCAGCCCACTGCATAAAGAATACTGGGACAATGGCCCAGGTACTGACGGACGCCTGACTCATTTGGGTCTAACTGGAGCACTTTAATACTTAATGATATTAGTGCCACGGCGTAATTTTTTTTATAATGGAAGTAAAATGGAACAAGTTGATTTTAGTTGCAATTTTTAGTACTTAGTTTTAGATTTTCAATCGTTTTACTCTAAATAGATGGTATGATATGGGCTTTATTTTAAATTTTAGTCATTATGGTTTATCCACTTTTATGTTTCAAAACTGCAAACAATCGTTATCAAAACGTTGAAAAATAAGATTATAGTATCATGCTATTAAATTTATATATTAATTTATTTATATATTGATTTTATTTATTTTTGATAGCCCGTTGGTCCAGTTGGTAGTGAACCTACCTTCTGAGCCTGAAGGCGTGGGTTCGATTCCCACGTAGGACAAACATTTGTGTGATGAACATTTGTGTTTGTTCTATATCTGGTTGTTAATATCTATTTAAGTATGTATTTAAAACTATATATGTATGTATATCAGTCTCTGGCAGCCATATCACAAGCTTTGCTTAGTTTGGGGTCAGATGACCGTGTGTGCAAAAATGTCCCAAAATATTTAAATATTTATTTTATTTTATTTATCTACGCCCCTTTGGGAGTTTAATGGTTTTCATAACATTTTGCACAAATACAATATACTTACTGTTGCGCCTCTTGCCTGCGATTTAGTAGCCAGAATCCTTTCTTTAACACCCTATAATAAAAGATCTGCCAAAATTCAGCTTTCTAGGTCAAGCCCTTTTCGAAATTTTATATAGTTAGACAACGAGCGAGTCGCTGTTATGTAAGTAGGTATAAAAAAGATAGATAACATGATATTATGTAAGAGTTTCGGAAAAAAGGAAATGAAAGTGCAAAATGAAGCGGAGCGAATGGAGGTCGAAAGTTTATAATATGATAGTATTGACAATCTACGCGTACGAAGTCGGGGGCAACAGCTTGTACTTGCATAAAATCATGTCTTCATTCTTGACCTTATTTGTTTAGGACTATGATTCTCGGAAGAGTCCTTCACTTATGTGAAAAAACTCTATGGAAATATTGAGACAACAGGTCAGTCGAGCCAACTACTTGAGGGTTTTTCTAGTGGAACTCTACTTTTTTGTACAATAACATACAAAAGAAAACATTTTCTTTGTCTTAAAATTCTGCTATGGAATAAAGATGTAAAATACATACCATTTAACTTTTTTATTCCGTTCATTTGTGTGAATATCATAAATATTAAATAATCATGACACTAAATAACTTTTAACGATTGTAAGCTAAGCGATGAACAATTGAAATGTATTAAACGTAATAAATCAATTTATCATTCGAACAATGGTTTATCGGAAGCTATCTTGGGCGACGGGGTTCTATTATAATTTCAGCAAAACCATTTTGTGGGCAAATAAGAATGATGGCGTTAATTTTTTTTTTTTTTTTTTTTTTTAAATCTTATTTAATTTATTTAAAAGATAACACCTTTATTATTATTATTGACTAGAAAGTATATTACTTTATTATATTAAGTATATTTTCAAACATTTATCTTCACGTCTGATAGACGCAACTCGTGACCAAAATGCCGGCCTCTACTTTGCTCAAAGGGTGAGCATCGCCATACAACGTGGTAATGGGCCCAGCATTTTGGGAACAGTTCCCACTGGTAGCGGTTTGATAGAATGATAGTTAGGTTTTAATTTGTTGTTGGTGTTAAATAGTTTACTTGAAATTTGTATGTATATTTTGACATTAATTTCTACGCAATATTAGAGTACTATAAACGCCTTGAACACAACATAGCATTTATGTTCAGCTCAGTCAGAGCTCACGTATGTGATATTTGATACACACACATACTTACTTACTTGAGAAATGTAAATTAAATACTCGTCTTTGGTTCCATATTTCAGGATAAAATGTTAACACAAATTCACTTGGTCTCGTTTTTCCCTACGCGCGACAATTACCGTCAACGATAAGTTGACAGCAGTTTTAATTTAAACATTGGGATGGTCAAAAGCTATATATCAAGAGAAGGCGCTAAAGTCATTTTTTTTAGAAATTATAATTATATTTTTAAGTAGTCAATTGCAATCCAATTTGAATGGCCGCAATTCCAGATGGAGAAAAAACCCGGACGCTTAAAGAAATTTCCGGATATTTCTTTCAAAGTTCATGTTTCGTGGTAGGTATAACTTGTGTGGCGGTTGTAGCATTTACCGCGTACTGCTCTCAGCGCGTCAGCATAGTATTTCCGGTATATGTATAAAATACCTAGTAGTATTTGGCGTTGTGAGCACAAAGTAGGTAGAGGCCCGCCGTAAATACTGCCACGGCCCGCTAAGACCGCGGGCGTGGTATAAAAATATTTATAAAAGTAAAGGAAAAGATGTACATAGTACGCAAGGTATTTTCAGGTGCTTTGAATATAAATAAATATTGTAGTAGATTATGAAGCTTACATATACATTACATACAATGTATTAAAAACTCTATTTGTTTTCAAATATTTTACATTTCATTTCTATAATTCTGGACGTTTTAGAACTCCCTCTGAATTCCGGACAAAAGCCTAAATTCCCGCACATGTACAGAAAATTCCGGATTTATGGCAACCTTACATAATAACTAAAACAATAATTTTATTATAATTACTCATATTTTTAAGTATAAAACTATCATTAAAAATGGTTAGTTCTTTTAAATTTCTTTGTAATTGTCAAGAATAAGATAATTTTACTACATTATTAAAAGAAAAGAATAAGTTTAGTGTAATTGAACTTAGTTGTAAATAAACCTTGCTTCAAAGATTAGCTATTTTCGTACGTTTTAATACCGAAATGTAAGCTCCAATGATCCACGAGAGCTTTGAGAAGATCTACCTGACTGATTTATTTGCAGACTTTGGTCCTTTGACGAATTTATTTCCCTACGAGCTGAGAGAAAGTTTGTAAATTGCTCTTTCTGTATCTGAAAATTGCTCAACTCGAAAAAATATAGGAAGTGTGTATGTGTAATATCCGTATGTGTACAGTGTGTACACATACGGACACTGTTGGCCAAGAATGAACACGGCACGGCACGGCATACCACGGTATGGTACGGTACAAATTGTACGTTACAATGCAATGCATATATGCAATAGTCTTTTATTTCAATAACATAATAATTTCCATCTTATAAGTATTGTAAGTATTATAAGTACAAAAATTAAACACCAGACATTAAATTTTTGTTTGTTTTTAAGTTATTGAGTTGTAAATTTTTGACATAGGCCTCCTCCTCCGGTTCCACTCTTGTCTATCGTGTGGCAGGCGCGTCCAATTGGAACCGGCAATGGCTATGATGTTATCCGCCCAGCGTTGGCGTAGGCACCCTCGCGGGCGGCGTGCGTCACGTGGGTACCAGTGGAGCACCCTCGCCACCCTCTCACTCTAGCGGTTGTCCCGAGTTTTGGCTGAACATCTACCTACATACGTACCTAAATGTTGTTTGTATCCCAAAAAAAATATACCGTTTTGTTTATTGCAAGGAGTTTATAGATATGTATATAGATTTTTTTCTTGGTCGTAAAAACAGTAATACATACAAGTGTCAAACTATTATTTACATTTTTCGTAACGACGGTTAAACTTTGATAAATTACGAATTTTGACAGATTTTTTATGGCAAAGATGTCAATAACCGTCATGAGTGAATTTGTGAATAAGGGTCCTGGTGCGATCATAGTGCAAGCTCTAAAACAAAAAAAAACAAAAAAACTAGACAGTTATAGGACCGACGCGCCATAAGCAGTAAAGGGGTGCGTAATCAAATGGCTCCCATTCGTCAATTTTTCGCAGCGCGAACGAACGGTCCTACTACAATTCATGTTCACTACTTAGGTCTGTAGCTAGCTTCAATAGCTAGACTGAATGCATCTTTACGCTGTCGCGTCACGGGTTAACAGGTAATGTTGTTCAAAATAGTTACTTCTATAACGATTTTCTGACAATATATTGGTCTCCTTGGACTATTTGTAGTACCTGCTTACCTATACTTATAATTAAACATGAAACATTTCAAATTATTAATTTGTTAAAAAAAAAACCGAAACTCTATTATAAAGTGCTGGGTTAATGAGCACACAGTCAGTATGTTGTGATTGTTTACCTTTTGATCCCAAGCAAAGGTTTATCTCGAGCTGAATCGCACAGAGCACGATCGTAGGTAAGTCATGCCACATGAGTATTATAAGCCTTTACACACTAGGTGGTCAGGCCATAGAGTTCTGTACCTGCGAGTCCCAAGCGCGAAGGTGAAACAATGTCGGGAAATATATAATTGTGTAAGCTGTGTAATTGGATTTTAATCTCATTAGTGCGCGATAATGGAACCTCGAGAGGTGCCTTTACGAGCAAATTTTCGAATTTTAAAGACCTGCGTCGGTACTTATTCATGTACATAAACTGAGATAATTATGACAAAGAGACGCGATAACGACCTGTTTTTACATTCATTCGACGTTAAGCGTTTTTCTGAGAATTAAACGTTTTTCAACGTCTGGGAAAACGGTCACGTAGATAGAAAATGTAAATGTAAGTATAACGAAAAAGAAATTTACAATTATTTTTTACAGATGAGAAAATGGGATGCATTTGGAGCGCGTTAGAGGCCGAAATTTCTCGGAGTTGACGCTCGCGTAAATATCTATTTGATGTTGGAAATGGAATTTGACCTTCGTATATAAGTACGAGTAAAAGGAAGATCTAAGTAGTAAATATATATTTAATTTAGATACATTTTGGTGCCATGGGAGCCAGATCCTTTTTTTTTAAAGAATTGTCTACATTATCTGCTTGAAGCCCTCCGTGACCAAAATGCTGGCCGGTAACTGTGTGCATATTAGTATTGCAATGCAAGTAGGAATTGCGCCCAGCATTTTGGGAACGTTCCTTCGGACAGCGGTCTATTATATTAGTGTGATTTTAATTTAGCAAATTTCGTTATGATTCCAACAATAGTATGATGGTTTCGCCCAGAAATTGAGCATTGCCATTCAACGTGGCAATGCTGCCAGCGTTCTGGGGACCTTTCCCTCCACTAATGGTCTTTTAGTTTAAGTTTTTAGTTTGTATTTAGTTATTTTAAGTTTTAGTTTTTAGTTATTTATTTAAGTTTTCGTTAATTTTCTGTTTTTTTAGTTGTGCATAATAAAGTCTGAGTATGATGGTTATTATATTTAATTATGTATTTTGTATGTTATATTTATGTTGTAGACTATTGATTGTTTCTTGTTATTTGCTTGAGTATTTACTTTTGAATTATTTTAGTGAAGGCTATTATTTATGGCATTGTAATTTCTTTCCGTGCACGTTTGCCTGGAAGAGATCATTTTAATCGATAAGGCTGCCTGCTAAAGCCTAGATAGTAGTTTAATTGTAGTCTATCTGTTTTTGCTTGTTTTGTGGTCTTTTAATAAATATTTATCTTACGTTATGGGTAATTTTCTTGTTAATAGTAAATAAATAAATTTAGTATTTATTTGGTACAGACAATTTCCTGTCGCAACCTCCAAATTCTTGAGCTGTATTTGCGAGCAATCTAAGCATGGGTTAGTGTGGAATGCCACTTCAAATATGAAAAGTATTTTGAAATGACTTTAGTTTATTTTTTGTGCTTACAAATTGTTTTTAAAATTATTTATATCTTCCACCGCTACTAGATGGCGAAGGGAGTATAACTTACATTGTATTATTTAAAGAGAGTCTCCAAACATACGTCCTCGGCAGCGCTGCCGCAGCCAGATCTCGTAGCCACGAACGTTTTAAGGAGAGGTTTTTCCACTTTTAAGCAAAGTTTATTACTACAGATAACCATAAAGGCTTAGTGTATTGAATTAAAGTCACATTTAGTGCAGTAAAACCATGGTGCTTACACACAGTCGTGCGTTTTTTACTTCTATTTTTGAGGGGTTTCTCAGATTTTTCGAAAAATATAGCTGTATGTAACGTAAAATGTACCTTTATGGTTCCCTCCATAATTATGAATTCTGTATATTAAAATATCGTAGACATCATTAAGTTAAAGTATTTGAATTAACAAAAAAATTAATAAAATAAAAACCGGGAGAAAAGCGCAAATCAGTGTTGCTTAATTTTTTTTTTCTATCGAGGAAAATGACCTTAATCGTGTTACGGTCTTAACGGTTTCCTAGAACATAAAATTTTGATATGACACCATATTTATAATTATTCGCTTAAAATGGAAGTAGAAAAACTAAAACTTGAAAGACCAAAGAGGACTTTACTAAAGTGAAACTAGCTTTTGTTGCATCATCAGGAGAGACAATTTAAATTTGTGTTTGTCTTAGTTTGTACCATTATGCTGCATTTTCGCGATGGGAACAAAATTTAATTTAATGAAATGTAATTAAAAACTAATGTGTTTGGCTACAATTATTTCTTAATAGGTATAGTATGGCATTGTTTGATTTGGTTACTCGTACTAGAGTAGATTAGATATATCTGGAAGAGACATCCGATTATGTAACCTACTTATATCTAAAATAAAAATATCACACACATCACACATCATCAGCCATTAAATGTCCACTGTTGAACAAGGCCTCCCTCGTAGAGAGGGGTGTTGCCAATAATCCCCACGCTTGGCAGGCGGCTTGGGGATCGCAGTGCGTTCACCGTGTACTAATAGGATGCTGCTGCCCATCCTCCGGTGTTTCTGGTCGCAGTTTTAGGACATACCCGGGTCCAAAATAAAAATATCGTTCATGTCTAATTCAAGTACCTACCTAAGTCAACATTCAATTCACGAAAATGCGCTAAAAAATTTCCTAACGTGGCACAACTAAGGTTATCAAGGTTCAACAACAGAGCCAAGAATTAAACAAGTGATTTATTTCTATTAAACTTGGCACTAGACAAATTAAACAAACAAACATAAACATAAGATATGTGAACAAACATAAACAAACATAAGATATGTGGTAAAAATTCGTGAAATTGCTAATCGAGTGATTGCATACGCTTAAGTTTTTTTTTTTTTTTTATCTTTTATTTTTATACAGGGTTTTAATACGCTTAAGCTTGGTTTTGTTTTTGGACTGCGACCGTAACTTTTTAACCGACTTCGAAAAAGAGGAGGTTATCAATTGGGGACTATAAATAACTGATTATAAATTTGTATATAAGTAGGTAATATATGTATTAATAATTTCGTTGATTGTCCTTTAATGCTCATTGCTTTGAAGTTATTTAAATATTATTTTCAACTTTTTAGTTTTAGTTTGTAAATGAAGGTATAATCATGAAGTCGGTTCTTTTTTTTTTTTTTTTCTAAAAATTATCTTTATTTATCGTAGGTACAGCCCTTTTTACGCATAGATGTTCGATATTTATGAGTTATATTTTTGTATTCCTTTCACACGTGAGTAGTATTACGTGTGAAAGAAATACAAAAATGCATCAATACACAAATGCAGTTTCAATGTCATCGCATTGAAACTGCATTTTTTTATTAAGTAATAAATGTCATTGGTACAGGGTCAAGGAGCGAACCGGTGCAGTCAAATTGTAAAGCGCACTTGCTACCGCCTGGCTGACATCATCGCACCATCTTAAAATCACGTAATCGTAGTACTGTACCTACTGTAGCACATCTAGTGCGCTAGTGTTGCAGGTGTCCATAGGAAGCGGATACTGCTTACCATCAGGAGGACCGATTGCTTGGCGCTCTTTTCATTTTAAAAAAACTAGGCTAGGTATTTAGAGTAGGTACTACTATATTAGGTAGGCAACTAGCAAGACGTTGGTTTTGCGCAGTGGATCCGTCGCGTAAGTCGGTGTTTGTGTCAATATTTGTGACCAAGAGCAAACAGCCGTCGCCTCGTCTCTGTAAACAGGAGCACACTATCAGCGCTCTGAAATTCAGTGCTGAAGCTCTGATCATTTCGTTTAAACATTACCAAACATTGAAGCTCTAACGAAACGGATTGTCGCAAGAAGGTGATCAAGATCAATCATCGCGAAACATATTAATCAAATTTAATTTGTTTATTCGTAGTTTTAAATATAAATAATACCTAGGTACTTGAATTTTATTTATGTTGATAATTATTACAAATCTGAGCGCTAAAACAGTGTCTGGCAGGGCTATAGGGCTATAGGGTGCCCAAGACAGGCACTGCATAGTTTTGGGCCCCTCGCAGTATTGTAGATGCTCAATATTGAACCTTGCATACATTACTACACACGAATGCTCCCGGTGATTGACCACCTTTAGGTAGGTAGGTTAATTTAAAGGAGTGATTATAGAAAAGTAGCAAACAACGTATTATCTATACCTATACATAAAAATGAATCCCTATTTACCTTGGTCACGCCATAACTGGAGAACGATTTTACCGATTTCAATCATCTTTTTTTGTAGTTTTCTAATATACTTGGCAACGTATTTGTGACGCCTCAAGTGTTACAAGTATCCATAGGCGACGGTGACTGCTTACCATCAGGCAGCCCGTCTGCTTGTTTGCCAGCTATGGCATAAAAATAATTTGTAGAAGGAAAAAAAAAAGTTTTAGAAAGCTTAACGACGATTTTAAGTCGAGGGTGAAACCGCGGGGCGCAGCTAGTTTTTATGATTTTGGATGCTTTCATAATATTATACTTACCTTGCTGCGCCCTTCGATTCTCACCCGCGTGGATTCATCCCTTAGATTTTTTTCGGTCTAAGAGTTATTCTATGTCACTCTCCGACCCATCTTCTATATCTATGAAAAATCACTCATTCCGATGTTGCTGCTTGAAAGAGGAACAAAAAAACGCAGAACGCAATAAGTTAAACTCGTTTGAGTAAGGATGATCTGTCGCTTCTTCAGTTGACCTTGGAAAAAACTTAGGGCCCTCAGTACTGTATTTTCTTTAACTGTCCTTGCTAACAGCTTATGTACTGAGTCAATTACGCGACCTTTGCTAGTTCCTACGATAAACACAAATCTCACAAAGTTTGCCGTTAATGAAAAAAAAACGACACCACGTGAAGGTTTTAACATTTTCATCAAAACATACTTCGCTTGACAGCAATAGCAGCATTTTTAGCTAAATGGATTAGAACGTTTGCTGAGAGAGAAATGTAAAACGGAATAAAAATGAATTCTATTTTACCCGCTCTAATTTGTCTGTTGGCTCAAAAAGTCGAGCTAACAAATGGGCTCCGTATATCCTAGCAAATGATGTTGGGACACATAAGGATGGGTGGGTATGGAGAGTAGGTATAGTACGAGATTATACCCGACATTCAAAAGTAGTAGATTAGAATTTAAACAGGTACAGTTAAAAAAAATGGTCAAGAGAGTGTCGAGACATGCATATGATAGGGTTCCGTTATAATAAATATACAGTAAATTTTTATACTGAATAGTTTAGATATTACCTAGGTTATGGAATTAGAATTAGACTTTTTGTAATTTATTTTTATCGATGCTTTGTGAACTTAGCCAAATTTCAGAGATGTATCATTCCGACATAACATAATTTGGCTAAACCATAAATAGTATATTATACTATTTATGGTTTAGCCAAAGAGAAAACTACTTGATTTTTTATGTCTTATTTACTTATTACCTCCCATTTACATAAGTAATTTTTCGTTAAAACTCTCTGAAGGGAAGTTTGAGAGTGGATTTTGTTAAATAACTTATGGCTTACTTGTTTTATATCCGTCTTGACAATTAAGGCTTAATTTTTTCGTTTTATGCCCGAAAATCCAGATAACTGATATTTAACGATGCATTTTGTAATACGGCTCTTAATAAAAAATAAGCCATAATAGCTGATAATATATTAAGTTCATCTCTCTAAGAATCTATTTTAGTATAAATTCATCTCGATTAAAATGGAGTTTTTCCTGTCTGACCCCACGGGGACAAACAGGAATAACAATTCCTGCCTGTCCATGAATAGATTTTTTCAAAATGTGAATTTTTATTCAGGCTCAAATAGGAATAAATATTTCCTGTCTGTCCCCGAATTTGAATTCGGGGACAAAGAGGAAATATTTAATTGTGTATTCCTGTTTGTCCCTGAATTTCAATTAGGCGACGAATTAAACTACATCGAAATATTGACGCATGAAGAGAGTGATTTAGTAAGAGGGTCCAAACTTTCTCTGTCTACACTGATTCCCAAGCGCCCGGTGTAGGTAGATGATATTCACGTTCACGCTACAGAAAGCATGAGGCGACGCTAACGTAGCGTGACGGAGTACGGGCTAAGTGCTCGGCTAAATTGCTCGCAGCGACTAAACATGCTGGAGCTGCTGTTGAGAGGCTCCTAAATAGGCTCTCAGAAAGGATGTGATGGTTTTTTGCTCTTGTATCAGAACTTACAGCCGCTCCGGAAATTCGCCACACAATACTCGGTCCAAGCACTTATTTGGCAGCTGCAATAACATTGTAGGTGAATCTACGAATTCCAATCGCTTTCGGTAGGTTTTTGAACGTAAGATCGGTCCGATTTTTCAGCTTTTTACAATGTTATTGTAGCTATCAAAGCAAATAAATCCTTGGACCGAGCATAGAAAACACGTGTAAAGAATGACGAATTATAATTTACGAGATACTAAAGGCTGTAGGTACACCAAACGTGAATGTCAACCTACCTATGTAAAACGCGAATGTGTAGACTAGTTAGACGAATAAATGCTGATGAAAAAATTACACACTGAAAAATAGGAAGGAAAAATCTTCCTCGCGTTTTATGGCCTCTGGTGTCCGCATCTAGACGGAGTGCTACTTTTCATAGCAAATCAATTTGAAATTACTCATTTAGTGCATCCCTGAGTCTCATAACAATTTATTTTATTTGTATACGTGCAGTAGGAAAAGAGAATTTTTCAATCATGAACATAAAAAATATTAGTTTCTGTCGCATCAAGCAAGGCGTTTTATGAACTAATGTGAAAACAATTAGACACGTAAAACAAAAACCCTTCTTTTTGCTTTGCGCCGTCGGTTAAAATATGAACTACCTCGTACTTCATGGCCTCTGACGTCTGCTCGTCTAAAAGGCATGTATGTAAGGTTAATTCATCTATTGAATTACTTTGTGCGACAGATCAATTTGAAACGACTCATTAAACGCAACCCTGAGATTCAAATTTACTTACGTGAAGAAAGTGAAAAATAAGATCTTTAGAATTGTGTACACATTATACTAAGTAGATTTTTTGAAATATTATTATTTTATTTTATATTTAAATAGGCTTGCGTTTAGCCCCCTCGTCTGGGGGCGTAACTTCTAATTTAATTTTTACATAGAACTTTGTCTTATTTGTCTCAATAGCAGAGAAAGCGAACATGACAATGTAATGAAGTAACATTAAAATAAGAATGATTTTAAGGTTGTGGTACGGCTCCTGGGGCCTTATACCGCAAACCGAATCTGGGCGCGTTAAGGTTCCCGTTCTCGAGATTTTCCGGAACTGAGCGGATTTAACGTTAGTTTGATGCCGCAATAGCAGTTATCCGTAAGGCCCCTCATGTTATTAACTGTCGCATCAGGCAATAAAGGCGTTCGATGGGCATAAAAAGGGCTGGTCGAGAAGAAACCGAGACACACATCACGTGAGTGTAACCAGTGTTAGCTTTTCAGCCAAGAAATCACCTTTTAAACTGTTTTACACACAATTCGTTTACACTTGTTACCGCTTCGAGGTTCGAGCAAAGAAAAGAGGGTGATTGCAATGCAACCGCCACTTATATACTGTGTTCGTTGGCAGTCGACAAAAGACTGTCAACTGTCAACGAACACGTGTGAACTTCGCCAATACAGTTTCATAATAATGGTGTTGTTAGTTCATCTATACATTAAATGATTAAACTAAAGTTGTTTTACATTCGGCCATCCGACTCAATTACACGTCCTCGTGTATACGTGTCATGTATTATATGATAATAGACATTATACGTGTTAATTAAATGTGTACTTTACAATCTTATTTTGAAGTCTTATACTATCGTTTTATGTTACATAATATCAGAATGCAACTGCATACTGAAAAGCACATCATATCAGACTAAAACCGAATCTGGTTTAGTTAAGTCAGTACGCAACTGCGTACACTGTCTCTTACGCAACTGCGTACATCGGCTCTTACGCGACTACATACACCGGATCTTACGCAACTGCGTACAATGTCTCTTACGCAACTGCGTACATCGGCTCTTACGCAACTGCGTACATCGGCTCTTACGCAACTGCGTACATCGGATCTTACGCAACTGCGTACAATGTCTCTTACGTAACTGCGTACTGGAGGCTCCGCTGCAGGCTCAGCTGGCAGGTTCGACGGCAGGCTCAGCCGCAGGCTCAGCCGCAGGCTCAGCCGCAGGCTCGACAGCAGGCTCAGCCGCAGACTCCGCGGCAGGCTCCACTGCAGGCTCCGCTGTATGCTCCGCCGCAGACTCGACCGCAGGCTCGACAGCAGGCTCAGCCGCAGGCTCGACAGCAGGCTCAGCCGCAGGCTCGACGGCAGGTTCAGCCGCAGGCTCGACAGCAGGCTCAGCCGCAGACTCCGCGGCAGGCTCCACTGCAGGCTCCGCTGTATGCTCCGCCGCAGACTCGACCGCAGGTTCGACAGCAGGCTCAGCCGCAGGCTCGACGGCAGGCTCGACAGCAGGCTCAGCCGCAGGCTCGACGGCAGGCTCGACAGCAGGCTCAGCCGCAGGCTCGACGGCAGGCTCAGCCGCAGGCTCGACGGCAGGCTCAGCCGCAGGCTCAGCCGCAGGCTCAGCCGCAGACTTCGCGGTAGGCTCCACTGCAGGCTCCACTGTATGCTTCGCCGCAGACTCGACCGCAGGCTCGACAGCAGGCTCAGCCGCAGGCTCGACAGCAGGCTCAGCCGCAGACTCGACAGCAGGCTCAGCGGCAGGCTCGACAGCAGGCTCAGCCGCAGAATCGGCGGCAGAAATTTGCATATATAACAATAAGTACACTAATCGGATATATAATCTGAAGAACTTTTAACATGAGCACAGTTATTTAGTAATTAGTATTAAATTAATCATTAGTAAAGAAATTATAATCAAGAAAACGCAAGGAATAAAACAGCCACTTTGTACAATAACTATTAATTAGGGCTCTAAAAAAAAACATGACTAGCAAACAGGTTTTGAACCACTTAACAAAAGACAAATTACACTCTGTGGACATGGGAAAATAAGAAGACATCTGTAACTTATTAATCCCGATTCTGATTTGTTAGCTTTTCAGCCAAGAAATCACCTTTTAAACTGTTTTACACACAATTCGTTTACACTTGTTACCGCTTCGAGGTTCGAGCAAAGAAAAGAGGGTGATTGCAATGCAACCGCCACTTATATACTGTGTTCGTTGGCAGTCGACAAAAGACTGTCAACTGTCAACGAACACGTGTGAACTTCGCCAATACAGTTTCATAATAATGGTGTTGTTAGTTCATCTATACATTAAATGATTAAACTAAAGTTGTTTTACACCAGGTACAGGCTAGCAGGGTGAACTTCGTATAGATTGAAAAAAAAAAAAAAACATAATTATAGAAGAGCTAAACACGGCAGAACAGATTTTCTTGAATCATAAAGCTAAGAAAACTCTCGATCAAATCAAAATCGGTTCAGCTGTTTGTGAGATACGATGCCATTGAAAGACACACAAATCATACCGCCACCTAATAAAATTCTAATGAAATAAAACTCTGGTTTCGCCCTTGCATCACATACGATACATTTATCGAATAAAACGTATATTCACGACAATATTAGGACAGCGATAGACGGGCACCTATCTATGCAAGTTAGAGAAAAAATATCAATGTTGCCCTTTTCCTTATTTCCGCCTGAGGGTCACAGATAACAGCAGTGGTACGTAGTGCTCCGAAGTGGTTCTCCATTAATCTTGTCAAGTAAGCTATATGACGGCTGCTCGTTTGCTAACCAGCGCCGCGGCAAATGGCGAAGCTATTACTGTAATTAGTTTGACCACCGCATTATATTACCTGAGTGAGTAGGTATAGGTACGTAGTATATGTAATATATTTAGGCGCCACTTGCACGGGAGAGCTTGGAGCATTTGTTTCACACTATAACGGGCTGAGATGTTTTTTGTGTATAGACTAGAAGGACAGACACATGTCCTGTCCATCATCATCAGCATCAGCCAGAAAACGTCCACTGCAGAACATGGGCCTCCCCCTTTAACCTCCACACTGAACGACAGCCTGCCTTTTGCATCCACTGGATTTTGCATGTCCTGTCCAATTTTTTAAAATTATTTTGAGGTAGGTATGTCAGTTCATTCAAAAATCCTATAGAAAAAAAGCACTTCAATTTTTCTCGAATTTTTCATTGTAGGCAAATTATACCTTGGATCAAGATGTATTCTACTTCTTTCTGTAAAAAATGTTACGGTTTCTGAAGAGTAGCCAGTAGAACCCGAGTATTATATGAGTTTTTTAAACGGTTCGTTAGATAACCACTAGTGACGTAATCCGTATACCATTACCACCATAGATTTAAATATCAAGGTATGCCCATCCGAACCTTTGCGTCTCAGATGAAAAATTATGTATAATCTGTCAAAATCTCTACTAACTACGTCGAATACGAACTAAACTATTTACGTCTAACTCAAGTACGACAATCGCTCAGTAACCAAGTCGACGTGTAACTAAGCTCACACAAACTCACACTGGTACAGCGCACCAAAAAGTCGATACCATTGAAAAAGTTCCACTGGGGTCTGGGCCGGTCCTTATATTTAAAAGTGTAAAATTTAAGTCTACGTTATTACTAACTAGTACAACCACTACGCGATCTGAATAGGGCTTAATTCGTTTCATAACAAATTAGTCCGACCGCAAACACGTTAGTTTCCATTAAATCCGACGTTTATTAAGCTGGGGCTGCGGTGGAATACATTCATATCGATATCAGCACCAGTGGCAGTTGAGGTTCGACCATTAGCCAGCCCTGCATAGAAATATATACGAGGTTATATTTAATGTACCTACCAAAAACCTCTCGTTTCATTACGTCATTTCTTGTTCGGCCAGCTCGTTTACAACTCACTAGAAGTGAGAAGGATGTCGGATCAGCTCCACAGACCTATATGTTAGTAGACTTCACAAGCGTTCCAAACTGTATGTAAACTAAGCGTGTCAAATTTTTCGTACCTAAAAGTGAAACGTGAAATGTCTTTATTCTGTCGGCCACCTCTATTTGCGGTATTCTTACAACTCTGTATTGCACAATTATCCATTTTCGTTTAAAACTGACATGTGTTATCGCTGCATCGATTGAGCAGACCGATTTTAGCCGGACTCAATTATGACGATTAATCATAATTGTATTGGAAATATGACATGCAAGGTAGGTTGACTTGTGGCGTCTACTTGGACATAGGTCTGTGAACAGCTCGCTATTTGCTGCAAGGTGCTCAGAGGATCTGTTGACTCCTAGCATCTGCACAACTTACCTATTGTGCACTTTGTTCATGCCAGACGAACCCGGCTAATAGGCGTGGGAAATTGCCCGTTTTTTTACGTGGATCACAGCCGCACTGTGGCGCACTCCATGTCTCCGCTGATACTCTTAAGTTGAAATACTGTCCATTCCAGCATCCTCGCTTGACAGTCAGTTCCATTCCAGTGTTTTGTCATCTTCGACATGGTTCATGGACATTGCTTCATTTTCGGTGGGCTATGGTCAAAGGCAAGATACGCGTTTGACCAACTATAAAAAAACAAGAGAGTTGTTTATTATAAGAAAATGCTTGAATATCACTGCAGTGGTAAGTATTGGTAATAGTTTTCACTAAGTGATATGACATTATGTAGCAGTTTGTATTTCATTGTAGGTACAAACTAATCAGACAGTCGCACTAAGTAGATAACATTGCGTGTGGATACGCATACGTATACGCGTAATTACGCATTATACTGTTTATGTTTAGGCCATAAAATTTGCATGCTATTTAGTACACGAATTACGCAGATTGCGTTATCTCGTCAGTTAATTATTGTTATCGTTTAATTTATTTGCGTTTCGAGATTATTCATCCCATGTTTTACACAAAAGCCCAAATAAAAGGTCATTTAGATAATGAAGTGCGATAAGTCTGAGATAAAATGTCGCAATACCGAAATTAAGTTGGAGTCGTCACTTAATTTAAAAACTCTTCCCCTTTCGTAGACGAAAAAGTTAAGAGAAAATACATTAGAAGCCCGAGATTCATCAATCTTGAAAGTTGTAATCGCGTCTTGGAGTGGAGGTGAAACTTTCGATGCTTTCAAGACATAACATTAAAACGAATATTTAAGTAAAAGAGCCACTTATCTCAGTGTTCCTTTTAATGAGCACTAAAGGCTCTATAAAGGGTTTGACAGCTATACTACCTACCTACTTATCTTTTTTTGAGCAAATTTTATTTTTACTGAATCAGATATAGCTTCCTAGCAAACTGTTATTTGGCATTAAAAGGGATGCAGGGTCTCATTACACAACTTTGGAGTACCAATACTCAATAAACCAGCCAAGCGCGAGTCGGGCTCCGTAGGGTTCCGTACACCACACAATACAATAAGGTCGTCCAAGTACCTAACTGAATTATCAGTTCAGGCTTAACACCTTCCAAAATGGTCGAAGCAATTTCCACGCCGTCACATATAACAATTTTGCTATAGTGACGCTCGAGTATAACACAATTATAACTTGGTAATGATCAGAAATTTGTCACCGACTTGCACTTGGCCATTATTTATTATTATACTTTAGACTTTAGAGTATTTACTATAATCATAGCAAGTTTGACGCCTGTACATTTTGCCGTTTTTACATTAGAGCTAATACAAAAAATAGGTATGTTGTCCCTTCCCTCCCCTTCCGTTTTTACTTTTTGATTTTTTTATAATTTTTTAGTTAATCCGCTGTAACATTACATATTCTGTGAAAACTTCAACTGGCTATCTATAACGGTTCGAAAGATACAGCCGTTAAAAGGTAGGATAGCCGGACGGACGGACGGACGGACGGACAGACAGAAAGACAGACAGACAGACAGACAGACAGACATCGTAAGCTTGGTAAGAGGGTTGTTACTCTTTGGGTACGGAACCCTAAAAAGTATAATATTATTTTAATTTTTTATTTTGTTATGTTACTAGTTTCACATAATCAAGAACACGCCGCCGATATAATAATAAAAATGCATTTATTTTTTTGATCTTCAGTTGGCGACAAACCACAACATTGAACAGTTGACTTGATTATGCAAAACTAGTAAGGTGAAAGTAATACTTTTGTAAATATTACAAAGTTGTGTAAAAATTGGGTGCTGATTCCCACCTTAACAGTTCGTATATTGTTGTTCAAACATAGGCTTATTTTTTTTGGAATACAACTATTTTTATAGGCCTATATTTTTTGCTTTTATCATACCTATTTGGAACAAAACTGACAAAATTGTTACGGAGAGAGCTATAAAGGGAGAATTCAAAACGAAGTTATCCGACATACAACTAAACTTGGGTTCCGACATAATAGTTCAAAGAATTAGTAAGTCGAAGTGGCAGAGGACCGGCCACATTGCCTGAAGAACGGATAATCAATGGAGTAGACGAGTCGACGTATAGACAAATGTTGTTTAGAACACTGAGCGGCCAGGTGGAGTGACGACCTACGTAAAATAGCGGGTAAAATCTGGATGCAGGGAACTACCGACCACACTCAGTGGCGCTAGGAGATGTCCATCTCCAGCAGATGATGATAATGAGTAGCTATCTGTAGGTAGTAAGAGTAGGTAGTAGGTATATACTTTATTTTATGTAGGACACTTACACTTGTCGCTATTGCAGTGTTAGTTTAGGCTGAGCCCGTATTTGAATAAACCACGTAGTTTCAGATTTTAACATGACTGACACAATCACTTGGGATAGTATTCCCGTCTTGTATCAACAGAATAATTGAATTATACGTAACAGCTAAATTATGAGCAGCTATTTTGTAATTCAACAAACGATCAAATTCCCAAACATTCGGTGAACAAGCCTACCAATAATTATATCTTAAAGTTTACAGATGAAAGACCGCGGTGGGGTACTTTGCAGTTCGCAAGGTCAGGAAGAACTTGACGAGGGTTCTTTAGCACGATTTTAATCTTTTATTTCAAAGGAATACACAGGCAAAAAGTCTATCTCTGCATATTTTTAATGTCTTTGAAATGGAAAGGCGAATAATCTTAGGGATCTGCTCATCAAATATCCTTCAAATGAAATAACATCAGATCTGTCATTCAATGAAATTCAGCCTGCTCAATAAGGAAATATTATGTCTTAGCGGTAATATCGCCTTTCAGGCGTTTATTCCTCCGTCTCATTTACAAAACAGTACAATCGGGGTATTTTGGTAAGTAGGTATTCCTTACTTCGTATTTGGTTCATTCCTTTCATATTTCACATCGGAGATTGACAAAGGAGAGGGCATTGTTGACGCGCGAATAATCGAACTTGAGAAAAGGTTTGTCCAACCTTTTCTCGACTTGGATTACAAAAGGGCTTGAATTTTAAGCTCGGTATTGGATATGTAAATTTGTATTTTACTTTACAAAATGTGACGGACAATGGATGAAAGTTTGTTGTCAAGAAGTTTTTTTTGCGGCGGCAAATACTGGGCTAATTACTGGATGTTTTTTTCAACACGTATGCCCGTACGGGGTTTTTGTATCCAAATTGTGCAGACAACGTAGCTAAATTTGATATAAAATTTGATTGGGGGAGTTTGTAAATCACAACACGAACAAACGAAAAAGTTTCTATAAAAGTTTTATAATAAACATACCTGAAGGATTTCAATGCCCGAGATCAGTAAACTGCGGACCGCCTTCAAAATGATATTTCTAAAGGAAAAACTCCTCTCTAATTAAATCTTTTTGTTCCTCTTTGTTTCTTAGCTTCACTGAATTCACATTTTATTAGAATTCCAATTTCAAAAGTCTAATAACACAAACGCTTAGTGTATATAACAATACCTAATGGATCATTTTTCTTAGTAGCTTACTAATGAATTCTGTTTGATTTGTACAATTAGATTAAATTATTTTTATTAGAATTCCTTTGTGCAAATTGCAATTTATTCTCTCATAAATTTGGAATTTTACGTACATTACATTACATAAGACATCATTGAATCTTAAATAGTTATACTTGCCTACTCTGAGACTCCGATCATACAATTTCCATTATATAACAAGGCTGTTTTAAAATTTAGTGGCATACAACTTTTATGAACTTACTTAATATTACATATAAATAATATAAAATCGAAAGATAGGCTTGTGCTTGACGGCCATTGAGCCTGATTAAGTCATGATGCGGTCAACTAATAGAGCACTTGCTTGGAAGAAACCGATTCACTCGCGACTTAAATACGCCTAGATTGTATAGGAGAACTTACAGATACCGCATTACATAAACAAAATGTGTGAAAACCACGCCAGTTTCCATAACTGTAGATGGTGTTTTACCATCTACAGTTTTAAAATATAACCTTCTTAAGGTTATAGAGAAAAGGGGTTTCCGGGTATCGCAAATCCAATTTGAAGCCGCCGCCGATATCAGTTCGCGAGAGAACCCAATTATTGGCCCACTCGCTAGAGCGCCCAGAGCGCACTCCCCACAACGTCACACTCAGTGTGGAGAACACACCTGTATCTATTGATAAGTACCTACCTATATATATAAAAAAAAACACTATCAGTGCCCTTCTGTTTTACCCGCTCTACTACAGTAAACGTATTATTTTCAGGATAAATAGCCTATGTAATTAATCAAGGGTATAAATTAACTTAACCCATACCAAATTTCTTCCAAATCTATTCAGCCGTTATGGAGTTGACCAGCTTTCTTTGTCTTTAGACTTAAATATTTTTTTATGTACGCCTTCATACCATTCTCTCCAACATGATGACTGATGACTGTTAGAAAACCTCCATTTGTGCATTACAACATTATTTGTAAGTGTGCAATATAGTATTATGTGCGTACCCAGCGTGCTGGGTACGCTGCCACCTGGTAGTGGGCTTGAGCATTTGGATTGTCTTTAGACCTTCAACTGTCTATGGGAAGTCTAACTGTATTTGTAGTGTTAGTATTAGCTTATATTTTGTTTAGTTAAGAGAGGCACTTGCCCCTGTAAAAAAAAGTATTAAAACAAACAAACAATAGTTCTTAGTATGATTTTGATTGGTATTGCATATTCCATACAGAACAGACAACCACAGGCTTTTAGATCAATGGTTCATTAAAAGATACACTAAATTCTGATCACTATAGTGCTGAGTTGTGTGTGTTCTTATGTATTTTTCTTATACACATAAGGTTGAATATGACGTGAGAATGGAGCTAACAATGTTCGTCATAAAGCTACAGTAAAAGGGTTTCCAAGTATTTCCAATCTAATCCCGAGCCGCCCACATCGACATCACTTCGCGGGAAAGAACCAAATTATTAGGTTCCTCTACGTTTCGCAACTTGATGGATTTTCAAATGCCTTTGCAACCGCAGGCATGCACGGAGAATACAAAGTCAGCTAATTAAATAAATATGGCTATAGAGCTATGACATATGGTAGGTAGGTACTAAGCGTGGTCTTTAACTGCTGACCTTTGGGAAAACTCAGAGTTGCACATTGGGTAATAGAAAGAGCTATGTTCGGAGTTTCTTTACGCGATGGAATCTGAAACGAAGATATTCGCCGAAGCACCACAGTCACCGACATAGTTGCTCAGATTTGGAAGTTGAAGTGACAATGGGCAGGCCACATCGCTCGAAGAACCGATGACCGAAGGGGAAGAAAGGTTCTTGAGTGGAGACCACAAACTGGAAGACGCAGCGTAGGTAGAAATAGGAGGACCACCTACATCGTGTTGCTAGTAACGGGCATCCAGTGGATGCAGATGGCAGGCTGTCGTCAGTTGTCGAAAATCTAAGGGGGAGACCTATATTCAGCAGTGGACGTCTTCGAGCTGATGATGACGATGATGATGAATTAAATACGTCCCCGTCTTCCCGGTCCTATGAAAACGCATGCTTGTTGACATAAAAATGATTCCCGAATGACGCCCGAATGATTTAGGGTCGCAGTAAAATCAGTCGGACAGACTAAACGGTCAGTCCGATGCGCAGCAACCCAAAATAGTTATTTGATATACAATAGTGCAAAGTTGCTTTTTAACCGCGTGCTCAATTTTGATGACCGATCAAGCGAAGTATTCTAAAATTGAATCACTCGCTACGCTCGTGATTCAAAAATTTGAATCCTGAGCGTTAGCGAGGGAATCAAAAGAGCACGAGGTGAAAAATCTTTGCACTCGATTGCAACACGTAACTTTTCATCCCACCTCAGCAAGGAAGTGACTAAACGAAAAAAAAAAAAAAAAAATTGCGCATTATTAAGTTTCAGTCAATTCTGTTGGCGTCAAATAAACTTCCTCGTCGCTAAAATCACCCATTTTAGGTTTTTCACCTGTTACCAAGTTTCTTGTTTTTAACCTAAGGTTTTAACAATATGACGTGAAAAGAAAATGGCGCGCGCAAAGCAAATTAAAATAAAGTACACCAAGAAGGTACAAAATCTGAGTTTTTAAAAATTAAAAAGGTTGTATGATTAATTCGGCACCATGGAGGTAGAAATAAATAAGTTTAATGATGTTTTGAATTCACAAACTTAGTGCACACGATGTTCTAAATTCAAATTTACTTTATCCTCTAGCTGATAAAAACGGCTTTTGCACTCAGATATCGAAGAGCAAAAATACTCTTTCCGAGGTCGGGATGAAAAATAAATTGTTTTAGCCACTTATTGACGAAACTTTGTTCATGCGATAGACAATCGTATGAAAAAAGTTTCTTATAATTTTTTTAAATGTATTTATTACTTTTATTTTATGATTGTAAGAAGTAAAGAAGTACAACACATATAATAAGCACTGGCATTTATTATTACTATTTATTTTATTTTATTAAATAATAGGCTTGTGTTTGGCTGCCAACTCGCCTGATGTTAAGCGATGATGCAGTCTACGATGGAGGATATTTATATTTAAGTAAGAAATTAAATCAAATTGTACGGCACAAATAGGTTGAGCGGTAAACCTAAAACTAGACACGCGGTTGTGTGTACACTAGCAAGTAGATACTAACGAAATGGCACACGATCGCTTTCACAATCCGAATCACAAACGGACGGTACGGACACCCCATAATAAGCCCGCCGGTCTCACTTAGGCTTTTTGAAAATTTAAGTAGGTAACTTTTTGGTTCTGCTGGTACTAAATCAGGTAGGGTTATGTTACCAACTATGCCCTCTCGCTCTAAGTGCGATTAGCGAGGAAGCTTCGTTGTTTTAAATAAATAATAAATAAATTCATTTATTCCAGAATAAATTCCATGTGACTAAAAAAGTTATAATTTAAAAACATGTCAAATAAATAATTACTTAAAAACTAGGTTTAAAGCTTTGACGATAAAAGTTAAAAAGTTTCCCAGGTATCAATCCAATTCCCAACCGAAAATAATGCATAATGTTGGGACTATGAGACGGGAGAGAACGCTATAGCTGGGCCACTCACCCGCTGCGTTCCACTTGTCCGCAATTCGCCGCAATTGTCGAGTGCTCGAGTATTAACTCTTCTGCAACTGCATAAGTCAAATTGCTTCGGAATTCTTAAGTAAGTAAATGTATCTCTTATCTAGTTAGTTATGTTTATATCAACAAATCCATCGTAATTTTATTTACGCATTAATGCGTTTGTGGTAAGGTGTTCTCTTTATTTGGATGTCTGGTGCCATTTTTCAAAAACTGATTTGGGTGCGGTTTTTTTATTTGAAAGCATTTTTAATTGCGGTGATTCTTAGATAATTATGTTTGATCAAAATTTGTTAGTCGCTCTTTTTCGAATTGTTTAAAAAAACTTATCATGCGACAATTCTCATCTCGTAGTAGTAAATTACGAAAAAATCGATATTATGAATCGAAAGTTTTACTAACCCCTGTTACAATGTTAAAAGAATAAAAAACTCAATAAATATTCACGAATGTTAAGTTGACGGCGTTGACAACAGCAAAATTACAGTCAAATTAGATTGTAATTTATGACGACGGAGAAAAATATCTCATTCGTTATTCATAATTCCGAGGTCCACACTTCATAATATCAACAATGAAAATTGTAATGAGGCTGCCCATCATTTAAATTACATTTCTCAGAACACGGGAAGTCATCTTTGAAGTGTGAAAATGCTCAGAATTTTGTTCATTACTTTCAAATGAATTTAATAAAACATCAAGTTAAAGGGAACTTTCCTCTATCAAATGACATCACTTTGGAATGTCGTTTGGGAGAGGGCTTATCTAAGCCGAGCGAAGCTTCTCGTATCTTTATCTATATACTGGTATACATTTACCTCAATTACCTTGGGATTAATAAGGTAACAGCGACATGCGGCAGCGCTCCAAGGAGGCAACAACTGATTCGAGCTTAACAGGACGGGATCAGCAAAGGATTTAGTTAATTACAGTAATTTGCATAAATCGCAAAGCAGCTTGTGTCAGCGACATGTACTCTCTTGCTGTTGGGTTATATAATCTTGACTATAATTTTGAATTTGTTGAACTCATATACGGGGTGTAAGGGAAATGCTCACGAAACCGAAACACCATTATTATTTTATTTATATAGCACTGGAATTACTCACGTATGATTTAAGCCGGTTACTTCGGCTATAGTTTCAACCGCATTCGGTGGACTTTTTAGGTTCCGTACCCAAAGGGTGTAAACGGGTCCTTATTACTAAACCTACGTTGTCTGTCTGTCCGTCCTACCTAATACCGTAATATATCTATTACGGTTCGAAATATACAGCCGTTGCCTATCGCCAGTTGATTTTTTTACTGAATATGTAATGTTACGGCGGAATACGAGTAACTAAAAAAAGTCAAAAAGTAAAAACAAAAGGGTCCCTATACAACAAATGCATTTTTTTCGTATTTTTGTATTTGCTCTAATTTAAAAATGGTAATACGTACAAGCGTCAATCTTGGCATGATTGTAGCACACTCTATGTTAAGTATAACAACAAATAATAAATAAAGGCCAAGTGCGAGTCGGTGTCAAATTTATGTTCATCCCCAGGTCTTGTACGATCACCGAAGTTAAGCAACGTCGGGCGCGGTCGGTACTTGCGGGCGGGTGACTGACTGCTTGGGCGTTGATGTGATGTTTTTTTGCACTACTTTTTTGTACTTTAGTAGTTAACAATTAGTTATGTGGTGGTACGGAAGGTGAATTGTGCGCGCGCGGCTTCGTCTTGAAAGTGGAAAGTAAGACGGAGCCGCGCGCAATCACCTTGAAAAAGTCCGCTGAATGCGGTTGAAACCATAGTCAGAGTAACACGTGAGTAATTCCTGTGTCATATAAATAAAACCACCACAACCAAAACCACGTGAAAACCACGTGACTTTCTACTACTACTATGTATACTATCTAATACCAATAACCATTTTACTTGTTGTATTAGTGGTTTAGTATTGCAATACAAACAAAGCGACAATGTAAAGCGAAAAAAATATATGAAAAACGGAGACATTTAACACGAACGATAATTGTACTAAGGCATATCCCCCTTGTGTTTGATCTAAGCATAAAACGAATGAAAAAGTATTTGAGTGATCCGGAGGATAGGCAAGTAATAATTAGGTATGTATCCGTAGAGATACGAGGAATATGAAACGTAATTGGCAGAAGACTCATCAGTGCCGTGCCATGTCATATTATGTGGCTCTACTGTCGTATTTACCTCAAGATTGCCCTCGGGTTAGTCTCGTTTTCTCGGGGGAGGTAAAGTAAAATCGTTTGTGCTTATGGAAGCGTAGATATATAGCTACATAGAAAATTGGAGACACACTGAATCGACAAGGTAGAGTAACAGTAATTCCCCGACGAGCTTGACAGTGTTTAGTGTGTGTTTTACACAACAAATAGCAACCGATTACAATCGCCTTAGTATTTAACATGTCATTAATAAAAATACGTTCGTAATTGCCCGAGTGGCTAGCCCTGATGTCCGTTTTTAGGCCTTTGACATAGCTTAGCGGTTGTTGGTAACAAAGGTTGAGGTTAAGAATAAAAATAATAGGTTGAGAATAAACAACCAAGATCTACAATTTAATGTGTCTACCGACCCACAGTGGTGCTCAGTTGCAAATACCACTCGCGGTTTATGAGAAGAATGACCATGAATGATCTCTTGGCTTAATAAGAAAAGGTTTTGGCTCAATAATAAATGACGACCAGTTTTCTTATGATAATATTTTAAAAATAATTACTTTCACCACACCTTAGTTGGATTTTGATAAATAAATTGATCTGAGAACAAGGCTTCAAGGTCCCTAAAATAAAATTTAAAAAACGCCGGCTAAGAGCAACCTGGACTCGCGCATCGAGGGTTCCGCACCAAAACAAATGTTTTCTTTCATTCGGTTCGGGATTTTTAGCGTACGCTCGAGTCGTATTTGGCCGGTGTTTATTATTTGTTGTTATACTTTAGAGTGTATATGTACTATAATCGTGCCAAATTTGATGCCTAAACTTACAACAATTACCATTACTACAACAAATATCACTTACAAATACGTTTGTTGTATGGACAGTTCCCCTATATTTATTTTAACTTTTTGATTATATATAAGTTTTTTGTTGATCCGCAGTTACATTACATACTCTGTGATTATTTCAACTGGCTATCTATTACGGTTCAAAATGTACAACCGTTAAATCGAAGAACAGACAGACATTGTAGTTTAGTAATAGGGTCCCGTCGACACCCTTTGGGCACGAAGCCCTAATTAGTAATTGAAATCCTTTTATAATTGAATGAGTTATCGTGGAATGTGCATATAATATAATTAAATTGACAACATATATTTTGTATACCGACTTCGTTTTCACTCATTTTGTTTATATATACAGGAATTACATGGACGAGACTTGCGTTTAACAGGACACATTGGCGAAAGAGGGAGAAGGCCGGGCACCATCAGGTGGCCCATCGCTTGTTTGTTTACTATTACATTTTCCAAAAGGCTTTTGTCCTGCAGTATGTTGAATGAGCCGTCAATGATGATGATACAGGAATTATTAGCAAGGAATAATTATATTTAATTTGGCAAATTGTGAATTAAATAACACTAGTAGTAATTTTATCCGTACGACAAATTAGAGCGTTAATTCGTAAGATATTAATAAAATTGCCAGCCAAGAAAATTATTTAAAACTTTCCTGCTTTTCTTCACGGTGTGTTTGTCCAAAAAAATTACTCCAATTTTAAACGGGTGCCGTTTTCTTAAGAGGGGGCAACCGAAATTTTATGCTAATTTGCCATGATATTCTAACTAAACCAAATATCCGATCACCGTAATAATTGATATATGTGAATTTTCAATTCATTTTCTTTCCGCCATTAAGACAGAAACATAATAGCAAGATATTTACTCGATACTTTAATGTTTTGAAAATGGTGCCTTTTTGCTAATTTTTTTGATTTTACTTGGAAAGTACTTTAGTTACATATCTAAAATAAATACTCACCGAAGGAAAATATAGTTTGTTTTCCAGTGTTAAGACAAAATTTACCTAGATTAATTAGTACTCTCATAATAAATTATATTCGATTTGAGACTTACGTCCTTTAGTTCTAAGCAACTATTCGGTCAAACGGCAAGTCCGATATTCAGTCTTATTCTGTTGCGCTTTGCATCTAAATAGCGAAACATGCTCCGTTTAACCTCAGTACCGCACTGTGCCTCAACGGGGAAGGACGCACGCGCTTGCTTTTCGCCTTGGTTTTATCTTCCGAGTGCGATTATATCAACACCTACTGTATTTTCAAACAAAGGATAATATAAAAAATCGATGGCTCGAACGCGACCACTTGATGCGGCTACCAAGTGGTGACAATGACCTTAGAGCACAGACTAGGTAAAGCTACTACGAAAAAATAACATAGATACAAATAAAATGGATACGACTAGGCCCTAACGAATCCATTATTATGTATGCTCAGTAATATAACTATTAGAGTCGGAGTGTTTCTTTGTGACAGACAAACAGACAGAGAGAGAGAGAGAGAGAGAGAGAGACGGAGAGAAGCAGAGAGAGAGAGTCAGAAAGATAAAACTAAAAATTAAATGACATTATAAAATAATTTAGATTCATTATAATTTTATAAAATTAAAATTAAAAATCATTTAAATTAATGTGATGGTTAATTTGACTTGAGAGTTCCATCCACATTTTCTCACGTTTTTACGAGAAGCGGCTTTCTGCAAAAGGAGGAAGGTTCTCAATTTTAACAGACAAAAAATAGCTTGGTAATAATGGAAGCAAAAAAACATCTTCTAATAAAAAAAAATTTAAATGTGGAAAGTCAAACAATAGGTACTTATGTTTTTAACCGACTTCAAAACAGGGGCAAGGTTCTCAATTCAACCGGTATAAAAAAATACTAGTCGAATTGAGGACCTTCCTCCTTCTTTGAAGTCGGTTAAAAACATAAGTACCTACTGTTTGACCAGTTGGGTTGGCTCGGGTATGTGCTGGTAAGGGGAAATGCACAATACACTAGCGGGACTACTTACCTTAGTCAAAGTCAAATACTACTTACCTTTTTATCCGACTTCAAATAAGGAGGAAGGTTCTCATTTACCTTAGAGTACCTTCAATTTGACCAGTATTTTTTTATACTGGTTGAATTGCAGTCCACCACTGCGGTGCAACAATGCGGTGCAACACTGCGTTGCAACAGTGCGGTGCAACAGTGCGGTGCAACAGTGTGGTACAACAGTGCGGTACCATCTTTAAATATTTTGAATCAGTAGCATAAAATACGAGTTTCTCAGATCAAACGCTAGGTGGCACCACCAGTATTTCAGCAAAGTGAAGTTATATCAAAAAATAAATAGCTATTTTTGAATATTTTGAACTAATTGGTTGGAAACATAGGTGAGTTTTTTTTTGAGGATTAGGTGAGGTTTTGCGTGATTTGCGTCCAACACTAGATGAGAGCATTTATATTTCAGAGAATCTTGACTTGTATCGTAAAATATTTCTGCCATCCTTGCATATTTTAAATCAGTAACGGTGATTATAGATTGTTCAGTTCTAATACTAGAAGACATCTTCAATATTTCAGTGAAGACGTTAAATCAGAAAATATTTCAGCCATCCTTGAATATTTTAAGTCTGTGGCATCGAATAATGGCTGCTGAGGTCTAAAGCCAAACGACGGCACCAATATTTCAGAGATTTTGAGAAGTAGCTTCACTAACGAAATTTCTTTATTTAATTCAAATCCGAAAATATTTTGACCATCACTACATATTTTGAGTTTTATTCAGTGGTAAATGATTTCACAGGGTGAGTATTAGGGAACTAACGCAGTATTTTTCATACATTTTGGGTAATGAGAAGCCACAGGCAAACCACGGCAAAACTTATCTCAGATGGCGCCACCTTCGCTGGTGCTGTCATTTGTGGCTTATTTGAGGTTATAAACATTGCTCTTGAATGAAACAATAAAAATAAACTTTGCCTTTAAACAGTAAAATGTTTCTTATATTTCAGAGAATCATGACTTGTATCGTAAAATATTTCTGCCATCCTTGCATATTTTAAATCAGTAACGGTGATTATAGATTGTTCAGTTCTAATACTAGAAGACATCTTCAATATTTCAGTGAAGACGTTAAATCAGAAAATATTTCAGCCATCCTTGAATATTTTAAGTCTGTGGCATCGATTTATGGCTGCTGAGGTCTAAAGCCAAACGACGGCACCAATATTTCAGAGATTTTGAGAAGTAGCTTCACTAACGAAATTTCTTTATTTAATTCAAATCCGAAAATATTTTGACTATCACTACATATTTTGAGTTTTATTCAGTGGTAAATGATTTCACAGGGTGAGTATTAGGGAACTAACGCAGTATTTTTCATACATTTTGGGTAATGAGAAGCTACAGGCAAACCACGGCAAAACTTATCTCAGATGGCGCCACCTTCGCTGGTGCTGTCATTTGTGGCTTATTTGAGGTTATAAACATTGCTCTTGAATGAAACAATAAAAATAAACTTTGCCTTTAAACAGTAAAATGTT
This sequence comes from Agriopis aurantiaria, assembly GCA_914767915.1. Classification (NCBI taxonomy): domain Eukaryota; kingdom Metazoa; phylum Arthropoda; class Insecta; order Lepidoptera; family Geometridae; genus Agriopis; species Agriopis aurantiaria. The sequence goes on along the minus strand of OU611982.1, from coordinate 14,708,467 downwards.
TCTTGACAGTGGCGAATCTCAGAAAAAAGTTAATGTTTCCTTAGCTGGTAAAAAAGCGAATCTTTTGGCAAGGTAGGTATGCAATAAAATTATCAATCACTGCGTTGCAACACTGCGGTGCAACAGTGCGTTGCAACACTGCGGCGCAACAGTGCGATGCAACACTGCGTTGCCACACTGCGTTGCAACACTGCGTTGCAACACTGCGTTGCAACACTGCGGTGCAACACTGTGGACCAAGTAGACAGAGACACTAAGATTATACAAGTCGCATTGAGAACCTTCCTCCTTATTTGAAGTCGGATAAAAAGGTAAGTAGTAATACCTACTGTTAGACCGGCCGGGTTGGCTCGGGTAAGTACTGGTAGGTCAAACAGTAGGTATATTAGGCCGACTTCAAATAATGAGGAAGGTTCTGTGAAGGATGATGATGATATTTTTTAGTAAATTGAATTGAATGGAATGGAATTGAATTGCATTGCATTAAATTACATTAAATTAAATTAAATAAATCATACTTAAATAGATATTAACAACCAGGTATACTCGTAGAACAAACACAAAATGTTCATCACATTAATTTTGTCCTAGGTGGGAATCGAACCCACGCCCGAAGCTCAGAAGGTAGGTTCACTACCAACTGGACCAACGGGCTTTCGGGTATTTCGTTTCGCGTGTTTCGTTTAGTATAGTATAGCATAGCGTAGCGTAGCATAGCATAGCATTAGTTTAGTTTAGTTTGATTTAATGTTTAACGATCTCTGACTCTCTGTCTCAAGCGTAAAATTTTAATTTGAAAATTAATTTAGGCAATTTCAATTTAATTTATATAATTTATTAATTTTATATTGATATTGTAGAAAACTTAAAAATTAAGTTTAAAAATATACAACAAACACAATTTTGAAAATTGAAATAAACAATTTACGGTTTTGCGCGCCGCGACCGAACCCAGCTAATCGCCAAAACGCCAACATTATGCTTATCCTGTGTTTATTACTCCTTGCCGCATGACGAGTTCGACTACGCGAGTTATGTGTACTGGAGCTGCGCGCGACTGCCGCGCTGCCGTGGTTGTGTTTCACACTAATGCGGGTGATGCGAGACGCGCGGGTGAAATCAGAAATTTTCCTCGCTTTATACGCACTCTTAACGAAAGCCCTCGTTACGCGGTTGGATCGGCGCAAGATTGCCAGCTTGAGCTTATCTAGGCTGCGTTAATAATTTATGAAGCACCCGAGAGTGAAGCAAGGTTATGACGCTTGCATTTAATGTTTATGCTGTGATATGCAGGGATTACCGTAAAGCACATACCCTAATGAAGATACTAGCTGATGCCTGCGACTTCGTACTACAAGTACGAACTTTCATATGAACTTTCAACTTTCAACCCCCTTTTGACCTAATACGGCCAAAAAATCCTTCTAAAAAAGGATATTGTTAAGAAGCTGAAATTTGGCAGTAAGATTCCTTAGCGGGTTCTAAGGAATCTAACTGCCAAATTTTAGCTTCTTTGGTTAAGTAGTAATTTAGATTTTGTAAAGAGTCAGTTAAAATGTGTATATGAATTTCTAGTGTGTGTTTCTAGTGTGTGTGTAGTGTGTGTGTGTGTAGTGTGTGTGTGTATGTATGTGTTTCTAGTGTGTTTTTAAAATGGACTTCCGCAAAGTAACGCCTGATTCAATCAACTATCTAAGAGTCAGTTAGTCAGTGGTGATTCTCTTTTAAATATACAATGTCGCAGGTTTATGATAAAATCAGGTTATTGATTAAAATACCTAGGCTTTTGATCAAGAACCGGAAAAACACAAAATTATTACCCATGTACATAATGTTATCTTAACCTAATAAATTCCAGTTCAAGATCAAAAATCTGAACTAGTCTCTTTGCGTGTATTTGACCACTAGGTACCGCAATTTCGTTTCATCTCAAAGAATTAATGATTGAATTTCCAAGCATATTTGAGAAAATTAATATTAAGACGTAGATTCAATTAATTTAATGAACTAATCTATTATTTATTCTATGTAACTAGTAATTCCGTATAACTGCCAACCTAATTCCTCAACTGGGACCAGGAAATGCCAATAAACACTTAATCTCCATTAAGGAAATCGGGTTTGAAGCCGATAGCGCTGTGTAATCAAATAAATTATGACAATTATGATAATTAAAGATAATCTACAGCCGATCCATAAAATATTATCAGTAGTGATGGAGTTGTTGATAGTACGCAGCAATACACAGCAGCTATATATAAATTAAATTATACTAGCGAGAGACCGGGAAGAGTGGCATAAACAAAGGGAGACCTATACCCAGCAGTGGGTCATTCAGGGCTGATGATGATGATGAAGATGCTGTTGTCCATGATTTCGTACGCATAATAGACTTTCAAACCCCGTAGTTCGTCTCTGTTGTAAAATAATTTCTCAACCTACCTAAATGTAACCCGTAAGAAATTTATCTGCCCCTGTTTCGTGGGTCCAGTAGTTTCGATATTTCGTGATTAGTCAGTGAGTCCTAGACTTACCTTTTTTGGTTACCTATGTGTGGCAAACCAGCAAGCAAACAATATTAAGCTATAATGACTTTTAATATTTTTTTAAGAACGATAAAGATTAGTAGACGGGTCATAACTCAGATCAGACAAACAAGGGAGATATGCCTTAGTACAATTATCCTTCCTTTTCAAATGTTTTCGTGTTTCAATCACTTTTTTCGCTATACCGCCAAACCGCTTAACGCAAATAGTGTAAGTACCTACGGCACATTAATATTTCACGCACACTAAGGAACTTACAACGACACCTTAAATAAACTAATAGTCCACATGAAAAATAAACCAGCTACGTGCAAGCCGGGCTCGCGCACTGAGGGTTCCGTACCACCACAAAATTCAAAATTTAACGAAATTACTAGTTATAACTTGGTAATTAACAGAAACGTGTCACCGACTCGCACTTGGCCATTATTTATTATTTATTGTTTTAATTTAGAGCACGTACTATAATCATGCTAAGTTTGACGCTTGTACGTATACCCGTTTTAACATTAGAGCTAATACAAAAATACGTTTAAAAATACGTTTGTTGTATGGGGACCCATTTCATTTTTACTTTTGGACGTTTTTGTTATTTCTTAGTTAATCCGCCGTATCATTTCTCTTAAAATACCATATTCTAATAAATAACATCTTCTGTGAAAATTTCAACTGGCTATCTGTTACGGTTTGAAAGATACAGCCATTTAAAGGTAGGACGGACAAACAGATAGACAGACAGACAGACCTGATAGAACCTGAACAGACATAAGAGGGTCCCGTTTTTACCCTTTGGGTGCGGAACCCTGAAAATAGCAGCAAGGTCGTGTACAGGAGTTCAAAATAAAGGCATCACCTTACCATATCACCCTTGTTTCTCTGATCTGAGGTTCAGACACTTGGAGATGAATATAGATCCTCAATACTGCACCTGTCTCGATTGCTCTGAATAATGGATGAGACGAATAGACGTGAGTGTGACCTCTATTTTATATTCTTCAAGCTTAAAAATTACAGTGTGAAACTTTTGAGCTAAATGCGATCATAAACGCTGTGGCCCAAGAAAATTTAAACTACTATAAATAATTTTACTTAAAATTATAAAAAGAATAAAAAGTTAGTGAAACTTTTGTGAAATTAATTTGTTCTATGATTCTTTTGTGGCAGTTTTTCTTTAATACTGAAAATTTCTAGCTTTATAGTTTCTTGATAAGTAAAGGCTTTTGTTAAGAACATTGTAGGCTCAATTGAAAGCTTCGACTCAATTCTTAACTTTACTATATTACTCTTGGGATTATAATTTTTCTGTATTGAAATATATTCTTTAGTTAGACTATTAAAACAAGTTTAAGAAGTTGGTTAAAAATATTGGTAAATACTCGTAGTAATTTAAAAAAAAAACCTTACCTTTCCTTTTACATAATTATCTTAGCAACAGCTACGCCGTAGCACACTTGTAGCAGGTTTTGCGTAGTAACACCTGCCCTCAATTTTGGCAGTCAAGTGAGTGTTGACCTGACCTGATATAGTCAGCAAGCCGCGCTGACTATATCATGTTGCGTCAGACTCCTCGACAAAAGTCAATCTTTTTGATTTTACAGTTGTTTATTATTCGCTACAGTTGTTTATTATTCGCAGTACTTGTCGTTTGACTCCAATGGGATGCAAATGCTGGTTTTTATAAATCGATTTACTCGTAGACAGCTAGTTTTCAAAAGTGAACCGAGCTTTTATTTTCCAATAAAATTACATCACAATTATCTATAGTCAAAGAAATATTTCACAAGATAAGTAAAGAATAAAAATCTGCGTCCGTAGTAAGGCGTACTTAGGAGACAACTTTATAAATATTTTGTTTATAAATACTTTTTAAATATATTTTTGATCTCAGTGAGACAAATATCTTCCTGGTTTGAGTTGAATACCTTTTTTGACAACTTGTTAGTCTGTCTACAAAATAATGATATATCTTTCGAAATTCTTTAATTTTGAAAGATACAAGATTGAAAAAACTATACATATACATGCAATTTATACAAACAATTTTTATCAAAAAGCGGCAATGAAAAATCCTTTCTACAGTAATTGATTCGGCCAGAAAGGCTTAAATAAAATCCCTTTCTCTTCAAGTTTTTTCATCGTAAATCGTGGGTGAGTGCTCAAACAGGTGTATACTTTTTCCTGAAAAGCTTACCCGCCCAGGCTATTATTTTTATGGACTTCTCATGTACTTCACTTTAATAAAGACCGTATTTCACCATTCACGAGCATTAAGATCTATGAGTATTAATCTGAGAGAGATATCTTGTTTTGTCGTGTTTTTTCTTCTTTGTTCTTTTACGTGAAAAGAGGTAATGGATTTGAAAGATTATCCTTTCAAATGGATGCTCAGAACTCGCAACATTGAGAATGGGACATTTGAGAAATGTTCGAATGATACCTACTTACGCAGAATCGGGGATATTAAAAAGCACTTTAGCAAAATTTGTTAAGCGCAAATACAGACAAATTGGTTGTATACACTTTCTATTATACTCGTAAATAGGTCGGTATGTGTATACATATAAAGTATCCATCTATTTGTTTCTCCATAATATAACTCGATCCATTGTTCACTGATTAGTTAATTCCCTCAATGCCCCAGAGGTCAAAAGTTTCTCAACAAGTTTGAAAAGGAAGACCAAAGTTTGCGAGCGAGACCGTAGAGTGAAAGCTGGTCTATTCGAAGTTTTCACTTGCCCCGAGGCATTAATATTACAGTTACAACGAATTTATAGATGCCAAATACTATTAAGTCCCTAATAACATGTTTGAAAGTTACAAGTTATTTTAGTTTCAGAATAAAACGGACAATTTTAGCGTCCCATGCCTAGGCTACAGAAACGTTTAGGTTTGTTTAACTAAAGTTCAGGCAATATATTTTTGAAAAACGTTTAGAATAATAGGTGGATGACCGATTCACACCTACTTGTTAAAATCAACCACAGCAGATAAAATGTATTGAAAAACTATTCCCCCTTTTTTATCTAAAATTATATTTGTTGAGTAGCAACCAAAGAGGGAACTTCAACCCAATTTCAGCTGAAGAGCGCTTATCAATATAACTTATATCAACTTCAATAAACTCCGCAGTTTCCACAAGTTGACGACGATGTATTTTGTCGGCGCGGCTTTGTAGAGTGTTTCCATTATGGTCGGACTTGGATATTTAGAGTGGCTGAAAGTTATTTCTTGTTTTGATTAGATCATTAAACAAGACTAAGTTAAACGGATCACTACTAAAATACTTGACATAGCTAATAATAAGTACATTAAAACACGCGTAACATTTTATTTAGTTTTATTTATAAAACTTAAGTAATAACATACATCATTCATGCTAAAGAACTAACAATAAAAATGAACATTATTTTGGTTGCCGATTTTAAGTTTTTAACCTTCTTGCACAATCAGCTCGTAGCTTGTACAGTGTTCTTAAAATTCACTCGTGCTGCATATAATTTTACAACAATAGACAATACACCATATAAAATAATCATTATGCTCTTAATCTAAATGATATGGCTTGTGAATTACGTGTAAAGTTTGTTTTTTACTAATGTTTGATTAAATACTAAAATTCTTTCTACATATCAGTATTCATATTGAAACAAAATCTAAAAACTATTTATGACGATGAAGTAAAAATATACTTAGTTACATAGTTGAATTAATTTTATAACGTCGTAGTTGACTTGCTGAATACAATGATATTATAATAACTTACTTGACTCATAAAATACAATTGTAGGAATTGACCAAGTTACATTTATTCTATAATGCACGCGTAAAATAAATTAATGAAGCTTCAAATAGAACTCAGACATTAAACAAAAAATTTTTTACTCTAAAATTAATTACGACTAGTGTAACGCGATATATCAACGCAATAATAAAAACGCCAATCAGCTAAGTGCACTGTGCCATCACAATATGACGTGATCGTGATCCACTATTTCTAATTGCATTAGATTCAGTCATCTATATAATTCCTATCATGGCAGTCAAATCAAGCATCTAAAGCTAACCTAAAATACGAAACGGATTGAACTTATTTCGGTTCGGTTGCTGCGGTCGCCTCGTTCGAGGTGGCCGGTGCACTGGTTCCATTACTCCGGAAAGCAACGGTGACTGGAAATCAGCGTCATTTATGTCTTCTTCTTCAATTAGTCGATGATCAGTCACGTTCATTAGCATTTCTGGGTATTCTGCACTACTGAGTTCTATTTTTTCTACAGATTCTTTGAAAGCAATTGTGTTATTTACATTCGTATAATTATCCAACTCGACCACTGTGGCAGGCAACGCTGTTGATGCAGATATTTTTTTTTCTTCAAATGTGTGTTCGGTTTTATTCAAAACATGTTGTGTTGTTGTGATAATTTCTGTGCTGGTTTTTGTTTCAGTTGAAGTAAATATCGGTTGCACTGTAGATACACTCTCAGTTGCTAAGCTAGTACTTATAGTGCTAGTAAAATGTGTTACGGGAACTGTTGTGGACTCGTTTTCAACAACTACAGTAGTAGTTTTTCCGTGTTTTATAGTTGGAGTATTTTCAGTTTTGTTAAATTCTTTAGAATTTGTGGTCAAAAAAGGAGATGTAGTAATATTTAGAAAACTATCCCTAAAAACTGGAATTTTGGTAGTTACATCAAAAATCGTTGTATTTTTTAAACTATCGTCGTCTGCAATAATTGTTATTTTAATGATCTCGTTTTTAGTTGTTACATTTTTGGCCATATTTGTTTCTGGCGAAGAAGTGATATTAATATGGTCATTTAAATTCATTTCAACATTACTGTCATTATGCTCTGTGTTTACTTGACTTTTCTGAATAGTCTCTAACTTGGCTACATCACCTGAAAAACTTGGTTGATCTTCACTCGTCAAAGGAGCATCATGTAAAATTACGGTCAAATCTATTCCAAAATCATCTCCAACATTACTTTTCTTAGCATCCTGTAAATGGTTTTTCTCAGTTGTACTTAGAGTTTCTATTTCTTTAGTAGTGCTTATAGTAGACGTTGAAAAAATTGGTGTTAGAGTTTGTTTATATGCGACTGCTGGTTTAGCTTCAGTGAACCATAATGGTTTAGTTTTAACATCATTATGTTTTTCATTTACATATTTTTTTGGTGAATGGTTCTTTAAAATGTCTTTTTTGTTATCTTTCCATTTGTTTGGTTTAATAGTTGCTATTAGAGATTTTTCAAAATCTTCGGTAAATATTTTGCCAGAAATTCCATTACTGTTTGAGTATAAATGATCTATTGCAGCGTTATTGAAATGTTGTTTACTGAACTGTTTTTCAGCTAGTTGTTGTGCATGTTTTTCTGCTAGCGATATAACGGTCATGTCATCACTTATTTTAGCTTTTGCCATAACCAGTGGTGGAATAAAGTGGTCAGTTGGTTGTGTAAAAATATTATCAACATTACCTACTCTTGCAATCTCTTCATGTAACATTTTATGTTGCTTGTGCCGTTCATCTTCTAGTTTTTCCAATTGATCACTTGTCAAAACATTATCTTCATCAGCTGATTTTGGTACCAAATTGCTATGTAAATTATTGTCCTGATTCTCTCCTAAATTAACATTTTTGCTTATTAATACACTATTTAATTTATTAACACTGTCAGCTTTGGTTGGTGCTTTATATTGTGTTTGGGGATAAACAAAATGTGATAGAGATGTTGCAGTAATATCACGAGCCTGGTTGATATCAATCTCATGTTCAGTAGTTAAAATTTCTTCTGTGGTAACTTCGTTAGTTGTATCTTGTTCTGTGAATGTGGAATCAGTTGTCGCTGGCCAGTTGGAGACTGTTGATATAAAGCTAGCTGTTGATAGTTCTTCTTCGACAGCACAAGATAGTTCTCTCAGCAGGTCGTCACGTTTCTGCACAAAGAAAGTAGGTACTATTTAATATTTCTATACTTCAATAAATACCGCGCTTCACTCGCTTAAAAATTATTTCTTACCACATTGCCAGTGCATTGCACTTTTTTGACCCCTGCCATTCCGCAATCTGCTGTAAGTTGAACCGCAGCGCTCTCAGGTAAGTAGAGGATAGTTAGCGCAGGCAGAGCTCGTACCATGCATCCTTCATTGCCAAGCGCCCATTGTGGCACTGTAAAAAAAAAGCCTTTAGACTTCTGTCCACAGAACATTTGATAAAAAAGAATAGAATGTTTTCATTCTTCAATACCTGGAAGTTCGCATATGAAAGAAGCGACGGTAGGTCCACCACAGGCCCTGGCTTCCCAGCGGTAGTCAGCGGCGGGGTCCGCAGCAGCACACAGAGGGGCGGAACGAGCATCAGGCGCCGAACTCCAGTACCCTTCTCCGCTCAGTCCGCGATAATCCCTGTACATTCATCAAATCCATATTATACCAAGCTATGAAAAACCCAAAGCACAGAAGACATAATAGTACAAGTACAGAAAATTCCCTCCGTAACATCATTTAAATAAGAGAGGAGTCTTGCTACTACACAAAAGTGCAATTCAGGAAGTACGAGCGCTAACTACCTACTAGCTATATTAACCCTGAAGTTGTCTCTCTGTCTATTGCGTAACTCCGTCCTTTTCTGAAAGTTACTAGACGTCAAGTCGGTATTTTTCTTTATCAAATGGTTATCCAAAAACTTTACTACTATATTTTACTATCGATTATTTTTCTCTACAGTTAATTCATCATTATCAGCCTATCATGTTCTCACTGCTAAAACACAGGCCTTCACCCAGAGAGAGGGGATGGGCCCTAATTCACTATGCTGGCCCAGTACATGTTGGTGAATGTCATATGTCTTTGAACTTTGAGGTTCTACAGTTACTTACGTCCAAGTAAAGTCACCGTCAGGGTTGCTTCTGATGAGTCCAACCCAAACTGCGCTTGAGATGTCCAGTTCTTTCAAATACGCTCGCACTGCATCATACTGGGCCGTCGTATCAACTGTAACAAGAAAAATACATAATATTTATGATATTTCAATATTGATAACTTTATAAACTGAGTTAGCTGAATGTGTAGATTACCAGAATTTTCTCATTACACGCTCAGTCATCGTCATCATCATCATCAGCATTTTTAATACTCGTTCTACCTACATCCATGGCGTTCATAATGGCATTCTTTGGCAGACCAAAGAACGCCATAAGGCACAATCTTCTGCTTTACGCATCCACTTGCCACTAGCCGCTTTTTGCAGGTCATCGCTTCACCCGACCATGCTAATCTACATTACCCGATACACGGTCTCTACTCTAGAACCTGCCTACCCCAACAGTTGTCGATTCTTCTTGAGATATGACCAGCCCATTGCCACTTCAGCTTGATAATCCTTCGAGCGATGTCGATCACTTTAGTTCTTCCCCGTTCCCCGTTAGTTACAATTAGGGTGTCTTCAAATCAAGAGTGAATCGGTTTCCTTTACGCATCCGTGCTCCGTCGTAGACCGCATCATCACTTAATATCAGGCAAGCTGGCGGCCAAACGGAAAACTATTATTAAAAAAAATTGTCGGATAATCTTTTCTGATTCATCTCAGAACCCGCTCATCAGAGAGAAATGCAGCATTTCTGCAGAAGTAAAACCATCCCTCCATTTGTCGGTGCGGTATACCTTTTCACGGTAAACCTTGTACTGATTTTACTTTACCAAGCCTTTTTTTCCATAACTTTAGCAGTACAAGAGCGGGTCGGGATGAAATCAGAAAGAAAAATTCCGCACACTGGCCGCACACACATTCTGTACAGCACCCGCACCGACAAATGGGGAAAAGAACTCAAGGCAGGCGTAGCACTTGCTCAGTTACTTGAACTGACGCGGTGTTATATCAGTAATCAAGAATGGTCGGTATTGAACTTCTCGTATGGCCATAAATCTATTTCTCAATAATTTTGTTTAATTCATCATTACATTTGTTTAATTAGGTATAGTCGATTAGTTAAGCATTCATTGCAGACTTCGTTTTGTGTAATTAGAAAGCCTCTAATTTATTTGACGTCCATATGTATCAGAAGATACTTCTGAGTCTAAAAAACCAAGGGCTTTGTATACCCTAATACTACTTCCACGAAAAAAACTTCACGATTGTGGTCAACTTGGGGCAGTCTACATTGAACTTTACTTACGTAAAGTGGACACTGTATTCTACTAAGAGCTCTTCAGCGAAGACTTAAGAACCCTGGAGCCTGTTTCTCAAAGGTCCAACCACAAGTACGAAGGAACTTACTAGATCGATAAAAAGTTTTGTAATACGCGGGAAGACTTCAAGATTCCACCGCGACGCCAGCGCTATCTACTGCGACCATATCCATAAATTATAATATTATACTATTTTGTGCCCACGGCTTTGCTTGCGTGGACATGACGTAAAAAATATGGAACTTTTCCACCAGAACTTTCACGTCACTGGATATTATCATAAAAGTGGCTCGAGACAGCGGGAATAAACTTATTGTTAGAAAGTATAGAGCATGTAAGTGTAAGTGGACATTTTTACTTTTAAACTTGAGACTCTGGATCAAACGTTAGCGTAGACCTGAAGGCAGGTCAATTTGAATAGGTACTCCAATGAAACGTTGAAACACCTGTTTCATTTTTTCTTCGTCATCATTATCAGCCTATAATTTTCCTACTGCTGGGATACAGGCCTTCTCTCAGAGAGATAATAGAATGGGCATGCGGGCATCCACCATGCTGGCCCAATACGCATGTTGGTGAATATCATATGTGTTTGAACTTGTGAGGTTCTTTGACATACTGGTTTCTTCACGATGTTTCATAAATTGAATTGTTATTGTGTTTTTTTAAAAATATATTTTGTTTTTTTTATTAATTGTTTTGTGACTTTGCATAATTGTGTATTTTATTTCTTATTTTTTATGGTTGATTTAATCATAAGTTCAATTCAAATGATATATAATTATAGTATAGGTAAGTAAATAAAATGGTGATTAGATGTTGTGAAAATAAAATATCTGCGTAGTATGTATTATGACTACAATATTTCTTTACATGAAACTTGTGGACTTGTACCTCTACAAACGACCCGCTTGTGTTGTACCGACTAATTAATTAAAGTCAGCTTGAAGTGTAATTACCTCAGAAGCCGCGGGCATTGAGCTCACTTAGGCACTGTAGTCTAGACACAGGCGCTTCTTAGAATTCTCCAGTGAGCTGTTTACACTGCTTTATAATTTCAAAGTCCATCATCATACTAATATATAAATGCGAAAGTGTGTTTGTTTGTTGGTTTGTTTGTCCCTCTTTCACGCTGCAACGGAACAACGGATCGACCTGATTTTTTGCATAGGTATAGTTCAAGAGCCAGAGAGTGACATAGGCTACTTTTCATCATCATCATCACCATCACCATTTTTCATCACTACGCGGGTGAAACCGCGGGGCGCAGCTAGTACCTAATATAACAGAGATAGAATCCTAAAACTCGAGTGTCAGATGTTTAAACTGCGTTATTGTTAGAGATCTTTAGGTAATGATGCTTCCAACAACATTTCATATAGCTATTACACGTGCGGGCACTTATCTTGAATATTATTTTTCTACGTACAAAAACTACTTACAAAAAAGCGTTCGTGCCAAAGTGGTAGAGTGGTGGCTGTGTGTACAAAACGGCCAATCAACGCTTAGTGGCACCGGCACGTGATCTGTTCACAAGTGTGGTCTGGGTACAGAACAAAAACTCTTACCACTATATACCAGTATACTGTGTGGGTGATCAATAGGAACATGAAAATGAAATTGCTTTTATATTCTTTCGATGGTGTGTTGTTGCGAATTAAAAAAGTTATGACAGTGTCCCGAAGACACAAACTACGTTTAGTAAGTAAGTAATACATAATATATCTAAGCTGTATAGTTTTTCTTGCCATTTGAGTTGAAGAATGGATACAGCCGATTATTAATGTTAGGTATGTTTTATTTATTTATTTCTTCTAGGGATAATCACTTCGCGACTCTAAAGACTCAAACCGAGCCACGGTGCTGCTAAACTTTCCGGCGCCACGGCGTCGAAAAGTTGATTGTATAGCGGCCACATCTCTCTCATTCTGTGCATTATTGATAGGTAAACTATTTTCATAGTATATACCATATTGATACTGTACCTAATCTATCAACAACTGGAAAAGGTCTTCAAATATTCCGTTCCATCATTTAATAGTGAGCTTTCTTCGAGACATTACCACCACATGGCACTTATGTTTTATAATAAAAGTAGTGATACAGTTTAAATTTATAGTATACTTACTAATAAAAAAATACTTACATAAAATTAAAATTTTCTCGAATTCTAGGTTGGCGGCAAGCTGCTAGAACCAATTTAGCACTTAACTCCCCTACACAAAGATTATGTCGCACCTATAATGAATTTAACGTTTCCTTGAGTGATCTGGATGTATTTAATGATTCTTTATATGTTTTTAAAACAAAATAGTAAAGTCTCTAACTAGAGACAAATAATATTAAGAATATCATATAATTATGTTATTCGATTATATAGTTTTAGTGTCTTTTTTGGCGAATGTTGTATACGCCTGTAAAAGGTGTTCATATCAGATCTATGTATGTATATTTTTTTTATATTTTTTAAGAATGTGTAATATGTTCACTGTTGGCGTATCTCTATCAATAAATAATAATAAAAATAAAATCAACAATTAGCTCTATAACTTCGACTACGTAGATACTGAAAAAATATTTAACAAGGTTCTATAACTAAAGGATCAAAGAAAGTTTTTTTTTTTTAATTTATTTCAAAAAATCGGTTTATTTTCATTTAATAATATTTTTTAAGCATTTTCTTGCACTACAATTTCTACATTTGTACAAATTTTCGATTTTTTCGTAATGTACCACTTTGTTGTAAAACTCTAACTATTTATCATTGTACCTTTAAAAGAAGCTGCCTTTGCACCACATTGTTTTCACTAAAGCAAAGGCAGAACCACATTTTTGTTTTGTACACAAGTGTTTATCAATAAATTATGTTTAGATTTTATAGACACATCCATAGGCACATTATTTGAAAAAATAGATAGCTACCCCAATATGCGACGTATGCCACGGACTTAGGTAGGTAATAGCATAATAAATAGGTAATATTATGTATGTTCTCTATAGCTCGTTGGGGGATTTAGCACGTCGGCTCAGACGATAGACAAGTAGACATCTGCAGAGCTCTTGAGGGGATCGACACGCTGTCTCATGCTTAATCTCACGCTCGTTTGGGCTTGCAGGCATTGAAGTGTACGTGGGTCGCAGTAGACATATTATATTCTGTATCTGAGTATAGGTATTTGAATAACGATCGCTCCTATATAACCTTGTATGTGCGAGTATAGCTGGCCAAAAACGCATTACGTTGTAATTTTTTACAAAATATGCTTTGTAAAATAATGACGTAGATTGTATTGTTACTTACTAAACTAAATCAATCTGTCGGGGCTAAAATATTATGCGTATATTTTAATGTCTGAGAAAAGGATGACAGCAATTTTAAAGCTGTCAATTTGAGTTTAGTTTAAAAAATGGAGCAATAAAATCGTCATGTTTCTTAAACTAAAATGCAAAAATCATCTGATACTTCGATTAAAAAAGAAACAATGAGCTGACAGACAGCCAGAAATGAAAAAGTTTCAACTGTCTACAATTAAATAAAAAACTTAAATTCATTGTTAGATTAAATAAGGGATGAAAGATTGTGATCCTTCCAGTTCTTTATTTGTTAAACGTGGTAGTTAATACTTAAACTTATGTTCATAAGCAAAAATAAAGCTGAATATTTTTTTTTAATCATAAAAAAATAAGGGTTAAATAAGGGATGAGAATTTGTATGAAAATTCGTAATATTTGAAGTTACAAACGTGTAATTTCTTATCAACTGTATATTTTGGAAAATTATCACCTAAAGGAGGTAAATATGAGAGTTTGTATGAGCGGCGTCATTCCCTGTGAAATTATTACAATTAAAAGTTAGTTGCTGGAGTAGAACGAAGCTGGATAGAACCTGTGAGTCAGCTGAAAGAGCGGAAGCGGATTGAATGCGGGAAGGAAGGATGATGGAAGTGGGATGGGTTTGGGATGGAAGTAGAATAGGAGTGGAAGGTAGAAAAGGTACGAGATCGGAGCAGGAAAGATAAAGAACACGCGCGCTAAAACAACGGTCAGGGATTTTTTTTCCGCGTACGAAATCGCGAGCAAAAGCTAATCTTAAGAAAATCACTAAAGCCAGTGGGAAGTTGGTCGCTTAAATTCTATTGTCTTTAGTAATAGTTACGAAAGAAAATAAATCCAATACCCACTATCCTCATTATTATTTATGTGGTACTTTTCCAGTAAAATACAAATGGAAAAGGAACATGTAGAGAATGGTCGAATACCCAATGCGAAGAGGTTTCGAGCGTGTTGCTTGAATAATATATTTGCGAGTGCCAATATTCTTCACCGAAAAAACTCTTTGCTTGAAAAATCTCAAGGGTTTGAGGATATATTGACTAGGGCAAGGTATAAATCGGCAAATGTGTCTCCTCGGGGATCGTGATAGTGCATGAAGCTCTGAATGATTTCTTACTGGTTGTTTATTTAATGAAACCTCCATAAATATTCCTATATATAGCGTGTAGCATACAAGATTTTGCGTAATAGTATTACATTTATAATTTGCCATAATTATGATAAGAGACACTTCCTTACTGTGGAAAATCCATTCAGGCACATTAAGCGTTTTTAATCATTGATGTAAGTAATTTTAAAACTGTCATTGTTTTTAATACACTTTTTTATCTAAACAGCAGAGGTAAAGAACTCCCTACGTCGGTATTTCGTAGTAGGTATACATTTTATTGTCATTATCTCTCATTCAACCTTATTTTAATTTTAATCTTAACCTATTCTTCACACAGTAGACAATAGAAAGATTTTTAATTATGGACAAAAACACATATTTTGGACATTATTATAAAACACTCGACACGACACACATTACAAACGACCGTTCCGTTCTAGAGCCTGTCATACAATGACCCATCTCGGTATTTTGTTTCATAGCTTTCTAATTTTAAATTATATAAATAAAGAAGACAGCCCTGTCAGAAAAATGTTAAAATTAAAATAAGGTAGAATGAGAGTTGATGATTATGACGATGGCAATAAAAGATATACCTACAACAACTTTCGAACAAGAACAATCCCGAGTTGTTGAAAAAAGTTGGCAGTTGTGGGACACCCAGTAGATGTGAAACATGGCGGCAATAACGTCACTTCCGTCACGGCATACGAGTTGGTTTTACCGCCAAGGCGCGCCAATAGATGTTTCATATCAAAAAAAGTTAAGAGGTATTCCCTATTGTATTCTATATACGTCTTCTAGTACATCATCGGTTTCCTAAGTCATATAATTGATGAGGCCACATTCTAATTCAGAAATTTGTGGTTATAGAAAAATTCTAACAAACGAAGCCTTTAGTACTAGCAATTTATTACAGTTTTATCGTTAAAACTCAAAAACTTTTAAAATTGTGTTCTATTCTCATACTGTAATTGTGTAAAGTTTCATGCACTTACAGTTGAAAGGTTCTAAATAATTAGGATGCACCGACAGACAGATGGACAGACAGAACAAATTTACAAAGGTTTCTTGTAGTACTACGAAACCCTAAAAATACTTTACACTTATAATAATAATTGTTTTAATACACATTTGCTTTATTTGTTTTCCATAAATAAAAATAAGTAACATCGATACCAAACGAAGACAAACGAAATTACATTGAGAAGAAATATACTGAGAGGCGGCTCGGTGGAAGAGTTAAATGGCGTCACAAATATTGACTTGGCGGTTGAGGGAATCTATTGCGCCACGATCCAAGGTACAGGCGCGGACACAAGTACTCCTGCACTTTGCTAAAAATACAACAGCTTTGACTTAACGAAAAGAAGAGAGTTGACTTTAGAACCATACTCACCATAGTCATATAATATTTTCAAAACAATAGCAATAGAGCATTTATTTATATAATTTAATTTGTTTTTCTCTGTAGGTATTTTTTAATGGATTAGTTTTTTAGTATTTGGTTTTTTTTAATCTATACATACCTTTTTTGCTATTGTAAACTATACCAAACTTCAACTATTTATTTATCTACGTATTTATATAACGCTTGGCTTGAACTCGTATAAAAATATCAACATTAGTATTTGTTTTTTAATAGAAGTTAATATTTACTAAATATTTTTACATTCCAATGACTTCCACGACACGAAAATTTAATTTAAGAATCTCATCTCAGCCGTTTATAACGTAATTATATCTTAAAATTGTTTTTCCGATTGCACCCATCACATACTTGCTTGGCCCGACGCCAGACGAGTCCACCATAACGTATAAAAGTTTCAGTCGCTGCAGCTCTACGTTCTACAGACAATTTTCTAAAACACGGAACACCATTAAATGTGCTGGAAATGAGAGCATGTAGCACATTAACTTTTTAATTATAAAATGTACATAAAACGCGACTTAGTTAATTGAGTTCAATTAAGACACTCTGTTTTAAAAAACTGTTTGTATTGCCTCTAGTTTCAAACAATTATATTTACGTCTTCGGTAATAGGTGTAATTACAGAAGCAATTCTAAAGTTTAATATTCAAGATACGAAAGGGTTGAGAATTATGACGAGAATATTAATTAAAAGTTGCTTGCGTATTCTCGCAGAGAAACGGCTCCCAAGTAAAAAGCGCTTCCCTTCGGATAATACCACAATGTGTTATTACAGAGCGAGCTAATCCGCCTTTGTTATGAGTTCGAAAGGATTTATCGGGATTTTCTTTCTTCAGACTCAATAGCGCTTACCGTGAGCCAATCATCGAGTCTCGTGGTTTACTTTGTATGGTATCGGAATTAGTTTTCCGACGAGAAAATAGCTTAGGTAAGCCTAATAAACTATCAGAGAGGAGCTGCAAAATCTCTAATTAGAGCAAACAAAGGCCTTTGTCTCGAGCAAATCGATGCTTTTTCTGGCTGCAATTTTCTCGGGGGAAAGGTCGTAATGTATTTGCGAAGACATCTTGGAGCGTTCGCGACTTAATGACGTCAATTTGAATGCGACCAAAATCCGATTCGCGCTCTCGGCGGCGATGCAAATTATTTCTTGAGCGTGCCAACCCTAACAACATAGTTTCGCCGTGTTATTTGGCGCTTCAAATGAGCTGTCAATCAGGAGCGATTGTATCTGAATTGAACAATTCGGTGATTAGGGTACGAAAACGTTAATAATTCACGTATTGTAATGTAGCGGTAAATGGGACCGCGGAGTGCTGAACTCTCGCAGAGACACGTCGTAATTGGATCGTGAACATGAAATGTCAGTTAGGTCAATTTGGAGACAATAAAGCTGAATTAATAAAATAATAATTGGCTATAAAACCCGCTATCGAAGTGACAATACGTCATTTAAATGCGATGAATCTTTCTAAGCGTTTTTTTTTTTTTTAACCGACTTTGAACAAGGATGATAATTCTTAATTTGGCCCGTATTTTTAACTGAAAAACACATACTTTATTTAAAAAAAGTTAATGCTTTATTCCCATATAGCACTGAGTCAGGAGTTTTTTGTTACATATGAATATAGGTACTTAAAAATACATATACAAACCTATCAAAGAAAGATACTAAAGATCGAGTAGTGAGATTACGCGCCTTAATAAAATCACCATCCACAATGGACCGGCCACAAAAGCATCTGACGTGCACAATAAAATAAATAGAAACAGAAATAACCGGCAGACAGCGCGGAATTCTCTTTACAAAGTAATATAATCGAATCATACCTGCTCTACGTGAGTATTTGCTGGAAGTGAATTAGTCCTTACCATTTTTCTCTGAGCAAAACATTTCTTAGAGATAGGAAACGGAAAAGTGACGTTATCGATACATAGTTTATTACTTTTGTTAAAAATAAATAATATAAATAATAATTATGTTATATATATTATAATTATAAATAACATAATATACAATATAATTTGCTTGCAATCACATCTCTATGAGGTTTAGCAATAATTTAAATATTTTTATACTTGCAACGTTGACATTATTTTTGTGTTAGTTTGTAGAAGATAATAAAACTCGATAGTATAAGCCCGTACCTCTATTCTGGCAATATTTGCGGAAATAGCTAAAGAATTCCTGTCGATTTCTCGTTGAACCAGCGCTATTACGTGCAATAGGCTATAAATTCCCCGCTGGTTATGTCAAGTTTTATGGCTGCTAGCCTGAAGTAGAAAAACATTTGAATGATTTATGGAATGTGTTTATCTGCTGTGGTAAATCCCCGTTGATCAATTCATCAACTGAGATGTGAGATATTTTTGATATGAAAATGGCCAATATTTTTGTATTGCAACACGCTTTTTTTATGCCATAGGTGGCCAACAAGCAGACGGGCCGCCTGATGGTAAGCAGTCATCGTCGCCTATGGATACTGTAACACCAGAGGCATCACAAATAGGTACGTTGCCGACCCTTTAAGACTCTATTAACTAGCCTTTTGAAGAATTCACAGATTTTTTTTGTGCGACAGAGTTTGGATAGACACCAAATAAAAAAAAAAAACTATTCTTTTAATTGACTGTTTTTACGTAACCATCTCAAATTATCATTACAAACGAAATTCTTAATACTGTTGTAATATACATAATATTTTTTATAATTAATAATGCATGCTGTGCTTCCTTTAATAGTTATCACATTTAGATTTAATGTGAATAAGATTATAGTGAATGTTTTAATGTAGATATCAATGTAAAGCCTTAAATAAATAAATAAAAATTTAATAAAAATAAAAATAATATCATAATAAAGCAATCTTGTAATTTAATACTCATAATTTTGTTACCACTAAACTGTTGTTATTCAAATTAAAAGTTTAAAATTGATAAATACTGTTGAAATATTTTCACAAAAAGAACGGATTGAGGAGGTGGTATTGGAGTTTGAATGTTGTGTTGAAAATTATGCAACTACGTTCTGGAATTTTACAAGTAGATTCTTTATATTTTGAGGTTAGCTAAGTAATGATTATGAAAAATGGCCTAAGGGAGGCAAAAAGGGTTGACATTTTTATGAAAATCTACGAGCATGTTTCGTGTCCAAGTGTTTTAATTCGAGCTTAAAACACCAAATAAACTGTAGTACCATTTAATCCGATTACAAGAAGTGGAAGAACAGTGAGAGCAGATTAAATACGACCGAAAAAACACGCATTCTGTTTCGAAAATGATTTGTTGCGTTCATGGTTTTTAAATCTAATGCTTTTCCAGCAAACACCACTAGGCTTATCGCCCGTGAATTGTAGGTGGATCGGGAATACTGCATCTATCTTTACTCCTTTATTTTTCCACTGCATGAAATCATCCATGAAAAAATACTCTAGTACAGCGGAAAAGATTTTCGGTGATACAGGGTCACCTTGTCGTACTCTTTTTTGTTTGGGGAATTCTGTACCGTCTCTCTCTTATCGTTTTTTTCGCTAAACTAAATACTAGATAGTACAAAACACTATTTTCACAGAGAAAAAGCACAGTAAATACCAAACAGTATTGAGATTTTGAAATCTTCAGACTTCATTGAAGTCTAATTGGATTATTGCTAATTACATAACTAAATGCTTTCACAAATTCAGCAAATGACTGGTATCAAAATACGAGGAAGTTCAGCGGAGTTCAAACTTTACAAAGTTTGAAGTCGATACTTCATCAAAGCCAAGGCGGTCTTCGATCACTCGAGCTTCTTAATCTCTAGAGAAACAGTGCACTAAGTCTTTTTCAGGGAACGGTAATTCGAGAAGGCGACACGGTTCTTTGCATAGCACGTACTTAATAAACTGCAAATCCGTCTTCGGGTCTGACGGAAACTTTCCTACCATTTTCACAAACGTATATGAAATTACAGACATGTACAAAGTGATGTTAAGTTTATAAAATTAAGTACACTACGATTTAGCATTATTGTTAAACGCACATTTCATAGCCCGGTATTTCATTATTCATGTCTAATACTTCAATAAGATAAGATCTACTTAAAGTAATAATTTCTAAAAAGGTCTCTAATAAATTATTTTAAGTACCTATAACGACGTAGCTACCCAAATTTAACCCCATCATCGCACTCCAATTAATTTGAACGAAATTATATATCGATTAACATAACAATACTTGCGACCTACACATACAGTAGACACAATGTATATTAGGTATGTTATCCACTGTTTTCTTACCCCCAGTAATAGGTTTCCGTGCGTGGTTGCTGTTCTCCATGAGATTGAATGTAAACACGTACCCACTTCTAATCCGTAAGTTAAGACACCGGGTTAACTGCTGTGTTTGTACTATACGGAGACAACCACGAACAACTCTTATCAAAATAGATTCAAGATAGCGATTTATGTAGTTCGAACAAAATTTTACAACACATTTGCTCAAAAAGTGCACTTACGAAGCCTGTATACATCGTTCGAAAGTTAAACATTACGGATCATACAACGGAGCGTGCGGAAATGAATTTGTCCGCACGCTCAGATGTATAGCACCGTGCGTGTACTTTACGGTTTTTTTTAAATTTCCATCATAATTACATAAGAATTCCACAAAAGAGTTTCATATTACGAGAATAAATAAGCTGAATGATCAAACCTCCTTGGAAGCGCTTTTGCTCAATACGTTTGTCTCAGTTTAATACTAAAGAGAAAATGAGACGAAAGATGTAGTTCTAATTTTCACCACGTGATAGTGGCGCTATTTGCATGTTCGCGCCATTTTCTTATTATATTATAGAAACTATTGTTGTGACTGATATTAAGTTATAAACAAAATAATAAAATTGTTTCATTTGTAGCCTTTTTTTCTCGCAAATGTGTTGTAAAACGTTGTATGGCACACGTGCGGATTGGTTATTATAAACTCGTGACTATGGTAAGCCCTCGACTTCGTCTCGGGCTTACATTCGTCTACTCGTTTGTAATAACCAACCTACCGCACTTGTATCATAAATAACTAATACCGTCTTTCAGATCAGACATAGGAAATATGTCAAATGTCATGTCGTAATGTCCCCGTGTTTCACCCACTTTTTTCACTATGCCCCTATTTTAAGAAACTTGCAGCAACAACAATGCAAAAAAACCCGGACAAGTACGAGTAGGACTCGCGCTCTGAGAGTTTCGTTCTGTTGGACGAAACCTTAATAACGCGAGCAAAAAAAATTTAATTAATTGAAATATTGAAAGACCAACTAAACGTAGTGGACAATAAGGTTCTTCCATACAAAATGTATGTTTGTAATTGCAAAACAATATTTTTAGGGTTCCGTACCTCAAAAGGAAAAAACGGAACCCTTATAGGATCATTTTATATGATATAACTTCAAATTAACGACTTTTGGATTTTTCCCTTTATATGTGCTAGGACCTTGCCTCTTGCCAAATTTCATGATTCTAGGTCAACGGGAAGTACCCTATAGGTTTTGATTCCCTTGGGAAATCGCAAAATATGCGACATAAACGGTCATATCTTTTGGTCGCGTTGACTTATTAATGAGGTTAATAAAATAGTAAACGTATTGTGTTAAAATCACAAAATGTAAAACAAAGTATGTGAACATTGTTACTGCATTATGCCGGTAATCATAGAAATGAATACTTAGAAAGGACGTTACTTCAAAATGTATCACATTTGGCAGCATCAACGTTTCTCTCGGGTGAGCATCATTTCCCCTTTTGGCGAGCATCTTTAGAGATATTTTATTTTTATGGCGGAAAAAGATTATTAGCCTTGGACATCCAGCAAGGGGAGATGGTGCTGCAATATTTTATTGATCACATTATATACAGACAGTAGATTATGTATTAATTCAGATCCATCTAACAAGTGAAGAACACTTGGGCTGGGCAGCGTTCGGGAAACTACGGTAAAGTCTTCTCGTCACTATCGCGCGTTCTAACTATTATGACATACGGCGCTGAAACGTGGACACTTAAAGTTGGAGCGGTTCACAAGGTCAAGGTCGCTCAGCGGCCTATGGATGCAGACAGCTATGCTCGGCGTTTCTCTGAGGGATCGTATCCAGAACGAAGTTATTCGCCAGTTGGACAGCATATTAGCAAACCAAAGTGGCAGTGGGTCGGTCCTATCTGTCGCAAAACCGATCACGGTTGGGGTAGACGTAATCTAGAGTGGAGACCACGAATAGGCAAACGTAGCATAGGATGCCCTGAGACTCGTTGGAGTGACGATATACGTAAGGCATCTGGCAGTGGCTGGAAAAGAAAAGCCGAAGATCGGGCTAAGTGGCATTCCTTGGGAGAGGCTTATGTCCAGCAGTGGACTAGTATATGCTGATTATGATTGATGTTGATGAATGTACGAGCTAGAGAACTGCAGACAGTAAGAGTACCTAATAACCCCAAAATGGTAATACCGCTGTTTTTGTCAAGAGTAGCGCTACTCTCTTTACTTCTGTGTTGTGATCCATCCGAACACCTCCGGCCGCGAGGGTCCTAATAGATTTATGGTCCGCTAAATTTAGGACCTTGTCTTGTGATAAATCTGTTGGATACTTGGGAATGTTTGGGAGGAAAATTACACATTGCAAATATTTAAGTGAACTTTATCGTACGATTTATAGATTGTTTTTTTTTCTTTTACATTGCTAAAATAAACTATAGAAGTAAGACAAATTATTAAATTCTTACGTTGTTTTTCAAATAAAATAAAAAATAGGGTTCTCCGCTCTCTGTTCAATGTACACCTACACTTTAGCCCCCTTATTAATAAACGTGGAGTAGCCTTGGAATAGTTACTCCTTCTTTTGTCTTTTTCGATCGAATTCAAAATGTGAAAGAGAGAAGAAGACAAAACACGGTGTAACTATTCCAAGACTACTCCACGTTTATTAATAAGGGGGTAGAGGTTTTACTCGACGCTACAAAGAAATTCATACGCTACCTATACCTACTGATCATCCCTAACTTATGGTTATGCTATCACAAATATAAGATGGTGACATTTAAAGCAGAGATAAAAAAATGCTCCCTCCGACGTATCATTGAATAGGTATTTTAAAATAAATGTGAAGAATTGTACGACATTTTTTCTGCAGATGTACCGTTAGCGAAAAAAGATCCCCAAACATTTTTCTTTTGAAAGATTCAAAACGATAGATAATCGTCGTTTTAAATCTTAAAAAAAAAACACTAGCTTGTAAGAGTACATATTTCTTCTTGTAAATAAATTTAATAGATTTTATGTTTATTACAGCCTTATTTGCTGCAACTGGCAGAAAACCATCATCAATTATTTACTTAACATAAGAAGGTAACTAATAATGTAGGTAACTCCTGCCCCCCGATTCTAAAACAAATTGTCCTTAAGTTGCGATTTTAATTTTTAAATAATTGCCTAAATTTTTTTATTTTTTTTGTACTAAGTTATAATATTAGGTGGTTGTATTTTTCCATGATAAAAAATATATTTAAAAACGTCAATTTTGAGGCAATTATTTAACAGTTAAATCGCAACAGTTACAATTTAAAAACAATTTCTTTAGTAGAATCGGGGCCCTGATCTTCAACATGCTACACCATCAAATTTATTGTTTGTTGTAACTACACCCCTGTAACTAATATTTATCTAACTAATTACACAACACAAAATGGTTGTAACAGCAAATCTTGATTGGGTCAGGAAGGGACTGCCGTATATTGTGGTCGCGGCCAAACTAGGTATTATGTAAATTGGTGGGATTAACATTATCGCCTTACATTTATGTCAAGGTGGGCTCCAGCAAACAGGAATCCCTGTTACAGTTGTTACTTGTTCCGACTGTTGTAAGTGGACTTTGGGCTCTGTTTCCAGCTTTATTTACGTGTGATTTAGTAGCAAGGTGAAGTAACTTTCTAATCGTTTACCTTGGGTGTTCATGAATTCAGGGAATTTCAGACGGTATGACTCATATAGCCTTTATGTAAAGTGTAAGGAAGTGAAGTAAGTACAATAACGTTTAGAAAAAGTTGTTGATATAATTATATTCCTCTTCATCTATTTCGATGACGGCGACCCCTAATTATTGTTTTCCATATTTTTTTCCTATTATAAGCACTAATCGCAAACTGTTCAGTAGAGTTGATCAAAGTGCGTATTTTTATAGGAGGGATTAGGTCTTTCTTTTTGAATTTGGTGTTTATGGTCTAGACTCTAGACTTTTGAGACCGTTTTCTTCAAATGCTTTTGGTCATGATAGGTTATTATTGACAACACACCAGACATACTCGTTCTTTACTTACTCTACTTATTTCCCTTCATTTTTAGGGTTCAGTAGCATACTATGGAACCCTTTTATCAGAGAAAATATTGAAATGATAAGTGATATTTAGTGTAATATTTTTTTGTTTCCTACTTGGAAGCTAAATTATTTACCCCTATCGAGTGGAGCATCTTTAAAAAGGAAATTTATAATAATTACGAGGTTTCATGTGATTTTGTTAACTAAACAAAATATAAGCCAACACTAACGTCTATGATGATTATTATACCCTACCATGAGTGTGAACGAACGTTTTCTGGTAAATAAAATAATCAATACGCGGGTTGTATGTTTACAGTGACAGCAATTAAGGTCGGACGTTGTTTGCATGCGTTCGGCCGTTCTGCCGTCCGGTGACAGTTCGGCGATCGTCGGCCCTGCGGTCCCCACTGTGTAGCGCCCTCAGAATAAATAAATAAATGGAAGTGTTATACTACTACGATTAAGGCAGATATAAACTACATTTATTATAAAAGGTGCCCCAGTGTGCGGCGCGAGGATCACACCCTGCAAACGAGGAGGCTCGGCTCGCTACAGCCTTCAGGTTGAAAATATTAAGGCCAGTTTTGTGAGCCAGTTTCTATGCGGGTGCATGTGTAAGGGAAACGCGCGAAAACGAAGGCTAGTGATATTGCAGGTCATTGCTGATACGGTCCCACAAAAAAAAAAAGTTTTTTCACTACCTCGTAAGTGTTTTCTATCTGTTTGTATTTTTATTTCTGGTGTACACAATAAAGAGTTTCTATCTATCTTTTTTATTATATTTTTTTTAATGTTCGCAATGTAAAGCAAATAAAATATCAGCTGACGTTAGAAGTCTACGAACGACCTGCGCCGCGCAAATGCTGGTACGTTTTTCATTGCTGGATTGTTATAAATAATGTTTCATCCCCATTTCCGATGTATCAGAACCACCCCTAAAACGCAAAATTATATTCTTTTCATACTTAAATTTGTTTGATCTATATAACTATATAGAAGTAAGAAGGTTCTAAAAAAAATTAGGACGGACGGACAGAACTAATTTATAAGGGTCGGGCTACGGAGCCCTATAAAAATTACGGGCCGAACTGAAAACATTCCTCATTTTTGAAGTCGGTAAAATAGTAAAAAAATTAAAGCCACCATTGTTTTCTAAGCTTTACTTGATACTCGAACACAGCAATTCTAGTTTTGATGAGTACTATATCCACTTAACATCAATCTGACAATCCATTTGTTCAATTAACACAAAAATAAATCAATACCGGGCATGTTTCCGGTGACAGCAATTAAGGGTCGGTCGTTGTGCGTCCGATACCGGACGAGCGGCGTCCGGCGACCGGACTCAAGTGTCCGGTTTTACGTGGCATGTCGTTAGTGCTGTCATTTACACGTATTGCTTGTCCTATCTGTCTAGATAACGAGGTGTTTGGGTTGTATCTCTACTAAAGAAGCTTTCCGATATGTTTGACGGACCCGGGTATGTCCTAAAACTGCGACCAGAACCACCAGAGGATGGGCAGCAGCGTCCTATTAGTACACGGTGAACGTACTGCGATCCACAAGCCGCCTGCCAAGCGTGGGGATTGGCAACACCCCTCTCTACGAGGGAGGCCTTTGTTCAGCAGTGGACGTTTACAGACTGATGATGTTTGACGGACATAAAAATAAAAGAAAAAGTTACGAATAATTGTTAACACGGTGGCATTGATTATTACCAGTGGGTTGTGAAATGGCACTGGTTTCACTTTTTACGCGAACATTTTGAGCGGTAGGAAGGTTTTTTTGGAATTAATAATATTCTAATAATAAAATTAAAACTAGAGCCAATTACGCTAATCTACTTACCTGATCTCACATTAAACTGAGAAATTATACTTTTTTGGGTAGCTATATTGCTCCTTTACTCAGCTAGCTTCGTTATTAAACCCAATAGATTAACTTAACGACTCAGTTCAAATTAAATGTCCAATCGCAACGACCAATTCCGCTGTTTGTGTGGTCTCTATATGAATACATTCCAGTTAGAATAGGTTATGAGAAACATTTGTTTTCCCTTCACACATTCTATCACCATTCACACAATTGCTTAACGAAATAATAGGCTAGATGAAAATATGAATTCCCTCAAATTAAAATAGAATACAAAATTCGGCCTTACAAAGTATGCATAAAAATATATGAGAGACTGTTTTTGAAGAATAAATAAGTATCAACGACAAAGAAAAACTATATTTTTAAAAAACTGAGAAGGCTTACATATTTTAGTAAACAAATTTGCAAAGAATAAAGACGTAATGGATTTATATACGAGAGTAGAATAAACACGTAATGGGTTTATATATAAACGAGTTATTCATATAATAGCCGACTACAAAAGCCTGATAAGAATAAAAACATAAAAAAACTGTGCATATCGTATTCCCCACGACATATTATTCTCTTTATCGAACTATAACAATGCCGATAGTGATGGATGGGTCTTCAATAAAATGCGTGACGGCTGTTTTTGTAACATTATTCCTACAGTTACGTTCGACCTTAGGGTTGTTAAAGTACATAAAACTAAATTTTTTGTGCTGAACAAAATGCTGAGATTTAAATTCTAAAAAAAATAAAGTCGAATTCATTTTCAAACGTTAAGGAACTGCTGACGCGTGACCAAAATGCTGGCGTGTTTCTGGCTCAACGCATTAGCATTGCCATTCAACGTGGTAATGCCGCCAGCATGTTGGGTACGCTGCCAACTGGTAGTGGGCTTGAGCATTTGGATTGTCTTTAGACCTTCAACGGTCTATGGGCAGTCTAACTGTATTTGTAGTGTTAGTTTTAGCTTGTATTTTGTTTAGTTAATAAAGGCACTTGCCCGAAAAAAAAAAAGGAACTGAATATATTTTTTATTTTTATTGAAAGGGATAGGACGGATAATCGGCACACGCAACCATGAAACTAAAGCTTAGTCAAGTAAGTGATCAAATTTTGACTGTACTTTATTATATAAAAAAACAAATGGCTAGGGTGTCAACCCTGAGGATCCAGCCAAGCTATGTGTACGTGATTTTCGCTCACATTCTTACATTGTATTCAGGCCACGGTCGTTGTAAGATTTTATGAGAAAAAATTTAATTGGAGCTGCATAGTTAGGTATGCGGTGTCAGCAAAAAAAACCGCTTTCAAGTTGGCTCATCTCGGAAATATTCTCTACACTTGGTTGATTATTAGACATCCTATTCTACATTGTTTCATAATATTAAAAGTTAAAGTCCTTTCATTGGCTGTGATAACGAGAATGACTTTTCCTTGTAATAAAATAATGAGTCGTGCCTCTCTCAAAGTTATTAAAAACTTTACGAGTGCCTTTTTCGTATGAAACCCGGAAAAGCTAAACGGTCTTTAACTTTTTTATTGCTAATTCAAACTTGGGATAATACCGCAGACTTGGAAAACTAATTTGAGCGAAGGAGGCCTGAGGTAGACACTGGCTAAAATAGAGGGCGAACCGATCGATGCGGGCACACCCATACTGGGACAGGGTACATAACGGTAATGGGACGCGCCTTGTTTTTATATCCGCTAATAAACCAGATTATGGCCGACCGAGTGTCGGTACTCACAAAAATATCACGTTGATTACAGGCATGCTCTAGAAGATAGTGGAAGTAATGTAGTTTTGGGTCCATTAACGCGATAGTAAGTTGATTAGTTAGTTGTATACGAACGAATGAGAAAGGACAACGTAACCTACAAATAAACCATAAACAGAAGTTGCTCTAATTCTTCTATTTTCAATGATCTTTTTTTTTCTTTTTCTTTATATCTTTTTGTTTGTTCCTATTTCTTTCTTTCTTTTTCCCTCATTCTAATATAAATCTACTCTAAACGAATACAGTAATTTGGTAAAAACATGCTCGTGTAACCATTTTTTAAGGTATTTTTAAATTGTGGATGACCAGTTGTTACTGTTACTTTCTAAGCAATAAATCTTCGAATATTAATTAGCAAACGTACATTATTCATAGAACTCTAATAAAAACCCTAACATGAAGCCTAATGATTACAATTTTGTAAACTCAATGGCGTTTTTCAAAATGAGGCTTCCATTATATTGAGTATCAAACTAACCAGGAAAACCAAGCTATTTTATACAATAAATTGGCAGTTACAGACTCGAAATTTGTGATAATATTTCGTACGTGGAGGTACAGATCTTTCCAAAAATAAAACGAGATCTTCGTACAATACAATCAAATACAATACAATATTTCTTTATTACACACCGAAAATACCAATAAAACTTAAACTAACATAGAAAACAAATATACGGCAGTATAATGGGTGGCCTTATCGCCTAAAGCGATTTCTACCAGGCAACTTTTGGATGGACAGAACTAAAGAAGTTGAAAAACGGTCGGTGGTGCACATAAAATATAAATAATATAAATACATACATACTCATCATCATCATCAGCCCTGAACGACCTACTGTTGGGTATAGGATTCCCTTTGTTTATGCCATTCTCCCCTGGGCCTGTCTCTCGCTAGTCGCATCCATACGCGTTCCCGACAGTACTTTTGATGTCGTCAGTCCACCTCATCCTCCGTCGGCCACAGACAAGATCTTACCAGCAATTAAATGTTATGCAATTAAAGATAATATTACTAATGTTTATTACCTGTTTCTATCATTAGTGTAATTCGTGTTTGTACGGAACTAATTGAAAAAAGTCTCATTACAGTAAAGTAATATTTTAACGTTTCATACACGGAGGTAATTTTAGCTCTATTCGTAAATTTTATGGCAAATTAACGCTAACAACTAAACCAATGGCATGGCATATCACAACAGACCAAAATGCCCAATATTGGAAAGCTTTTGATGTCTATCGCTCGCATCGGCGTTCGCTCATCAACCAAATGATATTCCAGCTGGCGCAAATATATTTCCTCGCGCGAATATCCACGGTCGAATGGACGAATCAAAAGTTATCTCTGCGAAAATATATTGCCAATTTTTTGGCAGAATTTTACGATACTTTTTTGCAGTAACGATGATTAGTTGGAGGTTGGTTGGTTGAATGTATCTGTGGTCGATTGAGTTTAAAATGAAACCTCCGTCATCAAGGTCAAGCCAGAAATTCATTTGGGGGGGGGGGGGGGTCGAACTCTGGACAAATTTTTCGGATTGGGAGGGGGGATAGTACCAGTAGAACACTACCTCTAAGTACCTATACGTATATAAAACGGTGGATGGCTAAGACATTTCGGGGGTTTAAATCCCCCCCCCTGCCTGCAGTCTTGTCTATTATGCCCCTGAAATTATAAAAATTACCTACTCGTTATTGAAAAGTTTTAACTAAGTCAGAATTTTAAACCTGCACCAAAAGCTTACTTTTTCTATTTACCGATACAGCTACCTTTTCAAATATTTAGGAACAGGTAAGTGGATTGCCTTGAGTAAGTAAGTATTCTTTACGAGACGTAAAAAACCCTATGCATTCTAAATTTACAAAGGCTTTCTTTACAGGTTCATTTGCGTACGTGGTGTGCTGAACCGAGAAGCCGTGAGAGGAACTTTATACTTGACAATTTTGTACTTATCTACTGTAGAACTTAATACTTCACAAAATAAATTTTCATATAAATAGATTTTGTTAATGCTAGCAAAACCTGTTGTATTAACGGTAAACGAAATGTCTAAATACTGTGACTACTACTTATGCTGTCGCAGCGACTCAAATGAGTCTCGGCCTCCAATACTAAAAGACGTCATTCTTCCTTATCTTGCGCAAGTTCACACCAATCGTGAACGTTCAGTTTCTACACATCTTTTCCCACTGAAACACTGACTAAGTGAGGTATGCATATCAGCGAGCTTAGCTGGTCACACGACCGCGTGATTTCAGGCCAAGGTGTTGCGGCCATGTATTGCTAATCCAATCATTACTTACCAGCAAAGCCCCCCGGTTTTACCCGCTATATGCTATAGGGGCCGTTTTTTTTTTGTTTAAATAAATAGGTATGTTCTATTTAATAGCCTATTGGTCGAGTTGGTAGTGAGCCTGCCTTTTGCGCTTCGAGGCGTGGGTTCGATTCCCACCTAGGACAAAACATTTATGTGATGAATTTTTGCTCTATATCTGGGTGTTAATATCTATTTAAATATATATTTGTATGTATATCAGTCTCTGGCAGCCATATCACAAGCTTTGCTTAGTTTGGGGTCAGATGACCGTGCATGTGTGTAAAAATGTCCCGAATATTTATTTATTTAATATTACCTACACGGTACCCAATTGTTGCCGATTGTTGCACTAGTTTTTAAGCTGTTTTATCGTGTGTATGAAATTTGTGGTGTGAACAATAAAGAGTTTATCTATCTATCTATCTATCTACCCATCCCTAAAATAATTTTTAACCAAATCCATTCAGCCGTTACGGGGATGAGTTGCGACAAACATACTAACATACACACAAGTGTATGCTTTCTTCACAAACTTTCGCAGTTATAGTGAAGTGAATATAGTGTGCTTTCTTGCTTTGGCTATTTTCTGCAAATATTCAAAGCCCTATTGTGACGGTTAGAAACTCAAATACCTAAATCAAGTTACCCTTTGTCTGTGCTTGGATAGGAAAACAATACAACCAAGCGGGATACAACTGCGTAAATTCAAGGGTTGTGGTACTTCACAAAGTCCACGAATCAACACTAACAATCCTCAAACAAAGCGCATTACCATCGATTTACATAAACGGATCGCAGTTCTTAGTCCACTTGGATTTAAATAATAAATGGACGGCATCGCGAACTCCCCGCGGTCTGTACAAGGGACTCGTGGAACTTAATCATGATGGAACTAACAAGTCGGCAAGTCGAACTCGGTCCTGGTTAATATATAAAGTTAGGAGATAATGGTGGAGTTTCTGGTGTCCATTTAGGAGATTCTTCGTCGAATTATAACAAAACACAACTTCTCAGAAGATAATCAGATATTGTCAGTTAATCTAACTTAATTTTGCATTTTCTAGCTAGAGCACAAGCGACTATAAAAATATTATTAATACCAATTTAAAAAAAATCGACTAATAACTGCGACGCTTACTTTGATTTATTTCGAAGAAACTTCATCATCATTGGTCTATTTCCATCTATAGAGATGAACATCAGCTTTCTGTAGCTTCCAAAATACATATTATGCGTTAATGGCATCGATTCTGATGTACTCTAAACTAAACTAAACTAAATTTGACAGCTCTAAAATTGTTGCCATCCTTCTTTCACATATTAAAATTAAGAGAAAGGCAGATAATTTTAGTCCTGTCAGATTGGTTTAGTTTAATGAGTGGTATCACAGAATCGACGCCATTGGCTACATAAGCCTATACGAAAATGACAGACGCAGTCATATTTACTTTGGTATCGCACGACCTAACCAGCAGGAGCGCAGGGGATGTGGCTGTGAAAAGTTGCGCGAACGCAAACTGTATCTCGACACGTTAAGGTTCAGGTTCCCGTGATTTTCCGCAACCAAAGTAGGTGACGGTACGGCCCCTGCAGGAGTGACGAGTGTGGTGCCGTGTCGGTTACAGGACCTGACTCGTGTTATACGGAAAATATGATTATGATCACATAACACATTCAAGCATACTTGAAAAAAAATATTATTCATCTAAACTTTAAACTACAAGTAACATAAACAGCGTCAGATTGTAATTACTATCCAATCTACCGTTTTCAATCCTAGCCTTGACCAGTGTCCCATCATTTATTAACTGAACTCGGTCGCGGGTTGGTCTTTTATAGCGAGATTAATAGTTTACGGCCTCCTTCACGAACAATGTACCGTGCCAGTGATGGCCAATAAACAACTTGCCAAATGTCTTACTGGTTTTTGGGTCAGAACTTTGGGCACAGAGCCTTTCGATACCATACTATAAAGCTTCAGGAATAAACAACGAATGGCGGTCGACTAACTTGACGATCCAAGTAAAACTTGGATTGGAAGGTATTACAAGACCTCCAAATCTAATTTTGAGTCACTCGCAGACACTCGTCAAATATTTGATTTGTTAAAATAGAGATCCGTGAAAACCTTAAATGGCCAAACATTTGATTAATTTCTCAAATCGTCTAATCCTTAGTAAGAAGAAATGGAAATCATTTGTCCTTACATAGCCAGCAATAATTATTTTTTGAGAGCAAATCACCTACTTGAAACCTACCTACACTTACTCCTACTTGCAATTTATCCTGACAACCTAGAACAACTTGCGTTTAACGTAATATTGACAAGAAACTGGAACGACGTCGTCTATGTTAACAAGATTACGGAGTGATCCTCAAGAGAAATTACAGACAGAAAGGAGACTAACTCGGAGAAGTCAGTAAGCATAGTCAGTTCAATTAATGCAAACTCTAAAAACAATGAGATCTTTAAAAAAAGATTTAAGTTAGTCTCAAGTGTGTTAACTTATTTTAGGATGTCATTAAATAACTCTAATACTTAACTCTCACAATTTAAAAAGTAATTGGTGAAATATTAGCTCGCAAACGTAGTACAAAGCACAGAGCAAAAAAATTTGCTGACTAGTATTACATTTTCTATTTGTTTTAAAAATCAAAGCCAACGGTTATTGACTACAGACCAACGCTGGTTTAATAATTGAGCAATGAAACCAGTAAACAACATTGTTTACAAAACAAAGGAACACAAGGGAAAGCAGTGAGGTATATTGGTCCTTATTATGCGTAGTTGGTAATGTAGGTCAAGACCCGAGTCTTACGTTTGCTAAAGTAAGTAAATAGTGGATTACGAGATGCCTGATACACAAAAACATGAACACAGAAATAATATTAATATAGCTACTAAAATATTTCTACCAAATAGTCGAATGTTTTCCAAAAGAGAACATAAATAATATTGGGAATGTAAACATCCATAGTAACTTCACATAATTATGCTGAACATCGCACCACGAACACTAGAGTTTTTAGATTGCCCGAAGATTTATGACATGGCTATGACTAGGCGGTTGTTGTTATAGGTGAAACCGAGACCTACAATACATTATACGTTAAATTGAAGTGATACTTGTCATCCAACGACTACTCTCTTTTGCCACTTGCGGTTACCCATCCAGATACTAACTGCCGTTGCTTAACTTCGGTGATCTTTTAGGAACACGTAATGGAGCTACGCTACTAGCGCTACGAAAAAGCGGTACCTATACGGAACAAGGCTATCATCATCATCAGCCTATCATTTTCCTACTATTGGGACACAGACCTACTGGGACACAGACTTCTCAGAGCGAGAGAGGGCCCTTATTTACCAATTATTTTTTATCGCGTATATCGTAAGTCCTCGTTTGACACCAACTCGCCTGTTGGTAAGCGACGATTTGGTAGAAGATAAAGCACGCAGACATAGAAGATACCTATTCACTCTGGCTTTAAAAAGGCCCAGATTAATCTCTCAAGAAATAAGGAAGCCAGCGGGTTGTTCCAATCCTTGACCGTGCGGATTAGAAACATATGCCAATGCTGGCCCATTGGATATTGGTGGACGTTATTATGTCTTTGAGCTTTTTTGAGGTTCTTGGACATATCGGTTTCCTCACGATATTGTCTTTCGTCGTTTTTTGAGTGATGGCATCGAAATTCCATATAATTTATTAAAGTACTAAATAAGTCATTGGTGCAAGACAGAGGATCGAACCGGGTGCAGTCAGATTGTAAAGCGCACATGCTTCCGTACGGCCACCATCGCTTTACACACTGCCATAAAGTAAGGGTATCACTCTAATTATATATACTTGTAAGTACAAAGGTTCGATTTAAGGCTAGGTATAATGTTTAGGTATGATACGACTGAACTCAATCTCTAATTCAATGAATTAATCAGCCATTTTTTGCCAACTCGTGTCGAAATAACACCGAAGCCATATTTCATTTCAACTTTCAATTACAATCGGAAATTGGCCCAAGAAATATAATTTTGAACTTTTTCCGGACAGACAAATGGTTCTTTTGAGAGTTTGCGAGTTATGAGTTACCCGCTTAGCCTCTGGGGTCTAAACTTTCAAGGCTTTTACGCGTCGCAACTTAGGTAGCGCACACAAATTCTTTTTTTTATTTACGTTTTATGAGTATACGCAGTAAGCATACATAGTAGCTAGTAATAGCTACCTAAGTGATGAAGGAATAGAACATTATGTGAGCTTGTGTAAGAACACATCTGAAACTTGATGTTCGAACTTGTAAATTCCCTCTGTCTGTCCCCAAAGTAAATTTCTGGGGATTAATAGAACTTAAATTCCGATCTGACCTATTTAGAGATTTAGCATGTCCCAGGACAGAGCGAAATGAACCGATAACGGTCTAAAAACAACTCATAATTATTTTAAGGAGATTAATTATTTTATTTCAGGGGAGACCTTTGCACAGCAGTTGGACAGTATAGGTAAAAAAAGTAACAAAATTAAAATTGACATCAAAAAGTGTTAATTACATGCATTAGAATAGTAATGTAAATCTTTCGAAGGGAGAAAAAAAAAAAAAAAAAAAACATCACTATCATCATCCAGAAGACGTCCACTGCTCATAAAAATACGTATAACTAATTTGTATAATTTCTTATAAAATATTATCTCTCTCGAAGTTATCACAAAAAATGTAGACTTCAACAAAACTTATACGTCAAAAACAAACCCTTGACCCGATTATTTGGCAGGGCCGTCATTTCTCATTCAAGTCACGAAGAAGGGTGCGAGGGATGGTTTTGCTCCACCCTTCGTAGGTTTGGACCTGGACGTGACGACTTGAGGTTCACTGCCAGCTTTTGTAAAGCTCTAATATTCCTTTGTGATAGTCGTAAGTCGTACATGTATCTATGTGTGACATGTAGCATAAAGTTTTTCCTTACTGTGTGAATAGTCTGAACACACTGAAGTATAGATCAATAGTAAAAAACAAACAAAAATAAATTAATTTCCCTGTATTATACGTGACACAAAATAGGGTTTACGTTTTAATGTAAATCAAACTTTATTCATCAATTCTTAAAACACAATTCACAAAAAAGTTCGTATAGGCATTTTTTTCATACTGAATACTTAGTTCTATGTTTGGCGACTAACTCACCTGATAGAAAGTGACCATTTTAAACAAAAAGAGCGGTAAACGAGCATGCGGTCCGCCTGATGGTAAGCAGATACCGCCGCCTATAGACACCTGCAACACTAGTGGTGTTGACGGTGCTTTGCCAGCCTTTCTAGCTTTGCAAGATATGGGGATGGGGTGAACTTTTTTAGTTGTGGTCGAAGATGAAGCACGTAAATCTAGAAGGGACTTCTTCACTCTGGTCTTTATGATACCTGGGTTATAGTTTTCAGGAAACAAGCGCAGGGGTAGAACATTCCAGTCTCTCTCGGTTCGCATTAAGAAGAGGGGGAGGCAAACCGGCTAGTTCGAGCCGGTCGGCTGAATCGCAAGTCCATACTATCATAGTTTTTAAGACCGCCTTAAGGCCTCTGAAATAGCGTAATGTTTGTTGTTATATATAACTTGTTTGCTTTAACAAACAACTCCATCCGAAGACTGACCTACACAATTTAGTTAAAAATACACTTTACACATAAAAAGGTTTATAGACATTTTCCAAGTTGGTACATTTTTGTCGATTAGGTTTTATTTAAATTTTATAGCCGTAGCTTTAAAACTCTAGAGAGCTATAAATCTTCGAAAGCCGAAATCACTATCAGATTAGCTATATCGACCGAGCTCTGAATGTTTTGCATAGGAATTTCTTTATTAGCGGTTCCAGTAAATTTCATCTTCTTCGGGCTTCGGGCTTCGCCAATAAGGCTTTTGGAGATTTTGGGTGGCTTCATTTACGTACTTGAACTTAAAGGAGTTGAGAGGCCAAATAAAATGTGGAAAATATTTTTATCGTACCCACACAAAAAGCTACCAATCTTCGTTATTGATTGTCGGGTCGAAATATCTAATACAAAACTTTATCTTGATAGATTTTGTTTTCTATAGACTTTTTTAACGTTGGTAATACTTGTTTTTAGTCTTATGTCTTTGTAAATAGTTACTTGGGTATTTGAGTGATAAATGTGTGGGATCGCTAAACGGTTTACGTGAGAAGGAAAATATAGGAAATAACGATGTCGGTGGTGAAATCTCCACGAGCCGATACTTATAGACGAGGGGTCGTGCCCCGGGGTCGGCCTCTAGATCCAGCGGTTTGACGAAGATTACAATAACCACAGGCAATAACTCACATTTACTGTAACAAAAGTAGAACATTAAACGATGACAATTTGTTCTTCTTTGAACAGTGACGCAAGATGATTTTATTGAAGTATTTATTTAGAGCTTGAACTGAACTTATTTATTTAAAAAATACTACACTTCTGGATAAGAATGATAAATTCTAAACATAGCATACACACAGCATACAGACATATGCACAGACATAGACATTAGGTTGATAGTATTTGAGTGCAAATAATACTCTTCAGGTTACATTAACATAAAAAGTTATTATAACTTCTAATATAATTATATTTTTTAGAAATATTTTACAATTACCTTATTTTTACATCAATTTGTAAAGGCGTTTTTTTTTTGTAATAATCTGATTCATTTTATTGTATAAACTAGATTTTTATACAGCATAATAATACTTGGGATAAAGAATACATGCCTTATTTCGCAATCTCATCTCTATCCTTTTATTTTTATCTTCTCAGCTATTTAGATGCCATCTTGATATTCCCGATTCAATGCAAAAACGTAGAAAAAGTACGACCACCCTTGAATTGACAGAGCAATTTGCATTGAATTTTGTCGAACCGCTTTTTTGCTAAGCTTCTTTTTTCACAAAAGATTGCGTTGGAAAATCGTTTTAGCATATAAAATATTTGCGCATGGCGCGCGCAAGATACAACCCAACCCCTGGCCCAACAATAGGTGAAAACATAAAATCACTTGACCATTTTTATTTTTTGAAACTAGGATTTCGAAGTTTTAAAACAGCAAAGCTTAGAACATTAATATCAGACTTTAGAATTACAAAATCAAAAGTGGTTCTTTAATAATACATAACATAAGCTTCGTTTAGCCCCATTAGCTCTGTGCCATACAAGAACGAGTAACAACTTAAGATATTTTTACCTGTAGATACCTGGTTGTGCCCGCCACCTAAGCCGCCACCATATTGACTAGACGAATGCAAGGCTGGCTGCCCGACTTCATTCCGCCGCCTCTCAGGCACGCACTCCAACATATATAGCGTAGATATAGCGTCTCTTTCTAACAACAGATATAGCGTAAGAAGTCTTTCATATTCTTTCCCTTATTTCACAAAATGCCCGCATGCGTAAGTAAGCTATGCTATGTTATGGTATATGCTGCGGTTAGTCAGATTTTAAAGCCGTGTTGTTCGACTTTAACGTCTCTGTTATTACACCTCACTGGTAGCAATAACAAGATTCCACTTTAAGATATCATTAGTATGGAAAGGCTCATTATACTCTATAAAAACCCATTTGCAAGACGGAGACCGTTAAGACGTTGAATTGACGCCATAATTTTAAATATGCTATTTGGACAGCGATAAATTAAATTCATAAAAAAAAAAAAAGCATGTTTTAAAAGTATGAAAACGAAAACCTATTAATGCTCAGTAACCTAGAGTTTGATCCAATTTTTTCATTAACTAACTAAAAACATAAAACATTGGAAGATTTAGGCGTCACTGAATTACTATTTAAATAAATATAAAATCAGCCTATCAATGTAAGTCAGCCTATGTTATATCTCTATTCTCTAAACCTATAACGCGCGGCTATAACTGGATTTTGAGATTGAAGATAACGTACTTTTTTAATTATTTTCTCTGTGAGGAGTTTGGTATCACACTCCTGTGCATTTGCCAGCGTCAAGTATTAAATTACTACAAAGTTTGATGAAAAATAGCCAAACAAGTCAGTCACAGTTAAAGTAAGTCACGGTCAAGTCAAAGTCATGCCCTAGTAAAGTAGTGGAGACTTTACAAGATGCTTCTATGGAGCTTTAGAAACAACACGCCAATAATAAATTTTTCACCGCGTCATATCACTTCACCACACTCGAGCACGTGCACGATCATTTATTAAATAATAATCCACCATTATTACGCATTAACACTCGAAAATATACCAGTTCAGGAAAATAATACAACGAGACGACATGTTTTTTTTTCATGTTGGCGCCAAAACACAAATAACGTATTCAATAAACACTCGTAAGGGTTTCAAGTTGTTCTCATTTGATCCATTAAACGAGTTAAAACTTTCACATCTGTTCTAAACTACCGTCTTATTAGAAGTCGAAAAGTGAGTCCAGTGCATCCAGCGGTGAACCAGTCGATCAAACTTGCCGACAAAGTTTATCTACGGAGCACCGGCGCGGGCGACCGGATCGTTTTGAAAGTTAATATTCAAAGTAGGCATAAGTAGTTAAGCAGTATCTGAAGCAGATAGCTATGTACCGTACCGTACCGTTAGGTACTCTAAGGCTTAGATGTATATTTGTCAAAGCTCTAAGGTATATTTATATACTTGACTAGCGACCCGCCCGCCGGGCTTCGCACGGGTGTAATTTACGTGCAAAACCGGGGCGGGTCGCTAGTTATATATATATATATATATATATATAAACCTTCCGTGAAAATGTATCTAACTGATGGTGAAAACCGCATCAAAATCCGTTGCGTGGTATAGGAGGAGTTAGCGGCCATACAGACAGACAGACGCGGAAAGCGACTTTAATTTATTAGCACAAACTTTTTTGTACTAAGTAAAAAAAAAAAAAATATGGATTTTTTTTCACACACGTTCATCTGACCCCAATCTAAGCAAAGCTTGTGATATGGCTGCCAGAGACTGATATACATACATATATAGTTTTAAATACATACTTAAATAGATATTAACAGCCAGATATAGAACAAACACAAATGTTCATCACACAAATGTTTGTTCTAGATGGGAATCGAACCCACGCCCCCAAACTCAGAAGGTAGGTTTACTACCAACTGGACCAACGGGCTATCTAAACTTGTACTTGTATTTGAGGCGCAAGTAAATATTTGAAATATGTATAAATATTTACAGTAAACGACTTGAAATATTAATTCTTTCAAACACGCATGCTAACGCAGAAGGATTATTCCAAACAAGGTAATAAATGTTCATATGAAGCAGGTATGCGGGTTTCGGGCGGCCCATTTCCACATTCATTTCACGCCTGACCGCTGTCAACTTCTTTATCCAAAATTAACCCGAACCGCAATTCGACCTTTTGTTTCATCTCAAAAAGTGCACAACAGCCCCAAATTAACGTTTGGCCCTTTTTATTTTCAGGAGGCAGCAAATTATTTTCTCCTTTTGCCGCTTCCTTTCTAGTTCCGTTTGGTTTTATGGTGATGATTATAATCAGTGGTCGTAATTACGTTTACTATTTAATGTCACATTTTATTAGGAAGTGTTTTTATTTTTGTAATAGAATTTGAATGACAGCATGTTATAATCATCTCTATTGATTGGTATCATCAAGTTCTTAACATGAAATTGTAAACTAGGCGACTGAAACATTAAGCCAATAGCAAACCGAGAATGTCTTTATGACATCTTGAAATTGCGAGAATTCTTGGCGTCATATTGAAACTAATTTAAGTTTTCATTTACACGGCTTAGGCTCATGTAACAAAGGGTTTGTTTGACAAGCCTTTTGAGAATGGGAGAGTGGCACGAAACAGCTCATTCGATCTCGGCAATAACTACGTATAGTTATTGTTTTGTTTCTACTTGAGGCAGAATCAGGCCAAACGGTATTACTGTTTATAATAAATAATGTCATCATAATCTATAATTATAAGATCCACTGAATCAACTGATTTACCCTACTTTACATAATGAGTCGTCCCGTCGAAACCGGAAAATTGAAGGAGCTACTTAAGAGAATACGATTAATAATATTTTGATGGGTATAATTTCAGAAAATTCGAGAATGAGGAAATAAAATCAGACAGCTTATAGCTGTGTTCAAGAAATGCTTCTTAAATACAATATTGATTTATGTAAACTGCTACAATTTGACATTAACATTAAATTCAGATGGCTACTTAAATCTCTCAACAATCGTAAAAATAAAGAGCAAGCAAACGAAAATTTCATTTAAAACCGACTTGATACAGTTCTAAAACAAGATAAAATAATCGATAAAAATATACCTACTTACAACGGTTACAAAATAGACACTCAAAAACTACTCGTTCCGCGCGAACACTCGGGGTCCCAAGGCAGACATGCGTAAAATCTTATACGTATTTACATTTTCTTATCGGGCAGGTACGTTCATTTGCGACGGGGTGCTATCTGAGAGGTCGGGGCGCCATCAGCGGTAATGGGGGTCTTGGCTGGATTGCTGTCGATTATGTCTAACGGCCCTCGGGATATTGAAATGTAGAACCTCTCAGGGCTCTGTGTAGAGCCTCTTCCCCACGGCTCCGCTCCGTGGCGAACAATGCCCGAGATTCGGCAAGATGTCTCGTGATTGCCGGCGATATTTTAAATGTGACGCGACAATCAAGATTTATCGCTAGACATTCTTTTCGAAATGCCAGCTTTTAGTAATAAATATAGGTAATTTTTTTAAAGCTTCATTTCCATTTTACTTTATTGCTTCGATGTATTGGTGGAAATTGGTCGTTTCTT
This sequence comes from Agriopis aurantiaria, assembly GCA_914767915.1. NCBI lineage: Eukaryota > Metazoa > Arthropoda > Insecta > Lepidoptera > Geometridae > Agriopis > Agriopis aurantiaria. The sequence goes on along the minus strand of OU611982.1, from coordinate 14,666,753 downwards.
TGAATATATTTTCAGTGTTAATATCCTGTTTCACTTCCGCATTATTTCCCAAAATTTCACTTTATTTCGTGTATAACACAATAGCGGAGTTGATTTAAGCAAGTAAGTTATGAAAGCTATTAATATTCCATAATTTTATTGAGTCCTAGCCACTTTGGCGAGCTGAATATAACTTTAACGAAGAATATAAAGTATAGATGAAAATTTGTTATTGACCTTGTTAAAAGACTTTAATAAACGTTTTTATTTACTTAGGCTTCTTAAATTGTCTAGCCAGTAAAGAATCAAGTGCCTCTTTCTCTCTCTTTCCGACTATGAATGAGTAGTAGGTGAGGTAACATTACTTACTTTTCTTCTCCACTTTGCTCTATTCTTGAGATCATCTCCGGAAACCCTGTACTTTTTATGTCCTTTAGCACGACATTTATTTTCACCTTGCCTTATTTCTGCCTCTGGTTCTTCGACCAAGGTTTGCAAATTGTAGTGCCAAGTACCCTGAGTAGTCAGGTTAGGTATAGGTCTCCTCTTTATATGATCATACCATCGCAACATACTCTCTAGCACAGTGTCAAGGCGTGTTAGTCAAAATAAAATTTAAAAGGTTTTATGTGTACTATGAAGTTATTTGATTTTATTAGAATTCCAGATTTTTACTTTTTTCTGATGGGCCAGTACACAAAGTCTACAAAAAAAACATATTTTATGTGCGTCACCTATTTTTGCTAGCTGGCCAGTTATGACTCATTAGTCTGTAGTTATCAATGAGGTTGCGATATTTTTATTCTTTTTACATATTTTTGTTATTGGCCAGTTACAAACCTTAGTGTTAAGTCCTATCAATGCGATTATAGCAAACAAGCTATAACTCGAAATTCTCTAGGATACTAACCTGTGACAAGATTAGCATGATGAAACTGGCAAACAGCGTCCGCTTCGTACCAGGAAATGCGGTCCCTGAAGTAGCGGTAGAACACTGGAAAACCCTCTTCCGGGAGCACCCAGGTGTTGCTGATGTTTACCTGAAAACAAACAGCGCATAAGTATTTGGAATCGGATTTGGAATTTAACTATAAATTCAATTTAGGTATAGATTTTAAGATGCAATTGCCTTGTAACTAAATACGATTATGGCACTTTGCAAGTGTCCTACTTAGAATGCAACCACAGCTAACCAGCCTCACCTTTCTCTTGTACCTACCCTTTTATAGGATCTGTGTTGCTTAACTCGATAACGGTTGAACGATTTTTGTTTCATACGAATAGGAATTGGGATAATTTGATATAACTGACTCGGTTCTGAAGCAGAAAGCGTCAGCAGAAGCTTTTTTCACCAAGAACTTACTTAGCTATCTATCTACATAGCAAAGAAACTTTAAAAAAACTGGAATGATTTTTCATACAATACCTACAAGCTCAAGTAGGTAAAGCTAGAACACGGAGTCATTCAAAACGTATGCTTACAAATATTTCTCAGAATTGATTTATTTCACATAATCAGAACAATTTTATTACATACTAGCGACCCACCCCGGCCACGCACAGGTATAAGTTTTATTATATAATATATTAGCATTCCGTGAAAAATTATCTAACTCATGGTGAAAACCGCATCAAAATTCGTTGTGTGGTTTAGGAGGAGTTAGCAGATTTACAGACAGGCAGACAGATGCGGAAAGCGACTATATTTTATACTATGTAGATATATAAATATATATATATAGATTGGCCTGCTTGTATGTCAGTCTAGATTTTACCAATTATCTCTCCACCACGATTCTATGGGTGGGCTGCCATTGGCTTTAGACGATTATACGCATCTAAACAGTAGTATTATATTCGAAACTACTATGGTAGTATTGCGTATTCAGACGACAAACACCAGGGAGTCTGCTTGTTTGCCGTTATTTTTAATTGAAATGTTGAGATGAAAATAAAGATTATCTAAAGCGTGGTAAAAAGTCCACTCTATATTTACAAAAAATCTTTTCTCCCCTGAGTAATTATGCACACAATTTGCGATTGGGAGGGATGAGTATTGGGACGGGCGGACTAAAGTTCCTTTGTGAAAGTTTGAGCAGTAGACGGATCCGATATTGTGAAGGTTTATTGATAAAATAAACAGAATCTAAGCAGATGAGGCTGATGGTGTAAGTTTTGTTTTAACCTCTGAAGCAAAAAGGAGCTTATATGCCTGTGGGTGTGTTTGTCTGTACTTGCAGCGAAAACGGGTAGAGTAGATAACCCAAGTTGAAAATCAAAATAGACATCGTTCAGATGAAGATGTTTGTTCAATATGCGATCAAACAGGATCTCTAGTACTTTCGCCACAGTCATAGCCAACGGTATGGGCCCTATAATTTTATTGTTCTTATCGGATGGGTCACCTGTCTTAATTTTAATTATTACTACAACTGTCCTTAAACAATCGTCCGGCATGTATGAATGCCTTACCCAAAGATGAAAAGCATGGCTGGCGGTAAATGTACACCAGCGTGATCATCATCATCAGCCAGAAGACGTCCACTGCTGAACATATGCCCTCTTTAACTTCCACACTGAACAACAGTCTGCCTTCTGCATCCACTGGATACCTGCGACTCTCACAATGTTGTCAGTCCATCTAGTGGGAGGCCTACCCTACACCGACGTGATGCAGGTGCTCAATACTAAGTCCGTCGTATCCCGGTGACTTGCCTCTAGTGATGTTTTTGATCACTGATGCCACCTCTTTTGCTGTGAATTGTGATGATAGGACCAGATGACACTAGTTGAGTTTTAGTATTGAACACCGGCGAGCCGACTAATGGTACTGGCTCTATAATGATCCGTTAGGAAGGAAATAACCCCCAAAATTATGAAAAATAAACAGATCCCTGCCTTAATAGTTTTATCGTGAATACGAGTAATTCTGTAAACATCTTAACTTGAGCAGAAGCTACACCAACTTGTATTGATTTAAACGATAGTTGGTACTACTAATATTATACCCGTAACGTAACCAAAGTTAAGCAAAGTCATTTGCAATTCTATTCTAGCAGCTTTTGATTGGGAAAATACTGAATTTCAGCAGTCTGGGAATGTATAAAAGCCAGAGTATATAACGTTCAAATGGTTATTTTAAATGTACCAAAAATATTCAGGTGGCAGCTTTCCTAATCATAATTTCAAAGTAATGAATTCACCAAATAAATAATTTAAGAATGTTTTTATATTAAACGGGAATCACTCAAGTAAGATGGAGCCGTTTTTCTTTTAGATTTTTTAATGCCATTGGTCACAAACAAGCTAACGGGCCCCCTTATGCTAAGCGATCACCTTCGCCTATGGATACCAGTAGCACCAGGAGCATCACGAGTACGTCATTCGGTTATTCGGTTATTCGGTTATTCGGTTATTCGGTTATTCGTTTATTCGTTTATTCGGTTACTTCGGCTATATTTTTAACCGCATTCGGCGAACATTCGAAGAGTGCGCGCGCGCAGCTCCGTCGCGCTCTGCACTCAACTAAACAAAATGTGTTAAAACTACATCAGTTTACATAATAAAATAACTAAAAGTATGTACTCTTTTAAGTTTTACATTATGTTATGTGCTAAATTCGGCTTCCTTCTCAATTTCTTATTACATTTCAAAACTTTTTTTTTTTGTGGTAATGTTAATTATTTTTACAATGTGCTCATTTATAAATGGCTACTGGTAATCAGTTAGTATACTCTTAAGGGCGGCCTTAGTACGTCAAAACAATCAACTAAATAACTTTTAGTCGAAAACTTAACTACATTCGCGGAAAAAAAAATCTGCTGTTCCATACAAAAAAAAAACATTCATCCCGATAAAATATATGAAACAGTAATTAAGAGGATTCTTATACGTTTTTTTATTTTATTTATTAATATGCTTGCGCTTGGCTACCAACTCGCCTGTTGGCGATGTTAACGATGATGCGGTCTACAATAGAGCACGCTTACCAGTATCGCTGTTTATTTTAAATGTCTAATTATAAAAGGTACAGGTGAAAAATTGTAGTCATAATCCCATATCAGCTAACAACTGTGACCCTTATGATGCTCCGGGTTTTAAGTAATATTTTAGAAAATACCTACACTATTTACTTTTATCCAATCAAAAAATAAAAAAACAATTTCGTTTTAACATAACAATTTGCGGCAACCGTATCAGAAAAGTATCTGACTTGATTGAAATGGTAATACTTTTCAATTTCCTCCTATATTGAATCATTTCGTTTTCTGTTGTTTGTATCAATCAAGTTTCAAGAGTCGAGCCTCAATCTCGAGGGTTATTTTATTTGTCAGGCTCAGTCACAATAGCGTAGCGGACAATTTTTGTCATCTATTTATCTTCCAGACCAATATTTTATGTATTATTATGTATTTAGTATCATGAAATAATTTTGTACGTCGCCAATGTTACAGTGAATATTATAAATGCGACAATTTGTGCGTAAGGGTGCGTGTGTATTTATTTCTTCCTAGCTACGTAACGCCTGAACAGATTTGGATAAAATTTGGTGAGGAAATATCTGATATACTGAATTGACACTTTTTTACACCTGATGGAAAGCGACGATGCGGTCGAAGTTGGAGCACGTTTGCCCAGTAATAACCTATTAACCCTAGACTTGAACACTCCAAGATTGTAATGCTGCGGAAACACAGACAGGGGCAAGGCGTTCCATTGTTTTGCTGTTCTAATTAAGAAAGAAGAGTCAAAACGCCTGGTGCGAATAAATGGCATTTTGACCAGGTAAGGGTGACGCCTTGCCGTTCGTCTGGACGTCCGTTACTTATTACGGACACGTTACTTATTAGCTAAGCACAGGTATAACAAAAACAAAAACAAACAACATATTAGAGTTTTTGAACAAAACAAAGGCTACTTTTGGATGCCCTTTTTGTCGTCCCAGGACACGGGGTTGGCAAGTTAATGTATACGTAATGAGCTCTAAAAAGTTTTCCCATGTTCCCCGCGAGACTAGTCTGGCGCAGGAAAACGGAAGGGACTAATGCAAGAGCCAGCGATGATGTTGCGGCTTTACTTATCATTTTTAAATATTCATTGGTGAAAAGATAAAATATGCTAACGGTTCCGATTTATTAAAAGCTGAAAGGTTCAAGAAAATGTTCGTAACGAATTTTGTCCATTCTATTGGTAAAATAAAGATAAAACAGCTGGCATCACTAGAACAACCGGGAAATATTTTTCCTATTTGTTCTATTGGTAGAACAAACAGTAGAACAGATGGGAACGACCTTAAAATAACTACTCAGAGAAGGTAGGTTTCCAAACAACGCGTTCTCAAAACGTAAGCTACAAATTCGCTTTGTAGCTTACGTTTCGATTGGTATTTTAAACGATTTAAGCAAGAAAATTAATGGATTACCTGTGGAATGTCACACCATAATTCTTATGCTGCTTTTCTGATTTGTTGTGGTACGATTTCACCGCGCAAATTGTCATAGTAAAATGTTTATATTTTTTTGGAACCTTATATGACACCATTTGAATGGCTTAAATTTTGCGAATGTACTTGGTTTCTTTGTTTAGTTATTCTATGGGAACGACCCATTTTTTCATTGGGAAGCTGTCGAAAGCAGTTACAAAGTTTTTAACCGATTTCAACAACAAAAAAACGTTCTCAAATCGGTCCTTCTCTTTTTTTAAATAGAAGTGCTAGTGTGATTGCTCCTCATTAGTTTGTGTTTTATTTCACTCAGATAATGCTTTAAATAATCCGAATTTTGGTTTACCATTTACCATTGTTATCACCAGCAGCTCATTCAACCTACTGCAGGGCATAAACTTCCTCCATTAACCAATCTTCAATGTTTTGTGCAAATCTCGACCAGGCGTTGCTGCTTTTATTAATTAAACAAAATACAAGCTAAATAACAACTTGGCAAAAATACTTGGCTTATTATACAAAAACACTTGGACTGCACATAGACTATTGCAGGTCTAACAACAATTCAAATGCTCAAGCCCACTACCAGTTGGCAGCATACCCGCAGTATGCCGGCAGTATTACCACGCTGAATGGCAATGCTTATGCGATGGCCCAGAATAAAAGTTAAAAAGTAAAAGTTAGTATTCAATTTCAAAACATTTATATGTAGTTGGTAAGTACAAGGTAATAAAGTACCAATAAAATTATAAATTTTAAAAACTCCTTATACAAGCATTTTAGGATGACGTTTTTTTTATTTTTCGTATTCTTCTCAGCATACCTTTTCATTTCATACGTAGTTCATATAATATATCGATGTTTGATACCCATATCGTGATGCTATAGATAAGAAAATTATGTTCGCCATCTTGGGGCGTCTACTATAGGTATTGAATTTAGTGTGACATAAGTTTTTTCGTATTTTTGCCAGCAAACCTTTTCATTTGATATCCATATCATGGGAGTGCACTGCATAAAAAAATAACTGTCTTCGGAAATCCGCCATATTGGATTTAGAATGACGTTATTTAGCTAACCAAGCGTTTTTCATTAACAAAATATATCGTAGTTGACGCGCGCATCGATCAGCGACGGGCGTGTGTGTTATTCGTGAATCGCAGCGTTCATTCGCGTAAATAATAATGTCGAACATAGTGATGTGTAATTCTTGTAACATCATCATTGATGAATTGTTATCGTATATACAAAATAAAGTATCGATTGCGGACGAGGACACCTTGGTTCGAATATGTGCATCAGCTTTTAGTAGTGAAGAAATTAAGAATTCGAAGACGCTTTTGTTCGACTCCATACCTACAGACAAGCGCAAAATACTACGAAAAAATAGAGGAAAGGAGGAACGCGATTTGTCAGATATTATTAGTCTGTTTAAATCAACGGAACCGGATGTCATACCGATATTCGTTGCGCGGCAGCTGGATAAATTACCTCCCATCCTATGGGATCATTTGGACTGTTCCAAGGTGCTCAAAGACCTTCAGATGTTAAAATCGAAAGTTGGTGACATTGAAAGGAATTATGCGACGCGTGACAGTGTTGAAGATCTAAAGACGGAAATTATAAAAATTAGGAATGACTCCTTACCGCCAACATCGGCTTTTAAAGTCAATACAACACGCGGTGCGTGGCTAGATAGCGGCCCGGCTGGATTATCTCACGATTACTTAAATTGTTCGTTATCAATTAATGAAACGAAGTTACCTCAATACCGAGAAATGAGGGTAGATGAAGAAATTGTGCCCAGCTGTGTTGATCATGAATATGAACAGCAACGGCCGGTGGAATGCGAGCAGGCGGTCGCAGGGGCGAGCGAAGAAGCGAGAGGAGCGAGCCCGCCGCCACCGGTGAGTCAACCGGCGAGCCCAACGGCCGGTTTTTCTGCCGCTGAGTCTACGTCACGAGTACATAGTCCCTGCGACCAGCAGGCAGCTGTACGCCCCGTTCAACTGATTGCTACTGAGGCAAGCGACAGGTGCATGTCAAATCGGCCACTAGTTGTAAGTCGGGTGAAAAATAATAACGAAGATGATGAGAAATGGCAGCAAGTGTCCCAGCGCAAGCAGCGTACAAAGTATCGATTCATGGGAAAATCGGGCATAGCGCGGGATACACAGTGTACTTTCAAGGCGGCGGACAGAAAGATTCCCATGTTTATTACGAATGTAGATATGTTAACTACTGAGAGAGATATAATTAAACATGTTAATCAAAGGACCAAGGAAACTGTATCTTTGGAAAAGATAAATATGAAAGTACAGCGTGATTATAAGGCGTACAAGTTTTACATATTGGAATCTAACTTACCGATATATTTAGACGAGAATCTTTGGCCAGCAGGTGTTATATTTCGCCGGTTTGTAAATTTCAGGCGCAGAGAAATGAACTGAGTACATTCTGTTGGCGGCACAAACAGTCTAAACAATGGATAGTAAGCCTTACCGTTTAGCGAGTTATAACTGTAAATATGTGAAGCGAGCGATATATGATATTAAAGACCTTTGCAAGACTTGCGACGTGGTATGCCTGCAAGAGACGTGGTTGCTGCCGCACGATATCCCGTTTGTCGGCACAATAGACAGTGGGTTTGGCTACACGGCTACGTCGGCTGTAGATACAAGCGCGGGCGTACTTCGCGGCCGCCCTCATGGAGGAGTTGCATTGATGTGGCGGTACAGTGCTTTTCAATCAGTATCAGTGATACAGTGCAACAATGAGCGTATTTGTGCCATAAAAATTACGTCAGGTGATAGGCCGGTGCTAATCGTAAGCGTATATATGCCTACAAATTCCACGAAAAATTTGCCGGATTTTTGTGATTGCTTAAGTGCAATTAGTGCTATTGTCGATGAAAATGATATTGAATCTGTGTTTGTATTGGGCGACTTCAACGCGGAGCCGGGTGAGTTATTTTACAATGAACTCATTAATGTGTGTAGAGAGCAAAGCTGGTCGTGTATTGACGTAGATATGCTAGGTAAAAACTCCGGTACTTATACGTACATTAGTGATGTGCATGGGACGCCCAGCTGGCTCGATCATTGTATAGTAACTCAGTCGGCGAAGCAGTCCGTCATTGATGTTTCAATAAAATATGATACTCAATGGTCTGATCATTATCCTGTAATAGTAGATTGTAATTTGTGTTTGGTAACGCCTAAGATGAGTATAAATACTGATTGTAATAATAGTAGGGATATTGCATGGGGGACGAGAAGTGAGAAACAGCAATGCGATTCTGATATAAACTCACTTCTAGTGACAGCGCGGATTCAGCGCTGTGGACGAAATCGGCATTCAGAAAACTCGAAATTGTCGAATTTCAAGATGGCGCTCGCGAAAGTGAGCTCATCGTCGAGTTCGGTTGCGAGTTCGTAGCACTCATGACGCGTTTTGTATGGGATGACAGCTAAATCGGTATTCTGAACGCTTCACTTAGAGCTCGATCGATCGAATTGAGCTGTCAAATCAAAAGTTACTCATTCGCTGGTGAATTAGCAAGACGTGAACTCACTGAACTCTTAAAAACCTTTGTGGACAGTGAAAAAGACTTTTTGTGATTTGTGTTATGGCTTAGGTACTTAAAAGTTTATTTAGATGCCTAATAGTGCGTCGAGCGAGTCCTACACTACCATCCCGACATATTGGCAAAAGTTTTAGTTGCGTGTTGTATCCTCTATCTTCCACAACATTTGTAATAGAGCCGGGTTACCAGACCATCTATGAGCGATACTGATGCACAACATGAGGCTAATTTCGGCAAACGGACACTCAGGACGATAATAATGCAGTAGGGCGCATTGGTCCAGTCGCTGAAAAAAAATGTTTACAAGATATTTCGCGGAGTTAACAATAAATGTGTCGCCTTATCCAGGAAGCAGAGAAGCATTTATGAAGCCAAGATCCTAGACTATGGTGATAAAACCTTCTGCTCTCACATGTGACGCTGTACTACATCTAAACAACATCTGTATTCCACCGGCAATTAGAAATTACAATGGAGATCTAGTAACCAAACTATGTGAGATAGCTGATGCTTTTGCTGAAGAGTTTGAAAAAGCCTATTCAAATGAACCTGTTCTCAATCGGGACATAACCATAACTACAGTACCCTGTGTAGACTGTCGAAGACAGCTTATGTAACATTACCATCTCCAAAACTAACATTACCTTCTCCGAAACCGATGTTGAAAATGTTATTTTAAACTTGAATACACAGTCGTCCCGTGTGGGCCTGCATTCTTAAAAACTGTCCACGTAGAAAGAAAGAAAGAAAACATTTATTTTGCGCACAAAATACTACAACATCAACATTACAAAACAGAAACAACATAAACACACTTACCCCTGCCCCTAACAGAGTTGATGAATACCTCTTTAGAAACGGGTCACCTACTCCAGGATTGGTAGCATTCCATAGTCACTCCTATATTTAAGGAAGGTGATAAAATCAAACCAGAAAACTTCAGACCAATAAGCCTTACAAGCATTGCAGTAAAGGTAATGGAAAAAATCATAAATGGTCAATTAACTAAGTTTTTAAATAGACAGAGTGTAATATCACCCAAGCAATATAGCTTTGTGGAAAAAAGATCAACTATGTATTACAAATCTGCTGAAGTGTCCATGCTTGGAGTAACGAAGTTGATAGCAAATACCCAGTAGATGTGGTATACCTAGAATTGAGCGTGCTTTTGACAAAGTCCCTCATCAACGCCTACTGATGAAGTTGACCACTTTGGTATACCTACGTGGTAAACTGCATAGAATATTTCAAGTCCGAGTCGGTGACTCCTTATCTCAGCTTATCCTTATAACCTAACTCCTTGTCCAGTGGCAACCGTCAGTGGCGGCTTCCCAACTTTTTGGAATCTTCATAACTGACCTGATAGAGGTAATTGAATGCCAATCCGCCTTCTTCGCTAATGATGGGAAATTCTTTGCTGATCCGTTAGTACAAGCTGGAAAGCTGCGTGGAGAAAGCAGGCGTCACAAAACCCTACTGTGACCTGCACCATCACAGACCAACGCTGCACACCACATCTTTAGCAACAGAGTCGTCTTCAACTAGAACAGGTTGCCTGAGGAGGTGGTCGAATCGCAATCAATAAATGCGTTTAAAAACAAACTGGACAGATGGATAAGAATAAACAACATAACCGTACCGTAACAGATAAATACTAAATTTTTACACTGTGCGATTTAGGCACATGAGCATATGCTGCTCGCCTATTATCAAATAAATAAATACATTTCTGTTATCTGTTTCATTAAACTTGTATTTATTTTATACAGTGGAAACTCTATATAACGACACTGAAGGGACTGTGCATTTTACAGCGTTATAGAGAGTTGTCGTTAAATGGAGAGAAGAAAAATCAGTATTATAGAAATAAAAGACTAATTTCATTAATTTCAGACTAGTGTTTAGTAGTTATGTACATAAAAATGTTATGATTTTCTTTTACTGGCCATAATGTTTACTTACTTATGAAAGTTTATGAGCAACTAAGAATATGATAGCGTATAGATAATCAATGACTCCTACTTATTAGTCCTGGTCAACAACAAGTCCAAGCAATCCCAATTTGTAAACAAAAGAACGAATTTCTTAGAAAGTCCGGTATGCATGATGCCGACAGAGTTTATTGCGGGCTAGGATAAAAAAGCGACTAAAGAATGTACACAGCTGCGCAGTTTTTACTAACTTAAAAGGTACTTTTCATTACTTAATTGTTGTCGTTATTGAGAGTGGGTGTAATGCTATATAGAGTGTATCATTGTATGGAAGGCAAGCTAAACCAACCAAAGCCAAGTGATTTCGACGCTTTAGGGAGTTTGTCGTTAAATCGATTGACGTTACATGGAGTTTACACTGTATTGTTATTGTTTTTAAGATTCAATTACCATTTATTGTAAATTATCTTCTTGACCCTAAATATACAGGCATTAACCATCAAGTACTCATTTATGAAGACAATAGGTAATCTCAGATTGTACTTCTGTAATATTAATTAAATAATCCTTTATATTTTACTGTTCGAAATAAAAGTCAAATCAAGTTCTTGTTTTTTTTTTATTATAATACGGTTCATAATAATATAATTATGTAGTTCACTCGAGCGTCAGCAAACATGCCTGATGTACAGCAAGTTATTGTATTGTACTCTCAAGGCGTTGATTGTCTTCTGCATATAGTTGATTCAAGACTGCACATATAAAAAGACTGGCACAATGCCTTAAAAAGTAAAATATTTACTGCTACATTAGAACGAGCAAATCTGCATGCCAACATATCGCTTCTGACAGCCAACGCCCTGGTTCCTCTCAATGTCCCCAGCATCTGTGACGCCCTCCGAGACCCAGTGACCTAGGTACTTGAAACGCGAGACTGGCCAAAGGGACACCGTTCAGTATAAAGGGAGGCACGGTGCTGGTCTTGAAACCCTTTAGATTGAAAGACCACTCTTTCCATTGTACCCGAGCCCATGGGCCCCAGCGTATTCCTCACAGACCCTGAGAAGGTTCCTGACGTCAATTATCGAGAGACTCAGCAGGACCATGTGGTCGGCTTAACTGATGTTATTAAAATGCACAATACAACCCAAGCGGCATGTCAGTGCAGGTCTTATCACCCACACTTTGAATTAGAATTAACAAAGGTTCCATCTATGGAACACCCGACGCCAGCGCTGCTCAGCTCCTGGACAAGTCCGTTTACATGAAGGTTGAAAAGGCACGGAAAGGTCAATCTCCACTGCCTCAAACCGCAATTCAAAACAGGCGTAGACCGGTGTTTTTCGGTCAGTGTAATACCGGACAGTGTGCTTGAGGCACAGTATTGCTGTCTCTGTAGATAACCCAGATCAAGAACCAAACTGGACAACGTTGAACAGATGAAGATGTTTGCTCAATATGCGATCAAGCAGACTGTCCAGTACTTTCGCCACAGTCGTAGCCAACAATATGGGCCTATAATTATTCTTATCGGATCAGTGGCCTGTTTTATTTTTAATTATTGGTACAACAACAGCTGCCCTTAAACAATTGTCCTACATTCAAATTCAGTTTATTTACACATAAAATATTACATTACAGTTGAAAACCATGGCGTAATACTTTATTTACTTACTACATAATATTATTCTAATTACAACTAACCACTATGAAAATAAATAAATAGTAATGTAACATGAATGTCTTCACTAGCACTCGCGTTAAATGTACACCGGCATGCTGGAGGTGCTCAATACTAATCTCGTCGTGTCCCGGTGACTTGCCTCTGGTCATGTTTATGATCACTGATGCCACTTCTTTAGAACAACTTTTGAAGTTCGCTCAGATTATCTCCAATCTGTTAAAGTGCAGCTTCTAGCATTTGGTCCTTCATGGTTCCACCGAGTAGTACGTGTGTCAGCCGCTGTTCTTCCACCCTCAGAAGCCCTTCGGTCAGGCTACCTTAATGCACCTGATGTTAAAAAGTTGTTGCAGCTTGTAGTCTTCTACGGCTGTAGCGTGGAGCTGAAAAGTAACATTTATATATTATGAGAACCATCATTTCTACAATTTGTTATCTAACATGCCAATCGCCAAAACCAAATTTCGTTCATCTATACTATACTACGCCTACTGTGGATACTGGTGGATGACTGGTAGAAAATGTTTAGCATTAAGTCCTCCAATTGTACATATCTACTTAATATGTAAGTGTGCAATAAAGTATTAAAATAAATAAATATACTAATATTAATAAAGAAAGTTTGTTTGTTTATAGGTTGAGGTAATCTTCAGAACTACTGATTAGATTCTAAAAATTATTTCACTGATAGGAAGCTACATTATCCATGAGTCAGCATCATCATCATTTCAGCCATAGCACGTCCACTGCTGGACATAGGCCTCCCCCATCGATCTCCAAAAGGGCCGGTTGTAAACGGTCTGCATCTAGCGTTTCCCTGCAGTATCTTAGGTCGTCGGTCCACCTTGTCACATCAGTGAGTGCCACAAGCTGTATAGAGGACCGGCTGAGGCGCGGGCCGGTATAATCTGAGCCTACATACTTCATTACTATTATGAAAGTTATCTTGTGAATGTTTCTTAGTTTTCTCTAACAAGTTTGAGGTTAGGTTAGGATTGTTCACTACAATGATCTTATATTATGTTACACGTTTACTCATAGAAGATAAAGCTACATTACAATGAAGGCATACATTTACTTACTTCATTATTCCTTTGTATTTCGTGCGTACACAAAACAAAATATTCAAGCTTTCGACTTTGCAGCCACAAACTTGATAGATGAAAGCTGCAACTCTAACGTGATTGATGAAAAAAAAAAGAGTTTGCATCGTTCGAAATTACTGTAAAAACCATTTAAATTACTATATTACACTTGTATTTTATTTATTGTATCATATCAAACAAATTGTATATTTAATAAGTTTATGTTTTATTAAAATTTTCATGACCGTGGATTCAATGTCCTTTAGTCGTAATATTAAATAGTTTACATATTCTTAATAGCGTCAAACAAGTCATAGACACAGTCAGAGTCAAGCTAAGTAAGTCACGGTCAAGTCAAACTCATGCCCCTGTAAAATGGTGGAGACTTTACAAAAGGCTCCTATGGAGTTTTGGAAACAACACGAAATCACAGTTTCACCTCGTTTCGAGTGTGGAAATCAGTTTTCCATACTCGACCACACGTTTACGAGCACTTAATGAATAATAATTCACCATTAAGTACAGATTAACTCTTGAAAATACATAAGTTTAGGAAAATAATCCAACGAGTCGACATGTCATTTTCCACCTTGGCGCCAAAACCCCTTATGTTTATATACAGTTTTTTTTTTTTTTTTTAAATCTTCATGAGCGTGGATTCAATGTCCTTTACTCGTAATATTAAACAGTTCATTTTGTCTTATTAGCGTCAAACAAGTCATAGTCACAGTCAGAGTCAAGCTAAGTAAGTCACGGTCAAGTCGAACTCATGCCCCTGTAAAGTGGTGAAGACTTTACAAGAGGCTCCTATGGAGTTTTGGAAACAACACGAAAAGACACGTTTCACCTCGTTTTATCACTTGCCCACACTCGAGCACGTTTACGAGCACTTAATGAATAATAATTCACCATTTAGTACACATTAACACTCGAAAATACACAAGTTTAGGAAAATAATCCAACGAGCCGACATGTTTTTTCCGCGTTGGCGCCAAAACTCTCGTTTATATACAGTAACGTCAAATGTTTCTTCTACACAAAGAATAATTTCCCGACTAGCCCAAACAAAAAAGACCACCATGATTTCTTATTCAGTTTGTAATCACTCGTTATTCCCGATCGTTAATTAACCTAACTTATATAAAGTCCCGTGTGTGAATAGGTTACTCCTAACCACTCCTATCACATCACGTCCTATCTTCAGGTGAGATATTAGGGTCAAACGAAACCCACTGATTGTAAAATATTAAATAAAAGGCAGACACTGGACTGGTTATAATGCTCTTAGCATTAAGACCACCCATACTTCTGTAATAAATAGTAAATAAATAAATAAATCACTATATTTTTTACCGCTTTCAAGGGTAAATTATTTTATATTGCAACACTTGATCAAGCGCAAAGCTAACGTCACTTGTCATATTATTTAAATGGCATATTTTAAGTCAAATGTTTAATTTTTCAAGGGTTTATATGTTATTATACTGTTTTAAAATGTCGAAATTAACGTTTTAAACACTAAATGATTTTTTTAATGCTTTAATTTTCAGTAATAAGGCAGAATTTAAAAACCGTTAATTTCCGATTGTCAATTTTGCATCTTGGTAAGCACTATGCCAAAGTGCTACGAACTCGACGGTGAAGTCATTTTCGTAGGCTTCGAACACACATCACTGAGTGAGTTTTTGCATGCTGAATGCCAATTTTAAAACTCGATTCATCGTAAGTGAAGTGAGGAGCGAGTTCGCTTGGGTGAGATGAGTTTTTACAGAATCGCAATGCAGATCTCAATGTACTATGAAGAGTGTCATAAGAGACTTAAAATGATAAATTTTCCTGTGGAATGTACACATTGTGCAGATTATATGTGTAATGACCCTGACCACGGGCGTGTTCTAGACAGGATGTACTCCGACATCGTGGCTGCCCTCCAGAACGCAGCGGTGGTGAGTCGGGGGAGCACGTGTAAGGGTGGGGGTGGGACGCGCTTGGCGGGGTGGAACAAGCACGTCGCCGGTGCTCACAGGGTGGCAAAGTCGAGATTTAGCGAATGGGTACTGTGTGGGAGGCCTAAAACCGGATGCGTGTATGAGGATATGCATGAAAGTAGAAAGGTGTTCAAGTCAAGGGTAAAGTGGTGTCAAAATCACCAAGACCAGATACAGATGGACGCCCTGGCTAAACAGCATTCAAAAGGCGACTTTCGCGGTTTTTGGCGAGATACGAAAAAGATGAACTCTCGACCTGGAGTCCCTGTGAGCGTCGATGGGGTGAGTGATCCTACGACCATTGCTAACATTTTCAAACAACAGTTTTCTGTCCAATCGCCACTGGATCCGGCGGGTGGGGTGCTGAATGATGATGTAGGCAATAAAATTGTGGGGATACGTGTCCGAGCGAAAGATGCTGCGAAAGCGATAAGGCAGATTTCCCGGGGAAAGTCCCCAGGACATGATGGACTCAGCATTGAGCACCTGCAGCACGCCGGACCGCATCTGACGAGAGTTCTTGCAATGTTTTACTCGCTATGCGTGACCCACTCTTACCTGCCTGCCGAGTTTATGAGGACAGTTGTTGTGCCTGTAGTTAAAAATAAAACAGGGGATTTAGCAGATAAAAGTAACTACAGGCCTATATCCCTGGCGACTGTAATGGCAAAAGTGTTTGACGGTTTGCTTAACGTGCAGTTAAGTATTCATGTTGCGTTGCACGACAATCAGTTTGGGTTTCGACCCAAACTGTCTACTGAGAGTGCGATACTGTGTTTGAAGCAAACCGTCAAATACTATACGAGTAGGAAGACTCCAGTATACGCGTGCTTCCTCGATTTATCAAGGGCCTTTGACCTGGTCTCGTACGATATCGTCTGGGAGAAGCTGGAGCGTACGGACCTACCGCGGGAGTTCATCAGCATACTCCGGTACTGGTACGGGCACCAGGTTAATAGTGTTCGGTGGTCGGGGGCGATGTCCGAGCCCTATCGACTGGAATGTGGCGTGAGGCAGGGTGGGCTAACCTCGCCCACCCTGTTCAATTTGTACATAAACGACCTGATCGTCGCACTCAGCAGTCGGCATGTCGGATGCTTTGTGGACGGAGTGTGTGTCAACAACTTAAGTTATGCCGACGACATGGTGCTGCTGAGTGCGTCGATCTGCGGCCTGAGAAAGCTGCTCAGTGCCTGTGAGGAATACGCGCGTGGTCACGGCCTTGTTTACAATGGCAAGAAAAGTCAGTATATGGTGTTTAAGGCCCCTGGTGTGGAGTGTCCAGCGAACATACCAGCTGCTCTACTCAATGGAGTTCGTCTGGATCGGGTAGACCAGTTTAAATATCTAGGACACATACTCACCGAGGACCTTGGAGACCAAGCCGACATAGAGCGGGAGCGGCGGGCACTGTCAGTGCGGGCCAATATGATTGCCCGAAGGTTTGTGCGTTGTTCGGATGATGTGAAGATCACGCTGTTTAAAGCATTCTGCACGTCTCTGTACACGTGCAGCCTCTGGGTGGACTACACTAAAAAGGCTTACGGTGCCCTCCGCGTCCAGTACAACAACGCATTCCGGGCGGTGTTGGGGCTGCCCTACTCCTGTAGTGCATCAGGCATGTTCGCGATGGCTAGCACTGACTGTTTTCACGCTACTATGCGCAAACGGAGTGCGTCCCTGGTGCGCCGGGTGTGGGCTAGCCCTAACGCCGTCCTGGCTATGATCGCTGACAGGCTTGACTGTGTGTACATTCGGCATGGCTGTGACAGGCATGTCAAAGTTCCATTGCCGATCAGAAAATTGTAATTTTTATAATAGTAATAATCTAATTCTTTTGCTTTTGTATTTTATTTCTGTGACTTTTAATATATTTTTTTTGTTAAGTACTAAAATTTTTATGTGACATTTTAATTTTTTTTTTTTTATTTGATCTAGGGTATTTTTTGTAATTGACATTTTAGGTTATGTTAATTTTATTTTAACTTTCCACTGACATTTTACTATTATTATTTTTATACCTAATTCTTTGTCCAAATATTGCTAAGTATGAGTCCATGGTTACTTGAAATAAACAATTTGAATTTGAATTAAAGTTAAATGTGTGTGTAACATTCCAGTTCAATCGGTTGAGGATAACTGTTTTGAAATTCAGTTGCAAAATTTGACCCAAACTAACAAGGCGATTTAAATAAAACTTGTAAAATAGGTTACAAGATAAAACTTTCACACATTATAATGCACATTCATAAGACCAGCTTTGAAATGATATTCCAAAGCTCAACAAGATACAAATGCGATTATGTGTTAACAATGAGCATAACACTTTGTACAGTTGTTCGCCAGGGCCGTTATAGTTTGAGACGGTGCTTAAGGCGGCCATATATGGCCCCTTGTAACATAATGAGGCCATATATGGCGTTCGTGGAATTAAGCCCCTGGGGAGTATAAGCGTGTATTTTCTGAAAGCTAATACGAACTCACGCACGAATATAATTATGTGTGATATTAATTTCGTTTAATGAACATAATTTTAGCAGTGTGTACGGAATCGAGAGATGGTTTATTAAAAGAGCGGTGAATGCTGCGTATGAGAGTATGGTTTTATGGTAACCTTAATTTGCATATTTTATGCTAATATTACTAATTAAAATGTAAAACATTATTTTATAAAGAGTTTTGCAACCATTCACTAATTTTGAAGTTTTGATTACGTTTTCTGGGGTAAATACAGACATGGCAAAGTTTAAATTGTGTAATATATAATCAACTAAATATGACCAAAATTATTATTTTTGTTATAGGCTTGCGTTTGACCTACAACTCGTCTTTTGGTCTACGATAGAGCACGTTTGCTCAGAAGAAACGGATTAGAGACACGCTTGGTTTTTTTTTTATTAAGATGATGTAATATTATTGTAATTTATTATTGCAAACATGCATAATTTTCTTGCGTATACTGGGTAACTTTTTTCAGTGGTCAGGCTGATATAATACACAAAATAATTAATAAAAGATAAATAATAATAAGATAATCGTTGTATTGTATTTCCATCGTACTTCTCAATCTATCTGTGTTTAGCGAGGAACATACACAATACAAAAGAAAAAAAAATACTACGAGTGTTTCATTATTTATTTTTGCCTAACTTTACCAATTATTCTTTGCGAAGATGATCTGTCAAATTCAAAATTCTTTATTGAACGTACGTATTTATTCTGTATTTACGAACAAACTAACTTATTTACTGTATTGTATTTTTTTTGTTCTCACATAGATTCTTTAGTACCTGGGCAACCGAACATCGCTAAATTTTTACAAGAAATACAACTATACAAGGTTACTGGTAATCAGTTAGCAATGTGTAAAAACAAACAACTTTTGTTCTACGAGCTGATTCTCACCACCAGCTCGTGAGCATGGCATTGTAACTTGCTGCCTTAGTATGGTTCTTTGATCGGGATCGAGATTGCATGCCGTCCCGTTCGCATCTATTTACTCGCACCACGCGCGTAAGTGAGATGGCACGCGATCGCGATCACGATCCGAATCATCCATAATAAGGGGCATGGTCCAAAAGGCGAGCAAAATGTCCCTATTTTTACCTAAATAAAAGCACGCGCGATAAGTTCCGATAAACATTTAAAACAATCATAAAATCCTAAGAAAATGCCACATAGAAGTTCGAAAGAACAAAAGCCAAGGAACACAATGTTCTTGCACGTAGTATATTTGGCGGGTGCGACATAAACGTGAATCAGGGAATATATGGAGCGGGAAAAACAATGACCCAAACTTCCTTTGAAGCTATTTTAGTAAACGTTATGTTCTGATTTCCATAGTTACTCACGGAAGGAATTTCACAAGGATAAATATTACCTGCTTGTTTTTTTATAGAAGTCTAATTTCTAGCAAGACGAAAACAAAATCATTATAATTTGGGACTTAATATAAAATTAAATAAATAATCTGATGAAATTAGTTAGCACTTGAAAAACAAATAGCACTCAAACAATTTATTTTCAAATTCTCAGACGCGACGATCTCTGGATGAAACTTTCAAACAAAACGTGCCGCATGGAATACTGCACTGACGGAATAAACTTGATAGGTGAATTCGTAATAAAATAGAATTGGCTTACCGCTCGTCCTTGGACCGAGGCAAGGAGTGCCAACACTGCGACCGACAACAACATTTCGTCGTAGCGGGCTACGTAGCTCGCGACGTAGCGGTCCGTAACCACTGGCCGCTGTAGCGTGACTGCCGCAAGCTACACGTCGGCCCCCTACGCCGTAGCGACTACCACATAGCCTGTGATACATGCCAACTCTAGGTACTTATTATAGAACTCTGTACTAATCTACTCTAGACCTTCGTACATTATGTAAACATATTTTTTGTTTGTGTATTAAGGGGACGTAAGGTTGCGTTAGGCATTTTACTCGTGTGTTTACAATTGTCAATAAAAGGAGGTCAAGGAGAGAGAATAATGAGGGCTTTGTTGTTATCTTAGCGTCCTATCTTTGTTTTATTGGGGACTTTTTTTATCAAAGGTCCGTGATGTCGCGTCCGTTAGCCACAATCCGAGATGGAATCGGAAGTTCTTGGAAGAGATTACCAGAGTAATGTATTTGCTAGTATCGTAAACTGTTACCTGTTCTGTGACCGAGTGCTCAGTCTTGTGTAGCTAAGTAAATTCTCTTCACTCGCTATCCTACAAGAACCGTATATTTTTCAGTATGAAAAGTAGCCCATCCACGGTTTATAGCTACCTCCATACCAAACTTCAGCCAAATCTGTTCAGCTGTTAAGTGGGTACAAACATACTTGCAGACTTACATACGTTTTAGAAACGGCTTTCGCATTTCTAATATTAATGTAATTTATTCCTGTGTACTTTTTTGGGCTCATGTTTATTTTTCTTCATTTTAGGGTTCCGTACCCTAATGTTGTCAACGGGACCCTATTTATTACTAAGGCTACGTTTTCTGTCCTACCTATAAATAACTATATATTTTATACGAGGCTGGTTATTTTTTTACAAAATACCTACGTGTTCGCACTTACCTGGTCTTTAATAAATTGAAGATGACATAATATTAGTCTGGTGAAATATTTTTTATTGTTTTTTTGCTATTCCACGGACTCCTAGGCCCGTGACCTTAACAACTTATATAAAATTGCTAAAATTATTCATTTCTTGAACTCTAATAGTAAAAAATAATTCCATACCGTTGAGGTCATTGACGAAAACTAACTTCTAAACTAACTAGCACTAAAATAAAAATAAGAAGACGGTCATCCTGGACAGAGCGCGCATTGTCAGGAGGTTCCTCACTCTGCAGCCCTGACCACCGGTAGGGCTCCGCTAGGCTCCGCTGCCGGCGGCACTCTAGAAAGGTTTTTTTTTTTTTTTTTTTTTTTTTAATGTAAATAAAAACTTGAATTTAAGAATATAAATGAATAATGTAGACAGTAATTACTTATAGAAAAGTGTATTATAATGTATAATAGATTGCAATACAATGACCGGTAAAGACGCTAACTTATTTGTAAATGCTCTGTTTATAATATTTGCAAACATTTTGGCAGGTGAAGGCTGTGAGAAAGCTTCAAAGGGAAGTAATCTTCTTATAACTCAAACATTCGCGTCACCCTTTAGAACGTTTTTACGAAGAAGGTTAATGAAGGTTCCACAAACTTTCTCTAACGAGTTATTGTTTATTTTTTGAAACAAAATGTGGTTTACACACAAAACTGGAATGTACTTTTTGTGGGTTTACTAAGCACTCTTATATAGCTGAATAAGCTTTAATGAACTGAATCATTTTTAACGCCGTAGACTATTAAATTAATAGTAAAAAACATTTTTATACAACAAACAACAAAAAGTTTAAAAAAATGCGTATATACAATATACAAGTGTCTGTGTTGTTAACCGTTGATTATTTTCCTCGTTATGAGCCCACCTTTAGTGCAGTAGCCATTCTAAGGTTCCCTGGAAGAGATCGCTTTTAACGATAAGTCCGCCAGTTGTTACATTAGTTTTTAAGATTATTTTGTCCTCTGTATCAAATTTCATGGTAGAACACTAAAGAGGTAATCAATCAATCATGATGACATTAAAAATTGAAAAAACACTGTTTTAAACTATCACGGTTGTTCACTAAAGTTATATGAGAGGAGTTGTGTGAGTTGTAAGAGGGTAGATCGTTATGTCTGCACCTAACTTTTTAACTGTTCTCCAACCACCCGCATTGTTCAGTCTTCCCGTGAACATGGTGCATGTAACTGCGCCGAAATATCGGGAGCTCATTCCACAACCTTACCACGGTAAATATTCCGTAAATATTCATATAACTTTATTAAAAATTGAATTATTTATCATAAATTAAATATCATAATTGAATCCGTATATACAACATTTCATGTCTGCACTGCTAACAATTGAGGAGTTCCATGATCAGAACCTAACCCTGAGTGCAGCAACCATGGCACGGTAAAACTTAAAACCGGCTATCATAATAAAATGCATACACAAAATTTCTTGTCTGTGCTGTTGACCGTTGAAGATTTCCCTTATTTTATCTGGAACTAATCCTGTTCGATTCAGATCATGCTTCCCATAAAATGCATTATCATTGAAACTGAACCAACATGTAAAAATTTTACTCTATAGGATAAGGATATAATTAGGATATAATAGGATAGGATAAGGCAAGTGGCTTTAATTCCGCTTACAAGATTCGACCTAAACAAACAAACTAAGATACAAAAGCTTGTAAAAACTGTTTTGACCTACTTCAGGAGGTTATCAATTCGGTCTGTATTTTTTGTTGGCTTCTTTGTTCCTTTGTCAGGCAGCAATAGAGCCTCGGATGGAAATTATTTTTTGCACAAAGATAGTTAGAGTACCGGAGAATATAATATAATTTTACCTCATAAAAATTTTAGGTACCCGAAGGAATTAAAATTAAACAATTTTAAAATATTTTATCGCGCGTATTTCGCGTGTCACAGGTAGACTAGATGTCAGATGTTTATAAAAATGTTATGAATCGGTCATGGAGTCTGTCTTGCAGTTTTGCGCCTGACTCGAGATTTTATTAATTTTATGACTGCAAGCAGTGTTTGCCAATCATATCCGCTTTCAAATAAGAATATATTTATACATAGTTTGTCAATTCAATCCGGTTTTATAATACTAGCTTCCTTGAAGATACTTAAAGGATCTTGGTTCCTGAATTAATGCCTATGCGCGTATAAGCGAGGTACAGCTAGTCGCAAATCTTGCAAATGAATTTTAAAACAGCTATCCCCCAACCCACTGAGCTAAAATTTTGCATACACGTTTAGTTTAGATGACAATGCATAGTTAGCTAAATGAAGTCATTCTAAATCCAATATGGCGGACTCCCAAAGATGGCGGACCAGCAATTTTTTATGTACCCCCATGATATGGTATCAAAGGGTTTGCTAAGAAAAATACAAAAATCAAAAGGACGTCACACTAAATTCAATATGGCAGACGGCCCAAGATTTGTGGACAACATTTTCTTATTTACCATCATGATATGGGCACCAAATGAAAGGGTTTGCTAAGAAGAATACGAAAAGCTTGTTTTTGAATAAAAAACTATTTTATGTTTAAATTAGACCTATATTATCTATTTACGATCAAGATCAGAGTTCTTTGTTTTATCGCCTAATTCTAAGTACAACCTCAAACACTCCAACTGTAAAACGTTTCCAAGCAAGCCGAATACGAGAAGTTAAATCGGTGGAATTTATCATTCAGTTCACAGGAATTTCTGTGAACTAAATAAGTACTAGTAATAAATTTCTGCTCTCTACTTAGGTAGGTATATTCTAGAATCTAAAAAGGCGCGGCTATCTCACATGCACATTTCAACAGTGATCATCATCAGGGAAAATAAAAAAGAATGGGCCATAAAAAAAACAAGATATTTTATAATTGCTTTAAACTTATTTGCAATGGTTTTCTTAAAATAATGCCGTTACTGTTTTATACAAGCTTTTATTTAACTTTTCCTTGTTGCAACTGATTTTTTTTATTTTTATGTACCTAACAGTTATCCCCAACCGATTGAGCTGAAATGTTGCATACACGTTTAGTTTGGATAACAATGCATGGTTAATTGGTTAGCCATACCGTGTATACCGGTATACCGGTTTCATTACGATGTTTTCCTTCGCCGCTTTTGAGCCAATGACATTGGAAAAACCATTATTAACTGCACTTATTATAATTATGATACCCAACCATAATTTTTAACTGGTATTGGTTTTATGTGCTACTTATGTATAAATGTGCTTAATTTTGTTATTTACCTTTATTATCAACTTATTGAAGCTTAAGCTCTTTAGCGATTAGTATGCAACACATACCTATATGATTTTTGTAGTGACTTTCGACATTGTTACTACCACTATTCTAGACCTATTAATGGCTGTACTTTAAAAAAACTAATTAAATAAATAAAGGCAATAAAGGTTAATAAAGGCACTTGCACAAAAAAAAACAAAAAAAAATAAAAAAATACTAATTATAACTTATGTATATATTTTTGTGCTGTTGGTCTTGAATAAAGATAAAATAAATAAAATATATTCTTGTATTTTATTCAATTGGTGAAAAACAATCTTTATTCAAATTTTAATTTAAACGAACTCGAGTAAATCATATACATATTTCAAAACGCATGAACTTTAAAGGTTTTTGCACAATATTACTCACTTTCTATCATGTTTTGGCGTACAAATCTAGAGAGGTGGCATAAAAATAGTACCGTTAATATTATATAACCAATCTAAACTTAAATCAAACAAACACAAAAAACAGTCGGATTGAACCTTCTTTTTAACCGACTTCAGGAGGAGGTTATCAATTAGATTGTATCTTTTTTTTTATTCGGTCTAAATCAACAAACCCCAAAGCATACGATTGGCCTAGTTTAGGGCACAGGTAACCCCTAGGTTGGGAGGTGGGGGCCATTTGAATTGTTAATTTTTTTTTATTCAATCTGGAAAAATCTTAATTTTATTGTAATTTTTTTTTAAACAAAAACTTTATCAGTTATTGATACGAAACTAAAACTATGACAGTTTCAACTAAATATTGCAAATACCAACACATTTGTCGAATCATTATTTGTTTTTCTCATTCATATCAAAAAAATATAGTATTTTTTGGCACCATCTCTCCTCTGTGTTTATAAATAAATAACAAAGAACATTACGTGACGCCATTAACACCACTAGAGTGCCATTTAATATTAACCAGTAGAACTATCATTCTGTGTCTAGAGTAATATTACAATGTAGGTCTTAGCTACTGATATAACAGTACCTCAGACCTTAATATTTATAATACTAGGTTTAGGTAGGTACAAGTACCTAATTCAGACTTACACGTGGCATTAAGTACGGAAGTAATCGTTACCGGTATCAAAAAGCTAAGAAGTAGCGAATAAAATTGGCGAATTAAACCAGGCAGAGACACTGGTTCCACTAACGACCGGGGCGACACTGCAGTCAGGCCGCGAATATAATGCGTCTGATAGCTGCAATATGTGTTACAGATATCAACACTTTTGCAGAAATTTTCCTCTTATAAATAAGCAATATTTATTTAACTATCAAGACTCCGGCTGCCTTCGTTGCAAGTTGTAAAAATGCCGTAATTCGGTTTAGGTATAGGGTAGACCGAGGCGAATCGGACCAATTTTTTTTTTTGGAGGATATGTACAGTATACTAAATTGTAATATATGTAACTTTTATTGTCAAAATGGTAATCAGTAACAATTTAGCTACGTCTTAAACATATCAAAACTTAAATTGTTTATAAATTCTTCAAAATATTAACAAAAAGCTTGAAAGACAGAAATATCCGAATCTCCCCATTTTTCGAGGCGAATGGGATCATATGTAAATATTTTTTTTCTTAACATTATATGCTGTGGTATCATTAACATTATTAAAATAATGAATAATGAGATC
This sequence comes from Agriopis aurantiaria, assembly GCA_914767915.1. NCBI lineage: Eukaryota > Metazoa > Arthropoda > Insecta > Lepidoptera > Geometridae > Agriopis > Agriopis aurantiaria. The sequence goes on along the minus strand of OU611982.1, from coordinate 14,641,037 downwards.
AATATTAATTACTAGCACATAGATCACATATATACGGGTCTTTTTTCCTTCCCAAATCAGCACATTTTTCGTGGCACCATACTTCGCATGCATGGCACTGAATCCAATCCTCTAATGGTGGATGAATTAATTTTTCTGTAGTCAGTTTGTTTCTGTAGATTAAACCAGCCATGCCTACTTTCCTGTTAAAATTGTGTTTGATTTTTTGACGTTCTGCTATGTAATTCAAATGCATATTTACGATTCGCCTTGGATATGATTCCGAAGCACGAGTCGCTAAGTGCAATAAACGGTCTACTAATATCTATTCAGCATTTTCATCTAAGGCTGGCTGCCCACCATGTGTCTTAATAACACATCTGGAGAGAGAGACTCTTCTTTGTAAATTCGTGTATGGTAATCCGTAAATCTCAGCAGCCCGACGTAAGGTTAACTCTTTGGCCAGTACTTTGTTTGTGGCTTCTATAATTTTTTTCTTGGGACTATTCTCCTGCAGTTGTGTCTTTTGTATGTGCGAACCATCTACAATAAAATAAAAATGCATCCTTAACCTCAAATATAAAATAAATCATTTTAAAAAGTTATCCAATTCGCCCCCGATGACGTGATCCGAACAGCCCCATATTTTAATATGAATATACTTTGGAAATAAATATTTTACACATTAACCAATAACATTGTGCTTAAAAACTAAAATGTTTTCTTAAATAGACTCCTTCCCAATCAATATAAGCTATATTGTCCAAAGTTGTAACTCAAATCCTTAGAATGACACAGAGAAATAGTAAGTACGTACCTTAGATGAGCGCCAAAATTGTAACGCACACAAACATGCGCCTCACTACGAGCAGTACTGACACTGATGGACTATTCGTATCGAAACACTTTCGATGGCGGAAGGTGTGGGGCGGAAGGGGGTCAAGAGACGCCAGTCGCTTGCGTTCCGTGTCAACACGTTATTCAAAATATTAACGAATTTCTTATTTTGATCCGATTCACCCATTGATCCGATTCGCCTCGGTCTACCCTACCTACCAAACATCGGAGGTTATACTACGCGATACGCGAAACACGTCTAGTTTATTTGTTACCGGTATGAAAATGTGTGCCATAGGACTATTGGCCTTAAACTTGGGTCAGAAGGGTCTATATTTATCGGTCGGTGCAGCGAATATTTCTTAGGTTTATCTGAAACTCGTTTTCTCTTTTACGAAAGCGGTAATAATAACTCTGTATCGGATCCGTCCCGGTAAACTATGATTGCGAATTGTAGTCGCAAAATAAGTGGGGACTCCATCAGTCTGTTGCCATTCCTTTGTTTATAGTCTTGGTTTATTGCTCGGGTCCTCGAGGTAACAAGCGGCCGCTGAAATCCTCCATTATGCAGGAGCCGCGGCGGAATTCGAATTAACTTCCTACTAAAGTTCATATTGAGCCAGTATGATTGTGTAAGTAACAAAAATTCCCATTTTTCAAATAATAATTTAATTATTTCAATTAATAGATAATAATTTTTCATTTGCATAGTGATGAGGACGCACAAAAACGGTTTCATACTGTTTCACCTCGAATATTTTAAAATATTACAATTTTATTCTAGTGTTTTTAATTTAGCAATAAAATTACAAATCGTCAGTAAATGGTATGCTCAGTTTGTCAATGTATCTATACGATCTTGTGTGCAAATGTATCACTAACTAGATTTCAAATCACGGACAGCGACAAGAACATGGATAGACAAATCGATAAGGATATGTGTACAAGTGTGTATGTTTGTCCGCACTCAACTCCGTAAAAGTATTTTAATGAAATTTTGTAGGGAGATACCGATTAACACTAATTTAATCCCAGCAAAATTCATGGTTCCTAGTTAGGGTACCGGCTGAAATCGCGGGGCGCTTCTAGACTTAGTTATAAGTAAATAGTAAATACCGTATTAGTAAATTGAATTGTCCTTGTTGTTTTAGTGACTTCAACGGGAAGAGTTTTCTTTTAATAGTAAAAATACTAATTTTCCTATTAAAAACAAATACTTCTGAGTACGTGCGAAACACACCCAGATCGCTCGTCTCCGTCGCGTATGGGAACAATGCCTTACACCTTTATACAACGACCACAAACGAAATACCATACCACGTACTCATTGCGTACCATAACTTGTACTGTTCTGGTACTCTAATACGGAGCAAGGTTGTAGTGACAGCCGCCAGCTGCTTCGTCAAATGGCAGGGCCACAGGATCGTAGTCAAAGTTGGCTCCGACACTGTTACGGGTATAGGGTGAGTTCATTCCTGGAGTCTCTTTTTACACCCTATATAATTATTAGCTTTACTTGTAACTAACTAATCCTTGGAAGTTGATTTTAACGTAGGTATTTCTAATTGTCGTCTCGATTTGAAACTTTTCTTGTATATGAAAATCGGATGACAATACTATTATTTGGTACCACCATTCTGGTCTGATCATGGATCCAGGAGATGGATGGTGGAACTATTCAAATTAATGGTCAACTCTCATACCGCAAAGCCGAGCGAAGCGGTGTCGACACCTATTTCCCGTCTCATGTCACCTCCCCGCGTTGCCCGGGTGTATAATTGGCGCGCTATTTTACGAGTTATATAAACGTGTTATTTTGTTTTTAATTATAGTTTCAATTCCACATAAAAATATCTATATAAAAATAAATTATAATAATAAATCTTTAATCTGGGGTATGAGGTAGCGCTCAAACAGTCAGCGGTCAGGGCTGCAGACTGAGCATCCTCCTGACGATGCGTGCCGTGTCGAGGATGACTGCTTTCTGTGGCTGACCCTTGACCCAAACATTTACCGAGAGCCTCTTAAGGCTGAGACTCTTCACTATGAGGCCGTCCACCGAACCTACTATTGGGACAATTATCGTCGAGTCAATCAACACCCCACATGGTAGTAACCTCGTTAGTTACTTGCTGAGTTTATCCTTCTTGGCCAAAGTCAAAGTCATTTATTATTAAACATTTATGTTCACAGGTCATGCAATTAACAAAGTTCTCGTCATGTGGGATGGTGATTTTCAGTTCAGTTCAGTTCATTTATTTATCAAATATGGGTACATTAGTGTACACTTATGAACGTCAAAATATACAACATTTATAATAAAAGTGTAAATAATCAATTAAATTAAAATAAAATAAAATGTCAACAGTAATAAAAATTAAATAATAGGGGTATGATATGAGCACTGCCCGATGCAGGGGCCAGTCGACGACCATAATATCAGGCTGATTAGCGACAATAGTCCTGTCCATGATGATAGAGCTAACAGGATGATAATTAATTATTAATAATTGTTACATTGACAGACAAGTTATTGAAGCCGTAGAAGTAAAAAAGCACGAGTATTTCGGACACAGTAGTTTGATGGACAACGATATCGCCATTTTGATGTTAAAAGTAAGTTTTGTTAAGATGTTTTAATTAAACTATCACCTATTCTGTGCTATCACACTAGTATGAAAGCAAAAGTTTGTGTGTACCTGTATTCAGATAAGCGTGTTGATATAATATTATGTTTATTCTCACTCAACTTCATAACGGCATAACGGATTTGGATGAAATCCATTCATTCCATTTTGATGAAAGAGGTAAGGAGGTAGCTTAAATAAGTACCTCATTAAATGGTGGTCAAACGCAAGTCAATTCAATGATAATACAAAAATTTCACGAAAATTATTTGTTTTTCGGCGAGCAACGATGATCCTTTGTGAAATTATGACATACTGTTACTTCCTTATATATAGGCCCTTGAAGTCTTTTGCTTTGTTACACTTATTGTGTAAAAAGTTGATATTGTTAGGTACCTATTATTTTATTGGAGCAGCTTGAAATTTTTTCAGGATCACGTAGCGTTCGATTTCAACGTGCAAAAGATTATTATGATAGAGCCAGATATGTCGCTTCCGCCTGGGTCCGTCGTTGATGTTTCCGGTTACGCGGTACGTTCAGGAAATCCATTAAGTAATAATGATTTTCATTATAAAATAATTACACCTACACACCTACATCACCTACCATCGCCTTATTCACACTTTTTGTCATAACGGATTGTGACAACTTTAATATAGGATGCCTACTAAGTAAATCTGTCAAAATACGTTGTGGCAAAAATTCTAAAAAAAGGCCGATGTGTTTTATGGTATTTTTCCATAATTAGAATCGTCAGTGAGAAAAAACAAACAACAGCTACATACTCGTACCAATGACTTTTCCATTACCTGATCTAAGACTCGTACCTACCTACCTTAGATTATAGTTATTCTTAGCTACCTACGCAATAAATAAGATGATGTATTTTTATAGATCAACTTACGTAAAGTCTACAGTTTTGTACTTTTGACTATATATACATAAAAAATCAAAGACTCTATCCAACGATCTATATAGTATAATAAGAAATCTTTGGCTCTGTCACTAAGTACATCATGGACCTAATATTTTTTTATAGAATGATAAAAATAGGTAATAAGCGTTGGGAATTCAACTAACGCCCTCTGTTGCAAGTGTGACAATTCTTTTAGAACCCTGTGTTTTTAATGACAAAGCGCAAAAGGAACGGGGTTGCTTCGTTTGAAGTTGCGTGTTGCGGCCGTAGATTTTACTCTGCGATACAGCTTCTAGTTTTAACGTTTGCCGATAGATGTCACTAAGTATGAAAATGGAGCCCAAGTATAGAGATGGTGGAATGGAGTGGAATCTTGCGACGAAAACAGGAACTAAATTTAGTTTTCATTGTTCGGTTTTCTAGAGTCATTAAAATATGCGATGCTGATGGTGGCGCAGCTCTAACCCCCATAAACGCATTGTCACCTTGAATGCTCACTTTGCTAAGGTTCCCTTTTTTGGTCATCCAAGACTGATGGAGTCTTGGATGACTTTTATTTGACTTTTCTAGTCATCTCTCTAGATTCTCTTAGGAACAGAGTAATATATTACGTCATAGTTGACGTTATCAGGTCTGTATACAATAATAAACATTCTTTATGTGTTCTTTATAGACAAACCTTAATATTACCATATTTTACCGACAAAAATGCCAAAGAGACGTATATTTTGTAAAATGCAATTGTCTGGATTATCGGGATAAAACTAAAAAATAAAGCCTGGATTGTCAAGACGAATAAATATAAAACAAGTAAACCATAGCATTAAAACTGTTTATTTTATGTCAGTAATTTTACTAAATCCACTCTCAAACTTTCCCTCCGAGAGTTTTACCAACACCTTATTTTGTCAATTGGAGGTAATACGTTGTTCGATAGACAATTCATATCTAGGTACTTAGGTATATTATAGAAATTGAATTTTCTAGAGATCTTTTTACATATTTGATAGAATCAGAGCGCCAAAAATCCAGTTTTCTTTACTATTTTCGTCTACTTACTTAAATAAAACATCTTAGGTATAGGTACACCTTTGAAGATAGGTACCTATACAGTATACACATGACTTAACACACATACACATACATACACACAAGCACACAGCTGAATTCAACAAAACTGTGTGGAACTTGTATTTTCGCAGTTTATTTCAATGTTGCATTGTTGTAGGTACCTATTACCTACTGAATAAGTTAATAGTAAAAAACATTTTAAACAAGCCTTTAGCCTTAGCGAATAAAATTTAAACCGCCGTCTTGGAGCGGCGGCCATATTGAATTAAGTGTGATGTCACTTTATCGTTTCATACTCTTCATGCTTTTTCATTTGGGTTTGCAAAAAGTATACACAATCCGCCATCTTGTGGCAGCAGCCATTTTGAAAATATTACAATATTAAGTATGTATCTACTAGGTACATATTAAGAATATTGTCACCAGAAATAAAGGCAGGTATATGGAAAATTTCAGCAAAATCGGTTAGGAGGAACTGGTTCTAATTCAGCTTGCAAGATTTGACCCATACAACAAACATTGCAAGTTAAATAAAAGCTTGTAAAAATAAGGCTTTCATCCAAATCTATCTCAGCTTTGGTAGAAGTACTTCATATTGTCTATTTCTCGTATTTCTAGGACGACCAGTCTGCAAAGTATGCCAACCGCCTCCTGTGGTCCGACATGACTTTGCTCAACAATGGTGAATGCATAAAGCTCTACCCCGGCCTCATGACCCGATCCAATTATTGTGCCAAATATTCTGCAGTAAGTAAAAATCTGAATTGATAATATTGATAATAATACTGCACTTGTGCAGACAGCTGATAATTTTTCGGCAATTTCAGGGTTTGTCCCGTGGTAAAAGTTGTTCATACGGTAAAAGATGGTTATACATGATGAGTACGTATAACGGTCCCGTTAATGGGAACGACCTCTTTCGGCTTATTACATCCTTTGCGCGTAACCTTGTACAAAAAAACGACATTATGGGAAATGGTACAAATTCAATACGATGTTTATTTTTTCTTGTCTTGTCTTATTATATTCTAGCGAACCGCCCGGCTTCGCACTGGTGTAAATTCTATTATATATAACTATAACATAACCTTATATAAATAACCTTCCGTAAAATATCTAACTGACCGTGAAAACCGCATCAATATCCGTTGCGTGGTTTAGGAGGGGTTAGCGGCTATACTTATCGACAGACAGACGCGGAAAGCGACTTTATTTTCATGTAATAGAGATAAAGAAGAAAGAGTCGGACTATTTACATGAGAGGGCCAATTTTTTTTTAAATATAGCCTATTATTTTAATGTAAAACTATCATCAAAATCAGTTCACAATCGGCAAAACATAACATTAAGGACGTTATATACTTCCCTTTAGGGTATAAAACGTCCTTGCATAACATACACACATAACAAATATTTTTGGAGTCTGTTGTAATGCATTGATATGTTTATGTTTTTTATACTTGTTTTTTGGTTAAACTTCACTAGAGGGATTTAGGACCACTTGGTCCGTATTTTTTTCATGTAACGACACTGGATACTCCGCCATGAACCAATTTACGTGATTTTTTTACTGCGACATGTTAAACAGGTGTCTCACTGGTTGTTTACCAGTTCTAACACATTAGAACTGGTAACGAAAAAAGAAACATTCATCACAACGAATGATTTTGTTCGAGCCCATGGTGATTTGGAAGTTGATTATAAATTGAACTGTTCGTTTTGTTTTTAGGAGCGTCATTTAAAAGACAACGGGGGTCCAGCCGTGTTTAAAGATATGCTCGTCGGTATCCTTTCATATGGAGCAGCCAACGATAAAGAACCATTTGTTGCAGTTCTAACTAATGTTTCTTATTTCCACAAGTTCGTTGAACACTTCACTTCACCTATATACTTCAATGTTTCGATACAGTATAGGTATATTAAGCATTTGGCATATTTATGAAGTACTAAATCAAAGATCTTTAAACATAGATTTTGGGTCTGCACTGAAAAATGCCCAAAACCATACTAAACCATTCAGATAATCTAAGGATTTAGTTTAAATTTGATGCAAGCTAATTACAAGCGTGATTGTGGCCAAACGGTAGCATGTGCGCTTTACAATCTATCGCCAACGGTTCGATCCTCGGCCATGCATCAATGACTTATTTAGTACCTAAAATATAATTTACTAGCGGTCCGCCCCAGCTTCGCACGGGTATAGATTATAGCCTATGTCACCCGGAGATAGTGTAGCTTCCCAACAGTGAAAGAATTTTTCAAATCGGTTCAGTGGTTTCGGAGCCTATTCAATGCAAACAAACAAACAAACAATCAGATCTTTCCTCTTTATAATATTAGTATAGATGTGCAGTTTCGGTGTCATCGCTCAAAAACAATGAAGGAAAACATCGTGAGAAAAAAGGGATGTCCAAGAACCTCAAACATCAAAGACATATGACATCCACCAACATGAGCCAGAATAGTGGATTAGGGCACATCCTCTCTCTCTCTCTCTCTCTAAGAGAAGGCCTGAGTCCCAGCAGAGGGAACATGATAGGCTGAAATGATGATGATGATGATGAAGATGATGGTGAATTAGATATTAGATTGTCAGTATTTCTAAAATGTATCTAAATTTTGATTGTTTGGTTAGACGATGGATATTCGAAGATGTTATTGTAATCATCATAATATTAAACTACTTTTAAAACCCTGATATTGTAATCTGCTGTCCCATCGTAATTGTCATTCACACCCAAAAAAATGGAGCAGCTAATTTTGTTCGCAATTTCAAGGTTGGTCCTTTATGTCCTGAAATAATAATAGTTAAAGGCCATACTACAGTGCCTAAAGACAAGGGTTTTTGACCAGTGTGTGTTGCCAGTGATGACATATGGTACTGGTCCTTAACAGTTGGCCTTTTGGAAAAACTCAGAGTCACACAGCCGACAATGGAGAGAGCTATACTCGGAGTTTCTTTGCGCGATAGAATCCGAAACGTGGATTTTCGCCAAAGAACCAATGTCACCGACACAGCTGTTAAAATTTGCAAGTTGAAGTGGCAATGGACAGGCCACATCGCTCGGAGAACTGATAACCGATGGGGAAGAAAGGTTCTTGAGTGGAGACCACGAACCGGAAGATGCAGCGTAGGTAGGCCTCCCATGCACTAAATAGACCGACGACATAGTGAGAGTCGCTGGCATCCAGTGGATGCAAAAGGCAGGCTGTCGTTCAGGTCGGATGTTAAAGGGGGAGGCCTATGTTCAGCAGTGGACGTCTGGCTGATGATGATGATGATGATGATGAAAGGCCATATATTTCGAAAATTTGATCGTAAGCCGAAAATTTGAAACACACAGATTAAAATATTAGTAGCCTACCTTTGGGCATCCTCAAAACTCTACTCAGTGCCACCAAACTAAATGAGACAAAATATGCACTTACACTAGAAAACTACCAGAATACTAACCTTAATTTATTTGATGTGGGGTGGTATAACAGTATGCTGACTGATATGTAGATAGTTGACCTATGTATTAAAAAGAGAATATTATTATTTATATAAGAGAATATTTTATAGCTTTAAGAACAGGCCAATGAGCGTGGTATGGCCATGTATGGCCAACTCTCGTTAAAGAAAACTAAGATAATAAAAACAGGCCAAGTGTAAATTTGGGCTACCAATCAGGAGCCTGGAAAAAACAAAAAAAATACATAAATACAATAGGTACATAACCGCGAGTCCGACTCGTTCTTGGCCGTTTTTAGGGTTCCGTACCTCAAAAGGAAAAAACGGAACCCTTATAGAATCACTTCGTTGTCCGTCTGTCTGTCCATCTGTCTGTCCATCTGTCAAGACCCTTTTTCTCAAGAACGCGTAAAGGTATCAAGTTGAAATTTATACTAAATACTTGGGTCTACGGTTTCTTTCGGCTGTAAAAAAATTAAAGTTGTTAGTTAACGCAATCAAAAGATATGAACGTTTATGTCGCATATTTTGCGATTTCACAGGAGAATCAAAACCTATAGGGTACTTCCCGTTGACCTAGAATCATGAATTTGGCAAAAGGCAAGGTCTCATAGCACATATATAGGAATAAATCTGAAAGTTACAAATTTGAAGTTAAATCATTTAAAAATAATTATTTTGTTATTACAAACTTACATTTTGTATGTTGGAATGTATAGAAAAACCTTATAGTCAACTACAAAGTTAAGATTATCTTTCAATATTTCAACTTTAGTTTTTTTTTGGACTCGCGCTCTGAGGGTTCTGTTCAACGGAACCCTCAGAGCACGAGTCCTACTCGTACTTGTCCGGTTTATTTTTTTTCTAATGTAAGTCTCTAATGGTTTCAGGTGGATAAGTTTAAATGTCAAGCGTTTTATGTTGAAATATTGCGTGAAATCAGAACAACTTGCTGATGCCTATTACCAAGAAACCGAGGAATACTGATGGATCAGGATGATCAAAAGTGTTAAATACTTTACTAAGTCATCTATGGAATTTTGAAAACATCACGAAAATACACGTTTCTAATTGTGACCCCAAACTAAGCAAAGCTTGTGATATGGCTGCCAGAGACTGATATACATATATATATAGTTTTAACTACATACAGGACATACATATCGTTTGCCTATTCGTATAAGGTCGTTTAAGGTTGCCTGGAAGAGATCGCTTTTAGCGATAAGGCCGCCAGTTGTTACACTAGTTTTTTAAGAGTTTTTTGTCCTCTGTATCAATATTCATGGTGTGAACAATAAAGAGTTAATCAATCAATCAATCAATCAATCTATTCACTATTCATTACTCATTAAGGCTCTAGAAAACAATAAAGTAATACAACTCCTCGATAAAAAAATTGCCGTTCCCTTATCCCATAACTCGTAACATGGTAAGTACAAATGTGTACTGTCATTATCACAGAAAAAATATTAATAAGCAAGACTAGAAAATAATAAGATTCGTTATGATCCGTTATAATTTCAATTAATATGTATTACTACTTACATAAGTAGATAGATAGATAGATAGATAAACTCTTTATTGTTCACACCACAAATTTCATACACACGATAAAACAGCTATATGAAGTATAAAGTTATATGATTATTTACGGGATATTTACCGTGGTAAGGTGGAATAAGCTCCCGAAAATAATCATATAACTTTAGTGAACAACCGTGATAGTTTAAAACATAAGTATAAATTGTTATCGTGATTAAAATCATTCTCATTTTATTTTGATACGGCAATACACGTTGACATAATACAACACTTCCTTTTTGATCCAGTCCTTGAAGTGGTAGACGTTGGCGTAAACACTAGGCTTCCGTTTCTTGGCGCATCCGTCGCCGTGCGATGTGATGCCCACTATCATCCTGTCGAAGAGATATATATATAATTATGTATATTTTGTATACTTACACACTGAAAAACAACCTGTATATTTCCTGCAGTCTTGCCTTCCAAACCCAATTTCTTCAAAAATTTAAGCTTTTCCTTTCTAAACTGAGTAAGGAAAAGGGTCATATTTTGGAAGTAATCGGTTTTAGAAGGCAACACTCAACACGAAAGTTTTTTTTTTTTCTTTCTGTGCAGGCTTTTATTTAACTCACACTGTTTGTAGTGTTCGTGTGTATAATACGTATGTTTAAAAGAATGAACATGAACAAAGAAATGATTGAACAAAGAGTGAACACTCACACACACACACAACACACACACACACACACACACACACACACACACACACACACACACACACACACACATGTATGTATCTGTATTTATATTTTTCATTAGGTCTGTTATTTTTAACAAATATAAAATAACTGCCCGATAGCCTATTGCAGTCAATATACATTAATTTAGATAAATGTTAAAATATGTATAACAATCTTGCTTAATATCTTTTTTGATAGATGGAGGATAGATACCGAAGTCCCAATAAAAAGAAAAGTTAATATGGGCATTGAATAATGGAGCGAGATTGTTTCATTAAACGGTTAAAATTTTGTTCACGGCCATGAACTCTTTTTAGTCGAGGACTCAAACATCGAACCCCGTATTTTCATTCCCATTAATAATGTAACAGCTTACTCCACTGACACGAGACCCGTACCTACCCGTACCTTGTTAACAGAAACAAAAATAACTTTTAATGTAGGTTACGAAAGGTTACCATTCAACTTAGACAAATGGTTTATCAAAATAATATTTTTTCACTAATTAATACTGGTCGAATTTTTAAAGCAACCACTTCCACTTTTACTTATCACAGATCCTTATCAGGTTAGACCCCGCGAGTCCACCTATAATACTTTTCTTGTCTGTGGCATTTCTTTTTTTCTTTCAGGAAGCTGCCTACGAGAGGTTGTTAGTTATCAAAAGCCCTGTAAACTCGTATCCATGATAAAGCTGTTACCCATTCCAAAAGACTCCTCCACCTGAATCGCCCTTGCAGGTGTCCCTGGCCCCATCACCATACAAACAGAACATGTCTGATGTAATTTGTAATTTGTGAAGCTTGCTACACTCTTCCGAGGGAATAAACCGAAGCTGAGCCATCATCAGACCTTCTTTAGAGACTTGACCCCCGTACTGGAAATTTCAAATTATAAAAGTAAATAAAGTAACATTTAGCAAAAAAATAAAAATCTAATTCATGGGTAATGGGTGACATTTAATAAACGGGATTCATCCCCTAATTTTTCACTCTTAGAGATTCAAAGATTTTCTTAGAATTAAATGGGACTATAATCATTACAATAAAACATTTTAAAAATAGCCTAAATAAAAAGAACTGCGGTGCAAGTACCGTTCTTTATCGATCGTCAAATTCGCTAAAATGCCATAGAATCGATCACAGCGAGTACTGAAAAAATGGCATATTATCGAATTTGACGACCTAAACTGTCAATTTGACGATCGATAAAAGATCGGTTCGTCAAACGGTTGAACAGATTTTCACGAATCATAGACTCAACAATCAAGTCGCCTTTCAAACAAATAAATATCTAAATCGGTATAGCGGTTTGGAAGCATTGTCGCAGATAGACACATTGATACATAAATACGCTAATTAAACAAGGAGACATACACATAAAAACATGGTCAAATTGAGAACCTTTTTTGAAGTTAAAAAAATCGGATATGAGAAGGTAATCATGAGAATAATCATTGATTTTTCAATTAAATTAGGAAAATTCGAATCCTTTGTTGAGCTTAATCGGATTGTCCAATTCGATTCAACGAAGGGATCGGTTTACCCACGAAATGAATGGCAAGACTAGCTTTTTTGGCAGATTACCGGGATTATAACATTATACATGCGCTGTGGCATTCTCATTGTTTGCTCGAATCTTATAATTTTTTTTGGAAACGCTATTTCATGATAATCAGTATTTTTCTTAAAATGGGTGAATCTGAACGTTTTGCTCTACTTAAAAATTGGTCACAGTTGGTGAAAATTGGTCAGGTCGATTAGTGATAGTTTTATTGCTTAGGAGTAATCAAAGTTTAGGAGTGCTTTTTATAACATTTTATGCACGTTCGCTTTTCTTTGCACTGCCGTTTCCGAAACGGTTACAAGCCTCGTAAGCTGAATGCTGTAGACTCGTGTGGTGGCAAGCCCTGAGGAGATGTCGCGATGAAAAAGGATGCTGTTTCGAGAGCGCTGGTTCCAAACTTCCAAACAAGATTATTAACAAGTTGAAATAAGATTAATCATGAATAACGTTCAACAAAAATTTCTTCGTGAGACGTCACTTTGTCAAGCTACTTGGTACTTTTAAAATAGCCATAAAATTGCGAAAACAAACGATAAACTAATTTAATTTTTACCATAATGTCTGTAGACATTCACGAGTACGTGTATGTACCCCGTGCTTCAACCAGGTGAAGCATAGGTGCACCCTTAAATACGTATTTGAATTGGACAAAGTTTTCAAAGAAATAATCTCTAAATGGAAGCAAAACTTTCATCATCATCATTTCAGCCTATTATCTTCCCACTGTTGGGACACACGCCATCAGTCAAAGAGAGAGGATGAGTCCTAATCCACCATGCTGGCCCAGTGCATGTTGGTGAATGTCAGTATGTCTTTGAACTTTTGAGGTTCATATGTACATACGGGTTTCCTCACGATGTTTTCCTTCGATGGCATTGATGGCTTCGAAACTGTATATAATTAATTACTTAATAAGTCAGTCAGGGCCGCGAATCGAGCCGGGTGGCGTCAGATTGTAATTCGCACATGCTATCGCTCCGCCACCATCGCGCAAAACTTTCAGTGTAAACTAAATAGTTACCTGTGTCCACCCCCAACCAGAAACAGTGAAGTTTTTCTCTGTAGATGTCATCCACCTGGTGTGAGTCACCAAGATTCCTTTTTTGGTGTTACTGCTGAACGAAATAGGTCTCTCGAGAAAGATTAATGCAATGTCACAAGCGAACATCCCAGTACGGTTATATTTTGAATGAATCACAATTTGAGCTATACTGAACTGGTCAGCGTTGAAATCGTATACGTATCTTGATCCTGAAAAAAAAAGTAACCAAGCGTTGCTATATAAGTATAGGTACTAAGTTATTTATTCCAAGTTTTTTTTTAACACAACTTAATTCCTGAATTCGCGATTAAATCGATTTCTTCTAGGCAAGCATGCTCCATCGTAAATTGCATCATCGCCTAACAACAAGCGAGGTGGCGGTCAAACGCAAGCCTAGTAAGCCATGCTGAGTCAGGGCCGGTGTTTGTGATAATGTACGCTACTTACATTTGGAATATTTTGTTTTGTTATAAATTTCATTATCGCAAAATAAACATTTCTGTATAATTCTATAGTAATAAAAACTCGACAACGTAATTATTCTAGATCATATTTTGGTTCACGATATAAATGAGGTAACAAACCTCTCTTTCATTTTAAAAAGTTTACACTTATTAAATGAAATCCCACATGAAGCAATTAAACTTTGTTTTTTCATGCTTACTTTACCTCTACCAAGCAGTGCAAGTGCCGTTCTTTATCGATCGTCAAATTTGACAGTTGAGATCGTAAAATTCGATAAAATGTCTAATAGTCAGTACTGGCTATGATAGACTCTATGGCATTTTATCGAATTTGACGATCGATGAAGAACGGTACTTGCACTGCTGAAACGAAGACGTCACCATATACCTAATTAAATATTTACCCAATAACCATATTGAACCTGAATCTATAGACACCTCATCTATGAAAATTGGTTATGGACATTCATAATTATGCTATAAACAGTATCCTCCGTTTGGTTTTGCGTTATCGGGTAAATTTTAGAAGTATGTTACGTTACTGTGTGTTAAGGTCGGCCACCTTACCTATGCACAGTAATAATATAAACATGCTTGTCATAAATGCCTACTATTAATATTATAATTATGACAAATAATACTTTAAGTATATACTTATGTAGTAGCTTAACAGATGTAGGTAGTATCTGAATTGAATTGTGTGAACGGAATTTTTAGGTGCTTACGTGAACAACATGTTTACAGGTTTTAATTTTAAATCATCGTACTACATTGGGTATAACAAGTAGATGCCGTTCGCCATGCCACTTACCTACTTGAACTATCATTTCATCAATATCCTTGTTAATGTCAAAGCAGTGAGCTGCAGTCAGGACCGTCCAACTGTTCAGAATGGTCCCAGCACACATCGAGCCCAGGTTAAAAATCTGAACGTTGTAAGGGATCATCGACAAGGGAATTGGCGTCCCACCAACGATTTTGCCTTCCATCTCATCTTTGCCATTCTCATTTTTAGTTCTAAAAACACTGAAAGTTGCATTTGATAAATCTAAAGAAAGTAAAATATACGTAAAATTATATAAAATATACTTCAACATTGTTTAGGTTTCATTGGATTTCATGGCAGGTCCGTGAATGAATACATTAAATAAACATTTAAAGAACAATCAAGCAC
The DNA here is from genome assembly GCA_914767915.1 of Agriopis aurantiaria. Lineage (NCBI taxonomy): Eukaryota > Metazoa > Arthropoda > Insecta > Lepidoptera > Geometridae > Agriopis > Agriopis aurantiaria. Next base: position 14,625,645 of record OU611982.1, on the reverse strand, counting down.
CCTTGCGATGTATTGGGTTCTTCAATTAAATTCCTGCTTAATTAACTTTTTACTGCCGATTGTAATTGCTAGTAACTCACGCTCTAACAAAATTAATTACGTAGGTACCTACCTCTTTACAAGATATGCCTTACTGATGAATGGTATTGCCTCAACAGAAGTTTTTAAAAGAAAGAGTGAAATTTCGCCAATCGTAATAATACTTGTACCTAAAAAATGAGCTCAGTATATTTCAACTAATCTGTATGCTTAGTATAGGTACTTATTAATTATCGTATTTTGCATAAATTAAGTTCCGTGCTTAAAAGTAAGTGAACAAAATGACAACTGCGTGAATTCGAAAAACCGAAAACCGTCTATCTCTCTTGCCCGCTGTTTGAATTCATACAAGTGAGAGGTTACTCTATTTTAGCGGCAGCTATGCGGATGCGGTTTGTCGTCCGCCCTCCGCCCGCCCTAGCCCAGTACGGCTCAGTCGCCCTACGCCCGCTGGCAACCGTGAGCGCCGCGCGCGGCTTCCCCGTGAACTAACATAACCTAACACGGCCTATTAACGTAAACATTGAAGAATAATGCTATTAACCTCCGTTGTTTACTCAAATCTCTACTATATCTGGCAGTATTAAACCCTAGGTTAATGTCTAAGTGTAAATTAGGTTTGGATGGGGAGTTCAAAAGACAAGACGAAGAGGCGGAAGCAAAACAAAGGTGTATCGATTCGGAATTTGCAGCAGTTTTAAAGCAATTAGGTAGGTAAGTATTTTTGTCGTTAGTGTTTTATTCAATATGAGATTTATTTAATGATATCTTACATTCCTCATATTTTTAAAGTATGTAAATAATGTTGATTAATTATTATTTTAAATGTTCTGAATCTGATGTGTTCAAACTAAATTTATGTACTTTAAAACGTGTGTTCCTAAAACATTTTATTATTTGCTCTATATACACAACATTGATAACTCTTGTGTTATAAAATCTCGAAATAGATCCATCAAATCGCTCTGATGTTTATCAATTTATCTGACTTTCCATATCAATAGGTAGAGACGCCACATGACAGCTGCTTCACTATGTATTATGGTGTAACGTTCAATAAATCAAAGTTGGCAACTTGGCAACATATCAATATAGGTAGTATAGATTACATGCCTACATCAAATTCAAAATGTATTTATTACTTTTTACTTTTGACTAGACTAATAATAACTAAGAATTTGACCGAGATTATGCCTGATGGAAACGAATTAACTATAAATTACCTATTAACCGTAGACTTGATCACTTCTTGGACGTAATTTTGCGTAAACGGCCAGAGGAGGGAAAGACGTTCCATTGCAAAGAAAAATTACAAAAAGGCAAAAGATTGGTGCGAATGAATGGGATTTTGACCATGTAAGCGTGACGCTTGACCGTTTGTTTAGATGATCGGTAATGGAATGGGATATAATAAAGGAATAAGTTCGTGTGGTTCCATTGCTCCCTAGAAAATCCTGTAAAATATCGACTTCACGACGGCGGTCCAGGTTCAGAAGCTCCTTTTTTTAAATAATTGGTTTGCTTTTTTTAATCAATGGTTCGTCCAGGAAGGTGTTAGAATTCTTGCTCTTATCGACTCTTGCTTCATGGGAACCTATTTGGTACCCAGCTAACTAAATACCTACTGCAGAATTAACCAACCAAAACAGCAACTTAATACCTAAACCTAGTATATGGCTCTTGAGACTGCGGATCGTTATGTCAACATAAATAATTCATATCAATTTCGTACCAGTCTATACCTACTGCTGTCTCTAAGCTCTTACTGATGCTTAATCAACCACAGTTTACATGAACAGCCTTTATTATATAAGAGACTATACAAAGTGGTCGAAACTTTAAGAGGTACTGTAAAGGCATAGCTCTACCTTAAAACCGTTATAAATGAAAACGGTCTGAGAAGTCATTCCATGGATTTTGGAGATATTTTATAGACAGTGGTTCTGTTGTACCATTCTCTAAACTAATTTGACAGGACTAAAATTACCGGAGTCTCTTTTTAATTTAATACGTCAGAAAAGGATGGCAACATTTTTAGAGCTGTCAAATTTAGTTTAGTTTAGAGAATGGTACATCAGAATCGACGTCATTAACTTGTAGAGATTTTGGAGAAGCTGACTATATTTTTATTTGAATATATTTTGATTTTCACAAAAAAATTATACCGTGGGATTTTGTTTCTTCGAAAAATCTCTAATGGAACAACTTAGATTAGATTATACTAGGTATGTATATAGAAACTTCAAAAATTACAAAATACTTTTCCCATTCAGCACAACATTTCTTGCTAACTGTAGGTACCTATTAAAGTTTCCACCTTGTATACTGACTGACTTATTGTATCTACTTAAAGAGAATAGTTTACCTTTGACTAGCTAGTAAGATTCTCGACTTAGTGAGACCAAAAATCACGTTATTCAATTTTTTTTTTTTTATATTTCTTACGCGATTACTCCGCCAAATATGAATTGATTTTGAATGAAAAATATTACCGAATTCAAACATGTTATTGGACTGTATGTTTTTTTCTTCTTTCGATAATTTATTATCATATAGGTACCTAGTCAGCAACGTGACACGCAAATGCTAAAACCCATAAACTCGTGAGATCCCAGAGAGAATTAAATTAAAATTAAGCTTTTGGAGCATTTTCAACTTATTTCAATACGGCACGTGATGAAATATGGCTGCACGTGGCTAAAATACGAATCAACTTACCAGTTTGTAAGAGTTCTTGTGAGAAATTATTAAGTAAGGTTAGGTTAGGTAAACACAACTTCGAGAAGCCAATAGAAGAATTTAGCTGGGATGGGCAGCATTTGGCAAACTCCGTCAAGTCTTCATGTAGTCTATACCGCAGTGCCTCAAGAAAAAAATCTTTAATCAGTGTGTCCAACCCTTTATGACCTACTATGCCGAGACATGCACACTCACACAAATTGTATGATTCTATGGAGATAGCTATGCTCGGAGTTCGAAAGTCGTTTGAAAGTATAGTTTCTATACCTACTTACATAATTTCGGAACATGCGTATATCAATTTTTTTACAGCAATGCGGCATTGTCTGGTTTGTCTGGTATCATATTTTTATGAACCCTATGAGTAAGAGAGCTAAATAAATTATTAGCATAGTTCGTGGTTAATTTAGGTCTTGCCGGTGAACTACGAAAATTTACTGATAATAAATACGAAAGCGTAAGTTTCTCATCCTGCCCAAAGACAAAAAAGGAACTTTGAAAGTAGAACTTACGATTTTTTTTTAATCTGTTTTTTTTTAAATAATTGCTATAAGATCTATGGAACTTGTATCTGATATTAAAATGATTTTGATTTGATTTGAATACCCACAACCACAAACCCAGCACAAAAAAACCCACTAAACCACAAGTAATCTGTGTAAAACAGTCTCCATTAGTTTTTTCTTGGAAAACTCCTTCTGGACAGCCGAGTAAAAAATCTAAAACTCGATTACGGTATTTTCGGCGAATAATATTTCGCGCTTATTGGTGACTACCTGGGGGACCTCCTGTTGATATCCCGTCTAGCCAAATGTCCTGCCCATCTCCATTTCAGCTTGGCAATGCGTGTACTACGTCTTTGATTTTAGTGTGACGTCGAATATCCACTTTGGGATACGATCTACTAAGCGGATTTCTCGTATGACCCGTTCCATAGTTCTTTGTTCTACGTCGGGTATATAAAACAACTAGTGGTCCGCCCCAGGTTCGCACGGGTATAGATTATAGCCTATGTCACCCGGGGATAGTGTAGCTTCCCAACAGTGAAAGAATTTTTCAAATCGGTTCAGTAGTTTCGGAGCCTATTCAATGCAAACAAACAATCAAATCTTTCCTCTTTATAATATTAGCATAGATTATATTATAGTATAGAAGATAAATGGTTTACGAATGCTAACCCAGCAAATAAGTCCCTAGCCAAGTAAGTTCGTAAGAGCCGTGTACACAGCTGATACAGTTGTTATAACCATAGAATATGCCGTAGTTACTACACTCAAGAGAGAGCGACCCAATCACTCGTCTGTAATCGCATTACTCGCCGATCTGCGTTCGAACACGCCCGTTAAGGTAGAACGACTCTATCGGTTGCCGCTGTACAGGCAAGGAAATCTTTTTTCGGGTTAGGAAAATCTACAAGAATACGTTTTGAAAAACTCAATTTCTCAAACCTTTTTCACAAATTTCGTATTTAAAATTAATATTAAGGCCGCGCTCACCGCCTAAAACCATCTCTTTCGCAAATTTACAATCTCCATTTTTGAAGACAAGTAATCATTAAAAGAACTTATTGGGCATAATTTTTAGAATGATTAAAAAAAAATAAAAAAAAATGATACAAGTTGTATAGAGTATTTTGTATTTTATCAATACAAAATACAAAATACTCTATACAATTTGCATCTAATATTAAATTTTTTGTTCCAGAATGGCGAAAAAAGTAGAAAAAAAATTAAAACTTTGTCATTCGGTCTCTTCTGGCAAAATAAAACATTTCAATTTCATTTTCTTCATAGCTTATTCTTTCATAGCTCTCATTTTCAAGCTATTATTTAACTTGCAATGTTTGGATCAAATAATGCAAGCTGACTTAGAACAAGTTACTTCTAACCGATTTTGCTGAAAATTTGCATACGCCTCTAGTTCTGGTGATATGTTGTAATATTTTCAAAATGGCTGCCAAAATCAAACAAAATCATTTAAAATAAAATTAAATCATCGTTTAAATATAAGCTTATTTTTAAAAGATAACTAAATAAACCTACCTAGCCCTGTCCTACCTAGCGAATTTTTATCTTTTATCTTGAAAATGTGCAAAAGTTGGTGAGCCTCAAACCGTCATTACGAAAAAAATAATAATATGCCATGCATTCACATTTTTGTCATGATAGTGATAGAGTTACAGACGAACAGTAGAGTGCAGTACAGAAAAGCTGTCAAAAAAAGTGATAGAACTTTTCTTTTTATGATTGACAGCAGAGTGTGGTCGTATATGGTAAACATGCTAAGTCTGGAAAGGGAACTAGCTCTCAAATTAGGCTGCTGGAACACACTGCTAGGTGCCTATGGCGACAGATTTTTAACTTGAACCCTCAAGTAAAAAATCTGTCGCTAAGCTAGTCAGCCAAAGCCAAACACTAGAAAGTGTCCTACCACCCAAGGGCGTAGCTATGATAAGGGCAATTGGGGGCGCAAAATTACGTTATTTAAAATTATTTACGCTTGATTGGGAAGCTCTTTGAACGAGCGCTTACCCATACTCTCCTAGAGTGGGCACCTGCCCCCCCCCCCCTGCCCGTACCGGGCCACGCCCTTGCTACCACCATACTATGGTTTCCTCACGATGTATTCCTTCACGGGCACTTCATTAAAATTTGTTTAAGTTAAAAAAAAAATAACCATTCTAATTATTGTATTTTTTTGCCACAAATAAATGATGTCTATGTCTATGTCATCAACTTCGTTTAAAAATCTAAAAAAAAGCCATTAAATAAAGGTTACAGGCAAGTGTCTGCAAAATTAAAACTTTCCGTCTGGACCGTATAGACTACAATCTATATGACTATACTATATGACTAATACTATATGACTACAATCAAGGCTCCAAGTAATCTTTCGACAGCATAAATGTTTCTCAGTTCTGCTTCAATATCTCCAAAGTACAGTCAACCAGTTGTTTTCGCCATTGGTATAGTAATAATAACCGTACAACTGCAATTAATTTGCAAGTGTCCGATAACCTTGCGTGCGCGCAGCATGCCTAAGCAGGAGTCGACCTTTGTCAATCGATAAGATAAGCCAGCGATTTAGGACGCATGACGAAAACAAAAACTGAAATAAATTATCTTTTAAAAAACCGACTTCAATAAACCTCAAAACAAGCATTTTAAGTTAATATGCCGTTACAAACAACAAATAGTATATTATATAATTAGTGATAAACGACGGATTTAAAGCGAGGGCCATAGATGAATCACGAGCAAGTGAAGGATTCTAACGACTGAAACACGGCCATAGGGAATGATTCATGGTGATTGAATCACGTGGGTAGCGATTGATTCAAGTGTTAGGATCCGAATGACGCGAGTGATTCATGGCCCTCGATTTAAATCCGTTGTATTCAAGAGTTGCATACAATACTTTATACCATAACTACGAGAAAAAGAAAGATTTAAAGTGTTTGTATCGAGTATATTTTGCGCAAGGAGGTTGTGTAGCATTGAGTTGGAGGTCGAATATATTGGCGTGTTCTTAACTCAAACACCAAGTGAATAAAATAAGCTTTTTAAAAGGGGAATAACATAAATAATTATTTTACACGGATTTTAAAGTCAACCATACAGATGGCATGCTGTGGGATTACATAGGAAACACCTTACCCGCAAAAAATATAAGTTTGGATTTATTTTTATGATCAGAATTGAATCTGTCCCAGTAGATCGGGCCAAGCAAGAATTTTCTCAGTTTATTTACTAAGCTGGCCACCTTCGACCGACGATCTGATGGTCAACAGAGCTTGGGAATGAGGACACAGCAGTACGCTCTGACTCAGAAGTCCTTATAATTATTACTAAATTCAACAGCTGCACAATTGCAGTCTTGTAGATAAATTCAGAAAGCCTTCTTAAACTAGCCATGAAGGCAAATAACCAACTCAAGGGTGACCTCAGTCACTCTCAATTCACTTGCCCCCTTATTAATAAACGTGGAGTAGTCTTGGAATAGTTACGCCGTGTTTTGTCTTCTTCACTCTTTAACATTTTGAACTCGATCGAAAAAGACAAACGACGGAGTAACTATTCCAAGGCTACTTCACGTTTTTTAATAAGGGGGTTGTACTTAGTTTATTAGGTATTTACCTATACCGTTATTTTTAATTCCATCTAAGCAATGGTTTTGTGATTAGATGAAGATGATAATTTTACGAGCTTTTATTTAACTTGCGATGCTTGTTAGTTTGTTTAGGTCAAATATTGCAAGCTGAATTAGAACCAGTTGGTCCTAATCGATTTTGCTGAATTTGTGCATACACCTTTAGTTCTGGTGATAATACAATATGCAATACCCAAAATTATAATATTTATTTTTTGTTTGTACCTAGGGCAAACGTTCATGTGATGTGATAGTATCTATTTAATGGTATCATTAAAAGTGTTTAAGCATCCCCCGTCGATTTCTGTTACGTTCATCCAATGGTTGCCTGGAAGAGATCGCTTTTAGCGATAAGGCACAAGTGGCGGCACTTGTGGCACTAGCTCGTAAGTGTTTTCTATCGTGTTGTAATTTTTATTTCTGGTGTACACAATAAAGAGTTTCTATCTATCTATCTATCTATGAATATTAAAAATATGTATTTATATATCAGTCTCTGGCAGCCATAGTCCAAGCTTTGCTTATAGTTTGGGTATGACCGTGTATGCAAAAACGACCGGAATATTAATTTTTAGTCAAAATGTACGCAAAAATAAAAATTAAAACATTGAAATAAAAATAAAAAGCATTATTCAAAAGTTTGTTTTAAAAAAATATTTTACCACTGCAATAATAAATTGTCAAACATACGTAGATACAAGATGCAATTAGATTTTAGAGGAAAACACCGGCCTAAAAACTAAATCACTGTTCTGGAAGCGGATATGTGACCACGAAACGCGGCAATTCGTCTTGTTTTCAATTTTGGACGCAGGAACCGGAATCATAGACAGTCGGGGATATATTCTATTGCGTCGCATCGACATCGCGACGCTAAATGTGGCACTTCTGGTCAGTAGTGATCATCGTCAGCCTATACTAAAGCACTGTATAAAACTACCACGATTTTTTACTACAGTTATTAACGGAATATTTGCCGTGATAAGGTTGTGGATGGAGTTCCCGCTATTTCGGCGCAGTTTACATATCACATGTTATCGGAAAGACTGAAAAATGCATAATACTGCAGCTGATACTAGTCCACTGCTAGACATAGGCCTCTTCCGAGGCACGCCACTCAGCCCGATCTTTGGCTTTTCTGTTCCAGCCACTGCCAGCCGTCTTAGGTATATCGTCTCTCCAACGAGTCTCATGGTGTCCTACGTAGGATTGCCGATTCGTGGTGTCGACTCAAACACATCTACCCCAACGTTCCCAACGGTTATTAGTTCTGCGACAGATATAAATGTAGTGTACCTATAATGAAAAAAGCTATACAGCTATACTTATTAGTAGTGCAACTTTGTAGTGCTGTGAAAACAAAGTTAAACTACACTATTGGTAAAAAAATCCGATAAAAATAGGTAGTTAAAAAAGAAATGTTAATAATGATTAGTGCGACGATACTTGAAGTGTTTTAAACTGGTAATTGTATTAAGCGCATAATCGATTCATGATTATAAATTTTATTTATCCTACCCGAATATCAAATCTCTAATAAAGTCTTTATTTCATTTTAAATTTTAAATCAACGATCTTCTTCAAAAGTAAGTAAGTAACAAATCTGTATTAGGTTAGGTTAGATGCCGCAAGTTCCCCTACTTTGCGTGTCTGTTTTCAATTTTAAGTTGGATCAGTGCTCCAACTTAAATCAGTTCAATCTCCGTTGTCATGACAGTAGCACATGTCAATACAAATATTTCAAATTGCGCCATAGTAAACTGTGCAACCCCTTCGAAAGTAGTTGGACGTGCGTATGAAGCTAAACCACTAAATTATTTTCGCTCAAAAAATGCAGCACGCTGAGTTTTCACAAGTTACAATTTGACGTGATTGCGGCTGATCTGTGTGATAGATCTGTGAAATGTCTCCGTAAACTACTATCTCTACTCAAACATAACCAAATGTTTGCTTATTGACCTCAGAGTCATACTCCGAGCTATGCAAATAAGGAACAATTGGGTCGTCTTCCTACGCATAAATATCTTACTAATTCATATGATGGGAGCTGTGGGCAACGCATAACAAATCTCTAGCGGATTATTTCAAATCATATTTGAGCGTTACTCAGCGTAGAGTACTACCAAGAGAGTCATAGTTGGAACATGTCAGAGTCATATTCATTACCTGTGTAATGTATAGGACCTTAATTGTAGATCGCAAAAAAAGCAACAAAAAAGTATCGCATAAAATTTTTCTAATCTCAACGGAGAACCGAGTTATGATGAAAAAACTTAATTAAATAAAATTTAACCCGTTTTTCAAGATGGCGGAAATTGCACAAGGTATTTTGGTCGACAATTTGTAGTTAAGCTTTTCTAGGCCCCACGACATATCCAAAATTTGGCTTTCTCGGTATTTTTGCATTTCCAAATGTATATAATGACTGGACTATCATGGTAATACCAAGTTTTAGATAATAATTACCTATCTTTATAATTTTTTGGAAATAGGTGATTGAAATTTGGCTCTCAATCATAGTAAACCATATCTTTAACTGTAGATAAATGTACAATGTCTTGTAAAATCAGTTCCGATAACATCAATTTATAAGATGGACATATTATTCAAAGATAAACATTCTGATAAGTAGGTACGAGTATCGTCAACTTCTGTTACTGGGTCAGACAAAACGTACAGAGCAAAATATTGAATTATAGCAATACACATTTCTTATTTCTTCTTTTGGAAAAATATCAAAATGTTACTGGCTGTTTTTTTTGTAGGTATTACATAAACAATGGTTTGAGTTTTTGGCGCCAACGTGTAAAAAACATGTGGCCTCATTATACTGTTTTCCTAAACTAGAGTATTTTTGAGTTTCGAGTGTTGATGTGCAATAATGATGGAATATGAGATTTTGGTGTTAGTGAACGTAATCAACTGTGGGAAAGTGATATAACGAGGTAAAACATTTCTTTTCGTAATTCTTCCAGAACTCCATAGAAGCATCTAGTAAAGACTCTACCATTTTACTAGGGCATGACTTTGACTGTGACTACGACTTGTTTGTTATAAAACGTAAACGTACCGTAAACGTCTGTTTACGTCTGTAAACGTCCTTGGTTCTTATTTAATGACATTAATTATCAGTTAAATATTTTTCTTATTTTATTTTCGCTTAAGTATCATAATATTGTGTAACATTGTCTCATTGGTGTAATTGACGCAAGCCGCACTAATTAAATAAACAAATACAACAAATACATATTGGCGATATCTAAAATAGCTGAAACATTTTTCGACACTCGACACTAGCAAATGCACTAGATGAGGGAAGTCAAAAAAAAAAAGTTTTTTCTGAGTAATGCAAAAAAAAATCCTAGTAATCTTCCAACTTATGTCGTTTGAGTGTCCCCACCCGTTGCTAAGTCGTTTCTAACATTCTCTATTTTTGTCGCAGCCGTTGCTTTGTTTTTCAACAGTTACAGATAGGAATCTGGGTCTGTATCATTTATTGAGCTCGTGATAGTAGAGTCATACTGTCGATGGAATTAGAAACAAACTGCTACAATACTCGTGCTAGACACGAATGCTTCGTGAAAATCTGTCCAAGGTAAGAGATAATAAGAAAGCGCTAGAATCAACCTGGCGAAGATATTTGAATATTACCTAGTGAAGATATTTCAGGCTGAACCAAAGTCCAAACTCTTAATTCTGTATTATATTATAAACGCGCATGCTATGTTCAATAACTGTGCTTTAATCAAAAACTGAAAACATAAAAGCGAACGTTGACAAAGAGTCTTATATAAACTTGACATTGGCATATGCACGTCGCATGCATTCAGTGAGGAGCTGCCAAATTCTCCTGAGGCACTGACCTCTAATTATTAACATCTAACACAATTTATCTGGCATTTGTCAGCCAACACTTATAAAAAAAAATATATTAATATATTAACTGCTTGTTTCCTGGAAGAGTATCCTTTCGTTTATTTATTTTACGCAAATAAAGAGAATCTGACAGAATACTGTGCGAATCTACTACCCACCCAAATTTTCTTTACTATTAAAAAGAACTGAAATTTATAATAATTTCGTGTATATTTCCGCATTGTTCTTGACGCGATATTGAAGCGGAAATACACTAGAGATTCGTATAAAACGCAATTGCGAATAATTTTCGCAAAGTAACGGTACTGTCAAACGAAGATAACAGGCAAACAATCTATAAAAAATTTAATGCTAACGATATTACGAGCATGTCATAAGTAATTTGCCGGGGCCTGAGTTTTATTGAATATGTTGATATCCTATGCCCCATGTATAACAAATATTATACATACAGGAGATATATAGGTGATTTAAAAATAACCCTGTATAAAATGAAAAAAACAATGCATACTACTTCCTAGCTAGCTACTTTTGGCGTAGCCCAGTGTGTTGGAACTCATCATAACACAATCACATTTTCATTTGAATGAGTATGCTGCATCACAATGAAACATTACAACACCAATAGCGTGCAATGCGTACAACTTCAATTACTTATTTTCTTTTCAATTGTACCTCGAGCTAATCAATGTACGCATTTTGTATAGAATACTGTTCATAATCAACATTAGGACTCTTTAAATAAATAATCATTAAGTAACTATATTAAAATAAAGTGCACATTTGCGGTAATATATTTTGATATAACTTGCGGAAGAATTTCTAGGCTGATGATATCCAAAATAAATAGGACTATGTATAAGTTACTTTGGTACATGTAGTCATAAGAAAAGTGAACTGTCGATCGTTATCAATTAAAGTTTTTGGAAGGCTCATGTTTTTTTGTCTCGGATTGAACAATGGTCTTTATTATGTTTTCAGAAGAAAAGTATCGAATCATTTATCTGGCCGCGTTTCCTCTGTTATCGCTATTTTTGTGTCAGTCAGAGGGCGAGAGTAGACGAGGACAGACGTCCGCGCGACGCGCTTTTCAATATTATAGTTTCAATACGAACTTGAGGACTTAAACGTGATCTTGAATTAAAGTGACCACAACATTACTAAAGCACCTGTTGGATTTAATTAACAGCCATTTCTTTACTAGTTACGGTAAGTATCTAACCTGAAATGCAATGTGTCGTGTTTTTCTTTCATTCTTTTACAGCGTCTTATGTTTTATTTTTGCACAAGGTGAACTATTTTATAACTTCAGTGTTTACGCTTTGTTTGGTTGAGCTGTAAATATTGCCATGCGTGGAATAAATGACATAGTTGTCGGAAAACCAGGTAGTCCACACGGCGCCTATTCTTAGCACGGGTGCTTTGACATTCAATTTCATAAACAATGAAGCTGACCTTCCTGAATAAAATGAAAACAAAGAAATAAGAGCATCTCGTTTTTACTACTATATTAATATAAGTAAGTATATATCATGCTTTTATAAAGTGTATTTATATATACAACTAGCGGTCCGCCCCAGCTTCGTACGGGTATCCCGGGGATAGTGTAGCTTCCCAACAGTGAAAGAATTTTTGAAATCAGTTCAGTAGTTTCGGAGCCTATTCTATGCAAACAAACAATCAAATCGTTCCTCTTTATAATATTAGTTTAGACAAGCTGACCCGACAGACGTCCTGTCTAGAACTGTTAAACGCGAGAAGTTAAAATCGTCGCTAAATTTTCTGAAATTTTTGAATCTTCTAAAAAGTACTAGAAAACTTTTAAAAAAGATGAATGTAATCGGTAAAGTCGTTCTCAAGTTATGGCGTGACCACAGACATATATCCAAGTAGAGGCCACAAGTCGACCTACCTTGCAAGTCATATTTCCAATACAATTATGACAAATAGTCGTAATTGAGTTTGGCTAAAATCAGTCTGCTCAATCGGTGCAGCTACTGCACGTGTCAGTTTAAAACGAAAATGGGTAATTGCTTAACACTGAGTTAAGAATACCACAAATGGAGTTGGCCGACAGAATAAGGACATTTCTTTTCACAGGTAAGTACGTAAAATTTTACACGCTCAGTTTTCATACAGTTTGGACTGCTTGTGAAGTCTACTTAGATATAAGTCTGTGGGATTGACCTAGGAAAATAGAGATTTATTTATCATGTATTCATTTATTTATCATTTATATGATTATTTACGGGATACTTACCGTGGTAAGGTTTTGGAATGAGCTCCCGATATTTCGGCGCAGTTACATGCACCATGTTCACGGGAAGACTGAAAAATGATATTCGACCAACCACCCGCATTCTTCAGTCTTCCCGTGAACATGGCGCATGTAACTGCGCCGAAATATCGGGGGCTCATTCCACAACCTTACCACGGTAAGGTACCACCTACATATGCCGTAAATAATCATCTAACTTTAGTGAACAACCGTGATAGTTTGAAAAGGTGTTTTGAAAAAGCTACAAGGAAGAAAAAATTAAATCCTCTATCTTGTGTATCTATTAAAAAAAATAAACAGCTACGAGTGGGTTTCGTAATATTTACTTACATGTACTAACCTCAATAGTATTTATATTTCGTTTATTGCGAATACATATTAGATAAAAATTTACTTTGACATATCTACTTAAAGCAAGTCTAAGAAAATTTTAATTTATTATTCAAGTACTCGTCAACATCGTACCTAATACGCCTTGTAGTGTTTAACACATACTAATTTCCAACAGCCAACGAATGTATTATGATTTGCAGCGTATAGTTAATTAAATATCAGTCAGTTACCTTATTTATGATAAAGGCGAGTAACAAATACGAGTTCTGTTAGTTCCAGTAACCTTTGATATACCTTCGGTCCAAATCTAAGTAACAAGCAAACACAATACATTTTAATGTACCTAAATGCACACAATTGTGCTTGTGCGGAGCAAAACAATGGAGCGTATTGTTACTTTCGCGAGTATCTATTTACTTACTTAATATTTCATTCTAAAACTGCAATGTTGCATTTTCAAATTACAAGAAAACAATATTATGCTGCGTGTATCAAAATCCATCTTCGCAGAGCAAGCTTTTTAATAGACTGTAATTGTTATTTAATCAATGGCAGGGGAATTCGGCATGTTGTGATTCATGAATTGTCTGTAAACAATTTTAATGTTGGTCGTTAAAGACCTATTAAAGCAAGTGAGCAGTAGATTGTTTTTACTACTCGAGTTCATTATAATCAGCTTATGTATATTAATGCCTACGGCTGGACCCTCTCTCAAAGAATGCCACATAACCCTTGTAGTACTCGAGTTAGGTGTCTAGTTTGATAATATTATATAGTTTGGATCTGTTTTAAACTCGAGCTAGTACCGAAAAATGTCTGCCAAAAACAGAAGGGGGCGAGGTAAACACGTATTGCACACACTGACATATTCTTACTAGTGCTACAAACGCACACTTCAATATTGAGCAGCACACAATTGCAAACGATATGCTCCAAATGTAATAAAATGGACGACCAAAGTAGGGCGTAAGTGCTAAAGGAGAACTGAAGGCTTAACGCTTCCATTTATTCATTTTACATACATCCTAGGTACATCGACCAAAAGCTTGATAAAAGGAAATATGATGCCAAATATCAAAGAATTTGATTAAACTACTTAAAGTTATATGATTATTTACGGGATATTTACCGTGGTAAGGTTGTGAAATGATAAACATCCCGTAAATAATTATATAACTTTAGTGAACAACCGCGATATATAGTTTAAAACAGTGTTAAACTATTTAAAGTCCAGCAGCGTCTATTATATAGAAACTAGCTTGGTAATTTTATTACCGCATCTTCAGTATTATATGAACGTCTTATAAATAATATTACGAAAAGAAAACGTAACATAAATTAAGTAACAAATACTTTATCATTAGTATTTGTAAAACAATGACATACGACGGGCGCCGAGTTAATGACCCACTATAAGTGCAGTGACAACAAACAGCGGCAATTTATAGGCAATCGACTCGCTTAAGACACTACATACCTATATACACGATAATATATCTACTAGTTATATATACAGGGTTATAAGGAAAGGGTATGCTAAGCCGATAGGGGTTCGTTATACTCATCATTATGAACAACTTTTACTATAGGTAGGACCAAACTTGAAATCGCGAAAAAAAAAAGCAGCTGTTTCATATATCTTTCCGAGTGTCAATGACGGTTTTCTATGGAACAGCTGATATTTTTGTCGCGATTTTAGGGTTGGTCCCATAGTACAAGTTTTTCATAATTATGGGCACAATGAACTACTTTCGGCTTAGCATACCCTTTCCTTATAACCCTGTATATACACTTATAAACATATTATTGACAGCGTGTTTTGCAACTCCTGCACATGCATCTTTGATTACTAATAATTGCAAATTTGATATAGACGCTCACTGCTCATGGGATTTTATGCCAAATACTTTATGTATTTTTAAACATTACTGCGCACCGCCCGAATCTACGTAATTTGAATATAACTAGACTATTTGATTGCCTCTTAATCAAATATGATATCTTTCTAACGAAGTTTAGTAAATGGGACATTCTAAGTAAACCTATTTTTCCTCGTATTCTTAATAACTACTTAGTAAGTTTTTTAAAACTTGTTGATTTTTGTTCAACCAACGAGTTAAACCAAATTGATGAGTCCAGCCGATATGCGGTAAATTCTAGATAAAACAGGCATAGCTCTGTCTAATCTGAATTTGTATAACGTCTAGCCCACATACTATTACAGGGCAGCCAGTCACCAACTTGTCCTATATTACTATTATTATTTTGTATCATTACTATTATATTTATGTAAAGTTCACCATCTGCGTTATTTTCACACGAAGATAAACCTATACTTATGATATATTTATCAGTTCAGCGATGATAAGGAAAGGTGATCGCTACGCAAATGCAGTATCCTTAGCAACAACTGAGTCGATATAATTTTTATTTTGTTACACTGTTGGACGTCCCTGTTCTTTTGTCACAAATTAAGCATTTCGCGATTATAAGTCATAATACTTTGAAATTAAACACTTTTGGCTACCTATGACCACGGACACCGTAAAGTGTTCGAAACGTCAGGAAAAATGGCGGCAAAAAAGGGGTGTTCATATTTTTTACGTGTGTATTTATGTGTCTGTCTGTGGCATCGTAGCATTCGTAGCTCCTAAACGGCTGAACCTTTTTTTTTTGTTTGTTTTAAAGGTGACTTTATCGGGGTTGTTCTTAGCTATGATTCATGAAGATCAGTTCAGTCATTCGAAGATAATCAGTTCTTTCATCGGGGTTTCTTAAAATTTTACATTATATACTTGTGTTACTAGGTATAATATTATAATCCATGATAGTAGATGCCCCAATAACTATAAAGGTAACAATACAATTCTTAAACGCGTGGATTTAGCTAACTCTGACGGATAAATAGATATTTGGATTGCTGTTGCAATCTGTGGTACACTTTTTTAATGGACTTCATTTTTTTTTATTTTTTTTTTATTTTTTTTAAACAAATGGATTAGTTTTGATCAAAGATCAGTAAAAACGGATTATGATCGTTTATTGGGACTGACCGTTATAGATTTTATGAAATGGATAATATCACTATTTTGCTAAGAAAACAGATATCATAACAGACTAGCCAAACCAATATTTATATTATAGTATAAAAACCAATATTTTACTGTCGTTGCAGACTTCACCAGATTCTGCCGTTATCATTTAGGTGCTCCAAACAGCCAAATCATTTATATATTTATATATACATAATACTCGTAATTAGTTTTTTTTTTTTTTTTAACTTTATAAAAGCAACATTTTTTTATTTTTCTCAGCAAACCCTTTTACTTGACACCCATATCACGGGGATGCATTAAAAAATACTGGTTCGCCATCTTTGGGTGTCCGCCATATTGGATTTAAAATGACGTCATTTAGTTAACTATGCGTTTTCATCTAAACTAAACGTGTAAACGTGCAAAATTTCTGCTCAATCAGTTGGGGATAACAGGTTTAAATTTTAATTGCAAGATTTGTCCCACACCTACAATACCTACATACATACATGTCATACATATATACTAACTAACAGGGCAAGTTAAATAAAAGCTTGTAAAAACAGAAACAGTACAACCGTAGAAATATATACACACCAAACAATCTGTTTATGATATAGAGATATGATATATACTAATGCTACAGCGCTGTTTATATATACCAATTCTCAAGCAAATATCGTATCGTTTAGTAAATAATTTCACGTTAACAGCACATTATTTACAACTAGCTTATGTTTGCCTTGATTCAAGCTAAACATCATTGTAATATGTAACATCCTATCAAATGTCTGATGTAATTCATATCATAGAGTCGGGACGCGATGGACGACCTATTATATCAGAAGATAAGACCCCGAAGACACGGTCGTGACACTTTAAGTCAAACTTCTATCACAATATAAATAGACACTCATTTAATATATTTATTCAATATAAAAAAAGTTAAGTAATAATAATATTTTTATAGTAATAGACAGGATAAGGCAGTTGCCGTTCCTCATCCTAAAGAGATGTTCTCTTATCCCTAGCTAGTTGTTCACCTCAATAGCCCAGTTTTTTTAAATCCTTTAATGTACAATAGTTTCATATTCCATTTTATACACACCCCATAATTGTATTTTATACTCAACAGGGCCACCAATGCCTCTAAGGTCCGGGCTAGACCCGTGAATAAGTTTAAATAAAGAGGAATATATTTTTTATATCTTGTGGTAATCTGTACCTACTTTTAACACTAATTGTACTTTACATGTCTTTGGTGCATATACCAAAGCAACCTACTTCGAAGGTAGATAAGTTAGCAAATATGTAGGTACCACAGATAGGTACCGTCGTTGAGCTGACCCCGCAGGTCCGGTTCGAGCGGATCCAGTTGACGTAAGCGCCCTACCTACAAGCCAATGCAAAGTTAAATACCTAAGTTTTAGGTCATAATATCCGGTGGAGCAATAGGACAATTTTTTTAAAGTACCGTAGCCTCACTCGCCCTGACTATTTCGAATTAATTCCAGGGGCCTTACGGCTTACTTTTAACGCGGGCTCGAATTAGCGCAGAAACAGCACAATTCAGAAAATCACGCGAACGTGAACATTGACGCGCCGAGATACGGTTTACGGTCGCACAACTTTTCTCACCACCTAAACAGAATCGCTTAAAACAGCTAGCCGTAAGGGCCCTGTACGCCATTGCAAATTAGTAAATAATATATACTACTTAATTTACTACTATACTATAATATACTACTTAATTTGAAATAACAAAGTGCCAGTTTAGTTCTTTCTATGACTGAACATGCCATCATAATGCCAAAACCATAACCGTCTTACCACAAAAGATTTAAGAACGCTTTAGACATGTGTTTAGCAATTGTTACACTGCGAAAAATATGCTAAACACTTGTCTAAAGCGTGCTTAAATCTTTTGTGGTAAGACGGTAGATGTTTTAAAATGATTGAGAAACGTGACCAACGTGTTTTTTTTGAGCATAGACATAGTTGGAGTGATGGATAGTGACATAGGATACTGTTTATTCCGGAAAAATTTACGTACAGTTCCTGAGGAAATCCATGCAGGTGAAACCGCGGGGCGCAGCTAGTACCATTATAAAATAAGAGTGGTATCTACTTTAATGCAATGCAGGTGTGTTCATATTGTAATAGATAAATTAAGAGGTCTTTATTGCTTCAATAAAAGACTGATTGTCATACAAGAATGTAAGACATAGTAAGAAAATAGTAGGTCGCATTAGTGTGGCTGCCTTAGTGGTTTACTAAATAGGTTTTGTTACCATTAAATAAATACTTAGGTTTTGTTACCATTATACTATAAAATGTGCACGGAGTGCTACTTATGTACCCAAAACTATGTGTTGATTATTTGTCTACGAATTCAAATGTTATGTTCCTACATAAGAAAATGAAACATTTTTTTTTACAAAAACGTCAACAGACAATTATTTATTTGTGGAAAAAATGCAAAAAGAGTACATCACACATGTATACACTTATACATTTTTTCCCCCCCACAAACCAGCTCCAACTCAGCATAATGCTGGCTGCGAACAACCAGCGCTGGTCTTCCACTACTGGCTGTGACATCACCCACAGACACCACACGGCACACGAAAGAAATAAACAAATACATAGAAGCAACATATTAACATTAAATAAATAATTCAGACCAATTAAGATACATTCTAACACATAACACAACAAACAATAGGTATATACATACATTATCAACAAATCACTTGTCCTTACGATATCGACACAATCTACAACGCGTGATATCACCGATCGATCTTATTCATTTTCTACACACTACAAGGGTCTAGGGAAATTATCCACAAAATATATTTAGTCGTGAATACACTTTTGAGGTAATTACCTCATTTACGGATTTTGTTTTCTTATGCAAAACCTACGTGCGTTGGATCTCATGCAATAAGTATCATGTTTTTCTTTTGTTTCAGCTGGAGCCTTGTTTGCGCAGAAGATGCTTCGTATATTACGAAAAACTTATATATTCAACACAGAAGTCTTAAATCGCAGATAGGTTTCAAGATAATGGTCTACGACCAAAGATAACAACTCCCATATAAATAGTCCTTCCCTCAAATTTCTTCCGCATTGCATTTCCAAATTTTATAGTAATAAGTATCTAACTTATTGTAAAACAGTGCCTCTATACACAAAGGAAGTGATCAATAAGAAACAAATAACATATCTTAACGACAATATACGGAGTAAGCATTATATTTAGTATAGATACCACAGAAAAGGGAAACAAAGGGTGATATTAAAGTACTTCTGAGATAATTTAAGATTTAATTAAAAACCGGAAGAGTGCCAAAGGTGTTGAAGAAGATGTCCAACGGAGTTTTGAAGAGTTCAAAAAATGGGAAGGCGGAGAATGGCACGTATGTACCGGATTCCCCGGGAGCGTCCGTAAGCCTCGCGCCGCCGCCCGATGGGGGCTGGGGCTGGGTGGTGGTTTTCGCATCCTTCATGGTTCACATCATCAGTAAGTACCCAATACTGGTTAACTTTCCTATGTAAAATTACCTCCTCTTGACTTTGTTATGAAAACCTCACAAACATAACTAAGCCGAACGATACGTTTGCATTTAAACAGATGCTAAACAAATTTTAGAAACAAATCAACTATTCAGACAAACTCAACTATTGTAAAGATGTTTCTTTACAAAAGTTGAGTTTATTTAGCTGCAAATCAAAAATACGCGCCCAATGTGTAGAGACATTTCTTTAAATTAAACTATATTGTTAGATAACAAAATCTGATAACCGTCTTAGCTTTGTAACTTATTCTCGTGATAGACAAGGTGGAACTTTTATACTCATGCCACATACGCTTATGAACTTACGTGATTTATATAGTTATAAAATTAATAGTCCATCCAATGAATATCAGTATTGATATTATTTTTTGTAGTTTTAGGTTTTAATTCATGTTTTTACCTAATCGTTGCATTTGCATATATTTTTTTTATAAAGCCTAATCATTTCGGGATGTATATAAACAAAATGTAAGACAATCAGGAGGTACACTGCTTTTTATTTGACGTCATGATCAAGCTTCATAGTTTGTTAACAGAAAGTGTAGTATCTAATAGAAAAAAAATATACAACATTTTAACATTAAGTATGTTTGTCAGTGTCAAATATTTGGCTACGCTCCTCACAGATCTCTGTGGCTACGCTAGATGGAGCGAAGAAGGAATGAAGTCATCTTAATTTGTTATTACTTGTACATCAAATACGTAAAATGAAACTATTTTAATTTCATTGTTGCATCGTGCAAATAATGCCAACAACTTTGGTCTTGAATTTTAAATATAGAGATCTAAAAGTGTAATATAGAAGTTCAGTTTTGCTTGCATGCCATGCAGCACTACTGACGATTTATCAGCCGCCCGATAACCTCTGATATAGCCTGTCCGTCTACATTATAAGCCTTATAAATTATGACAACAACGATAATAGCACTAAAATAGATACAACTGATAGAGCCTGGTAAAATTTAGATTATATCGTATAAAAAAACAGACAAACTTAGGTAAGTAAATAAGGCATCCAAAATGGTCCATTGCGTACCAACAAAGTACTTACAAAGGAAAGCTACGAAGGAAAAATGAGATCCTTTGGATAAGATAAGACAAATACTACAGAGCAAACACCTACAATTACATTATTTTAGCTTCTTTGACTTTCGTGATGACTTCAAATGAAAAATTTCTAGCTATTTACACCGAAAAAGAATTTCATTACACGCATGACGAATTGACTTTAATGGTTAAACATGTTTATCGGCCTCACCTTAATTTTTGTCTCGAAAAATTAATCTTAAAAATGAAGCACGACCGTTTGAAGGAATATAAGAACTTTTCAGTAGATCTGATATTCTTAGCAATTACGATCAGCAAAATTATTTACATGATAACCATTAATTAAAGTTTGATTTAGCGAACTCGCCCAGAAACATCTAAAACATCACAAAGTTATCTCAGTAAACAAACCCTTGAAACTAAATGGTAAACATCAACTAAAGTAGCAAAGTTAAGTTTCAAACAAATCTGCTGGGACTGGTCGTTACTTGATCCCTTTGCTGTCCCGCCCATGTTTACCGGGTATTCTTTCTGTTGTCTCCAGCAACATACATTTATTTCCATATTACTCATACGCGCTTAGGTTTTCATGTAGCAAATAAACGGCTGTCTGGTGCGAATGTAAACTCTTTTATCGTTGTTTTCTCAGTGTTTTAAACAAACCATTGCATAGTATTTGCTTTACCGATAACATTTCAGTACGTAAGTACTTATGTTGATGATCTGCATATTCATTTTAAAGTGTTGTATTTTAAAATTAGCTAAACTGTCTAAATTAAAGTTAAGTAAGCATTCTCAACTCTAGTCTTGTTTATCACTGAGAAGAAAGTTAACATCATGCATTAAATATGTGAGAACCACAGAAAAGTTTTTTTTTTTTAAAACGCCTATATAATTTGGATTTTAAAATTTACCCGTCCATGTGCTTTCACACAGCACAGATTAACCTATAGATTTAGTAATTATCCAAAAAAAATACGAGGTCTGTGGACTAACCACAGCTCCAGAGTAATCCTCTAATTGAATAAATGATTCTTGGAATCACTCATGCCTGGGATAAGTGTCATAACACTGGTAATCGGTGAACCTCGCGTGAGAGGGAAACGACGGTTTCTGACGGGTCTACGTCATGTCCGGTCAAGGTAATGTGTCCCATAACACATCGGATGAGCAACGCTTTATTAACCGTCCCTCATTTTCAGGAAGTCTTCTCACTCGTATGAATATGATTAAGAACACGTAAGATCGTAGCTATAATATATGGATCTCTGGACGTTTTTTCCCCAAATATTAAAGAGCATTAAATAATTTGCAGTTTCCAAAAGTGTTTCTTTATAATAAAGAACATTATGAAGTTTGAAATTCCGATGGTACCGTAAAGCTGATGCATAAAACAGTACGATGTGGTATGGCTAATCATAAATTAAATAGGTACAGCAGATAATATAATAAAAGGCATGCGATGGCGCCACATTGTAGTTGTCTCCTAATCTCCTGAGCTCAATTCAATAACGAAAACTTAAATAACGGTAAAGCAAATCATCTCAGAGAAATCTTCCATTTGCGAGTGTTTCTCAACTAAGACTTGCTTGGCATAGGATAGTATACTTAGCCTATGCATAGGATAGAAAAAATTTAGATGGCAAATACATTAATTTTTTTTGGTAAAAAAAGGGTTGTCCAAACGCCTCGTAGACGGACGGGTGACAAAGAGCTTTGTGGTAAAAGTTTTTTTGGAACCTTAACATGCAGACAGCGACCTTAATGCATTTTTTTATTTGTAGTTTTAGAACGTTATTTAGATTTAATTCTGCTATGTATTTATTTTGTTAGTTTATAATTGTTTTTAGTATCACTAACTGCTAGGTATTTTTATTTATGTTATGTTTAGGTTGATCATGAAACGATCTACGTATGTTTATTTAGTTTTAATAGTAGTTAAACGACACCGTTTTAACTAAACAATTTAAACCTAAATTAGTTGGGTTTTTTCTGAGAGCTGCATGGTATACGTTGTGAAACCTTCTAGCATCCTGTGAATCAGCAGTGCAAGTACCGTTCTTTATTGATCGTCAAATTCGATAAAACGCCATAGAATCGATCATAGCGAGTACTGTCAAATTTGACGTTCGATAAAGAACGGTACTTGCACTGCAGGCTCGGACCACACACTATTGCAGCATCCACTTACCAGAGGTCACCAACTTAGTACTTCGTTATACATTTTAACACTGTACTATTTCACCGCACTACATAATACTAAATACAAAAATAAGCAAGTATTTAGTATGTGTATCAAAATATAACTGGAAACTTGCCAAATGGTCTTAAATTGTGTATGGTGACGCCCACTTATCGGCATTATTAATAATAATAAAACCAATACGTGGCCACCAAGATAACTAAGAACAAATCACACCCAGAGTCATTGATAACTCTTTGCTAATTGCTTATATTTACAAGAACACGGATACGTTTTATAGCATAATAAAGATAAATGCTTCATGATAATTTGTTCCTAAATCATAAAACATAAATTTTTTGTTGTTTTTATGGAGTAAGTTTTGATTTCATGACAGAAACTCGTTTTTCAGTAATATTTATATCTTCTATGTTTGTTAATCTGAAATGAACATGAAAGAAAACGCAGAATAAATTGATGGGCCGACTGAAATCAATCACGAAATACATTTTAAACCCCGAATCAGCGTATAAATTACTAAAACGCTTGCCTAATGGCAAATCGATATAGCTATATTGTCTACTAATAGCCCATGAACATACCGAACAAAGATGGTAAGAAAAATGTTAACGACACAGTTAATTGTCTCTTTTCTCGTTATTGCTTCCTCATTATGGTATTCTGCACACATGTCTAAGGATTTCTTGATATAAGAAGAAAATCTGGCATAGATCGGACATTCATCCTGTCTTTCCATCCAAACTTTCGTTTATTATCACACTATTTTTAACCCCCGACTCAAAAAGAGGGGTGTTATAAATTTAACGTGTGTATCTGTGTGTTTGTGTATCTGTGTGTCTGTCTGTGGCATCGTAGCTCCCAAACAGCTGAAACGATTAAGATTTAGTTTTTTCTTTTCTTTGAAAGGTGACTTGATCGAGTCGTGTGTGTTCTTAGCTATGATTCAAGAAAATCTGTCCAGCCATTTGAAGATTATTTAGCTTGGGGTTTTTTCTCCAATTTATACTTTATTTGACAAATACGCATTTAGTCGTCCTTAGCATAATAGCTACATAGTATTGCATGGTATGACTTTACCGTCATCGGGCGTTATCAACGCAGCAGGCATTGGCAGGCGACCTCTGCACTGCGAACTATTTATCAAAACAATATGTTATAGCACAATGACATTGCTATTATTTTAATAACTAGTTACTTACAAATAATTTACTTAATTAATGAATAGTAATAATCATGACGTTCACATTAACTTAAGAGCGTCTTAAGTAGGTAGTTACTAAGAATAAAATATTCCGCTAACTTCTCAGATCTTATAAGACATCAGGCATTTTATTTTTTATTTCTGTTTAAAGAAATAAAAAATAAAATAAAGGTCAAGCAGAAGTACAAATGGGTGTACCTACATACTTAAGTATTCAGTGAAGTATGCACAATCCTGGTTATGTTCGAATTTCCACCCTCCGCTTATGTAAATATGACCTCGAAAATTTTCTTCGAAGATTTTATGGAAATAACTTAGGGCTTTTTGGGTCAGTAAATCAATCTGTCAAGTGACGTGTTCCGGGAAATCTGTTTTGTAGGCACCCGATTCTTGTTGTCTCTCAGGAATTTGGTGACTATGTACTCCACAATAATGATTTCTTAGGTCGACGGGATAGTAACTATTAAAAGTTTAACGTTTAAGTTTAAAGTTTACTTTAAAAGTTTAGTTTACATGACACGGGAATTACTCACGTATGATTAAGCCGGTTATTCTGACTATAGTTTCAACCGCGACTATTTTTATAGAGATCTACTTTCTTTGTTACTTTTTCCGAACTAAACTGCTGAAGCGATTGAATTTTGGCAGGACGATACTAGGTACACTATCCATAAGTGATGGTGAATGGTTACCATCAGGCAGACCGTCTGCTTGTATGCCACGGCAAAAAAAAAAAAAAAAATGGGCATGAAACACTTTTTATTTCAAAACAAAGAAGGAAAACTTGAAAATCGCTGGTTAATCGCAAAAGTCAATAAATTCCAAATATTTTTAAGAGATACTGCAACAGTATTCTGCTGGGTTAGTTCGCGTGACAGAAGCCCATTTGTAAAAGGGGAATTTGTCGACTCACAAAGGTCGAGACCGGGCCTCCCTATAACGCGACCTAACTTTATATATAGATTATGTAGAACTAGCAAATTACACCCTGGAGGAAAATTCCAGACTAAAATATCATTGAAAAAATTCTATGGCAAAGGACTATAGTGACGCTTGCAGACCACTGGCTCAATAAGTTGACGATATCTGATTCATTGCAGTGAACACCCTAAGGTTCAAGGACAAAGTACAATAGCTTTACCAACTCTGTGGGCAAAAAGTAACGGAGGCCTATACTCAGCAGTAGGTTAGTTGTGATGGGTTGGTGGATTAGTTGTAATCAGCATCGGCCCTGGGGTAAAGCTAGAGGAGGGGTTGCTCCTAGGCCAAATGCCAAATACGAACAAAAATTAGCATAAAATTTGATATGGAAATAGTTTACATGCTGCATTAGTACATGGAATAATTTTTATCCCGGAATCGATTCCTGTACAATAGTTTTCAGAAATGAATCGCGCCGCAAGACCATCTCGCTCTCCCCTGATCAAAGAGCAGGGCCGGCGGCGCTGGTTGTAATAGTGTCAAATAAATATATTTTCATTCTTTCTTTACCAACTAATTGACGATGGTGATGATGATGAAGTATATTTATTACATAGCTGCCAAATATTTACGGCATAATTACATGCTTATTTTATTCCAAATTGGTTTGGATTTATTATTTTGGAGATAATATTTTATTCAATAGATAAATATATATTATTAATCTACTGATTATGATGTGATTGCACGGGAGCAATAATGGCATGCGTTGTCGATAATGAATGATGATAGTAATTTATTGCATAATCTGATAACAAATGTGTAAATACGATAAGGTACAGTGGATTATTGTGATTTTTATTATACCTACAGATAGGCAATGAAAACACATAACTAAACTTTGTGCAACTATAGGTCTTGACTAATTATGTATCCACTATTATTGCACATAAAAATACACAAGTTTAAAGATCATAAAAAAACTAAAGGGTAGGTAGGTACTAAAGTGTTTATAGTTAGGCACAGCATAATGTAGTAAATAATATAGCAATTATATACACCTATAATAGTTATATAGATAAATTCTTTCACATATTGTGAATATTTTGATCAAAAACAGAATTACCATATGCCACTGCACACATTGGGACAAAACCAAAATAACCACACATTTCAAAATCAGTCAAGCCGTTTAGGCTACTGGAGAACTTGATACAAATAAGTAGAAAAACACATAGTCACATAACATCCGAAAAACCTCACTCTCCTTCACTTTCTCTGGGCAGTGGAGTAAAAACATATTTACGAGATTACATTTTCTATTATTTTAAAACTAAAGAAAATCCGAAATCAATTCATTATTATATTAGGTATTATATTGGTAAGTCCATAATTTGTACTTATCTGTGCCGTTTGTCTTCTTTTCAATAATGATTAGATAATATCCATTCATTACCTACCTACATAAAATCCATGGATCGTTTTCTGCTTAGCAATATTACCTATAACGGTACGATAAGCCACGCCCGTCGGATGGACCTATCCTATCATCAATCAAAATAAGAGATTGATTCCGTGCAACATTATTTACATTTACATACAGCCTATCAATTGCCCAAAGTTTTACTTGCGTGGAAAATTTGAAAACAAGAATCATACCTACTCTTCTTACTCTTTTGTGAAACAAACTAGTCTGAAGCTTCACCAAACTAAACTTGTAAAATGATTACACGATGCAAATGAGATTGATAAAAAAAAAAAAACATACAGTCGAATTGATAACCTCCTCCTTTTCGAAGTCGGTTAATAATATATTTTATACACATTATAAAACCTCCATGTCAACAGCAAATCGTCTCCTGGCATCGGTAAAGTTAGCGGGGAAGTCAGGGGTTCATATTTGTATTGACTCTGCCAATAATTGAATTTTTAGGCAAGAGTCGACTCATACTTGTAACAAACACGAGTTTTTCTCTTTCAAGTTGGAGTTTTGTCGAAAAGATTACAACCACAGTTTTTTTTTAATTCACTTTTCAGAAAATTTAAATGCGCCAAAACTTTTGTCAAGCACAAGCGCGGAACTTCTTTGATTTCTTCTTAATTTTTTTATGATTTGTATAATAATATTACGCAAATGAAAAATAAATGTGAAACTCCTTTGTTTTGAATTAAATTTTCAAACTACGTTGGTTCTTTTTGTGACACAGATTGAGACAAATACTTTTCTGCATTGAACAAGGAACCTTTAGGGTATATATAAGATCTTTGGCATTGAATGTCGGGCAGGTTTCTTTGATGTCGACGCGCGCACCCATTGTCGATAGCAGGCTTTTGTTTCCAGCTATAGGTGTTGTAGTCCCTGTGTTGCATTGGTATCTACTGTTTGATGCAGATGTAGGTAGGTATACCTACCTACCTTACATGTCTGTTACGTTAGCCTACTTTATTGGAAAATTCTTAGGCTTGGATGCACCATAGTTGTGGTTAAAGTAAAGGTTTATGGCAAATTTGACAATAACAGTAACGCTGACTTTAGCAGTTACTGCGAAATGCGTTGCACCAGCGTATTCACTCGCATAGTTAAAGTTATCAGGGTTGCAAGTCAAATGAGACCTTATGTACCCTAGATGCATAGCTGGAATTATATTGTATGCTTGCTGGCAGATATTTAACATAATAGCGAAGCGTGGGCAGTTACGGTTAACAGTTAAAGTTATGACGTCATTTAACAAATTTTCAGATGTTGCAACTCTTTTTTGCCTAACTGGTACTTTAATTGAAATGTCGGTGTTTGTTAATGCTAAAGTAAAAAGGTGCAATACCCTTACATTCTTAATTTCAAAGCGATCAGCGGAAATTTTGATTTTATTTTACGATTTGGTTTTTACAGTAGCTAATCATAACTTAATACCTAAATATTAATCGATAGGCGTACTTCTTCATTACGAGGAAAATGTTATTAGACGCGCTTTATGATAAGCTTTAGTAAAGAACTTACGAATACATCGCATAAAATGTGGCCGATTTCAATGTCACGTCGAAAGTGTCGCAACCATGATTATTCATATTTCATGACAAGGATAGAATTTTGCACAGTTAGGTACATCTGATATGAAAGAAGTTACATAATAGATCTTCCTAAGATAATATCATAATATTAATAATGACAACTTACTTATATTGCTGTCTTAAACGCAAGACATAACAAAGTATGTAACGAATTCATCTTTTTCGACTCTATTTATGACTTAATAAGTGCTACAATTTACTAACATTACGTTTAAATACAAGTTTTAGAAGACTATTCTAGCATACAATTTTTTTTAAATTCTTACTTAGTCTAGTAATGCTGAGTCTACTAATTTTATTTTTAATATCATATTAAAGGTTTTTTTAAACCATTATAATCAATAGGTGTCACATTACTCCAAATACGTTTACACAGTTCCTTTTAACTAGTATGACTAAAATAATTCGACATAGAAATCCTAAAATATAATTATTCGTTCATGAATATATTTTACTTCTCTATCTTTTTATTCGTTTTATACAGATCACATTAAAATTAAAATGTTTTATGTCACGTTCTACCTTCCCAACATAAAATTTACCTTTAGTGCTCTCATCTATTTCATTACGTGCGGTGACGTAGTAAATATTAGGTATCGATTCATTGTTACCATTATATTGACAGTGATGATATAAATAAAATAAAACATAATTGTTTCAATAAAAATGTAAGTTTAAAAAAAAACTAATTATCTTTAATGTTTTTTTCAGCCGATGGCATGACGTATTCGTTCGGGGTTTTCTACACGGAGTTCCTATCCTACTTCGGTGAGAGCAAGAGTAAAACTGCGTGGATAGTCTCCATCTTGGTGGGAGTCACCCTCTCCTCAGGTAAACTCAACACCTTGGTATTTACATTCTTGAACTGACTATTGAGAAATTTGAGAATATAGAACAAGCAAACCATTGCACGGAATTTGAAAGTGGATAGTTTAGTAACCACGGACAGACAGTGATTGAATGGATACCACGGTATCATCAAGCAGGCATGACTGTGTTTAAGGCGACGTGAGTTCCACAATAGGAGGTCGATACGTGTTAACAGAAACATCAATCGTAACTTTGTGGACTTAGACTAATTTAGGCCGTACTTCAGATCGGCGGTCACGGTGAAGACAATAGGTACTCCTGGAATTTGATTTTTATGGTTTTAACTTCATATTTCGCTTCCTAGTAATATAAATAAATAAGATTTATTATATTAAAAAATTCTTTTTAAAACCAGCTTTTTCATATTCTTCGCAGCAAACCTCTCATTTGATACCTCATAGCATGATGGCAGATAAGAACATCCAAGCGTCCCCTAGAAGGTGTCCGTGACAAATATTATGACAGGTACTATGTCATAAAAAATTGAAGATATTGATCAAATAATATCGAAAATAAATAATAAAAAGTCACAAAAAGACTCGTGTTTAAGATTTTATTTGATCGAGCGAAATATTACGAAGCGTGTTTCGACTCCGAGCGAGCCATAGATTAAGATTTGAATAACTTAAAAAAAAAAAAAAAAACAAGACTTAGTATTTAGTATTTTCAACTCACAGAAAAGCATTTTGGAATTAATTTTGCTTAGCGCAGTAACCACGGAATGATAGAAAAAAAGAAAGAAAGAAAATACATTTTATTCGATGCCTTTACAAAATGGTGATTGTGTTGGATTTTTGAAGCATGCATTTCATTATTTTACACTCAATATTTATTTTATTTTATTCAAGATGAAAATAACATCATGATGTTATTTTATCTGTATTAGCAGGGGCGGATCCAGGATTTCATTGGGGGGGGGGGGGGGGGGGGGGGGGGGTTCAGACAAGGTGCACCTGAATCAAATCAAAAAGTTGATTCTATCCATGATCCTTGGTCGAATGTATGGAATCGCTAGGTGTTTTGGGGCATGGCCCCCATAACCCCCCCCCCCCCCCTGGATCCACCAATGTGTATTAGGTATATTTCTTTTGAAATTATAAATAAGTAAATTTCTTAAAGTTACATAAATCTATTTTTCATCTTTGAACGCACACACAAGGTGATAACTCGCGCAAACTACTTAGGTGAAATATTTCTTTTTCAAAGTGCTGGGCGTCGCCCTTCCCAGTAATCAATTCATGCAAATAGCATTAAGGTTTGCTCGGTCGAGCTTTACCTACTCAGAACAAGAACGTGGCTTCAACTAAGCATTTTTACGTACCTTCTTCTCTCGATACATACATTAATGTGTCGAGAAAAGTCAATGTAGGTACCTACTCATACTGGTAAATATTTTTCTTTCTTTTCTTGTATTCTTCCTAATTCCTGTTATTGTAACTTGAATACATGTCAATGTAGAGCTTTTTTGTAAGTTAATCTTGTTTAGTAAACCATTTCTGTATTGATTAATCATTGCGTATATGATCGACTTTGTTTTTGGTACCATCACAATCATTTTCTAGATGGATACTCCTATCCTGGATAGGAGTATAATCTGTCGACTTCTTAATTAATGTGTGTCTTCATATGCTAAAATGTACCATTAATTATTCCCACTAAGCTGTAGACCAAATTATGACATCCATAGGTATCTCGTATCATTAGCGAAACAAACTTTGATTACTATAATGTTCGCTTCAGATATTGAACACAACCATTATCCTAATGTTACAGAATAAATTAGTAGGTACTCAATAATGTGCAAAATTATTCAAAAAGCATTAAGGCGAATTTAAACATTAGATGGGATATTTCATTCTACCAACATAGGTACTACACGATGATAATAAAAATCGAGGGCACGTGTCGCGATACCGATTGCTATTATAACATGTGTCAATGACGTCATGAAATCGAAAGCCGATATGATAATCTGATCCCAGCCGAACCCTTCAAAGGTTCATGTGACGAGCGCCAATATATTTTTATCGTATTCCCAGCCGTGAGTTGCGATTTTCCAATAGCACTCCGCATAGTACGCATAGGTAGGTAGGTTATAGGTTCTTTAACTTACTGTGACTTAAATTTATCGCCCTAGTTTAGGGAACTTACCTAATTGTGCACTGTATCTATTTTTTATATCGTTGAACTGGAACAAGCATGTGGCGGTACTTCAAAGCGGATATCGATGCGATTCCGATTATATGATCGATTTATATTGAAGTATAAATTATACTTATATTTACTTACCTATAATGTAGACATAATATATGGAAATATATTTCCCGAGCTGTAACATGTAATTTTCATCATACTGTAACTGAGCATATTATTTTATCAAAGTTTTTTTTCAAGTAGTTGCATATACCTACATAGTAAGCTAATAGAATCAGGGATCAGTGGGGGAGGCCTATGTCCATCAGTGGACGTCCTACGGCTGAAATGATGAAGCTAATAGAATCAATATCTGAAATTCCAGGTCCAATTTCAAGTTCGTTCGTGAACCGATGGGGCTGCCAAGTGGTGACGGTGGCGGGGGCGCTGCTAGCGGCAGCCTGCGTCGTGGCGTCAGCATTCGCACAAAACGTACTGACGCTCATCTTCACCATCGGCGTCGGCACCGGATTCGGTTTCGGACTCATCTACCTACCTGCCATCGTCAGTGTGACGGTGTGGTTCGAACGGAAAAGAAGCTTAGCCACTGGTGAGAGGCACTTTCTTTTATTTCTTCGCTACATAATGTTTGTACAAGATTCA
Source organism: Agriopis aurantiaria (assembly GCA_914767915.1). Classification (NCBI taxonomy): domain Eukaryota; kingdom Metazoa; phylum Arthropoda; class Insecta; order Lepidoptera; family Geometridae; genus Agriopis; species Agriopis aurantiaria. The sequence continues at coordinate 14,593,508 of OU611982.1, read as the reverse complement.
AAAAATATTTTGATATTTTGGCCGATATACCTACGATAAAACTGAATTATTCGAGAAGATAGGATTCGGGATATTTTTGTACATACGGTCATCTGAGCCCAAACTAAGCAAAGCTATGGCTGCCAGAGACTGATATAGTACATACATATATATTTTTAAATACATATTTAAATAGTTATTAACACCCAGATATAGAACAAACACAAATGTTCATCACATGAACTGTCTGTCATGAACTATGGTGTCTGAGTGTCTTCAAGTCGAGAGTGAATCGATTTCTTCCAGGCAAGCGTGCTTTATAGTAGTCGCTTAACATCAGGCGAGTTGGCGACCAAGAGCAAGTCTGTTTATAAAAAAAGTCTTCAAACTTTTATTCTTGGTTTACTGTAATGATTGTTTGTTGTACAGCTCTATAGACTCCGGGTTCCGTGTCCTTTGTCAACTTATACAATTTTGGTTCCTTCATAATGATAAATGTTCTTACGTTTCAGGTATCGCGGTGTGTGGCTCAGGACTGGGAACCTTTCTGTTCGCTCCCATCACTTCCGCACTAATCAGCAGTTACGGATGGCGTGGAGCTATAGCTATCATCGGCGGCATCGTCCTTATCTGTGTGCCGTTAGGCATCATGTTCCGACCTGTCCCTATGGTATCTGTCAACGATGCATCTGTCAACCAGCCGATGCTAATGCCCCAAGACAAAAAGGCACCACTAGCCAGGTCGCAAAGTACCGAAAATGTTTTAAGAGATAATGGCAAAGGAGATGATACTGATGTTGGCAGACTGACACTATCACAACCAGCGCTGAATAAACAGGAACTTAAATCCCACGGGCATATTTCAAGACAAGGTAGCGGGATCATGATGAAACCTGACGTGCTATACACGGGCAGTAGAACGAGCCTCTCGAGAATCAGATCAGCCACACCCGACAATTCTAGATACACTTACGAAAAGCGACGTGTATCCGAAACTTCGGCATCGGCATTCAAAGCTGCCCTCCAACAAATGTTGGACGTTTCCCTACTTGTAGATCCTATATTTATATTATTTGCACTCTCAAACTTTTTGACCAGCATTGGCTTTTATATCCCATACGTTTATACTGTGCCTATGGCTGAACACATGGGGATTCCGAATCCTGAGTATTTGATTTCGATTATTGGAGCAGCAAACTTGGTTGGAAGGATCGTATTAGGATATATTAGCGATAAGCCATGGGTGAATCGATTGGTGGCCTATAACACTTGCCTTACTATTGCTGGAATCGGTAAGCATCTCCTAAACCATTTTTTTTCAACAAAAAACTATAAGTACTCCTACTCTTAAATAATATTCTACTACTCTATCTATGTATGCTAGTATTTCTATGAGAAACCAAAAAAGACTGCGAACGCTCCAGTCAGATTGGTCTCTATTTTGTCATCAGCATAATTAGATGTTCATAAAGCTAAAGAACTTATATTTTCGCAAAACAATCAATTGCGACCAAGGATGTGTGTTATAAATTAAATTTTTATTTCAGCTACTGCAATGGCTATGTTATGTTGGGAGTTCTGGGGCCTAGCAGCGTACGCAACGGTGTTTGGCTTCACTATTGGTGCCTACGTGGGCTTGACATCAGTGGTACTCGTTGATCTTCTTGGACTGGAGAAGCTCACAAATGCGTTTGGTCTACTATTATTATTCCAAGGAATTGCTTCACTTATTGGGCCACCCTTTGCAGGTAATATATACACTTTTCACTAGAAGTTGGTTTCTACTAGGAGTCACCGACATAGCTGTTAAAATTTGCAAGTTGAAGTGGCAATGGGCAGGCCACATCGCTCGAAGAACCGATAACCGATGGGGAAGAAAGGTTCTGGAGTGGAGACCACGAACCGGAAGACGCAGCGTAGGGAGGCCTCCCACTAGAAGGACCGACGACATTGTGAGAGTCGCGGGTATCCAGTGGATGCAAAAGGCGGGCTGTCGTTCAGTGTGGAGGTTAAAGGGGGAGGCCTATGTTCAGCAGTGGACGTCTTCCAGCTGATGATGATGATGATGATGAGGTACTATATATTTGTGATGGTGCTATAATAATTACAGTATTTGACGTATTATTGATTTTCTGGTCTTAATTCTTATCATCATAATCAGCCCATCTTAGTCCACTGTCTCTCCACTGTCTCTCCCTTGGCACGCCACTCAGTCTGATCTTCGGCTTTTTACTTCTAATCACTGCTAGCTGTACTATAACTATATATTTTTACCTTCTTAATTCTACAATACTGCAGGTAGAGTAGCTCTATAAAATTTTAACTGTGTTTTTGACGAATCTCTAGTAGTGTTTCCACTTTGACGCATCATCGCTTAACATTTAAGCGAGTTGGCGGTCAAACACAAGCCTATATTAAATAAATTAATAAAAAAATTAATAGTTATTTCATTTCATGGTGAATTTCAATTTAACCGAATTCTCTTAAAATTTTCAGGTTGGCTATATGATTCGATGGATTCATACGCACCAGGTTTCTACGTCGCAGGGGGTGCGATAGCCTTGAGTGGGCTCATTTTATTTGCGGTGCCTATGATCGAGAAGTGGTCTAACAAGTCGGAGTACCAGGACACCGCCCTAGAGCAGATATAGCAGGATGCACCGCGTGGGGCCTACCCAGTCATAGTACTGAATAGCCCCTCCACGCCATCCTCCACCACTTCCACGGAGGACACTTATAGCAACAGGGTATTCAAAACTACAATAATAGATCCTACATTTTATTTAGAAGATGAAGAAGAATTCTTAGATAATATAGCGATGGATGAATGCGACGAACACCCCGGCTACAGCCGCCGGTCCCATTCCACGTACAATTTATGCGGTGTGTAAGATTTGTGATTGTTTAGGTAATGTTAATGAAATGGTGCAATATGAAATTTATTTTAAGTAATCTTTATATTATAAGCAAATTTTGTGATGTGAATGGCTAATCGATATTGGTTTGAAGAACTGCAACAAATTCATAAAGTGAAAACTAGAGATAAGTTTAACAGTAGATACTCTATTTTATAAGACAGATTGTCTCAGTACCTAACTAAGAATGTCGGTCGTCATCTTGAACGATACATTTTAAGATCTACTTATATGAAATATTAGATGAAAACATATAATATACAGAATAATTTATGGTTTCGCTCCATAAATGCCTTATCGTGGACCAATCGTGCTTAGATCAAAATGCGACCCAATCATAACCCACATAAACCTACATTACAAAATCAAAGCGATATGTGATCGATATAAAATGAAACCAAATTTTATTTTTTTAGTATAGGAATTAGCTGTACATAATTTTTTGTTTAAAGGCAAATGTAGTGATATCTTCCGAGTTGTGTTCATTAGAGCTATTTGTTAAAACTTTAACCATTTCTTTCTTATTCAAATTCATGTGTAAATGAAATACTATTGTACATACAACAATATAATTGACTGAATTAGGTATCTACTCATACTGTGTATCATAACTCGACTGCTGATATTCTTCGTACAAATCTTTGTCACTAAGTACCTATGTACATATTATATTGTTGGCATTATAATCGTATGTAATGCGATTTCCGTGTACATTTAATGTTACTATTCTTTATTGCAATTAATGTTAAAATATAAGTATTCGAATCTATAGTCAGTTTTCTTTCTTGTCGTCAGTCCTATCCGCAGTTTTGGTAGAATGTATATGTAACATTTTGTCTCGTATTTTGTTGTCAGCAGCAAACAACGTCAGAGCAGTCAAAGCAGGGGATATCTGAAACAAAATATGGAAAAGTGTGCATCGGGTCTGCTAGATCTAATTCCCTCCTGCCCATTTCTAACGGGCAAAATCGACACCGATTTATGGTTGATATTACGAAAACCCGTACGAGGCGCTTTGATTCCACTTTTATTATGCGAACTACTAGTCTGTGGAATGCGCTGCCTGAATGGGTGTTCCCCGATAGTTACAATCTGGGTGTCTTCAAATCACCAGTGAATCGGTTTCTTCTAGGCAAGTGTGCTCCACCGTAGACCGCATCATCGCATTACATCAGGCGAGTTGGCGGTCAAACGCAAGCCTATTATTAAAAAATATATATGAAAGGATAATTAGATATCCTCAACTTAAATATAATTAGATTCCTGCCTTAGATATTTTAAATTAATGATGTGCTTTAGAAATATTTTTATTGATGACAGGCTAGGCGTTTGTCTACACCATAGCTCACCTGATGCTAAGTGACGGTGTTCGAAGATATTTAATTAGCATATCTGTCAACATCATCATCTTATCCTCATCAACCTATGATAACTTACTGGGCATCTACCTCCTTGATTATGCCGTTCAGCTCGGTCCCCGTCAGTCACATTATTCAGCTCATCTAACATCGTCGGATCACCTTATGTTAGGTCAGTCTAGATAACGCCTAATCTGGGCTACCACTCACTATAGTACACCAGCTGCCATCACCACGTCTGCTCACAGTCAAATACCACCTCACTATAGTACACCAGCTGCCATCACCACGTCTGCTCACAGTCAAATTGAGTTTCAAGGTACCTGTCCTTTGTAGTCCTGGATTCTTGTGGAACCGTTAGACGAACACAACAACAATACTCCTGTTTACGCCGTTGTGTTTTTTAGGGTTCCGTACCCAACGGGTAAAACGGGACCCTATTACTAAGCCTACGATGTCTGTCCGTCTGTCCGTCTGTCCTACCATTAAATGGCTGTATCTTTCCAACCGTAATAGATAGCCAGTTGAAATTATCACAAAATATGAAATGTTACGGCGGATTAACTAAGAAATAATAAAAAAGTTAAAAATTAAAAACGAAAAGGACAATAAACGTTTTTTTAATGTATTTTTCTATTCGTTTTAATGTAAGAACGGTAATACGTACAAGCGTCAAAATTGGCATGATTATAGAACGCACTCTAAAGACGTATAACAACAAATAAAAAATAATGTCCAAGTGTAAGTCGTTGACAAATTTATTATCATTACCAAGTTATAACTGGTAATTGGGTTATTTGTATGACCTCATTTTCTTTCACCGAACCGTAATGCCATATTTTACTAATTTTGAAGTCGGTTTTTTAAATTGATAATTATTATATTTTACGGTGGTACGGAACTCACAGTGCGCCAAGCCTGACTCGCACTTGGCCAGTTTTATTTTGTTGTACTTTTTTGTTTACTTAATAATAGTGAATGAGAAATTACTATTTTAAGCACTCACCCAATGAATCAACATTGCCCATTGAATGTAAAATGCAGATACAGGTACAACTGGATGAGAAGACGTCAACTGTGAGAGTATCACACTTCCTCTGATCAGGGCTATTGGAAACCAGCAGATTTGACTCACGAAAGTCACCCTCACCACATTCTAAAAACGATATTAAAATAATAAAAAAAGACAAAATTTCCGTCAAAAAACCATAAAAACTACACAGTGTGTAAACTGAGAGACAGAGAATCGGCAGCTGGATGATAGAGAACCTTATTGTCGTTAATTTCACTATGTCGCCAAGACAGTATCACAAAAAAAATGCTGTTCTATACCATATTTCATTGCACGTCAAAAATCTTTTTACAAGCTTTTATTTAACTTTGTTATTTTGTTTATGTTTGTATGTTAGTTTGTTTCGGTCAAATATTCCAAGCTGAATTAGAACCACTTCCTTTTATCCTACGTAGTTGAATTTTTACATGTTGGTTCAGTTTTAATGACAATGCATTTTTATGGTAAGCAGACCTACAGTGCAAGTACCGTTCTTTTATCGATCGTCAAATTGACAGTTGAGGTCGTCAAATTCGATAATATGCCATTTTTTCAGTACTCGCTGTGATCGATTCTATTGCATTTTAGCGAATTTGACGATCGATAAAGAACGGTACTTGTAATCGACATCCAGTATTAGCTCCAGATAAAAGAACTCTTCAACGGTCAACAGCACAAACACGAAAGTTTGTTTACGCATTTTATTATGATGCCGGTTTTAAGTTTTACCATAATATGGTTGCTGCCAATGAGTTTAGTTGCTGCACTCAGTGTTGGGTCCTAACTATTGAACTCTATTCAATGTGAGCAGAGACATAAAATATGTTGTATACTCATTTAACAATGATAACTCATTCTCCATGATTAAATTTTCTTTGATAAATCTAAAATCTTATTTTGTAAAAATATTTTGTCGATTAATTATTTGTAATGAAATTGTGATTTTTCATAGTAATCAAACAGTAAATCGGTAGTTAATGACATCCGCTAATACTGCAGCTGATCATCTCTCAGTTTAAATCCCGTATATCTGTAGCTATAATATTTAAAGTAACAAGAATAAATTGAAAATAAAAATATCCACCGATAAAAGATTGGATAATAATCAAACGGAACAGATTTTCTTGAATCACAGTTAAGAACTCTCTTTACAAGTCACCTTTCAAACAAGAAAACTAAATCAAAATCGGTTCATCCGTTTTGGAGCTACAATGGTACAGGCATACTCATAGATACACAGATAGACACATTAAACTTATAACACTTCTCTTTTTGTGTTGAGGGTTAAACATATGAGAATGAAATGAGGTTAAAACGAACCATGGTGAATTTTTTTTGCTCTTGTGTTTCCTCTGAGCACACAAGATTACGTTCCAAACTCCGAGTCCAAGTGAGCATCATCAGCCTTAGAAAGTGAAAAAAGAATAAAATCAATATAGAACATGTAAAAATCGCATAGTTATAGGTAGGTACAGCGTCTAATTTTATTATTTCCTGATATACTTACATGAACATGGCTGGTTTAATGCTGCGGAGTATAAAGATTACCACCACAATGTACTGCTTCCAAGATTCCGGGAGTATCACGTCAAAAGTACAGAAAGAGCAAGAGAAGTCAAGGCCGAATCGGCCGATACCTAACAGTGGTGGGAAAGAATACAAACTTGCAAAGAACAAGCAAAGGCATTGAAAAAGAGCATAATGGAACTTTTGTATCGGCCATCCTGTAAAAAATAAAACGATTATAGAAATAATTTAACTCGGTAAGAATTGAAATAGTAAATTCAACTATGCCTACCATTCGTGGTATATTTAGCAACAACATAACGTTCTATGCATACGTGTGTAAGCCATTCAACTTCGAAGACCGCTAGGAAAGTTTCCAGAAACGCATAAAACTCGCAACCTTTTGTGTCAAAATTGGCGCTGAAAATAAGTAAATACAAAGAGAATGAAATCATATGTAATCAAACAATCCATCAAATTCTCGTATTTAACTTGGAAACAATTTCATTTATCGATACCAACCCAATGAAACATTCAAACGTACTAAAAGTCTTGAAAGTACTGTATTATCGACGAAAATTGTCAGTACCTAACCTAGTCGTAACGTTATGAAATTAACGCACCTGTCAACAAAGCCAAATAAAGGAAAGTGAGCAATGAACGGTACCATTCTTCTTATACATGCCACTACTGTGAAGTTGGCCAAGTTTCTGTAACTGCGGTCGAAACTCAGATTTGACAATAAAATAGCCAAGTTTAACCATAATCCAAATGCAATCGCGATGAATCCTGAAACGTGATCCAAAAGTAAAATAACTAAGCAACATGTGAGAAACTTTTCTATTTACGAGTATTCTGTCAAAATTTAGAGCTATAATTACATTCATATAATTACCTACCGGTATAAAAGAATCCTTCATCTAAACTGTTCCTCTCACTATCATCAAAGAGATCCTTCCATGCGCACTCTACTGTTCCCATTTTAGCGAAAATAATTAGGCCAAATTTAGTAACAATATTTTTTGTTACTTAATGCTCTTGTGCTACCCCATGTGTGTTTTACCCACGAGATGCAATGCGTTTACATAGTTGAAATGCAAAAAAGGATCTGTGCTTACGATGAAGTAAGCTTGGAAACTCTAGCTTCTCAGGTTGCATCCGTATCCTCAACCAAAACGATTCCAGTTCCTTGATGCTCTGTTAAACACTTTGTTGTTATTAACTCCCTTGTAGAGTTAGCAGTTTCTTGCTTGTAGTGACTCGTAAGTCCAAAATAATTTCATCCACGAGTACACTCAAGACACTGAACATTACTAGAAAAGTTCTTTGTAGACATAATAATAAACGCGATCATTATTATCCTTTAAAGTTTGGGTTCATACTTCTCATTACTGTATTCATCGTTTTCACACACCAAGATTTGCAAAAAAAACCTGCTAAAAATTCACGTCCACTGCTTGTTAGCTTGTCGGGAATATGGAACGATCTATCTGCGCAAATCCCTAATGACATCTTTCTTACCTGTGCTTGACATTTAAGTATAACCATCTCGCTCTTTTCGTCCACATTATTTAGGTCAATAAAATACGACATCCGGAATTACGTTCAATCACACATCTATATATTCATAAAACATATCTAACTCATGAGCATTCATTTGCGTAATGATTTGATTTAGAGATAAGGACAAACGAATTTAAATTATCATTATTTAATTTATTAGTTAACGTTGACTTTAACTAATATTGTTTATTAGTTAAAGCCAACTCTTGTAAAAGTACTATTGTTAGATAATAGAGGTAATAATAAAACATATCAGTAGCATATTTTCACTCCGAACTGTTTCCAGAATATTCCAGAATATTGATGTTATAATATTATTTTCTCTTATCATTGAGTTTGTAAGTAGGGCACGAGTGGGGGTTGACCTGACCCTTTAATGAGGGAATATGTCCTTTGGCGTTGTTGAGTTTTTCCTCGTAAACGTTAATGTGCTATATGGACGTTCGTATTTGTATTTCTTTGCTCTTTCAGGTTTTAACAAAGCATATTGTTTTCTCATGCGCCCCAAGAGGGCTGCTCTAAGCCTCTCGTCTCCAGTAAGATAGCACAAAACTGGTATTGATGTAGCTGCCTGAAATATCAATAATAATTTTTAATGATTGTACCAAATAAAATATAATTAATCAAAGATGGTAAGATGGAAAAAGGAAAGTAAGCAACAAGGATCAAGGATGGTAGTGTCTCGATACTACATATTATATATTAACCGACCTCAGCAGCAATAGGTGCAATCAAGGCCAATGCCGGTGGAACGTGGATCCGATAGCCGAGGACCAGTAGTGGAAACCACTGCCAACCGATCAGCAATGCAGCAGGAATCCACAACGCCAATGTTGCCACGCAAATTATGTGGGTACTCTGCGCAAAGAAAATACCATAGTCGAAATATTCATAAAAATCATAAGCAAACATTTAACAAAAATGTGCCTACCTGTGTAAGATATTTTTGTTCCCTTTGCTGTTCCCCTTTGTAAAATATTTTCTCGAGGCGTACAGCTTTACCCATATAGAAGAACCTGCAACAATATTCCACACTTTAGAGCCATATTTTGGTGTGCTCCACTTAACCTTGATGTAAGAGACTCACATTCCAACAATGGGTACTACTCCACATATAATCACATAAGGTATGCTGAACCCCATCTGTCTCGCAGAATATAGAGATGGCCAGAGAAGAGAACATGATGTACTGGTCGGGTCACAGGAGTACAGTCCATATCCAAACAGCGGTGGAATTGCGAATACCGTGGCATTTATCCAGCTCACACTAACTAGTGTCCAATAATATCGTATATGTAAGGTTTTTTCTGTAAATATAACCATGTTTATTTATATTAATATAATGTTATTTTTGTAGCTTATATTCTAGCATGATTGATTAGTGAATCATGCTATAGAATACTAATGAGATTTTATTCCAAAATGTTTATTGGTTCTATTCGCTGCCAAGATTTATCTAATGATCCTTACACCACCATTTATACAGGCTATTAGCAGTATATTTTAACTGGCACATGAGCAAATAAAGCTGGCTTAAGATCTATTTCTGTTAGGTACAAATCTGTCAAAATTTAATTTAATCGTGATATAAATTAGATACTAACCATGTCTGTAATGTTTTGCTAATAAATATCTCTCCAAAACTATGACAAATAACGCAGTAATTTGAAAGACACCAAAGAATTGATTCATAAATGCAAATAATTGACAGCACGCTGGGCCAAACAGCCATCTGAAAATAACATATAACATAGCTTAATATCATAATCGTGGGGAAGATAATACAATAAAATAAACTGGTTCTAAAAAAACTCGTTGGAAGTAATCATAACAAACCTTCTAGCGATAGCCGATGATCCCCCAAATGGAAATCCAAGAAGATTTCTGCCAAGCGAAGCCACGCAAAGATTTAGTATCAGCAAATGACTTTTGAATGTGAGCAGGTGACTGTGGATGAAGGTCGCAAAGAGCCACCCGTTGAGCAGCACCCCAAACACACCTGATGAGATATATATACATGATACCAATCAGGAGCAACTAGCAACAAAGTATAACTCCAGGTTTTTTTTAATATATTACTAACGGCTTATGCCCACAAAATTCATCAGGAAATACAAAAAGTTAAAAATTAATATGATAATTGAAGGCATTCTAAATTCATACGCAGACATCATCCACATCCCTTCTTATTGCATTGCTGACTATAGGTACGTCTCTTCTTATTTCACCTGCCTAGATACAAATCGTGGCTAGGTTCAAACCGCAACGGAAGACATGCAGATTTATAATATGTATCGCTGGAAGAAATTCCAGCAAAGCAAAATTCAATACTTAATCGTAGTATGGCTACAATAAGTATCTGTAATTAAGTATAGGTTAAGTTTTTAAACAAAATTAATAGTAATAAGTGATACTAACCGAATACAAATAGACAGGCGCCAAGCAGCGTCTTGTAAGAACCGTCGAAGTAAAACCAAGGGCACTCGTCTTCATGGTAATCAAACATTGCATTTCAGAACTGTCACTGATCACTGTGCACCAAAGGTTTGACGAATATTTGACGTTTGATGTGCATTTAGATTTATTTTTTGCCGGATAGATGAACGTCCACGTAGGAGAAGCGGTCACAGAGACTGGTCAGGTTGTCGAACCAACGCCGAGAGTTGCTAACAAAGGATCTGGATCAGATTACTTGTTCCAACGCCACTTTGTGCGCGGCTTTGAGGGCGTGAACGTAGTCTATATATGATGTTCCTACTAACCATAAGGAAATACTGCAAGAATGAATAAGCTTTCTCGCTCTTTATCAAGTTTGCCAAGTTAGGTATATAGAATTGGTATCGGATGCTTGATGTCTTGTTCTATAGCAACCGTGTTTCCAATAAGTGTCCTATGTCTCGGCTGGGTATTGTTCTTGGAATCATAACATCAATTTACGTCATCATTATCATCATCGGTGATCTCTACGTGTTGTTTATGAAAGTCGAATGAACCGTAAACCGTAAACTCTGCACACTTTCTTTTTTGAACGTAAGAATAGCTAATATACAGTAAAAAGGTATTCATTCGGCTTTTTACAATGTTATCGCATGTATTCAGACCTAAAAAAAACTTGCACCGAGCATAGGTGTTTTTAGGGTTCCGTACCCAAAGGGTATAAACGGGACCCTATTACTAAGCCTATGATGTCTGTTTGTCTGTCTGTCTGTCCATCCGTCCGTCCTACCTATTAGCAGCTGTATCTTTCGAACCGTAATAAATTAATATGTAGTTGAAAATTTCACAGAATATGTAATGTTACGGCGGATTAACTAACAAATAATAAAAATGTCCAAAAGAAGGAAAAACAAGTACAACAAACTTTTTTTTTAAACGTATTTTTGTATAAGCTCTAATGTAAAAAAAAAAATACGTATAAGCGTCAAACTTGGCATGATTATAGTACACACTATAAAGTATAACAAAAAATATAAATATTGGCCTACTGCGAGTTGGTCAAAAGTTTCTGTTTATTACCAAGTTATAACTGGTAATTTCGTTATTGAATTTTGTGGTGCTACGGAACCCTCAGTGCACAAGCCCGACTCGCACTTGGCCGGTTTATTTTAATAGCATTTAGATTTTTGTCATTATCAGCTTTACATGTTCCCACTGCATATACTGGCTTTCTCTTAGAGAGAGATGCATGTCGCATGTAGGTAAATCACATAAATTATACGTCTTTGAACTTTTGAGGTTCTTGGACATACCGGTTTCCTCACGAATGATGGTTTTCTTCACCGTTTTTGAGCGATAGCAGATGGATATAAATTTATGTGGCAATCGGCTTAGTAAACGATTGACATACTTATTTCAGAGCTCTGACCTCTCTATATCTGGCCAGCCAGCTAGTCATTTACGAAAAACAAACGTCCGTAAATTACCCTGAGCACCGTGCAGCTATCGTATTATATTTAAGTTCACACGAATTAAAAATAGTCATCAAGACAACCTATATTTAAACCATAGGTATTATACATTTTTACCAGATGTCACGATTTCGTCTTTCGCGCTATTTGTTCGGGAAACTCAGCCCAGGTAACCGCACACTTCGGGCGAACCGGTTTAGAATATAATAACCAAAATTTATTAATAATTTACCTGAAAATCTATACGTAAAACAAGTTGGCAACGTCCGTGTAGGTAAAGCACGGTAGGTACGCACCTTTCACGGCGCCAGCGCACCTCTATCGGGTAATTGTGGAGAAGAACGCGTACCTACTTACGTTTTTGGCTTTGTTTTTATTCGTTCGATCAGTGAGGAACTGTTATCTAACTCACCGATTTGTTTATTCGCGACGAGCACACAGTGCAGTGCCGTCATCGGCGGGTCGCGGCAGGATGTTGTCGTTGGAGCAATTGACGCAAACGGTGAAGGAACACCTCGGACTTTACAACTCTATGGACGGTTCAGAACATTCATGCAAATGGACAATTGGCGAATCTTCACTTGGGGGCCGAGGTCTCATCGCTACGGAAGAAATCACTTGCGGGGAGGTTCTTTTCGTCGATCGTCCGCTGATCTACGGCCCGCGCAATGGACTCACTCTCCCGCGAGGATGTACTGTGTGCTGCAAGTTGGACTGTGATACATTTTTCAAGTGTTCAAGATGTGCATTGGTGTTATGTTCGGAACAGTGTCAAAACACGGCGACGCACAGCGACGACTGTCGCATTATATCTCAATGGAATAATAAGGTACCTATAGAAGATATAGACGATGCGATAATGTGTCGGGCTCTAACACCGATTAGAGCTCTGTTATTGAACGAAGATCAAAAACTTTTTATGTCGTATCTCGAAGCTCACAAGCTGCCGCAACACGGACATGAAGTAAGGGATCTAAAACAGTATTTCGATATCCCGGAAGAGGAAGAGCAGCTAATGGTTTTAGCCTGCTGCGCGCTCGATACAAACGCATACCAAATTGCAACTGCGTTTGGTAAGAACGAAATGAGCTTTCGAGGCCTGTACCCTGTGGCGGGGCTTATGAATCACACCTGTGTGCCAAACACAAGGTATAGTTACAATAACGAACTGCAAATGACATTAAAAGCGGTGAAAACTATTCGCGCTGGGTTGGAGATCTTCACATGCTATACCGGAACGCTGTGGGGTACGCCGGCTCGCCGGGCTCACCTATACAAGACTAAGCATTTTTTATGCAAATGTGAGCGATGTGCCGACGCTACTGAACGTGGAACCCTCCTTGCGGCCCTCAAGTGCTTCGCGATGGAATGTCCCGGAGTATTGCTGCCTATCGAGCCCATGAAACTATCGACGCCTTGGAAATGCATAGAATGCGATCTCCGGGTTCCGAATGACAATATCTGTGCTGTACAAGCGGCTCTCGGAAGTCTCATGGGCTCATTAAACTTCGACAACGTCGGTGAACTTGAAAAATTTTTAGTCAACAGAATTACTAAATTTATACCCAGGACTAATCAAATTGTGGTGGATCTCCATTGCAGACTCATTTGGGCGTTTGGAGATACAGATGGATATCGATGGCATGGTAAGCTTTGTCAGAAAAAAATGTAACATTTCCATGGAATTTTTTCATTTTATCTAAATTGTGTTTTATGCCTTTGTTTTTGTCTTTAATCTTTAACATAAATACTGCTACTGGACAAATTTTATGATAGATGGCAATTAAAGGTATACTGGTTCTACAAGGGCATTTGCTACGAAATTTTGGTTTTTTTTTCTCGTATTTTAATTTTTCTAACTGATTTTATCCTAACTAAATGGTTAGTTGGGTAGATACTTAAGTACCTATGTACTATGTATCTACTTGTTTTAGATACCAATCCGTTGACAGATCATTGCGAGATACCGTGTAGGTACCTACTACTTTATCATTTATTTTGATAAGCACGCACTGAGACGTGTTATGAAGCATTTTCTCCAGCAATATTTTTCATAATACCTCGATTAGTTATCTATTTTTGTCCCGATACTTTCGTAACACAATGGCTAATAAAAGAAGATCGCATGTACCAACAATGGCGACCGGTCGGAAGGGCCGAATGTCCTCATTCCGGCATTGCTCTAATAGGTACTCTATGAAGACTTGTAACCGAGTAGGTAGGTAATATACTTGATGCTATTCCTAGTTCCTAGTCATGTTCCAGTCATAATGAGAAGAACTAATAACTTACTGGCAAATCAAGTTACCTATGTCGATATGTATATACCTAGTAGGTACATACATTGCCTACAATTCAGGCTTCAGAAGCCAACAAATAGTAGAAGTTGCTTAAAATACAGGCTGATAACGGTAATAGCCATAGTTAAGTACACAAGTTTTTAAATAATTATATTGTTGTTCGCTGTTCTTATCGGATGGGTATTATGCCTGCCGTTGTTATAGCGGCAAGACACTTGTGCAGATAGAATCATTATTACACCAGGCTGTTCAGACTTTGCAAGTCTGCTCAATTTTGCGACAAACGTTTGTCGCGTACTTGATAGATCCTGCATTATTACTTATATCCTTTTATCTTTTATTTATCGCGATTAAAATACACACTTACATAATGCAGGCTGGACTATGTAACTATCCGGTTTCTTTTTTCGCGAAGAAGTTCGCCTTTGACTACCAACTCGCCTGTTGTTTAGCTACGATGTGGTCGTAAATGAAATATTTAGGACACTTTTTGCACACACGGTCATCTGACCCCAAACTAAGCAAAGCTTGTGATATGACTGCCAGTGACTGATATACATACATATATAGTTTTTAAATACATACTTAAATATATATTAACAACCAGTTATAGAACAAACACAAATGTTCATCACACAAATGTTTGTCCTACCTGGGAATCGAACCCACGCCCTCAGGCTCAGAAGGTAGGTTCACTACCAACTGGACCAACGGGCTATCAAGCACGTGTCTTCTGTGACGCAACGGGCTATTAAGCACGCAGACAAAATAAAAACGAAAAATGGTATGGTCATCTAGTAATCTTCTTACTTACATAACTGCTTACATAGATAAGTACCTGCCTACTAGCAGCACTATTTTGAAGTAATTTTTTCGTTTAGGTAGTTAAAACAAAACCTACCGTACCAGAGAGTTTTGGGACAGGAGTCAGGACCAAATTCTTTGCATTTCATGCGAGGGAACGGTGGCCACTTACTTTGAAATCATAATTTTTTTAAATGTGTACCCTCGAGGTGAATTTTTAGATTTAATTAGTATAGTTTAACTTATTCTGCACCCAGTAGACAACTCATACAAACATTTCTTTAACTAGCTTTCTGTTAAATAAATAATAAGTTAACGAAGAAACAGAATCTTTTTTCATTTTTCATTTAAAAAATCCCCGACTCCTCTAAATTATTTTAATTTTATAATAGAAATAAAAACTTTTATACGTTTTTGTTTTTGTATTAATATAATTATTTATATTGTGGTATCAATCAAGTCATTCTAAGGTATATAAACATTACATTAACTTACATTATATTACTTACAGAAATAATATACAATAAATAGTCAATTAATACTATAATTACCTACTCGAAAAGTCCTCCGCGGACCGAGCCCTGACCGAAAGTCCCCAATACGCTGGCTGCGTTCCCCGCTGAATAGTATTTTGAATTTTGTAATTGAATTTTGTATTTATAATTATCAACATATTAACTAAAGGTTTTTATTGACAAGATCTCGTTAGAAATTATATTTTTTTAAATAATCAATATTTTATTAATGTCCCAAAATTCATTCCGTTGTGCGACAAAGTTGTGCGACGCTATAATTAAAAAACTTGATAGTAATAGTGGATAACCATTTTACTAATAAATGAAAAAATTTAAACGTTTTGTACTTACCTACTATGTATACCGTCAATTTAATCATGATTACGTTAATTATGCTAAAATTAAACCTTCAATTAGGATAAAATAGGTCCAATTTGCGTCAATTTGCCACTGCTGTAGGTATAGGTAAGAACTTAACATGTGCTAAAATTACGAAAAATGTGTTAAGGTCAATAAGGTCATAACAATTACCTACGATTATTTAGGTACCTCGTACACATTTAAGGTCAGTAGGTACTTGAGTTTTTAAATTTGCGTGAAGAACTCTACAGGGGGCTTAGTCCCAGATCGGCGGTATAGATTGCTTCACTCTAATACGAAAAAAGTTTTCGAATATCTTTCAGCCCAGCAATGTATGGAACAATACGTAAACGAAAAAAGTTTTCGAAAACTATCAAATCTAGGACTAAGCCCCCAGATGCTGAAACATTATTCACTAGGTATAAATACCTTAGCCCTGGCGCCGGGGCAATAGAATACGGCACCGGTAACCCCTGCCTGTAGTAAGAGGCTACTAAAGGGGGACCTCCGGGCTCGGGATGGTCAAAGTTGGGGCTTTGACCATCCACATAAGCGTGCCCAGGGAGAGAACGACAACGTTGTGTGACCAACGTTGTCGTGGGTGGAGGGGCTGAGACAACACGGTTGTCTCGGGAGGAGCCGTAGCGCAGTGCCGAGGGCTCCGGTGCGTTCCTCTGGAGATCTCGGAGCCCTCTTGTCAAGCACTAAGGCTGGTCACCGGGGGGGTTTTAGTGGGTATAATCCCACATAACCTGGCTGCACCCCAATGCAGCAGGGTATCTTTAGAAGATTTCCCCCTCGAAAAAAAAAAAAAAAAGGTATAAATACCTACCTACTTACGTGTAAAAAATTATCAAAGTTCGGAAAATTATCTAAACCTGTTGGAGCAAAGTCTACTTTGAATGGGTACGCTAGATCTGATACGTCTAGGGCCCGTAACGAAAAAAAAGCGATTCAATTAGGTGGCTGTGGGAAATTCCGCGTGCACGCAATAACTTTTTGATGCGGGCCCGCGGCCTTACGGCTAACTCGGCTCGAATTAGCGCTGAAACAGCGCAGTTCGGAAAATCAAGCCAACGTGAACCTTAAATAAAACTAAACTAACATAGCTAGTTGAATAAAAGCTTGTAAAAAAAACAGAATCTCAAAATTGACTTCAGTGTCAAGTCAACTGTCACGCTAGATCTCACTTTCAGTTAATATTCTCATCATTACCATATCATTACTTATAAGCATTGCCATTCAGCGTGGTAATACCGCCAGCATGCTGGGTACGTTGACAACTGACAGTGGGCTTGTGCATTTGGATTATCTTTAGCTATAGTAGACCTGCAACTTCAGTCTAACAGTTTTATTGAATTTTCTTACATATAGCTTACTTAGTATGTACCTATTCCTATTCATAATATGTGCGCTAAAATGCAGATAAAAGAGCATTGTTTACTCTGACCAATGAATTATTCTGACATACATTTTCTCAATGTTATTTGAACTAACGCACCGAGCTTTTAGAATGAATCTTAGTTAGAGTAAACATAAATCCAACCATTACGTCAGATTCGACACGTGAGCTGATTCCATAGATTTACAACTTCCAGTGGCTATTTTCATAGCAGGTCATGGTACATCAATGTTTGGTTGATGCATGGGCGTCAGTTAGCCGCGAGCACCGCTGGATCATGGTACCAGGAACACTGAACACTACCCCGATATGGATCACAAAGACGCACAAGAACATACCGATGACGCTTCGAGTCAACGAAACTGGGTCATCAAAGGATCCCCTCTCAGCGGCCGAGGAGTGTTTGCATCTAAAAAAATTCAACGAGGTACCCTAATCTTCGAAAACAAACCTCTCGTTATAGGACCAAGAGCCGATTGCGTGAGCAAACCCTTGCCCTTCTGCACAGTTTGCTATAAACTATGTGATGCTTGTTCGAAATGTGATAAATGCGAATTGTTATTGTGCTCTGTGCAATGTGAGTCGTCATCGGACCATGGAGTTTTATGTGCATTCATCGCAACCAACTGGACGCCAAAGCCGGACCGTGTACACTGTGCAGAAATTTTGGCCAGTGCCTTGATTTATTTGCGCTTTATATTACTTGGAGAGGAACAGAAATGTTTTCTAAGTTTATTGCAGAATAAAAGAGATTCTAAAGACTATGAAGTAGAAGCTCTGCGCTCCATATGGACAATACCAGAGGAACAGTTAAGGTTTATGGCACTCGTAAACTCCATAATAAAAATAAATTCGTTTCGAATTTCCTGCAACCCCCGAGAGAAAACAGTGCCGCTGCGGGGCTTATATACTTTATCGTCGTTTTTGAACCACAGCTGCGTCCCAAACACTAGGAATATCTTCGAAAAAGACAGCACAATGTTTGTCTTTGCAACGAGAGATATAGATTTAGGTGAAGAAATTTTGACTTGTTACACTGGACTTTTATGGAGCACACCTGCACGACGATGTCAATTATACAAAACAAAGAAATTTTGGTGTAAATGTACAAGATGTGAAGACAGAACAGAGCTGGGAACAAACTTATCAGCATTGAAATGCTTGGACCAAGAATGCGTGGGAGTCCTTCTACCCATTTTACCAATAGATCCCGGAACAGACTGGAGCTGTGATAACTGTCATTTTAATGTTGATGCTACCAGAATAAATGCTATTCAAAGTGTGCTGGGAAGTTTGGTGGGAACTTTAGATCTGGATGATCAATTTCGATTAGAAACATTTGTCCTTGAAAGATTAGCAAAGTTCGTGCCCTACTCGAGCCATATCTTTATAGACTTGCGGTTGCGCTTGGCACTAAGAATCGGGTTCACGGGAATGAAACTGAACGGTATTCATAATATTCCTTCAGATTATCTGGCTTCTAAATATATTTACCAACTAATAGCTTTCTGCAATTAGCGTTTCCTTGCATTTGCCAACTAATTCGTTTGATACCTAACATACAAGTAGGTAAGTACATTATCGAGATCTTGTGGAAAATATTTATGTAAGTAGGATTATAGGGATGTGTGAGTTAACAGCGCCCGGACATCAGTTAAGTTACATATTTTTCATACAAACAAGTAAAATTTATCAGAAACAACTCGTCCAGCTTATTGACTTGATAAAATATATTTAAAATAAAACTTAATAATAGTTTCGCGTTTGGTCGCCACCTGCCCCCCGAATCCACTAAACAGATTGTAATTGTTGCGATTTTAACTTTTAAATAATTGCCTCAAAATTACCAGTTTTATTTTATTTTTATTTTAAGTTATAATAGTAGGCGGTTGTATTTTTCTAGTATAAAAAAATATTTAAAACTGTCAATTTTGAGGCAATTATTTAACAATTAAAATCGCAACAATTACAATTTAAAAACAATTTCTTTAGTAGAATCGGGGCTCTGGTGTCTGGGGGCTACGATGGAGCACGCTTGCCTAGAAGAAACCGATTCATTCGCGACTTGAAGACGTCACTCATACTCATAAGTCATACCTACCTACTCTTTATTCGTTACACAAGTTACATGTCATGGTATAATTAGCTAATTGCAATAACAATTTATCAATAGGTAATAATTAGGTAAACCTCATACTGGCAACAGTAAATAATACAAAAAACATCAAATAATTAATAATTACCAATTATGGTCAATAAAAGATTGAAAAATTAATCTAATAATAATATATAAATTAAAAGTATTAATAATTAATTGCTGCATTACACTACATAATTACGCGCATTGTACGCTGCATAATTTTCGGGCTTTCGGGGAACACCCATTCAGGTAGCGCATTCCGTAGTCTAGCGGTTCGCACAATTACCTATATTAAAACGACTTAAAATAAATTATAAACAAACCCTGGCAGCGGCCAGCAGCCATCGTACCCCACGATGCTGGCCCTATTACCGGGTTGAGTTGCATTGCAATAAGTGCTAATGTGTTGCGCAAGATATCGGCCACCAGAATTTTGGCCACGAGATGCTTCCAGACGAACAGGACTTCTGGTTCCAGAGAGAACCAGACGTGCGTAAATCTTAAAAATTACTGAATCAATTTTGATGAAATTTCTATGGAATCTTTAATCTGAAAGTATATTTTTCGTACAATAATTTTTCAACTAGGTTTATAAATGACGGAATACTGAGGTAACAAACATTAAAAAATACAACCTAATTGACTAACTCCTCCTTTTATGAAATCTCTACTTTTCGTTATATTTTTCAAAATGTACAACGGGCATATTCAAGGATATCATTATAATATCATTGTATGTACTCATCTTTAAAAACAACTTTTACTTTGGGACCAACCCTGATATGGAGAAAAAAAAAAGTGGTTCCCTATTGGAAACGCTGTTTTGAACTATTTCAATCGGCCAATACGACCAGCGCTTCTCGAGCAAGAGAGACCATGGTGACCGAGCTGGTCAACTGCAGTACCACACTGACAGCAATGGGCCTCACAGACCTTGCACCTTGCACCCAAGCGAAAGCTGACAGCTAGATGAAATGCGGTTGGGTCTCCGGTCTGAAGGGGGCAAGGCTTGCAACCAAAGTCCCGATTCCCAAACAGAGACTGCAAGAATACGAGCGCGATCTGCAATAAAGATGTTTATAACGATATCAATGATATCCTCAAATATGTCCGTAATTTTAAAGAATACCCCGAATATCGCTTATACATATTATTATATGTTGCCATAAAGCGAAGTAAATATCTACCCGTATTATGTTTCTAGGGCATTACGCGGTTGGATATCTAGGTAAACACAAAATTATGTCAAGGTTTGTGATGTACCTACTAACAATAGAATTCAAAATGTAGTACAGCACTTCTAAAGCATATGACCTAAGAATTTAATTTAAGTAGGTAAGTAGATAGATACGTAAATAAGCTATCACACAGGTGTTATTTGTTAAAACTAACAGGCTTATTATAGTGAAACTTTACTAATGGTAATACTGACGTATACCGGCTAAATAAATTATTTAAACTAATTTCGTTTCGAGATAAATGCTATAAATTTTTTGGTCAGATTAGGAATGGATCATCTGTCCATTTCCCGCAAATTGGGTGTCAGTATGGATGTGCTATTATGTCTTCTGTGGTATGGAGTTTATATAGCGTACTTACAAGTGACGTCATTTGTAACTATAGTGCACTCTCTGTCTAGAAAGCCATTCAAATGCTTCGATCTTCTTTAATTTTGTACATAACATTTATTTTAATTTTGTTTTCGGTTATCGGCTCTAGTTGTGGTCAGATTTTTTTGAGACAATAAAAAATATTCAGTGCGGTATGTTTCCGTCCGGCTATTGTAGCGTCCAACATTCGAACTTCTAATTTTTGGTCTTTAGTATTACCTAGTATTCTCTTAATTAAGTAATAATGTCGAGCATATTTCACGTGTAACGCATGCGATTGCGCTGGGATCCGACACGGCAGATGAGCATTGAGGACGAAAACACTCGTAGCGAGCCTGCCACTTGCAAACGTTCAATATTAGTGGCAATAGGGAATATGCATGTGTTTTTTTTATATTTTTAATTAACTGTTTACATCGTTATATCATAGTAAAAAATATAATTACAGTTGGAAATGCTCAAATTAATTTTTAAAATAATATTTAAAACATTGAATAAATTTGAGCTGTTTGAACGCCGCAATTTTTCGCGGGCCTTGGATGACGTCAGAAGCCACGTTCTGTGTTTGTTTACTATAGGCGATACAGTTATTTCACACAGATTTTCAGTTTTATTGATATCCAGACCATGGAAGAAGCTAAAAAACATTTTTATAGGTATCGTCTTGTGCCAAAGTGTACAAACACTATTAGAAATACACCCGATAAAGTGTTTTTTCTTATTCCAAGAGATGCGAAAATACGTAAACAATGGTGTAAGGTTATGAGAAGAGATGAAGTATCTCCAACATCATGTTTGCATTGTCGTGAAGATCATTTCAATGTAAGTATGTTATATTATGATAGCATGGTGTGAGTTAGAAGTATGTTTAGTACTTATTGAATATTGTGCACTCAACAAACAAACAATAAGTAGGTACATTAAGTATTTAGAGTAAACAGTATTCACATTTTTTTTTAAAACTTAAAAATTCACGGAAAATTACGGAACATAAGTAATGTTAGGTATAATTACTTATAAATTATTATAATATAGACAGTAGAGCAGCAAATTCATAAAAAATTTAATGACCAATGATTATTTATAGGTTATGTTTTGGTAATTACAGCCGAGTGCATTTATGTGTAAAAACCTATGTAATGGATTAAAATATATCATGGATTATAACAATTACCTTGCCGCTTTCAACTTCAACTTAACTGTAAAATCTGGATTTGATGCAAAATATGCTGTCATTATGAATGCATCTAGATATTTTTGGTAGATTGTCCGAATGTGCTTTGACAAAACCAGTCTCAGTCATCGTCCTAAATGATCTTTAGTCTCACGAGAATGCTAAAATTACACTAGCTAATGGAAAAAACTACAGGAACTCAATATAAAACGATTTTTCTCTCAAACACTACTAAAACAGTATGAATATCGACGCCGCTAAAGGCAATGTTGTGGCTTTTGACGTCACGTTTCGTTTCGACCAATGGTGAAGCGTTTCGCAAATTTGAATTTCCCTCTTATATTTTGCACTTTTTATTTAATATTTTAAGCAATTAAAATGTAAATAAATTAAAAAAAAATCTTTTAGATATAAAGTCAGAACAATAAAGATTCGGAAAAAAATTATTTCCACCAGATTTAAACCACATGCATATTCCCTATTACGGGATTCAATTCAAGTGGTTTCAGTGATGGAGTATATAGGCACGTAATATGTATAGATAGATATACCTATAACATACTTCTATTAACATACTTCTTTTTTATTTCAAATGCACCATTCGCAAACTTGATCCAGAGATCAGCTGGCTTTCATAATATAATATAGTAGCTACCACTACATAGTGCACCAATCTTGACCATTATTCTGATGACGTCTTTCAGTGCACTGATCTCAAAATTTGTTAGGATAATGGCCTCTTAACTAAAAGTACCAAAACATTTACACTCATAAACTCGAGAAAAGACCTCATTAATCGACATTGCGAGCAGAAAAGAACAAAGTTTACGACGGTAAACGAACGCATATTGAAAATACCAAAACCGCAACTCCTTTGTGTATGAGCAGTGTCGTCCAGTCACAACTACGTCACTGAAGAAACAAATGCGCAGAAGTTTTAAAGGCTTGTATAAATTATGCAGTTAGTATTGCAGTGTGAGTTCAGAATAGCGTGTCCCGGCATGCGACGACTACGCAACAAGTGAATAAAATCGGGGACGGTTATATCGCGAGGAGCAGTTGTAGTATTGACCGCCTATTGACATGGGCGCTGCCGCGAGGAACGCGCGTCCCCACGTCGTCTCCAGATGGATCTGCCTGCCGGTGCCGTTAGTACTTCCTTACTCTATCCCATTCACAATTGCCGTATCCGAGCTCATTATTCTGCTATCCACGCCCAACTGCCAGGGTGTGACGATAAATCACTATTCTGGCGCGTTCTTGGCATGAAATAGTGGCATGACGTAATGATCCTTTGTGTGCATAATTAAACTCCCATTCGATCGTATTTGTAAACAGTACCCGCGGTCTCTGGTCGGTTCTGAGCATTCTCGATGCGTGTTCGACTTGGCGCCCTGCCGTTGTTCGACTATCGGTGAAGGTCTTTCGATTTTGCCAACTATTTCTATTGTTCCCTAGCCAAATTATGACGGATGCTAAATCGATTATTACCAATTAACGGGACCGTTGCGCAACTCCGCACTTTGGCGGGATTCCCATCATTGTTTTAAAAACATTCTTGCTTATGAATGTAGAATTTGACAGAAATATAAATACCTTTATTAGTAAAAAATAAAAGCTTTAAACAACACTAAATATCTTCACTACTTAGCCTAGATAAACAAAAAGAACAGTTGGATTGCCCCAAAAACAATTGAAGGTCTAGATCTAGACTATAGATTCAGGTACCTATCTAATGCATACTTACTTAGGCAAACCTGTAATGGTTTTGTAATGGTAGTAGTACCTACTAGAATGAAAGAAGTACCTACTCCTACTAAGTGCATATCTTTCCTCATCTCTATTGTTCTGCTTCTTCTAATCGTTTGTTGTTATTCTCATCTCTACCAAGACACCTAAATATAGTAGATATACCTATAATAGATAATCACGGCTGCAATATAGCCAAACAAACAAAACCAAGTGTCGTGGGTTGGTACCTACTGTCTAGGTAGTTTTATCTAGTCTGTGGTCTAATGCCTAAGGGCACTCAGTTTCTAAACCCGTATCTGTCTAGATCGTTTATTCTCTATACATAGGTATATAGTAGCGTATAGTAGGTCTATAAAAGCTAAATATCAGTTCCTCACTCTCTGACTCATTACAAAATCTCGCAAATAACTACTAAGCGAAATTTTGCAGATAGATTCCTTATAGAGGAACCTTAGGAACCTTATGATTCCTTTTCGTTTCCTTGTAGAGGTCCACTAATCAAATCAAATCATTTATTCCTATAAACATTATACAAAAAGTTAAATCTTATTGGACTAGTATTTTGTTACATAATAGAACAAGTACACTACCGCCGAACTAGGCTCGAAGCCTGTGTAACAGCATGCAGCGCCCTGGCCCCAGGGATTGAGACTACAAAGGATTAGCTCTAAATTTTTTTTATTTATTTTTTATACATGCATGCTTAATATTAATAATGCATAACTTAAATAATAACAAAAAAGATAAGTGAAGTGTGTGTTAGTTCCTCTCTGTGTGTGAAATGTTGAAATGTTGAACTGTGTGCAAACGTTAATGTTGTAATAATGTAGGTATATTTTTTTTAAAATAAATAATAGGCTTTCGTTTGACCACTATCTCGCCTGATGTTAAGCGATGATGCGGTCAACGTTGAAGCACGCTTTCCTAGAAGAAACCGATTCACTCGTGATTTGAAGACACCCAGATTGCAACCATGATATAAATACTTGCAGAGCTGTCGGAGTCGCGGCTGGCGCTGAAAGAGAGCCTGTGCCGCGGCACGCTGCGCTCGGTGGCGGCGCTGGGCGCGGGAGACGCGCACCTCCGCGGCCTGCTGCTCTACCACTTGCACGGCGCGCTGGCCGAGCGCGCGCGCCGCTGTCCCGACCTGTTTGACGTGAGCACTCACTGTACACCAACCTACGATACCTAGGTCACAGTAGATTTACGGGGTTACTGCTCATCACTTAGCTGCATCTTGAGGGCGGCCTCAGTAGGTAAGTACATCAAAACAAACAATTTTAGTTCTATGACTTCGAAATTCGCGGAAAAAAACAGCTGTTTCATGCATTTTGTTGGGAGTGATATACCTACTTATTTATTGTATTTTTTTTTTTTTTATTATTTAATAATAGACTTGCGTTTGACCGCCAACATTGAATTCAACAGTGAACATTTAATTTTTTATCGCGGAAGTCTTAGAACAAACGTTTGTTTTGAAATACAGAGGCCAGCCTTAAGAGGATGCTATAACTGATTACCGGTATTATAGCCCTGTATAAGCTATAACAGTACCTAGGTTAACTCCCGAATAGAGTGACGTAATGATACGAGTGCCCCTTCCCCCGCGGGCTCCGATACGGACGGCCGATGGGCCTTCGCTTCGGCCCTCCGACAGACCCAAGTATAAGCCCTTTTTACGGCGTGATCCTCTTCCATTCTCACTAGATATCCCAGCCAACGGATTTTAAGGGATTTTAGTTCACTAATGATGTTGAACTCCGCCATCACCTCTTCGATCTCTTGGTTTTTAGGGTTCCGTACCCAAAGGGTAAAAACGGGACTCTATCACTTAGCCTACGATGTCTGTCTGACTGTCTGTCTGTCCGTGACCGGTCCCTCCGTCTGTCCTACTACCTATTATCGGATGTATATCCAGTTGAAATTTTCACAGAATATGACATGTAATGTAACGGCGGATTAACTAACAAATAAAAAAAGTTTACAAGAAAAAACGAAAGAGTCCCAGTTGAAGTTGAAGGATCTGAAACACAGATCTACTATCTGAAATAAAACTATTTCAGATTCTCCAACTACCGCCTTGCCCTATGAATGAATAGATTTTTTAAAACAAATGAAAAGTTTGTTAAGGCGCCGTGACTAGCTGACTTTTATGTTTTTGAGGGGGTGAAGCAGAGGCAGTGGCGGCCGACTACAGCGGGGCGCACCGCGTGAATCTCGCAGAAACGTGACGACCTTCACCTATACAGAGCTAAAGACATGTAATTTCGTCGGTCCACAGCAAAGCTCTGTTGGCCTAGTGGTCTGGCACCGCGCTGGTAAACCACGAATGCCCGGTTCAAATCTAGTACGATGTAGATATTTTTGGACTCAATTTTTTATCATAACATTACGCATTATGCAAAGGGACCCTTTGCATAATGCGTAGTTATAAAAGTCGTACACGCGCACGGCCCAGACGCACACAGCAACGGGACGACGGAGAACAAACAAACCATAATTCAATCAAACCATATAGTTAGGTTTTAATTTTTTTTTTTTTTTTTTGTTTTTTTTTGAATAGAGTAAAGTTAAAACTGTATATTAAACTGATATTAAATAAATCAAATTAGTAAACCAAAAAAAAAAAAAAAAAACAAACCATATTGCTAGTTTTAATTATTAAAATTTACTTTCGTCGTACGTTTCAATATTTTATGTTTCTTTTTTGCACCAAATATTTTACCTATTATATTATAGTTTATAGACTTACTCCTGGTATGATTCTACTAACTTGATGGTAGAGTTCGGAGACTGCTAAAACTGCTAAATAGGGAAAGCGAGATAAGTCAAGGTTGGGCTCGTTTTTTTAGTCTTAGTGAGAAGTGTTAGTCAAGGAATAATTTGACTGAGCTGATGGTGGAATTTGGAAGACTGCTACTGGAACTGCTAGACGGAAAGACCTAGAAGTGTCGAGTTTGGGCTCGTTTCATTAGTCGTGATGAGATCTTCTTCCAGGAATATTTTGACTGACCTGATCGAGGACTTCGGAGACTGCTACTGGAACTGCTAGACGGAAAGAGCTAGAAGTGTCGAGTTTGGGCTCGTTTAATTAGTCGTGACGAGATCTTCTTCCAGAAATATTTTGACTGACCTGATCGAGGATTTCGGAGCCAGCTAGTGGAACTGCTAGACGGATAGAGCTAGAAGTGTCGAGTTTGGGCTCGTTTCATTAGTCGTGATGAGATCTTCTTCCAGGAATATTTTGACTGACCTGATCGAGGATTTGGAAGACTGCTACTGGAACTGCTAGACGGAAAGACCTAGAAGTGTCGAGTTTGGGCTCGTTTCATTAGTCGTGATGAGATCTTCTTCCAGGAATATTTTGACTGACCTGATCGAGGACTTCAGAGACTGCTACTGGAACTGCTAGACGGAAAGAGCTAGAAGTGTCGAGTTTGGGCTCGTTTCATTAGTTGTGATGAGATCTTCTTCTAGGAATATTTTGACTGACCTGATCGAGGACTTCGGAGACTGCTACTGGAACTGCTAGACGGAAAGACCTAGAAGTGTCGAGTTTGGGCTCGTTTCATTAGTCGTGATGAGATCTTCTTCCAGGAATATTTTGACTGACCTGATCGAGGATTTGGAAGACTGCTACTGGAACTGCTAGACGGAAAGACCTAGAAGTGTCGAGTTTGGGCTCGTTTCATTAGTCGTGATGAGATCTTCTTCCAGCAATATTTTGACTGACCTGATCGAGGATTTCGGAGACTGCTACTAGAACTACTAGACGGATAGAGCTAGAAGTGTCAAGTTTGGGCTCCTCGATCAGGTCAGTCAAAATATTCCTAGAAGATCTCATCACGACTAATGAAACGAGCCCAAACTCGACACTTCTAGCTCTTTCCGTCTAGCAGTTCCAGTAGCAGTCTCCGAAGTCCTCGATCAGGTCAGTTAAAATATTTCTGGGAGAAGATCTCATCACGACTAATGAAACAAGCCCAAACTCGACACTTCTAGCTCTATCCGTCTAGCAGTTCCAGTAGCAGTCTCCGAAGTCCTCGATCAGGTCAGTCAAAATATTTCTGGAAGAAGATCTCATCACGACTAATTAAACGAGCCCAAACTCGACACTTCTAGCTCTTTCCGTCTAGCAGTTCCAGTAGCAGTCTCCGAAGTCCTCGATCAGGTCAGTCAAAATATTTCTGGAAGAAGATCTCATCACGACTAATGAAACAAGCCCAAACTCGACACTTCTAGCTCTTTCCGTCTAGCAGTTCCAGTAGCAGTCTCCGAAGTCCTCGATCAGGTCAGTCAAAATATTCCTAGAAGAAGACCTCATCACGACTAATGAAACGAGCCCAAACTCGACACTTCTAGCTCTTTCCGTCTAGCAGTTCCAGTAGCAGTCTCCGAAGTCCTCGATCAGGTCAGTCAAAATATTCCTAGAAGAAGACCTCATCACGACTAATGAAACGAGCCCAAACTCGACACTTCTAGCTCTTTCCGTCTAGCAGTTCCAGTAGCAGTCTCCGAAGTCCTCGATCAGGTCAGTCAAAATATTTCTGGAAGAAGATCTCATCACGACTAATAAAACGAGCCCAAACTCGACACTTCTAGCTCTTTCCGTCTAGCAGTTCCAGTAGCAGTCTCCGAAGTCCTCGATCAGGTCAGTTAAAATATTTCTGGGAGAAGATCTCATCACGACTAATGAAACAAGCCCAAACTCGACACTTCTAGCTCTATCCGTCTAGCAGTTCCAGTAGCAGTCTCCGAAGTCCTCGATCAGGTCAGTCAAAATATTTCTGGAAGAAGATCTCATCACGACTAATTAAACGAGCCCAAACTCGACACTTCTAGCTCTTTCCGTCTAGCAGTTCCAGTAGCAGTCTCCGAAGTCCTCGATCAGGTCAGTCAAAATATTTCTGGAAGAAGATCTCATCACGACTAATGAAACGAGCCCAAACTCGACACTTCTAGCTCTTTCCGTCTAGCAGTTCCAGTAGCAGTCTCCGAAGTCCTCGATCAGGTCAGTCAAAATATTCCTAGAAGAAGACCTCATCACGACTAATGAAACGAGCCCAAACTCGACACTTCTAGCTCTTTCCGTCTAGCAGTTCCAGTAGCAGTCTCCGAAGTCCTCGATCAGGTCAGTCAAAATATTCCTAGAAGAAGACCTCATCACGACTAATGAAACGAGCCCAAACTCGACACTTCTAGCTCTTTCCGTCTAGCAGTTCCAGTAGCAGTCTCCGAAGTCCTCGATCAGGTCAGTCAAAATATTCCTAGAAGAAGACCTCATCACGACTAATGAAACGAGCCCAAACTCGACACTTCTAGCTCTTTCCGTCTAGCAGTTCCAGTAGCAGTCTCCGAAGTCCTCGATCAGGTCAGTCAAAATATTTCTGGAAGAAGATCTCATCACGACTAATGAAACGAGCCCAAACTCGACACTTCTAGCTCTTTCCGTCTAGCAGTTCCAGTAGCAGTCTCCGAAGTCCTCGATCAGGTCAGTCAAAATATTCCTAGAAGAAGACCTCATCACGACTAATGAAACGAGCCCAAACTCGACACTTCTAGCTCTTTCCGTCTAGCAGTTCCAGTAGCAGTCTCCGAAGTCCTCGATCAGGTCAGTCAAAATATTTCTGGAAGAAGATCTCATCACGACTAATAAAACGAGCCCAAACTCGACACTTCTAGCTCTTTCCGTCTAGCAGTTCCAGTAGCAGTCTCCGAAGTCCTCGATCAGGTCAGTCAAAATATTCCTAGAAGAAGACCTCATCACGACTAATGAAACGAGCCCAAACTCGACACTTCTAGCTCTTTCCGTCTAGCAGTTCCAGTAGCAGTCTCCGAAGTCCTCGATCAGGTCAGTCAAAATAATTCTGGAAGAAGATCTCATCACGACTAATAAAACGAGCCCAAACTCGACACTTCTAGCTCTTTCCGTCTAGCAGTTCCAGTAGCAGTCTCCGAAGTCCTCGATCAGGTCAGTCAAAATATTTCTGGAAGAAGATCTCATCACGACTAATGAAACGAGCCCAAACTCGACACTTCTAGCTCTTTCCGTCTAGCAGTTCCAGTAGCAGTCTCCGAAGTCCTCGATCAGGTCAGTCAAAATATTTCTGGAAGAAGATCTCATCACGACTAATAAAACGAGCCCAAACTCGACACTTCTAGCTCTATCCGTCTAGCAGTTCCGTAGCAGACTCCGAAGTCCTCGATCAGGTCAGTTAATCCGTTTCTGGAGAAAGTAACACCACGACTTACCAAACTAGCTCAAATTAAAATAAAATAAAAATTGGTGCTGATGATGACGATGATGATGAAAAGCAGCATTTTTTCCTCTCGTTATAACATAAGCTATCTGAGAGTGAAAATCCCATCAAAATCAGTTTAGCCATTTTGAAGTTTATACGTAATATCATCATCATCATCATCAGCCTTCATAGGGAACATACATACATCGCTTTTTATATGTATATAGAAGAAAGATATACTCAAAGAAGACTGTAACACCCTTTTAGGGTTCCGTAGAATTACAAGGAACCCATATAAGTTCGTTCTGCCCATCAGTCTGTCTGTCTGTCCATCCCAAGTTGTTTAGGACTTCCTAACCACTATAGTAGACTTGCACCCCGCGCATTCACCTACGTAGTAATGAAAAAATTGTGATGATGATGATGAAAAGTTGCTAAATTTTTTCTCGATTTTTTTTCAACTTCAGCTATCTTACGGTGAAAATCCCATCAAAATCGGTCCTGCAGTTTTCGAGTCTATAAAGAACATTACGGACACACACACGCACACGACGAATTATTTCAAAAACATTAGAAAAATAACAAAAATAAACGGAAAAAGTGAGAATTGAACCCGGACCCTACTCAGTCCAGGAACTAATCCATTGCGTCAACCACTCGTCTAATTGAACTATGACGCAACCGGTGAAATTATCCTTCTAATTTATAAAATAATATAAATATACAAACAAATCGACACAAAATGTAATTTGCATTCGACTGCTTGTTTAGTACTTAGTACTTACTTGAAGCCTGACCAAAGAAAGAAAGGGTGCGTGCCATTTGAAATTAGCTAGATATTGCGTACTTCTCAAGGTATCAACTGGAGGGTGTCTATTTAAACTGGACGGAAAGCTATTTTGTATGAAAACGTCGCTGACTGTCCACTTTGTGTGACCTCTGCAAATGCTCGAGACTGCTTTGTTCTTATATTGCCCTGGTACACCGACCACCGATACTTGGAAGTAAATTATTACTATGCCTCTCCACTTATGTCACTCCTCCGTTAGACGGAACCCTCAGAGCGCGAGACCAAAAAAAAAAACTAACTGAAGATAAAATATTGAAAAACAAACTTAAGTTTGTAGTTGACAATAAGGTTACTCCATACATTCCAACTACAAAATGTAAGTTTGTAATAGCAAAATAATTATTTTTAAATGATATAACTTCAAATTTATAACTTTCGGATTTATTCCTATATATGTGCTATGAGACCTTGCCTCTTGCCAAATTTAATGATTCTAGGTCAACGGGAAGTACCCTATAGGTTTAGATTCCCCTGTGAAATCGCAAAATATACGACATAAACGTTCATATCTTTTGATTGCTTTGACTTACAACTTTTATTTTTTACAGCCGAAAGAAACCGTAGGCCCAAGTATTTAGTATAAATTTCAACTTGATACCTTTACGCGTTCTTGAGAAAAAGGGTATTGACAGACGGACAGACAGACGGACAACGAAGTGATCTTATAAGGGTTCCGTTTTATCCTTTTGAGGTACGGGACCCTAAAAAAGTAGACTAACTGTGCTCTGCGGGTTCACCTGCGAAGTAATGAAAAAATGGTGATGATGATGATGATAAAAAGATGCCAATTTTTTTTCTCCTCATAGAATCAGCTATCTGACAGTGAAAATCCCGTCAATAATGGCCCTACCATTTTCGAGTAAAGAACATTACACACATGCATACAAACACAAACATACACACACTCACGCACGCACGCACGAACATGACGAATTATTTTAAAAACATAACAAAAATTACAAAAATTAAAATTGTTGGTGACTATGAAGATTTGAACCCGGAGCTTACTCACAGAGTCGCAGAGAACTTATCCATTGCGTCAAACCATTCGGCCAACTGGACTATGACGATTGTGGTGAAATTATCCTTCGTAAACTAATATATACAAACAAATCGTTACAAAATGTAATTTTCATTCGCCTGCCTTTTTAGTACTTATAATGCAAGAAAACATTGCAGATAAGGTAGGTACTTACTTTACAACTTACGTCAAGGTGTTTTTGTGTCATAAAGTTGAGATTATATTTTGGAGCGGTTAGCGGAACAAAGCGACACACGTCCGTCTAGCAGCGCGCCTCAGCGGTCTCTGTCACATCGCGTAAAAATAAAAGAGAAGTGAAAAAGCGCCGCGGCGGCACGACGTTTCGTTCGACACGTTCGAGCCAATTTATGATTAAATTAATTAATAGATAGAAAAATTGAATTTTAATCAATAAATAAAATTAATGATGTTATTTGTTACAATATTTAACATCATTCTTGTAAATTTTGTAAAGATTTGTTCATTAATACTCGAGATAACATTGTATGCGTTTAGGTAAATTTCAAGGTTAGAGGTTATTTCATGATTTTTTTCTATCGAGAAAATTTATCGGAAACGTGTTTTGGAACTAATGGTACACTCAGAAATATGATCAAGATTACCACATATTTTTTTTACTGCTTTAAAATGAATATATTGTCCTAATATTTTTTTCTGTGAAGCCTTTTTTGTCTGAAAGACCGCCTTAACATAATTTTTTGTTTGGTGTTTCGAAATATGCTGCGCAAAAAATACCGTTATCAGATTTTTTACTTTATCAAGCCTATCTAGACTGGGCACTGAAATGGTCTATTACATTACAAAGGACCTTTGATACAGATGAATATCGAGCATAATGTATGCCAGATAAATACATAGACACGGCCATGCACACAAAGGGCACCGAAAAATATGACTTATGAGAACATCATACGACAGCAGCTTTTCTCTGTTCACATTCTCATCACAACTTCTATAAGCGTCGAAACAATGTTTTTATTTCAGGAGCTGAAATCTGAAATCGAGAGCTCAATAGAACAAGCGTACCATATTCTCCAAGGCGACATCTCCGCACCGCCTGACCTCGAGCTGCGACGCCGGTACCTCGGCCCTGGCTGTGACAAACCCCATCAGGAGAGATTCTTCATCCTCGACAATTGATCTTGTACCTTATTTACCTGTGATTTACCTTTAACGGTGCTCTACCTATTCAAGAACCGATAATGTTTTGTAAGCTTAAAATAATTGTATCTAATAATAAGATAAAAATTGTATTTTTAAGTAGGTAAATAGTACATAGTGTAATTTCCTAAAACAGGTGCCCGCATTATACCTAAAGCCTTTATAAGTTTATCCATTTTAATGAAAGTATATTTTTCATACATATAGGAACCTATAAGCAAGTTTTCTTTATAGGTTATTATTTAGGTCCTCAACAAGGACACCCCAGTTAACATCTAGGTGTCCTATTGGGGGGCTGAGGTATTTGCATTCTAAATAATACTAGCTGCGCCCCGCGGTTTTACCCGCGTTGTATACTTCCCTGAAGGAACCTCCTTGGTAGCGACAGCAACCCCCTTTGCTTTAGATGGTTTTTTTTTTGCCTATGATGTAAAATGCAAAGATCTTGTAGGTATATATGGTAAGTTTCCAAACAACGCCTTCTCAAAACGTAAGCTACAAATTCGCTACGTGCTGTGTTTACATCTCTCGTCACGCAACAATTATGTGGCTAGTTGAAATGTTTTTTCCCTAAAAGTTGGGTAATTGGTTGATTGGTAAAATCGGTTCCATACAGTGATTTAAAAGTAAGGATATGCAGATAGACAGGCAATACTTCCAATATCAAACACTGTGCCAAAATCACAATCTTACTTTACGTTGTTTCCGTTACTATAGGTGTAATATTAGGTATTGGTAGTACTTACGTACAGACAAACATGTGACTAATCTTATGAAGGTTTATTTTTCCTTCTGAGGTAAAAGGTAGGACGAACGGACGGACAGACAGACATACAGACAGACAGGCAGATGGACGGACAGACAGACAAACAGACAGCGTAAAGTCAGTAATAGGGTCCCGTTTTTACCCTTTGGATACAGAACTCTAAAAACTAAGATAGTAACTTAGTTGGAACCTAAGCCTAACTAAACTAGTTGGTAACTAAATTATAATAAAAACACGACTACAAATAAAAAACACAAAAAGGAGGTTAAAAAAATATGGCATGTGTCCCAATGTTTAATTTATTACAAAAACTAGCGATCCGCCCGCCCGGCTTCGCACGGGTGTAACTTACATGCGAAGCCAGGGCGGGGCGCTAGTTAAATATATAAACTTTCCGTAAAAAAAATCTAACTGATGGTGAAAACCGCATTAAAATCCGTTGCGTAGTTTTATAGATCTAAGCATACATAGGGACGGACAGACAGCGGGAAGCGACTTTGTTTTATACTATGTAGACTATGTAGTGAAGTGATGGTGATAACCGGCTTAGCGATGAATATAACTAAATACAATACACGTACTGAAAAAATAATTTATATTGGCTGATAAATCTCTGAGATATGAGTGTTTAGGGGGTTAGGTGGGGATAGAGAAGGGATGCTCTATCCCTTTCTCGCAAAGAGTGTGTTAGTATAGCATTTGTATGGCGCGCCTGAGAAAATACGTCACGGCTCAGTATAGTGCGCTCTCTGTCTAGCATGAAATTAAAATGGTTATATCTTATTTATTTTTTAACTATTGTTAATTCTGTTTACTTTGATGTGCTCTATTTATGATAAGCTTTTTTATGAGGTAATAAAAAATAAAATTTATTAGTCTTTTATACAAGTATATTTATATAATTAATTAGTCATCATGCCTATTATGTAGAATTTTGATAAATGCAGAGACAAAAGCTACTTACTTTAGTTTTGATTATTGTACCCGTCTGCGGAAATCAAATTTCCAAATCTTCTTACCGTCTTTTTTCTGACAGGTAATTGTTTTTGTAAATTTTATATTGTTTTTTTAACTTTTTCAATATATCTCTTATTCTGTTTCCCGAGATAATGTAAGGATTCTAACAGTACCACACACATCTAAATAGGTCCCGCGCGGCGTTTCGAACTTACTGTCGAATAAAGAAACTCGCCCACATAAAAACATACCTACCTATTTTATAATACACATGAGCCCTGAAAAAATAATACTTCTTTTTGTGCAGTTGTGTAGTAAAAAACAAATATCATATCTAAGTAAGCAACGTATACAGCTGGAATAATTTCATTTAATTTCAATTACAAAACTGGCAGCACTCTGCCCGAACTAAGAGTGAATAATTTGTTTTCACAATTTTTAGTATTTTAGACGATTTAAGCAAGAAAATTAATGGATTACCTGTGGAATGGCACACCTTATCTCTTATTCTGCTTTTCTGATTTGTTGCAGAACGATTTCACCGCGTAAATTGTCATTTTAAATATTTTTTTGGGAGCTCTAAACACTATAACCTGACTCGCACTGACCGCGCGAGCGTCGTTTGGAGCCATATATGACACCTTTTGAACGGCTTAAATTTTGCGCATGTACTTGGTTTCTGTACATACCTACTTATTCTAAGGTATATACCCTAACTTATGTAAAACTTCCTTGAAGCTAAGTAATTCACAGTCAAGTCAAAATGCCTTGTAGAACACAGATATAGTAGATCTGTGTTGTAGAACAATCGGAGTCGCTCCGTACCGTTCAATAAGGTCGCATGAAAATCAAACAACCGGTTGTCATTCGTCCGGTGAAAAACAAATCTTTATCTTTATTCATCTTAGTATACTTGTCTTAGCCTATGGTTCTTTCTGAACGCGTAAACATGGTATTCTGTGCCTCCACCACGTTACTGGGGTATGACTTTGACTTAACCGTCACTGTGGCCCGTATTAAAAACTGTGCCCAAGTAACTTGTAGGCCTTGTAGCATAACTTGTCTGACGTACTTGTTTAATACTAGGATTAAAGGACACTGAATCTATGGTCCTAAAAAAACAAACAAAAAAACGGTAATTCATTTCATAGTCAATTAGGCGGTATGGCCTTTAAAGCTTTAGCCTTCCCGATGGGCGAATAATAAAAAAAACATTGTCATGCTGTTACTCTTTTGTCAATGCCATGAGTTGCCTTGTTTTCTTTCTCTCTCTACGCTTGTTTACTGAATCTATGTTCTAAGGTATTATCATTATTTACAGACTTTACAGTCGAAACAGAGTGATAAAAAAGATAAGTAATGATAGGGAGGATAAAATTGTATACTTAATGAAATATTACAGCTGTAATCGATTACTTTATCGGTGTATTTGTTTCTATCCATCCGCTCATAAAAGCAGTGGCAAAGTATGGAATACCGTTACCGCTGCTACAATGATATCTCATCGGCAAGCCTTGCTGCTTTCGTCTTCCAACTGCCATGGGTACTCGATGCTGGAATTCGCTAAACAGGAAATATGCTCCTTTCTTCAGAAGTAAGTGATAATGAGTAGCCTGTTAGTGAGTGTCTGTGTAGTTAACTTTCCTCTAGTGGAACATTTTAGTTCCGCGTTTAACTCAGTATATGTATGCCCAGGCACGTACGCCACATAATGACACCGACGACAATACAATACTGCACCACTCGATACGTTTTATGAACGGTTTTTCGACTATGTCGTCAATGTTGCTAAATTGTGAAGTTATAGCGGGATAGCCCGTTGGTCCACTTGGTAGTGAACCTACCTTCTGAGCTTGGGGGCGTGGGTTCGATTCCCATCTAGAACAAACATTTGTGTGATGAACATTTGTTTGTTCTATATCTGGTTGTTAATATCTATTTAAGTATGTATTTAAAACTATATATGTATGTATATCAGTCTCTGGCAGCCATATCACAAGCTATGCTTAGTTTGGGGTCAGATGACCGTGTGTGAAAAAATGTCCTGAATATTTATTTATTTATAGCAACTTAAAAATAAACGTGAATTTTTGCATAAAGATAGATCTAGAACACTTTGTATCCTAGAAAAATATACAGTTCGTGAGGAAATGTCCACACAGGTGTAACCACACGGTGCAGCTAATATGTATGTAATAACAAGATTATTATAAGTATGTACAGACAGTATCCCAACTTTAATTCATCACATTATGTAATATTATAACTTAAGTGGGTCTGTGAGAATGTTTATTGCAAGTACCATTCTTTATTGATCATCAAATTCAATAAAATGCCTAAGAAACGATAATAGCGAGTACTTATCTCATCTCATTTTATCGAATTTGACGATCTCAACTGTCATATTTGACAATCTATAAAGCGGTACTTGCACTGCTGGTGTGAAAGAACAGCATGGCCAAATTTGATCTACTTTTATCTATTTAAAATATGGTTAACTAGATAGGTAATCGCATAACATATAGATTTCCTATAATTCCTTTATATCATTGTTACAGAAAAGATGTAAAAGAACTTGTATTCATACCATATGCCCAAAATGACTTCAATGGCTACACAGCAAAAATTAAAGAAGTCATCGATCCATGGGGTTTCAACGTCACAGGTCTTCACGCACACACAGACCCGGCTAATGCAATAATGAACTCTAAAGCTATATTCATCGGTGGCGGTAACACATTTTTACTCCTCAGTCGTCTTTACAAGAATAATCTTGTCAACCTTATTAGAGAAAGAGTCACTCAAGGACATTTGATCTATATTGGAAGTAGTGCAGGGACCAATGTAGCAACTAAAAGCATCAATACAACAAATGACATGCCAATTGCTCATCCGCCGACTTTTGATGCCATAGGCATTGTTCCATTCAACATCAACCCGCATTACATAGAGGTGGAAAGTGAGACCCATAAAGGAGAGACCAGGGACCAGAGAATATGGGAGTATATGGAAATGGACTATGCGGCACCGGTACTGGGACTGCGGGAAGGGTCAATCCTGCAAGTCGATGAGAACAAACTGACTATAAAAGGCATAGCAGGCGCAGTGTTGTTTACAAAGTAAGTTTTATACAAAAACACATCTATCTAAGATCTAAGTAAGGATTTTATACCTACTCCCCTTGACACCTGCTTGTTCGCTAGGCACGCATACGAGTATAAGAAATAATCTGCTAGCATGCAATCTCATGATATCTAATGCTCAACCTACTTATTATATATATTTTATTTTAATTGAAAATGCAAATTAGCACCTTTTAAAGATAACAATTTCATTAAATAAACCAGTTTTTCACTTTATGTGTGTGGTGTATATCTTGATTTTTTATTTCAGAGATCGCAAAAAGGAGGAATATGCCACAGGGTCAGATGTATCATTCCTTCTAGATGTAAACAAAATCAACGAACCTGATAAATGACATCATATCATGGTTTTCTATAAAACATTTATTTATTTTATTGGTTTTCTTGTATTTACTTGGAAAAGTTATATTTGCATTTTACTGTATTTAATTATAAAGCCTAACATTTTAAAGCGTAATTAAGTTATTATACACTTAATTCCAAACAATAAATTATTTATTGTGTAAGCAAGCTTGAACCAGTCATTATTTCAACATCTTGCTAAATATTATTATGTAAAAAAAAATACTGTAGATTATGTTGTCTCATTTTAATTGCATTTCTCACTTTAGTGCACTCTAGTAAACTTGAAACTACAAGTGAAAAACAGTCAAGATCTATTTTAGTTCTTAAATATCACATTCACTGCAATACACGTTACTTCATGCTTTCTACAATCACTCCACAATTTTAATTTGTTCTCAGTATTTCATGTGTCACTTATTCAGTCATCACAGCTCCGAGACAATAATTTTATCTTTTACTTTTGATTAGGTAATCTTACTCATATAGATAAGTCATATTGCACTTGCTTGGGGCAAGTTCATTGCAGTTATCGTCATCCTTTCATGAGCAGGGCCTTGGCGGCTTGGAATAGGGATGGCTGTGGCGCGACCCGCGACTGGCCCGTCCGTTCAGTGGGCGGCAAGTGGCACAGGAACCTGCGCAGGGCGAGGTCTCGCCGCGCGCTCAGCCCTCGTGTGATCTCGCAGCCCGACCCGAATAGGACGGCGCGGTGCCGCTTGCGCTTCTCCATTGCCACCTGAATAATAAAGTCAACATTTTCATTCAACATGCCAGGAGTGGCGCACAGTAACATGTTCATATTTGATGTGTTATGCCTTTAAAGCCTGGCCACACCCAATCCAGTAGCAGTCCAGGGGTCTAAACAAGAGCCACACACTGTTAGCGTTCACGCCTGCGGAAAGATGAAATTGATGAAAATGACATTGACAATGACATTAGCATGAGATAAATTATCTGAAGCTAATGTCATTTTCATACAATTTATCTTTCCGCAGGCGTGAACGCTAACAGTGTGTGGCTCTTGTCTAGACCCCCAGGTCAGTTGGGGGTACAGTACATATGGATAGCAGATGATTCAAATTACACCAGACTCTCATTTCAAAGGCAGTCATTCTGGGCCTGAATGAGGTCTAATGTTATTTCCATAAAGCAAAAGTTGGTGACTGTCAAATGTGGCACTACCACAACTAGCACTTTTGTTATGGGAATTTTGTCATCACATTTACCATTACCATTGGTTTTATAAAAGAATAAATATACTAGCTACGCTAGCACTATCTGTAAAAGAATCCTACCGGCTATCACCATTGTAATACATTTAATAGTGAGAGTTGTAAATACTACTTGAAACTTACCTGAATGGATGCAACTGGATGTAAAGAATCTACATCTGGCGGAGGTTCCTGTTTCTCCTCTCCATTCTCATGAGTGCCATTATGTTCAGTGCCGTCCTTCTGCTTGCCATTTTCAGAATTCTGTTCAAGACCTTTCTTCTCTGCTCGGAGAGTGTCTGCATTTTTGTCCAGTATGTTTTGTACGAGATCTTTTCCAGCCATTTGTATGGAGAGGCCGACTCGAGTGAGGACTTTCTCAGGCCTCCAGCGATCACGCGCACCTCCTGAAGGCGTGGTCTGTTCCCGTCGGCGCACATCAGCGACTAAACTTGCCCAGTCAACACCGAGAGCATCACCTAAACCAGCTGAAATTAACAAGAAAAACAAATGAGTTGCTAATAATTTTTGCTGCAAGAATAAGTCACTTGATGCCGACTGTTTTTTGTGAGGCACCCCGAGATAGGCCAAGAGCGAATATACTAGACTCGTTGGGTCACGCTTTCCTCTCCTCAGATCTCGAACAACCTCGCTCAAAATGCTCTCGGATGCAAGATTTGAGTGTACAGCTGGCATGTCACGTATTGTTTTATCTAAATAATAATGCGCGTAAAGTCCGACAATTAAAACATCTGTCAATGTAAAGCAATGAAAGTTAACCTGATTTAAAGTTGATTTTACTTAATGACATACCTCGTGTACGTTCTTCTTCAAGCTCTCCGTCAGAAATTTCTTCAAAGTCCAAATTATCATCATCATCCTTAGCATCCTGAGAGTCCTTATCCTCTGCGGCACCACTTGTGTCCTATAAACAGTACAAGTTAATTAAATACCAAATACAACTATTTAGAAAACTGTTCCCAGGGTTTTGAAATGTAATATTTACCTGAGTAGATTCCCGCTCTGCAATTTCAGGCTTAAGTTCTTCTGGTAGTGCTGTTTGACTGTCGTCATCAATTTTTTGGTCGCCCATCTACAATCAATGGTAATTAGTGCATTACAAACAAGACAATAGACATCGGCCAAGTGTGAGTCGTACTAGCGCACTGAGGGTTTTTTTATTTTATTTGAGCTAATATGCTTTGTTCCCCCTTGACTCTGAGGTCTCTGAGACCTTTGCTTTGCTCGGTCAATCAAAGCCACTATGGCTGCATGGCCTCTCCGTAGGCACGCCGCTTAGCCTGATCCACCTACCCTGTTTTACTAAACGGCCTAGTCCTGTCTATACTGTTTCTCCATCAAGTAAGTTATGTTTGCAGTTTCACAGACAAAATACAAAGGATGAAAAAACGTTTTTTTTTCTTCTAGCAAATAGGCAAGTGGTAAGCGCCGCCTATGGACATCAATGACACAACCATCACAATACGTAGTTATAATGCAGCTGTTGCTGTCCTAATCTAAAATTAAATCAAACTGAAGCAGTAGCAGCAGCGGAGAGGGCTGTAGACACCCTTTTTGAAATGCATGTTATCCATGTAAATGTGTGTGAAAGCTCAGTGTGAAGACCTTCAAGGGAAGGACATTCCACGCCCTGCAGGTCCGCGAAAGAAAGGAGCGGAAAAACTGGACAGTGTGATTTCCAGCTTTGCAAGATGTAGATGTGTTTATGGAATAAGAGCTCCTGACATTTTGTAAAGAGCCCTGCTTTAAGTGTCTTAAGGGTGGTCTTTGACTTACATCTTCCCTGTTGAGTATGTCATCTGGGTCGTCGCTGATCTCGCTGAGGTCGTCCGGTATGGGCTTGTCGTCGTCGGGGTCCAGGCGGGGTGCGACCACGGCCGCGGGCGGGGGCTCCTCGGCCGGAGGCGGCTCGCCCCGTGGCGGCCGACGTTTCATGTCCATGCGCATGCCCCGGCCGTAATCTGGAATCAGACAATCACACTAATACTACAAGAGCTTTTTACCTACAACACTTTTTAACATCCTATGAGAACAATCCCAGAAAGCAGCAAATATATTTAAATAAATTTAAAAAAGGAAAAAGTAAAAGAAGCAAGTGTCAGACATTTTCCTAGTATCACGAAACCTTGGAACCCCAAAAGATATACTTAAGTAGAAAATAAAAAGTTACATACCATGCATTCGACCACGATGCGGCCCTGGATGTCCTCTGTGATGCCAGCCGTCCATCTCTGCCTCTTTATCACCCCACTCGTTCATCTGAAACAGAGCACAACAATAAAGTATTTATGAAAAATATTACAATCCAACTATAAAAGCAAAACAAACATACCAAAATGCGGATAAGGACAGCCATGAAATATATGGGATAGGATGAAGCAAGGAGTTTTGTAGTTTCTTTTACGGTAATCAATCGGTTCATTCATGTACAACGTTTGGTAGTACAACATCATCTAGGAAACGGAAAGGAAAGTCAATTTAGGAATATTGGAGGATTTGTCAGATTATTTTATTGGCTTCCTGTTAGATATACCTGTGGATCATGCATAGGCCAATGCCTTTCTCTGCCCCATTCACCCCCTCCGCGGTAATCCTCATTCTCCCAGTCCTTGTGTGGATGTGCCATGTATCGTTCACGATCCATTGAGGCAGATCGACCTTCCCAGGATCGATCGCGGCGCGGGTGTCTATCGTCGTAATCTGTAGGAAACACACTTTGCAATAAGAACAAGATACTTTGCTTTTACTAATTGTAATGCACTTCAGGAAGTTTCAAACAACTTACTTATGTCTCTATGATCTCCTAGACGGTCACCATACATCCTATCGTCGTCTTCAGGGTATCCACGCGGCGGACCGGCTATGTCGTATCCGGAATCGTAGTGCCTGTCCCGACCCTGCATACTGTACCCCGGAGACCTGTCGTCATCTCGGCCACCTTCGTAGCGATCGTCAACGCGTTCGTAGTGATCCATTCCACGATCGTTGTCATACTGGCGATCCATGCCCAATTCGTAGTCAGCTTGATCCCTATCCAAACTGTCCATTCGATCTCTCTTTGTTGAACGGTCCCTTTCGTGTCTGTCTTGTTTACGACCACCCCGTTCTGAATGAATGTCTTGCCTATCTTTTGATGTTGTAGAGTTTTTATCTGTTTCAAGTGCCTTGCTGGATATTGCAGCGAGAGCCGCTAAACGCTCTTCAGGCCTCGGTAAAAGACGTTCCATAGGTTTGTTCGGCTTCTCCAATCCTTTGTTGGTGCCTCTGCCACCCAGGCCTCTGTCGCGCCCTCTCCGTTTATCATCTCTTTTATCTTTCCTGTCTCGACCTCTGTCTTTCCTGTCATGTCTGTCTTTGTCGTCATGCTTATCTTTACGCCTTTCCAGTGATCTATCTTTATGATCGCGACCTCTGTCACGGTCTCGGCTCACAGATCGCTTCTTCTGAGTACTTCCATCTCGTCGTGGTTGTTTCTTGGGTGAGACTGGCCTACTTCTCTCGGAACTTTCTTTTTTCTTCGTATCTTTATGCGGGCGTGGCGACCGAGATCTTGCTTTTTTAGGAGATCGACTCCGCGCTCTAGGTTTCTCTCTATCTTTATCTCGATCTTTATCTTTTTCCTTATCCTTGTCCTTGTCTTTGCGGTCTTTGTCTCTATCTCTAGCTAAGTGTGGTGATGCGCTCCTATTGCGTTCTCGCCTTGGAGGCGATTTTCCATGTTTAGAAGTTGATTTTGCTAGGGCTTTTGAAGTGATAGGGGGAGTTCCACCAGACTTTTTAGCAGGCGACAATGACTTTTTCCCTATGGTTGATTTACCCGTTGCTTTCTTTTTGCTAGCATCTGGTTTTTTCAATGACTTGTCATCTTTTTTTGCAGCTGGTTTCTTTGCCTCACTTTTGTCTTTTTTTAGCATATCGGTTTTGACAAATTTCTTTTTGGAAGGCACATCGTCATCAGATGAGGAACTCGAATTACGTTTGAGTTTACCTTTCTTGGTCTTCTTTCTAGTGTCCCTAGTAAAGGAAAAATAAGGAACGTAAAGTAACAAAAAAAATTACGAAAAGTATGTAACTATCTCTAAATATAGAATATTATACTTAACTTTGTAGTTGGAAGTTTTTAAAAACATAAAAAAATAATTATGTGATGTAATTTGATATTAGCATGTTTCGGATTTTTTCCTTTATATGTGCTGTGAGACCTTGTTTCTTGCCAACATTTATTATTCTAGGTGAACGGGAAGTACCCTACAGGTTTTGATTCTTTTAGTCTTGACAGACAGATGGACAACAAAGTGATCCTATGAGTTTTCTTTTTGAGGTACGGAACCCTAAAAATACCTA
This sequence comes from Agriopis aurantiaria, assembly GCA_914767915.1. Classification (NCBI taxonomy): domain Eukaryota; kingdom Metazoa; phylum Arthropoda; class Insecta; order Lepidoptera; family Geometridae; genus Agriopis; species Agriopis aurantiaria. Next base: position 14,549,089 of record OU611982.1, on the reverse strand, counting down.
AATATAAAAAATATTTTAACCAAAGAAGTGTACCATGGAGTACCCATTAAATATAGATAAAATAATATGAATTTGTAATTGCAAAACATTTATTACATCCACACTTTAAGGCTCCTAATTTTCACACATCCTTACGTATACTTTCCTGTTCCTACGTCCTACCACCTTTATTCAATAAATTTCTTAGTTTTTTAGGGTTCAGTACACAAAGAGTAAAAACGGGACCCTATTACTAAGCCTAGGATGTATTTATGTATGTCTGTCTGTCCTACCTTTAAATGGCTGTATCTTTCGAACCGTAATAGATAGCCAATTGAAATTTTCACAGTTTATTATGTAGTGTTACAACAGGTTCACTAAGAAATAAAAAAGTAAAAAACTAAAGGGGGTTCCCATACAACAAACGTATTTACTCTAATGTAAAAATAGAAATACATATAAGTGTCAAACTTGTAATGATTATAGTACACACTAAAGTATAATAAATAATGACGAAGTGTGATTTGGTGACAAATTACTGCTCATTACCAAGTTATAACTGCTAATTCAGTTACTTGGATGACCTTATCATTTCTTTCATCGAATCGAAATTCCATAAAGTGTTTCGAAACAGTAAAAAACAGTGTTTCGAAATTCCATATTTTACTAAGTCAGTTTTTTTAATTGATAATTATTGTATTTTGTGGTGGTAGGGAACTCTCAGTGCGCAAACCCGGTTCGCACTTGGCCAATTTATTTATTTATGGAATAAGAAGAAAACTAACAAGCCACCTGATGGTAAGTGGTTACTGCCGCCTATATGGAGACAGGTGATGAATACCCGGGGCTTTGTTAGTATGTTGCCTACCTTTGATCTTTCTTTTAGCCTTAAACATCAGTGCAAATTTGATAGTCTATTGGTTTTTATCAGATCTGCATGATTTGATTTCCCTCCTATTTATTTTTCTATCAGACGGCCAGGGCGAACACGAAAAGACGACAATGTTTTATGGTGAAAAGTCTTTAAACCCGTATGAAGTGATTTGATTCCACCTTTATTGTGAGAAGATAGTTACAATCTGTCTTCAAATCGTGAGTGAATCGGTTTCTACTAGGCAAGCATGCTCCATCATAGACCATGATCGCTTAACGCTAGGCAAGGTGGGGGTCAAGCGCAAGGCTACTAACTAATGAAAAAAAAAGTATAACTATCTTGTTATGTAGTTTTACCTAGTCACGAACATAATTTTTTTGAAGTTTTATTTTGCTAATATCTCATTTATTTTGAGTTGCTGCATGTCTTGATTAGGTGAAACTAATAAAACAAATACATTCTGGTCAAGTTCTGGTTGGTTAAAGTTACATAATATGTAAACTAGCAACCTGCTTCCCCCGCTTTACATGTAAATTACACTCGAGCGGAACCAGGGTGGGTCGCTAGTTATATATACATATTAACCTTCCGTGAAAAATTATCTAGCTGATGGTGAAAACTCACAAAAATCATAAAGATAAAATGTTTCATAAAGCAATTCGAGCCCTGTATTTTATTCATGTCAATTACTAAAAAACTAGGACTGCTAAATTACCAATATTCTATTCCTATTACACTGAATGAGAATGCTTTAGAATAACCCTCTTATGCATAGAAGTGGATTTCTACAGAGGCGGGGATGAGTGGAGATCCACCTTTTTCAGTGGAAATTCCATTGAAACTAAGATGAGTGAAACAATGAAGCAAAGGAGCTTATAACAGATGAGTGGAATAGCTGTAAAGCAGAGACAAGCGGAGTTGTCTTGTAGGGAAGTTGAGTGGAGCATGCCCAGATATATTTTGTATGTATTAAGTAAAACGGTATCTGTCCGAGAGAGGAGCACATGTCATGTTGGCACTGGTTCTCTAAAGTATTCCGGTGTGGTGGTTCACCTCACTCCAATGTGCATGTATTCTCCCCCATCTCCACTCTGCTCGCATCGTATCACTAATCATCCACCTTCCTCAGTGCAGCTAAGCCCTGATCCTCTCTGCTTGCCATACATATATATATATATATAATTCTTCTTGTCTCTGCTATGGATGTTACCATTGAAGTTAGGTGAAACGTTAATGAAATGATTCATCTCCATTCCGCTTGCCTCAGCCTCTGTGGAAACTACCCTAACACCCAATAAGCTATTCTATTCTCTAAACAATTGTCCCAATTTCACATGTGACAACTCTCACTAGCAAGACAGCTGGTTGGTACATACCTATCTGAAGATGATGAAGAGGAACTGCCATCGGAAGAGGAAGACGCGCTGGAAGAACTGGAACTCCTCGAGGAAGAAGTGTTTGACACGGCTTTCTTCTTATCTTTGCGCATGTCTTTGCCAGAGTCCATTTTAAGTTGCAACTCTAATTCCCGCTGGAGCTGCTGCCTCCGTTTCTCAAGCACATCAGTGTCCGCGTACTCTAGGTCATTTTGATCCCAGTTGTCGATTTCACCGTCGGGACTGCGCCCCTGTCTCACAACCAACACCGAATGAATCCTGCTTTTAGCATCATCTTTACCCGAACGCTTTTGTTCACTATCCTTGATTGCAGCGCGCTGTTTAGATGGACTAATCAACGTATGAGTGGATGCAAATTTACAACTTTTACCGTAAGCGCAAGTACCGTGTTGAGCCCACTGTCTGCAATGTTCAGTTGTTTTTTTGGCATTAGATTTCTTAGTACCTAGCCGCTCGAAAACACTAGGTCTGTTTGCAAGGTCTTTTGATTTAGGTAACTCAACGGTGATTTTTCTTTTTCCTTGTTTTGACATTATAAATGAAAAACATTGATCTCGCGTTTAAATTCTATGAAAATGATTTACTTTTTACACCGGCAGTAAAATGGCCGCCATTGTTGTTTTTCAGCTATTCTATTTCAATGTATTTCAATCAAATCAAAGAGAATTTCAAAATGTTATCTTGTTGTCTATGGAACATAGAACTTAGCGTTTGATTGGTCACAATATTACTTGTTTAGTTTATTAGGCCAATAGAAAATGTGCTTACTTTAATTTTATTTTTTCAATCACAGGTAAAAACTCGTCAGTCTCCAAGTCAGTACGGCTTGATAGTTTCGGTTCTATTAATATTCCGGTCTTATGTGTTACTGAGGTTTTTTGGCGCCAACGCGGAAAAAACATGTCGGCTCGTTGGATTATTTTCCTAAACTTGTGTATTTTCGAGTGTTAATGTGTACTAAATGGTGAATTATTATTCATTAAGTGCTCGTAAACGTGCTCGAGTGTGGGCAAGTGATATAACGAGGTGAAACGTGTCTTTTCGTGTTGTTTCCAAAACTCCATAGGAGCCTCTTGTAAAGTCTCCACCACTTTACAGGGGCATGAGTTCGACTTGACCGTGACTTACTTAGCTTGACTCTGACTGTGACTATGACTTGTTTGACGCTATTAAGACAAAGTAAACTGTTTAATATTACGAGTAAAGGACATTGAATCCACGCTCATGAAGATTTTAACAAAAAAAAAAAAAGCTCTATGGGGAGAACTTTGTAATATAGGAAAGTCGGAGTCAGTTCAGTTTGTTGTATTGTTTTACTATTTTTACTGTTCAGAAAGAATCAAATTTTCCACTTTTTTGAATAAAATAATATTAGAAATCAAATATTCGGTAAAGGAACAGCAAATCCATCAAAATGCCTCTTTTAGACGGAAAAGAAATCGATATATTCTTCGTAAGTAACCTCTCTTCATTGAATTTTACGTTTTTCAGTCTCCTCCAAAAATATTTACCATCTAATTCTTATTTTGCTACATAGTTGTGGATTCAATCAATGATGTGATCAATAGTATTTACTTAAATATTTAATATGACTTATTATTTATTCAAAGCAAACAGCTACGTAGACCGAGATTAAAACTCAAATTGTATTTATATTCCAGAGTGAAGAAGACCTGCCATATGAAGAAGAAATATTACGAAATCCTTTTTCTGTGAAGCATTGGCTTCGATATATTGAACATAAAAAAGCAGCACCCAAAAATGAAATCAATATGATTTATGAACGAGCACTGAAAGAGTTACCAGGGTCATTCAAGCTGTGGTACAATTATCTGAAATTAAGAAGATCACAAATAAGAGGCCGCTGTATAGCGGATCCATGCTATGACGATGTAAACAATTGTTTTGAAAGATCTTTAGTATTCATGCACAAGATGCCTCGTATATGGATGGATTACTGCACCTTCCTAACAGACCAATGCAAAATAACAGCTACTAGGAAAGCATTCGACTGTGCTCTGCGAGCCTTGCCAATAACTCAACATCATAGAATATGGCCACTTTATTTGAATTTCCTAAAGAAACATGACATACCTGAAACTGCCTTGAGAGTTTTCCGAAGATATCTCAAACTATCTCCAGAAGATGCGGAAGAATATATTGACTATTTAATTTCAATCAACAAGTTAGATGAAGCTGCTTTGAAACTGGCTCAAATAGTCAATAATGAAAATTTCCAATCAAAACATGGAAAATCTAACCACCAGCTGTGGAATGAGCTATGTGAGCTTATATCAAAAAACCCTGATCAAATCCATTCCCTCAATGTAGATGCAATTATTAGAGGGGGCCTCAGACGCTACACTGACCAGTTAGGCCATCTTTGGAACTCCCTTGCAGATTACTATGTAAGAAGCGGCCTGTTTGAGAGAGCTAGAGATATTTACGAAGAAGCTATCCAAACTGTAACAACAGTAAGAGATTTCACCCAAGTATTTGATGCCTATGCTCAGTTTGAAGAGCTGAGTCTAAGCAAGAAGATGGAAGAAGTAGCCAAGAAATCAAGCCCATCTGAAGATGATGATGTTGACCTGGAACTAAGGTTAGCCAGGTTTGAATATCTAATGGAGAGGAGACTGTTGCTTCTCAATTCTGTGCTCCTGAGACAGAATCCTCACAATGTATCAGAGTGGCATAAAAGAGTTAAATTGTATGAGGATAAACCACATGAAATCATTGACACTTACACAGAAGCAGTTCAAACAGTTGATCCTAAATTAGCTGTAGGGAAACTTTACACCTTATGGGTAGGGTTTGCCAAGTTTTATGAGAAAAATGAACAAATTGAAGATGCAAGACTAATCTTCGAGAAAGCAACACAAGTCAGCTATGCAAAGGTTGATGATCTGGCTTCAGTCTGGTGTGAATGGGCTGAAATGGAAATCAGACATGAAAACTATGAAGACGCGTTAAAGTTGATGCAGAAAGCTACTGTTTTACCTAAGAGAAAAGTGGCATATCATGATGATTCTGAAACGGTGCAGATGCGTCTGTATAAATCATTGAAAGTCTGGTCAATGTATGCAGATCTCGAAGAGAGTTTTGGCACTTTCCAATCATGTAAAGCAGTGTATGATCATATTATTGAACTAAAAATTGCAACTCCACAGATTATTATCAATTATGGCTTGTTCTTAGAAGAGCATAACTATTTTGAGGAGGCGTTCAGAGCCTATGAAAAAGGGATTGCATTGTTTAGATGGCCAAATGTGTACGATATCTGGAATACATATTTGACTAAGTTTTTAAAGCGATATGGAGGATCGAAGCTGGAACGGGCTAGGGATTTATTTGAACAATGTCTTGAGCACTGCCCTCCTGAATTTGCCAAATCTATATTTTTGTTGTATGCCAAATTAGAAGAAGAGCATGGTTTAGCTAGACATGCTATGTCTGTGTATGAACGGGCAACAACAGCAGTTCTTCCTGAACAAATGTTTGAAATGTTCAATGTCTACATCAAAAAGGCTGCTGAAATATATGGTGTTCCCAAAACCCGCACAATTTATGAAAAGGCTATTGAAACTCTTCCTGAAGAAAGGGCCCAAGAAATGTGCGTCCGTTTTGCTGAAATGGAGACACGCCTAGGCGAAATTGATAGAGCACGAGCTATTTATGGGCATTGCAGCCAAATGTGCGATCCGAGAATCACTGCAGAATTTTGGAATACTTGGAAAGAGTTTGAAGTTAGGCATGGTAATGAAGATACTATGAGAGAAATGCTCAGAATAAAGAGGAGTGTTCAGGCGACATACAACACTCAAGTGAATATGATGTCTGCTCAGATGTTGAGCTCTGCTGGTGGAGCCGCAGGAACCGTCTCTGATCTTGCTCCAGGAATGAAAGACGGCATGCGGATGCTGGAAGCTAAAGCGGCTGAGATGGCAGTAGCAAACAAGGGCAACATTATGTTTGTAAGAGGAGAAACTCAAGGTCTGAAAGAGAGTGGAGAGAAGGTTGTTAATCCAGACGAAATTGACATTGATGAGGATTCAGAAAAGAGTGATGATGAGGAAGAAGAGCCAGTTCAGAAAAAGAAAGTGCCGGCTGCTGTATTTGGAGGACTTGTCAAGGAAAATGAAGAATAATAGCTTAGTTTAATAATGAAAGCCTTTGAATATAATCAACCAACTTTTAATAAACTTAGTTAAATAATACACTGCTTTTAATATTTACAACAGAAATCACAGAACACATTTATATCTAGAATAAAATCTATGTAGTATTGTTACTCAAATTGTTACACTACATGATATTTAAAATTCGTACAGCATGTGAAAGCCCAATAAATGTTCATCAAAAATACATTCCAAGAAAAAGCTTCAGATGGGCATGAAGTCAATATATGCAAAAAGTTACTTTCATAGAGATTAACAAAATTGTATGTAATACACATTTATCCTATCCCCTTTACAACAGAACTATCATTATATAATAACAAATGCTAACAGTCCGAAGCTATATAGCTATATGGTATGACTATACCATAGACCTTTATCACTATAGACACCCACAACTGTGAACATGTCAAGTGGTATGAAAACCCAGCATGCCGCATTTTTTTGTGTTTACAATGAAGTCATGATAGCAATTTAGGGTATATTCCCAACGTTCCCATTCTTCGATCAATTGTTCGAAGGTCCCATTGCGAAATGTCAATGGGGACATTGAGCATATAACTTCTCATGACGTGGCTGTACTAACTACATTAATGAGGATGATGAAAGTTACAATTCCTATCGTTCTAGCTGAGTATTCACTGACATTGAGTGTTATTAGAAACTAAATAAAAAAGCCAAGTTAATCGAGTAAATGAATTATTGATTTAGTTTAATAAAAAAAATACATTATCAACAATATTTATCAAATGATAATAGGTACCGCCTTTAATAATCAAACAAAATACAAGCTAACACTAACACTGGCAGTGAAATAACTATATTTTGCTGAAGACTGGCTTAATTAGTCTGCCCATAGACCGTTGAAGGTCTCAAGACAATCTAAATGCTCAAGCCCAGTATCAGTTAGCAGTATACCCAGCATGCTGACGGCATTAATAATATGTTTTAGTTACCTGCGTAAAACAATTACCAAGCCTCATATTTTTCCAGAGATTAGACTATAGTAACCCATTGCATATTGCAACATCTGCGGGGACATTGGGAATTATATTCCGAAGTTCCCCATTTAAAGGGAGCTTGAAATATACCCAATTTAGTAGTAGTTTAACTGCATTTGCACGGCTAACTGCTTTCGAATTTTTTTTACAGTAACTGGTGCAATATGTAATTTTTTGTATTGACTTTTAACATGCTACTGCCAAGACGAGAAGACTGTTTGACGGAGACCAAACTGAATTATGCGGCATGCTAGTTGGATCAATGCCAACTTAAGAGTGGCCACTGACATAATATTGTAGGTGAGCTCACAGTGGTCTATCTTAATAAAGATCTGGATTATGCAGTGTACACAAAGGTAGCTTGAACTTAACGAATTTTAATGCAGTTTAAAAGCTTTAAAGTACTAACATAAAAAAACAAGTTAGATGCACTGAGACAGTTTGTAAATATGTTTTAGATTTGCTCTGAAAACTAGTAGTATTAGTATTATTTTAAGAACAAGTCAGTTTCCATGATAATAACATTCATAAGATTAGTAAAATGCCAAATTTATATGATATCTCTTGGAGATGTGATTGTATACAGAGAATTGGAGTACATATTATTAATATCAGAATAACTATTAGAGCAGTTTATACCATTGGTAACTCCGCCGAACATAATCAATTCACCATTTCCTTTTACGAGTGAATACATTATAAGTTCTTCCGGAGCCCCGTTAGTTTCGCCAAATCGAGGACAAAGCCATGAGACATAATTAAATGAGTTTCCATTTACAACTGTTGATATATCAAGAACATGTAAGGTGAGGGTACTTTTATTTTTCTTCACTTCTGGTTGCTTCACAGGAGGTTCTTCCGGTGGGGATGGCTCTCTTGGCTCTCCCCTGTTTTCCAAATGAGCAACATTTCGTTGATTTATGAGATCATTTTCAGTCAATACAGAATCCTGGGTAGGATCGCAGGCAAATGCTGCCATTCTGTATCGATTAGCTTCTTGCAGTTGACGCACTAGCCTCATATTCCTGTCCTGCAAAGACATACTCGTACTTATACATTTTTATAGTGAACATTCAATAACTCAACTTTGTATGGGCACACATGTGTATTAATTATAACATATCACGTTCTTCCAATCTTGTGCCGACACGAAATAAAACCGGCCAAGTGCGAGGAGGGCTCGCACACTGAAGGTCCCGTACCACCATATAGCTTGTTAGCTACTAAAGTACAAAAAATAGTGCAAAAAGACAAAATCCCATCAACGCCCAAGCGGTCACCCATACAAGTACGACCGCTCCCGACGTTGCTTCACTTCGGTGATCGTACGAGAATCGGTGGTGAATAGAAATTTGACACCAACTCGCACTTGGCCATTATTTATTATTTGTTGTTGTACTTTAGAGTATATACTTTAATCATGCCAAGTTTGACGCTTGTACGTATTGCCGTTATTATATTAGAGCTAATACAAAAATACGTTTGTTGTATGGGGACCCCTTTCGTTTTTACTTTTTGACTTTTTATTATTTGTTAGTTAATCCGCCGTAACATTACATGTTCTGTGAAAATTTCAACTGGCTATCTATTACGGTTCGAAAGATACAGCCGTTCAAAGGTAGGATAGACAGACAGACATCGTAGGTTTAGTAATAAGCTCCCGTTTTTACCCTTTACGTACGGAACCCTAAAAAAGACTTAATTTAGTTATGGGTCTTGCACACAGCGCTTCCTACATAATTAGACAACGATACACATATTGTTGATCGTTGACCTTGTCCACCAGTGGTGGATAGCGACACAACTTTAAAATTATTGTCTTACTTATACACACTCTCACAAACGAGTCCTTGTTCTGAGTTGAGCAGGTTACTTGCATCGTGTGCAAAACACAACTGTACCTCACAATTTTCCAGTTCTCTGAATGGTCTAGGACAAACATAATTATCCTGTCTAATAATGGATTCTACTCCTAGCCAAATGTTATCGAGATTCATTATCATTTTAATCATTATCAGCCTATCATGTTCCCACTGCTGGGACACAGGGTTTCTGCAGAGAGAGGATGGGCCCTAATCCACTATGCTGGCCCAGTGCATGTTGGTGAATGTTGTATGTCTTTGACACTTCTTGAGGTTCTTAGACATACCAGTTTACTCACAATATTTTCCTTCACCGTTTATGATGGCATTGAATCTGCACATAATTTATTTCAGTACTAAATATGTCATTGGCCCGAGCAACGAACCAGGTGCCGTCAGATTGTAAGCTACATGCTACCTCATGGCCACCATCTCTAGGTCGCTCGTAATTGCCGAGATTTGTTCTGTTTAATGATGAAAAGGTAACAGAGGGATGGACTGACAGTAAATTTTTGCATTTGTAATATAGACGGTGTATTAAAAGTAAATGTATAAAAATTAAATGTAATTTAGTCTGCTTACCTTCTTTGTGCCTCTAATAGGTGAATCCCGTCTACCAAACCTGCTGACATCTGAGCCAGGTACAGTGCTAGGACTAGTAGCCCCATTATTTTCAACTCTTGACCCATTGCTAGAGCCTGCAACCGGATTAGCATGTTCTGGTTTAGGTTGATTTGAAGGTCGTCTAGTCAATTCGCCTCTCTTCCCATTAATGTTCTGATCTGTACCAAGAGGTTTTTGTAAACTCTGTTCTATTCTAACTGAAACAGGTGGGTTCTCTGGTCTGTTGAGGGTAGATAGTCGTACAGCTGACGTGACCAATGGTCGAGCTCCGTTTAACCCATTTCTACTTTTACTTAAGCTGACAACTTTATCACCAACTCTACATGCGGGATTACACCAGATGTTAGATGAAGCCCATTCTTTATTTTTCACGGCAAGTTCTTTCCATGTCCAGACTGGGCCGGTCATATTTAATATCCAGCAGTCATTATACACGAATCGGTTGTGTAAAGACTGTACGCCTCCAAGGACCAGTAGCCTGTCAGTATCTAACTGAATAATGGACTGTGAGTAGCGAGGAGAGGGTCTGGGTTTAGTAGTGGGCTGATTTCTCCAGGTGAGGGTGGGTACATCAAGCACCCAAATATCATTTGAGCATTGTATCTCATGGTTAAAAGCTGGTGATTGTGTCAAGCCTCCAAACACAATCATCTCATCATCCTTCATGCAAGCTGAATGTCCTGCCATAGGTGGGGGACTGTTAACTGCATTCATCAGGAGCCACTTGTTGGCCTGCACATCATAGAAGTGTATTTCGTTGAACATAGTCAGTTGATTGTAATAATGGGAGAGAGAGGGGTAAGTCCAGCCACCGAAAACTATTAGTGAGTCTTTGTAGTGGACCATTGTGGTGTATGCCTTAGGAACAGGGTATGTGCCAGTAGCTAGGGGTCTTATCCACTGCCTCTTGGATAGATCAAATCGCCAGAGGTCATTGAATGAAGTGGCATTGGTTGTGCATCCTCCAAACACATACATGTTGTTTTCAAACACACATGCAGCATGGGAGAATCTTCTAGTGATAGTATATCCCATATCACTGGCTGTGACATTTTTCCAAAGAATGTTAAATCCTCCTATGGCTTTGAGCAGTTTGGTGGATGTTTGACGTAGCACACCTGTAATATTAAGATTGAGATTTAGGTGTTTGCCAATCTAAATATAAACAACTAGGTATCTACTTAGCACTGTTAGTGTTACTGAAATTAACGAAAATAATCGGAAAAAGGTTTACATCAAGCAACTTACTTTTAGAACAAATGTACCATCGCTTGCATACAACCATGCAATTCTGTAAATCTCTGTACGGAGGCAAAAACCCCAGAATGAATTCCAGAACTTCATCTGGAAGATCTTCCACGGAGCTCTGTAAAGTTTGGTCGCGGAAAGACTGGTGGGTTACTTCCATTTTTTTAACTTTTAAAATTTGGTCTTGCATTATATATAATTACATATTTTCTGTAATAATCTTGAATTATTTATAGAATAATTCATACAGTTCTCACACCCAATCTTCTGATTCAAAATATTGAAAACAAAATTGTAAGATTCTCCTCCATCATGCGTTATTGCATTGTTGAATTGAAAATAATAAAATTTGTAATATTAATTGAATGTCTTTGTCAAAGTCAAACCTAAATTGACAGTGACAGCAAAAAAAAAATTAAAATCAAAAATCGGGTAGTTTATATCTGTGGGTAGTAACGTGCTGGGACTGCTGGGAGAGTTTTGGCGCCAACGCGGAAAAAACATGTCGGCTCGTTGGATTATTTTCCTAAACTTGTGTATTTTCGAGTGTTAATGTATACTAAATGGTGAATTATTATTCATTAAGTGCTCGTAAACGTGCTCGAGTGTGGGCAAGTGATATAACGAGGTGAAACGTGTCTTTTCGTGTTGTTTCCAAAACTCCATAGGAGCCTCTTGTAAAGTCTTCACCACTTTACAGGGGCATGAGTTCGACTTGACCGTGACTTACTTAGCTTGACTCTGACTGTGACTATGACTTGTTTGACGCTAATAAGACAAAATGAACTGTTTAATATTACGAGTAAAGGACATTGAATCCACGCTCATGAAGATTTTAACAAAAAAAAAAATAATGGGACTGCTGGGAGTTTTGGCGCCAACGCGGAAAAAACATGTCGGCTCGATGGATTATTTTCCTAAACTTGTGTATTTTCGAGTGTTAATGGTGAATTATTATTCATTAAGTGCTCGTAAACGTGCTCGAGTGTGGTCAAGTGATATAACGAGGTGAAACGTGTATTTTCGTGTTGTTTCCAAAACTCCATAGGAGCCTCTTGTAAAGTCTCCACCGCTGTACAGGGGCATGAGTTTGACTTGACCGTAACTTACTTAGCTTTACTTTGACTGTGACTATGACTTGTTTGACGCTATTAAGACAATGTAAACTATATAATATTACGACTAAAGGACATTGAATCCACGGTGTGGATTCAATGTCCTTAATAGAAGTAATGGTTTATAAATGTTGTGTAGTGCCACAATGTACAAATACTTCCATAAAACACCGGAAAAACTATTCGTTTCTGTTCCAATGGACCCCAAAACTCGCAAAAAGTGGTTGGAACTAAGTAGCTCGTAGAGAACCCAAAAGTATTGGAGCTAATTCAGGTGTTTCTATGTGCGAAGATCATTTTGAGGTACATATTTGAGTCTATATATTTCTATTACAATTTGTGTTTTTATTGCATTACGATTTTATGTACTGTTACTTTCTTTTTAAAAATTGTAAAGACATAACCTAACAAAATAGTGATATCCACCTACTACAACATACTTTTTGTACAACTTGATTGAATGTTTTGCTTGGAGAACAATTAAAAATTAATACTTACATTGTAGTTTTTACGTTTTGAGTTCTGCAGCGTAGAAACAATGACGTAGATTATTATTGAAGAAATATGCAACCATAAATACATTAATTTTGGGTAAGTTACTGCTGTCTGCTTGCACAAAATGTTTCTCCATTCTTCTCACATTTAACCTCCGGACTGTTTTTGGTGATAATTTCTGGATAAATCGCTCTCAAAATAGCTTTACAACATTAAATTCGCAAATATCAATACAAAATCTGTTTGTTTAGATTTGTGTGACGTCACTAGGGATGAAGCCAATTACAGACCGTTTTCGATCACGTGATCAAATGTCGAAAATACAGTTATTTTATTCGTGTTTTATACAAAAAATAAGCATATTTTTATGAAAAAATCAATGAAATATGCTTTTTCATTATGTCATGTTTATGGATGACGTCAATTGGCATTGTATTTTTAATACAGTCAAGTACCCTATTCTATACATTCGACTCAATTTCTCGATTTGTTTCCTTCGAACCTTGTCAGAATGCCCCCCCCCCCCCCCCCCCCCCCCCTCAAAATGAAATCCTGGATCCGCCCCTGGCTTTTTCATTTTAGTTTGTGTGAGAGTAGTGAGAGCGTGAGAAAGCAAGTGTGAGCTATACGTGTTTATCTCGTCCCCCACAATTCAGCGTGAGACTTTTTTCTATAGCAGCTCGTGCTTATATGCCAAATCACTATATTTAAATTATCAAAGACTACTGGGGCGCACAGACATATTCGCACAACAACAGTAAAATACGTAAGACGAGCCGGTATGGCTTTAATAGATTTAACCAGTCCAGTAATAAGCGGAAAAAAAACAAGTAAGTCAAAAATGACGTTTTGTGACAAGCGCGAATATTCAAATGGTTGTTTCATACAAAATAATAACAATAAGTGTTCTTAATTAATTAGAAGGTGTACGCAATAATTAGATAATGTAATATTAGTATTACAACATACTTAGCTACATAGAAAATATCTTCCCATCGAATGTAACGCATAACATTGCATTATTTGGTTTGACAGCTGAGATAACCTATAAGATCTCATAATTTAAGCGGAATATTTGTAAATAATAAGTGAAAGTCGATATTTGTGATAAATAATGCAGCTTTTACTACAAGTCAGTCCAATAATTGATAAATTAAAACATTGGCATCGAGCTATATCTTTTAACGAAGTTCAGTTGACCACTTCCCAAAAGGTATGTTGTTTCACGAATTTCCATAAAACCGTCCCTTTTTACCCAAAACTGGGGTAATTCAATCGTCACAGGTTGAATCAATGTTTCAAAAACATCCTTTGTACGTTTCTTATGACTACCAAACTTTCTTATGACTCTTATTCTGAACCAAAACTAAACCTCTGAAGGTTATGCGAAATACAAGGTTGCAAGCTAGCAGCTTTCCGACTTTACTTATCTACTTACGTACTTAATTATATAATTTGCACTAAAGAATGGAAAACTCGATTTAAAAACATCGATGTAAATAAGCAAGAAAAAAATTATATTGACGACCTCACAGGAGAATAAATGAATTGGTTTGTATGAATTCTACCGCTAAATATATTTAAAAAATCCGCAGGTTGTACTATGGAGTTTAGGTGTGGTCGGAACAAGTGCGGTAGTGGTAGGGGTTCTATCGAGGTATCTAGCAAGGAGGAGAGCTAAACCTATTCTTAATCCGAGAATACAACGTGCAATAAACAAACGAATATCGAGAATGAGAAGTCCCAACGGAGGTAAATATTACTTCTCATGTTCAGCAGTTGAGCCAAATGTACTTTGTTTTGTTCTGCAAGAAATCAATAAACAAGAGTCTAGCACATTATCCACGATTCTTGCCATCCGATGAGTTGGTGGCCAAACATAGATCAATTTCCAATACTGGGTCACGTGGAGAGGGTTTACTAAGCCGAAAGGGAGCCATAGTACCCATCATTATGATCAATTTTTACTACGGGACCAACCTTATATCAGCTGTTCCATACATTTTGTCTAATGACCATTTTCTATGGAACAGCTAATATTTTTTTCGCAGTTTTACTGTTCCATAGAAAATGGTCATGTAAACACAAACACAAAATGTATGGAACAGCTTATATACGGTTGGTCCCATAGTAAAAATTGTTCATAATGATGGGTACTATGGCTCCCTTTCGGCTTAGTACACCCTCTCTATGTAACCCTAAGAACCAAAAATAGAGAAGAGAACAAAATAGCCTAACCATTTATCTCATGTAACATAAATCTATTACAATTATTCTCTAATCATTAATAAGTTGTTTTCAGGAATGGGGTCAATAGCCAGTGGTAGCGGGGGCCGAAGCAGCCCTCTAGGGTTTAGTGAACGGCTGTCCTTATCAGGGTCCATTGGATCAGGCGGCGGAGACGCAGACCCACTTTCCCCCCAACAACTAGGTGTTATGGGTAAGAAAACCGTTTTTCTTTTCAGGTTAACAACGCCATCTATTAGTGAGTAGCAATATCCTAACCTAAACATTTTAAAAACATCAAAATAAAACATCTTATCTACAAGAAATGTTTTGAATACCACTACAACAAATAATTAAGTTTTTAAATAACTATGAATTGAAAATAAGCTTTAATTTTTAAGTATTTAGACTAAGTAGGTTAACATAATTATTATTTATGTACTAATGAGGTCATTACACTATTATATATGCGATTCAGCTCACTATTTAGCGTAATTTAGGATTGTCGTGTACATGTACTGAGTCAGTTTGTCTGACGGCCGACACTAAATAAAGTAAGTGAGCTGAAACGCAGCACTTAATAATAATAGCGCAGTGTATAGTTTTAGTGAAAGCGAATTATAATTGGTTACCGATAATAAATTATTTGAGTAGTTTCCTAAGCTCCAGCTGAAATGTTAAATTATAATTCGTTATCTTAGATAATTATGGTCGTTTTAAATTAAAATTTACAGCGCCATCTGTTGATGAGTAGAAAAAGTATTTAGTACACTGTGTTTGTTAGTCTCATTGCAGTGCTTACATTGTAATATAGATGGCACGGTATTAAATATTATTTAACAAAAAATGCTTAACATTTTAAACAATAAACCGGCCAATTGCGAGTTTGGCTTCGCGCACTGATGGTTCCGTACCACCACACAATACAAAAAGTAGTGCAAAAAGACAACATCACGCCCAAAGGCGGTCAAATAACGACGCGCCCGACTGAAATTTATCATATTTTATTTGAATTCTTTTTTAGGGTTCCGTACCCAAAGGGTACAAACGGGACCCTATTACTAAGCCTACGATGTCTGTCCGTACGTCTGTCTGTCTGACCTACCTTTAAACGGCTGTATCTTTCGAAACTAAAAAAAATAATTAAATGAAATTTTCACAGAATATGTAATGTTACGGCGGATTACTTACAAATTATAATAAAGTCAAAAAGTAAAAACTAAAGCGGGTGTCCCCATAGCAAGGAAGTTTTTAATTAGGTATAGGTATTTGTATTTGCTCTAAAGTAAAAACAGTAATACGTACAAGCGTTAAACTTAGCATGACTATAATACACACTCTAAAGTAAAACAACAAATACATATTAAATAATGGCAAAGATTATATACTAGAGCCAAAATATAACAAATAGGTCCGGCGCGGTCAGCACTTGGATGCGAGACTGCCTGGGCGTTGTCTTTTTGCACTACTTTTTTATTTTATGGTGGTACGGAACCCTTATTGCGCAAGCTCGACTTGCACTAGGCCAGTTTATTATTTTATCAAAACTACAAATTAAAGTATCCAAATGTGAATTATTATAAAATCATTGATATATGCTATGATTTTAACAAACAAATCTAGGCCTTCGACCAAAATAAAATGAATGGACGGGCCATAACCATTGAACTTGCTCAGTAAAAACGAGTCAAAACCGTCGGACATTTACTTCAACACCTGAGTACAAGCATGTACAGTACATTTGTTACAAAAATAGAAAGCGGTTTTTTGTTGTGTTTTTACACTTCGGGAAAGCACACTATGGCATAATTTGTCAGATGTTTCGTTATCATGTAACAATAGACTCGTGTTGCACTTCCTATACTGCTAGAGACCGACTGAAACGAAGTTAGCGCCGGCGCTCATTTTGTAATTTAAAAAATGCGCTTCTTCTGGGCCCGTCCATTTATTTTATTTTGGTTGAAGATCTAGGCCATAAATGAGACCTACCTATCTAGCAAAGGTTGAAATATTTTTCGTCATAGGTAAAAATATGCTCTTGTCTAGCTTACCTAGATGCAATCCCGTCGCTCGGCACAGTTAAATAAATATAAATAAATATTTTTGGGACATTTTTGCACACACGGACATCTGACCCCAAACTAAGCAAAGTTTGTGATATGGCTGCCAGAGGCTGATACATGTAATATATATAGCTTTTTTAAAATACATACTTAAATAGATATTAACAACCAGATATAGAACAAACACAAATGTTCATCACACTAATGTTTGTCCTACGTGGGAATCGAACCCACGCCCTCAGGCTCAGAAGGCAGGTTCACTACCAACTGAACCAACGGGCTATCATCAGTTGGTGATGTCATAAACTAACGATGAAAAATGCACGCGCGCTGATTGGGATGTCACCTTCACCCAAGCGGCTCTAAATCCTGGATGGCAGACTAGCCAATGACGTAACGCCTCTCTAGATATCCACGGCGTATAGCAGCCAATAACGTTGTATTATATTTGGGTGCAGCATTTGCCTGCAAAAGAAACTACACAAATCCTAGTAGCTCTATAGATTTGCTGTTTAGCTAATTATTTTTTATTACTTACCTTATAAAAAAGCTGATTATAATAGATATCATATAGCTTAGACGAAACAAAATCAAATCAACTTATTTAAACAAAATAAAATTTGAAAAAAAAAAGTTATAAGTGCTAGAAAGAAAGCACATAACAATTATTATAATATGACATGACGTCAAGCCTATCTCAGAAATGTATCAGCTGATTTTAAGGCACTAACTAACAGGTTAATTTACTTGGGAGTCAATTGATTTTGATTACAAAGTTTGATTGTGAGGTTGAAATTATTTTCATTTTGTTAGTTTACAGCTGTTATGTCAAGCTCATGGAAAGCGATCGTAAAATTTGGTTGATCTAAGCACGGCTCGTTGGTCTAGGGGTATGATTCTCGCTTTGGGTGCGAGAGGTCCCGGGTTCAAATCCCGGACGAGCCCGTGTTTTTTGTAACATTGCCCATTTTTATTGGTATTTAACCTTTTTTATTTCATTTTTTTTATTGCCATTAATGAACCTTTTCTTTTAGAGGAAGCTCTGTAGGAGAACAAATATCATTCATTGACTTTGGCGAAGTGGTTTTTAATCAGCTTTTGTTCGAGCGTCTGTTGATTTGGCAATATCAATAATTTTGTTCTGGTCGAGCGCTTATCTTTGAAGTTGGTTTACTATATATACCTATTGATAATTATTTTATGTCTCTTGCAAAATGGTGTAAAACCCCAATCACGGAGAAATGTTTTCTAAGAGATTCAAGCATGTTTCTAATTAGGCACCTACTTTAATAGTCACAACGCAATACTGAACCAGTCCCAGGCCTCACAGCAATATTATGAGCATTCCCTCGGGATTTCTAGCGTTTACCGTTCGAAGCACGCCTGACCTACTGACATAGCCCGTGGGATACGACGAATTGAGATCGCGAAACAGCACGTTCTGTCATTATTTGATTACTAAATAGATACAAATACCTAGCTCAATAGGGATGGGCGTAGGCGCGTTGGGGGTAAGGCGCTTGCCCCACCCTGGCTGGCCCTGCATGGCATGACCGCTGGGGTGACTGCACATCATACTCATAGGATGGTTTTCCTTTCTTCCGTTCATATTCTTTGTATAGAGCCTAATTCACGAATGTGTTGTAGAAGCCTATACTTATTGGGAATTCCCAAAAAGCAACAAGATTATAATAATTACACCAAACTTGGTTATCGTCAACTAGCTGACCTGACAGACGTTGTCCTGTCTTAGAACTGTCGAACACGCAAAGTCAAAATTGTAAATCTTATTTTTTTACACCTTGGGTTACATTATTGGAGTTTTTGTAAGGAACCCATTTTTTTTGAAAATATAATATCGCCTATGTCACCCGGGGATAGCGTAGCTTCCCAACAGTGAAAGAATTTTTCAAATCGGTTCAGTAGTTTCGGAGCCTATTCTACGCAAACAAACAAACAAACAATCAAATCTTTCCTCTTTATAATATTATATTATAGTATAGATAACGACAGAAAGCCTGCTTGTTGGCTTGATGGGTGTGCATAGACAAAGGATACTTTCTAGAACCCTAAAAAACTAAAAAATTATAATTTTTATTTGAAACTGAAATTCTGACAAGATTTAGCCAGCGTGGGCTAGTTTTAAAAGAAAGTTTTAATGTTAGGATATGTGTTTATATGATTACTAGCTGTTGCCCTCGACTTCGTATGCGTAGACTTTCATATTATTCTTCGAACCCCCTTTTACCCCACTTAATTCAGCCCTTTCGCAAAATCCTTTCTTAGCGGACCTCTACACCTCATAAGGTATCTCCCTGCCAAATTTCAGCTTCAGTCAAGTAGTTTTTTCGAGATTTCGTGATGATTCAGTGAGTGAATGAGTGAGGAGGTGTTTCGCTTTTATATACATATATATAAATATATATATGTGTAATATGTGTGTCTTTTTCTAGCAGGATAAAAAAGTTGGAAAGACATTTTGTTCACGGCCCTTGCTAGGCTTGCTGTCCAGCTCCATTTTAGTTCCGTCACCGTTTTTACGATATCTGCAGCCTTATTGCGATATCGCGGATTCAGTCTGGCAATCTGATGCCGAGCATGGCTCGCTCCATGGCTTTCTGTGTGACCAGGGTTGGACTGGGCTGGAAGGGCCCGGGTGGCTCCCTACAAGCTCGGGGCCCGAGACTGGAAACCCCCTTATCTTACCTTGGCCAGGCCCGCCCGGCTGGCAAACGCTACCTCGACTATAAATGGCCAATCCGACGCTGTGTGTGACGGTTTCTAATCAAGCTGTAGAGGTCAAAAGGCCAACAGTAAAAGACAATATTAAAATAAGTGTGTGATGGCTATCTTATGCAGTCTTATCCGTGAGCGTACACGTCTCAAACTGAACATAGTGACGTCGATTAATTTTGTTGTACCTACCATTCTTTAAACTAAACCTAATTTGACAGCTTTAACATTGTTGCCATCCTTTTCTGACGTATTGTAATTAAAAGAGACTCCGATAGATTTAGTCCTGTCATAGAGAATGGTACAAAAGCATTGACGCCAATGTCGCATAAAGATGTAATATTTTTTAAATTATTTATGTAGGTATGTATATTGTATACCAATGTAATTGTTCGTTTTATTGCAAAACATTACCGCAGAATTTTTATACCTACTACTAGCGCCGCGCTGGTGCAGTGAGTCATCGAAGCAATGATTGCGCAGCACAGTGATTCAACTGCGGGGCATTTTTATATTATGATAATTGAAAATAAACAGTTATATTGACGTTTGCGTTGATAATGCATAATAATTTTACTGAAAAGGTTAGTTCTGTAGTTTGACCAATTGTACAGATAAGTTGGTCGATCTGTACACCTGCCGTGGTCGGTAGTCCATAGAAGTATGATAGAAGTAAGTTGAAAAAAGTTACCAGTCACATAAAAAATAAAACATGATTTGACAAACTAGTATGTATTTAAAACTACAGGGGCCTTACGGACAACAGCTAATTGCGGCACCTAATCCGCTCAGTTGGAAAATCACGCGAACGTGAACCTTATCGCACCCAGATACGGTTTGCGGTCGCGTGATTTTCCAACTGAGCGGATTAGGTGCCGCAATTAGCTGTTGTCCGTAAGGCCCCTGTTAGCACTAATTTAGTTCCGCTATTATTTTATTTGAAAATACGATAGTGGCTCCGCTACGTCATTAATACATCAAATAAGTTGGTTGTACTGTATAATAATAGATTGTATATTTTGAGCAATATTATCACCGGCTCGTTGGTCTAGGGGTATGATTTTCGCTTAGGGTGCGAGAGGTCCCGGGTTCAAATCCCGGACGAGCCCAATCTTTTTAAACTTTTTTGCAATGTAACGACATGCTATTAAACTCGGACCAGACGAACTATAGTATGCTTTAGTACAATTATGGTTCGTGTTTAAATGTCAACATTTTTTTAAATACATTTTCTTCACCAGGTATAACGCAAAAAAAAAAAAGTATGGCTCACTACTTACTCAAGGCGTCCAGACTAATTTAGACTGGATTCGTTCGCATCCGCCACGCCACCTTTCCATATCTCCCTTGTTTGAATGATCTGAGGTCTAAGCCATGACCATAAGACAAGTAGGTAGGAATACGAATATTTAGAACGAAACCTATACGAATATTCAGAATACAAAATATAATATTGGTAGTAATCTTAGAAATTTTGGTAGAAGTAATTAATTATTAGTAAAAAAATATTTTTAGCAAGCTTTTATTTAAGTGCTCTAAATGGACACTTAGAATATTATCATAATTGAATGCGTATACAACATTTCGTGTCTGTGCTGCTAACCATTGATGAGTCCCCTAGACAGGATAATCCTGAGTGCAGCAACCGGCTATTATAATAAAAAGCGTACACAAAATTTAGTGTCTGTGCTGTCGACCGTTAAAGAGTTCCTTTTTCTGGAGGTAATCCTGGATGTAAATTCAGGTCATGCTTACCATAAAAATGCATTGCTATCGGAACTGAACCAACACAGGATAAGAGAACGTGGTTTAATTCACCTTGCATGATTTGACCTAAACAAACAAACTAACATACAAACATTAGTAAAAAGTTTGGTAACAAAAACCCTTACGGCACTTTCCAGTCAAGCACATAACTTACATCAAAGGAACATTTAAACCGTAAACCTACCGAAGCCGAGGATTGCGATTTGCGCGCTTACAAACAAACGCTTCCCGCGGGGCATCCCCCGGGAAGGCCTTATTTCTTGTCCTCGCTGCGTGCGAGTAATAATTAAAGCTTCCGACGGCACCGGCGAACCTTTGAAAAGCGCTAGAGCTGAAATGTTTTCACAAAGAGAACTGAATAGGCCCCGGGAAAAAAGGAACACCCCGTTTTGATGCTTTTTCTCAAGGTGTTCTTCTAAACTTAGACACACATATCTGCGACTTAGCAGCTTTGTGCATACTCATGCAGACTTTTATGTATTCAAAATTATTGTTTGGCCAAATTTTCTTTATTTTTTTATACTTATATACTTACTTACTAAAACTTTTAATCTTTGAAACACAGAAACCTCACGCATTTGGCAGTGTCAATTATCATCTGAAGTTTTAAATATTGTGTTTGAATATATTTTTCATCTCTCCAGCTCGGAAAGGTTTTCTTTATCATCATTTTCCGCGCTTAAGTCGTTTTTAGGTGCACCTACTCGTTTGCTTAAAATGAAGGTAAGGTTCCATCATACCTACATCACTTATTTATCAAGTACATCTATCCTTTAAGAAACATGGCTCGCCAAAGTGGCAAAAAGTTCACAAATAAAACAAAGTAATTTTCTCTTTGACTAAACCATAAAAGGTATAATGCTATGTCGGAATTATACATCCCATGAAATTTGGCTGTTAAGTCCACTGAGCTTCGTTCGTTCGAATTTTCTATAAAGGTTTTTCTGAACTATGAATGTGACCACAATTATATGTCTTTACCTACGAAATCAATTCCATATGCGAGTCTCGACACGCTATTGGCCAGCTATTGGTTTATCCTAACCTATGGCCTACCTAACCCAAAGAAGTTGGACCTTACCTTTTTAGGTTCAAGTTCTTTGGCCTAACCTTCACATTTGTCAGTATTAAAACTGAAATGCATCTTTGGAATAGCACCTCAAATTGTTGATTCAAAGAGGTTCCTTAACCTTATAAGAAATACAATATTTTCCTCGCTAAAGAGAGATTACATCATATCTTTGTGCAGCTTTAATTAATAATTGAGTTTCAACGGAAATGTTTCCCTTGAACCGATTACACAAATATCTAATTTGACTTTTCAAGTTTTCAGTGTTCCGACAGTCCCTTTTCAAACAGCAAATTTAGCCTCATTCAATGCTCGCTGAGTAAATTATGCATTGTGTTGCGACTTGCGACTTCCTTAGTTTCGAAATATTGAACCCTTGCCTTCCTGGGTTGATTTATGTTTCTTTATTTCTATGCCAGCGGAACATTTATGTTAACATGATATAGGTTCTCGTTGTTGTGTGCAAAAGGGACTGCATGATTTATCCCGAGATTTCGCACGGGTTAGATATGTCAGAAGGCTACCGCCATTTTATATTAGTCTTATTCAGGGATGATATAAGGCGATATAGATATCTATCTACTGACTATGTATATTTACTTAATCCTCTGTGCCTATTGCCTTAGTTATGGCTGCCAGTTTCTTAAAATTATTCAATTTTATCTCAGTATTGACATATGTATATAACACTGCTGTAATGCACTGAAACGATGTAAGTGACATCGTATCAGTGTATCGTGATACTGATGCCTTTAGCGAGACAGACGTTTCTTCAGTCTTCAAAATAAGTATACAGTTCGTTCAGTAGTAACATAGATAAATATATACTAGAAAAATATACTAGTAATAACTCACTTGAACAGACAGCTTACGCGGAAAAGGTGTACTTAGCTGAGGGGGGGTTTATACTTTTCATTATGAACAATTTGTACTGTGGGACCTGTGGTGGGACAGACTCTGATAAAATATTAGCTGTTCCATACATGAGTGTAAATTACCGCTTGATATGGAACAGCTGATATTTTTTCGCGTTATCAGTGTTGGTCGCATAGTAAAATCATAATGATTGGTATTATGGACCCTTTTCGGCTTAATACACCCTTTCCGCGAAACCCTGCATTTAGTGTTAAGTATACCTAAAGTTATATGATTATTTACGGGATATTTACCGTGGTAAGGTTGTGGAATGAGCTCCCGATATTTCGGCGCAGTTACATGCACCATGTTCACGGGAAGACTCCTCCCGGTCCCGGTCTTCCCGTGAACATGGTGCATGTAACTGCGCCGAAATATCGGGAGCTCATTCCACAACCTTACCACGGTAAATATCCCGTAAATAATCATATAACTTTAGTGAACAACCGTGATAGTTTAAAACAGTGTTTTAAGTATACCTATTATGTCCGTGCAATATTTTCCTGTTGAGTTTCTCAACTTTTTATCTAACACATTCGTTGAGCACAATATCGCTGGAAATAGTTACGGCCACCTGACTCCCAACAGTTCCAAACTCTTTCTTATGGAGAATTCATTTCGGTAACCTTTTACGAACACTTTTTGAGAATATCTTTGAAAAGTTTTATGTTTTGGGTATATTTCATAGCCTCTTTGTACTATCAGTTCCGTTCTATGTGAACATTTTTACCGATTTAACAACTAGCTATAACACTATTTTAAAATTTCGCGTTTATGCAGCATAGTTTAAATATTATTCGTTGATAATTTATTACTATGCTGCACGAAACTTTACGCTTGTACTCTATGATAATAATATATTGTCAAAGAATGTAAGTAACTCAATGGTATAGAGTGTAGAAAATTAAACCAACATTGTAGAGATCCTTGAATGTTTTTATTTTCTTTGATTATCTCTAAACAACTTAACGTGCTCGGGCAAGACAAATATAAGTAAACACCCC
Organism: Agriopis aurantiaria; assembly: GCA_914767915.1. NCBI lineage: Eukaryota > Metazoa > Arthropoda > Insecta > Lepidoptera > Geometridae > Agriopis > Agriopis aurantiaria. Next base: position 14,524,539 of record OU611982.1, on the reverse strand, counting down.
TTGATATCCATATAGCGGCTTGATTGCAGTGTAAAAAATCTTTTTAATTCCTCAATCAAACTTAACGACGGACTTACCTTGGTTTTTACTCGCCATACCGTATGAAATTTGCTCGCCATTGTTCTGTCTACGCACCACAGCCCAGGGAATGATTTTTATGGACCATTGCGGGTGGGTAAAACACCATCAAAACTTTTTCAGCCTATACCTTCACTCGTTATCCCAATAACATTTGGACAAATGTCAGAACCGTGAACTTTCTCAGCGCTCGATGTTTTTAATTTTGATACGCATTATAGCTCGTCACGGGATTTCAAGTGAGAAATGTCAAGGGCGAATCAATAAACACCATCCCGTTATTTTCTACTGCGTAAATTCTTGATATGATAATCACGATGGTCCATAGCTATTTTAGACACGGCAGTGTAGTCTGACCTTTGTGAATGTTCGCTCAATGACATTTTCTATTCTATTTCAAGCTTATGTTTTGAACCAGATAAGAGAAGAAGCAACTGGCAAAAATTATATAAAGATGATGGCATAATGAGCACAAATTAAACAAATATGAGTATCGATGTGAAAGGACACATCTGCCTTGTTGTCTATAGCCTAGCTAGACTCTAGACTATACAAAGTTTATTTATACTCGTAATATTGCTGCAGCCGTCGCACGATCACGATATTGCTTAATTTTGAAAGGGCAAGCAGCTATAGATGTGGGTAAACCCCATGTCAACTTTATCGTAAGCTCGCAGTATGCCAATTACCTTAATGAAGTTTCATTACGGCTCCTTACAGAAGCGAGAACTAATTTATAAAATTTGAGTTAACGAAGCTACTAAAAATACATCTTGTTCATCAACTGGTACAAATAGCCTAAAGTGTCAAGAAAATGGTTAAAAACTAGCTGCACTCATTAATGGTGTATAGTGTTGTAATTGTGTCCATATCTAGTTTGGTATACTGACCAGCAAACCTTGAGCAAAAAGTTGGTGCATATACACGCGCGATTGTACACATGCACGCACACTGCAAGTACTGCAACCAATTGCTTGGACTCGAATCTCCTTGTGGCACTTCCGCCCACCGAAGAGATGTGATGCGCAGTCAAATTAATAACTATGTTATTTCTCGCATTTTTGTAATGTAGTAAATTTTTCACATTCTCATTTCATTTCCTCTATGTATCAATTACCAGTAAATTTTAGTGATATAGTTTTGGTTTCATTTTATCTTTTTTCTAAAAGACATCGTCGGCTGAATGCTCCTTCCATAGGCTATTCTAGTGCCGCTCTCTATTTCCACGCATTGTTATCCCCGCACTTGCGATTATATGGAGTGGAACCCTCCCTTGAAGGTCGCGACCCTCAACAAGGAGTGATGCCAACGGGCAAATTATCTTTTACGATGATTCATATCAGGTCTATTCCAGGCTTTATATACGCTATCAACGTATGGCTTGTTTCTTGGTAGAGCAAGCAGGTTAACTACAATCAGTATAGGTTCACAGTACTTGCCTAGCCACTTATATTAGTGTTTTATTATTTAGATAGACCTGCTGGCATGCCTCATGTAGGTACATAAGTAAAGTATTAGTTATTTTATGGTTTTGTGTTGAACGTTTTTGGCTATGGGAGTTCTGTTATTATCAGTCGATTTTTTAAATTGTAAACTTCGGTATGTTCAGTTTTTTTGTAAATGCCTTTGAACACCACCTCGATGATACGCACGGTCTACGATAGAGCACGCTTGCCTAGAAGAATTCGATTCATTTGCTATTTGAAAGACACCAGATTGAACTATCGGGCAACTCCATTCACATATCCAGCGCATTCCACAAACTAGCAGTTCGCGCAATCAAAGTATGATCAAAGCACTTTGTACAAGTTTTCGGAATATCGACCATGTCGCCGGTGCGGAAGCCGGACACCGAAGCGGTGTCGCCTTTTCGTGCCCACTCTGACAGTCCGATAGAAAAATGGGCAGGAGTCAATTAGATCATGCACATCTTCAGATAAAACCATTTTCTGATTATCTATCTATACAATTTCGATGTAGGTACCTAGTTTCAAGGATACGACTGTCTTCTTCGCTATCCGTATTCCTATCAAAAGCTCTCAACCTCTCAAAGTTGACTCTCAAAATGCTCATTATTCGATTTATAAAATATACAGTGATCATTAGTACGTTTTTCAATTCGTTTATTTAAAAGCCAAGACATATAGGCGCTTGACACCTCTACTGTATAGTTCCCCCAATGCATCTCAGTGCATACAAGCCTAATGGCTCAGAGGATTTGTGGAGCTTGCCAAATTTTTTGTTACAATATAACTAAGCGAACAGCAACCTTTACATTTGCTCATCTCTTGTCGTTATAGGGTTATGATGTACTTTAAATACTCACGTTGACAACGTTTAATAAATCTGCGTTCTATGATCTCACTTCATAACCACGCACGTCTCGTACCTATTCATCAAAGTTCTCCTCATTTCATTGCACTGATGTTATCTGTTTGTGTCTGTCACTAAGAAATCTAGTCTTATCTAGGCCTTTCTACCTTACCAATTAATCATTCATTAATTTCCACCAAGTCTGCTGACTGGCGCATTCCTCTAGCTTTCCAGACAAGTGTCTAACAGGTCATGATAAACCGACATTTCCGAAGCTACTTAGACGTCCACGGTTTATCGTCTATTCATCTGTCACCTCATTAAAAACATAAAATGATTTATGAATACAGATGGTATAACAGCTTTAGATATATCTAGGAAGTTAAAATGCGTAGAATTAAAGAGCGTGCGTCAGTTTGACCGTCACGCACAAAATATCACGCAATGGTTAACAAAAACGAATTAGAAATTCTGTGGTTAAACAAAGAAGCTATTCTTTGGTTGAAACGATCTGGTAAGACTATTTTGTGTAGACTGTACAAGTGTACATGTACATGTCAGTTTAATGAATTTTGTCGACAGCCCAATGGACACTATTTTGCAAAAATTTTATTCATCATCATTATCATCATTTTAGCCTATCATGTTCCTACTGCTTGGACACATGCCTTCTCTCAGAGAGAGAGAGAGAGGAGATATTGCATGTACCTATCTATATAACCCTGTAACTTCGTATATTGTCTGAATTTTTTGATTAATTAGACAATATACTAACTTTTAATTATAAATTTACTCCCTGCAACGACGATGTTGTTATTCAGTTAAAGATGACTTCAGGTAAAATAAAACCAAGTAATATACCATTTACACTTTAATGATTTTAAACAAATAAAACTTACATGAGACATCACAATTATGCTTCGCAAAGTAATGTTGACGTCTTGAGATTCATACTTTCCTCGAGCCAGTTCTATTCTCTTTAATTAAAAATATAATCTGCCTTAATATTAAAGAACTTTGCCTACAATTTAACACGGACTTAAAGCACGATTTATAAATAATCGACGTAGAATTGAGAAGAATAAAAAATTGGATAGGTATTTCGAAATGAACTATTGGGGGTGGTTACTACCATGTACCTACGTAAGTAGGCTAAATAGGTACATCAATAGTATTAACATCAGCTTAACAACATTACTAAGATTAAATTGTACGTGAAAAAATATATTCAAAGCTCAAAAAAACTACTAGGTATATTTGTTACTAAAAATATATGATAGACTTACTCAATATGGTACACTAGGTGGGACATTCATCATAATCATATTAGGAAATGAGAAAATGAAATTCTTGTAGATGTGTGAATATAAAAGGCTAAAAATAATACAAAAAAGGGCGTGAGGGGTGAACAAAGTTAACTTACAATAAACGCGATCTCTTACACTGCTATCAATTCATACAAAAATATCTTTCTTATACACATTGATCTGACACAGCTAAGCATTCTAACAAACTTTCTTCACATAAGAATAACTAATAATTCTGATATAGAGTACCTACTACAAGTAAATGGAAAATGATTTGTATTTAATGGTAATTGTAAATCAAACGGTTAAAATTCAAAATGTTATTAGAAATTCTCAGATCAATATAATTAATGAAGAAATTAGAGGTCTTATCTGTTATGTATTAGAATTTCTTATGCGAAAATTGTAACCCACTCTCAACATCTTTACAATAGGAGAAATGATTTCTAATATCAGGTTTCTTAAATTATAAATGTAATCTTAACCTATAAAACAATAAAAACATAATAAATTAGGCATCTGATAATAAACTTACAAATTAATAATATCTTTTAATTCTGGAATTTAAACTCTCGCAACTTAAAACTAATACTAACAAAAAGTACTAAATACTATAAAACAGGAGGTACTTAAATAATGTGCTGTCTTTGATTGAGCGTAGGTAAAATGAAAAGCTGAATATAAATCGGGAAAATAAGTCACAGTAATATGTACAACATTTACTGTATCTAAATATATCTAAAAGAAAGACAAAATGTATAATTATTAGGCTTACTTGTGCACGCATACAACATACGCACGATAAACAAGAAAAAAAAATGTTGATATTTATTTAAAGTATCACATTCGGGAGTTTGTTGTGGTTTGTGTCTACATAAATATTACTTGTTATTACAAGATGTCATTGGTAACAGTATCTTACTCCGCTCGTCATCTCCATGATGTCATCCCTCGTCATTATTCACTAAAATGACAAAATCTTCTCGTCGCTCTGCGACTTTCGTATCCATAACTATTTACAAATATCTATTTACAGTTATGTGATTTAATTTGGCTCTTTAATGTACAAACTGGAATGAAACCACACAACAGGAATGTTAAGAAACAAAAATCTATTTACAAATTACATCGAGTGTTATTTTACTCCACTTGATCAATACAACGAATAATAGCGTCAAGCTTAATTGCCAAATGCATCAACGACAAAGCTACTATAAATTTTAGTGATATAGTTTCATTTTATGTACAGGAGACAACTATTTTCATTACTTAAAGTAAAATTGCAAATAGTGGAATGAGTAACGCTACAGTAAACTTCCTGATGTTAGCTCCACCGGTCTGGTTACTGCCTAATCCGCCGACTACAGCACGGTTTAGGTTGTCATCCTTGGCTGCGGGTGCTTTTACGTGGCCTTCACTGCTATCACCCATCATATCACCGGTGTCGATTTCGTTTGTTCCATCGCCTTTTTTTATGGCGCTTGGAATGTCGTTTTCTTCGCGTGAAGGTGGCATTGTCTCTGGAGCAGGCGTTGTAGTTGTCGTTGTAGTCGTAGTGGTGGTAGTTGTGGTAGTTGGCACCAAGCTGTAATTGCCGACGAAGTATATTTCACCGTATACAGCCTCTACTTCCAAGGTATTCTCGATACGTTGTCCTCGCATCGGCCTCGATCGTGGATCTTTTCCATCGTAAAATGTTATTAATTTAGCTGTATATTGTACATCACGTTCCGTCTTGTTTCCCCTAAATGTAACATTGCACGCGGTCCCAGGCTCTAGGAGTCTTTCAAGTTTGTACATCTTGTCCGTTATCTGGTCTGAGAAGAGAGTAGCCCATTGGATTTCTGGCAATAATGTACCGTCAGCCATTTCAATAGATATTTTCAGCCCGATACCAATACCGTGTCCATGACCCCAAGACAAAGTGCGATTAAACGAGTATGGGATTTCCGTTGTGACAGTAGCGGCATCATCTCCGTCGTTTCTTAATACTCTTTCATCTATAATTTCGGGATCAGACTGTTGAACGTGTTGTGTTGCAATATCAAGTTCGACGTTTTCTAATTTATAACTTACGGGTTCAATCTCCAGTAAAATTTCACCATAAGTTTGTGTTTCTATTTCATTGGTGGTATCATTGTAAGTTGTGAGTTGACCAGTTGAACCTCCATATTCTATTTTTCCGATATTGTGTGAACTTCCACTGGCTAACTTACTTCGTCCAATAAATACTGAATCAAAAGCGGAGTCTACCATGACAGCACCATGTGGTCTTGGATCAAATTTCATCCAGGGTACCCAATAAATTAACGAAGCATTCTCGCTATTTTCAAGCACTTCGAAACTTTCGTATTTGCTTCCAAAAACAGAGCAAGATGTGTAATCAGGTTTGAGTTGTCCCAGCTTCATTTCACCATTGTGACGAGTCTTGCAGATGTATGTTGTTCCTGCAAAGCAAATATGTGATATTTTATTGATAAACTCACAATTTTACATGTCTTATTTAACGTTTTAACTTGTAATTAATAAAACTTGATTATAACCTTGATCAGACTCTGCTCCAGGTACAAACTTCTGCATGGCACCTTTCTTTGGGTAAGACCATTTCAGGGTATTAGATGTAACTTTCTGTTTCAGCGTCGCGTTGTACAAGCCAACGCCTGATTCCGCCATTGCTGGTACAGCTAGTGTTGCCGTCAGTAACACCACCCACCACCCACTTTGACAACGTCTGTATTTCTCCATGTTTCTATCTGTAACAAAGAAATTTGTAGATAAATACATGAATGCAAGATGGAATATAAAAATTTACATAAATATGAGTATCGCTGTATCTTTGTACAATACATTTACAAGGTAACAAGTATTCAAATTACACAATTCCTCTGGATAACATCAGTAGGCCATTAAATTATTCAAGTGTGTTGCTTCGATTCAATGAAGTAACCTATTTTGCTAATCAATTGCTCGCCCAACGTGAATAGTTCTATTTACTAAAACGATTCTGCCCTAGAATTGCGTAATAAATATCGGCGTCCAATAATAGATTTTTAACTGTTTTTGCCCCGAGTTGAAGCACCATAAGCGAACAACAGTGATTTTTTATAAGCGAATAAATTTTGTTTATAGCAGCATTGTAATTTTCGGAAAAAGGCACTTTTCCCTAACGAGTTTATTGTATTTAGCCCGATCCACAAAAGTCAGTAAATTTTGTCCCAGTATTTCGACCCTCGTGCTATACATTTTTGGGGTGACCCCAACATTTTATCAAGATCGTCATTCTCAAGATTAAAGCCAGTTCTTTTCTGTTTATATTCATTTTAATTGGAAGTAAACATGAAATAAATCCTTTTTATTGGAACTTATTACCTTCTAATACCATTAGAAGCATTAGAAGTCACAAATGTTTTACAAGGCCTGCAAATGTTAGCACATTTACATGGACAAACTGACTTACAACGAAAGAAACAGATGGATTGTTGATAACAATATTCCAACGTAAGTAATCTTATTTCGCTTGACAAAGTTAGCGAAGGTGGGTCGTGTTGAGCTATGTTGCCTCAAGCAAGATACCGTTATGGAAATAGCTTTTGACTTAACCTCGTTTACTTTGCCAGTTGGCAAAAATATTACGGACATGTTTTTTGAAGATTTTGCATGTATTTGCGATCCTCTAACTCATATTTTCGAACGTAGTAAAATTATATTTGTCGTATAATACCAATATCTACAGTATATTTCTTATAATGCATGACTAAGTAACCATCGTTGTAAGTTGAGTAAATTTCTGTAAATTTGTCTAAGAGTCAATGTAAAGCTACATACTGTATCATTCACAAGTCCGCATTGCAGTGTTTAGATATACCCACTTTATATTGAAGCTTATGGTTTGCACAACTTTACAAAATAACTAAGTTTATATTGACACCATACGGTTGCTAAAGCAGATAGAATATATATTATATAAGTGTAATTATTATAATATTATCCCTTGACATATAAATAGCTTCTATTCAAGGCAGATGACGCTATATAAATAAAGAATAAATCAGTATTACCGTGACCACACGTAGTAAATTTAATAAGTTCAATTGGAGATTGACACGGTACATTTAAGTGACACAAATCCGGACGCCCCCATTCGGTACTTATTAGTTCAAGCAGAGGAAAATCGAATTTGAAACGTATTTAATTGTAAACTATATTATAACAATCACTCTATACTTGCTAATACGCGAAAGTGTGTTTGTTTGCTTCTCGTTTCACGCAGAAACAAAGCAATGGATCGACGTGATTTTTTGCATAGATATAGTTGGAGGCCCGAAAAGTGACATACTAAATATCCTGGAAAAATATACGGCTCTTGAGAGAATGTCCACGCGAGTGAAACTGCGGGGCGCAGGTGTGTAGTTTGAAATAATAATGAATAACTGTAACGGCAAAGATATTATTTTGTTTTTATTTTATTACATTCCGATTAAATTTATATAACTCTCAAGTGAGTCTGCTCGTGAGCATGTTGCATGTAATTGAGCTGAAATATTGGGAGCTCCATCCACAACCTTATCAGGGTAAATATCCCGTTAAATAATATTATATGTTTTTTTTTTAATAATCACTTTACTATGTTTCACATACATTAGTGAATGCACAAAACACACGTGCTATTGCCGCATTGTTCCTCGCATTCCGTCAGGCCACAGCCGGCACAGGCCACAGACCGAGCGAGTTAAACCCTATTGTGGGTGTGCAAGAACCGAATCCGAACAAGCTTTGTGTGCCTGCCAATATGGACACCCACCACAATCGATTATCCGCTTTTCTCTCGATTGCCCTTGTATTAGTTGCCGACAATCATTGTTATAAACTATGTATTTAGGACCACATTTCACTTTTTGTCACAGAATCATTCTTGCGCGTTGCTGTACTGAAAATAGTTATTTGTTATGCAAAGGTGCAAAGTTGTTTTTTTGCGCGAGTACTTAAAATAACTTTGCTGCTGAGATAAACACACAACTTTTCATCTCACCTTAGCTAGGAAAATATTGTATTTATTCAAAGTTAAGCAGTAGACGTCATTTAGCTGGTGATGATGATAATGATGATGATAGACATCATAATAATCATACTCATATTATAAATGCGAAATTTTGTGTGCTACACAGATTTGAATGAAATTACTGAATTTCATTTATATCCGTGACAGGAAATGAAGGTAGTTTATGCTCTGGGTTAAAAAAACCATATTTTTTTGGAAAAAAAATAATTATTCCTGTTGAATAGCAAGTGAAACCACGAGGCAGAATTTTTTGATGCCAGTTTAATATGTATAAAGAGAAGAATTGAAAGTTATTACGGTTGACGTACCTCTATACATGATTTCAATCTCCCTCGAGGAATTAGGAGTGATAACATGTAGAAAGGAAACACAGACAATTACTCTGCGGTAGGCTTTAATGACTCGATTTAAACTCCCCATACAATGCTTCCAACACAATACCTTCATCGCGTCTACTTGTATACGAATAACACTCGATGCGAGGGGGAGACAAAACGCTTCAAACAAAACAAGGAAATCTCTCGTCTGAGTTTTCCCACTTGTTCCTGGCGTTCCTGCCACTGAATCGAAAACAAACCAGACGCTTGTTACTATCACTTCAACTTTTAGTTTCAGCTTTTGTCATTGTTTCTTTAATTTTTGTCATTTATTTTCTTTCAAACTAGTTTCTTTTCATTAAAAAAATACGAATTACCAACTATTGTTAAAGCATCCTGCAAGACTCGTTTAGGAACTTTGCTTCATGAATATTTTCAATCATAATAGTTGGCAAACGTAAAATAAAATAATATTCATCACTCAACTAGGTCAACTGTGTTAAATTTCTTTAAACTTGGCAATGTTTTCGTATAAAATTCGGTATTTGGCAAAGATGACATCATCCCGCTCAAAGGCAAAGCTGTATTTTGTACCATAGATATTGTTGTGGTAGTTAGCAATAAAATTTTACGATGTCCAACGGATAATGTGACTTCACCGAGGTCGCGTTTTAATGTACGAACGTTTTAATAACGTACACCTAATGGACAGGTACATACTACATAGTAAATTATTTCATTGGTCACAATTTACGCATTAATTGAACACAAGGTTATTATGTCTTTACCAATGTCAATGTTATTAGAGCAACAGTTATATAATTTCTTTCATCGTCACTGTTGTTAATAATTCTATAAAGTTCATCTGCAAATTAGAGGAGTTCCCTGATAATTCATTTGATAAAAAAAATTCTTTGGCAATGTCTCGCTGTATCTGCCAAGATGATAAACGATTTGAATCATTCTATAGAAATCCAAGCTTAAATTAATTATTCAAAATCTATTTACTCCAATAATAATAATTTATATATATTGAACCGTGGGAATCAAGATAGTTATGTCCATCACCAAATAACTAAAGCTTCTCATGTACTTTAGTTTTAGTTTAGTTTAGTTTTAGATTCTAGGTAAGTGATTCATGTGTATTTATTATCTCCGAGAAAGCGCTGGTATGACATTTTATCTCTGAGCTCCGGAGATGCTTTGGCATTGTCCTGTCAGAGATAATTAATTATCAGTTTTCTATTATATCTAATATTTAAGTTTGTCTTGGGCAGCAGCACAGTTACTTAAAAGTAGAAGGAAATTATTTTAATTCTACCCCACATGTTAACTAAAAATAACCGTTCAAAATCAATGTTTTTAGGTTTCATATGGCTTCTTTGATTTCCTTATCGACTCCGGCAGGATGGTACTGAATTTCATCGCTTCATAAGTTATTGTGAAAGAGCAAAGCACCTCAGGCGATAGTTTGCTAAGTAATCTCATTACCTACGTGCAATCGATAGTACTAGACTGGATTACTGTCGACTGCAAGGGGCTTTGAAAGAAGAGCATATTGCTGGTCTATGCTGTTCGGCGATAAAGATCGGCTTGGGAGTTTAGTACGATCACTTGCTAAATCGTAATGAAATATTTTAGAGATGTATTCACGTTTACAAATTCATATCCAAAATCATTTTCTTATCTTTTCAACAGTTAAAACTAATTTGTATATGACGCATTTCTCGCCAAATTCGTCATATATAAATTAAAAATGGACTTCCGCAACATAACGCCTGATTCAATCAACTAGCTTAAAACTGTTGGGTTTCAAAAAGATAGCAATTGAAGAATTGTAAGATAATATATCAAAACCTCCCCTGTAAAAGTCCTGTTGAATACTCGTATTGTTATTTAAAATGTGTTATTACTATTGATCCTAAGTATACCCTGTTGCCATTGTTATCCTGGCTAGGCTTCTCAGTCACGTAGCGAAACAACACTAAGCTTTTAACCCAGTTGTATATAGGGGAAGAGAGGAGGCATGATGGGGTATTTAAGCGAAAATAACAAAAAACATCATTACAGTATTGTTTATTATTTTTATTTATTTATGGCACATGTATTATTAATCTTACTACATTTTGGCACAGTCTTTGGGAGATCAACTTATCACATTTTTTATAATAAATGGTTATAAAGAAACTTGTGATAACCCATCTTGCCCCGTACTATGGAGCATGATGGGGTTATTGAAAATGGGGCAAGATGGGGTAAGTTAATTATTGTCACAATAAACACAAATGTGGATTTCTTCTGCGTTTTCATCATCTACACCGACAAGCATTATGAGCCCAACGTGACAGATCTGGCAGCCTACCCCACACCCATTATCCAATCTTGCCCCAAAGCATAGGCGTAGAAAAATATATTCCTCAAAAATATACCGCATAACTGAACTTTTATTTAACTATACCACATCAAAGTAAAAAACACTAGCAACCAAATACTAGAAAAGACATTAATCTTAATTAATGTCTTTTCTAGTATTTGGTTGCTAGTGTTCCACTTATGGATTTCTATCGACTTGTTGTTTTCTGTTCGCAAACGTCTAGTTTCTTGTATATTCGCGTGCCCCATCTTACCTCGCGTCCTCATCATGCCCCCCCTTCCCCTATACTGCCGGTTACAATGCAAATATTCCGTTAACGCCAGCTAGAGGCTCCAAGGAGATGCGGGTATTGCATTAATTTAATAGTTTATACTACTGTATTGCTGTACTACCACATCACAAAACCACCAGACACACACACCACACGATAAGTATGTCTATTAAATTGATGATGTTATTATTGTAACGGTAAATAATCTTTGCAGTCGTTGGAACCGTGCGTGTACCGCTGCCATACCTGTGCCGTTAGACAAGGCGAACTTGTTCAATTAGACCTGACACAAAGGTTATGTCTTTGCATTCAACTCTAACCAGTTCAAAATTGAACCTGTTCCCTTAGGCAAGAATTACTCCGTCAAGCAAACAACTCGATTTCTTTTGAACATTGAGTTTGTTGCAAGAGTCACGACCAATGGTGGCTGTCGCTGTTTATCTGTGAAATCATACGCATACCTCACGAAGACGACATGAAACCGTTAGCGGTACACTTTTCTTATTATGTTATAAATTATCTCAAGTACTCTTCGAGCGTGCCATCAGTCTCTGTCTATTTTTAGATATGGCATTTGTCACGTCAGCGTGCATGTAGTAAAAGACATTGCGGTTCTGTGAGTAATAGTGTAGTCGAAAGCGTCGGCAGGGCGGTCCACAACACCGCACTGTGAGGCAATTATCTTGGTAATAGCTTCGTTATCAGACCCTGCCTCATCTCGATAACTAATGAAACGAACGACGCCGCTTGCCTTTCTCTAGACCAGTGCTCATTGTTGTAATTGGTGCTATTCTCCATTCAATAAACTGCTGTCAGGAAGAAGTGTGAGCTATTTGTGTAAATACGCACATATATATATAATATCCTCGGTGCTTACTGCTTAACCATTGACTTATTTAGTAAGAGCGATCAGAGCGATGGAGGTCGAGCGGTTGCATGTGTGCTCTACAATTTGACGGCATACGGTTCGATTTTTAGCCCTGCACCAGTTACTGATTTAATACTTACATAAATTATGTGCAGTTTCGATGCCATCTCTCAAAAAGTTGAAGGGAAAGATCGTGAGGAGACCAGTATATCCAAAAACCTCAAAAAGTTCAAGGACATAATGACATTCGCTAATATGCATTGGGCCAGCATGGTAAATTAGGGACCATTCTCTCTCTGAGAGAAGATGGGCCTAGCAGTGTTCCAGCTGTGGGTACGTAATAGGCTGATAATGATGATGATGATACCATTTTAGCTGTTGTGATTACTGTAATCAGATCAGAAGCTTATTTTATTTAAATCAGCCGGTTCAATACTTAAGTAGGTACTTACTTTATCAGCAACGCCCGATTGTGTACAGTAAGTAACGGCATGGAAAATGTTTTTGTACCATATTGTACTGTTATTTCAAACTAGGTATGTCTGGGTTGCTTTTACAATAGCGGTAGCAAATTCAAAGCAAATGAAATAGCCTGGTACAACGAACCGGAAAAAGGCGTCTAAGCCAACCTACACTACTGCAATTACGCAAAAAGTCAATGAACTAGAAGATTCTGCGATAAAGTGAAGGGATCGGGTCGGATCCATTACGAATCATCTTTATCAGGAAGTGGAGACTGGACAGTGGATACGCGATAGGTATACTTATACGCATCACAATGCAGGTCCATTGAATGCGGGCGATGAGTTTTTGCGCTGTTACACTTCAAATTACTCCTCAGTGCGCAATAGTCTCTTGCACCGGTCACAGTTAACTGTACCTTTTTAAATTATTCCCCTTTCATAGTTGGATGCTTCAAAAAACTCAGAAGCGTTAAATACTAACATATTCAACGGTATACGTATCAACAAATGGTTTGTAAAAAGAACTTCATTTTAAGTTGTCTGCATAACTTGAATTCCAATTTTAAGTTGTCCAGTTTTTGTTGGACCTGCAACCGGTGACACGGCCGGTGTTGCGCGCTACTGCCTGCGTGAGCGCGCTCGCGCGTGAACCAGCTGATGGCGTGGGAACAACATCATGCGTGAAAACCATGTAACCGCAATGAGCATCGTGCATTATGGCGCCTCTCAGATTTTATCTCAATGAATTTCCAAGAACATTCTGCTGTAATTCATTACTTAAATGTAACTACATATTTAACGTTGCGATCTGAACAAGCGGCTGATCAATCGATGCATATGCACTATCTATTTGATTAATATACTCGTAAATATAGCAGCAGATATCTATCGATATTACATTGGTGTCAAATGTCACTATTGTTTATACAAGTGATGATGAAGATGTTGACCGAGCGTCGAGGACTGCAACTAACTCAAACAGTACACATAGAAGTGTTCTTCAAACTCTTAAAACAATAGGAGGCTATGCGGGCTCGTGTCTCGGCTTGTTGACAAGTTGTATTGTTCCCAACAACTTCGCTGACAATACAATTATAGCTAATGATAGCTCAATGAACGTTAAATCTGCTGAAGTTGTACCTTTATTACAATTACAATCTTTCTTATCTAATTTCAACATAATTATGTTCATGTGACTTTTTCATATAAAATCTGTGAACCTAAGTGTCTGTGTTGTGTATTTCTAGTTGTGTTATCTCCTTCGTGACAGGAAGAGCTTATCTGTCTAGACTGCATTTAAATGAGCTTTAAAGGTGTTTTAAAATATTGTCCGCTGCCATTCCAAATCGTGAAATTAATTTGTCATTGTGTTAATGAAATTAGTTTATCGCCGATATAAATCGAGAACTTAGTGAGCACCATGTTGATATGGAGCGATTAGCACTAGCTGTAGTTATAGAACTAGCTGGTAGTGTCACTGCAGTGGAAACGACTTGCCCACGTCCGTCACGCAATCGTTTGCTCGCGCCCTACATTGCGAAGCTAATTCCGACTCTTCTCACTCCATTATCGTAATAGAGGTCATTGGTAGATAGAGCTCGTAAATAAATCATTGTGTAGATAATGTTGCACTTTTTCATACCGTTTCTAGTGAACAGTTAACTTCCGCCAATTTTTGTAAATGAATGAATGTAGTAGCTTCCTTTCCGGTGGACAATGTTTATCAACTCATCGGCGCAGCAAAATCAGGTTCGTTAACCGTGTCGACGTTGGAAGGTGTCATAGTCCCATGGAGTTTACATTGTGTATAGCTCCAATCACCATTAAAATATTAACAGCTGCTAGCTGCACACTCCATTGTAATTTCCGTTTTGACTCAATTTCAGTATTCTCCGAAGAACGTGATGTTTTGTAACAATTTGATTTACGAGTTTTGTTTCATTTTCTTGTGTTTTTAGGAACCGTTTCTAATTTAGCCTTATCGTTCATCAAAAATAATTTCCACAAACATTTGACGTGTAAAGTTTTTAGTAAAAGGTCCATAGTTCACGTCGACCACGCCTGTTTACTGTTTTAATAGATCGTAGAATACATCCTCGGGTTTTTATTTTTATTGAAACGGTTGAGTGCCTGTTTGGAACTTGTAGACAAATTAAAACGTTAGCTTAATTACTTTCTAATTTCTGAAATACTTATCGTCATGCGCGTAATCTTAAACTTTCATTCGAATAATGTGACGTTTGCGCAAACGGAAAAGACAGATTGGCTACAATTTTACCGCCTCAATTGGCCGATCGCGGATGGTAATAAATAAAGCAATATTTATCCAAAGACAAAGTTGAAGTATAAATCAAGCGACGAGAGACTAATTAGCAACGCTAGGATAAAGAGGATAGAGTTAGTATCATCTCACCTGCCTGCTTCGTGTCCGAGCTAGAAGTAGCAATTTGCACTGCGCTCGATTATTTATCAGCGGAATAGTTGTGATTATACTGAGGTTTATTATGGAACGTATAATTATTAGCTTCGCCGTTAACAGCATCGTGTTTCCAACAATTCTAAACTTTCATACATCAATTTGAGGTATGTTATAGGTTTACGAAGTGGTCATTATTATCACAATGATTTTAATGACTCTAGTTGAAAAAGAGGTTAGGGATGCATTATTTATGAAAATACATGCTGTAGAAAGAACAGACGCTGTAGATAAATTTTGTAGTTTTTATATTAAACCGCCTACCTGCCAAAAAAAGTTTTTGATTGATATTATTATATAACTTGTGTGCATAATAAATGTGACAATCGAAACAAAACAAACGTAGAGTATAACACTGAAACCTAGACTAAACAATTCGGATTCCAATGACATTTTCCTCGCTTTTATTTGTTTATGCACTTTACTAAAACTAGTTTTCGAGAGCAGCACGCGTTTCGTTCCGATGTTTTGACTTTCTCTTCAAAGTGTCGTAACATTTCTATGTATTAACACTTACAAATTGTTTGTAAAATGTAGACTAACAATGAAAGTACATAAAAATCAAGTCGCAAGTGTTTTAGTTTTCTTACTTTATGTTTTAGTTTTAGCTATGATATTAAAATAATACGTGTATGCTTGATTGAATAATAACTATACTTATGTTATGTCTGACCTTTGTTGCCTTTGGAAAGTAATACAGAGCTTGTTTGTTTTCAAGTGATTCATCTAGGTCTATTGTAAGCCAGTTCTACCATAGACACAATGGTCGAGCTCATTACTGGAATGGTATTCTGAATTCCATGCAATAATCTTTATGAAATAATAGACAAACAAGAGACGGGTCACCTGATGGTAAGTAGTCACCGCCGCCTATGGACACCTACAATACCCGGAATATTGGCGTTGCCTACCTTTGAGGACTCTATTCACTCTTCTTTTGCAGGAATTGAGGTGATATCATGTTGTATGTAACATATAAACCTCTAGGCAAAAATGTATGTTACATACTTTTATATAATACATATTTAAAAAACAATGTGTGGCATTAATTTGGACAGTGCAATTTTTGCAACGATTGTTTATTTCGTAGTTGCGTATCTCATCCAAGCGTTCGCCTGTATAATTCGTGCAGGGATATTATTTAATGATGTGCAAAAGGCGGATGCCGGAATGGAGGATGGCAATCTGCGCCTCCCCACGATTCGCGCAACGAGCGACAAGGTCGCCGAGTGATTGCCGGTAATAGCACTTATGATATACCGACGACACATTGGCCTAATTTGACTGCACTTGGGCACTCTAGATTTTTCCAATAGTTCTGTTGAGACTGCAAAAGCATTTTTCTCTGAATCTAAATATATTGAAACAACCCATACAAATCCACCAAGCATAGGTACAAAACTAAATCCACTCTACTAGTACTCTATACGCTTATACGTATCCATTAGGCCAGGTGAAAATATGTCTTTAGTTCTTTTATACGACCGAAGCACTGAGAGTATTGAGACCCTAATAAATACTGGGTGCACAATGCACATTCAGAGTTGCACAACCAGCAAGATTATAGAGGCACTCGTTCGTTGGAGTCCAATTGCGTAGTCCATCCTTCGTCCCGACAGGATGATTGTGGGCACTCTAGAACGTGCTTCTGATGTCGTGGTGCGACTATTTTTAGATCGTTGACGACATCGCCGAAACATTCCATTGAGTCGACAAATTTGACAGGTTTTTTGCGGGTGCGCCACGCTTCAGTCGGCTCTGATGCCGCTTTGTCGAGAGATCACGTTAGGCATGATTTTATTGATTGTAGACTGTCATAGTCTTGATATGCACGAGAAACTTATAAACTGGCTTAATTTGCATGTTTTATAATAATGAACTTTTAAAGTCGTATTATCTCTTGCGTCTAAGCATGATCGCATTTGCGTTTGCGTCACTCTCTGAGTATAGTGACAATGCTTCTATTGCAGTAGGTAACAGTACTTTTAATAATATTAAAATAACATAATTAATTACCTTTTTTGCCAGAGACTATAACACAGCCAGTTTTACTGGAGAAAAGCGCCACTGAACAAGGAATCTGAAACAATTAGAGATACGGCTATCAAAGAGATTGTAAATAATATGCAAATTAAAATTTATAAATAAATAAATATCTAGTATGTTTGTGTATTGTATATGTATGTAATGCCTATGTATTACCAAATTGTTTAGGTTACAGAGTTATGTAAAACCAACATACATACACACGCACAAACAAACACCCTTACACATGCATATTTGAATTTATAACTAAAGTAACTATATACTAATCTAAAAGCCTCGGTGGAGGGAAAAGTGACCAGAATGCTGGCAGCATTGCCACGCTGGATGGCAATGCAAATTTTTTGGCTTATTTTTATTAATAAAAAATGTGTGATACGAGAATTTGTATAAGTATATAATTTATTATGTTTGTTACCACTATACAATATTGTATTTGTATATACTAACTCAACCAAGAACGAGTATTATTTCGATGGTACAAAATGTATTTTTGTCACTCTAATTCATAAAAGAAGAGACCTTGCTCTTAATTTATATTGTGCGTAGTGTTCCTCAATTAAAGCAACTTACGCAAGAAAGTCCAACTATAAATTGGTTTCAATTTAACCTATAGGCGCTGAATAGATAATGTCATACGCAAGTACATATATTCTAAGAATGTGATAAAATTTATACAAACAATATATGACGAGAAAGAAATTTTATATTGAAATGGGTAAGAACAATGGAGGTGTTCCCGGATCGTGCCGCAGGTTTAAAATCCTGCCGGCCGTTGTATAATCGATTTGTCTATAACATTTAAAAAAAAAACCTTAAATGCAGTAAACTCTTTCACTTATAATCATATTACTTTTGAGAACTGAGTAAACTAATAAAGTTAATTTCAAGGCAATTAGATGCAGCAAACAGTTATAAAGTAGTAAAGCAGCTGTCAGACGTAGGGTCCGCTTTAAATATGTTTTTCTTTTAATTTCTTCAGTGGCAGCTGTAACGATGAGCATTATTCAAGTTAACCAGCTGCTACTGCGATTAGTCACGAAGTAGGTATTGGGAAGGCTTTACTAAAATAGATCCAACAAAACAACAAATATGTATTGTATAATCTATCAATTTAAGTTCCCTGCCACAAAAAAAAAGCCAGAGGGTCATTATTATCTTTTTCTTTACCAGTAACTAAAAACCATTGAAAACCGACCAGAAATTTTAAATATTAAGAAATAGCTTGCAATTTGGAAATCCTTTGGCATTTGTCAGCTTCAATGACTTATTAAGTTTTTTTTCCTGTCAGCTTCATTAACATAACTCTTAATAAAACCAACTTATTTTTATTGCTTAACTAACATAAATAAAATAATTAAATATCTGATTATGTCATTATCTGAGAGAATGCGTCATTTCACACTGTGGATGCCACTGCAGACGAGTGTTATAATGCAGTCGTTATGCGGTGGTGATTCGTCCTTCTACGGTAAAGCACCCATTGTACAACAACAAAGAGCATTGAAACAAGACACCGCCTCCGTCTACAGCGTCTCCACTTTAATTACAAAGTGCACAGGAAGCACTTAATTTGTACGAAGAGAAAGAAGATACTAAGTGCATTATAAGAGTTAACAAGCCAGTTATAATTAGAGATCCGAAATATTTTGATCGATCGGCCAATTCCTTTCATTAGAGAATTCGCCGACCGACGTCCGGACGTGGCATCAGGCGGTTCGTTAGTTAATGGACCATTAGCTACATTTACCGTACATCTACTCGTAAGCTTGAAGCTAAGTTCTAAGTTCCTTTTTGTGCTAGACGAGCTTGAATTCAAAATTAGTTTTTGAAATTATATGACACTGTAAGCGGATTTATAATGACGAAATGTTTTGAATTTGAATTTCTTTTTATCCTATTTATTAAGTCATGTAAATTTTTTTTTTAAATTTAAAATTAAATTTTAAACGCAAGATCCTATAATTTTTTTGCTATAATATTATGTGATTTCACATTGTTATGTGAACCGCAATGTGTAAGGAAGCTGGATTCCCAATAACGACGGGGGAGGCTAATAGCAAAGCCATTGCCTTGACAGGGGTCAAATAACCAAGACAAGGGATGTGGAATCCAATGTTCTAACCTTTTCCCTTTTGGCCGTTTTATGTTTATCTCCCATTTCCTGTGCCAGTTCTTTGAAAGTCAAAAGCATGAAAAGCTTAGCTTTCAGAACTGCAGTTAATTTTTCTTCTGAAAACACACTTTTCTTTACTGGACAGCTGATTTACCTTGATAGCCACAACAAAGCTCTTTTTTTAGATGCTGTTGAGTTGGACCGTCCTCAAAATATGTCGTATATCTTCTGACGAGCGATAAAGTGGTTGTTCATGCAGTCCCCACGCGCTCAATTCTAATTTGGCTCGCAAAATCTCGCATCCCTTTTGTGCTATTGAGTTATTATTACGGGTCACTGATTTGATAGGGATCTCTGAGAAATATTTTGTTAATATTTTTTGGTTCCTTTCCACATTATCTGTTCCGTAGAAAGATAATTGAGCTAGTTAAAACGTCTTTTACCTGACTAAATATATATTACGAGTAGAGAGTTAATTAGAGTTATTCAGTAATTGCAACTAATCTAATGGTATATATTTCCCAACTTAATATTTTGATATACTTACGCCCTACAAAATCCCGCCACGCTACAAATTATTCTTATGAGAACTAATAACATTACTTGGACTAAGATGGCATAAATAACCGCCCTCTATATTTTGGAGTGCAGTAAATTCCAAGTTTTATGGTCCTCTGCAGGAGGGTGTGGGAACTGCGTAGTTTCCATGGTTGCCATGACGACGCCCCGCACGTGGCTCAGAGTTTTCGCAACCGGCGACCTCGGGATTAGCAAATAGGAAGACAGGAACATACTGAACGTTCGACTCCAATTCATAAGTTATCCCTTTACGTGGACTGATTACACCGCATTTGTTCCATCGTGTTTAATCGTACGTGTAAACACGCCTACTAAAGCGATTTAAAGCCGTTTACGAGAGCGCGTATTCATTTCAATTTATTGTGTTACATCTAAATTGTAAATCGCACCTCCCCCGTTTTTGAAGTAAAGAAACATAGAATTCATAACATTTTTATTTTGTTGTGAGCTTTCATAGGGGTGTTTATGGCTCCACCCTAGTCTAATTGCGTTTTATTTATTCAAGACCTTAGTACCCTTGGATGGGTGCATAGGGGAGAGGCCCCAGTACCTCGGTAGTTGGGCTTTTGGTCTCTAGAGCTCTATGATCAAATTGAGTCGTTCATTAGTATACCATTGACTGATGCAATCACCTATATAGACAATTGTCTTCGTGAATTATTTATTTGATTAAACGTTTCTGTCTATTGTGTAAAAATATTTTTTTTACGTTTTGTAGGTTACTATAATGATATAGGTGCAAATTTAATGTCACATGAAACACACATTAAGCATTCTGTTGTAACAAACATTTCCAACAGATACCCACCCTCATCAGTCCCAAACCTTCAATCTCGTAATTGAATATCTACGTCCGACAATTTACGCTCCGAAAAAATATTTCATTAAACGCTTCGCCGGTATCAAGGCTCTGTCGGATAGCCCGAGCGATAAACGATTAGAAAGCAATTTGGTTGAAAACTCAAATTGGATCCCATTCCCAGATAATCCTTAGCTGCGATCGGACACGTTTTTCTAAAATAATATTCAAATGAACCTATACCGTAACCGTGAAGCTTTGTAGATAATTCATTTTCAATCCCCACTGAATTATTCTAGCAGAGTTCTTTTAGATTTGTTAAAATGTTCTTCTCATATTTCTTATAGCTCGTATGGGTACGTTACCTACAAGGGCGGATCCAGGATTTCATTTTGGGGGGGGCCATTCTGGATTTCATTTTGGAATTTTTCATTTTTTTTTTCTAACAAGGTTCGAAGGAGTCAAATCGAAAAATTGAGTCGAATGTATGGAATTGCTAGGTATTTTGGGGGGCCATGGCCCCCATGGCCCACCCCCTGGATCCGCCAATGGTTACCTATGATATTTTAACGTAATCATATTAATACAGCATTTCAATATTATGCATAGGAGTAATCGATATTCTGCTGATGTCATACCTATGCCCAGTAATAAAAACACCCCTCTGGGTGATGCAATCGATTTCAGGCGGTACCATTACATATTTATTGCTAACAACTTGGGTTCGAGAACTCTCAAGGAAAATGTAAATGTTCTCTTGTACGTTATCCGTTTTCGTGACCCGTATCCGTTTGATTTTATCATGTCTGAAACGTTGTTCGTTTAAAAATACATTTCCATGGTTATACTCATTGATATTCTTTTCTGTTCAATGTCAAACAACTTCATGATATCTTTATAATTACATTTGGATATATCATCTTGTAGGACGTGCTTTGAAAGCATTTTAATAGATAAAGAGATAATGGTAATTCACAGTTGTTCCGGCTATGATTATAAACGGCTATAGTCTCTTTATGAATTTCAATTAGCGTATGGCTTTATTCTACCGCATCGCATTTTTCAATTATTCAGACCTTGGGTGTCGCACATACGACTGAAATTTCATTAAAAGCGTGTCCTGCTACATTATTATTTGGGAAAGTTGGGTCATAATATCGGTTTCATGTCAACTTTGCATGTATATGGGCCAGGAGCTTTCCAACTTTGTATTAATTACCGCCGCTTAACTTCTCCCGCTGAACAAACTGTCGAGCGATAATAGGTACCTAAACATTGTGCAATATCTCACTAATTAAGTTCCTTGCCGGGAATTGCTCTGTGGAGACTGGAAGAGTAACTTATCTTGAACTTATCACTTACACTTTGGAATTCAAACCTATAGTTATTTCGGTTGCCGTTGTTCTTTCTAAGATAATGGAACTTCTCTTCTATAATATTTATACCTTATAAGTTGTGTGTATTTTTAACCGACCAAAAAAGGTAATATTCTTTCTAACTATGATTAAACTAGTGCTAATTTGTTCAGATTACTTTCACCCATATTATAAATACGGGTTGCAAGTATTTCCTGCATCTGTAGAATGCACTACTGATAGAATAAATTTATGGCCTGGACTATGAGATTGACGACAGTGCAATATAGAAGTTTCTAATATTTAAAGTTTGAATATATGTACTAGCTTCTATGCGATGTACGGCTGAAAAACGAAAACGGTACAAGGTCCGAGAAATACTTACACCGCAAAAGCACAATGGAATTTTATCCCGCCTCAAATTACGACCATTGGACTAAGTTCGTGCTCCCCCAATGAAAAACTTTTACGCTGAGCAAACAAAGAACGGGTAGAGTTTGTCGTTTGCATATGAAATGCTGTTAGTGGTCTGTACCAGGGGATTATGCCACATCACCGTACGCGTGCTGTATACCTACCCATGTGTATAGGTACTTGCATCCCAGCTTGCAGGGACCGATGACTCATTTTCAAACTTGTACAACTCTGATACGGCTACCTCCGTATGAGTGAGTACTACTCACGTAGTTACTCACAATCTTTATGACGTCATTTTACAATCATTCGATGACTCAGTATTCAGTTATTTAATTCGTATTCAGAATTAAGATGAATGATTCATTTGGTTTTGAGACAAAACTGTATTAGTTCTCAGACTGAAAGCAGGATAAATATTGTCAGACGTATCAATGCCAATATGCGAAAGTTCAAGATTCCTATGCAAAAAATTAAGGTTGAATGGGCATGGGTGCAATATCTATAATAACGGCGCAAAGACGTAGGGGCAGGTCGATGAACGCAAGCAAGCGTATCTCTGAGTCATCGGTCACCGTGCCATCTTCAATTCTCCATACACTTGCACAGTTTAACCCCTTAGACTACATACATAAGACGCAAATGACCTCACTAACAATGCTCAAGTCACGTACTGATGATAAAATTAGTGATAACCGTGCAAGTCGCGTGCAAAAGTAACGATAGAAAATACTTTACTCCAACTCTTGCAACTCAATTGTTCATCATCATGATCAGCCTTTCACTGTCCATTGCTAGACATAGGTGTACCCTAATGCATGCCACTAAACTCAGTCGGCAATTATTTGCATCCAGCCTTTCCGCCGTTTTTAGCAGGTCGTCACTCCACCTGGCCGCAGGGTGTCCTACACTACGTTTGCTTAAACGTGGTCTCCACTCTAGAATTCGTCTATCCCATCGGTTATCGCACAGAAAAGAGAAGTAAAAAAAAACTTTTCTGTGGGTTATCGGTTCTTCGGGCAATGTGGCCTACTGCCACTTCAGCTTACAATTCGTTGAGCTATATTAACTTAACTGTTGAATAAACTAATAACTGGAAAATGCGCATAGAATAATGAAACATTCCATTTTAAATATACATTAATGAAAGCAATAGCAGCGGAAGGACTCGAGAGCTCTGCGTTCCACTTGGTGAGAACCATTAACTCCGTTGTTAGCGGCGAACGGAATGAAGTCGAGGGCCTGATAATAGTGTATCCAAGTGCAGAGATTTTAACTTGTGCCATTAGACGAAATAATAACGAGGACAAATAAAGTGCTTTAAGAACAACACTTGCTTGTTCACATTTAGCTATGAATAGATTGTTGTTAGTTTGTCCAACTATTCATCCATGAGCCTATTTAATTAATCGTACAGATTGGTTTTGTGAGATACAAAGCTGCGCAGAGTAAACTTGACCCGGTTCCTGTTTGAAGGCTATTCGTTGTGGCATGGCCTTTATCCAGTTTCCAATAAGAGCATGTAGAAAATTCTCGTGAAAGAGAGAACACGTCAATTATGCGGGCGACCTGTTGGCTTCGGCTTTTTGTTCGCATTTCCTCTGTTGACAAACGACTCGGCAGCTAGCAAATCCTATTCGGGAAATTAGTTTTTAAATGAACATGCACTGCAGCGCACTTTCTAGCTTTATTTTTTATTCACCATGTACGCAGTTCTTTACTCTCCTTTTGATAGGTTTTGTTATCGCTAGTTGGAAATCGATAGCTGTATTTCCACTAGTACCTACTTAAGCCTTTGTAACCTATATGCTTAGTCGTAAAGTATTGTTTGCTATAAGTACCTACTCTAGATTTAACTTGTATCTTAGTCATACTCTTAAAGTCATACTAAGCTGATTTGAAGCTGTGAGTGAATGAAAATTATACGAATCATTCATATACTTCGTTGAATCACAATATTCGCGACGGTAATGCATTTTAGTTCAATTAGCTTTTTGTCCTGTGGGTATGTTTTAATTCTGAGAACGGAGCAAAAACTAATACCGCAAGGTCGAGTCATTACCACGCTTATTTACGTTGTTGTGTAACTTATTACATACTTCGGGTTGCATAACTTTTAAGTCCTACAATTAACCATAATTGTTCGTACTTAACATAGCTAAGTGTACTTCTAGCTTCGTATCAGATAAGAAAACTTAGTCTGTGTTTGCCACGTCGCTTTTTCTGATTTTGTATCAGGTGTAGAAACCCTTCACCCGTATATCTGGCATAGATTAAGTAACAGGAGATGGATGACCGTTGGACCATGCCCGTTAGGGAGTCACACTTCAAGTGCACTTGTTACTCGATATGCTGAAATGAAATATCTGCAATCTTGCTGTATTAAATTCGCAAACATACTTATGCAGGTATTACTGCAAGGTTCCGCAACACTACGTTCCGTGTTACTACTACCAGTATAGTACCTATACCAGAGTCCCGAAATTCTCCTTGATACTTTTGGGTGTGTGATGTAACAAAATCGTAACTACACGTTGCTAAATGATGGAACAAGTGTCTTTAAAACAGTTTAAAAGGACCGATGAATGAGCTTTGACGTAATAATAACGAGGTTTATTATAACCAGCAATAACAATAAAATCATCGAGTTTATTGCACTAGACGGCAGGCTGCGTGCGTTTGCCCTCTCGAGCTTCGAGTGGTACCGTGCCTTTTTACGATCAAAGCTAACAAATAAATCATTTCACCTACCCTGACATTTGTTCCGTTCTCTTGATTGATACGTAACTGCTATTATTAGAAAACTTTTGACCTCTTTAATTAATGATTCTTTTATGGCATTGAATAGTCTGTCTTGACAAAACTAAAGGATTCTTACACGATCATTATGAAGACAAGTAGGTTCACAGTGGTTCTGTCTGGCAACAAAGGTAAAGTTTACTGCACTCGGTTGGCTTGAGATCTCTCAACTGAAGCCACGAACTCGTACGTGTGGCGTCAAGTACGAGTCGTGTGAGCCAAGTGCTTGTTCAACATGTCTCTTATAAAAGTTTGCATTGGTGCCAGCTTTATACTTCAGGCTGGAATTCAAGACGTAAAATATATTTTTTCCTTATTTTTATTATTACCATTATTTACGAGTACAATCATATAAACTGACTATCTGGGCCTGCGGCTTCAACCGCGGGGATTACTCATTATAACATCAGCTACCTGGAAGTGAAAGTCCCGTCAAAATCATTCCAGCCGTTTCAGAGTCCTTGAGAACAAACATAAATACATACACACGTCGCTTTTTATATAAGAAGAAGAAAATAGATTTGTTTCTATAGTTTATGTCTTCATACTAATGTTTTTGTAATGTTCAGCTTGTATTTAATTAAAATTTTGTTAGTTATCATTAAATTAATGCTTTAATACATTTCAAGTTTCACTCAACATATTCCTTTTAAAAATTTCTCGTAATTTCTACAAACAATGTAATTCGTTGTTGTAAGCACCTGTTGAAAAACGTGTTTAGAAACAATCTCGGTGTGTTTACACTGGCTCAAGTTTGAAGCTTAGTTTGGACAACATTATCGAGAGGTCGAGCACTTCTTAAGGCAAGCACCATTATTGAAACGTAAACATCTAAATACTCGACATGAGTCTGTAATGCTTCCGATTACTTATGATTAATAATTAATATGAATGTTAATAGTATAAACATATACATTTATATTTTTCATATTTTTGCTAGAGTTTTTTTTTTCATCAAACAGTTTTTAAACGAATTTAAACTGTTAATATCTTTAATTACCACTGTCCAAATATAGGAACAATTTTATCGCCTACTACCTCATTGATTTAGTAAAGCTATTGCCGCAGTTTAATTTGTAACGTTTATAGTCTTAATTGCAGTGAATTGATTAGAAATCTAGTCTTTAAATCGCTGCCTTATACGAATGTAAGACCATCAAAAACTTAGTTAATGTGTGATTTGGAGTTTTCGTTGAAATGGTAACAAAATGTTATGCTTTAGATGTGCCCGGCTATATCATTAGTATTCAAGTCAGTAAAGAGAATGTCGCAAAGTTGGCCGTAATTTGTATAATTGGACAACAAACATAAAGCACGTCGTCAACTTGACAAATCCTTTGCATAGTAAATAGTTTGTTAGCTAAAATAGAATACTCGTATTTCATCTAGTATTGTCTTGTTGAATCCAATTATATCGGTTACTCTTAGGAAAGTACACAAAACACTGATACGTACGTTTTATCGTAGTAACATGAATGTATAGAGCAAATATCGTTCAGTTACTAAACCCGCTACTTCCTTAGATATTATCAATGCTATATCGATTATCTGTATTTATAAAATAGTACGTGTTGTGTTTAAAGTTCGTGACTAGAAACTACGATAAATCGTTACTAAACTTATCACGTTTATTCTAAGCTGAAGCGGTCTTTATCAATATAGAACTAGAATCTCGCAAGAATTGTCTCCATTGAAGTCAAGTATTCGTCGAGTTCTTTTTCTATTTTTAGAATCACGATTAAATGATTCGATTCCATCAAAGCGATACAATTGAGTCTCCGAGTGGCAAGGCGAATTCAAAATCGTGTACCGTTTTGGTTTAGTGCACACTGTGCACGCCGTCTGGAGCCGGCCTGTCGTTGAATACTAGGAAAGCTTTTAGCAGAACATTCGAGATCTTTTGTGGAAATGAAATTGCTACATTTTTTGCATCTTACTATTGTACGTGGGGTGACTTTATGTTTCGTTATTATACTGCTTCCCAACATTTAATTCTGCATTCTGAGACCGTTTACTTTGTATTTTTAAACTGTACATGATGAGTTCTTACAGCCGATAGAATGTAGAGCTTTGTGATGGTGCGGTTAATGGAAGAGTTGACTCTCGGTTCACAATAATTAGTACCTGGTCCCGTTACCAGTGCATTGTCCGCCTCAATACTTCGCCAGTTATATTCCTTTGTGGATACTTAATGGAAGGTTCTCAGATTGCTTGTTTTTCGTTTACTGTTGCACCATTGTTGTACTTAATGCAGATACTTTTACCGCATTGTTCGTCGAACAAAAAATTCACGGTGCTGTAACTGCTGAAGTTTTTGCTCGTTTATGTAAATTTCTATTAAAATTTAATCCGATTAACCTTAAAAGCCAAGTGATAGTTCGAAATCATGATTATTTGTATCGAGATAGATCTAATGCGCTCACATAATGAATCATGCCGGCGCTAAATGAGTTTTGTTTAGTAAACTTCTGCCAAGTGAAGAGTTTCGTTTACAAACACATCTTCTCGCTGTCAAAACAAATTGATTAATATTTTCATCCAGTATCGAATTCATAAAACTATGAAGCCATCAATTCGCGATTACTGCCTCGTTAAGAAGCAGACTTAATTTGATACTGTATTCTACCGCAATAAAACGGTGTACCCTTAAAAAGGGATGGTCTACTTGCTACCGGAAGCAAAACTGCGTCCCAAAATTGCAACGGCTTCATGGATTTTCATTCATTATTTGCACGTGTAACTTTTATAATTAATGTATATTTCGTTCTTCAAAATTTGCAAGGCATTCGTTTTAAACGTTAAGAAATATGCGCACAATATCATAACATTATAACATTTAAGTACTGTTTTATGTACAAGAAAATTTCGTTTTAATTAAAAGTCTAAATATAGGAGGCGGGCCGGGTAAATTCTCCTGAAAGCCAAGGACATCCGCCCAGGCCCGGTGAGACCTTTCTACAACCTTGGACGAGAAATGATCCCGACGTCCTTGTATACTCGGGGAATAAAGTCTTGCCCTTGTATTACATAATCAGTTACATTTTTTAAGACTTTTTACAATGGCTTTGAACGGCTTACCCGCAAATTAAATTTACCTTTACTTTTTGTCTGCTCTACATAAGTAGAACTGACAACTCAGAACCAATAATAATCCGCTGTCAATGTTAATGCTCAACCGTCAAACATTTAGTTACCATGAAAATGTATATTAATGAGCCCAATGTCGATATCGGCATGGATGTTTCTGGTCTATTTGTTTTCACGCATTGCGAATTTACGTAACTGTATGGACGATTGTTGCGAAACTGTATTTCTGGAACTAATTCTGCCGTGACAGTCGGAAATTTCCTAACCAACTGCGTATGTCTGCTTTGTCGATATGTTTGTAGAATGAATTTATATCAGCTCATGGATCACTTTCGTCGCGTCATCGATCATAGGACCTGACGTCGAGGTCCGTTCATCGGCTACACCCATCCATTTATCAAATAGCACTGTTATATCTGCCTAGCAACACCTTATATGCTGATTTAAACTGATTAAATCTCCTTGTTAGTTTTTGTGAGTAATGTTAAATTTTAATTGACTCTAGTTGTAATCTTCCTAAATATTTCCACCATCTCCATCAACCTGACTTTGTCTTCATTAGCGATCTCATATCAATGTTAGCTGGCACAGTATTCTTGGCGCAATCGTATAATTCCTGTCAATATACTGGGTGTTTATCTAGACGACGGATATATTCAATATATTCATTGTACTCATCATTATAAACAACTTTTAGGTTAGGACCAACCCTGACATCGCGAAAAAAATTTGCTGTTCCATACACTTCGTTGAGTGTTAATGGCGTTTTTCTATGGAACAACAGTTTTTGTTTGTGATATCAGTGTTGGTTCCAAAGTAAAATTTGTTGTACGTCATCTAGACTCTAGAGATACATCCAGTATACCTTATTATTTTAAAATCAGAGAATGCTATAACTATCAAGGGCATTTTAGTGGTGGTGAGGAAATAGGATTATTTCTGGGCGGATATTAAATTATGACCGATAAGAGCCGGATTACGATGGTGCGGGTCCTATTGAGGAAAGAATTTATGATCTATTATCAATCAATAAGAATGAATGATACACTGTAGGTGTCGCAATAAAAGTGAAAAGGAATCAAGTTAGAGATATTAGATTAAAGTCCAAGCCTTCCTATTGTGATTTTCAAACTTTGCAGTTTGTCAGTTTGTTCAGGTCAAATCTTGCAAGTTAAAATAGAACCAACTCCGATTTTTCTGAAATTTTGCATACACCTTTAGACACAATACAATATAATAAGCAATGCACAATATTTTCAAAATGTCCGCCAAAATAAAAACATTTAAATATTTTTTTAACAGTTTAAATAAAAGCTTAATATGAAAAAATATTTTTAATAAAAGCTTGTTTTTTCTGTCGATGATTCAAAAACGTATGAAGTCCTAACCCACACGATACATATTTAAGACTATAAACTAAGCTCATAGAAAGCTAACGATAGAATGGGAGTCCGTCTTTTGACTACTAAAACTTTCACTTACTAGCATAGATTTGGCCCTAACACCTTGTTTACATTTCCTTTCGATGTAATAGGACACTAAATGGACCATAACAGCTTGTTTATATGGAGACGGGTGCGCATAGCACGTGGTTGCGCACACGCCGGAAACTCCCCGTTACTGTGACATTGTACTATTCCCGCACCTGCCATCTTCGTTCGTGCGAAGAATTTCAAACAGATCCGAATTTCCTATAGGGCTCCATATAGAAAGTAAAATGTCGTACTAATTACCTCAATAATTACAAGTTGAGATGAAACTGCTACCCAAACACGTCCGACTGTCTTACTTCCTGTTATATTTTCTTTTCCTTCCTGTTATATTCGGCGTTAGGAAATGCTTTCAGTTTAATCTTTCTATTTGGAATAAAGCGAGTCTATCGCCGTCTATTACCATTGTCACAACTTTTTGATTAATTTCGCTTCAGGTTAATTAATATAATAACTAATTTGTGTGCAACAAGATCTCAAGTAGCGTCGGCGCCTGCTCATTTAATTCTCTGGTCTCATTGACCGCGATAACCGTTTGGTGGTTTTGAGTAATTAATTTTGCCGTGCTTAATTAACACCGATACTACTACATTACACCTCTATTTATACTTTAACCACAGTGTCAGAAATGTTTTACTCTTATTAAAGAGTTTTTTCCAGACAGTTTCAATTTCTTTTGTAACAGACCTTTTTATTGTGTTCAACTCTGGTAACTTCCTAAATATGGCAGCCGATTTAACAAATATATTTTACCTTTGTATCTAGTCTTTGAATTTTTATTTTATGTACAAGAAATCCTAATTGTTGAAATATATTAGAATAAACTCGAAACAATAGTTTCATGGGTGGCAGCTGTGTCCTTTTAAATTAAATTTCCCTTTCTATCCTGCAAGCTAGTCTCCCTAAAGCTTACACTACGGAAGAGATTAATTTAGTCCCATTTCTCTACGTTCAGCTCTTTCATCCGCTTCATCCAATTCTATTGTCCCGTGCTACTTGTACATAAATTGTCTGACTGGATGTTGGGTTGTTTTATGGAATTCTTAATAAACCGGTCAGTCAATCTATTTAAATTCATTGGCGCCAGTCGAAGCGACAGTAAACAGATTGAAAATAATACTGGTGGTTATTTTAAAAGTCAATGTTTGGTCAAGGTTATGAGCTCGACGTTTCCCAGCCACCGGAGCTCACTCTGCCCGCTCGCGAATTCATCGATTGTTTCGATGGCCATGAACTCCGCTCCACCTACCTCTGTAGAGTATACAGAAAATAGATGGAACAAGTAAAACGTCACGTTCCTGTCGCGGCGCAAAAACAACATTTACTCTCAAGGTTTGCTCACGATTTCTTCAACAAGCATGGTATGTTACTCGACTTGCCGGTTTGTTGTAGACGAGTGAATTACCCGTATTTGTGTTGTAGAAACTATGTAGCGTCGCGTCGCCGGCGTTGCCGAGGCCTGGCGCCTCGGAAAAAGTTGATCACTAACCGGGGTCCACATTGCTTTTCTCATTGCATCATCGTCTTTGGCAGCAGATGAGTCTCGACAATTTTTTGCACAGATAACTCACCGTCCGGATCAACTTTCTAACTTAGAATATGTGGTCGGCTTGTCAGTAGGTTATTGCGTTTCAACCATGATCATTACTCAGTGAAGAAATCCTATCTGTTCTTAAACAAGTAATGTTCTGCTTTAATATTAGATTAAACATTCGCCTCAGTAGATACTTTTATTTGCGATGATAAGCATATTTTGAACATTATCGCAGTAATCTCTTGCGGTTCGTGGACCATTAACTTTGAACTTGACTGAAAATCCTAGAAATAAATAAATAAATAGAAGCGTTATTCCCTTCTCTTTAGCACTTAACCCCCCCACCTTCCCCCTGGTCATCCATTTGATGCCTTTTCACTATATTGTTCGTATCGTTGACTGTATTGTGTGCCGCTCAATATTGAAGTGTGCGTTTGTAGAACTAGTAAGAATATGTCAGTGTGTGGTCGTGCTTACCTCGCCCCCTTCAGTTTTTGACAGACTTTTTACGATAATAGCTCCAAACTATATAATATCAAAGTTAAAAAATGTGTGTGCGATTTACTTTTTGAAAGAAAATTTGCTGCAATCCGCAACCCAGTGACTTCCTTATACCGTAACAAGACGTTGGTTCAAAAGAAAAAGAGCAGCTGCATCGTTCCCCTCACTCTAATCATTGTTCGGCCAAAGGGTCGTCCGAAATGGGGAGCAATGGCCGGGATGCGTAAAAAAACAAGTAATAAAAGAACGCATCCAGGTACACGAGCACGAGACACGCTGGATACGAACGTTCAACTATTTATCGATGGACCGATTTAAGAACCCGATCAATAATAACTATCGTATAATAAAGCAAAAATATGTAACCTAAACAGGTAATCAAAAACAACAATGTAAAATAAATTGCTGATGAGTTTAATGATTAAGTGAACGAAGTGGTGACAAAAGCAATAGGGACCCCTGTGGTTACCTCTCCGTAGCAATTTGCGAATATACACACGCATAACAGTAACAAATTGTCGATGTACATAATCAGAACCGCAATGGGTGTATGAAAACAGTAACCTAACAACGAAAACGCAACGGGTTTTGTGCAATTTGTAGTTTAGTTAGACTCGACCAGTCTCATCGTACATCAGTGATTGAAATTTATTACAATCCATAGTTTGTTTGCACGGTTCCATGGTTTGTATAACTTATGGGAATGAACATAATTATACGTTGACACGGCCCGATACATTTGCTCTCTGAATGATTTTTTAATTCAGGACATTTTTTTTTTGCAAACACTCATCTGACCCCAAACTAAGCAAAGCTTGTGATATGGCTGCCAGAGACTGATATACATACATATATAGATAATTATTAATAATTAATGATAGATTTGCGTTTGTCCACATCATGTCTAATACTCGGACCAAGATGGAGCATGCTTATATAGGTAGGTACCTATATAAGCAAAAATAGCCCGTTTAGTCTCTATTTGAAGACACCCAAACTGCTTTTTACAAGTTTTGTGTTGTGTTGCCTTAACAAAAACATTCATGGAGAAGTAAAATTTTAAATTTGATGAGAATCAAAACTCCTATCTAAAGGACACAATAGGAAGGATAAAAAATCAATATATTTGTTTCTATTATACGTAGTACATATAGATCGTTGTCTATTATTAGTTTTTTTATAGTAAGAGTAATTTGCAATTAACAACAGCTTCTTAGTCTCTTATAAATTATATAAAATCACCAAGCACTATACGATCCAGTTTTTCAGCCTGGAGAAATAATGATTCAATTATGATAATCACAATAAAATACAAGTTTATTCAGAGCGAGATCAACGCGAAGACTCGATCGCCGTCGGACACGATGCCTCATAAATAGATCACAATAGAAAGTCATTCCTGCATATTAACTTTACCATATTGGTTGGTAGAAAAAAACCCACGCAGTGATAATTTACATATTTAAATTAGGCCACATACGTTTATCTTTCGTTTTAATCAAAAATTTAAAATGGAATATTATAAGTTTAAAATATAATATAATTGTAATTATAGATACTTAATGTATACATATACCTACTTATGCGATAAATGGAACACCCCTGGCTTCCCCCTTGATGTCCGACAGACAGCCATTGAAAATGCATTAAGCCATTAGTAAACAGTTAGTACTTTCTACATCGAGAAGGGACCAAAGGAGGGTCTCGGGTCTCAGACCAGACAAACAAGGGAGATATGGTAAGGTGGTGGTAGCGAATTGATGCCTTTCGAACTCACTTTGCAGCCGACCTTCCAGTCCCATTTTATTTATGTGGACTATTAGTTCATTAGTTGCGGTGCAAGTTTCTTAGTTTGCGTGAAAAATTAGTCAGTGTGCCGTACTTACAGCAGTTTAATTTAACGGTATAGTGAAAAAATAAATAAACGCGGAGACATTTGGACACGTACGATAATTGTACTAAGGCCATAACTCCCTTATTTGTCTGATCTGAGTCTTGGATACTCCTACTACGCGAGCTTCCGATATTCTACGTTATTTGCCGCCTACAGTATATGATACATTATTAACAACTAGTATGACATAATATTACGAGACCCATGGCAATGAAGTCCCACGCCTGTTACGTGATTAATTATAAATAACCTGTTTTACTCTAAACGGCGATGAATATATCAAGATTGCGGGCCCTTGCAATCAAGGTTAAGGTTCCTCGGAAATAACTTCTTATTTACATATTTGACACGTTATGTCTAATGTCCACAAGCTAGTATAAATGTGTGTTTATTGAAACCCCTCTATAAAAGTGCTGATGCTCTTCAATCTGAACAGATTTTCATGACTCACAGCTAAGAAATCGACCAAGTTATACCTTTTAAACAAACAAAAAAACTTAATCATAATCGGTTCAGCCCAAAGATTTTATATACTTAGGTACGTAGTATGAACTAGTATGCCATCTTTGGTTCAGCTGTTTGATAGCTACTATGACACAGACAGATAGGAGTATAACGAGGATAGAGGACAGATAGAGGATAACGTATAAACACCCCTTTTTTCGTCGGGGGTTAAAACTTCTACGCTCAAGTAGGTACCATACGTCTTTTAAATTTTGCTGTGTATTAAGCATCTTTGGGGTATTTTACATGTGGCACGGTCATGGAAGGTCATCATCGCTGGTTCCGTGAAGATCACGGCCACGCGGTCACCGGCCGATACATCAAGCGCTCTGGTTGGCTGGATTCGTTTTGTCCAACTCTACAAACGCTTTTTTATGCTCTCCCTTGGTCGTTGTAGGCGATGATGTCATCGCCTTATCTTGAACTCAGCACGCGAAATTACGCTGCGTTGATCCGCCATTATAATTGCAAATAAGGTCTTAGAAGTGGGAAATAAATTCATGATAAGTAGAGTAGCTATGTTCGACGATAGTTTGGGTACTTAGATATTTTCTGGTTCCGCAAATTAAATTAAAGGTTCTGTATTTAGATTACTTTCTTGTTATAATTATGTGGTTGATTCCACTTAGGCTTGCGACTAGGGCGGCTTAATAGTTAAATAATAGCTTCCCAAGTAATACCACCACAGTAGAAGTTCTCGTAGATTGCAACGTAAATCGCCGTACGGCGAAAGTTGAAGTAACCTGCGGCGAGTATGGTACCGTACTCTATATTTTAGTAGATTACTGGGCCCCGATTCTACTAAACCATGAGTTTTTAAATTGTAATTGTTTTAATTTAATTTATTTAATAATTGCCTCAAAATTGACAGTTTAAATTTAAAAAAATAAGTGGAGAATACTGACCACCACCGAATATTATAACTTAGCATAAAAAAATTAAACACTCAATTTTGAGGCAATTATTTAAAATTAAAATTGAAACAGCTACAATATAAAAACAATTGGTTTAATAGATACGGGGCCCTGGTCTTACGGCTGTTACCGAATTGTTAAATTGTTAGACATCGTATATGAGGTATGATATTAGTAAATATCTACTTACGCAATTAATTTAATTGGGTGACATTTTTCCCATATATTTTGATTTAAAACCCATATGTATACATAGGTACTACTGAACCGATGCTCTCAATCTAAAAGTATATAATTTCAGTTAAAAAAGAAATTTTCTCATCGGTTTATAAATGAAGGAGTTCTGAGGTAACAAACATTTAAAAAAATACGAATTCTGGACCGATATTTTTTTTAAAAACCAACACTATTTAAACCCGTTCACTGTCTTGCCAATGAAGTTATGTTAATATTGTGAATTGTTACCGGGAATTCAGGTTTCCTCGATACAGCAGTGCAAGTACCGTTCTTTTATCGATCGTCAAATTGACAGTTGCGGTCGTCAAATTCGATAATATGCAATTTTTTCAGTACTCGCTGTGATCGATTCTATGGCATTTTAGCGAATTTGACGATCGATAAAGAACGGTACTTGCACTGCAGGCTTGCCTAGTGAGGAAACCAATAGACAAGTGTTATAAAGCAATTATTATTACATTGCAAAATATTTTTAGTCCCAAAGTGAAGTAAGTTTTGTATACTAGCAGCGCCTAGCGGTTTCACCCGGTTTCCTACAGGAACCATGTTTTTTCGGGATGTAAAGCTAGTCTGTGTGTAAATGGTATGGAGGTATAGTATACCCTGGGTATAGGATAACTTCCATACCAAATTTTGTTTAAATCCATTCGGCTGTTACAGACTTGAGTACACACACATACACACAAACATTCGCATTTTTTGTAAAATTACTCATACATTGCTTTTTACTTTATGCATACACGACAAAAACACGTAGGGTACCTATAGGTAATTTACATTACATGCGAAATCTCATAAAGACCCAAGACGTTGAAGTTTTTGGCAACAAAGACAGGCCTAATAGTGGCAGTACAAAAGTCGAAGAAGGATTTAATAAAGTCGGGAAACTGTATTTGTTGCGGCAGACTTCACTCGGAGTCCTCGCACTTGTACTCGCGAGTTCGAAGGGGAGGCGTCGCGCGGGCGCGTATCGATCCGGTGCCGCACCGCGCGGCCTGCATACGAATACCAGAATCACCCTACAGCCCCAAGCCAGTACCTGGTCTTGCACACCTTCCAACTTTGCTGAACATCTAAACGAAGTAGTTTTAATTTTGAAAAAGTTAACACAATCATAAGCTCTCATATTTGATGAGCGGAAGACGTGTGATGGTCAATGTTCAAGTAGGTATGTGTCAAAAATAGTCAATGTAATTTTCTCAATAGTTAGCGTGTTCAAGTTAAATTTGACTGTATCTCTGAAACTGTCTTTGTCCATACGCCGTTGCCCTACAGCCCCTTATCAAACACTTCCACTGGGCTAGGCCCTAAGCCCTTCATTACTGTCGTGACCTCGCTGATTATTTTGTCGCTGGACAATTCAGACATTAATCGCTTAATTACTTTGGAAAACATTTAATACGAGCATTTAGTACTGTTTTGTTTAGTTAACTTGCACGTATACTCTAGTACGTGTATAAGTTGCCTAGTCGGTTTGCTTTATCACTAAACAAAAAGACACAGGGGACACCAAAGCCGTTTATGACCCTGTAAAAGTATCAAAGTATCACATTTTAACGGGGGAAAGGCCAATTCGCACGGAACATGAAGAGCCGATGACGTGCCCGAGTCACAATGTTACGACAAGAGGATGTCGCGGGGCTAAATTACAAAAAGCTTTTCTCGTCTACCCTCCGCCCGGGGGACGTTAGGTGACCTCGTTACCTCCTACGTTCGAGCAGCGTTTACCTAACCTGGGAGTTGAGGTTACAGCTTCTTAAACCTGCTCCCTTCATTACAGTGATGTTGTAGTCTTGATAAGCCTAGTCCAGACGAATCATCTCTATTTTTTGACCAATAATGATAGTCTACCGATACCCGATGTTGCATAACAAAAAATTATGCTCACGCCAAACTGGGCAATTAACTTCACAAATTGGAATTGACATTTTTTAAGGGGCATAAGTGCCTCTATTAACGAATCAAAATACGAGCTAACTAATACTAAGTATACGCAAACTACCTGGCCTATAAAAACCCATTAGATTGCTCATGCTATGCGCAAGCTCACTAACAGCTGGCAGTGTACCCAGCATGCTGGCGGCATTACCATGCAGAATAGCAATGCTAATACCAGCCAGAAGAACGCCAGCATTTTGGTAACGTGTCGCATTATCTAGACATTAAAACGATGTTGCTTTATAATCAAGGATCATAACAATTGTTTGCCTAACATATAACATTAACATTTTACTTACATCAATGCTAACATAACGTACTTTTAAAATAAATAATCGCAGTTCACTAAAGATTGCTGTGCAAATCTAATGCACTCTTTGGCAAAATGGCTTTACGTTGAACAGAAGTTGGCTCGCGTAAAGCGATCTAATTTACATTTTTTCCTTATTCGCTTTGTCTGCTTTTCCACCGTAGCGAGTGTCGCGACGCTACGATATGTTACTAAGCGAATCAGATGCTTAGGATAGGTGTTAAAGAAATATTCTAAGAAAAGAAAACTGCAACGATTGAGTCG
This sequence comes from Agriopis aurantiaria, assembly GCA_914767915.1. Lineage (NCBI taxonomy): Eukaryota > Metazoa > Arthropoda > Insecta > Lepidoptera > Geometridae > Agriopis > Agriopis aurantiaria. Next base: position 14,486,234 of record OU611982.1, on the reverse strand, counting down.
TCTGATCTTGTCACGCAAACACAAGCAATCAATTTTCTAAATTCTAGTTTAGGTATTGGACGTTTTCGAAGAACGATCTAGGAAAATTAGTTGCATTTGGGGTCTGAATGTTTTAGTTGGTTTCTCTCTAATCAACGAATCGGCTCCGATTGAATTTATCTCTTTTATTCTGCTGATTATTCTCTTCGAATTTCAAATTCTACAAGCTAGTGTAAAATCTTTCTAAGCTTGTAAATTAACGCTCCACCGAGTCTAGTCCCCAAACAGACACTTTTCTTGTAAACGCGGCACGAGTTCCAAAACTTTCCTTGTCTTGGCTATTTAGCTGATTATGTTCCTGGGGGTGGTTCCTGGGGGTCCCCGCCCTAAAAATTGAAGCAATTTTCCAGCCGACATCACGCCTATTTATTGCGTCGCGAAAATGTCTCCGCCGTACGCCTGCAACCATTTAAGTAGGCCAGCGGTGCTGGGGTTCTCGGATTTATACGCGTTTAAATTCCATAACCCGAGGGCGCCTCGACAATATTAAACTGAAATTAATATCGCCCGATAATTAATTCTGACTAAGTAGACATTAATTTTGAAATAATCCAGTTACATTCTAATCTTTATTGATACATAGCACCTAATATTTATAAAAAAATTGTAACACTTAAAGTTAAGGCTGTTTAATCTCGCTAACCAAATTTCAATTTCTGTATCATTCACAATTCACAGAAGTAACTGGTTCGATGTTAATTACAACATTTACAACTGGTTGGCTGCTTCTATGGATGAAAGCATTACTAGTTTGAACTTTATCACTGATGAGAGAAGATGTAAATTAGAAGTGTGGAGTGAAGACGTTATGCATAACTAGCAGCAGGCGGTAGGACAAGCGGAAATGGCCATCTCGGAGACACGAACGGAGGCAATTTAGACTCCTCCAGTTCTAGTGCGACGTCTAGTTTTGATAGGTACTGCCCTTCGTAATGAGCTTTTGAGTACGGCTTTATAATGTCCTAAACCTTTCAAGTCTTTATCTCAGATATGTTCTATACATGAACAGAGTGTACCTACCTACTTACTTTGAGTAGGTATACCTATAGTTCTGAATGTTCATGTGACGTCGGTGAAACGGCAATCGATACGCTGACGCCAATTGGTCGGTGTCGCGACGATGGCTACCGAGACCGACCCACCACGAGGGTTCAAGCATTCGATACTGTTGCTTTGTTTACTTTTACTTCGTTCATAACGTCGTTGGTACTACCTACTCATAAATTGATTAGGTATTATAGTTAAGCATATTTTTTCTTTACCTATTATATATTAATATATTAGTGTGATCTTATCGTATGTGCAATTAATAACACAATTTGCTAATTTGGAGAGCTTTTCCTGTTACTTAGCAACCCTTACTTGTATGTACGTTATGTACTTATACGGTGTCTATACGCATTGTTTCATGCTTTTTTAGGTTTTTCGACATGATCTCGTTTTCATTCCTGTGAATATGTTTTATCAGAGGAAAAAATTAAAATAAATCAGCAACAATTAACAATGTGTTGCCAAATGATGCGACCAAAACTAAAATGGGATCTCAAAAACATGTATTCGCGTGTGCAAATGGCGTGGACGTTTCCCGGAATTCCCTGAGGCTTTTGAATTCGGCAACAATGCGAATGCAACTATTGTCGTGGTGGCATATGTGATGCGATTTTATCAGTATAACATCATGAGGTTCTGCAGCTGCGGGTTTTTCATTCGAATTCCCTTCCCATTGATGTATTTCTACTAACGGGCAAATAAAAGCGAATTCCTTACCTACCTACTTTGTTTGATTGGAATTTTTACTTATATTCCTGCTTCTAAATAGGTTCATATTTATATTTTTTTGTTATTTAGTCTTTTCATGATTTTTGCTCTTATTATATGAGCATTATCAACATTTCAGCCGTAGGACGTCCACTGTTGGACATAGGCCTCCCCCATCAGTCTCCAAAGGGGCCGGTTGGAAGCGGCCTGCATCCAGCGTTTTCCTGAGGTCTCTTTTAGATCGTCCGTCCATCTTGTGGGTGGACGAGCATTATATGCATGCGTAAAATAAATATAATCATGTATATAATTTGTCAAAGTATATAATATAGCTTTTTTTAAACACTCCAGAATTGATATACGTAGGATAACAAGCTACATAATAAAATAATAAAAAAACACGAATGCCTAAATATCTAAATTTATCGCGCCATTATACTGGTAAATTATTATATATTTTATAGTATATTGCTATAAATATATATTTAACCAGCGACGCAAAAAAGGGGCTGCTTTTGAAATAAAAATAGTAGGTACTTAGGCCTAAAGTAATAAACTACCTAAGTAATCCTAATAATATTATATACGCGAAAGTTTGTATGTATGGATGTTCGTTCCTCTTTCACGCAAAAACTACCGAATGGATTTTAATGATAGTTTACAATAACATTGCTTATACATTAGAATAACACATATATATAACGAAGGCCGAGTTCCACGCGTACGAAGTAGCTGGTTTCAGCTAGTAAGTATTATGTTTACGTTGTTTTTCATAGTATCTTCACTTGTTTCGGCAATGTGACTGCAGATCATCGTCAATGTCATCGGCGAGATCAAGGCTCTTTTGATTGTTATTATTAACAAAACAAAAAGTATATGAAATCTTGTAAAAAAAATCGAAATAACACTCATTGACTAAATCTCGAAAACTACCTACTTAAGCTATGAAGCGAAGTTGAAATTTGGTAGGTAGATTCTTTATGGGGTGGTTCCACTAAAAAAGGATTTTGTGAAAGGGCCTAATTAATAATTGGTCAAAAGGAGGTTGAAAGTTAACTTTATATATATAGTACCTATATATACGTGTACTTATATACCAAGTCACGGGCAACAACTAGTACCTTATAATTATAAATGTGCCTAGTCAATCACACTAATATAAATGCGTAAGTTTGTGTGTTTTTGGATGGATATATTTATGTTACTTCTTCACGCTGAATGCCTTAACGGATTTGTATAAAATTTGAAAAAGACTAGTCCTATACAGCTAGTAGACAAAATACGATCTGTCTTACAACGCTTTATATAGTTGTATATTTTACATAATATGTCTTTCTATGTATCAACTAATGTGTATAAATAAGACAACAAATAACTAAACAACAGTTCATAAACATAACCTCAAGAACGCGTAAGATATTTCCAAATTAAAGCATAAATTGTAAGGCTTCGAAGCTCATGTTCCTAATGGAATATTGGTCTGATCCGTCGATTAGTCAGAAACGATTGCATAAGCCATGTATCCGATTGAACCGGTTCTCAAGAAACGTGTTGGGGGTCCTCCTCTGTCGAGCAGACTAGTAGAGGTAGGATTTGAACTCGGGCTTCCTCCAACGGCTCCGTGGAGTCACTGATTAATGATGCCTTAATTGTAGATTTGAAGATTTTGATTGATGCGCTGGATCTGTCTTGAGAATTTCTCTGAGCTACCTATTTGACTATAATGTATCGGTAGGTAGGAACTAAACTTAAAAACAAACCTAACTTTGCTTGGCCGTGTCATAATTCTAAGCGCTTCAAAGTTACAGATAATTATTCGAAAAACAACAAGTTGGAATTTAGATTAAACCCGGTAAAAACATTGCGTGTCTTTAGAATATGCGAGCGTCTGATAAAAGCGACAAAACGAAACTCGAATGTTCTACCTCTATTTTTCTTTTAACTAATGCCGTAAACTAAAGATTGAAAACAAATTAGGTATTAGTAATGATCTTATTACAAAAATTCAATATCATATCAAGAGCATTAAAAAATTTGACATATTTCTTACCTGGTCTCAAGAAAATGTGCGCCAAAGGAACTGAACAAGAAGAGCTCTTCGAAGTAGTTCACAAGATTACACTCACTGAAATGTTCAGTCCTTTACTGTTCTGGAAATGGTGTGAATATGTTAGATTTAGAATACCGCGGGTAGGTGGTTGGTACGCAATACAAAGCACGAGTGTGTCCGTCGCACTGCGGAGTTGCCGATAGACTGGCCTGGCGGTGGCGGCTGCGGCCGGCGGCGCGGCGCTTGAAGACGCCCTATGCTCCGCTCCGCTCCACTACGCCGCCGCCGCCGTCCGCCCCGTGGCGCCCCAGCCTTCCTGCAGATCCTGCAGTTACGCGCACCGACAACCCTCGGGGGACAACCCTAGTTCCGTTGTTTTTAAATCCGACTTCCTACTTAAGTAATTGCTCAGGTAAAATACCCATCTGTACTATTGCTGTGATTCCCTGCCAACCAGCATTGAAAAAGTAAGCGGGAAAAACTTTTTTGAGAAAGCTGTCTTTGAATATCCTCAACAGCGGGTTGGTATGATCGTTATTGTTTTGGCGATGTTTCTGTTTTAAAAACTGGCTATCGTCAAACCTACCTACACTTATATATTATGCTTAATCAAGTAAGTTATAAATTGTATGGATGGACACATTGTAGGTACGACGTAGGTAGGGCTTAAATAAATAAATAAATAAATGTCGATTAAATAGGTAGGTAGATAGTTATAGTCATTGAACTTGTTCTAGGTCATACAACTTTTTTGGTATCTTTGACGCAACAAATGGCTTTTTTACTGCGCTATTAAAAAGTTTCATGATCATGACTGTATTTTTTTCTTATGTTAGCTTTTTGCCGACTAAATCGCGCTTTCTCAATCGCTTTTTATCCTTTGAATTCTTGAGCCATTCGTAACTATATTGATTCCATTATACATAAACACACCTTTTCAAATGTAACGTCACAAGAAATAAGAATAGGTACCTACTTATGTAGTGCCATTTATTTATTATTTTGTGGTAACTTCAAGCATCTTTAGCCTATAAGCTGATATTCAAAAAGAGAAGCTTTATCAACCATTTTGGCCACTTGTACGCTATAATTTTTTTACTGGAAAGTTCCATTATTATCTTCAAAAAACCAAGCTAACTAACATTACAACACAGTTGGATCATAAAAAATTGTTCACACTGTTTTGTCGTTGTAGGTATCAAGTAAAGTTAATTAACTAAAACGCGCTCAAGGATGACCTATATTCACGGTAAGCTGTGCGACAGTTTTCGTAGAATTAGTTATTAAAATTCCCTGTAAATTAACCACTGCTGTGAGACATAAGCCGGTAATCTGACGCGAATCCCCACGCGCCCTAATAAATTACTTGTACCACGAAGAGAACCTTAGTTGGTTTTTTTATCGCGAATAAGTCCGCGTTTGACAACAAACTTTTATTTTTATCTGTTTTTTTTTTAAGCTACGTGCCTTTATACTAAATATCAAGAATCCACTAAGAATATTTTATAATAAATAGTACCTACATGACTGCAGCGTCAGGCAACAAAAGCATTTTGAACGCGAAAATCTGGGCTGACTGTAGCCGAGGCCAGCATAGTACGTGAGTTCATGAATGCTAAGATGCCGCCTTCGACCAAAATCTATTTATTTTGGTAGAAGGTTGTCACCGAGACTTTTTTTGAGAATTTTGTCGTCGCCCGTCTTGTGCATTTGCCAGTGTATGTATTGAGATTTTCAAGTTTTCAAACAAGTCGAAGACAAACAAAGTAAGTCGCGGTTTTATCTTCGCACAGCAGCCGCTTTTGGTAAACTCGAAAACGTACTCAGGGATCGAAAAATACCGCAATGTCTGAAGACCAAGCTTTACAACCAATGCGTCTTGCCCACGATGACTTACGGTGCCGAAACATGGACGCTAACTAAAGAGGCTGTGCATAAAAATAGAGTCGCGCAAAGGGCAATGGAGCGTGCCATGTTAGGTATCAGCTTGAGAAACCGAGTCCGAAATACCGAAATCCGTCGAAAGACAACAGTCACGGATATCGGAAACCGTATTATGCGACTCAAGTGGCGCTGGGCAGGGCACGTGGCTAGGCGTGGTGACGGCAGGTGGAGTAGAGCCCTGACAGAGTGGTTACCAATAGCAGATAAGCGTTCCGTAGGCAGACAACCAGCCCGATGGGTCGATGACATCAGACCCATCGCAGGTCATAACGTGGATGAGATTAGCCCGAGACAGGGATCAATGGCGCAAGGGAGAGGAGGCCTATACCCAGCAGTGGGTTGATACAGGCTGACAATGATACAATACAATACAAGATGATGGTGACTAGCCGCCACCGCTTGAAAGTTTATCCACATAGGTAGTATATCAGTGGAGTGGAACGCTGTGCCATTCACACGATCTTTCTTGCCTCACACCTGCAAAATGTGGAATGAGCTCGATCCTGCGGTGTTCCCGAGAAGCTACAACATGGGATTCTTCAAAAGACGAATTAATAGTCTTAAGGGTCAGCAAAGTATTTTGTGATGTATTTGGTGTTACAAGTATCAATAGGAGACGGTGACTGCTTACCATTATATAGCCAGCCCATCTGCTTGTTTGCCATCTATGGCATAAAAAATTAACACCCAAAAATACATAAGTTTAGGAAAATAATACAATAAGGCGACATGTTTTTCTCGTTGGCGCCAAAACTCCGCCAAGACTTTTAATACTTTTGTCAAACATTGCGTGGAAATTTTATAGTGTCGCCTATAAAACTTCGAAAAAAAGAACAGGGGCCTTACGGAAAACAGCTATTACAGGCACCTAATCCGCTCAGTTGGAAAATCACGCGACCGCAAACCGTATCTGGGGGCGATTAGGTTCGCGGTCGCGTGATTTTCCAACTGAGCGAATTAGGTGCCTGTAATAAGTAGCTGTTGTCCGTAAGGCCCCTGTTGCAGAAAGCTATGGCTTTTATGAGATGTGCCAATCACAGATTTGAAAATGTCGATTATTTTCGCGTTACTAACATAAATATTGTAATGAAACCGCAGTAGTCAAATCTGAAAAAATATTTGGTACTACATAATTATTATGTATAATTTTCTCAAACATGTGTAAATTTTTTGAAGAACACATTTCTACGAAAATAGCCTCGACTGTTGGGTGGTTAATTTTATTTACCTCTGATTATCTTGTACGATCAATATTTTAATGTACAATTAGGTTTGAAATATTGTGTTTTTCACTAAAAAGAGGCAAATGCTCAGAACACAGGTTATTATGTTAATTTAGAGGCATAAAAATATTTGTTTTTTGGCAACGACACTACCACAGAATACATATTATACCTACTCATTTTTTACAATGTTTTTGCTGCCGTCACTAAAACGTAGAACGAATATGGGTATGTGTTATTAATTCAACTACCGTCAAGAACGATAATATTATAGAATCGATCCTTGTACCGTATTTATGTAGGTATTAGGTAGGTACTACTATTATTTCTACTGTATTTATTTTATTACTTAGTACTAGCATTTGAAGTTTACTAACACCACTGTTTTGTAAGTAATTAATATCAAGGCAAGGATGGTCCACTATAATATTTACAAAACAGTGGTGTGTGGTACTATTTATGTATAAAAATAGTTGTATTTTTATAGTGTTGCGACATCTATTAGCCTAGATAAAAAACTATTTGCTACTCATCACTAGATGGCGCGGTCTACAAAATAACTTTTCCTCGACCAGACGCAGCGCTATAGTCGCATTTTGTACATCTAAAGAAATGTATTAGTTCTCGCATCCTTGGTCGCCATCATATCACATTGTATCTCTCGCAGTCGCCATTACGTATTGCAATTATTGTGTATTTGAAAGACATTGCTAGTGTCACAAAAAACTGTCAATTCTGTAAACAGTTTGTTTCGCAAGGTACATATTTATTTATTGTTTTTCTGAGATTTATTTTGTGTTTATTTACGTTAATGAGTTGTTGAGATGAGAACTAAAGCCTATCATCATGTTATTGTGTAACCAAGGGGTGTTGCGTATTATAGATGGCCCCTCCTCGCCGCATACTGAGACAGCAGCTGGAGATCCTAATGGATTTTCTAGAGGCGAACAAGGAAATGTCCAGGGGCCTGCCTTCGGGTACAGCGCTGTCTCAACAGGCCACCAGGCAGAAATGGGTGGGTTTAGCTAAGAGGCTCAACGCGGTAGAATCGGGAGCCTTGAAGACGCCAGAGGGGTGGAAAATGGTAGGTTCCAAAACAGTGACATAAATATTTATAGGTACTGCTTTCGCCAGATGTTAACAAAAAAATTGGTCTAAGTAGATTGCATTTGTATGCCCCAATTCATGCTTAACATACTGTGGATTTATAATTTCCTATTTCTACTTAATAAAGCATCAATTGAGTCATGTTTCAAGTTATTTGTTAACTTTTCAGTACTGGTTTCAATGGCGACACAAGTGCAGGAGAAAAGCAGCTGATGCAAGGAGATTCCAATCTACGTCCGATGGTAGTACAAGCAGATTTGTCCCTCTCAACGAATTAGAGGTCAGGGTCTTAGACCTCAGTGGCAGTGGTACAGTAACACCTACAGTGTCATCTTCAAAACAACTAGAAAACTTCCTCGCAGAAGACTCTGATTCTGAACCTCTCGAAAATGTGAAAGCTCGCTCTGGTCCAGTCATTACTGTAAGGCCTGTCACAAGATGTTCAAGGAGTCCTACAGGTTAGTAAAGTGTAACTGGTGATGACTGATGAATAACCTACCTTAAAGAAATATAGTTTATCATGAAAGCATAAGTTGCATTTATGTTTCCACATAGGAGGAGATTTTCTGGAATTAAAGGCAGAACACTTCCTAAAATCTCTCCATAAAATCATACTAAATTTAATTATAAATGCGAAAAATTTGTTGGTTTGTTTGTTCCTCTTTCACGTAGCAACGGATCGACTTGATTTTTTGCAAGGGATGGAGAGTGACACAGGCTTTTCATCATCATCATCATCATCACCACTTTTCATCACTACGCGGGTGAAACCGCGGGGCACAGCTAGTATTATTGTAAAATAACATTCTAAAAGTTAGGATTACTGCAATATGGAAGTGCAATAATGTGTCATTATTATTAAAGAAGATTAGGTGCAGAAATAATAATTGTTTAATACTAGTAATTAATTTTAAGTCACTATTATATTTTTTTCTTTCATATATAGACTTGTCCTGAAATAAATACTTTGAATTTGAATAATTTGGAAGTGTTATGGTTCATTTCTGCCAAGTACCTGTGGAATGTGGAATGCTCTCCTACTAGAGATCTTCCCACTGAGAACTTTAAACACTTCAAATAAAGTTTGAACAATATTCATACCCTGAAGAATAGGCAATGCTCTTGCAACACTTCTGGTGTTGCAGTTGTCCATAGACAGAGGAGATGACTTAGGAGGTGGCTCCAAAAAGTGTTGTTAATTTTCCAAATCCCACCTTATCACTCAAGTTATTGTAGACACTTATATCATAAATGAATAATTCTTAGTGATTTTTTTTTTACACTTTTTTTCAGATGATGAACATAGAACTGTGACACCTCCACCAAAATGGGCCCTCGACTTTGAAGAGCGCAGAATCGCAGCAGAAGAAAGAATGGCTGAGGCTTTAGAATCAATAGCTTCTGTGATGAGATCGCAGGAAGAACGGCGGGCCACTCTCGATGAAAGGATAGTAGATGCTGTCTCTGCCATGGCGGGGACCGTGCAAGACCTCAACAGCGGCATTCACGACGCCTTACAGCATTTACGACATCTACATCCTGTGCAAAACGGGATGGAACCAAAGGACGAGATTTATTATTAGTATGTAAGCTTTAGATATAGCTGCAAGATCTCACTAGGAATACCCGTGGACTGATAACAATTGTCAAACCTATACATATATATGTATTTGTTTACAAGGAGCAATTTGTCATAGGCGTGATATATTTTTGTAAAATAGTATTGTAAGTTTTGTACAGTCGTCAAATAAAAGTGCCATTAGAATACTGTATTTATTACATTATGAGTCTGAATTTTATGTTAGGTACAGTGGTATTCAAAACATTTTAAACTAAACAAAGTTGAGTATTTAAATAATCTGTTTCTAAAGGGCCACCACACACCACAGAAGCGTGAAATCTCTGCCAAAGTAATAGAAAATAAAAACTGCATGTTATGTTAGAGTTAGAGAGAAAAGTTCCGCCAAAAAGCCTGTTGTCTGTGGAAGCCCGAAATGTACAAGTACTATGACTGTTTTGCTAGTCCCTATACTACCCTGTTTTACAAGTAATGTTTCTGAATAGGTATGGAAGCACTCGAGACGAGTATAAACTACTGGGAGGACGCGTTGGCCGCGTTCTCTCTGGGCGCGCGCGGCGGCGTGTCGGGGACACTGGCGCTCACCTCGCCCGAAGAGGCAGAGTTCTGTCGCGAGATACAAGATCTGCTGCAGAACGCGTACTTACTGCAGGTATGTGCCACTAAAACCTGGACTAACTGAACATAACCCTGACAGGAATGGCTCTTTAAAAGTTGGAATGCATTTCAAAATCTGATTTGTTTTCTATAATGATCATCATATCAGCAGCCATTAAACGTCCACTGCTAGACAAAGGCCTCCCGCTTAGAGAGGGGTATTACCATAATCCCCATGCTTGGCAGGCGACTCGAGGATCGCAGTACATTCACCGTGTACTAATAGTATGCTGCTGCCCATCCTCTGGTGGTTCTGGTTGTAGTTTTAGGACATACCCGGGTCCAATGATCATAATGATTATCATCTTCCATCTGAAATTAGACCCATAACCTGCTTTTGCCTAGGATCTGTCTGCTTATAAAATGGTCTCTGGTTCTCTGTGTCTCCTTCATATTAATTTGGCTACATAAAGCCCATGGTGTTGAAACGAATGTCTCCACGTTCCAGGAGCGGTGCGAGCTGTTGTTCCTGGACCAGCGGTCGGTGCTGTTCCGGTCGGAGAGCGGAGGTGGTGGCGGCGGCGCGCCGTCTGCTGCGTCGGGCGGGCGCCGCTCGCGGTTGCTCTCCACGCACACCGGGTCCGAGCACACACGCCGGGACCACCACTCCAGCGCAGAGTCCTTCGCCTCCGCAGAGGATCAAGTAACTACCCACATAAGCACTAGCTATTACCATCACCCTATCCCCTTCCTTGTATCCTACCCTATTTTATTTCCTGTGTTTTATTTGTTTATATTGCATATAAATTTTTTTATACAGGTGTGGTGTAATGAGTAGATAACCATTTAGCTACGGGTGGAGGACACTTATCAGTTCAGAAAATTACAAAATATGTGCTATTAAAATGTCATACTTTTCAAGCTCTTGGTTATTTAATAAAGATTTAATTGAATAAGATTTCGAAAATTATCTATTACACGAATACTGTGAGAATTTACAAAATGCAAATTTTCATGTACTGGACAGTCATAATATTTCTCACTCGCCTGTAACGGGTTATCTACTCATTACGACATCCTGTATATGGAGTTTGTCGTTAAATCGAGTATATAGAGTTTACACTGTATTAGTATGATAGATGACGAGTAATATTATGTTTTTAGAACTCTAATTTTACAATTTAAATCGTCGCGACTCTTCGACTCGTCCACAGTGATGTACTGAAAATAATTTGCATTGTCGTTTGTCTACTGCACTTTTTTTTCTGTTACAGGTGGCAGACCTCCGAGACTTTGACGATCTAACGGATGCTTTACCAGAATTAGAGAACTTGGAATTGTACCAAGCTGCTGTTAAACAGTTAGAAGCTGGTATTCCATACAGGTAACCAAATGCTGAAGTAAATTTAGGTCACTACTGGTTCATAGAGTTCACGTCAATAACATTATGTGTGTAGTGTATTAGCTAAAATTGGCTTCGTATTGGTTTCGCGCGAGTTGAACGCATAAAGCCCTTTCCAGACGATGCGCAGTACACTGGTGGAGGACGTGCGAGTAATACTTGCGCTAGTACTGCACTAAGCAAAAAGTGTTTAGCTTAGCAGACTAATGCCAATGACCGTTTTCTATGGAACAGCTGATATTTTTTCGTGTTTTCAGGGTTACTCCCATAGTATAAGTTATTCATAATGATGAGTTTGATGACCTCTTTTCGGCTTAGTACAGTCTATATGCGTAACCCTGTATATTTCCCTCATTTTGACTTAGTACGCTCCAAGCTTATAACCATGTAGATGTAGAAATATAAACAAAATACAAACATACGTCATACGTACGAAAAACATTAAAGACTAAACAGATGAATAATATCCCTCATTATCCCCAGAACGCTCCGTACAGAGGTGGTACAATGCAGCTCAGACTCCGAGTTCCTGTGCAAGCTGCACTGCCTGCGGAGTGCGTTCCGGCGCGTGTTTGCAGACGCGGCCGCCTGGGCGTGGTTCGTGGACGCCGGCCGCCAGGTTCTCACCGACCTGCTGCTGTTCGCCGACAAGGTCTGTCGACAACTTACCACGTTTCTCTGAGTTTCCCAATGGCTTTCCTTTCACTTAAACACACACTTGATTTTTACTACAAATTCCTTCCTATAAGAGGACTTTTTTTTATCGGATAAAATTATACAATTACTTGACATTGGAAAGAATTTAAAAATTCACTAGTTATACTCACTTTCACTTTTTTTTATCATGCAACACAAACACCGGTTTGTCATATATTTGACCAAGAAACTGTACAACTGAAACACGTGTTTGGCATTAGTTGGCGAAGAAACTGTACATCTGAAACACCGGTTTGTCATTAGTTTACCAAGAAACTGTACAACTGAAACACGTGTTTTTCATTAGTTGACGAAGAATCTGTACAAATGAAACACCGGTTTGTCTATAGTTAACCAAGAAACTGTACAACTGCAATACCGCAGTGAAAAATACACGCACTGTATACACGCGGGCCGTCGCTCGAAACCGGCTTTGCACGACTCAACGTACAAACAATACCTACGGGGAACGGACCGCTTCGTATTTAGTTCCTCGTTTAATTAATAATCTACCTTCAGATTTATGTAAAAACATTACTCCATATAATATTAAAACTAAATTAAAATCCTACTTTTTAACAATCTGATGTAATTGCCTCGCTCGCTGCCAGTTGTGTACTTACTTAGATATTAAAACATTATTATATAGTAAATCGGCGTAGACTAAAACTCCATAATTATGGCATTACTAATAAACCTTAGTGGTTTTTAAATGCTGTTATATCCTATTTGTATACTTTTCTTTTTTAAATAATAAATAAATGAAAAAAAAAAAAAAAAAAAAAAAAAGTACCGTTCTACTGAAAAATTCTTCTCATAGGACTTTTTTTTCTAATCGGAAAAAATTATACATTTTCTATTCATTGGAAAGAACAAAAAAAAAATCACTAGTAAGACTCACTTTCACTTTTTTTATTATGCGCCACAAACACCGGTTTGTCATTAGTTGACGAAGAATCTGTACAGTACAACTGATACACCAGTTTGTCATTAATTGACCAAGACACTGTACAAACTGAAACACGTGTTTGTCATTAGTTGGCGAAGAAACTACAACAGAAACACCGATTTGTCATTAGTTGACCAAGAAATTGTACGACTGAAACATGTGTTTGTCATTAGATGATGACGAAACTGTACAACTGAAACACGTGTTTGTCATTAGTTAACGTTTGTCATTTGTCATTAGCTGTACAACTGCAATACCGCAGTGCAAGTACCGTTCTTTATCGGTAAATTTCGATAAAGTGCCATAGAATCGATCATAGCGAGTACTGATCAATTAGTATTTTATCGAATTTGACGATCGATAAAGAACGGTACTTGCACTGCTGGTTTGTCATTAGTTGCGAAGAACCTGTACGCCGCTAGCATCATTATTTTATTCGTACTGCGAAAGTATGTATATGGTAGACTCGGCGATAATTTGCAGATAAAGATATTGAAAGTGTTCGAAACTTGAAATGTTTTACATTATTATATTTCGCGCTTTACGAATCAATGATTTGATGAACATGACCTAAGGCTAATAGAGCGGTCATTTAGGTCATAACGCTGCATGTTACGTTATTACAGGAACCTAAAGAATTCTTGGTCGCGTACGAAGAGATGGTGTCATGGGCGACAGATGCTGCTAACTGGCAAACAGTAGAGAGTGAACTAACGAGTAAAAATGTAAAGGTAAAAATCTTCTGCCTCAGTTGTTACTAAAGGTTCCAGTCTCTTGGACAATTTGGTAAAAGACCTTTTTTTTTTTTTTTTTTTTTTGTTGTTCCACCTGTTCTTCCCCCAACACAAGTCGGGGACATTGTCAAGCTGAACATGTTGCTTACGCAGTTTTCTGTTTTTTTTAAACATTTAATTGACCAATTTAGATAGCCATAATTATACAATATTGCCAGAAGAATAATAAAACATGAATAGATAGATAAATAGGTATTATGTAGCTAGTTAAATAAATAAATTAAATGTAATATCTCTATTTTAGAGTGTAAGTATAAAATAAAGGTTAGTTGTTGTTTTTTTTCTTCTAAATGTTTTAAATATATATGGTAAAAGACCTGCAGACGCACAATCGCTCAGCCATTTTAGTATTTATCTATATCTGCCTAGCAACTCCCCTGATGGTAAGCCACAATGTTGGCTGAAGAGAGAGCATCCAGATCTAGGAAGCGATGTCAATGTCAATCGAATTTTATGTGATGATAGCTGTGGTCCGACCAACATTCATCCCCAAGCGTGTATTAAAATCCCAACAATGAGCATGAGCAATCAGGGTTTGTCAAATCGCGAGTGAATTTGGTTTCTTCTAGACAAGCATGCTCCATCGTAGACCGCATCATCGCTTAACATCAGGCGAGGTTGCGGTCAAATGCCACACACAGTTTTTGATAAATAAAAGAGCTACTGTAAAGGAAAACAACATGAGGGAACCGTAGCTACGTGGTGGTAGGGTACTTTCTAGTGCTTGGCCGGTGAACTACCCTCAGGTTAAAAATCTGTCGTCTCATTCAAGTCTCATTCGAGATCTGGGCTGGGCCTGTTTACCATCTTCGACCACACCATCACTGAATATCAGGTGAGTTGTGGTCAAAAACCCAGCCTGCCAATTATAAAAATAACACCTTTACCTATAAAAAGAGTGGCAACAAGCATGCGATCCGCTTGATGGTAAACGTAAACCGCCGCCTATGGATACCTGTAACCAGCGGTTTTGCCGAGGCTTTGTCATCCTGGAGGTTGTACACTTTTTGGAATGCTTCATGTTGAAGTTCGGTGGGCACTTTCTGGGGAAGGATGTTCCACTTATAAACAGAACCCGCTGACCCGGCATTAAGCATCGGTTCAGCGCACCGAGCTTCTTGGTACCTTTGCTTTCGTAAGCTAGTTTTGCTTTGGCCTCCTGTGATCCTGAAACTGAACCTCACTAGAGATGTTAACGCCAAGGACCTTCCAGCTCTTTGTGATCTACAAGGGAATGGCCTGGAACCGCAGAGCAGTAACAAATGGAGTTTACATTCATTCTATTCTCTCATCCTCACCGCGTCTAAGGCTAGTAGTGTTATTAGTTTGTTACCTTTTCACAATTAAATGGATAAATCGATCTTATTTTGGTGAAGAAGTTCATCACAGCCATGTGATACTTTTAACACCTTGGAAAACATAACTGGATAATTTTATAGTCGTCATATGGGGACGTAGACAGCATTCAATAAATCGTCCACAATGTAAACTGTCCAGGCGCTGACATTTTATGACGTGGTGCTGGACTATATCTTGCTGGATGCGTTTGAAGACCTGGCGGCCCCGCCTTCCTCCGTGCTCGCAGTCGTGCGCAATCGCTGGCTCTCCGATGGGTTCAAGGAGAGTGTGAGTCATTGTCTACTATTAACGAAACTAACACCCTATATAAGGCCCTAAGCATAAATCATCTTCTTTTCAAAGAGAATAACATCGGGCGAGTCGGCGGTCAAACGCAAACCTATTAACTAAAAAAAATAACGCTTTGATTCTGTCAGAAGGTAACAGCAACTTTCACAGAATCAATATCAATGTAAAATTTTATTCTATGCAAAGGTTTCATACATCACTTTTTAATCAAAACCTTTGCGAAATGTGGCCCACCAAAGGGGCAAAAAGTTGGTCCCCCTGCATTTCTAAACTATAAGACATAGAAAATTGTAACTTGCAAAACTGATAGATCATTATTTTAAAACCTTCATTCAAAATTATTGCGCATCCTTAATTTGTTACGTTTCACAATATCGTCACGAAATTTAAATAATTATGTACATCATGGGGGCAAAGTCGTAAATTGCACACCTAAACTCGGCCTAAGTAACATTGTAAATAGCTAAATGGAAATCAGTGATTTCAAATAACGAATTCTGAATTCGCTACGGTTTTGAATGTAAGACTAGCCGGTAGCCGATATACTTCAGTGAAACATTAACGGATCACCCAGGTGATCTCAGGAGGTGGACGGTAGGTAAGAACTGATATAATTGAAATATGACAAAAGCCTAAAAAACATATTGCTAGCAAAATGTTATTATAGCTTAAACGAGTATTTAGAAGACAAATCAATTATGGAATAAATCGATCCGCTCCGCACTAAATTGCCATACACAATCAGGGTTATTATGTGTTAAGTACCTAATACAAACATGCTACCTAATATCTGTATGTGAACTTCATAATAATTATGCAATAAATGATTGAGTACCTATTGAGTATTGAGTAAAAGAAAATGTTTTTATTCAGCTTTTTACAATTTTATTGCAGCTGTAAGAGCAAATAAAAACTTGGATTAGATTTCAGTCGAAGCCTCCCATATTCACCCTCACTTTAAAATAACATTTTTATTATTTATTTACAGGCATTGACAACTGCAGTTTGGTCAGTCATCAAAGCGAAACGACGCTACCTACAGTACCCCGATGGATTCATGTCTCACTTCTACTCCATATCAGAACACCTGCTGCCGGTACTAGTGTGGGGCTTTCTCGGCCCAAGAGAGAGGTTGCGTGACGTCTGCGAGACTTTTCAATCAGAAATAGTGGGCTTCATCACAGACTTGTTCAGTTTCCATAAGTGCCGGTACACGACAGTGGAAGATCTCGCCGTGGATATAATGCAGCACGCAAGATCTAGATCTGCTAATATCACAGACAAACTGGCGGAGAGAAACTAAGCAGTACGCAAAGTTCCCAGCTCAATTAACTAATGCTACAAACGAAAAATACCTACGAGATAGTTTTTTTTTTTTAATTCAATAGGCTTGCGTTTGGCCGGCAACTCGCAGGGAAGAATAAAATAAGCATGCATTTAAAAACCAAGTGCAATTGCAATAGAATAGGACTAGAGTCAAATGTTTGTGTATATAATACGCTACATTCCTTGTGAGCATATTTTATTATTCCAATAATGTACCTCTGTACACTACAACGGATCATACTATGAAAGTGCCATGAACGTACCAGACACAAACAAAGCATGGAAAAGAACATGACACAACTATTAACAACGCTATATCGTCATGGATTCACTGTCATGACCGTTTCTTACTTGTGGCACTACCAGTAGTGCCTTGGGGAACTGATATTCCCGCAAGCACTGCCCGTTGTGCCAAAGGGAAGATTTTCCTAACGATACCACAACTATGAAAAATAAGGAATAAACTTACGAAAACCCTTCATATTTTAGGATTAAAAAAATAATAAAACCAGACAAGTACGAGCACGAGCCCAAAAAAAAAACTAACTGAAGTTGAAATATTGTAAGACAAACTTAACTTTGTAGTTGACTATAAGGTTCTTTTATACATTCCAACTACAAAATGTAAGTTTGTAATAGCAAAATAATTATTTTTAAATGATATAACTTCAAATTTGTATCTTTCGGATTTATTTCTATATATATGTTATGAGACCTTGCTTTAACTGGGAAGTACCCTATAAGTTTTGATTCCCCTGTGAAATCGCAAAATATGCGACATAAACGTTCATATCTTTTGAATGCGTTGACTTACAACTTTCATTTTTTTACAGCTGAAAGAAACCGCAGACAATAAAGTTACAAGTATTTAGTATAAATTTCTACTTGATACCTTTACGCGTTCTTGAGAAAAAGGGCCTTGACAGACGGACAGACAGACTGAAAACGAAGTGATCCTATAAGGGTTCTGTTTTTTTCCTTTTGAGGTACGGAACCCTAAAAAGGGAATAGCAGTTCCCCAAAGCACTACTGGTAGTGTCACACAGTTGTGCAATGGGTAAGAAACGGTCATGACACACTAGTGTTGGTTGGTGACGGAACGGTCATGGTATGGGCCGGTGTATTGCGCTGAGACCTTAAGCAGGGCCCCCTATTCACATCTCATAACGACAGTTTAACATCAATAAATTACAAATTTTGCATCATGATACAATACAGTCACAAATCTAAAATATAAAAAAATCGTCTGAACGTTATTGTACATACCTAGACATCAAATATATATATAGTTTGCAATGCTGCATTTACTCCAACTTTGATTATGTTGCTGGCATAGTGTTCAACGTCACCGCTATATAATTGTAGCACTGGCATTGCGCGGCGTTGTAGTCGGATCGCAGTTGCCTTACAACTAACCAAAAAGTCTGCGTAATGCGGTTTTGGTTCGGACATATTTTTTTGCTATGTTTGTGACTATAGGTATTTTATCTCGTTGTAATTTTGCCATAAAATTTGTGAATAAGGCTCTAGTTTCGATTTTAACAGTTCAATATTTGTCACAATTAGATTTTAGGTAAAAGTGGTAACTTTCTGCGTAGTGTAGACCTCATCTTGTGATATCTTTGTCTAAGGTTTGAATGAAAGCAGCTGGCGATTTGAATATGTTGATAAAGTGCTAATGATACGTTTATTTCTTCAAGGTGATTGCAATGATAGGGCATTCCATTTGGATTATCATGTTTTACGATTTAACATGTCTGCATTTTATAAAGTAGTTACTTTTTATTTTAGGACTACAATAAGTACATGTCTCACATTTATTTGGTTTGTTCAGATCTGTCTCCACATGCCTGTCCCAGTCTATTGTCCGACAATGGGCACAGATAGAACTTGTAATTAATTGATTTATCCCCAGAAGTTTCGTTTGGGAACAGATAGGAGTTTAAAGGTCACACTGGTAGGAATAATGTTATACATTAATTTGTATTTAAGAACCATTTAATAGTACTTCAAACTTTGACGAAATGAAAACTAAGTCAAGAATTGCATTTTTGTTCATCACTTTTCCTAACAAGCAAGGCTGGTTATTTACACGCGGCGACGTCCTTTGTTGATTATAATAGTACTAACAAACGTGTGGATTTGGTACGCCGAACCGCAGTCTGACCAACGGGAGGGAAAGTGTTTTTTCTCTTTCTCTCCCGTTGGTGGTGGAGACGGTTTGTCAACCAAGTCCATCTCGTCTATTGGCTACTTAAGGATCCTTGTTAAGAACAAGAATTTGCAAGTTCGAACTGTGCCTGAAGAACATGTATACATTTATTTGTCCCATTAAGGGACAGATTGGAACAAACCATTTATCCAATCAATGTAAAATTACCCCATTCATAATCAATACTTACTATTGTAATTTCCAGGATAAGTAATTTTTTGTAAATATAATCTTGTTATATGTACACTCATTTTATTCTAATTTTAGTTAAATTGGCAGAAATAAAACTATGTTCTATTAAAAAATTAGTATATCATCAATTTTACAATAAAAATTATAGCCTTGTCTTAGAATATATAAAAACAATACGTAAACATAAAACTTTATTACAAATCCAACGATAATACTTTTCCCATGGACGAAGCACCAATATTATTCATATTATTGTTATTGTTTTATAGTTGTGTTTTTTAATTATCAGAATATCACTTGCTTTTTATTTGCAAATTTATTATCATCCTTTCTACTGTTATTTCGTAGCCATAGAAGATGCGAAAGGGTAAAAATGATCATATAATCGATAGCATATTATGGCATGCTTACCTGTTTACCTATGAGGAAACGAATTAAATGATCCGCTACAAATAATATGGTCTGCAACTTGTAGTTGGCAATCAATTATTTGGCCACCTCGGAAGAATTATTTATTCTTTTACGATACCTTTTAATCATTCTGCTGACAATGCAGTCCTGGCAAAAGGGTAGGTAGTACGAACTGTACGAATGGGTACAAACAATAACTTTACGAAGACATTTACAAATTTTTACAATGATCTGCGACTGAATTAGTTTATAGCAATAAAACAGCTGCTCAATAAAAATATATTTGCTGTTTACTATGGTCACCTAGGTGCGGGTGATCAAATAATAGTTTGTATGGAGTCGCCTATGTTTACCCAGGTGATCAAAGGACACTAAAGAGTCGACTTTGATTACCCAGGTGATCAAAGGACGCTAAAGCGTCTACTTGTCAAAGTGGAAAAGACCTTAATTTTTTTCGCTGGCTACTCGTAGCTTACCATAAATGCTATATACAGCTGCCCAAAACCTAAATATATTGCTGACCATTTTTAACAAACTTCAGGTTTTCAATTTGGTCCGTATTTTTAATCATAACTATTTAAAATCTGATTAATCGTCATTGGTATTTTTTGCATAATATATATGATTGATATGGACTATTTTGAGGCAAACACTTTACAATACTTTACTTTATGGCATATTAAAACAATATTTTATTTTCTCGTATTGCGCTCATAGCAAGTGATACACTGATTTTAATCTGGTTAGGTGACGAATATTAACTATGAATTTAATAACTCAATATATATTTTAGCCTTCTTATAGATTCTACTTCATACATTCTAAGATACAAGAAAGCCTGGCAATCAACAATATTTTATATATTTTAAAGTCAACAATATTTGGTTTAGTACACAGCAAATGTAAATAAATTTAATACTTAACAAAACAATAATAATACCAATGAAGTAACGCAATCATTTACAAGCAATATAGTCATAAATCAGTTGTTACACTATCAGATTGGCAGGCTTCCATTGAAATATAAAGCTTACGATATAGTGAGAATCGACTAATCGTCAGGACTAGACACTAAAAAGTCTGAAAAATGAGTACAAACACACAAAAGAAATGCATGCATCCTTCTTAAAATAAATGGAATCACTCTATGACCTCCGAAACTAACAGAGTCAATATATACAGCAAATTGGCTCAGACTGATACAGTTTACAGTCAGAAGAGATTGAGACGACGAAATGTTTCGTTTTGATTTATTCTTAGATAATTATGTTTAGTTCGAAAAAAAAACTCGTCTTGAAGATTCATATACAATGACGATATAACCACTTGACAGCGGCAAGTTCTCCCCCCCCCCCCCCCGCGATTGATGCTTTTCATTTTAAATTTTGTATGAATGACTTGATTCTCCAATCACAACATTGGCGGATCCAGGGGGGAGAACCATGGCCACCCCCCTCCCCCCCAAAGCACCTAACAATTCCATACATTCGACTCAATTTTTCGATTTGATTCCTTCGAACCTTGTCATGACCCCCCCCCAAAATGAAAGCCCCTGAATCACAAGCGCCATTCGATGCCCCCCCCCCCCCCCCCGCGACCGACGTGGCTTACTAGTGCAAAAGCTAATTTTGACTTCACGCGCGATCAAGTGGTTATATTGTCTTTGTTTATTTTGTACGACACAAATTTTATACTGATATAATTTCAAGCTTTATTTTACTTGGGAGATCAAAACATTAGGTACTGTGGAGAAGATCTTTCCTACCTAAGATACGCAAGAGCGACCACAGGTAGTTTATCACAATTTTCTAATCAGATCCACAGCTAATTTAATGAAAATATACGCAATTATGAGGTACAAATCGTACTTACCGACATTCAAATAAATATTTTGGTGTGCTAATACTTTAAAATAAGTCCGCTTAAAAGAGAAAAGCGATAATATAGTAGTGACGAGGCGGACGGCAATCGAAACGAGGCTGTCGTAGCGTCAAACCTCTTTCCTAATAGACTAACAGGATGATACGTGCGTCCTAAGCTGAAGAGCTGCGATGAGTAGCTGCCGACGGTTCGCTCGCACGAGTGTCTAACGTGCCTAGAATGTGTTGATGTGTGCGTGCGAGACGAGCGGAGTGCGGGCGGCGCGCGTTACTCGGGCTCGGGCGAGTCTGGCGCGTCAACAGCGGCCACGGTGGTGCCGGCGCCGGCCGCCGCGCGCACCTTCTTCAGGTAGCTGGCGCTGTCGAACTCCAGGCAACTCTGTCGACACCACACCACAAGTTATCCACGTTCTTCGTTACACACCAATGCTATGCAGGTTGCAAGTGTAAGCGCGGTTTGTTATACATGATGTTGTATACCATGATCCAATAAAATTGCTCTGACATTCCGGCAGTGACACATGCCTACGTCGCTGTCCAGTTGCCACTTCAATGCAACAAACACAGAAATTGGGAAACAAATACAGTGTATACTCACTATAGCGACACTCAATTTAACGACAAACTTCCTAACACGTCACACATGGTACATCGGGGAATTTACTTGCCTTTGGTTAGTTTACCTTGTTGTCCATACAATGATACACTCAATGTAGCATCATAACCACTCTAAATAACGACAAGAATACGTCATTATTAAACAACAAACAGTATTGTCAGGGTCAGATGAACGTGTCAGAGAGTCGTGTGTGCAAAAATATCCCGAATATTTATTTATTTCTAATAGCTCGTATTTAAAATTAAATTAAATACTGGATCAGCAAAAAAATTCGGACGAAGATAAAAGACCATACGCAATAAGCGTTGTTAATTGTATGAATATAAATGTTTGTTGTTTGTAAATGTTTTACTTTACTAGTATTTACATATTATAATAGTAAAATAATGATTATTCTTCTCTCCATTTAACGACAACCCTCTATAACGACATAAAATACGTAGTCCCTTATGTGTCGCTGTATAGAGTTTACACTGTACGTTAATAATCTACGAAATAAAATACAAAAAGCACATCAAGCACAGCAATTCAAGTTAAACACGAATTTAATATATTAAATATCGATGACGTAGGCTTGTGTCACCCACGTGACCTTTGCGTCTCGGAATGTCATAACTGGCGGAGTATATTATTATACCATGGCATACAATAGCGGTTTCTGTTAGTATGGCGTGTGAGGTCGTTCAGGCGGAAGCAAGCAAAGACAGAAGGCTTTTTAAATAGTTATATTTGAAAAATATCAGAAGTTGACAATGATAGCGAAAAGAGTTACAAACAATTTTATGCCTACTAGAGTACAAAACGATAACGAACATTATGAAACATAACGACGACACAGGACGGCAACAATTCCAAAAATACCTACAGTGGGTCTCTATCTGTAGCGAAACCCTCGCGAGTACTCGTTCTGTCCGAGCGGCATGAACAAAGAGACATGACAAATTTATGCTCAAATAAACACATCATAAACACGCTCAAAACTTGCATCTATGTAAAAGATTTATCAATATTCAACAGACAATAAACATTAATAAAAGGACCCTAGTTAATTAATCAACAATGAAAATATGTATTCCAAAATAACACTACAATTTAGTTAGAGTAATCAGTCTTGTACAAAATACATGAGATCAAGATTTAAATCGGTATACAGACTGCGTAAACACAGAGGAAGTGATGATATGTTTGCAGATATGAATGAATCGCCGGATCGGCACATTTCCACCGCTGTGTTCCACAGAGTCACCGCCACCTCTCGGCTGGGTCCGCCGCATCCTATATACCACTAGCGTCAGTCTTAACAATTAACAGTCAACTTACGGCTACTGAGATCGGTCACTTAACGTAAAGGAGCCTAAACTAAGTTAATCTTAACGATACAGAACTGAGTGCGTGAAAAAGCAAGAGGTGGCAAGACATGCACTTAGCGATAGACATCGAATTTTCCCCATACCCTGAAAATTTACAATGGCGCAGATAGTTAGTAAAATGGCAGCGCTTCCAGGCAAGCTCGAATAGTGCAAGGCGACGACGACGCGCTCCGATACGTCTGCTCTCAAACCGAATCCAATATATACGAAAGTTAATCCAGGCTGCCTCAAAAGGAACCGGAAAACTAATCGTCCGCTCACTAGCGACGCCGCAGACGGACGTCGCAGCGCTCCGACGTACCAAAGCGCGTCGCGCGTAGGCGCGGTGACGCCGGACCGCGCGCGAGATCACGTTACAAATAAAACAATTCCGAAACAAAAGTTCAACTTTTCCTTCAAATTATGCAGCGATCTCGGCGCGGGCCGGCGACAAGATGGAGCGGTGGCGCTACCGCGCACCGCTCGCCTCCTGGCTCTGTCAATAGAAGTTGCGGCAGAGCAAGGCCGCCAGGTAGTTAGGGTGATGCAGCGGCGGCCAGGCGGGCAGCGCGCGCGGCGCGGAAGGGCGGTGCGCGGCGGCGCGCGGCGCGTTCCGCCGCACCGCCAGCGTTACCTTGCGCGCTAGCTCGGGCGGGAAGGCGGCCAGCCCGGCCGGCGGCGGCTTGCTCAGCGGCGAGTCCGCGTACTGCAGCAGCGTCTCGTACGTGTAGCTCTGCCGCGACCCGCCACCTGCCGGCACCGGGACACGTCACGGACACGTCACTACCTGCCTCGCGGCTGTCAACTTACACTCGCTTGACACTAACATACAAAGTTCGATCTTTATATGTTAGTGTCGCCCCTGGTGTTCGCCGAAGATGCGCCTAACGCAAAGAGTGAGAGTGTGGAACTTCACAGCCGCAAAACACATATCAACAACTGTACAGGGGCCTTACGGCTACCTCTTAACGCGGGCTCGTAACAGCTTTGAAACAGCGCAGTGCGTAAAATCACGCGTACGTGAATCTTAACGCGCCGAGATACGGTTTGCGGTCACGCAACGTTTTGGAATTACCTAAACTGGATCGTTTAAAACAGATAGCCATAAGGCCCCAGTACTCGTCAAAAATGCTATCCAATAATCGATGAAATATAAAAATAGAGTTTTGGAGTTCTGAACGGTTTGCAAAAACTTGCCATCTAGTTCTCATGAAGTCAAGTACAAATTGCAGTGCAAGTGCAAATGCAAGTCTCGTGCTTTGACATCGGCATTCAAATGCACATTCATTTTGTTAAAATTCATTGCAAAAGCTCAAAATCGGATTAATCAACAACGTAGCAAATACAAAGTAAATTGTGTCGCTTCAAATTCTTGCGGTTATGACTGACTGTTGCATAAATGTTAGTGGCATGATTATTGTAAGTAAAATGTAGTGATTACTGCACATTTATATTAATTATACGTTACGACAATAGATTTATAAAAATGCACGAAAATGTGTGGCCTTCAACCTAAATATAAAGCAATGAACTCTGTATGTACAAAAACATGATTATGTAGGTACATATTGCGTAAATACATTATCTTGAATAACAAAACCCAAGATTCACATACAAAATTACAGATCGTATAATAATCTGTAGCGTTAGAGCTAATACAGATGGCACTATTAATACAGAATATAAACCATCGTACATTATTATGTCCGCACTTTTGTTTATAAAAATTAAATAAAACACCCTTCCATACCACCGCAGCCACGCGTTCTGATTATCAACATATAAAATATAATTGACGATCAATGCCGTATACTAAACGACCAAACGGGAGCGAATGTGTTGCGTCTCTTTCATTCCAAATGAAAGAAACAGACATGTCTGTTCTCCGCGAAGAGGAAGCCTTTTTTTGCCCCGTTGTTCCAGTTAGTAGTGAACCTGCCTTCTGCGCTTGGGGCGTGGGTTCGATCCCCACCTAGGACCAACACTCATGTGATGTTGTTAATATCTATTTAAGTATGTATGTATTTAAAAATATATATGTAAATATCAGTCTCTGGCAGCCATACTACAAGATTTGCTTAGTTTGGGGTCAGATGACCATGTGTGCAAAAATTTCCCGAATATTTATTTAATTTCTTTAATCCCGGAGAGTAGGAGCGTTGGCTTGGCTACCACTGATGACTGATCGGCTTTTGGCTGACAGTTGCTTTCATTACAGCAAGCATATTTTTGGTCATACCAGGCCTAGCGCACTTCGCACTTTAGGTATGAAGCTACAAGTAGCCGACTTGTCGGATCTGCCGCGCGATAGACATGATAACGCAACAAGAGTTACGCGATAGACAGGGGCAACTTCTAGGTTAATATAGCTGTAGGTAATTAGCGCTCGCACATCCTGAATTGCACTTTATTGTGTTGTAGTAAGTTGCTACTTATTTGAATGATTTTGAGGAGTGAATCTTTTGTACTTGTACTAACAAGTCTTCGATGGTCATGTATGGAATACTGTACGTACCTTTGGGATGGACTAGCCAAGTACCAGATTGAAGCGTTGGAGTCTATCGAGAAACGTGTCAAGAAGCTTATCAGCAACAAAGCCTAGTTCAGACTAAGCTTCTTAGTCTTGAACATCGGCGCTACAAACATTAGTTGCTGGTCTATCGTTTTTATCGGATACATTTCATGAAGCACTTTGATTCGACCTTTAATGTGAGAACTGCTAGACTGGAAAGCACTGCCTAAATGTACCCATTCAGGAAGTACTTCTTAGACTTCTAAGTTAGTAAGTACTTCGATAGTTACAATCTGAGTGTCTTAAAGTCGCAAGTGAATCTGTTTTATCTAGGCAAGTGTACTCCATCGTATACCGCATCAGGTGAGGTGGCAGTCAAACGCAAGCTTATTCACCAATAAATAAAAAAACAGCACATTTGCTCGTTTAGGTGTATACGGCATAAGAGCGCAACGTGAAATAGGCGGTACAGAGAGCGAATCTTAATCGCAGCGAGATCGCTACAAACTGCGGCGGTATGCAAAGGGCATGATTGGTGAGTGAGATGGTAGGTTACCTTGGTTCTTGTCGGTGCTGGCGGCGCGCGAGAAGCGCGGCCGGCGCGGCGTCACGTCGTCCCCGGCTGCACACAACTCCAGTTACACACGCCGCACGCACACACACGCCCGCCACGGCCGCTACTCTACTCTACCCAACACGCTATACAGAAGCAACCACACAACCACTCCGAAACACGCTCGAATTACCTACTTTAATCAATATTAACTAGACGCTATGCGAATACGTTTCATTGGAACATTAAATTAGAGAACGTCGAGCGAAAGGTACATATTTTTTACCTAAATTAAATAATACGTGATAAGTCCCGATAAACGTTTAAAACATGTGTTCAAATCGCGAAAGTTTAAAAATTACTATTAAATTAGAGGTTAAATTCAATAGCCACCCGTTCATCATCAACGACTTTTTGGACCATTTTGGTGAATCCTTGACATCTCAGTTTCTAAATAGTAACCATCCTAAACAATCATTTTGAAATCGAAAGTTATTGACAAAAAGCTAAAACAACAGATACATCTTCTGCGGAAATAAACATATATTGCTTCACATGTCGCATGCTTTTATATAAATATATAACGAAGTTGCTTCTGTATAAATATATGTTTGGGTTAATTAGTCATTTCGTAATGGCAGGTAATTTAGCGAGTAATAAAATGGTTTGTTATTAAATGTTTGTTAAAATGTTTGTGCAAATAATTTGGAAGATACACTGCCACGACCGTGGATCGAGGTGAGCATGACACGAAATAATAACATGAGTGATAAAAATAGATACATAATTTTACATATTCGTTGATCAGCTAAAAAATAAATGTGATTCTAATAAATACTGCAAATAAAAATTACATATACATGACTCTTTAAGAAAATGGCTCCAATTCCGATGCTATGGAAAACTAGACATGCTTCAGTCAGTCTTGGAAGGAAACCTACATTCGAGATAGAATATTAAACAGGTTGTTATCAAAACCTAAAGTAACATGCTGTCAAACTCGCATCTCTTGTTCTAACTACTTTCATGCCTTTGGAAGGATATTTGATTTTCACTAAAGATAACTCCAAAAAGTCAAATCATAACCTATCAACTGCATTCAAAATTTGTTGGATATTTTGCGATCTGTTAAACAAAATAAATAAACTCAAGTTATCAAGTCAATTTCTACTCAGGACTAGAAAACATAAAATTATTCATGCGGCATTATGAAAACCTTCAGACTGCAACGGGCTTTAATGGTGTTTATGCACACACAGACACACACTGCTTGGGTCTTAGTGTCTTCTCTTATATCAGTTTATTTATTTATATCTTTATTTATTCATTTGAAATTACCAGTATAATGTAACTTATCAGGTATCAGGTCGTTTAATAATAGTATAATAAATTTTCTTGAAGATGTGAAATGACAACATGTCCAAATCCTCATGTGACCAAATTTCTTTTCTGGATAAATTTTAGATGGCAGGCCGGACGTTGCTTGCATGACCGGAAAAATAACGAGTGGATCCGATCGCATACAGATGTGCGGGTTGGTTGTGTTTGCAGACAGAAAATATAGCTGCACTAATCGTATAGTTCAGATGGACCACTGATTGTGACGATTGGACCATGGTCATATACATCAGACCACAAGATCGCCTGTCGATAGTATACATAAAAAAATATAGCTATGAAGACACACAGGTCACACTGACTGGCCAAAACCAGAAATCGCATGTCTTGGAGGTTATGAGAGGTTTCTAAGAACATTGTGATTATGTCAAAGAATAAAGGATTGAATTGGACAAAAGCTGACAAAGAAGGTTGCATGCCTGTTTAGAAATTGACGCATAGGCTGAAGGTTGTATTAGGGATAGAGGCAGAAAGGCAGAGAAAGAAGATCGATTATGTCTTCTTATCCACAAATTTCGTCATAAATGTTTTAGATATTGAGACGTCGCCATCTCATAATTGTGAAAAAGGTCCAAGAAATCGACACAAAAAGGCAGAGGAAGAAGGTAGGTCTAGAAGTGAAGACAGACACGCACAAGGGGCGTTCAGCCCAGGTACGGGGAGAAGACCCTCATAACAAAATGTAAAAACAAAGTGCAGACAGAAAGTTTGTGTCGGGGACTCACCGGGTGAGTCGCTGCCGGGTGCAGCAGGCGCCGCGGGCGCAAACACGTCGTCATCATGCCCGTTGAGCGCGGCGTCGTCGTGCAGCAGCAGCGCGGCCGCGGGTCGCTGCGACAGCGTGAAGAAGTCGCCCGACCCGGCGCCCATCGCCTCCAGCCCGGACGCGCTCTCGAAGTACTCGTCCAGCACCAGCTTAGCCGTCTGCAAATGTTCAAAGCACGATCATAACCAATGAGCCGTATTACAAAATGCATAGTTACATTTTAGATATCTGGATTTTCAGGCATAAAACGAAAAAGCCGTAATTGTCAAGACGAATGTAAAACAAATAAACCATAACATTAAAATTCTTTATTTTACATGAGCAATTTAACAAAATCCACTCTCAAACATTCTCTCAGAGAGTTTTAAGTAAAACTACTTTTGTAAATTGGAGGTAATAAGTTACGTTGAGTTTTTCCAAAATGTTGAACACATTTTTATTTTGTTTTCCGAGATCTGCTTTCATTATGGTCAGCTTTTTTTATAAAACAATGAAAGTTTATCAGTCTGATAGCCTATTGTCTCGATTCCACGTGTGACACTATCATGTGGTGAAGGTTAAGATTTATGAATCATCAAACATCCGATATTGTCCAATGAGAATTTGTTTTGACGTTAAATGTTTCAAACTAGAACCTCCAATAGAATATACATATATATTGACTCTTCATCAAATAGAATCGATCACACATGAAATCAATCATTCATAGGTATTTAACCTAACATAAGTATCCTCTGTATCAAATTTCATGGTGTGAACAATAAAGAGTTAATCAATCATAAGAGCGATGGTGGCCGGGCGGTAGCATGTGCGCTTTACAATCTGACGGCACCCGGTTCGTACCTCGGCCTTGCACCAATTACTTATTTATTGCTTATATAAATTATTTGCAGTTTCAATGCCATCACTCGAAAACATTGAAGGAAAACATCGCGAGGAATGTCCAAGATCCTCAAAAGTTCAAAGACATAATTGACATTCACCAACATGCTCGGGTCGACATGGTGGATTAGGGCCCATCCTCTCTCTCTGAGAGAAGGCCTGTGTCAGCAGTGGGAACATGATAGCCTGATAAAGATGTAATCTAACATCAATCGTTCGAGAGCATTTCTTAAGTTATTTTTAACAATGCATTAGTCCATAATCTTCACCTTGACGAGATCCAGGTTCTGGCCTGTGATCTTAATGGAATGTTGGCCAAAAGTCACAGTGTACTTATACTCCCCCAGCGCCGCATCATTAGTAGAGAAACTATGTAGCAGAGAACGGGAGTTGGTGTGAGGAGATTTCTAAAAAAGAAAAGTGATATAAATTACAAACATGTGGAGCATGACAAATGTATTCAAATAGTTGAGTAATGTTCTTGTTGATTTAGTAGCGGGGGTTACGCATCGTGCTGGGAAATATTCAGTGTAAGTTCGTGTTATGATTAGTTTTATGTATTAGGTTATGGCTTTCATTTCGCTTTCTTATTTAAGAGAGCGAAACTGTGGAGCATGTGCTGTGGCATTGTGAAGCCACAGAAGAAACTAGAATTGCTACCGGGTTGAGGGTACCGTTGCCTCCTTCATCGTCACCACAGCAGCTGGACTGCTTTTCATCATCATTAGTTACACTACCATCTATGCCACTGGAGCAACTGTGCCAGCGCCCCAGAGCCTCACTCTGATATTTCGAGGAGTTGGGTTGGCTCGGGTAGGTGCTGGAGGAAATGCACAATACACCCCAAGCGGGACGTCAGTGCAGGACTTATCGCTCCCATCTCGAATAAGATGGCTTTCATTTATCTCTAGTGTTTTTTTTTAAGGTGGTACGTTTCATCCATGGCGGGTAATTCAAATTTCAAACAGTTTTTTGGTCCTAGTAGCTAGGCCGGGTAATTATTTAAAAAAAAAACTGTGTTTGCGCAAATTGTTGGTTGTTCTTTACATTATCATGTACAGCTATTTAACAGTAACGCACCATATTACTTACATTTGTCAATAAACCGTTTGAAACAGCAAAAATTAGTTTATTGACAAATGTCAGTAATAATGTACATAAGAGATAAATAGCTTTACATTATTTTGTAAAGAATAATAATCAATTTGCGCAAACGTCATGATAGTTTACAATAATTACCCGCCCTAGCTACAAGGACGAGAAAACTGTTTTTTAAAAACTGAAATTTAAATTTTCCGCCATAGGTGAAACGTACCACCTTAAGCCAAAGCAAGTAATTAGACAAAATGACTCTATAAATAGCCGCCCTTGCGTGGGCAACCGTCTCCGGGAGCGCGCGTATTCCCTGATGAGAGCTCTAATAGCTACAAAACTGGTCAGGATCTCATCTCAAATGTGAGTGTAAGACATTTTGTCATCTTTACTAATATTATAAAGAAGAAAGATTTGATTGTTTGTTTGTTTGTTTGCATTGAAAAGGCTCCGAAACTACTGACCCGATTTGAAAAATTCTTTCACTGTTGGGAAGCTACACTATCCCCGGGTGACCATAGGCTATAATCTATACCCTTGCGAAGCTGGGGCGGACCGCTAGTAGATTATAAATAGCTTCATGTTTGAGAAATCTCTAGCAGCATCCCTAGGACCATTTAAAAAGCCTAGCTACAATACCTACCATGATTAAAAGTTAAGTGCTTCAGCAACTTTTTTATATTCCCTTTTCCATATTACCACTGTAAGATAATATAGGAACCTTTAGATCATGCAAACAAGGGAGATATGCCTTAGTACAGTTATCATATTTTGTCATACCCTTTTTTAACTATACCGCTAAACCATTTAATGCAAAAACTACTACTCATTATTCACACTAATTCATAGTCCACATGCTTAAAAATCGGCTGGAAGGACGTCTGCGGCTGCATCAAAATCACCCGATTTTAGCTAAAGGCAAGCTTGAGGCCAGATGCGTTC
This sequence comes from Agriopis aurantiaria, assembly GCA_914767915.1. Classification (NCBI taxonomy): domain Eukaryota; kingdom Metazoa; phylum Arthropoda; class Insecta; order Lepidoptera; family Geometridae; genus Agriopis; species Agriopis aurantiaria. The sequence continues at coordinate 14,454,315 of OU611982.1, read as the reverse complement.
GCACCCGCCACGCCACCTTACCATATCGGCCTTGTTTGTGTACGAACCTCTCTCGTGACGGGCGCGTCGTCCTCGGCGGAGTCGAGCGAGCCGCGCGACCCGCCGTGCGCAGACTCCACGCCGCTCTCCAGCCGCACCGGCGACGCGTTGCGACGGATCGTGTCGCCGATCAGGTGCTTCGCGTGGCTGCCGACATTACACCACACTATGCTTATCAACATTGCACACCATTATTCGATTTCTACAAGCAGCTTTGCTGCCGCTGTTTTTATGTTTACGAAAATGTTAGATGCCTGAATCATTACACATTTTTAAAGATATTTATCTGAATATATGGCAGTAGGTTTTCCCAAAAAGTTTCGGTTTTGTTTGTACTCACTTGACATTCTCCTCGTTAGGGCCGGTGATCTGGACTAGGCGCTCCTTAGCGCCGGGGCTCACTGAAACCACCACATCCACATGACATTACCGCACCCTCGGTATACAGGCGCGTTAGTCGTCACTCCAACAAGCTTAAAGCCAAATGCGATTAATAGGCAGTGATATTACAAATTCGACATTATTCCGGTTATTTCTGGTACCATTACCACAAAATATTCTCTCGAATTTCGTATTAGCCTTTTGTCTATGGTATTAGTAAAGGGCTTACAACGAATGTTATGATTTCATATCGATGTTTGTATAAAACTAAAACAAACCACATAAACTGATGATATAGTGTTAGATAAATGAGAGGGCGTTAGAGTGTAGGCAGATATGGAAAGAGAGATGGGGAAGAGCCCGCCACACATGCGCAAGCGCCACAGACCGGCACCGTGCATTCATACCTCGCTGAAACGATATAATCGTGTCACTTAGCTCCTCGATCATGTGCACCCTCCTGCCCTTGATACCCATCACTGTAACACCACAACACAACTTCAGACTCGCCGCTAGGAGGCGCCACTCTACTTCCGACTACGACGCTTCCTACACATACATTTGTGTACAATACTCGCCATTTATGTTTGCGGCCGTGAAGGTATAGATACAAATTCCAATGCCTGACTTATGATCCTCAATAGGCGTGAACATATTGTCTTTCCACTGTTTTTATCCTGCGAGAAAGAGACACACGTATCTATATTTTTGCCTTATCGCGTCTACAGACAGATAAAAACGGTGGAAAGACAATTTGTCCACAGCCCGTGCTAGACCTCCAGGACTAGAATATAAAGAAAGAAACAACTTTGTGTGTGGTTTGATAAAAGTAATGCAGCAGTTTCATAAAGTTAACTTCACAACAGCAATGTTAGCTGGCGAATATTGTACTCGTTTAAATATAACCCAAGTTAAAAGACGTCATGCCATCGCTCCCGGCTTAGGATCTATAGATGTTGTTGTTGAGTTAAGAGGGCCCATTAGATAAGCCATAAAGAGGCCTCACTTCATATTTTAAAATAATAAAGTATGAAGCATTTGCTTCAACCAACATCTTCAGTCTAATTATCAACATGCACCATATAATAATACAAATAAAATTGTCATAAATAATACTCGGGACAGATAAGCGTAACATTGACTTTGTCATGCATTGTATCCCCAATTGACATCACTCTTAAAGTATCATGCACATAGTAAATGCTAATGAGAAAAGGTTGAGCAGATCTGGAAATCTAATCTATTACATATGTGGTTTAAGAAATATTTGAAAGATATGACAAACGCTATAGCTAGATCAGTAAAGGTAAAAAAAAACCTGATTGATTTTTCATGTAAGACCGGGAACACTGACTGTGTTGCTTAAGAACACTATATCAGTCCTCTAAGTGTTGTTGGAGGATGGAGCTATACATTAGCCAAATAGCGCTAATGTTTTGTCTTAAATTAAATCTTGTTTCAGCAGAGTAGGAAGTCATTGGCCAGCCTTGATCAAAGACAATGTAGCCAACCTTAAACAGTTTGCCAAACGAGTCACCAAAAATAATGAACATATACCTTTTCCCGAGTCGGCATTCCTGATGACGACCTCATCCTTGGAGTAGTTCTTGCCAGGTATCTTGGTGGGCTTGGGAAACTTGCCAGAGGGCTTGATCACCTCCCCGGGGCCGAGCAAGGTAGGCGGCTCAGCGGAGGGCGCAGCCAGCGTGGGCGAGACCGAGCCGCCCAAGCCCGACCCCTCCATCGTCGGCACCAGGAGTGGCTGCACACAACATTACACATACGCTGAAAACACACTGGCATCATTCATTTGCATAATATTAATTTATTCGAGTTGGCTGTATATTAAGTCAATCATCCAATAGCAAGCACTATAGCCTAGATTTTAATTGAAGGTCGATGCCCGCCGTAGCGTCCTGTCACCTCAGCGCCCGACCCCCTCCCGATCAGGACAATTTCAAAAGTTCACCGCCAACCCAATCCCTACGCGCTGTTCAACAGGCGCTCTTTCCATTCCATTTCCATTCTTTTCTTTCTTTCATTCCAATTTTATTTTTTTATTATTAAATGATAAGCTTGCTATCTCGCTTGTTTTCAAGCAAAGATGCCGTCTATTACACCCTTACAGGCAACACATTCCACAGTCTAGATGTTCGCACAATAAAAGTGGAATCAAAGCGCTCAGTTCGGGTTTTCGAAATCATTATTATCAGTTAGAAGACGTCCACTACTAAACATAGTCGACCCCCTTAGAACTCTACACTGAATGACAGCCTGCCATCTGCATCCACTGGATGCCCGCGACTGTCACGATGTCGGTCCCTGTACTGGGAAGCCTACCTACGCTGCGTCTTCCAGTTTCGGTATCGTCACAGGACACTGTCTTTTAAACAAACAACTTTTCAAAATTGGGGTTACAGACAGTCCTCTATGTAGAGGGTGCATACAGGTCGAAGAAACGGGCTCGCTTTTGCTGCTAGAGTGCAGTAACGTGGCAGAACAATGAAACAATATCCTCGAGTCACCGAGGACGCTCCGGGAAGCCTGCACCTGCATAAACGAGCTGCTGGCCTTCCTGGAGGAAACCGAATGGTTGAATTAACTGCAGCCGGTTCACGCAAAAAAGGCCTATACATGGCCTAGTTGCGGAAAACGCCCGCTCCACAATGTAACAATGTATGTATGAGTCTTCCAGTTCGTGGTCCCCACTCAAGAATCTTTCTTCCCGTCGGTTAACGGTTTCAACGGTCGGAGGAGTCAACACGGCGCCCTCGCTCGTCCCATGAGTGGCCCACATTGTCCATGCAGTGCCATTATCTTATTTTAAAATTATGATTCACCAACAAAATAATAGTTGACGACTTGGTACCGGTTTTTGTAATAGTAACTTAGAACTGTAGTTGTCCAAGACAATACAGTGGGTAGCAATTTATCATACTTTGGACATCTGCGAGTGATTTGCATACAAATGGTTTCTTTATCAGGTTATGCGCTACTCTTCAAATAGACATCGATTATTGATGACTTCACCAAGAAAATGAAAATCTTGAAACTGGTTTTTACGCATAAATTACTAGTATGTGTTAATGTGTGTTTGTAAGGCTGTTATGATTAGAATGCAGTTTTTTTTTTTATCTGACCAAAGTCAACTCGGAAGGAACTATCCACCAAGATACGGGCTAATGCTCAGTTTGGTGGCTAGGGTCGGCAATCTTTATTCATTTTATGTGAAATAAATAAATTTGAATTTATATTAGCTATGTCCCGCGGTTTCACCCGCGAGTTAAAATCGTCGATAAGTTTCCTGATTTTTTTTTCGATTTACGGCGCAATTTTCTTAGATTTACTTTCAATTAGAGTAGAAAAGTATTAGAAAACTTGAAAAAAAAATGAATGAAATCGGTAAGGTCGTTCTCAAGTTATGACGTGACCACGGTAAATAGGTTTTTTTATATACAGTTAGCTAGATAGATAAATGAGAGCAGGTCTCATGAGCTAGTTTTAACGGTTTGTTCAAAAACTTCAAAATATGTCAAGCAATTAAAAGCGGCTCTTTTCCGAATCAGTTATTTTACTTAATAAATTTTTCTCATTTTCAATTCCCCAAGATTGCAGGACTAAGAATTTTATCTTTTATTTTATACAGGCTAATAAAAATGTTTGATAACAAAATTGACAATGCAATCATACGCCCTTCCATATCATGATAACTCTAACAAGTAGTTTTTAGTTTTGCGCGTATTGTTTCACTAACTAGGTCAGCTTCGTAATTGTGTTTGTCTGAGTCTGAATCATGATATTTTTAGGTGGTTTTATGAACATTTGCAAATATCTATTTTAAACATTTTAACATTTGCAAATATCTAATTTTATATGTGAAAACTTTTTATGGCTTTTGTCTACTATCTACCTACTATAATTAGTTAGTTTCAGCTGTTTGTTTTCCGAATAGTGTAAAATAAAATAAAAATCAAATAAAATCTAACTAGCCTATCAACTGTAATATTCACTATGGAATAAGCCACTATATAGATTGACAGTCTTGAAGAAGGGAATTGGTCTTAACCAAGCAATATCAGCCTATCATGTTCCCACTGCTGGATCACAGGCCTTCTCTTATAGAGAGGAAAGGCCCTAATTCACCATTCTGACCCAGTGCATATTGTGCAGGTTGAACGTCAAATGTATTTGAATTTTTGGGGTTTTTGGAGATACCCAGTTTTCTCACGAAGTTTTCCTTCATTGTTTTTGAGCGACAACATCGAATCTACACATAATTTATTTAATTACTAAGTCGCTAATAACTAAGTTGTTGGCTGGGAATCATATCGGGTGCAGTCAGTGTCAAGCGCACATGCTACCGCTCAGCCATCATTGTTCCAGCAATGGGACACTCCAGGCTAATGACAAAATAGAACCCGCGGAAAGCCGCAGAGCATCGCTAGTCAAGTAGTATTTACCTCAGCATGAGTGCCACGGTGCCTATAGTACTGACTCATGAAGGAGGTCCCCTGCCACAGTTTGGCGCGCAACTCAATCAGCTCGAGAAGATGGAGTCTAGTTTTCTTTTCCAATCGTTCGTCCTGGGAACCATTGCGGAACACAACAAAATATCTGAAAACAATACATAGATAGATAATCAACTTTTATTGCTACACTTCATAATTACACTAGCTGAATCATAGGGTGTTTCCCGCGATTGTTCTGTTTTTCGTTACAATTTTCTGAAAGAAAAATTAATGTCCATGCTTATGATGTACACTACCATCCTGCCAAATTTTGTGAACATACTAACTAACAGAGAGACACGAGTTACATTCGCTATTACAATAATAAGTTATGATCCATAAACAAATACACAGTGAAACGGGGTTGTCAATGTATATCAATATGTTGCTAATTAATACACACCTATCGAGAAAGTCCTTGTAGAATTCTTCGAGTTGAGCGCCATAGAGCTTAAGGTTAGAGTACATAGTGGCCACATTGCTTTGGAGCACACGGTCATAGTTGCCCTGCATCATTTGATAAGCTACCGCTTCTGTCAACACTATCAGGTCATCGACTGCAAACAAAACAAACATTTAATTACTAACACTGAAAGACCTGCTGAATTTGGTTGATACTAAAGTTGGATATTTCAACATACATGTTTCATCTGTATTAATACACAAATTGGATTAAGTGCTTTATTGTTTTGTGTTTATAGCGTGAGTAGTGTAGAATTATGACCAGTCATGTAAGGCTTTTTGGAACATCCAAGGTAATTTTTATAGCAAACACACATAACTATGGGTTGGATAAAATAGTATTAATCTGTCTCCACATGGCAGGTGTGCAGGCCAACACGACAGAGGGAGTGCACTGCTGTCCACTTCTCGTACAACACTTTTTGTCGTCTTGTTTCACACACTTATAGCATCACAGGCCAATCCTGAGTTGCTTGGGGCTGCATTTCGCTTGTATTATTTCGCACAAAAATATCATACAAATGATTCAAAAATCGAGCCCATGGCCTGTCAACCGAATACAGGGGAATACAAAACAGTGGTATTACGCCGAAAGGAGGTTATAGTACTCATCATTATGAACAACTTTTACTTTAGAATGCACACTGAAATCGTGAAAAAAATCAACTATATTATAAAATATTCATAGAAATTTTTTATTCACAATCAAAGACATGTATGGAATAGCTGTTTTTTTTGCAATTATAGTGTTTTTCATAATGTTGTCTACAATAACCTTCTTTCGGTATAGTACCACCATTCTTTGTAGACCTGTATAAAAAAGAAGGAAAAAGTAATTAATGTGTTATAGCTCAACACTTATAGCTCAATTATTATATTAGTCCTTGGAACCAGCTAGCCTCCCCTCCGCTGACGCCTCACGCAAGCGACAGTCATAATGAGAAGGTGAAATTCTTAAAGTTTCAAGCCTCATCACAACATTTTAACCATATTATTATCATCAATGATATCTGCATGGTTTTCTGTTCGAATTAGGTAAGTATTCATTTACCGAGGTGGTGTAAAAAGAGTGAACAGTAAAAAGAAGCAAGTGACTTATTTCAGACAGGTTGGTAAAGTACAACAAACGACATTTATTGTTTCCATTGTCAAGCAAATATATACAATAATTGTGAAAATTAAAAATATAAATTATAACATTCAACAGACATTTATAGAAAATATGATGTACTGCACCATCAATACGTCTACTTCACGGCTTACCTAATTTTGGTATTACATCATAGCTTAAATCCATGTCAAGACCTTAACAAGATAGTAAAAAAATCAACTTAAATCTAAAAAAATATCTTGTCTGTAATGTAAGTAGATGTTTTATATCTGATAATGTACTACTTAATGTCCTATTTTTTTCTATTAGTTAATAAGATATAATAGCTAAGATTGTTACCAGAGTTTATCTTGACGTCCAACATGGAGTTGCGGTTGTGTGCGGAGCTGGTCGTTGATTTCAGGGGTCTGGGGACTTCCAGTTTCTTAACCGTGCGGGTCATTTTCGTTAGGGTCGACATGGTGCTAAACAAAACAGTAGGTAGGAAGGTAATATTATTAAAAATCTCAATAAAGAAAAGAAAAAAATAGGCAAAAGAAGATAGGTTTCTAACGGTTTGTTGTTGTATATATGGTAGGATGTAGCATGAAAGCCCGCTAACAATGATCGTCATATTTTTGCTAGAGGATATGAGTAACCTTGTAGTAATTTATCCACACGAAACTCGGAGAGTATACGAGAGGAATTATCGGGAAACTCACTCATCCATGGCGACTGCGCCTCGATGCACAATTGAACCACTATTACAGCAAAAAGTGAAAGTGATGACAATGAATGATCCTAGCGAATAAATTCGGAGCAATTCCAATACGTGTTCATTACTCGTTGAATTGGGTTTTCATGCAATAAAAACGGATCAGCTGAAAAAATTTTGACTTTGCAGGAAATTAAATATTTTGCTCGATGAAAAAACATATAGACAAAACAAATGAAAACCATGGAACAGTATGAAATAAGAAATAAACAAGAAAACTCACCTGGCTACGCCATTAATTCGCAATAAAAATAAAATTCGATAGTGATGTTCTAGTTTAGTTTTACTTCACTTGGAAAGAGCGAAAAAATAACCTCCATAATTTTACTAAACTAAACATAAGAATCAGAAAAATTATCCAGACGATTAGATCAAATCTTTTTATTTGAAAGTGTTAAAAAATAAGTAAATACAAAAACCGGTTACGAAGAAATTCGTAGGGTAGGTACATCACTAACGTAACGACAATGGAAGCAGTGGCGTAGCTAGGCGTGGGCGAAGCGGGCCCTCGCACTTATAGGAGCCTCGCGCGAGGCCCCCTTTTATGACATATTAAGGCCGAATGCCTAAGGCTCCGTTCCAAAACATATACCGTCTTACTACAAAAGATTTAAGAACGCTTTAGACATGTGTTTAGCAGTTGTTTCACTGTGAAAAATATGTTAAACACCTGTCTAAAGCGTTCTTAAATATTTTGTAGTAAGACGGATAGCCTTTTGTCGAGTGAAATTCGATGCACGAATTTTGGTTTCGGAACTGGGTTAATGTGGGTAATATTCAAACGGGGTGAATTATGTTTCCGGACCCGGGTACGTCCTAAAACTGCGACCAGAACCACCAGAGGATGGGCAGCAGCATCCTCCTACTTTAATGGTGAATCCTTCTGCGATCTCCAAGCCGCCTGCCAAGCGTGGGGATTATGGCAACCCCCCCCCCCCCCCCCCCCCCATGACAGACATAATAATATCACGGCCCCTAGTCCCCGGCAGCTCCTCTATCCCTGACCAAGGTAGCGGGTCAGGTAACGGTGGAGCAGGGGGTGCGAAAAATCTCCGGCAGTTGCCCCGCTACCACCCCCAACATAATTTGGCCCTGGTAACGCACAATGTTCGCACACTGAGGACCGACGAGAAGATTGTAGAGCTGGAGGAAGAATTGAGCAAAATACGATGGGACATCATAGGACTATCAGAAATCCGACGAGAGGGACAGGATACGGTAGTTCTGGATTCCGGGAACATGCTCTTCTTCCGGGAAGGAGAACGAAAGTCCCAGGGTGGTGTAGGTTTTATCGTCCGCAAGTCACTCATTAACAACGTGATTAAGGTCGATAGTGTGTCGAGCAGGGTAGCATACCTTATACTCAGAATAACCGACCGTTATTCGCTGAAGGTCATACAGGTATATGCGCCGACCTCGACATACCCTGACGATGAAGTAGAAGCTCTGTATGAGGAGATATCCGAAGCCATACATTCCTCCGAAACATACTTCACCGTTGTTATGGGTGACTTTAACGCAAAGGTGGGCACACGGAATGTCGATGAGTTAAGAGTGGGGTCATATGGGTATGGACGGCGGAATCCGAGGGGCCAGCGGCTGGTCGACTTCATGGAGAAGGAGGAACTCTATTTGATGAACTCCTTCTTTCAGAAGCGACCATCCAGAAAGTGGACGTGGATGAGCCCAGATGGTTCGACCAAAAATGAGATCGACTTCATCATGACGACCAAGAAGCGAATATTCAATGATGTCTCCGTGATCAGCAGGGTGAAAACCGGTAGTGATCACCGTATTGTCAGAGGCACATTGAATATCAACATCAAGCTAGAGAGGTCGCGTCTGGTGAAGTCCACGCTCCGTCCTGGTCATGCCCAAATCCAAAACCCAAATGACTTCCAACTCGAACTGCATAATCGCTTCCAGGGCCTTGCCGAAAGCGGAACTGTGGACGAATTAAACAATGGGCTGGTGGAAACTGTCCAAGCAGTGGGGTCCAAGTTCTTTAAGACCCCACCCCGAAAAAGACCTCAGAAGCTCTCAGACGAAACCATTAAGCTAATGAAGGACCGGACTGAGATGAGACTGCAATCTTCAGCTGATATGTCGGAATATGGCCAACTTAATAGACGAATCTCGAAATCGGTGCGACACGATCTGCGTTCCTACAATACAAGATGTATTAGGGATGCAATTGAGCGGAACCAGGGCTCGAAAGTGTTCGCGAAAAATTCGTCTATTGGGAAAAGCCAAATGACAAAGCTGAAGATCGAGGATGGCAGTATCATTTCGTCAAAGTCGGAGATTCTGAGAGAGCTTGAGAGGTTTTACGGACAGTTGTACACCTCGACACGACAGCCTATTGTCAGTACAGCTCAGGACAAGAGAGCTAAACTGACCCGACACTACACTGAGGACATCCCAGACATCAGCTTGTACGAGATTAGAATGGCTCTGAAACAGCTTAAGAACAACAAGGCACCGGGTGATGACGGAATCACGACAGAACTACTGCGAGCGGGTGGAAAACCGGTACTGTTAGTCCTCCAGAAGTTATTTAATTCCGTCATACTCGATGGTACTACGCCTGAAGCATGGCACAGGAGTGTGGTGGTGCTCTTCTTCAAAAAAGGTGATAACACCTTATTGAAGAATTATAGACCCATCTCACTCCTGAGCCATGTGTACAAGTTGTTCTCTAGAGTCATTACGAACCGTCTCGAAAGCAGGTTTGATGACTTTCAGCCTCCCGAACAAGCCGGTTTCCGTAAAGGCTGGAGCACCATAGACCACATACACACCCTCCGCCAGATTATACAGAAGACTGAGGAGTATAATCGGCCATTATGCCTGGCGTTTGTGGACTATGAGAAAGCCTTTGATTCCATCGAGACCTGGGCAGTATTACAGTCCCTCCAGCGTTGTCATATCGACTATAGGTATATCGAAGTGTTGAAGTGTTTGTATAGAAACGCCACCATGTCGATCCGATTACAAGACGAGAGCACGGAACCAATCCAATTGCAGAAAGGCGTGAGACAGGGAGATGTTATCTCTCCGAAACTGTTCACGAACGCATTGGAGGACGTTTTCAAGCTCTTGGACTGGAACGGATTAGGCATCAACATCAATGGCGAATACATCACTCACCTTCGTTTTGCCGATGATATAGTCATCATGGCAGAGTCGCTGGAGGACCTAAATACGATGCTCAGCGACCTCAGTAGCCTTTCCCAACAGGTGGGTCTTAAAATGAACATGGACAAGACAAAAATCATGTCCAATGTCCATGTTGAACCCGTGCCGGTAGTCGTTGGGAACGATACTCTCGAAGTTGTTGACCATTACACCTATCTTGGACAGATTGTTCAGTTAGGTAAGTCCAACTTAGGCAAAGAGGTCGCCCGAAGAATCCAACTCGGATGGGCAGCGTTCGGGAAATTGCGTGACATCTTCTCGTCCAAGATACCACAGTGCCTAAAGACAAGGGTCTTTGACCAGTGTGTGTTGCCAGTGATGACATATGGTACTGAGACGTGGTCCTTAACTGTTGGCCTTTTGGAAAAACTCAGAGTCACACAGCGGGCAATGGAGAGAGCTATGCTCGGAGTTTCTTTGCGCGATAGAATCCGAAACGTGGATATTCGCCAAAGAACCAAAGTCACCGACATAGCTGTTAAAATTTGCAAGTTGAAGTGGCAATGGGCAGGCCACATCGCTCGGAGAACCGATAACCGATGGGGAAGAAAGGTTCTTGAGTGGAGACCACGAACCGGAAGACGCAGCGTAGGTAGGCCTCCCACTAGATGGACCGACGACATAGTAAGAGTCGCTGGCATCCAGTGGATGCAAAAGGCAGGCTGTCGTTCAGTGTGGAGGTTAAAGGGGGAGGCCTATGTTCAGCAGTGGACGTCTTCTGGCTGATGATGATGAATTATGTTTTGGAACGAAGGTCTCCATTCTGGCGCGCTCGAGATTATTTCGGACTTATTATCTCTCGTTGGGATTGTCATTATGTGTAAGAGTGACCGAAATTATCTCGAGCGCGCTAGAATAAGACCGCAGGAAATTTACCCTTGTCAATAATACCATTGACATTTTTGTCATATCAAAATAAATAACCTCAACTGCCTTAAAAATAAAATTGAGTATAAAAACTAAATTGTTTTACTCTATTTATTTCGTTTATAATGTTTCTTTCTTAGTTATTTTCTGACAAGCTATGGGCTAGTGGCAGATAAACATGCTGTTTACTGTCAATCATTTCGATTCTGACAGCTGGGTGAAATTTAACGCCGGTTTTTGCAGAGTTAATTATTTCACCTACCGCATACCGGTTGAATTTTTACTCTCTCGGAGGCGTTCCAAAACACCAGGTGAAAAACTCACAAGGTGTTTTGGAACCAGCGAGTGAATTTCACCCTCATCGGGTGAAATTCGCCGGTTTTGCAAGGCAGGTAGAGTAGCGTGTTAGTTTAACGAAGTAAATGTAAGCGGAATATTGGCCCAGTGCATGTGTCGTAATTATTTCTTTGAACTCTTGAGGTTCATGGGCATACGGTTTCCTCACAATGTTTTCCTTCGCATTTTTTGAGTGATGGCATCGAAACTGCACGTTTATTATTAATTATGTCATTGGTACAAGGCCGAGAATCGAAGCATTTGTGTCTTCATAATCCGCTCGGCTGACATCGTTCATGATGAGGTCAAACGTGTCGTGTATTTTCATGTTTTTTCCAAGCCCCATGGAAGCCACTACTAAATTCTCCATCACTTTACTGTGAGTGTGACTTGGACTTGTACTATGATGACTCTGACTATGATTTGTTTGATTGATGATAATGTTAGGTTATAGTCTTTTAATACTTGACGCTGGTAAATGCCCAAGTCGTGGGATGTTTAGAGAAATCTCGATTTTAGTAACACGCGGCGATTTCGCGAAAAATTTCCGGTGAGCCGTCTAACACACGCGCCCAAATTCGCATAACGGCGGTTGGCCGCCGGACTGGTTAAAATCCTCTGAGGAGGAAAGAAAAAATTACAGTTCTCATCTCTTAAGTCAATTCATCAAGTGTCATTTCATTTCATTCAGTCATAGTGACAGTGACAGTGATGTGATTTCATTTCAGTTGTCAATTGTCATGTCATGCATGTCAGTTCCGTGTGAAGAGAGTGGTTGCTGGTTGTGCTTTTTGTTTTTGAAAAAATAACAAACAATGTTGTAAAATGTACGAATTAGCAAATAAAATACGCCCTAGAAAAAGTTCTAACAATAAATGACTAATAGTGGTTGTGCTTGAATGAGAATTGAAATGACATAAATTATTTGATTTAGTTTTTTAGAAAGAAGGTAAGTCACTGGTTTTTCAAGTTTACAAATTTTAATAACTTTGCTTATTTCAAACATAAACTTATAACGGGGTTGTTACAGGGTCAGGAAACTACCTAACTGCAATAGATATTGCGATAGGTACTTGCACATTTCTTCATCTGCAAGATTTTCTTTTGGCTATTTTCATTTTTTTTTATTATCCTTCCTTAGAGATTATTCCAAACCTAAATAAATTTACAAACTGATGATTTATTTAGTATTTAAAAAAATACCTATATTACTAACCATATATTTTATCTGAGCTAACCTAAGAAACATTATCATTCAGTGTTACACATAGGTTCTAAACAATTTAAAACATGTTCTGTGCAAGCTTGATACTCCAGCAAACCACTTTTTTTTCTCTATGCTGGGTAGGTAAATCTCCATGGGAAAACTGGGTAGTGGTTCTTCAGTTTTTTTTATACTTTATTAATTAAAAGTGTAGGTACTTAGATAATAAGTAATTATTTACAAGCTCTAAAATGAATTAACCTATGTATTTATAATAACGCAATACAAAACTAAGATACAAAATTAAAATTAAATAACCACAATGAATTTGGAAAAGAGCGCGTAACTTTTAAACCGCTGAATAGATTTTGATCAAACATAGCTAAGAACAATCACAATAAAATCTGCTTTCCAATAAGAAAGTCGCATCAAAATCGGTCCAGCAGTTTTAGATAAGAATGGTAACAGACATATACAAACATGCACACTAACACATCCATTTACCCATAATGCATATACCTACCTCTTTTCCAGTAAAAAATAAAGCAAAGAAATTCAAAACAATAACTTTATAGAGATCATCTATAATAAAAAAAAGAAAAACACAAGCAATGTGCAAGACAGACTTGTGCACTAAGGGCTCTTCACCCAAAATATGTGTTTTCTTTAATTTAATTTGGGATCTTTAGCGTGCAAGTGACTTGCACTTGGCCGGTGGTTCATGAGAAAAAAAAAACAACAATGTGCATGAAATGCATCCTTGCCTCTCCTTATTTCAATATAATATTATTATTTTTGGGGGGTTTGGATCTCTCCCCTCTGACTACGCCCATCTCTGTTTGTTCGCTTTTCACGACTAAACGACTAGGCCGATCTTAACGAAATTTGGCAGGAAGATGGTGTGCATCATGAGCAGAGACATATGGTACTTTCTCTCTCCCTCAAACCCCAAAACGAGGAAAAAGTGAAAATCGCGGGTAACACCGCGGGATTCGGCTAGTTTATGATATTACTTATTGTATGTTTTGTCCACAGCAACCAAGATGCAGAAATATATTACACTGGTGCTGGTGAGGCTAGTCGTCCCAGCTGGACTTCTACTCAGTAAGTATTCCCGAAATGGAAATTGTATGAAACAATGGGGGTGAATAGAGATGGACAGAAATGCAAAAGGTACCAAATTCTAGTTTATAGCTGGTGACATCAATCAAAAATTTGAGTATTTATTATATTCATTGTGCATTTATATTGCCACCGACTGCATAAACACTTTAACAGATTTTGATAAATGAGATTACCCTAGATACCTAAAGCCTGTTGCAGACGATGCGCAGTGCTTAGTGCCAGTGGCAGTGGAAGTTGCTTAGTAGTGTCACGCTAAGCAAAAAGTGTTGTAGCTCATTGTAGGCAATGCGCACTACTCGCGCTAGTTTACTGCGCATCGTCTGCACTCTGCATACTACAAAGTGGAGATCAAACAATAAAATTGACTGCATAAAGTGACGTATCTTTAATTTAAAAAAAAATGAGTTTTGGTACAAAACTTTTTGTTCAGGGGCACTGTTTTTGAAATATTATGTGCTAAAGATTTTTGTAGGGTTTTAAATTTAGAAAAAAAGAAACTTGTAAGTAAAAAAAAATTGGTACATTTTGGGTTTCGTGGTATGGAAATTGTATGATAAATTTCATATCTATTTATTTACTCCCGGATTTTTATTATTTTTATAATACTTAGGCTTGAGCTTGGCCGCCATCTCGCCATTTTTACACCGTTTTAATTTATTTTTAGCCTCCGTCACAAAAAGAGGGGTGATATAAGTTTAATATTTGTATTTGTGTGTCTGTATGTACACCACACACAAACGCACACACACACTGAACACCGTTCATATCACCGAATCGAAATGCCATAATTTACCAATTTTGAAGTCGGTATTTTAAATTAATAATTCTATTATTTTAAGTTTGTTACGCAAATAGCTATGAAGTAGTTCGCCCCGAACAGACCTTGCAACCCTTCGATCAATATTGCCATATTCGTACTTAAAAATTGTAATGAAAAACTATTTGCCAACAAAATTTCATGAAGATTAGATCCACGATACGCTAGTCGAACAAATATACAAACAAACAAATAAAAATTAGGAATTTCGTTTACTTGGATGATATATTTTTTCACCTTTTATTTTGATTTTATAATTAAACTACTGAACCGATTTTGATTAAATTCTATTAATGAATCTATGGGACTAATCTGAAAGAATGTAGTATAATATAAAAAAAAATTTTTTGAATCTGTTTATTATTGATTTCTGAGGTAACAAACACAAACAAACGAGTTGAGAACCCCCTCCTTTTTTTGGAAGTCGGTTAAAAATTAGTAACGTAGTGCTGCCTTCACATTATTATGACGCAACCCCCGAAACCGGCCGGCGCCGGCGGCGCGCGGCAACGCATGCGAATAACGCCGCGCCTCTAATATTATATCCATAGTTTTAAATAAACCATAGATATTTAAAGTTATGGATATCAGATAAGCACTTTCCGAGCCAAAAATGAACCAAAACCATACTACAACCATTAAGATAATCTTCGCATTTAAGTTACATTTGTTGAAAGCTAAACCTATAGGTATATAAAAACGAATCCCTATTTACCTTGGTCACGCCATAACTTGAGAACGACTTTACCGATTTCATTAATTTTTTTAAAGTATTCTAATACTTTGTTGGTTCTTACGGAAAGAAAAATTAAGAAAATTACGCACAAAATTCGGAAATTTCAGAAAACTTAACGACTATTTTAACTCGCGGGTGAAACCGCGGGGCGGAGCAGCTAGCTGGTTGTAAAAGTCTTTTGAATTCTCAAAGATAAAAGTTAACACAATTGGAGTTAAATATAACAAAAGTCACAGACCCTGGTGTTCGTAGAGTTAAATGTGTAGTGGGGTATAAAATTATAATAAAAAATACTAAATCGGTATAATGAGAATGAACAATACCTACTCATGTCACAGATACATTTTCCCACCAGCGGATTTCGTCATGTTGATGATTTGTCGTTCATTTGGTTTTTGTCACAGTTACTCATTAATACACATTTTGACCAAATTGTACATATTTACGAAGGTGCACCTTCTGTACCTTTAGACTTATACACTTATGTTTCGGTGCCAGCTAAATTAGTTTTTATGTATTCCTAAAATGTTTCTAAATTAAAAAGCCAATCACATGACACTTTATCTTTTATCGCGTTTACAACGGAGAGTGTTCTGAAGAACTGATGTGATCTGATGCTGGCGTCGCGGTTTTTACCATCGCACTAGCTGCCACCACCTGAAAGCTCATCCACATATCGTAGATCAATGGAAAGCGCAAACTGTGCGATTCACGCGATCTTTCTTGCCTCACGTGCAAAATGTAAAATGAACAACATTCCGCGGTGTTTCCGAGAAGCTACAACATTGGGTTCTTCAAAAGGCAGAGTAAGAGTTAGAGTTAATAGAGTTAGAGTTAATAGATCCTTATAAAGGATCACCAACGCGTAAGTTGTGATGCCTCTGGTGTTACAAGTATCCATGCATAGGCGACGGTGACTGCTTTCCAACAGGCAGCCCGTGTGCTTGTTTGCCACCAATAGAATAAACTGTCTTGTACCAAAGGCTTACATCCATGTGTTTGTACATCAATGCTAATAACATTCATCGCTGCATTATAATATGCTGTATCACCAAAATAAATCTTACGTCATCCCCGCGCCGGCCGGCGGAATCATTATTTTTTATCACAAGTTTTTTGTCCTATCCATTCCATCCATCCATCCGAAAACATCCGTTCACCACTCAAAAGACGACGCACAGAAAACAGCATCAGTATCAAAAAGATAGCAAAAGCGTCAGAGTACTTACAAATAGATAATAAACTCTTTATTGTTCACACCAGAAATTACATACATGGAACAGAAAGACTTAAAACTAGTGCAACAACTGGCGGACTTATTGCTATTAAGCGATCTCTTCTAGGCAACCTTAGGATGGAGAGGATTCATAGAGGACGTAGATATGGCGAGGCCAGCAATCTTCTTATTATAAATAGAAGGCGATGTGTGTATGTATGTATGTTCCCTATGGACTCCAAAACGACTGTACCGATTTTGACGGGACTTTCACTGGCAGGTAGCTGATGATATAAGGAATAATTCATGCGGGAGAAACCGCAGAGCGCAGCTAGTAAAAAATAATTACCTGATACTTCGAAGCCTGTTACCCTAATTGGTAAAATAAACTTTACTTATTTCTAATAGTTATATCAATCGTAGACATACGATACATTCTAATAATTATAGATACTAAATTTCAAGTCAACTTCTACACTAAGCTTCTACGTTCAACGGCTTTTCCCAGATTCCATACGCTGTGGTCTCCATCTCGTCTTTTCTATTGACATTTTCGATATCGAGTTTTTATTTCAAATTTTGTAAGTGGCCTGTAGCGAATCAAGGTATTATAATGTACTTACACATTTATTTAAAAGAAATGAAATTGGTTTAAAGAGACATTAGAATGGAACCCACGCGTCGTCGCATTGCGGGAAGGAGTAATGTATCCTCCCTCGGTCTGGGCGCGCCCCGGCTGGTTCTGGGTGCGTCCTCGCTATTCGTACTCCGACTCTGACCCGATGACCGACTTGCCGTGGCCTTGCCGGAGCCCTTTAATTGCCAAACCGCAAAATTTACATGGCTTAACTCGTGACACGCAATTTGATTTAATTTGAAGACCATGCATGGCTTGACATATTTGACAGGAGAATGCTCGCTTTCCCCCTCCATTCTACATTCAATAAAAGTAGTAGTACTTTTTATTTATATTACACGGGAATTCCTCACGTAAGATTAAGCCGGTCACTCCGACTATAGTTTCAACCGCATTAGGCGGTCTTTTTCAAGGTGAATGCACGCGCGCGGCTGCGTCTCGCTTGGCACTTAGTTTAGTAACAGTGTCCCCGTTATGTAATTTATGTCCATGCCCATTTTTAAATTTTCTCAAATCTAAAAAAAAAAAAAAAACTTTTCACGTAAAAAACCCAAAATCGTTGCATAAAGAATAACGTTATATTTGTATGGGGAGAAGGAGGTGGCACTCTGTGTACCTCACCCTCCCCCACCCCCAGGGGTACACAAATCTCACTCTACCAATAATCTTGTATTTGAAAAATAAATAAAAAGGCAAAATAAAATTTAAGCGATAGAAAATTCTTTGTTCAGTGATAAATTATCATTGTTAGCTACTAGGTACTTCTTTTAGACCACGCTTTAGTCTATCTATACTAGCAGCGCTGCGCGGTGTCACCATCTATCCTACAGAAATCTCCCCAAAATCTCGCAGAGGACAAAATTTTTCCCCATAATCGCGAGAAAACCCCCCAAACTGTATCGATATTGGTACTATGAGTGTAATAAACTTGAGCCAGGTAAGTCGAAATTGTTAGTAAATGCGTGTCCGCAAACGCGCAATCGTAAAGGACACGCGTCCTGACCCTAATTCCCTCACGGCCCATAACTCCAACTATTTGGAACATTACTGGGCCGACCCTCTGTTTACACTTCCACACATTACTATCATAATATCATACCCGTTACACAATATTGATAAGGTGCAAAAAACTTGCAACGTGGTTAAAAATATTGAAAACAATTTGTTGCCCGCAACTTCGTACGCGTCTAAACTTTCAAGCCCCACCTGGGGGTGGGGGTTTCAAGTTTATATGGGAAAGGGCCAGATAAAGGGGGGGGGGGCTTTTATTTGGCCCTTTCCCTAAATCCTTTCTTACTTGACCTCTACACCCCCATAAGGAATCTACCTGCCAAATTTCAGCTTCGTAGGTCAAGTAGTTTTCGAGATTTCGTGATTTCGCTTTTATACTGGGTTACGCGGAAAGGTTGTACTAAGCCGAAAGGGATCCATAGTTACCCATAATTATGAAAAACTTTTGCTATGGCATCCACACTAAAATCGCGAAAAAACTATCAGCTGTTTCAAAGAAAACGGTCATTCGCACTCGACAAAATGTATGAAACAGCTGATATTTTTTACGCGATTCCAATGTTGGTCACATAGTAAAAGTTGTAAAACGGTTTAGTACACCCTTTCCGCATAACCCTATATACTGTTGGCCGAGATCGTACGCTTAGACTTACATATAAAATTGTAAACCTTTATTTGCCCCCCTTAATTACGGCCTTCTTGCAAAATCATTTCAATCGGATTTCAACACCCCATGAGGATTCTACCTGCCAAATTTGTCGTGATGAGTCAGTGAATGAGTGACTATTTTGCTTTTATTATATTCCTATAATATAGATTCGGACGGATTTAAATTTAATTGCTGTTACGATAATTGCGCGTATAATAAAAAAAACTGGTTATTCCGGGCTTTTTCTTTATCTTGACATTTTATCTAAAAAGCCTTTCTGAAGCTGGTTTATCGTAAGGTCAAACTCGTTATGTATTTTTCATAGTATTACTCAACAGCGACTTATGCAGCGAAGGCTATGCAAACAATAAAGTTTTTAGGGTTCCTTAGTACTACAAGGAATCCCTATAAGTTTGTTCTGTCCGTCTGTACATCTGTCTGTCCGTCCGTCCTAATTCTTTAGAACCTTCTAACTTCTATTTTACATTCGTTTTATTGCAAGGGAACAATAAAACTTCTTTTCAGTTTTTAGTTCTAGAAAATTAGTACCTATAGCTAAGCAACTCTACAGTATTTGCCTATTTCATTACATCAATTACTATGACACTACTACAGCACTACTATTATAAATGCGAAAGTGTATGTTTGTTCTTTTTTCACGTAGCAAGAGAGCAACGGATTAACATGAATTTTGCATAGAGATAATTGTTGGGCCGTGGGACACGTAGGATACTTAATACTTTTTAAACTATCACGGTTGTTCACTAAAGTTATATGATTATTTACGGGATATTTACCGTGGTAAATATCCCGTAAATAATCATATAACTTTAATACTTTTTATCCCGGAAAAGGGTATGATTCCCGAGAGAATGCCTATGTGGATGAAACTGCGGAGTGCAGCTAGTTATGCCTGCATTGCATGATGTCCGAATAAATGAACTTGTTCATCACTTCTACAAAATACCCAATAATACATTATTTTAAGTGCGGCCACTGAAAGAATGCGTCTGATAGTTGCCATAACATTGTAAAATGTTGTACGAAATTCGTTAATTTTGATCACGTTTACTAGCTTTTTGAATGTAAGATTGTAGTAGAACGTTACTGGTTGCCAATATATTACAGTAAAATAATAATAATAATAAAGATTATCATTCAGATTTTTCGTGTTGTTGCAGTTGTCAGATGCATTCTCTTAGCGACTGTAGTAAATAAACGGGCTGACTTTTAAAATTTTAATACGAAGCATACTTCGCAAGTCCACCGTATCTTACATTGATAAAACATGCCGCTTAAAGGAAATGCATTATCTCCGTAAACCTTCGATAAAACAGTGTCGGTGCCATGGCACAATGCGACATGGAATGTGTCTAGCGTTTAGTGTTACAAAATATCAAAAGCTTACACTGTTTGGACAACTAATGGGCCGCACCCGATCTCGCTATCGATTTTAATTCATCATCATCATTTCAGCCGTAGGATGTCCACTGCTGGACATAGGCCTCTCCCATTGATCTCCAAAAGGGCCGGTTGAAAGCGGCCTGCATCCAGCGCGCTGGCAGTAGCGTTTCCCTGCGGTCTCTTTTAGGTCGTCTGTCCATCATGTGGGTGGACGTCCTACGCTGCGCTTACCGGTCCGTGGTCTCCATTCCAGAACTTTTCGGCCCCATCGACCATCTGTTTTGCGTGATATGTGCCCTGCCCACTGCCATTTCAACTTGCTAATCCGGTGGGCTATGTCGGTGACTTTCGTTCGTCTACGGATCTCCTTATTTCGGATTCTATCTCGTAGAGAAACCCCGAGCATATCCCTCGATTTTAATTATGAAACCACTTTGATCTTTTCGTCGATACCTCGATATAAATCCCAAAAATTTCACTGACAAAGCAGCTAATAGATTAAGCAAGGCCTATACAAGAATATAAGCACAGGAAGCAGACAGCAGTATGCTAAGATTGTCTGGTAGATATAGCTTTTCACTCCACTTTGACACATTTAAACTCTTGAATCTTGTTAGCTTTTATTTAACTTGCAATGTTTGTAATATTTAGTTTGCTTAGATTAATTCTTGCAAGTTGAATTAGAAATATGTACTTACTTTTACATGTTGGTTCGGTTCCGATGACAATGTATTTTTATGGTAAGCATGGTCTGAATCGACATCCAGAATTACCCCCGGTAGCTCCAGATAAAGGAAATCTTCAACGGTCAACAGCACAGACACGAAATTTTGTGTACGCATTTTATTATGATAGCCGGTTTAAGTTTTACCATGACATGTTTGCTGCACTAAGGGCTGGGTCCTGACTAAGGAACTTCTTAATGGTTAGCAGCACAGACATAATTTTTTTTATACGCATTCAATAATTATGATTACCTATTCTAAGTGTCACCATGACATGGTGGATTACTTTTTCCTTACTAAAGCTAAAAACTTGTATTGTAATAGTTTTTTTAAATAACTTATTTTTCGTATGGTTCAAGAACAATAAAGTATTATTATAAGTATAAGTGCGACTCGTATAGGTCTTCTTTCCAAGATACTTATATATAGAGGCAATAATTGAACACAAATGTAGTTTTCTACCACTTACTTACACTACCCTACGAAAAGCGGCGCAATGTTTTTATATATTTTTTTTTTGCTACAAAATCTTACTCCATCAGTCTTCGCTCCGCCTTGGGTTCAAAATAGCGTTCCCTTGTAATACAATCTACTATTACCTGTAATTTACGTACTTCGCAAACTGGTCGATGATGCCAAACCCTATACGCATAGTCCATTTCATCTTTCACATCCATACCATGCAATTTGACTATTAGGTTATTTTCCCCAATTTCCGATGTAGTGTTACACGGTGTTAGCAATATTGAACTTCATAATAAACTACCGACAAACTTGTACGACCAGTCAGTCTGACCCGTTTAATTCAACAAATTGTCTCGAATAGTCTATTAAATCAAGTTGATTGTTGATGAACTTTGAGATTTATCTAATTGTCGCAATTTATCTGGCGATTTATGTAATACGATTATGGTCATATTGAAGTTTCTTTTCTACGAAACAACGTTATATAGACTATATAACGTAACTGTAACGTCTTTCAATTCCTGTTATGTACTTAGGGGTAAATGGCGTTGCCATTTCCATTTCTTTAAAGATATTGTTTCATACACTCTGCCTTCTGGGATATGATGTGATGTGCGGTTTTATGGACGGTTTTGTCTAATCTACCAAGTATAAATATCCCTTCAGCGTCATCATCATCATCATCATCATATTTTCAGCCATACGACGTCCACTGTGCTCCACTGCTGGACATAGGCCTCCTCCCATCGATCTCCAAAAGAGCCGGTTGGAAGCGGCCTGCATCCAGCGTTTCCCTGCGGTCTCTTTTAGATCGTCCGTCCATCTTGTGGGTGGACGTCCTACGCTGCGCTTACCGGTCCGTGGTCTCCATTCCAGAACCTTTCGGCCCCTTCGGCCATCTGTTCTGCGTGATATGTGCCCTGCCCACTGCCACTTCAACTTGCTAATCCGGTGAGCTATGTCGATGACTTTTGTTCGTCTACGGATCTCCTCATTTCTGATTCGATCTCGTAGAGAAACCCCGAGCATAGCCCTCTCCATAGCTCGTTGTGCGACTTCCCTTGAGCGTAAATACAACTAAACAGTTGGCTCATTTTAAATGCATCATCGCGTTATTTCAACCTTTATTAGAGTCCACTCCCTAGACTTGATAGGCACGCACGCCCTGCGCCACCGTCTAATATGCTTAATTACACATAATAATGCCACAAAACGGCACTTAGTGATATTAAAAAGTAAATCTAACTAAATAGCTTTGCTTCTGCGAAATAGCAGAAGCATTCCACTTTTCACAGCATTCATGGGTGGGGCGTCGTTTATTTTAATTAATAAAAGCATCAACATATAAAATCCCAATTTGTACGTAAATCTGGTTTAGTCACATAAACTTATTAGTGTAATTAAACTCTAGGATCGTTATTCAGACTATTGTTAATCTGATTATTGCACATATTTTCCGTGGCCTAAGATTTTTCACAAATATTTTCTTAAATAATTATTAGCAATTGTTAGCAATCAGCATAATAACTAAACGGGTGATGTCATAGTACGAGGGTTATCGTTCTCTAGAGTTGGCTTGGCATACACACGGATTACACAACTCGTTGTTTATTTTTTTACAGTTTGAGCTAACAGTTTGAATTATAAAAGAATTCTGCTGTTCATTGTTCTCTGACGATTTTCTTCTCCTTCCTTTTTTTTTCTATCTCAAGTTTAACTCTTACTCCTAATTTGTTACACCTTGGACAGCTCTCTGGCTTGAGTGTTCTACACAAGTTCAACAGGTTTGACTGCGCATTTTTTATCGTTTTGGTTACATGCTTGTCTGTTATATCTGTATAATTCGGTTATATCCGTAATTCCGTACCCTGATCACTAACAATGTACAGTAATTTCTAGCATGTCTGTAAACATTGTGTAGCAAACGTCGCGCATGTCGTCTCGACTTCTAGAATTGTCTGCTCCGCACTCATTATTTCATGTTTGTTGATAATCAAAAGTTTTTACATGATCATTGCTAAAGACCTTCTATGAGAGAAAAATCTCCTATAATTAGGCAGATTAGTCCCGGCACGTTAACATCTTATTAATATTAATGAAGGTACAGACATCAGCAAGACTGAGTACTATTACTTCGTAACGTATTTGGCAGCCGGCGGAATAGCATAGCCTTATCGGCCGTCTGATTCACAAGGTCACACCTCAGTTCAACCGGCTAACTGGTAGCCTACATTAAAAATGATCTCATCACACGTTTCCATTTTAACTTTTAAAATGTCAGAACAATTGAAATAGCTATAATTGCGAGTGTAGTGTACTGTTTCTACATTTTATAAACATTGTAATTACCGATAACTGCAAATGCACTTACTGGTTATATGCACTTAATATTAATATGGTCGGAATCTTCGTGTCTTTTTATTTAGGTGTTACTGTTTGTTTTTATAGTCATAATCATAATCATTTCATTGGTAACTAATAATTACCATAATAGTATCGACAACATTGTCTTCGATTTCTTTCATAACTGATATTTACCATACTTTTCTTGACTTTTTATCGATTAGTCTAAATAAAAATAAAAATGAAATACAGTATTAAAAAAAAAGTTATATTAATACTTAGTAGGTAGTTTATTCGAACAAAAGAAAGTAGTTGTTATTTATTGCTTTATCTCCAGATCATCCTGATTTTTCTGACCTGTTGTTGGTGTTAGCTCTGTTCCCAAATTGTTGGATTATACATACGATTCTACAAAAAATATGTTTGTAATCTAAGGCCTGTATTCCAAAACGACGCTCAGTCAAGATTCTCTACTTAAAACTAGTTTTAAGTAGAGATTTTATTCTAGAACTAAACTTGAGTCAAGATTTTACGATCGTAGTTCACCTGTATTCTAAAACGTCACTCAGTTGCTAATCTGTACTCAAGTTGACATATGATCTGCGATCACGCAAGTGACGTCTGTATCACGCTTGAGCAGAGATTTCTGTGTAGTGTACTTGGTTTGGTTGTTATTAAACTTGATATTATTTACTTTGCACCATGGATATTTCTGAAGATATCGAATATTATGATCAAATTTTCCCAGTGAATAGACAGATCACTGTTAGCATTCCAATGCGACACTTGAGAGATGCTGAAGATCCGTATGCAATGGAAGCAAATAATTTTAAAATGCGCTATCGCAGGAACATCTGATGGGTTTGCAGTTAGAGCTTCCATTATTAGCAGTTTTGATTGACTGAAGCATGGTCTCCTATACAACTTTAACAAATTGGTTAAAAAAACTGTCTGTGTTAATTAACTCATTTGTTAATCATATAGCTTTTAAATGAATATAAAAATTAAACAAAACTACTTAATAATAAGGTCAGTCTTTTATTTATAATCATTTTAATTACTAGGAATAGTAATATAATATTACTAATATTTTTTTAATAGACATTTTTCTTTCCAAACTGAAGGGGAAATCCTAAAAATATCCAAATATAGGCAGGATAAGATACTACTATTTCGTAGCACAGTTACTTCCTTGATTTATTTGAATTTAATTTAATTTCCAAAGAAAATCGCGAAAAAATAAACAAGACTAATGTGACATTTCACAATACATTGACATTGTTGACGCTCCGTATTACATAATTTTTCTTGAAATTATTTGACGAAAAATGCTTTGAGTAGATTCTAAGGTTTTAAGCATAAAAATGTATAAAACCTTTATGATATAGTGTAGATCATTACCTAAATAGTTAAATACTTAATAATTTCAAACTACATTACTGTTTATTTAATTAATTAAATTATTGTAACTTTTTAAATTATGCGTTACGCGGAACGACATTGTTAAACTAAAATAAAAATGTAAACGAAAACAGACTGACTCATAGACAAAAAGAATATCCGCTTGAAACTCTACTTAAATCTAGATTCAGCTGAGTTGAGTTTAAGGGTAGTTTTGGAATAAGAACAATACTTAAGCAACGATTCTAGGCTCAAGTAATAATCAGGTGAACTAAGATCAAACGATACTTGAGTCTTGTTTTAGAATACGGGCCTAAGTAATATAAAGGGCCGTCGTCACTCATAATCATTAGCCTCAGCTAAGGAAAAATACCTCTACGAAGAAAACAATGCAAATAAGTCTTGTTCGTTCTCAGTCACTTTTCATCATATTTCACAAATATGATTTACTCTATATGAACTATTTTAGGCTTTTGTGTAATCATATACATTTTTCTAATCTTGCGTGTTCAGCGTTTCTTCTGACGCTACACATTACATGGGGAAGCCGCAAAAACCATAGTCATAATTAGTTATCACTAACTCGATATAGAATATCATTACTACTATTGATTTGAATTGAATCGGCGTGCTAATTCGTAAAGTAAACATTATTTGCGATCGCTTTACAGCATGTTTCTCGTGTTTAATTTTTGACGTTTTATTTTTAACTTTGTTATTTGTGTCAGCATCAGCGTGCAGTGTGCCGTTTGTAAGTTTGTAGGTAGGTATCGAAGTTTCCGCTGGACTCACAATATGACTGGTTTCTGTATAGTTTCCAGGAAAGATGATTTCATTTATTGTTAGGCTGAGTCTGATTCAGATTTAGCACCTTGTGTTGCGTATGTATGCAATTACTCCAGTGCTCCAATTTACGCCATCGTAACCCTGATTAGCGATGTTGCAGAATCTTAAATAGCTAAATATACTACTGCTATCGGAGCAAGTAATATATTAGTTTTATAACCTCAGATCTAGGAATCCAATCTGGAAGCAATAACTTTCGTCTCTGTTAAACTTTATGTTTCTGGGTTATTTTGTGTGAGCAGCGGACCCCAATGAAACTTTGTTTTAAAAACATTATGTCATTTATGGAGCACCCTTATCTGCGTAATGAAATAAATGTTAGAAATTTCACTCCCAAAAATTAAAAACGTCCAAAAAACGCAAGCTTTATTCCTCGTACTTTATTTACCATGTTACGTATTTTCCTTGTCTACGTCTACGACCTCACATCGTCATAGTTGTTTGCTTAAAACGTGAAACAGATGTTTCTCAAAAGATTCGTAATTGTAAAGGTATGACGTCGACTCTACCGTATCGTAATTGTATGTCGTAGAGATTTATACTTGTTGTTAAATATCATGTTTACACCGTTTATATTTCTTAATTTAGATAGAGATTTTTTTGGAAAGCAACTTATCTATTCGTTCGTCACTAATTAAAGTTATTTCGCTTCTTTGTTTTTTTATCATTTCTGTGCCTTATTTTCCGATTTAATTTTGGCGTGACAAATCCTGCACTAAATTGTCTTGGGTGTATTATTGATTACCCTTTGCCAGTACTTCTACTCAAACATTCTCAGCTTTTTAAACGTGGCTCTGGGCCGCTGGCACAGCTACTGCAGACAGTGCCATAGATAATAAATTGTGTGCTTATTTGACCATCACTTGCTGTAAGGAAAGCTTAAGAGCGAGTGTATACCAAAAAAAAAATCGGATTTCACCCGCGCGTCTCGCATCGCCCGCATTAGTGTGAAACACAACCACGGCAGCGCGGCAGTCGCGCGCAGCTCCAGTATACACAACTCGTGTACTTGGACTCGTCATGCGGCAAGGAGTAATAAACACAGGATAAGCGTAGTGTTGGCGTTTTGGCGATTAGCTGGGTTCGGTCGCGGCGCGCAAAACCGTAAATTGTTTATTTCACTTTTCAAAATTGTATTTGTTGTTTATTTTTTAACTTCATTTTTAAGTTTTCTACAATATAAATATAAAATTAATAAATCATATAAATTAAAATTTTACGCTGGAGACAGTGTCAGAGATCGTTAAACATTAAATCAAACTATACTAAACTAATGCTATGCTATGCTATGCCATGCTATGCTCTATACTATGCTATGCTATGCTATGCTACGCTGCTAGTGAACCTTACTGAGCTTGGTGGCGTGGGTTCGATTCCCATCTAGGACAAACATTTATGTGATGAACTTTTTCTGTTTGTTCTACGAGTATACCTGGTTGTTAATATCTAACAGATATATAACACTCTCATAATAAATTATATTCGATTTGAGACTTACGTCCTTTAGTTCTAAGCAACTATTCGGTCAAACGGCAAGTCCGATATTCAGTCTTATTCTGTTGCGCTTTGCATCTAAATAGCGAAACATGCTCCGTTCAACCTCAGTACCGCACTGTGCCTCAACGGGGAAGGACGCACGCGCTTGCTTTTCGCCTTGGTTTTATCTTCCGAGTGCGATTATATCAACACCTACTGTATTTTCAAACAAAGGATAATATAAAAAATCGATGGCTCGAACGCGACCACTTGACGCGGCAACCAAGTGGTGCCAATGAACCTGGTTGTTAATATCTAACTGAGATTCGCCACTGTCATTATAGAAACATTTTACTGTTTAAAGGCAAAGTTTATTTTTATTGTTTCATTCAAGAGCAATGTTTATAACCTCATATAAGCCACAAATGACAGCACCAGCGAAGGTGGCGCCATCTGAGATAAGTTTTGCCGTGGTTTGCCTGTGGCTTCTCATTACCCAAAATGTATGAAAAATACTGCGTTAGTTCCCTAATACTCACCCTGTGAAATCATTTACCACTGAATAAAACTCAAAATATGTAGTGATGGTCAAAATATTTTCGGATTTGAATTAAATAAAGAAATTTCGTTAGTGAAGCTACTTCTCAAAATCTCTGAAATATTGGTGCCGTCGTTTGGCTTTAGACCTCAGCAGCCATTAATCGATGACACTGACTTAAAATATTCAAGGATGGCTGAAATCTTTTCTGATTTAACGTCTTCACTGAAATATTGAAGATGTCTTCTAGTATTAGAACTGAACAATCTATAATCACCGTTACTGATTTAAAATATGCAAGGATGGCAGAAATATTTTACGATACAAGTCAAGATTCTCTGAAATATTAATGCTCTCATCTAGTGTTGGACGCAAATCACGCAAAACCTCACCTAATCCTCAAAAAAAAACTCACCTATGTTTCCAACCAATTTGTTCAAAATATTCAAAAATAGCTATTTATTTTTTGATATAACTTCACTTTGCTGAAATACTGGTGGTGCCACCTAGCGTTTGATCTGAGAAACTCGTATTTTATGCTACTGATTCAAAATATTTAAAGATGGTACCGCACTGTTGTACCACACTGTTGCAACGCAGTGTTGCAACGCAGTGTTGCACCGCATTGTTGCACCGCAGTGGTGGACTGCAATTCAACCAGTATAAAAAAATACTGGTCGAATTGAAGGTACTTTAAGGCAAATGAGAACCTTCCTCCTTATTTGAAGTCGGATAAAAAGGTAAGTAGTATTTGACTTTGACTAAGGTAAGTAGTCCCGCTAGTGTATTGTGCATTTCCCCTTACCAGCACATACCCGAGCCAACCCAACTGGTCAAACAGTAGGTACTTATGTTTTTAACCGACTTCAAAGAAGGAGGAAGGTTCTCCATTCGACTAGTATTTTTTTATACCGGTCGAATTGAGAACCTTGCCCCTGTTTTGAAGTCGGTTAAAAGCATAAGTACCTATTGTTTGACTTTCCACATTTTCATTTTTTTTTATTAGTAGCAGTTTTTTTGCTTCCATTATTACCAAGCTATTTTTTGTCTGTTAAAATTGAGAACCTTCCTCCTTTTGCAGAAAGCCGCTTCTCGTAAAAACGTGAGAAAATGTGGATGGAACTCTCAAGTCAAATTAACCATCACATTAATTTAAATGATTTTTAATTTTAATTTTGTAAAATTATAATGAACCTAAATTATTTTATAATGTCATTTAATTTTTAGTTTTATCTTTCTGACTCTCTCTCTCTGCTTCTCTCCGTCTCTCTCTCTCTCTCTCTCTCTCTCTGTCTGTTTGTCTGTCACAAAGAAACACTCCGACTCTAATAGTTATATTACTGAGCATACATAATAATGGATGCGTTACGGCCTAGTCATATCCATTTTATTTGTATCTATGTTATTTTTTCGTAGTAGCTTTACCTAGTCTGTGCTCTAAGGTCATTGGCACCACTTGGTTGCCGCTTCAAGTGTTCGCGTTCGAGCCATCGATTTTTTATATTATCCTTTGTTTGAAAATACAGTAGGTGTTGATATAATCGCACTCGGAAGATAAAACCAAGGCGAAAAGCAAGCGCGTGCGTCCTTCCCCGTTGAGGCACAGTGCGGTACTGAGGTTGAACGGAGCATGTTTCGCTATTTAGATGCAAAGCGCAACAGAATAAGACTGAATATCGGACTTGCCGTTTGACCGAATAGTTGCTTAGAACTAAAGGACGTAAGTCTCAAATCGAATATAATTTATTATGAGAGTACTAATTAATCTAGGTAAATTTTGTCTTAACACTGGAAAACCAACTATATTTTCCTTCGGTGAGTATTTATTTTAGATATGTATCTGAAGTACTTTCCAAGTAAAATCAAAAAAATTAGCAAAAAGGCACCATTTTCAAAACATTAAAGTATCGAGTAAATATCTTGCTATTATGTTTCTGTCTTAATGGCGGAAAGAAAATGAATTGAAAATTCACATATATCAATTATTACGATGATCGGATATTTGGTTTAGTTAGAATATCATGGCAAATTAGCATAAAATTTCGGCTGCCCCCTCTTAAAGCTGTGACTTAGAACTTTTCTATATAACCGTCAACATAAACAGCTTGACTTTATCTATATATACACAGTTTGGATTTAGTAAACTTATAGACAATACACTAGATAACAAACATAATACTGCGCTCCAAGTCTCAGACTGTCGACGTATAGCTCAAAAAGTTTGCCCATAGACTGACTGAACCGGTCATGTCACTCGTACGTCGGTGGAACGTGGGACCAAATTTCACGACACAGTGACTTTCACAAACGGAGATGGAAGGACGAGCTGGACTTTTTCTCGAAATACTTGAATCCAAATTGTCCATAATAGAGTCCATTCTTCTCTTTCTTGTTTTTGCCCTGCAGTGAGATGGTGCAGTCTATATTTCAGTAAGTTTGGATTTAGTTAATTCACTCTCTATAACGCAGGGAAACGCTGGATGCAGGCCGCTTCCAACCGGCCCTTTTGGAGATCGATGGGGGAGGCCTATGTCCAGCAGTGGACGTCCTATGGCTGAAATGATGATGATAATGATGACTCTCTATAACCTTGACAGATAATACTATAAATTACTTTTGGCGATGAGAGAACTTCTTTACTGTCGGCAGATGTTTACAGCATGTTGATTACATGAGTGATCTACGGGCAGATATATCAACAGATAAATGTTGTGTTTATTCTCGTGTCCATCGTGAAACCGATACCAGTCATTCGTCAAAACGAAAAAAGCTGCGCTAACACTGTTTTTAAAAGCTTTTATTTGACTTGCCCTGATAATTAGTTTAGTATGTATGTATGTATGTATGGGACAAACTTTGCAACTGAATTTTAGACCAGTTATCCTCAACCGATTGAGCTGAAATTTTGCATTCATG
Organism: Agriopis aurantiaria; assembly: GCA_914767915.1. Taxonomy (NCBI): domain Eukaryota; kingdom Metazoa; phylum Arthropoda; class Insecta; order Lepidoptera; family Geometridae; genus Agriopis; species Agriopis aurantiaria. Next base: position 14,423,150 of record OU611982.1, on the reverse strand, counting down.
TTTAATTTGGATGACAATGCATGGTTAGCTAAATGACATCATTCAAAAACCAATGTGGCGGACTAGTAGTTTTTTATGCACATCCATGATATGGGTAACAAAACGAACAAATGAAAGGGTTTTGTAAGAAGAATACGAAGAATAAAATGACGTCATACTAAATTCAATATGACGGACACCCCACGATGGTGGACACATGCTTCTTATATTTACTATCATGATAATGGGTATCAAATGAAAGTGTTTGCTGAGAAGAATACGAAAAGCTTGTTTTAAAAAGTTTTTTTAAGTTCATAATTTTATTAATAGTTTTGTAACAAACAGCTGAAATTGCCCGCTGTTTTGGCCACAGTAAACTAAATTGCATACTGAGGACTTTTATTTTATCAACTCTTCTTTGCATTTATCAATAAATTGATAAGATTATATTTTGTTTCGACGCTTTTTGACGAAAACAAGAATAACCTACTAATATAACCTACAACCTATATTAGCTTGATATTAAATGGTATATCTACAACATTATATCCCATTATAAAAGCTCTTATTTTTTTATTTTTTTTTAACGCAGATAAGTCCGCCTTTGACTACCAACTCGCCTGTTGGTAAGCGACAATGTGGTCGAAGATGAAGCACGCAGACTTAGAAGATACCTATTCACTCTGCATCTCTGCTCTTAAACAAGATTTAATTTTGTTCCTGCTGTTGAAGGTCAAATTGATTAAATTAAAGTTCATTCAAATCAATTAAAGTTATTTCTAACCTTTCCATTCACACTACTATAGCACTATAATTATAATTAAAAACATTCGGTTTACCAGATTATATAGGTTTTTTAATGTTTTGTAGTTTTAAGATTTATGTTTTTCTTTGTACGTATTTTTTCAGTTATCTTTTTCTTATATATAAAAGGCGATGTGTTAATGTAGGTATGTATGTTCTCTATGAAATCCAAAACGTCTGGACCGAGTTTGGCGGGACTTTCACAGGCAGATAGCTGATTTTATAAAGAATAATCCATGCGAGTGTAACCGCGGGGCGCAGCTAGCTGTAAATAAAACTTCGTATTTCTGTATGTCTTTGAGCTCAAATAAACATAATATATAAATCCGCTAAACCTGTAAGAATAAAAAAATATTAATATAAAAGGCCAAGTGCTAGTCGGGCTCGGATACTGAGAGTTCCGTACAAATTTAATAAACATGTCATAGATACACCTGTAAAACATTACCCCGCAGCAGTCGAGTAAAAAAGATTAAATATTGAAGGAAACTTAACTTTGCAGTGGAAAAAAAAATATCTCATCGGTATATTGGTATATATCACTGTTGGTTTTCCAACTACAATATGTAAGTCAAAAAAGTAAAATCGCAAAAAGAAAAAATATAATATAACGTCAATTGAACTTTTTTCCTTTACATGTACTGTGAGACCTTGCTTCTTGCCAAATTTAATTACTTTAAGTCAACGGAAATTATCGTAATGGTTTTGATTTGTGAGTTTGCGATCAAAATATGTGACATAAATGGCCGTACCTATCTTTGGTTGCGTTAACTCGGAACCTTGAATTTTTACATCTTCAAAGGACATACCTTAATATTTGATATTAATTTTAATTTGATACATGTACGTCTACGTGTTTCTGAGGTTAAAGTACACACGGACAGACATACGGACAACAAAGTGATCTTCTAAGGGTTCCGTTCCTTCCTTTTGAGGTACGGAACCCTAAAAACATAGGTTGTTTTCAGCATCAGCATAAATGTTATTTATTAAGTAATTACTATGATATCAATTTCCTATGCATTTAAGTAATGAACTTAAAATACCTGTGTCCATTGCGTGACGGTATATTATCTGATGCCATTACGAGAAAATTGCATTCAAAAACATTGTCATTAAATTATAATTGATGACTTTATGCATTGCGGTCCGCGGCTTTATGCAAATTTAGACACATTATTTACCTAATAGATGCCGTGTATGGTGGGTTTCATTTGTTTATTGTCTATATAGCTAGCACCTTGAACTGTGGATTTAATAAGGTTGAACATGAACAATGAACAACCGTTTTCTAAAATTACGTCAAATTTTAACCGGTGTAATTTGAACGTATGCCAAAATTTTCTTTAGGGTCTATAAAATTCATAAACAAATCTGACCTTGCTTGAAAATTCTGCTCAAACTTGGCGCATAATTATCAAAAACTTCGGAGGACCAAAGCTTGATTGATAGTAAAACTTATGCCACTTAAACATTGCATTTAACCATTGATATAAAATAAGCTATAAATATTGAATTTTACTTAAACTTTTATTTTTTGAATTTTGAATTCATTTGCTGCTATCATAATAAAAGACGTGCCGTGCCGTCTTTGATTATGTAACACTAGTAAGATGACAAAAAGCTCTAGCTATACTTTTCAAAGGTCTTCCAAAGGGTATGAAAATAGTAATGAGTCCCCGCAATAAAAATAATTTTAATGAAATACCTAACACCAATCTTCGCAAATTTTGGCTATCATTCAGAACAAATAATGTAAATATTCATAATGACAAAATATTACTGAGACAACGGCACGTCAAGTATTTTATCTCATGAAACTGGAAGTGGGAACACTTGTCTATAAAATTATGTAAACATACCGAGATAATGAATAATGAATGACTGACCTATATTTACATTATCATATCGTAATATGTTTATCATCAAAATTACGATAAAGTTAGTCGTTAGATTAGAGTTCATTGGCGCCGGTTTGTCTACTGCTTCTATCAGAACATTAGAAGTTAGAACATTGATTATGATTACCAGCAAGTTGCCTCTTGGACCGGAATTAATGTTAATCTTGGACTTGCCCCATGAACCCATTCATAAAACTGTCTATTGATATTGAAAGATAGCAATGAATAGTTTTTGCCTTAGCGAAGAAGACTGGGTCAACTTTTGACGTCCTTTCATGATACTTAAACTCTTATTTGAAGCTATAAAATTCACCAACAGCGACACAACACTGCATCTGGTAGTAATACGACTCGTTTATTTATGATTACGACTAGATTATCAACGTAATCACTTAAGTAATCACTTGTCTACAAAATAGTAGGATTTTTCAAATAGCTAACAGAGAAAAGATATATAGGATAGAGGACCCAATAAGAATGGATGTATTGTGTCAAAGAGAATATGAGTGTTGCGTGAGGAGATCAAATGTAGAAATGATGGACAAAATATATACAAGCATAAATTAAAAATAAATAGATCCCCGCTTTAAAAGAGCTAAAAATCTTCAAACCGCTTAACAGATGTACTTGAATCATAGGTAAGAACACTCTCGGTCAAGTCACATTTCAAACAAACAAAAAAAAAAAACGAAATCTGTTCAGATCTTTGGGAGCTACGATGCCACAGACAGACACACAGATACACACGCAAAAATTTTAACACACCCCCTGTTTGCGTCTAAGGTTAAAAGTGGATGAGGTCAGTACACGCTGTATAAACTGAATAAATAATTAATTTGCTATATCTATACTAATATTATAAAGAGGAAAGATTTGATTGTTTGTTTGTTTGTTTGTTTGCATTGAATAGGCGCCGAAACTACTGAACCGATTTGAAAAATTCTTTCACTGTTGGGAAGCCACACTATCCCCGGGTGACATAGGCATATAATCTAAACCCGTGCGAAGCTGGGGCGGACCGCTAGTTGTAAATAAATTTAATAAAATATGAATTATAAATCTGTTTTCTGTGTGGAACAAAGGCAGTAAGTTAAAATTTTCTTCAAAAAAAATAAATACCCGTATTATAAGTATATGTGCGGTTAAAGCGGCGAAATGGGGCAAAGTATAAACAAACTGGAACAAATTCTAAATGTTAATCTGGCATTTCGGTCGGTAATAGCGGTGGCAGAACTGGCAGACATCGACACTCTTTTCTTTAGCACCACTTGAATAATTTTATGCATCTCGATTTAATATAGCACAAATACTATAGGCATTGAAAAACGAATAATACTATTCCTTAAAACGTACGTTCAAAGGGTGTCTACAGTTACCTCTCCGGGCTGGCAAAGCACCGTCAACACCGCTAGTGTTGCAGATGTTCATAGGAGGCGAATTCTGTTTACCATCAAACGGACTGAATGCTTGTTTGTCGCACTTTTTATTTCAAAAACGCTTCTAACTGCTTTAACCCTGAAATTATCCCAATTGGCATCTTTTAATCAATTTAAGGCGGTCTTTCAGACAAAAAAGGCTTCACAGAAAAAAATATTAGGACAATATATTCATTTTAAAGCAGTAAAAAAAATATGTGGTAATCTTGATCATATTTCTGAGTGTACCATTAGTTCCAAAACACGTTTCCGATAAATTTTCTCGATAGAAAAAAATCATGAAATAACCTCTAACCTTGAAATTTACCTAAACGCATACAATTTTATCTCGAGTATTAATGAACAAATCTTTACAAAATTTACAAGAATGATGTTAAATATTGTAACAAATAACATCATTAATTTTATTTATTGATAAAAATTCAATTTTTCTATCTATTAATTAATTTAATCATAAATTGGCTCGAACGTGTCGAACGAAACGTCGTGCCGCCGCGGCGCCTTTTCACTTCTCTTTTATTTTTACGCGATGTGACAGAGACCGCTGAGGCGCGCTGCTAGACGGACGTGTGTCGCTTTGTTCCGCTAACCGCTCCAAAATATAATCTCAACTTTATGACACAAAAACACCTTGACGTAAGTTGTAAAGTAAGTACCTACCTTATCTGCAATGTTTTCTTGCATTATAAGTACTAAAAAGGCAGGCGAATGAAAATTACATTTTGTAACGATTTGTTTGTATATATTAGTTTACGAAGGATAATTTCACCAGAATCGTCATAGTCCAGTTGGCCGAATGGTTTGACGCAATGGATAAGTTCTCTGCGACTCTGTGAGTAAGCTCCGGGTTCAAATCTCATAGTCACCAATAATTTTAATTTTTGTAATTTTTCTTATGTTTTTAAAATAATTCGTCATGTTCGTGCGTGCGTGCGTGGGTGTGTGTATGTTTGTGTTTGTATGCATGTGTGTAATGTTCTTTAATCGAAAATGGTAGGGACGGGATTTTCACTGTCAGATAGCTGATTCTATGAGGAGAAAAAAAATTGGCATCTTTTTTATCATCATCATCATCACCATTTTTTCATTACTTCGCAGGTGAACCCGCAGAGCACAGTTAGTCTACTTTTTTAGGGTCCCGTACCTCAAAAGGATAAAACGGAACCCTTATAAGATCACTTCGTTGTCCGTCTGTCTGTCCGTCTGTCAATACCCTTTTTCTCAAGAACGCGTAAAGGTATCAAGTTGAAATTTATACTAAATACTTGGGCCTACGGTTTCTTTCGGCTGTAAAAAATAAAAGTTGTAAGTCAAAGCAATCAAAAGATATGAACGTTTATGTCGTATATTTTGCGATTTCACAAGGGAATCTAAACCTATAGGGTACTTCCCGTTGACCTAGAATCATGAAATTTGGCAAGAGGCAAGGTCTCATAGCACATATATAGGAATAAATCCGAAAGTTATAAATTTGAAGTTATATAATTTAAAAATAATTATTTTGCTATTACAAACTTACATTTTGTAGTTGGAATGTATGGAATAACCTTATTGTCAACTACAAACTTAAGTTTGTTTTTCAATATTTTAACTTCAGTTAGTTTTTTTTTTGGTCTCGCGCTCTGAGGGTTCCGTCTAACGGAGGAGTGACATAAGTGGAGAGGCATAGTAATAATTTACTTCCAAGTATCGGTGGTCGGTGTACCAGGGCAATATAAGAACAAAGCAGTCTCGAGCATTTGCAGAGGTCACACAAAGTGGACAGTCAGCGACGTTATCATACAAAATAGCTTTCCGTCCAGTTTAATTAGACATTCCAGTTGATACCATGCGAAGTACGTAATTTACGCGTAAAATTTACAAATTGGTCTCACCCTTACTTCCTTTGGTCAGGCTTCAAGTAAGTACTTAGTACTAAACAGGCAGGCGAATGAAAATTACATTTTGTGACGATTTCTTTGTACATTTATATTATTTTATAGATTAGAAGCATAATTTCACCGCTTGCGTCATAGATCAATTAGAAGAGTGGTTGACGCAATGGATTAGTTCCTGTGACTCAGTAGGCTCCGGGTTCAATTCTCACATATCCATGTTATTTTTATAATGTTTTTGAAATATTTCGTCGTGTGCGTATGTCTGTAATGTTCTTTATAGACTCGAAAACTGCAGGACCGATTTTGATGGGATTTTCACTGTAAGATAGCTGATGTTGAAAAAAATTCGAGCAACTTTTCATCATCATCATCATCACAATTTTTTCATTACTACGCAGGTGAATGCGCAGGGCGCAGTCTACTATAATGGTTAGGAAATCCTAAACAACTTGGGATGGACAGACAGAGACGGATGGGCAGAACGAACTTATATGGGTTCCTTGTAATTCTACGGAACCCTAAAAAGGTGTTACAGTCTTCTTTGAGTATATCTTTCTTCTATATACATATAAAAAGCGATGTATGTATGTTCCCTATGAAGGATGATGATGATGATGATGATATTACGTATAAACTCCAAAATGGCTGAACTGATTTTGATGGGATTTTCACTCTCAGATAGCTGATGTTATAACGAGGGGAAAAAATGCTGCTTTTCATCATCATCGTCATCATCAGCACCAATTTTTAGTTTAGTTTAGTTTGAGCTAGTTTGGTAAGTCGTGATGTTACTTTCTCCAGAAACGGATTAACTGACCTGATCGAGGACTTCGGAGTCTGCTACGGAACTGCTAGACGGATAGAGCTAGAAGTGTCGAGTTTGGGCTCGTTTTATTAGTCGTGATGAGATCTTCTTCCACGAATATTTTGACTGACCTGATCGAGGATTTCGGAGCCTGCTAGTGGAACTGCTAGACGGATAGAGCTAGAAGTGTCGAGTTTGGGCTTGTTTCATTAGTGGTGATGAGATCTTCTTCCAGGAATATTTTGACTGACCTGATCGAGGACTTCGGAGTCTGCTACGGAACTGCTAGACGGATAGAGCTAGAAGTGTCGAGTTTGGGCTCGTTTTATTAGTCGTGATGAGATCTTCTTCCACGAATATTTTGACTGACCTGATCGAGGATTTCGGAGCCTGCTAGTGGAACTGCTAGACGGATAGAGCTAGAAGTGTCGAGTTTGGGCTTGTTTCATTAGTGGTGATGAGATCTTCTTCCAGGAATAATTTGACTGACCTGATCGAGGATTTCGGAGCCTGCTAGTGGAACTGCTAGACGGATAGAGCTAGAAGTATCGAGTTTGGGCTTGTTTCATTAGTCGTGATGAGATCTTCTTCCAGGAATATTTTGACTGACCTGATCGAGGATTTCGGAGCCTGCTAGTGGAACTGCTAGACGGATAGAGCTAGAAGTGTCGAGTTTGGGCTTGTTTCATTAGTCGTGATGAGATCTTCTTCCAGGAATATTTTGACTGACCTGATCGAGGACTTTGGAGACTGCTACTGGAACTGCTAGACGGAAAGAGCTAGAAGTGTCGAGTTTGGGCTCGTTTCATTAGTTGTGATGAGATCTTCTTCTAGGAATATTTTGACTGACCTGATCGAGAACTTCGGAGACTGCTACTGGAACTGCTAGACGGATAGAGCTAGAAGTGTCGAGTTTGGGCTTGTTTCATTAGTCGTGATGAGATCTTCTTCCAGGAATATTTTGACTGACCTGATCGAGGATTTCGGAGCCTGCTAGTGGAACTGCTAGACGGATAGAGCTAGAAGTGTCGAGTTTGGGCTTGTTTCATTAGTCGTGATGAGATCTTCTTCCAGGAATATTTTGACTGACCTGATCGAGGACTTTGGAGACTGCTACTGGAACTGCTAGACGGAAAGAGCTAGAAGTGTCGAGTTTGGGCTCGTTTCATTAGTCGTGATGAGATCTTCTTCCAGGAATATTTTGACTGACCTGATCGAGGATTTCGGAGACTGCTACTGGAACTGCTAGACGGAAAGAGATAGGAGCGTCGAGTTTGGGATTGTTTCATTAGTTGTGATGAGATCTTTTTCCAGGAATATTTTGACTGACCTGATCGAGGATTTCGGAGACCGCTACTGGAACTGCTAGACGGAAAGAGATAGAAGTGTAGAGTTTGGGCTCGTTTCATTAGTCGTGAATCGTGATGAGGTTTTCTTATAGGAATATTTTGACTGACCTGATCGAGGATTTCGGAGACCGCTACTGGAACTGCTAGACGGAAAGAGATAGAAGTGTAGAGTTTGGGCTCGTTTCATTAGTCGTGAATCGTGATGAGGTTTTCTTATAGGAATATTTTGACTGACCTGATCGAGGACTTCGGAGACTGCTACTGGAACTGCTAGACGGAAAGAGCTAGAAGTGTCAAGTTTGGGATTGTTTCATTAGTTGTGATGAGATCTTCTTCTAGGAATATTTTGACTGACCTGATCGAGAACTTCGGAGACTGCTACTGGAACTGCTAGACGGAAAGAGCTAGAAGTGTCGAGTTTGGGATTGTTTCATTAGTTGTGATGAGATCTTCTTCCAGGAATATTTTGACTGACCTGATCGAGGATTTCGGAGACCGCTACTGGAACTGCTAGACGGAAAGAGATAGAAGTGTAGAGTTTGGGCTCGTTTCATAAGTCGTGAATCGTGATGAGGTTTTCTTATAGGAATATTTTGACTGACCTGATCGAGGACTTCGGAGACTGCTAGTGGAACTGCTAGACGGATAGAGCTAGAAGTGTCGAGTTTGGGCTTGTTTCATTAGTCGTGATGAGATCTTCTTCCAGGAATATTTTGACTGACCTGATCGAGGACTTTGGAGACTGCTACTGGAACTGCTAGACGGAAAGAGATAGAAGTGTCGAGTTTGGGCTCGTTTCATTAGTCGTGATGAGATCTTCTTCCAGGAATATTTTGACTGACCTGATCGAGGATTTCGGAGCCTGCTAGTGGAACTGCTAGACGGATAGAGCTAGAAGTGTCGAGTTTGGGCTTGTTTCATTAGTCGTGATGAGATCTTCTTCCAGGAATATTTTGACTGACCTGATCGAGGACTTTGGAGACTGCTACTGGAACTGCTAGACGGAAAGAGCTAGAAGTGGCGAGTTTGGTCTCGTTTCATTAGTCTTGATGAGGTTTTCTTCCAGGAATATTTTGACTGAGTTGATCGAGGATTTCGGAGCCTGCTACTGGAACTGCTAGACGGAAAGAGATAGAAGTGTAGAGTTTGGGCTCGTTTCATTAGTCGTGATGAGATCTTCTTCCAGGAATATTATGACTGACCTGATCGAGAACTTCGGAGACTGCTACTGGAACTGCTAGACGGATAGAGCTAGAAGTGGCGAGTTTGGGCTCGTTTCATTAGTCTTGATGAGGTTTTCTTCCAGGAATATTTTGACTGAGTTGATCGAGGATTTCGGAGCCTGCTACTGGAACTGCTAGACGGAAAGAGATAGAAGTGTAGAGTTTGGGCTTGTTTCATTAGTCGTGATGAGATCTTCTTCCAGAAATATTTTGACTGACCTGATCGAGGAGCCCAAACTCGACACTTCTAGCTCTATCCGTCTAGCAATTCTAGTAGTGGTCTCCGAAATCCTCGATCAGGTCAGTCAAAATATTCCTGGAAGAAGATCTCATCACGACTAATGAAACGAGCCCAAACTTGACACTTCTAGCTCTTTCCGTCTAGCAGTTCCAGTAGCAGTCTCCGAAGTCCTCGATCAGGTCAGTCAAAATATTCCTGGAAGAAAACCTCATCAAGACTAATGAAATGAGCCCAAACTCGACACTTCTAGCCCTATCCATCTAGCAGTTCCACTAGCAGTCTCCAAAATCCTCGATCTAGTCAGTCAAAATATTTCTGGAAGAAGATCTCATCACGACTAATGAAACGAGCCCAAAATCGACCATTCTATCTCTATCCGTCTAGCAGTTCCAGTAGCAGTCCCCGAAATCCTCGATCAGATCAGTCAAAATATTCCTGGAAGAAGATCTCATCACGACTAATGAAACGAGCCCAAACTCGACACTTCTAGGTCTTTCCGTCTAGCAGTTCCAGTAGCAGTCTCTGAAGTTCTCGATCAGGTCAGTCAAAATATTCCTAGAAGATCTCATCACGACTAATGAAACGAGCCCAAACTCGACCATTCTATCTCTATCCGTCTAGCAGTTCCAGTAGCAGTCCCCGAAATCCTCGATCAGGTCAGTCAAAATATTCCTGGAAGAAGATCTCATCACGACTAATGAAACGAGCCCAAACTCAACACTTCTAGGTCTTTCCGTCTAGCAGTTCCAGTAGCAGTCCCCGAAATCCTTGATCAGGTCTGTCAAAATATTCATGGAAGAAGATCTCATCACGACTAATGAAACGAGCCCAAACTCGACCATTCTATCTCTATCCGTCTAGCAGTTCCAGTAGCAGTCTCTGAAGTCCTCGATCAGGTCAGTCAAAATATTCCTGGAAGAAGATCTCATCACGACTAATGAAACGAGCCCAAACTCGACACTTCTAGGTCTTTCCGTCTAGCAGTTCCAGTAACAGTCTCTGAAGTTCTCGATCAGGTCAGTCGAAATATTCCTAGAAGAAGATCTCATCACGACTAATGAAACGAGCCCAAACTCGACCATTCTATCTCTATCCGTCTAGCAGTTCCAGTAGCAGTCCCCGAAATCCTCGATCAGGTCAGTGAAAATATTCCTGGAAGAAGATCTCATCACGACTAATGAAACGAGCCCAAACTCGACCATTCTATCTCTATCCGTCTAGCAGTTCCAGTAGCAGTCTCTGAACTCCTCGATCAGGTCAGTCAAAATATTCCTGGAAGAAGATCTCATCACGACTAATGAAACGAGCCCAAACTCGACACTTCTAGGTCTTTCCGTCTAGCAGTTCCAGTAACAGTCTCTGAAGTTCTCGATCAGGTCAGTCGAAATATTCCTAGAAGAAGATCTCATCACGACTAATGAAACGAGCCCAAACTCGACCATTCTATCTCTATCCGTCTAGCAGTTCCAGTAGCAGTCTCTGAAGTCCTCGATCAGGTCAGTCAAAATATTCCTAGAAGAAGATCTCATCACGACTAATGAAACGAGCCCAAACTCGACCATTCTATCTCTATCCGTCTAGCAGTTCCAGTAGTAGTCTCCGAAGTCCTCGATCAGGTCAGTCAAAATATTCCTGGAAGAAGATCTCATCACGACAAATGAAACGAGCCCAAAGTCGACCATTCTATCTCTATCCGTCTAGCAGTTCCAGTAGCAGTCCCCGAAATCCTCGATCAGGTCAGTGAAAATATTCCTGGAAGAAGATCTCATCACGACTAATGAAACGAGCCCAAACTCGACCATTCTATCTCTATCCGTCTAGCAGTTCCAGTAGCAGTCTCTGAAGTTCTCGATCAGGTCAGTCAAAATATTCCTAGAAGAAGATCTCATCACGACTAATGAAACGAGCCCAAACTCGACCATTCTATCTCTATCCGTCTAGCAGTTCCAGTAGCAGTCTCTGAAGTCCTCGATCAGGTCAGTCAAAATATTCCTAGAAGAAGATCTCATCACGACTAATGAAACGAGCCCAAACTCGACCATTCTATCTCTATCCGTCTAGCAGTTCCAGTAGCAGTCCCCGAAATCCTCGATCAGGTCAGTGAAAATATTCCTGGAAGAAGATCTCATCACGACTAATGAAACGAGCCCAAACTCGACCATTCTATCTCTATCCGTCTAGCAGTTCCAGTAGCAGTCTCTGAAGTTCTCGATCAGGTCAGTCAAAATATTCCTAGAAGAAGATCTCATCACGACTAATGAAACGAGCCCAAACTCGACCATTCTATCTCTATCCGTCTAGCAGTTCCAGTAGTAGTCTCCGAAGTCCTCGATCAGGTCAGTCAAAATATTCCTGGAAGAAGATCTCATCACGACAAATGAAACGAGCCCAAAGTCGACCATTCTATCTCTATCCGTCTAGCAGTTCCAGTAGCAGTCCCCGAAATCCTCGATCAGGTCAGTGAAAATATTCCTGGAAGAAGATCTCATCACGACTAATGAAACGAGCCCAAACTCGACCATTCTATCTCTATCCGTCTAGCAGTTCCAGTAGCAGTCTCTGAAGTCCTCGATCAGGTCAGTCAAAATATTCCTGGAAGAAGATCTCATCACGACTAATGAAACGAGCCCAAACTCGACACTTCTAGGTCTTTCCGTCTAGCAGTTCCAGTAACAGTCTCTGAAGTTCTCGATCAGGTCAGTCGAAATATTCCTAGAAGAAGATCTCATCACGACTAATGAAACGAGCCCAAACTCGACCATTCTATCTCTATCCGTCTAGCAGTTCCAGTAGCAGTCTCTGAAGTCCTCGATCAGGTCAGTCAAAATATTCCTGGAAGAAGATCTCATCATGACTAATGAAACGAGCCCAAACTCGACACTTCTAGCTCTCTCCGTCTAGCAGTTCCAATAGTAGTCTCCGAAGTCCTCGATCAGGTCAGTCAAAACATTCCCGGAGAAAGATCTCATGATGACTAATGAAACCAGCCCAAACACGACACATCAGGCCTTCCCCGTCTAGCAGTTCCAGCAGCAGTCTCCGAATTCCACCATCAGCTCAGTCAAATCATTCCTTGACTAACAATTCTCACTAAGACTAAAAAAACGAGCCCAACCTTGACTTATCTCGCTTTCCCTATTTAGCAGTTTTAGCAGTCTCCGAACTCTACCATCAAGTTAGTAGAATCATACCAGGAGTAAGTCTATAAACTATAAATATAATAGGTAAAATATTTGGTGCAAAAAAGAAACATAAAATATTGAAACGTACGACGAAAGTAAATTTTAATAATTACAACTAGCAAGTTGGTTTGATTGAATTATGGTTTGTTTGTTCTCCGTCGTCCCGTCGCTGTGTGCGTGATAAAAAATTGAGTCCAAAAATATCTACATAGCACTAGATTTGAACCGGGCATTCGTGGTTTATCAGCGCGGTGCCAGACCACTAGGCCAACAGAGCTTTGCTGTGGACCGACGAAATTACTTGTCTTTAGCTGTGTATAGGTGAAGGTCGTCACGTTTCTGCGAGATTCACGCGGTGCGCCCCGCTGTAGTCGGCCGCCACTGCCTCTGCTTCACCCCCTCAAAAACATAAAAGTCAGCTAGTCACGGCGCCTTAACGGCACGATTTTATTTCAATGAAAAATTGTTTTGGCTCATTCTGTCATATGGCTTAAAAATTATGTCAAACATGCTCCTACAATATTTATACAGTATCTGTAAAGAATCAGATATACTCGCAATTAACGCCACTATACCTAACATTGTTTCTAAATATTTTCTTCCGATGCACGCTGTAAAATTGTTTGAATAAACATTAAATCGATGCTAATTCTAGACTGGAAGTTAGGTCAAGGTCAGAATATAATGTAACATGAAGAATATTAATAATCCTTGCGTAGAAAGTATGGTAGACGAAAAATGGGGCTGAAACAAACGCTAAACCGGTGCCCGTATAGGCCGCAGGCGGCGCCGCGCGCCCCGTGATTTATAGTGTCTGCGACTTTCCCTTTATATGCGCTCTGCTATATTGACATTTTCTTTTGTGTTTTGGTTTATTTTTATTTGTTGCGTACGAATGAAATCATTGTCCATTCTAAAGGTGTTTATTATGTTAAAAATCTATACATATAAAAGCGACCACTCAAACAACGTACTTGACCTACGAAGCAGAAATTTGGCAGGTAGATTTCTTATGGGGTGTAGAGGTCCGCTAAGAAAGGATTTTGTGTAAGAGGACAAAGTTTATATAAAAATAATACGCATACAAAGTCGCGGGCAACAGCTAGTGGTTTATAAGATGATATTCTCATGGCATCTCCATGGATGTTGTGTCACACTTGCTACAGTTTTCAGGCTACGTACAATACAAGTAAACATAGACATAGACATCATTTATTTGTGGCAATAACACAATAGGTGTGCAATGGTAAATAAAACATTAAATTTAAAATAAAACTGAACTAGAGTTAATACTTACAGAACAAATTATTTATACATATTAAAATTAAGTAAATGTGAATTAATATTAAATCCTTAAACTACCTATTACTTACCTAGTGTACCTACTTTCCTACTTGAAAATAAATATACAGAAAACTAAACTAAACTAAAAACTAACAATCTGAGAGTACACTAACTAAGAATAGAGCTTAATGGAGCTTATTTTACTTTTTCGTTACAAACCTGCTCCAACTCAGCAAGATGCCGATCGTAAACAACCGGCAGTAGGTATATCTGTATATCTTGTTTAATTAATATTTTTTATTTCAGGTATAGCACTTCGACCATTCGGCCTATCATTGGTCTATCTGCTGCTGTTCCTACTGGCTCCACTGGCTCAAGTACCCGACAATCGGACATTTAACGGTAAGCAAATTCGTGTAGTTTATTTGAACAATGGCTCCCATAAAAAAAAATAACGTTATTATAAATACGCCAAGTTACTTACAGCCTATTACATAAACAAAACACTTTCGCAACGTATAATTGCTTCAGGATTCAGGAAAGTGTGCTGGAATCACAGACCTTTATCAGGGACCGCGAGTTTACCTACTTTGCATGACTGTGGCCTGTTTTAAGTTGGATCAATGCACAAACTAGTACGTCACATAATGCAGTTCGATCTCCGTCGTCCGGGCAGCAGCAGAACAGAAGTAAATACAAAAAATTACAAATTGCGCCATTGTAAACTGTAATTGCGTTTGACCTCCAACTCGTCTGATGTTAAGCGATGATGCGGTCTACGATGGAGCACGCTAGCCTAGAAGAAATCAATTGACTCATGGTTTTCAAATCACGAGTGAATCGGTTTCTAACAGTAGCAGTTTGCACAATAAAAGTGGAATCAAAGTGCTTCGTACGGGTTTTTGTGATATCAATCATAAAGCGGTGTCGATTTTTCGCGCCCATTCTGGCATTCCGATATAATAATTGGCAGGAGGGTATTAGATCATGCAGACGGATCTGATGCACACTCTCCGAAATGTATCCAATAAAAAACCGAGACTAGTAACTTTGCGCGATGCTCAAGACTAAAAAGCTTAGTCTGATCTAGGGATTCGTTGCTGTTCCTATTCGTAAGCAGTTGGCTCGGCGAATGAAATTGCTCTTGTGAAGACATAGTAGGTATAAATAAGCATCACGCTGGATTTTCACACAACTTAACTTGGTTGAGGTGTCTATTCAAGAATAAAGGTCTGTAATTATTATTTTTTAAATGGATCCCAAAAATCTGACTCTATATTAATACACCAAGTTTTACCACCGATTACATAAACAGTTTCGCAACATATCACTATCACAATTTTCAGGAAAGTGTGCTGGAATCAATGTTATTGACTCTTTTTGGGGTCGCGGCTTATCACCCGGATAACTAACTTGATGTGATAACTTACTTGAACTCGGCCCAAGTTTTTTTAAATATGACAGCTGCAGTTGATTTGAAAAGAGCATGTAGTAACCGATATAATACAACGAAATATTAAAAGATAATGTTTTATATAACTTTTTACAATGTTATTGAATCGTGCATAGATACCTTTTCAGGGTTCCGTACCCAAGGGTAAAAACGGGACCCCATTAGGTACTAAACCTACGATGTCTGTCTGTCACGGCTGTATCTATCGAACCGTAATAGATAGCCAGTTGTTTTTTTTACAGAATATGTAATGTTACGGCGGATTAACTAACTAACAAATAATAAAAATGTCTAATAAGTAAAAACAAAAGGGGGGGGTATTTTTCTACAAACAACGTATTTTTTAACATATTTTTATTAGCTCTAATGTAAAAACGTCAAACTTAGCATGATTATATTTCTGTTCATTACCAAGTTATAACTGGTAATTCGGTTACTTGGACGACCTTATCATTTCTTTCACCGAATCGAAATTCCATATATTACTAATTTTGAAGTCGGATTTTTAAACTTATAATTATTGTATTTTGTGGTGGTACGCAACCCTCAGTGCGCGAGCCCGAGTCGCACTTGGCTGGTTTATTTGATTTATCCCTAAGTTCTTACGTAACAACTATTTTTAGTGTTTGTAACAATTATTCTTCCTTAATTAGACCTTAACATTGAACTTACAAATACCTACCTAGATATAATTTAACAATTTTAATTCTAACAAAAACATATACATATGGTTGACTGGTTGATATTCGTACAATACCATTTGTTTTTCATCGGGGTATTATGCTGTTGAGGATAACTCTGATGGCCTAAAAATAAATTAATAATGAATTAAGTAAACATTATTTTGGATATGTTACTGTGACATCTAATTATATCAACTGATTGACTGGCTGATTTCAATATCATCTCCACTGATCTTTTTAGGGATCCGTTCCTAAAGGGCGGATACGGGTCCCTATTACTAAGCCTACGCTGTCTGTCTGTCTATCTGTCCGTCCGTCTGTCCTACCTTTTAACGGCTGCTTCTTTCAAACCGTAATAGATAGCCAGTTGAAATTTTCACAAAATAAGAATATGTTATGTTACGGCGGATTAACTAAGTGATAATACTAAAGACAAAAAGTAAATCGAAAGAGGGGGGGTACTGTGCAAACTGGTGCAAACGTATTATTGTATTTGCTCTAGTCTAAAAACGGTAATACAATTACTTATGTCAAATTTGACGCTTGTACAGCGTCATATTTGGCATAATTATATTACACAAAAAAATAAAAATAAAAATATCTATACTAATATTATAAAGAGGAAAGATTTGATTGTTTGTTTGTTTGCATTGAATAGGCTCCGAAACAACTGAACCGATTTGAAAAAATTCTTCCACTGTTGGGAATCTACACTATCCCCGGGTGACATAGGCGATAATCTATACCCGTGCGAAGCCGGGGTGCGTTGCTAGTATAGTATATAAAACACAATCTAAAGTAAAACATCAAATAATAAAAAGTGCCAAGTGCGACTCGGTGACAAATTTCTGTTCACTACAAACACCAGCAACGTCGCGCGCGGTCGGTACTTGAATAGATGACCGCCTGGGCGTGATGTTGTCTTTTTGTATTACCTTTTTGTACCAATTTATGTGGTGGTATGGAACCCTAAGTGCGCAAGCCCGACTCGCACATGGCCGGTTTTATTTTAACTTGCTCTGTTCATTTGCATTTAGTTTGTAAGTATGAAAGGATGGTGTGCTTTCGGTTCAAATCTCGTAATTGATTTTTCAACCACTTCCAAGATTCCGATCGAGCTCAAATTTAACAGATATGTGTGGTTCCGATGACAATACATCACTATCTATTGTCATCGGAACAATGCTCTCACAGTACATAATAACAGTACACTCTGTAGCGTACTGTGATTATGCATTACCCACGTTTTTAACCTCCGATGCAAAAAGAGGGGTGTTATAAGTTTACCGTGTGTACTTATGTCTCTGTGGCGTTGTAACTCCCAAACAGCTGAACCGATTTTGATTTCATTTTTTTTTCGTTGAAAGGTGACTTGATTGAGAGTGTTAGCTATGATTCAAGGGTTCAAGCAAATCTGTTCAGCCGTTTAAAGATTATCAGCTCTTTTATAGGGGGTTTAAAACAATTGTTTTTACTTATTACCTGTCTGCCTAAGAAGGAGGATAATGTTTTGCGGGCGTATTTATATAATTATGTATGTTTGTTTGTTTGTTTGTATGTATGTATGTATGTTTTTTTATATTTGTGATATAACCTCTTATAGCCTTAACAGCTTGACTAATTTTGATGTCGTTAGATTCGGTTTTCAGTCAAGTATTTTACTTGTTTACTTTTTCTCCTAAAATAAGTTTAGCGTTGCACGTTTTGTACATTAGCCAGTGTCAAGTAACTACCTTCTTACTTATTCAAATATTTTCAAGTTTGTATCGTCCATCAATTCATATTCACAGTCAAGCAAAGTAAGTCAGGGTCAAGACCAAGTCTATGGTAAGTTATTTCGTTAGGAAACCCTGATCAGCGCTAACAAGCAACCAGCGCATATTATGCTGCTTTATGACCGAGTAAAAAACCCACGAGTGAAGCGTTTCCCAGTTATTTTTTATGTCGGTGTCGGCAGGAGGATTTCTACGACGCCATTGCCTAATTCCCCTTTACGATGTCCGGGCACCTTTCTGGGCTCTGTATTGTTATTGTTTCTCGCAAGCCCAAATAGACGCAATTGCGTTTTATTGCGCTGAGGTCTATTTATTAACTTTTTTGTTTGTAAATTTTTACCATCGTTACAAAGTTCTTCAGTCGTAATACTAAACAAATTTACATAGTATTTAAAAGCGTCAAACAAGTCATAGTCAGAGTCAAGCAAAGTAAGTCACGGTCAAGTCAAAGTCATGCAGTAGTAGAGGGGTGGACTTTGCAAGAGGCTTTTATGGAGCTTTGGAAACAACACGAAAATACATGTTTCACCGCGTTATATCACTTACCCTCACTCGAGCACGAATACTAAATAAATAATAATCCACCATTATTACGTATTAACACTGGAAATAAAACAAGTTTAGGAAAATAATACAATGCGACATGTTGTTTTCACGTTGGTGCTAAAACTCTATTTATTAACATACCCTTTATACAGGTATGTGATTAATAAACGGGATATTTACCGTGACATAAGGTTGTGGATGGAGCTCTTGATATTTCGGTGCAGTTACATGATTGTATTCACCAAGATCACGAGCAGACTGAAGAAAGCGGGTGGTTGGTCGAACAGTTAAAAGTTAGGTGCAGACAAACCGATCTTCCCTCTTTCTTAGTCTTTTGCTACGGTTATCACTGAAACTCGAATTCGAACCTAAGTCCTGACAAAACAAACTGTATCACTGCGTATTATATTCTTTGAACACATTTTGAACGCGTATAAACTATAAAACGCTTGTTAAACTAAATGGGTTGTTAAAAACAAACCACTCGTTAGTTCTAGTATATTTAGTTCCAGACTTTTAGCTATCCTACCCTATTTATTCCGATTTTAATTTGGTTTTTGTTTGAAAGGTGACTTGATCGAAAGTGTTCTTAGCTATGATAGCTATGAAAATTTGTTCAGCCGTTTGAAGATTACCAGCTCATAGATTGGGGGTTTAAAAAATATTTAAATTATACTTGTTTGTTCCAGGGTGGCGTGGCAAGTTCCTACTGCTGACTATGTTAGTATCTTGGCTGCTTCTGCTGACGCATGCAGTATGGCACAGCGTGCTGGCCGGATTCGCTCCCTATGGCTCTCTGCTGAATGATTATCCTATAATACAAGATATAGGCCTCAATCTGGGGCTGGTCACCTATAACGGTATAGATCCGTTCATGGCCGTTCATTATTTGGCACCTGAGGTAAAATATAAGATTTTTTTTACCGCCGAAATGAAAAAAATAATAAATTAAATAGCTACATCATTTTGATAGATGTTATTGCGTCTGCTGATTGTTCTTGTTATTTACAGCTAGTAATGACAGGGCTATCGCTGTCCGTGTATCTATTAGTCAAGAAAATATGCGCGATTACGCCAACTGAAGGACAGAAGAAGGATGCCAAATATCAACAGTATCCCATGCTAGTAAAAGCAGGTATAATTCATTAAGATGATGATGATTTTTGATGATTTTAGATTTTAAGATGGAAATAGTAGGGGTATTCTCAAGTTACATGTAAAAACAAAATTTCAATTAACCCATCCACTTTCCTCCCTCCGCTTAATTTTTGTAAAAGTAAAAGAGATTTTGAGAAATGGCTACATTAAAAAGATATTTTTTGCCTTTCTCCATGTCCTGGGTACCTTAAAAAATATGTTATTGCGGAGATCTACAATTTATTGCAGTTAAAACTTAGACCACACAGGCGCGGGGTAAATGGCATAAAAAGGGAGAGGAAGGCTTAGCCAAATAGAACGCGTCAAAGCGCCAGTCTGACGCCTCGCTATTGCGCCGAATTGTGTTGTACTATGACGGTATTATACTGTCAAACAGAGCGCCAATGTTGCGTACTGCTAGCGCCGGCGGTCTGACGCGTTTTGACGCGCGCTATGTACATGGTCTATTTGGCGAAGCCTTAAACATTTACACAACAGTGGGTTATGGCTTATAGATAGGTCTTCGTAGGGTTGGGTTTATGCAAAATCCGTCTGAAGAAGTACCACACTTTTATCAGTATTTACCCGCTAGCCCGCTACGCACACTACTGCTTGTGGTTGAATAACTGGCAAAGGCAATATTACTTTTTCCCGGATTGAAGGGCAATGCTTCTAGTGAAATTACTGGGCGTAAAGAGATCTAACATGTAAAATCTCGGAGTGACTAGTACAGATTGCCGCGCAGGATTTTAAACTGTTGAAAGTCAAAATTATAGGTGGCACTAAACTGTCATACTGTGCTATACTGTTACTATCAGGCGAGCGACTTGCATATCTCTTAGTTGCATAAAGAAAAGAAACATTAAGAGAAAAGATGATCGTGTTCTCATTTCAGGAAAATACATCTGTCTATTCCTTATAATGTTCTCCGGTATTATGCGACCAAGCGTGACGTCAGGCATCTACTTCCTCATATTCATGGGTGCCGCGACTGCTTGGGCCGTGGGCCGCCCGCTCGAAAAAGGGTTCGCAGTCATCGGTCGCTGCCTAATGGCCATCATGGCCGTGCACATAGCTGGCCTGCTGGTCTACCAGTGCTCGTGGCTTATGGAACTGTATCCGCCTGATATGGACATGGCTAGGTAATGTAGACAGGCATCCACGTCAATTTTATGCTGTAATCCCGGTTCCGTGCTGACTTTTCTCAGGTGTAGCCTACACCCGACCCCCACATACCAACATGTTTGTACCCCCATCATTTCACGAAGGTTATTGCATCGTCAAGGTATTTTGTAAAAGTGAATAAGTCCGCGTTTGACCACTAACTCTCGCCTGTTGGCAAGCGTATAGACTTAGAAGATACGTATTCGTTCTGGCCTTGACAAGGCCCAGTTTATATTTCTCAAGAAACGGGATAAATAGCAAGACCTACGCAAAATGGGTCCTGCATAATTATAGTAAATATTGACATTGACAATGGCGGTGGTCGTGAGAAAGCGATGTTATGAAACTGTTCGAAAAAGTTATTGGCGCACAAAATTAACCAATGCCCTACTGTGGAGCGGTCATCAAACTTTATTTGCATGTTTTCATGCTATGATTCACGTTACATTTTCAACTGTAGTTGACACACGGATGATAATTAAGACTGAAAATATTTACACAGCAGTGTACTAACTATGCGGCTACTACGAGGGCTACGTTCGGGGTTTCTCTACGATATTGAATCAGAAATGAGGAGATCCGTAGACGAACGAAAGTTACCGACATAGCCGACCGGATTAGCATGTTGAAGTGGCCGTGAGTAGGGCACATAGCACGCAGAATAGTTGGCCGATGGGGCCGAAAAGTTCTCGAATGGAGACCACGGAACGGTAAGCGCAGCGTAAGACGTCCACCCACAAGATGGACAGACGACCTAAAAGAGACTGCAGGAATAGGCTGGATGCAGGTCGCTTTCAACCGGCCCTCTTAGAGCTCGATCCCCCATCTATGGCCTATGTCCAGCAGTAGACTTCTTATGGTTGAAATGATGATGATGAATGTACTAACTGAACAATAATGTCCATACAGGTATTTCGGCTTGACGAAACTGGTAGAGTTGAATTCCACGAGTCCTACAAGCTTCACGTACGAGGTGACAGGAGATCACATGTGGGCTACCCTTGCGAGCCCGCTTGTTATACTCTTTACATACTACGTTCTCGCTATAGAATCCCGCGAGCTCTTCAAACCTAAGGTACGTGTCACACAAATCTCAAGTCAATGCATACAATTTGCATACAATTAATAACTTTTATGACTAACCCTTGAATTACCGATTGTAAGCTTTCTACAAAATAATTTTCAATTGGATATGCATTAGTGAATTAACGCTGATTATTTATGCCTTCGTCACTTCCATGCCGGTCTGCTATCTTAGTCCCACCACACGTTAATTAGTGCTAATTTGAAGCGCTGAAAGTAGGTTAATGCTAGTTGAAGCAAACATTCATATTCTCATGTTTTACTATAATCACGGCTGCGTTGGATACTGTTTGATTTGAACGGTGCTTTTGGGTTCGTAACTACCTCGAAAGCTGCACGTACCTATTTGAAAAAAGTTACCTTAATTACAAGCTCAAACATAATACTGCATTGTTGCGACTGATAATTTTCACGAGCCATACAAAGCAAAATGGCAAAACATACAGCGGCCGAACTGCACGTGCATTGCTCAAATCTGATTGAACCCTGTACTAGTCGGCGCTTCAAATGATGACTTGTATTGGATTTTCTCTTGTGCTGTCAAAATGGGAATATAGCCGAAAAAAAAGAGCGCCCTAACCGGTATAGAAGCGGGAAAGTTGAACGGGTCGCTGGTGCGAGGCGTTTCGTTCCATCGCCGGAGCCAGCACGCCGTCAAAGACAAGTGGATGTCCGCCACTAAGAAAGTCCGAGTAAGCTTGTGCGACACCAAATTTCATGTCATGGTAGCTCACACTTCTTATTTCCTGTTCGGTCGTGTAATAAAACTATTAAAAATACCATACGTAGTTAACTGCGTGCGCTTAATGTGCGGGTGTGAACGCAATTTGCGTACGCACCCTGCGTATAAGTTATATGTATAACAACTACTAAAAACACTACAAATTGTTTGCTGTATTTAACTATATGGTGCAGATTTCCGTTTCAAAAACAAACATCATATTCTACCGTGCTATCCTAAACGCATACTTTGTACATTATTCATTTGTTCTCAAAATAAATGTGTTAACAGTTTCAAAATTGTATCAAACAAACTAATAGTGGAACATAAATAACGGAATGTGTATTTAAAACATCGGTGATTTAAACGCTAAACGAATGTTTCTTGCGTTGTAAATGTTTATCGCGTATTCATTTCTGACAAATCCCGCATGTTTAAAAGTTACTTTTGAATGTTACGTGGTTTTGTTACACGACTACGTTCTATACTTCACGTAGAGCGAGTTATGTAGTTTTTTTAGTACTATCTACTTTCAACACTGCCTGCTAAATAATGTTTACAACACATTGTGTAGGCTTCTGTAGAAATTAGTTGTGATGTTTTTTCCGCTATAGTCATCGGAATCTTGAAATTAACAACATCATTTCGCTTCCATACTTATAGTAGGTACCTATGTAAATAGTACAATATTCAGACTGTTTCAAAACTCATTGACAACTGTCTAAGAAAATAAAAGAACTTGAACTGTTTAAAACCCTTATTATTAAACCCTTTTTACTATTTCAGTTACAAAGATTTATTAAAAGGCCACTTTACCACTTTACTAGAGAGATGTCGTTGAGTTTGAGAAACATCTTGTAAATTTGCAAATAAATGACCAGGCACTGAAGTAAAGGCATGATTCAAATTGTGCTAACCTGTAAATGTTACCGCACACTACATTATAGATTATCTTAAACGGTCTGTTCTATTTTCAAAATTGTTTTTGATTTTGTTTTGCAACCCGCTTTCGTTCTTTTATAGGTTGCATATTCATACATAAATTCCAAAGCACTCCGTGGGAACACCGGTGAGACTGTCCCTGTAGGTATTTTTTTAATTTATTACTTATATATCTACATGAAAGTGCTTTCAGTGGAATCAATTCACAGCAGGAATATATTTGTAAGCTTTTTTCTGTTAGAGAATATGAACAATTTTCAAAAGAAAATAACCAAAAAATGAAACAACCCCGCAAATATATCTTGCTGTGAATTGCAATATTATTATCAACAAAAATGGGAAAAGCCTTCAATGCTTGGGTCGGTGCGCTCATAATGTCATGCTACTGAAAACTTAACAATTTTGATTGTCTAATTTCGTCGTTTGTTGCTTATTAATAGATTTCAAATTTGTCTAAAAGGCTGAGAGTACCCCAAAACGCTATTATAACTCGCGTGTCATGTTAACCGTATTTGCACAGTATATAATGTATGTTCATGCATTGTGTCATTTGTTATGTTTGCTTAGTTGTGTTATATTACGGTAAGTGTATTTTATATACATTTATAATGGGTATGCAATGGTAAGTCCTTCTATTTCGGTTTTACTTATATTTATCTACTAGCTGCGCCCCGCGGTTCAACCGTGTTATATACCTACCTTATTAAAGCAATCTCCTTGGTAGCGACAGCAACCTCCTTTGACTAAGATGACTTTTTCTTCTTCTTATGATGTAATATGTCAATGACTTCAATTCTTGCCGTTCCATACAAAATGTATGGGAAAATGAATTTTCTTCATAATTTATTTTTTCGTGAATTTTCTGATATAATGTGTAATACTTATTATGCTATTAGGGGCGGAGAGAAATCCAACAAATCAAAGATCATGAAAATCGGCCCAGCCGTTCTTGAGTTATAAATGGTGTAACTAACCCGACTTTGTTTTATATATTTATCTATATACTTATTGTAAAATGTTTCCCTTGGGGTAGAATTTACTGTTCTTGGCATTTTGTAACGACACAAACGTCTCTAAATCAACTGACCGATGAAAATGTAATAACACCACGCAAAATGTGTACCTGCTTTGGCAATCTTGATTAGATTTGGCTGTGTAAATACATCAGTACATGTGTAAATACACTTTACTCCTTTTTGTTCAAGGTTGTAATTCGTGTGTTTGAATATAATGCTATGTTTGTAGCTAATGCGCAGCGTGAGCCCTTCCAAGAGATGGTCGAGCGTTCGCTCGAGCTCGGTCCCGAGGCCACTGCATCAGGACTCTACGGGTTCAGTCGTTGTACCAGACGAAGGTGAACACATTTTTTTCTAGCTATATTTATTAATTCATTAGATTCTGCAGTTTTATCGCCCTGTATCAAACACAACAATGACCGGGTTTTTTTAGTATTCATGCGTGCAATTATCGTAATAGCAATTATATTTAAATCCGTCTGAATCTACGTATAATTATATAAAAGCAAAATATCACTCACTCACTTACTCACCCCCACTCACTCACTCTCACAAACCCACTCACTCACTCATCGCGAAATCTCGAAAACTGCTTGACATACGAATCTGAATATTGGCATGTAGATTCCTTATGAGGCGTAGATCCGCCTTAGACGATGTAATGTCTACATAATCAAAGAGATCCGCTAAGGATTTTACGAAAGAGTCAATTATGGGGCAAGTTTTTTAAAATTCAATGAAGGAACACCCTTGAAGACACCCAGGTTGTAACTATCGAGGAACACTCAGTCAGGCAGCGCATTCCACTGAGTAGCAGTAAGATAGCAAATATTCATTGACTGCCCAGAAATTCTAGGTATAGAGCGAACATTTTCAGTCAATACATTAGCTCAAAGCTCTAATTTAAAGGCCGCGCATTTCAACGTTTTTGAAGATAAAAAAATCAATGAGTGAGAATTTAAAAATAATTTAATCTTCTCCTCCATCCTATAAAATGTCTACACGAAAATGTTGTACTGTTTGCAATGTTTTTTTATTTTATTATTCTTATTTGAAGATTTTTTTTTTCTCCAATAGTGTTGATCCTTTAATGTTACGTGCGAAAGAGATAAGCTGTGGCAGTTGTACGCTGCTTTAAAATCCACGTTCTTTATTGTCTGTACCAACTTAGTTATTACATGAATGTGACACGGCTTTTCTTTTGTGCTTAGTAATTAATTTTGCCTATTTTTTCTAGATGATACGTTAATGGATGAAGAAGAGGAACAGCCATCTCTAGTTGATGACGTCATTTCTGCTGTTTTTGAATTCTTCCAAGTTCTAATCAGGTAATTTATCTTTATTAAAAACAAATCTTATTCAACCCCTTTCCTAGTAAAAGGTAGCTGTCGAAGCGTATTTGTATTTTTTTACTAATAATTTTTAAATTTTGACCGTTTAGGCTTGCGTTTGACCGCCACCTTGTCTGATTTTAAGCGATGATGCGGTCTACGATGAAGCATGCTTGCTTAGAAGAAACCGATTCACTCGTGATTCGCGCATTTAAAAGACTGGATCTTCCTTTTAGACCTCAAACCCATCTAAGTGATGTGACACGTGATCTGAAAACTTTTCCTTATACGCGCAATTTTTTTAAAGAAAGACAAGATCGCTATTCACTGTCCTTGGAAAGGCCCAGATTATATCTCTCAGGAAAAAATAAAGCCGGCAGGTTGTTCTATGTATCCTTGATGTTACATGGTAATTGAAGTGTACTAATTACACATTGCAATTCAAAAATTTGTCGACTGGCAGGATTCTAACCTGTGCATTGCAACGGTCCGGGTAAACACCTCCATTGTTCTAGCCACTAAGCTAAAGACGCTAGAAAAAAAAAATTGTCGCTAAAAAGATCGAAAAGTTAGAAAATAAAATCATCATCATCAGACAGAAGACGTCTACTGCTGAACATAGGCCTCCCCCTTTAATCTCCACACTGAACGACAGCCTGCCTTTTGCATCCACTGGATGCCCGCGACTCTCACAGTGTCGTCGGTCCATCTAGTGGGAGGCCTACTTACGCTGCGTCTTCCGGTTCGTGGTCTCCACTCCAGAACCTTTCTTCCCCATCGGTTATCGGTTCTTCGAACGATGTGGCCTGTCCATTGCCAATTCAACTTGCAAATTTTAACAGCTATGTCGGTGACTCTGGTTCTTTGGCGAATATCCACGTTCAGGATTCTATCCCGCAAAAAAACTCCGAGCATAGCTGTCTCCATTGCCCGCTGTGTGACTCTGAGTTTTTCTAAAAGGCCAAAAGTTAAGGACCACGTCTCAGTACAGAAAATAAAATATACGCGTCAAAATCCGTTTTAAATGTTCAATAGCGAAAACCTGAGAATTTAAAACTATTGTTTGTATTTCCAGGTCATCTTACATAGCGACTACGATCACGATGATGGCGTGGAGTATAATGTTCCACTCGTGGCTTACATTCGTCCTCCTAATGTGGGCGAACATAGTGTGGCTCTGCCACGATCAACGATCCTTCATGCTGAAGACTAGTCCCGTGCTCGTCTGCTACGCTATGCTTTTACTGCTCGCGCAGTATATCTATGGAATGGACCTGTACGAGTCAGAGGTGCCCTCTAATATAACGGTACGTCTCAATACTATTTTAAATAAACTGTGGTCTGCGGATCATCTGCCCATCATGTTCCCACTGCTGGGACATACGCCTTTTCTTAGAGAGAGAGAGAGAGAGAGAGAGAGAAATAGAGGATGGGCCCTAATTCACCCAGTGCATGTTGGCGAATGTAGTCTTTGAACTTTTGAGGTTTTTGGACATACCGGTTTTCTCACTATGTTTTCTTTAACCGTTTTTGAGCGATGACATTGAAAGTGCACATAATTTATTTAAGTAAGACACCAGCCGAGGATCGAACCAGGTGCCGTCAGATTGTAAAACGCACATGCTACTGTTCGGCCGTTATCTCTCAATTTCGAATGCGGTTTGCGGATGAATGGATTAAAACTTTCATCATATTTATGTTCAGGTTTCTTTTAGGTAAGCGAGCTTCATCCTACTCCTATCACAAATTTAAAAAATAGTTTAACTATGTGCTGCTGCACTGTGAGGCTATAGATATAGAAAATGTACGGTTAAAATTGGGCTCCTTGAAGATACGTCAAAACGAGTCTTCAACAACACAACATTTGACGAAATAGGAGTAGAATTGATATGCCAGCTACCCCAAGGTCGTGCTCCGTTATTTTAAGGAGCTTTGTAATAACAAAGCTCGTAGGCTGGATGGAGGAAATGCTCAAAACACTCAACGCGGTAACTCAGTGCCGGTGAACTCGCCCCCCAATTAGGCCCTTTCCTGACTTGTCGGTGCAGCAGCGGGACAGTATCGGCACGCTTGGTATATGCGGTACCGAAAGGTTACCGAGTGCCTATATTTCAATAAGTGCTTCCTGATTGGCGCGGGACCGGCCCGGGATCGTTTCGGCATGCCGCGCCAATCAGGAAGCTCTTATTGAAATATAGGCACTCGGTAAGCTTTCGGTACCGCATATACCGAGCGTGCCGATACTGTACCGCTGCTGCACCAGCAAGGCAGGAAAGGCCCTTAGAATTAGAATTATGTCTTGACTGTCTATGTACTTAACTGTTGTACTGTGGTTGTGCCAAGACTATCCTTTTAGTTAACACTCAAGTTTCATACTTGCAATGTTGCTTACGCAGTATCTATAGCATGCGGTACGACACTGACCCAGCAGATTTTTAATATAACGGTAATCTGAACAACAATAGGAAAGGAACAGAGATTAAAAACACGTTACAAGTTCAATACATTTAAATGCTGGCTGAGTGGATAAGAAAAAGTAAATATGAGTATTAAACATATTAAATGTGTCTATTGTTGAAGAACAAGCTTCTAAAAATTATCTACCATTGATCAAGTATTCGTTGATCGATGGGGGAGGCCTATGTCCAGCAGTGGACGTCCTATGGCTGAAATGATGATGATGATGATGATGATCAAGTATTTTGTAGCCAATTTTTGTCTCCTGATGAACTTGTTATGTATGTGCATACAATATTTCAACGTGCAAAGAGATTTGATAATGTTTTCCACTTAAACTGTTCTATAACTAGTTGATTGAATCAGGCGTTACTTTGCGGAAGTCCATTTTTAATGTGTATATGAATTTCTAGTGTAATTCCGCTTCTAAACTAACTTCTTGTTCTATAACTAACATATTTCGTGTTACCATTGTTCCATTCAGGAAGTGAACCTGGCGCAGATAGGGCTGTCCCGTCCGGACGGCGAGCCGTGCTTGCCGCTGCTGATCAAGTCGCTGTTCACGTGCATGTTCTGGGTGACGCTGCGGCAGCGCGTGCAGGAGATCCGCGAGCGCCGCCGCTCCGCCGTCATCATCGACATGGCGGCGCCGCTGCAGCTCACCGTCTCCACTGCCGCTAGCGGTAAGTCACGTGCATATTCTATGACGCTGTGGCAGCGCGTGCAGGAGATCCGCGAGCGGCGCCGTTCCGCCGTTATCATCAACATGGCTGCGCCATGCCTGCAGCTCTCTGTAGCGGTGAGTTGCTGCATCTGTAAGCCCGCAGGCAGCGGGGCAATAATGAGACATTGATGGAAGTTGTGGCGGCGTAATTTGTACAGAGCCGCATCATCAATGCCCCGTTATTATTGAGGACGGTTCCGTACAAAAGAATTTCGAATTTAAAATGTGAAACAAATGATCGGTACTGATTTGATATTAAACGAACGACGAATGTCCTATGGCTATCACAATCGGTACCAAATAATACCTTTGCTTGGTTCCAACAGGTCTGGCAAACGGTAAAATCGATCAATTTAATTCATTTTCCTCTCTATAACAGCCAATCTCTTGACTCTGCCTAACACTCTATTTCCTTCCGATCGGACTATCATTATAGATTTGGCCATCTTCTATCTTTTCTTAGTTACGTCTTTCCAAAGCCTGCACCTTGTATCTACAAAACTGCTGACTGCTAGCGTTTGCACCCTTTAATTGCGGGTTTATAGGTATAACATAACTTGATTTCGGGATTCACATACATTCACCCTTCTTATTATTTCTTTTGATCATGCCTTCATACAATCACGATCACTCCTGGGCCCAATGGCATTTCTAAAAAAGTTTATAATCTTTAGCAAATAGCCTTATGCATAACGCTTACAATAAAATTACAATACAATATGCATAATAGACTTGTGTGCTAATTTTTATTAAATCAAACTAATCAAACTAATATTATAAATGCGAAAGTGTGTTGGTTTGTAAGTTCCTCGGATTGATTTGATTTTTTGCATGGTTATAGTTCAAGATCCGTAGAGTGACATAGGCAACTTTTTATCATCATCATAACCATTTTTCATCATTACGCGGGTGAAGCCGCGGGTGCAGCTAGTATCTTATAAAAAGTTGAATATGTTTAAAACCTATCAACGAAAGCTAAATTAATTTTGTGTAAATTTGTTTTTTAATAAATAATTTATAATTATTTTAATTTCATGCTAGACAGAGAGCGCACTATAGCACATGATGACGTCAAGCTGTGCGTACACCAAAAAAATGCTAAAACTTTAAACGCTCATATCTCAGAGATTTGTCAGCCGATTTATATATTTTTTTTCAGTATGTGTAATGTATTTCGCTAAGCCTGTTATTTGTAATAAATGAAACATTATGACACTAGCCTATTTCTTGAACTGCGAACTTAACTGAAGTGATGAACGAACTAGCAAGTGATTCGTTCGTACTAAGACGGCTGATGGGAAATGGCAGAATTTCAAATATAGTCAAATAATTAAAATAAGATAAAGTTTTCTGACGAACATGTTCGCTTTTTAGTAATTGAAGCTCAGCGCGAAGAGGAGAGTCGTTCCCGCCTTCTGCGACAACTAGGCGACTGGCTGAAAGCCGCCTGCGCCCGCTACTGGATCTACGTGGTGGTTATAATGCTGTTCGTCATCGGAGTCACGGGCGACCGCATGACGATATTCAAGATCATCTACATGTTCCTGTTCCTCACTTTCATACTCATGTTCCAGGTAAAAAACACTTGCATATAACATAAACACATACATACATACAACCCGGGCCCGGGGCACACGGGTATGTCCTAAAACTGCGACCAGAACCACCGGAGGATGGTCAGCAGCGTCCTATTAGTACATTGTGAACGTACTGTGATCCCCAAGCTGCCTGCCAAGTGTGGGGATTATGGCAATACCCTTCTCAAAAAAACGGACAAGTGTGAGGAGGACTCGCACCTTGAGGTTTCCGTACAAACTTAATAAATATGTATGTAGATGTAGATAGTTCATCCATCCCAGGTAGCGAGTCTTGACGAAAAGCGATTAAAAGGTTAAATTATTAATGGGCAAACTAAACTAGTTGGCAAACAGGTGCTCCCATACATAGCAACTACAAAATGTAAGCTAGTAATAACAAAAACATATTTTTTTAAGTTGTCATTTAAAATTAACATCTTTAGGATTTCTTCTTTTATATGTGTTGTGAGACCTTGCTTCTTGCCAAATTTAATTCATTATTCTAGGTCTACGGGAAGTACCCCTATAGGTTTTGATTCCATTAGTCTTGACAGACAGACGGAAAACAAAGTCCTATCAACTATAACAAGATCCTATAAGGGTTCCTTTTTTTTCTTTTGAGGTCCAGAACCCTAAAAATGGGCAATAGCTTTAAAATGTGTTTTTGACTTCTTTGCCTTAAAATCAAGTCCGGAATAGCTTTTAAAACATCCTCTGTTTTATTTCCAGATAAGTTGGTATTGGTGGCGACGTTTGATGTACGTGTTTTGGATAACCGTGATCATATACTCTATGATCAATCTTATACTTATATACATTTATCAGTTCGACAACTTCTCCGTGACGATAGAGAATTATTTACTCATCAATCAAAAACTGTAAGTACACATTTAACTGAAACAGCTTATCACATCTGACATTGTCTGATAAATGTTATTAGTACAATAATATTTACTAGACATCTTAAAAGATCAATACAATTGTTGTCTCGATGTCATAAATATCATTCGACCTACATAGAGCGTTTGCAGTCAATCACGTGTTAATATTTTTTTTTTTTTTTTTGGTAATTTTTTTCTAAAAATTTGGTCATATTTTGTATATTGTAGTTATTCAATAAAAAACCTAGTATTACACCACTATGAATTATAATTTTAATACAGTCAGATTTTACTCAGATAATTAATTTTGTAAACCAATGATTCTTTTTCTATTATGTAGAGCAAGATCCCGAGGTGGGGACCACAAAAGTTTCATTAGCTTTGGCTCAGTAGTTTTGGAATCAGCTCTAATAATACGAATAATAATAATTGTTCGAGCGCCTGTTGATTTGGCATTACCAATATTTTGCTAGAGCGCTTCATAATTTTGAGTCGGTTTTTATATTGAGAAGTATTAAAACAGTCCCCTACCCTTTTGGAAAAACTCATAATAGGCTCTCTCCTACCTACCACTGCTGTTATATACTGATTTTCCAAATTATTTCTATGTAATTTTTCTTTTTCTTTCAGGCAACACGATTTAGGTCTAGAACCATATCATCCAGCGGATTTATTCGTAAAACTATTAACACCAACGTGTTTCCTTATCATAACAATAATGCAAGTGCATTATTTCCATAAAGACTTTATGGCATTATCAGATCCCAGAACTAGGTAATATAATATAAATATTTTTAATTCAATTCAATTTCTTTTCTTACTCATATAATACAACATTCCAGAGTTAATCTTGATTCAGATAAAATGTTTAATATTTTTGATTATGATAAAATAAAATAAACATTCGGGACATTTTTTGCACACACGGGGGTCTAGACAAGAGCCACTTTCTGTTAGCGTTCACGCCTGCGGAAAGATGAAATTGTATGAAAATGACATTGACAATGACATTAGCTAGAGATAAATTATCTCAAGCTAATGTCATTTTCATACAATTTCATCTTTCCGCAGGCGTGAACGCTAACAGAAAGTGGCTCTTGTCTAGACCCCACGGTCATCTGACCCCAAACTAAGCAAAGCTTGTAATATGGCTGCCAGAGACTGATATACATACTTAAATAGATATTAACAATAACAACCAGGCATAGAACAAACACAAATGTTCATCACATAAATGTTTGTCCTCGGTGGGAATCGAACCCACGCCCAACCTCTGAAGTTAGGTTTACTACCAACTGTACCAACGGGCTATCTAAAAACATAATGCGGGCATAAGTGCAAGCCATTTTTTTATTAACCCATTTAATACTACATTCCGGAGTTAATCTGGTTAATATTTGTGATATTGATAAAATACAATAACTCTTTGTTGATACCACTAACATTAAAAAGATGTTTGAACTGTTTAACTTTTTTACAGAACAAATAGTTTGGCTAGAGACCCAGATTCAAGTAGACCTAGTCAAGTCGGCGCTTCTACTATGAGGGACGACGTAAGTTTTAATTATTAATTAACATTAATTTATTACAAGTTATACAGGCTCATAGTAAATAAAAATAAAAACTTTCCGACTCATAAATTAAAAAAATATATATTATTCCAATTAAAATAATAATTAATTTAAACACAATAAAAAAAAATATATAGTACATAAAAATGGAAGTAAATAAAAATTTGTTAAATGTTTTAAATGTTTATCGGGACTTATCTCGCATTATTTTATTTAGGTAACCTTTCGTTTAATTTTATTAAACAACCAAGGTCCTAATTCCGTAAAAAAATAAAAACACGCCGCTAACTTATTATAACGCAGTAACCATGGTCACAAATAAAACGGTAACCATGGTTACACAACAGAAACTCATTAAACGCGTCTTCCGATTGGACACTACATTCTTTTGACAAACGCGCACGATATGCGCTATAGCTTGTTACACGTTGTAAGCTCGTTACGAATTTCATCGCGTTAGTAAACTTGACATTGCCAATTCGGTATGTAAAGTTTTTTTTTTATATTTTTATTTCGTAGATAAGGCTATTTTAAGAAAATAATTTCAATATTTTTGTTTTCTATTGAGCTATTTTACAATATTTTTTTGAAAATTGAAATTATGTGACGTCACCATATAGCACAAAATTTCGTTGCGTTGAGAAGCCTAAAAAAGCACCCCATATTGGCAGCCCTGAAAAAAAACAGACAGTCAAACCACAGAAATGAAAAAATATTCTATTCTGTGTGACGAACAGTGTGTCAAATGTATAATATTTTTATTCTTAAAAGGCACAGAAAATAAAATGCTACAATGTGACGTCATTTAGAGGTCAATGAAAGTCGAATGATTTCTTAGTTTTATGTTAAAATAAATGGCATCTTATCGTTTTAAAAGGTCAGAGTAGAAAAATAAGGGTTGGTAACATAAAATCTCGAAATGGTTTTGGAATTGGCATAGGTTATTTTTTTTTAGCATACCGTATTCAGTTAGTTAACGTAACGCGGCCGCGTTTACGATGTGGTCAAAGAGGCTAAGGGCACACAGTTCATTTTAAAATTACATTTTCATGTTATGACGTGACGCGTTTATGGCAAGGAATCTCATGTGGTGGGAATAAGGGCCCTGTAATGAAATAGATACGATTAAAAGTGCTTGTGTTTCAGTTGCCTCAGCTGCCGATGGAGGGCGAAGTACCGCCGGTGTCGCCGTCGGAGCGCGCGCTGTCACATACGTCGCGCATGCGCGGAGTGCAACGCGAACTTAGCTACACAGAACTGCCTTCTTCTAAACATAGGTCTCTTTGCTCCTAATTTCTTTTAAACTTTCGCGATTTTACTTTCTTTCGCTTTCACTTCATCAAATAACCGGTGTTATAATAATTTATTCTTTTGCTTTTTTTGCAACTAACTATTCATGCGTTTGAACACTATCTCGCCTGATGGGAAACGATGATGTGGTTGAAGATGTAGCACGCTTGCCTAGGAAATACCTACGCACTTTTTTCTTGAACAACCCCAGTTTGGATCGGTTTGTTATCTTTTTATTTTATTTAAAGTTACATAAAACAGAATATAATATCCACTTAAGCTAAGCTTATTGCATACATTAAAGTTTCAAACTGGAAAGTATACCAAAATAGGTGTACACAGCATGACAAGCAATTAATAAAAAGATTTAAAAAAAAAATACAATTAATTGAAGCAAATAACAAATACTACGTTTGTTGTTTAACAGACGCTGCAGTTAAAGTACTGCAGCGCAAAAGACAATGTATTCTGATTCACCTTGTATGTTCTATCTATATCTAATTAAAACGAAATACCCAGTGACTTCACGAAATCTCTAAAAGTACTTATTTATTTAACCACACTCCAACCTACACTGTAGACATCGATAATTTATCAAAAAGTTTGACACAACCAAACATATTACTAAATGTCGCAATAGTGTTAAAGACAGCATGCATAAACATTGATCGAAAAAATTAAATAATTACAAACATAAACTATTGAATCATGTTGTGTATAATACGTATTTAGGCATAATATATGGTATAGTTCAAAATTGTATAGAATACTATAGCTTTAAATTGTTTTGTTTTGTGTGCCAATAAACTAAATAAACGAACAAAACTTACGTACTTACGTACTTGTACGGACGAAACTGAAATTTAGCAGATAGATTCCATAAGGGGTGTTGAGGTCCGTTATGAAAGGATTTTGGGAAAGGACCGAATTAAGGGGGCAAAATGTACCTACAATGTAAAAATAACATTTACCATAATGAATTACAACACAAAATGTAAAAATAATACTAACATACATAATATATATATATATACATAATCAATGGGACCTATTCCTGTAATATTAATAGAGATATATAATTATAAGTGTATTCATACATGTTATGTGAATTACCTACAATATTTTAACTAGAGGTGTTAATCTAAGGAAAACCGGATCAGATTTCCGCGATACAGGCCTAGCCTAGTGCGGGAATCGCAGTTATCTTCTGTACTTACCCAACTCACTCATAACCATAAGCCTAAAGCCTTACGGTTTCTTCCTAGAGTTCTTTTGATGTATATACCTTATTTAAGCCTATGTTTATGTAAATAAATATATTTTAATTTTTTTTTTTTTTCAAACGCAGATTGAAGTTATATGAAACTAGGCTTACAAAGTAGTGGGCAATAGCTAGTAGTAACTATATACACATTGAAGATGCAATGTTGATGATACTGATCTAATTATAATTATATAATTGCAGGAGATCACGGTCCTACGCGCCTACCGTGACTGAGCCAAGGAGAAGGTACCACGGGATGTACGAATATTTGAGGACATCATTCTTGAGGCTAAAAGCAGTGGTCTACGAGTGGACGGACAAGATATTCATATATCTGGACATACACCTCGTTAAGGTCATATTCATATCGCTGATGCTGCTTTGTTGCATGAACGTGAGTATTACCGTCTTCTCCGTAACATATATACATGTTTAGCGACACATAAAAGTCACCACTGAAGCTAACGGTATTTATTTTACTACAAATGCTTATTTATCTATATTTTAAATTCATTTATATACATTGTTGTAGAAAAGTGTACTGGGGGGGTTAGACAAGACCCATTTGCTGTTTGCGTTAACCCCTGTGGAAAGATGAAATTGTATGAAAATGAGATTGATAATGACATTCGCTAGAGATGTTATCTCAAGCTAATGTCATTTTCATACATTTCATCTTTCCGCAGGCGTTAACGCAAACAGCAAATGGGTCTTGTCTAATTGTCCCCCTGGAGAGACTTGTAACTATTGAGTTATTAACAAAAGATTGTATTGTATTGTAACATGTATGGAGGGTGACGACTGATGTGCCCCTCTTGCGTCAAGCATCGCAATCGATAAAAAAAATCAAAACAGGGCAAGCTCCCCGCCCTGCCCCAACGTGTCTACGTCCATGGGTGAGACTGTACGGCCCCAGGTCCTGCAACCGACCCGGCACCACGCGCAGTCACTCGTCACTCCCGTGGGTCCTGCTGATTAGGTCGAGATGGTGGCTTAGGGTCTTGGCATGCATGCGCACCTGCGATATCTAAATCGCGTCCCAGGCGATGTAGCGTCCGTGGCGAAAAATGTGACCGCATCTATGACTCCCGAACAGGCTTGTGTCCTAATGTTTCATTTATTCCAAACTAGCTGCGCCCCGCGCTTTTACCCGCGTAGTGATGAAAAATGGTGATGGGTCACCAAAATCATTGCTGCTTTTCGTATTTTTTCAGGTATGCGCGATGCACGTCCCAATTATGATAATGATAGCGCCCTCTCTTTGGTTGAGCTCGCGGAAGCAGAGGTTCTGCGTGCTTTTCATATCGACGTTATTGAGCGTGTATTTTATGGCCAAAATGGTGTATCAGATAGACTACATAAAACATTCCATGTTCGATGTAAACTGCACCACTGTAAGTGTCTCTTAGTAACCGATTTAAAACTATAAGGTTCTTGATTACATTGTTCAAGATGAAGTTGAAATATTGCTTGTGGTCAACTAACAAAACCTACTCGTGTATTTAAATAAATATTCTTTATAATAAAGGATGGTTGCCAATCGAGGAAATGCAGTACGGAAAAAAACGATTTCATCGTTAAATCTTGATTTAATTTCAATTTGATCATCTTTTGGTGTATGATAAGTCTGCATTAATACTAGGTTACACAGAACGGTTGTAATAAGATGAAAAGAGGTAATTGATAGATAGTATGTACCAGGCCTTAAACCGCGAAAATATTGGCTGTTCCATACATTTCGTTGAGTGTGAATGACTTTTTTTCTATGAAACAGCAAATTTTTTGTCGCAATTTCAGGGTTAGTTTAAAAATCAAAGTTACTCACAATCATCATTACAATGACCTTTCAACTTAGCAGCATCGTTCGGTGTAACCCAGAGTACATTTTGCTTAAATTTTTCGTAACAGTTCCTCACGCCGCCAAGACCTTTATTGATATCTTGAGAGCACAGCTGAGCCAGCTCTTATTATTGATCTAGCCAAAGTTTTATTTTTATTATTTTAGACGGGGATAAACGATACAATAAATACGACGGTTTACAACAACGCTGAGTGGTTAGGTTTCACGAAGGCTACAAAACAAAGGCCTCTAGTGGTCATACTGAAAGGATACATCGCGCTCATAGCCTTGATCACTTTCTATTCACTGGTTACTTACCGGCAGCAGGCACTCAGGTTGGATTTTATGTGTATTTTTTTGATCAACACTCTTTTATCATCTTTTTTTACTAAACTTTGATAAGGAACAGAAAAAGACTGTCAGAATGTAAATTTTTCTTTTTTCTCAAAATCTGTAAATGCCTATAAAAATATCCCCAAAATCCAATGTCTTCGCAGCCCCTTTTCATATAGCTATATCAATTAAGATAGTTGTCCTTGCTGTCCCTAGTAATGTTCCCAATCTGTATATTTTATAGTCTATAGCACTTTTGCTTTTGCAAAAATATTTTGATTTCCTTTTTTACATGACTTAGGTTATATTATTTTTTAGATTACTAAATCTTATGCTTGATCAATTCTAACAAGCCTGTAATTATTTGCCTATTTGCTTGTAACAATTATCACATTTAAACTATGATGAAGTAACAATTACTTTTTACAAAAAATTTGCAGGTCAGTGGGTCTGATACCAAAAGAAAAGGATAAGAGAATGTTTCCAGAGATCACGCGCAAAGAAGCAGATGCGAATTTGATTAATTGTATAAAGTTCTTAATCAATTATGGATTTTATAAGTTTGGAATAGAGGTGAGTTTTTGGTGTCGCTAACTTTTCTATGTAGATATAATTTTTATGCCTCCTTGCTTGGACTCTACATCTGTATAATTTGTGACTGTAAAGTAAAGTTTAGAATAGACACGTAATAATTTCTTAGAAAAGCTACGAAACACGCAGAAGTCGTTTTCAACAAAGCCATTTCCTATACCTTGAAAATAATCGCAGTAATCACCCCATTGTAAATCGTGGCCTTCGTCAACAAAATACTACTCATCGCGATACTGTGCGACCCGATGCTAAACAAGTCATTTCTTCATATTATATATATTTCTAAAACTACCCTCATTTATTATTACTTTATTTCAGATCAGTCTGATATGCCTAATGGGCGTGATAGGTTCTCGTATGGACGTGTACGCAGTCCTCTACGCTGGATGGCTCTTAGCGCTCGTATCGATGCGACGGCCGAGCCAAGCGCGCATATGGACCGTTTTTACTGCCTTTGTGACCTTTATAATACCACTACAGTATATGATATCGGTGGGATTCCTGCCGCAGTTCTGTGTTCATTATCCATGGGATATTAGGACTGAAGTAAGTCACTGGTAAATGTAATTTTATATCCGACCGATGCGGTGCGTTTACGATACTGGTATACATAATATGGCGATCAGTGGACGCCCTCTTGACCCTTTCTTTAAAGGTGATTGGGATAGTAATGTCAAACGCAACCGTGTAATCGCAACGTAATCGCTCTGTTTTGCCCTGACCTTTAGTTGTAGAAAGTCTGGCGTGGTATGGCAAATATATATAAAGTCTAGAGAAGTGTGTGACCCCTTCTTTATTTTGTATAATACGACAGAATGCACTAAAAGCTTGCAGGGGATTTTCCTATTATTATGACTGACTTTATGCAGCAACTATTACTACTACTATATTTAATTCTTATAAGGCCCTTATTCGCAACTCGGATCCCGGCTTGTCCCAGCTCGAACCAGGGTCCAAGGTGCGAACACACGCTAGGTAGAAAGAAAGAAGACCCATGTTCGAAGTCAGCATCAAAGGGATTTTTTGCCGTGTGGCGAATTTATTAATATCTCGTTTTTTCGCCAACTCATTTGGCGTCGATTGGCTTGGGCTATTGGCCAATTAACGTTCATCGAAATCAATCTGAGTTCACATAACCGGGTGTATGAATCCGCATACTTTTAACCGAGCCAAACGCAAGCCAGCTCCAGTTGGAGATCTTTGAAAATTTGATGTATTTTTCTAGCAATGGAGTAACATTCGCACGTGGATGTACTTGCCATATGCCGACGACCCTCCTCACGCCTTGAAGCTGATATTTGACTATTTCCTTCTGCTGTTCGCGACGAGGCAGATACGTGTGTTCTACGTAGAAAAGACGCAGGGTGACAGCTATCCAGGTGGTTCTAATAGTGAGGATATAGGCAAGGACTGGGAGACGCCTCACTTCGTCAACCCGGTGCCTGATTTCCTCGGATTTGTCGGGTGAGAGTTGATGATTTAACACATTGTATAAAACATAATTTTTTAACATTTTTATCAGTCCACGTAATCATCACACTAATATCATAAATGCAAAAGTTATGTGAATATTCGTCCCACTTAACTCCGTTAACTTCTGTTAATGTTTGAATGCATTTGGATAAAATTTGGTGTGGGGGCATATGTCCTGGACCTCATAGACTACTTCTAACCCGAAAAAAATAGGATAACAGGTTAGCAGGTGAAACCGCGAGGCGCTGCTAGAAGTCTTATAAGTAGCACGAATATTACATTGCTCGCAGAGAACGTAAAAAAAAACGATTGCGCTTCTAATCGAATGAAATAACTAAACTCACTAACTTGGCTCTTTAGGTCATTTTTAGATCTGTTTTGCTCTGTGAACGGTGATAAGGGTGAACAAAGAGGTATTCAGGCTTTCATCAAGTTGCTAATACTTGTATACAGCGTGGATATTGCACCGAAAATGTTAAAACACATGTTATCCTACCTTAAGTGTCCCCAATCTTAACAGCTGCATGCTGAGCAATTTAATTTTAAGCATTTCCTTTTTGTTTTATCCATTCACTGATCAAAGACAAAACACATAAAAATACTAAAGAATGATTGCTACAATGAAGAAGATACTAATCTTAGATCTCGTTTGTTTCTCAGTTCTTGGCTAGACGTGGTGAAGCGCTTGGTATTCCTTGGAATGCTGTGGGTGACGCTCGCCATCATGTTCATGACGGGGACCAACCGCGTGAACCTGTTCTCCATGGGCTACCTCATCGGCTCCTTCATATTCCTCTGGCAGGGGACTGACTTCTATCTACGGCCGAAGGAGGCTATATTACAGTGGTGAGTACTTACTATTCGCTTTTCCTTGCTGTGGGTGACACTGGCTCGTTGTTCACGACTGGCACCAACCGTGTGAACATATTTTCCTTGGGCTCGACATCGACAGTCATGCTACATTTGCCTGTATTGTCAGATGATTAGGGGCGATATTTGTGCGCAAACTTCGATGTTCAGTCGACTCTGGTTTCGCGACCCAAATTCGGATAGTCGCTTGTAGTTTAAGAAATTTATTTGAATTTATATAGATATATATTCACTTATATGAGAAACTAACTATTCTTTAAGTCTAGCTAAAATGTCGAAACAAATACAATATATTCATAGTTAAGTAGGTAGTTAAGCCGTAAGTACAACAATTTTAGTCATACAGTAGCAGTCATACCCCTAAAACCGCGAAAAATTTGCCCTACCATACATTTCGTTAGTGTGCATGTTTTTTTATGGATCAGCTGGTATTTTTTTGCAATTTCAAGGTTAGTACCGTTAGTAAAAGTTTTTCATAATGATGACTACAATCCTTTCGGCTCAGTACACCCTAAGCTTATGACCCTGTGTAGAGAGACACGCATTCAATAGCGAATGCCATTTACAAGTATTTATAAAAAGAATACAACATAATTTTTTATGTATAGGAAGGCTAAGTAGTAGTGACTGTTAGTGTGAGTTCACTTGTTAGTTATGTGCTTGTAGGTGGTCGTGGCTGGTGCGGTACAACGTGTGCGTGGTGGCCGTGAAGGCGCTGCTGCAGGTACCGGGCTGTATGTTCAGCTCCGTGCTGCAGGAGCACGCGTGCTGGCTCGTGCAGCTGCTCGGCATCGGCTGCGTCGACAAGTTCGCCGGGAACAACATCCGCACCTTCCTCAAAATGGTGCCCGTCAAGGTAACGCACGTCCAGCGCGCCATTGACCTTCGACTTAAGATATCACTTTAACATGCTTTTCTGGTTTCCAGGTGGGTGATGGATGTTCGGTGCCTCAAGAAGATATAGGGCTGGCGTGGGACGGAGTTTGTTTCGCCTTCCTAATATTGGAGAGGCGGCTCTTCCACAGCTATTACTTCTACAGGGTCATCGATGAGAGCAAAGCCACCACAGTACTCGCTTCAAGGTATTTATAGCTATTAGAATAGCTACTGTGTCTGAGTAAGCGACCATAGACTGTATTAAATGACCGTTTCGAAAATTTATGTAAAACAGAGGTGCTGAACTTATTGAAGAGTTACGTCAGAAACAAATGGTAATGCAAGAGGAAACGGAAATGAAGATCTTAGACAAAATCAAGATCAAGATGGAGAGGATAAAAGCGAACCAGAAGAAAATACAGGGCGTTTTGATGAAGGAAGGGAAACACCATGACGCAGGTACGCATCATTAAGAAAGACGTTTTAATATGAGCCTTGTTCCTCGCAGTGGTGACATCTGATGATGAAGTAAATAGTTACTTACATGGCTCGTCCAATTCATATTGTACTCAGTTATATATTTGAATATTTTACTTGCCACGCTACCTCCAAGCAGAAGAGGACGAAGACACTCAACCGGGCGAGTCAGAGGGCGCGCCTTTGGTGCGTGGTGACTCGGACGCGTCGGGGCGGGGCTACCACACTCCGGATTCGCCTGCCTCCCCGCGCGGCTTCCACACCCCTATCAGCGAACCTTCCGCCCCACCTTCCCCAGAGCGTGCGCACCCTCCCCCTCCGCAGCCACTACCCGTCCCCGCGCTTCCCCCGCCCAGCTCCCAAGGAGGACCACCCTCTCCGTCCTCAGCTCTAATGACCGTCTCGTTAGAGGCGTACTTAGAACCGAGGCGCATCTCGTTCGAATCCCCCCCGAATTCCGAGTTCATGCCGCGCGCTCAGACCCCTGAAGAGTCCTACCCTGTTTTTTCCCCTCCGCCCATTCGAAGGCGGCATACAGTGGCGAGTCCCAGCATCCAGCAGCGAACGTCGATCATATCGCAGTCGAGTCGCGCCGAGCCACTTTCCCATCATACCTGTAACTACTATGTGTGCTGTTTTGTCTTATCCGAGCGAATAGACTGTTTAGATGCGACGCGTCTATATCGCACTTTGCTATGTCAATTGACTTAATTTTATTTAAAAAAATATTGTAAAGGTACGCCGCATCTAAAAATCTTATCGCCTTTTTCTTTGTCACCACGCTGATTCTTCGACTGATGAATATACACTGTGTGACACTGTAAACAAAATGTACAGCATATCGTTTCAGATTGTTCTTTTTTATAAATTATATTTTTTATTCGTTTAGGAAGTGATTCTTCGCTTAATCGACGCGTATTCACGAAACGACACGAAGGTAAACTTGCATTGTCCTTGGGAAGGTGACTGAGGTGGCTGTGACCCCGTTCTTCCCTTTGAAATGGATAAAAACTAATACATTGTGAAATAACAAAAAACATTTTTCTGATTCAAATCTGTCTAAGGCCGGTCTTAAGAACTGTTAAAGAGTAAACGGTAAAGTCGAGGTGAATTTATAATTGATCTCGATTATGCTGTTATACGTTATGGTTATTGAGATATGGTCTGAATCTTGGCCTGAGACTTTCGTAACAACTCGATTTCTGTGCTTTAATAATTTTACCCAGTGGATGTCTCGGTGGTAACCGGTACACGTGTCATGTGAGTCTTGGCAATAAGTGCTAAAATCGGCCGAAATAATAACCTCTATGCCTCGATGGTGTGATGTGAACTGTGCGGTTGAGCTGTGCTTTTCTCTTGTAGCGCGCGACAGGCCGCAGTATAGGGCGCCCACAACGCATCAAAAGGGTAACGTTGAGTCTCGGAACTACGCTCGCAATAACCTTGTATTGGCGTTACTAACATATCCTCGGCTTGTCGGTGACGGTATTTAGGCAAGTTGCAACGCTATGGCGGGGCCTGTCTTTCATCATTCTCGATTGGGTACATTACTTTAGCAATTTTGTAAAAATATGTAAATACAAGACAGATTTCGCCTCAGCACCGCTTGGTTTTTTGCTTTATGGAGCTTATTGTAGCATGCATGTGCTCATGCAGTGTTTTTCCTGGCGTGGTTTATTTTTAGGCACGTCGTGCTTTATTTTATGTCATTCTATTACTTTGCAAAACCCTTGTAAATGTCCATGAAATTTTTAATACTGTATTATTATAAGTACATATTTGTATCAATAAATCACAAATCTACAACTATGTTTACCTAGTATGTAACAAACAGAGCATGCTATAATCGTGCAACCGTGATGCCTGCAAGCTAGTTACCAATTTAAAAAGACGTAACTAGAAAAATAATTTCCAGCTTATACAAG
Organism: Agriopis aurantiaria; assembly: GCA_914767915.1. Classification (NCBI taxonomy): domain Eukaryota; kingdom Metazoa; phylum Arthropoda; class Insecta; order Lepidoptera; family Geometridae; genus Agriopis; species Agriopis aurantiaria. The sequence goes on along the minus strand of OU611982.1, from coordinate 14,379,069 downwards.
TAAATAATTGATATGACAATATTTAAGTAACAATATTATGCCTTCAAATTCAGCCGCCAAATAAAAGTATTGATTGTGAATACAAAAGCTTGGCAAAGACCTAATAATAGCGAACATAACGCTTTTCTAGTTACGTCTCCACATGTTTCGGTACAATTAACACATGTTTCTTCATACAGCGGTGCGTTCTGGTGACTACTATATGTTCGACGAATTCGACGACACCGACTCACAAGATGTTATGAAACAAGAAGAATCTGATTACGACGAGGACGAGCCCAAAGAGATGGGCATCGGAAAGGTACGCTTTGAATCAGCTCCTGACAATATGTACACCCAGCAACACAGCGTTACGATATTGAAAGGTAGAATGTTAAGGTGGATGATCCAAAGCTAGGTTGTCAAGAGTTAGCGCTAAATTCGTTATTTTTGAAATATATTCTAAGCCGTAAATTTTAATCTAGTTCAAACTAAATCCTAAATAGAGATCATTATACTAATACAATGATTACATATTACTCATATTTTTAAATATTACACTAACACATTATCCATGTTCCTTCTTAACTTCATCAAAACTTCGCGTCATGCAAACTTGGCTAATGTGTCGTTCTATAATGAAAAATATGGGTAATTAATAATCACTGAGTTAGTTTTGTTCAAATTGGATTGCAGTTTACGGTGTAAAAGTATTTCTAAAAATAACGACTATAGTGCCATTCCTTCATAGCTTAGCTTTGGACCATCCGCCTTAAAGAAGTCAAATCCATTCTGTGTTGTCGTCTGTACTGGCTAGATCCGGTAGAGGTCGGGGTTTGTTCTACGTTATTGTGATTGTGAGGCATGGGCTACTTGGGATGCATTTATTTGTTACAACTTACTTAGTATCTAATTATGAGGCTATTCCAAATTATTCTTAGTCATAGTTACATCATAGACAAATTTAGTGCTTTATCTATGGTTACATAAAGCATCGATCTCACGTTTGGCATAAAATTACACCGTAGAAGAAACTGGGACAATAGGGTACTAAGTAAGATATATTTCTATCTATTTGGGTAATGCGCATGGTATCCCATAGAGTTGTACCGTTTAGTCCCCGGGCAGTCCCGCATGTGGCATCCCCGAAACGTGGAGTCCATAGTAATAACGCTTGGCGGGGACATTTCTCAGCGCAGCTTCAGGCGACTAACTTATTTGTACCGTGTTAACTATCGCACAGCATCGCAACGCTAATCGGTATACAACGCTATATTGGGTTTCCGCTCACGAGCATAAGCCTACACCGCTTTAATGCGTCGAGTAGACCACCCGAAGAGCGCGAGGCGAAATCTTGATCGATACCCCATTATTAGTAAAATTAGTAGCCTGGAATCAGATACTCTATGCTTTGTATATAAATTTTAAATCAATCGAATAAGGCAAAACATGGCGTAGCTGTTCCGAGATTACTACATTTTGTTAAGAGTCTATGCTTGGTGAGTCTTGTAAAACGCTCGCGCAATTCAAAATTGTTGATATAAAATGAATGAAAGTTCTTGGGTGAAATCTAAGCAGAGCAAATTAAAAAAAAAAACAATATTATAGTGCTAACAGACGAGGCGGACTTCAGCACTTACAAATATTCAGTAAAATTTTCATTTTGACTGAATACATTTTTCAAACAAGCCGAATATATAAATAACTAGCTGTTGCCCGCGACTTCGTACGCGTGGACTTTCATATAAACTTTCAACCCCCTTTTGTCATCCTTAAATCGGCTCTTTCGTAAAATCCTTTCTTAGCGGACCTCTACACCCCATAAGGAATCTACCTACCAATTTCAGCTACGTAGGTCAAGTGGTTTTCGAGATTTCGTGATTAATGAGTGAGTAGATGAATTTCGCTTTTATATATATATATAGATTGTACTAAAATTGATTTTTGAATTAAAATTGTACAGGACATTTGCATTGTTATTTTCTGTATTCGTTCTGGTTAGATTTCACGTCCAATCAATAATTTTATATAATTACAAATGTGAATTGCGCGGGTGAGACAGAAGACGCACGAAGCAAGACCCTTATGGCCTAGAATATGGCGAGCCGCCATCTCCCTCGCGTTTTTTTAAAATTTTAATTACTGTCTTCTTTTGTCAAATGTTCTTCGGTCATTAAGCGAAGTTAATATTTCAAAATATTAAAAGAAATTTTTGTTATTTTTTTATTTTATCATATGCTCAAAAATGTGATATACATTTTTGGGGGATTTCCCATGTGTTATTATAAAAGTATATGAAAACAACAATTTTTTTTTAATTTTCTAAAATATTAGGTAACCTCTTAAAATGGCCGAAGCACATTTTTCAAAAGGATACAGTCATTTTATTACCTTCTTTAAAAAATATATCAAATAAGCTAGAGAGATCGCTGCACCCGGTATCCTGGCCCTTAATAAGGGCGTGACAGTTCAAGTTCAAATAGAACGGCTTGTCGACACGCGAGCGTAGAAACTCAGACAAGCTTCGTAGAGCGAGAAACGGTATAGCTTCGTATACCGACGGTGGTATTATTGTGGCGTTCATGGGTACGGTAGCTGCTGTCAACGGCGCTGAAGACGGACCTGAAGCGAGCGGTGTCGATGCGGCGCGCCTCCGCGCCCGCCGTGCGCCGCCCGCGCCTTTCGCTCGGCAGCTATCCCGCCTCGTACCCGCACGAGGTAACTACCACGAACATTATAGTACTAACAGACGTGTGGATTTGGTTGACGGACCGCCGTCTGACCAACGGTAGAGAAAAATTATAATTTCTCTTTCTCTTCCGTTGATCAGACGGCGGCCATCAGCCAATTCTAGACGTCTGTTAGTGCGTTTACACAAAACTTTATCATCTAAATCAGCCATGTCAAACACGCGGCCCACTGAGTATTTTCCTGCGGCCCGAATAATTTTACACATAACAGCCAGATAACGCGGCCCGCGATAGTGTTAAAACCCGTTTTTGAAAATGCGCGCGGTGCAACTAGTCTGGACACGTACGACCGTTTTCGACGACCGACGTAAGATTTTCAGTAGTTTGTCTTCTTGCGGCCCACCTAGTCTACGGTCTTCATGCTTTTGGCCCACCAGTGACTTTGAGTTTGACATGGCTGAGTTATATCTATCTAGTCATTGAAACACCAAAATTCTGTCTTTTCTGTTTGATGACTTCGCATCTTGTCAAGATTTTCTCAGATTCATTCCTAGTTTAAACTACTGATTTATATGTACGGGATGAGGTACTAAACGCTGATTGGTCCACTCTAGGGTCACTACAGCAATATTGAAATGTTAGCGAGGTTTACATTAGCACTATTTGCGCTAATGTTATGCCTTAGACTAGATACTTATCTAATAGGTGGGAAGATAATGATTATTTTACTCTAACTCTCTTATACATAAACGCACATAAGTCTAATCTGTTCTATAAAAAATATGTCTTGATTTCGCGCGTTACACTTCTTGTCAGCGGTAAGTAGACATACCTTTTTTAACCGACTTCAAAAATAGGACGGAGGAAGTTCTCAATTCGTTTGTATTTTTTTTATGTTTGTTACCTCAGAACTCCTTCACTTATAAACCGATTATGAATTTTTTTTCAGATTAGAAAGAATTCCAGAGAAATTTCATCAAAATCGGTTCTGTAGTTTGGTTTTTAAATCAAAATAACTGGTAAAAATATCTTATTCAAGTAAACGAAATTGCGTATTACCTAATTTTGAAATCTGCTTTTTTAAATTACTAATATTGTTTATATGTCAAATAAATCCAAAATATTTGGAATTCACTAATAACAAAAAATAAAAAAATACTAATAAATTATTAATTATATTAATTATTAATTTTAAATTGATTTCTATATAGCATAGAATAGCTTATCGAGCGTTTGTGCAAGAGACTTAGTCTAAATAGTACATCTAAATAGTAGTTTCTGAATTATCTTGTTTACTTTCTTCTATCTTCAATCAATAGGCAATAACTTGGCTCTTGATATTTATAAGTTTATTCTGAACCTTGGAAGAACAATGGATAAAACATATTATATATTTATTTACATCTTCTCAATACCACACATTCATGATTACACATCAGCCTTCCTTCTACAGCCTGAAATAGTGATACAAGAATTGAGAAAGGTAAATGGGCGGGTAAAATGGTCCTCTTTGTTCTAAGCTTTTTGCATGCTTCCGTTTAGAGATTTGATAATGCAAGCGTACATTGCTAGGGCGCTTGAAGTAAACAGTATGGCAATCTAAAAGTGCTAACAGACGTGTGGATTTGGTTATCTTTAACCGCCGTCTGACCAACGGGAGCAAAAGAGAGGGAAGTATGTTATTCCCTCCCGTTGGTTAGACGGCGGTCCGTCAACCAAATCCACATCTTTTGATCAAGAAATATATCAAGAACCCGCCATGACAATCAATAGTCTTCGGTTTTTCCTGAGCGCGGTCCTATTCTCGTGCGCCCGACATAATGATCTGTCTCTCTCACTCTGTTGACATTTATAATGACAGAGACAGTGACCGCGATGATCTCGAGCGCGTAAGAATAGGTTTGTACCCTTGCTATATCAACTTCTATACGTAATAATACTGTCTTTTGTAAAGCTTTTTATTTTGTATCGCGTGGTAATGTGATTATCAATGTCTGTATCTGTATTCTATAATCTATGTTTTTGCACTTACTTACATTAACAACGCCACTTTTAACTAACAGTGTTATTTAATCATATTATTTAAATGTGTGATTTTAATTTGCGGTACTGATTTTTCTTTTAAAAATTACATAATTCCCGTGGATTTCATATGCACCAAGCCATAGTAACAGTGATTGATTATAGATAATTCGGTTTCTAGGTTGGTTTTTTGAGTCCATTGGCTACTAAAACACTGTTTCTATCAACATAGTTCAAGAGCCTCTGGATTCGTACATTTTAAATTATATCAAACAGAAAAAAATGGTTTTGATGGCTGTTTTCATTTTGAAACATCTTCGAAAAACGATAGGCTATTAGACAGGTTTTTTTATTGTCTCATTAAAAATCTACACATAAATAGACCCGATCACCGAAAACAAATGTGTTCAAAATTAAGAAAGATACAAGCATTTTAAATTCTTGTGTCTTGCAAGATAGAGAGCGCACTATACTTGTAAAATTAAATGTCACTTGTAAGTACGCCATACAAACTCCATACCCTTTCATTTTGCGGGAAAGAGACAGTGCACCCCTTCCTAATCCGGCCAAAAACTTTGAACGCTTATATCTCGGAACTTTATCAGCCGGTTTAAATGATTCTTCAGTATAGAATTATTTTTATTTTTTACGGAGCCTGTTATTTTAAACAAAACAAACACCTGCCCGATTGCCTTAAGGAGTAAATAAAATATGATAGCAGAGAAGAAGATCGTTGGAAGAAGATGAGAGTCGCACGGGCGGCGCGCACTTGCCGCTGTCGGAACGGGACCGCGATGATCCTGCTTCAGAACTAGACGACTACGAGGCTCCACCTGGTATGTATTTCTAGGTTTCTATACCCAACATAGTAAAAATACAGACGGGCCGTACCGTCACTTGTTTTAAGCTATTCTGTTTCGGTGATTATGAAAAGTTGCGCGACCGCAAACCGTATCTCGGCGCGTTAAGGTATAAGTTCGCGGGATTTTCTCTCTGTATCTTTAACGCATTTACAACGAGGAGTGTTCTAAATAACTATTATAATATAATAACTATTCGGCGTCACGGTTTATCATCGCACTAGCCGCCACCGCCTGAACGTATGGGCAACGTATTTGTGATGCCTCTGGTGTTACAAGTATACATAGGCGACGGTGACTGCTTACCATCAGGCAGCCCGTCTGCTTAAATGTGGCATAAAAAACTAAATCGCTTAAAACAGGTGACGGTACGGCCCCTGACCACCAGAGTCTCACCATAAATAGTTTTTTTTTTCCCGTGTTTTGTCGTCATTAGGAAATTTTGGCGTCCTACGTCTTGTGCATTTGCCAGTGTCAAATGCTGAAAGGTTTTCAAGTTTCATATCTTCAAACAAGTCATAGTCACATTCAGAGTCAAGCAAAGTAATTCACTGTCAAGTCTAAGTAATTAATTACTGTTTTTTTTTAAATGATTAGTTTACTTGTTTTATATTCTTCTTGACAGTTACGGCTTTATTATGTCAATTTGTACGGACCCGGGTATGTCCTAAAACTGCGACCAGAACCACCGGAGGATGGGCAGCAGCGTCCTGTTAGTACGCGGTGAACGCACTGCGATCCCAAAGCTGCCTGCCAAGCGTGGGGATTATGGCAACACCCCTCTCTAAGAGGGAGGCCTTGTTCAGCAGTGGACATTTAATGGCTGATGATGTGTATGACAATTTATACCCGGAGATCCCTTTGAGAATAGAACTTGGGAAATCCAGATATCTGAAATTCAACGATGCATTTTGTAATACGACTCTAAAGGTGGTACGTTTCACCTATGGCGGGAAATTCAAATTACAAAAGTTTTTGTCCTATAGCTAGGCCAGGTAATTATTTTAAAATGACCCATTGTTTGCGCAAATCGTTGGTTGTTCTTTACCTAATCAGGTACAGCTATTTAACAGTAACGTACCATATTACTTACATTTGTTAATAAACCGTTTGAAACAGCAAAAAATCGTTTATTGACAAATGTAATTAATAATGTGCATTAGAGATAAATAGCTTCAAATGATTTTCTAAAGAATAATAACCAATTTGCGCAAACATCATGATTGTTTACAATAATTACCTGGCTTTGCTACCAAGACAAGAAAACTGTTTGAAATTTGAATTTCCCGCCACAAGTGAAACGTACCACCTTAATTCGAATTCGAATATTTTATTGTCAGGGAAAGAAACTGCGTTCGAGAAGGTGAAGAATCTACTGGAAACTGTGTGGGCGTTCATATCGAGCTTCCTCGTGTCTCTCACGCGACATCTGATGAAGTACTCGCGCGACTACCGATACGTGTCGCGGACACTCTCCATCGAGAAGAAATTACTGAAGGTTTGTTCAATAACACAAAATATTATACGCAGTGATATAGTGAGTTTTGTCGGAACTTAGGTTCGAGTTCGAGTTCCAGTGATAACCATAGCAAAAGACTAAGAAAGAAGGTAGATCGTTTTGTCTGCACCTAACTTTTTAACTGTTCGACCTACCACCCGCATTCTTCCGCCTTCCCGTGAACATTGTGCATGAACTGCGCTGAAATATCGGGAGTTCATTCCACAATCTTACCACGGTAAATATCCCGTAAATAATCATACAACTTTATAAAATATAATTCACTGTTTTATTTATTTTATTTTATTTTCCTAGGAAAACTTACAGGTAAGTTCAAAATTAGGTAACAATAATTATCAATTTAAACACAGACTTCAAAATTAGTTAATAAAATAGGTCATTTTCTGTTAAAACTACTGAACTGATTTTCGTGTTACTGGTGATTTACTGAAGCCAGCAAATCGTGCTAGTGAGAAAATCAATAAGACTCAGCTATTGCAAAAAATAGTATAATTAATAACATGATAAGAATCTTTGGGATAAAATTGAATAATTTCGGTTGCAGGAAAAGGAAGGCTTCGGAATCGGCCTCAGAGAAGGATCACAGATGATTTGGGAACCTCTGCCGGAAACATTACACCACCAGTGAGTACATCACTCATATTATTGTAATACCAGTATCTGACTATTTGACGTGTTTTTAATATTCAATATCGTTATTGCGACATATGTATTAGATAAGTATTTAGGTACAGTATATTGTCGTATTAAGACCCATTTAGCCAACGTCATAAGAAATCGAATCTGATCTAAGGAGCATTTAATGGGCAAGCCGCAAGACACATTGCAGGCGTGTCGGAGTGACGTTATTACTTGTACTGAACTCTAGGAGTGATGACACAGCGAGCGTGGCGTCACCGAGATGTCCCATGCGTTCCCGCTGTGTATCATTCGCTTGAAACTAAGTACAAACTATGAAAACACATAAAAATTTGTATGAAACTCGATACGTATATACTTTGGTAATTATTCATGCTTGACCTCCAGAGCATTACAACTACAACAGCGCTAACCAACATTTTTTTTTTAATTTGTTGTAAGCATGCAAAGTCAGCATAGTACAGTAATACCCCGCTTTACGCGACCCCGTTATGCGCGGTTTCACTATAACGCGAATTTCAAATTTCGCGCTCAAATGCCTCGCAGTACGCGAAAGAGTGCGTATAAACATAATGTACAGAAAAATAATTAATAGTATGTATTGCATAAAGTGTTCTTAGAATTAAAGTGATTGATTAAAATGATTCGTATTTTTTTGTATTAAATTTTGACTATGTTTACATAAACCTCGATATACGCGAATTTCAGTTAACGCGATTTTTTCCGGAACTTATCCCTCGCGTAAAACGGGGTATTACTGTACAACAAATAGTCCATCGCGAGTGCTAGATTCAATTGGTATAAGATGCCAATACATTTTTAAACCGAGTGGAACACACAACTTTTCTACTCACCTTAGCGAATAGCGAGGGAAAGTTATATTTCCTTTTAAGTTTAAATAAGAACTTTCTCTAATCCAACCGTGTCTGGACGGGACCTAGTGTGATGTCAATCAAGCATATAAACTGCAATAATTAGGGATCTCTATCAGAATAACCACATGGCAAAATTACGAAATCTCCCAAACAACGTGCTTTGCTTTAGACAGATGAATCGCGTGCGTAAAATAGAGAAGAGTATTCAAAGAGATTGGAATGTTTTAGTACTGAAAAATGTGATGGTTAGTTAGACAATAAATCGTCACGTTTAAATTTAGAATTTACATTCCGCGCTAGCGTATAAAAATTATTTTGCGCGTAGATTTGAAATGGAATCCAGATCGGAAAGGAAGCCTTTCCGATCTGGGAATCCAACGCGTGCCGCCCTGCTCACGCCCTCTGTGTGTCATTTCCACAAAACATTTTGTAGAAGTTATTTAGTATGTTGTGTAGTTTCACTAGTGATCTAGTATTGTTTTTGCATGCCGCCTAGTATGCGTAAAGATGTGGAAACATACGACGCAAACCTACTCATGCCATTGGAAATGGGGTTTGTATTTCTTTTGTTTTTATGTCACTTAGAGTATCATTTAGCGTAGAAAAGTAAATCTAGCTAGAATTGTGTAGAAATCATATTCATTTCATTTCGATGCGATTAGTAGCCTCGATATTATAGCTACAACACTCACAAGACTTTTATATATCAAATCAGAAAGTGGCAAGTCATTATAATAAAATTATCTTTAAACACAATAAACACACATTGTAAAAGCCAAAACTTAAAAACTTAGCTTAAAACAATACAAGAATATAAAGTCTATTAACTGATTTTTATAAACTGTGGCCTTACGGCTACCTCTTAATGCGGGCTCGAAACAGTGCAGTGTGAAAAATCACCCGAACGTGAACCTTAACGCGCCGAGATACGGTGTGCCATCGCTCAACTAAGTACGTAACGTAAGGCCCCAGGAGCAGAACAAAAAAAAACTTAAATTTCTATTGTACAATTATTATCAAAAAGTAGAGCAAGGGATCAATTATCTTCGATAATTCGATCGATCGAAGAAATTAAATAATTAATATATATGAGTATATCTGGGTGGGCTAACACTTTTATTGTAAACACTATCGTACTTGTATTATCTAAATAAAACTGACAGTTATCCGATAAAAGGTTTTCGTGCCTACTTCAAATTAGTTGGTCGCTCTGTAGGCAAGTATACAGTTTTCACGATGCGGTTTTCAGTCGTAAGTTAAGCGATATAAGCGTGCCGGAGATCCGCATTCTGGCGCCGAGCATGGAGCGGGGGCTGGATGCATCGCCCCCCGCCCGCTCGCCCCGCGGCTCGCCCCGCTCCCGCCTCGCCGAGCGGGACTCCTCCGATTCATACAGACGCGACGATGATGACACCTCAGAACACGAGAGCGCGTTTAGCTTGCAGACCACTTCAAGGTTCATTTTACGGCGAACGTGCGCTTGTACTGTTCGATATTGCCCCATGTACTGCCAGAACTTTGAAAAATTACCCGTTAAACGATTAAATCAACAGTTCTCATCTGGATCCTTATATAAAAAATACTCTTGGATCATTTCAACTATCTATATGCTTTTAACAATGTTATTGAAGATATCAAAGCAAACAAATGCTTGGACCGAGTTTAGCTGTTGTGGTTAAATCACCATCTATAGAGCTGCTGGAACAATTTCTTTCTGAAAAGACAATAAAAACTCATGGTCAAATCGTGAGAGTTTAAAAGTTACACAAGCTGCTCTCACCCTAAAGCCTTAATAAGGACAGTGTAGAAGGACCTCTATTCCAATATCATCCACATTAGTTGAAATTCCGGTCATACTTAACAAAATTTGTGGTCCTTCGAGCTACGTTGAACATACATTTTATTTCCACAGTACAAGCGACGTTCGGTATTTGTCGTCACTTGCGTTGGGCTTTTGATACTTTTGTAAATAGTTTCTTGTACTACTACTATGTACTATACGTTTTTTCTTCACATCTACCTACATCTCATTCTTTCAATTGTCGTTCACGCTGCTTTTTTTGTTAGTTTTTGTTATTAACGGTAAGTGAATTATTGCTATGGAATAAACACTCAACTATACAAACTGCGTTATAATTTTTTTTCTTAACACGATTTTTACTTACATCTGAATATAAATTTATTTATTCTTTTTTACTCTATTTATTGTCGACCACAGACTGTTTCCTATATATTATAAAATTTCTTGTTTCAAACTCTGTTACTTAATTTTTCAGTGCCAACTGAAACTGTATTTTTGACAAATAACTTTATTACTTATTATGAAGCAGAAACACTCAAATGTTGGTCGGATTACGTAAGCTGACAAGGAACGCTTACGTTCGATTATTGCGACCAGAGACACCGGAGGATGGGCAGCACCGTCCTATTAGTACACTGCGATCCTAAACCCGCCTACCAAGCGTGACAACACCCCCCTATCTAAGAGTGAGGCCTTTATTCAGCAGTGGGCGTTTACTAGCTGATGATGTGATACATTAATAGGAAGCACGAGCATAAAACAATCATGCCCATATAAATATCCACCTTCACGTCAAACAAATTAGGTGAGAATCCGAATAGACGGAGTTTTATCAATCGCATTGTGATTGAATTTTTAAGTAAAGCAAGATGGCTCAGTTGCTCATACACACTTGGCACGTTTGCTCACAAATCTCTGTTTATAATTGTATTGATTTGTAACGTCTCCTTAACAGCAAAGATGTAACGACCCTGGAAGAGCAAGACGACTCGATGTTCAAGCAGGAAAAGTCGCCGTTCGTGCATTTAGGATACGCGTTGTGGTTCGCTGTGATTGCGCACACTGACATCGTCTGTTACATTATGGTGTTCATCAACCAGGTGAGTCCACCAGCTGGTGACTACCAGCACTCTTAAGATATGATTTTCGGCAGCACGCAGCAATGCTGCCGCAACATTGCTGCCGCAGCACTACTGGTCCCCATACATTCTCTATAAGTTTATATGAGAATACATTCCGAGGCTGCGACTGCATTGGTGCGCGGCATTACTGCGTAGCTCGGAATGTATTCTCATATAAACCTATACAGAATGTATGGGCACCAGTAGTGCTGCGGCAGCACTGCTGCGTGCTGCCGAGTTCGGAATCATACCTTTATAGGCAGCGTAGGTAGGCCTCCCACTAGATGGACCGACGACATAGTGAGAGTCGCTGGCATCCAGTGGATGCAAAAGGCAGGCTGTCGTTCAGTGTGGAGGTTAAAGAGGGAGGCCTATGTTCAGCAGTGGACGTCTTCTGGCTGATGATGACGAGACTACCGAAACTTTTTTTTTACCCCTGACGCAAAAAGAGGGGTGTTATAAATTTAACTTGTGTATCTGTGTATACCTATCTGTGTGTCTGTCATTTTGATTGAGTTTTTTTTTTTGTTTGAAAGTTGACTTGATCAAGTTCAGCTTACGTAATACTTAAATGGAGAAAGAGGAGGCAAAGAAGCATTTTAGTATATGTATAGGGAATTAAAATGTACAAAGGCCGTAGGCCAACAGCACACAAGCATATTTACCTATAAGGGTTATTTTTGTTTCAGATCCAATCGGCGACTATTTTATCGATACCACTACCGTTGATGGTTTTCCTATGGGGAACCCTCACCATACCGCGTCCAACGAAAACGTTCTGGGTTACTCTCATTGCGTATACTGAGGTAAATTATAAGCTCTTTCTAATTGATGCTTTTAGTTCATTTAGCTAAGTTTTTATATATTTTAATTTAATAATAGGCTTGCCTTTGTCTGCCATTAAGTGATTAGGTATGTGGTCTACAATGGAGCACGCTTGCCTAGAAGAAACCGATTCACTCGCGATTTGAATACACCCAGTAATTATCGGGGAGTATACCCATTCATGCAGCGCATTCCACAGACTAGCAGTTCGCATAATAAAAGTGAAATCAAAGCGCTTCGTACGGATTTCGGAATATCAACCATAAAGCGGTGTTTATTTTTTATGCCCACTCTGGCAATCCGATAGTAAAATGGGCAAGAGGGAAATAGATCATGCAGATTATAACGTATTTAAAAGCCAAATTTTTTCAGTATTATGCGTCAACACATGCAAATCTGCGTCTTGATTCTCAGGAACTTGAGATCATTCCATGATCAGATAACAAACTTCTTGATTATATCTGTGAGCTTTGGAGGTCAATCTGGCACGGGTGAGATAATAATTGACACGCGCATACGAGACTAGGAATCTCGAATAAGAACTAGAATAAAATAAATCTCGTCTCTCTCATTAGACATGGTATCAGAGTGCGGTGTGAGACTCAACTGCGGCATAATCGGCATCATTTCCAAAGCATTTTTATTTATATATAATAATAGTATCGCTCTCTCTGCACTAGAGAGAACAATATACAGTTCAATATAAGATTAAATAAAAAGGAGGATTTGGTAGGTCCACGGGTGGTATTTAATCGGTACACCTTCCTATAATAGGTGTAGAAAGGTATTGTTTATGGAGATGCTAGGCGTTGCGCGACGCGTCGAGCGTTAAATTCAAACGTATGGCCAAGTAAAAGGATGTTTACGCAAAAGCATTTGGCGTTACCCGCCCAACGCGCCCATGACAACCCGTGTCTCCAAAAATAAGGCCTACATAAAGGTGTAAGTCCGTTGTCCCCGTAAGCTGAGTGCCCGTCATGGGGACAACAGGACGTCACTAAATTTCTGTACCGTTGTCTCCTTTACGGAAATATAACTAAAGGGGACAACGAGCAGTCGTGTAATAGTCGTCCCCATGTAATTCCGTTGTCCCCGTTAAGTTGTGTCCCCGTCATGGGGACAACATGACGTCATATTACTTACCTATTTTTCCTCACACAGGTCATAGTTTTAATAAAGAGCATGTTCCAATTTGAAATATTGCCTTGGAACCAGAAGGCTACTCCAGCCAACATGCCCTTCACGGCTCCGAGAATCATCGGTATTGAAAGGACACCCAACTACGCCCTCTATGACCTGTTACTACTTCTCATCATATTCTTCCACAGGTAATATAACATTAAATCGCACTTATTGTGTTTAACCACAGATATTTAATAATTTAGAATTTAGATGCTCTAAGTTCACCTAATTTGCGTGATAGTGGCCTGTCTTAAGTTGGATCAACGCTCCAACTGCTCCAACTTAATTTAGTTGGTCTCCGTCGTCATGGCAGTAGCACGTTACTCATCATGTCAGTAGCACGTTAGAGGTAAATACAAAAATGTAAAATTGCGCCGTAGTAAACTGTAAAAACTCTTCGAAAACAATGGGCCGTACGAACTGCGGATGGACTAAATTACTTTCCCGACGTAGTACAAAAAATGGGTACGGCACCCTTGGTTTTCATTCTATTTGACGTGCTTGCGGCATCTAACTTAGTAAAGATCTGTCGTGTGTCTGTGATCTGTGTGTGCGTGAGAAATTAACAGATACAATGTGGGGCCATAATTTTTACTCGACTGCTCAAGATGAAGGGTAATGTTTTTCAGGCGTATATAATTATGTAGGTATTTTTTTAATGTTTTTCCGTAAATAAATAAATATTAAAATACATGACATTGGCAAATGCACAAGACGCACAACTCCAAAATCATCTCATGTAGAAAAATAAAAATGTTCTTATCTAGAAATCGTTCACTTGACACGTTTCCAGGTTTATGTTAAAATCGCTCGGTTTATGGAAGGAGTCGACACCCGAGATTGAATTGCGTGAAGACGTGGAATATCCACTGACAATGGCAGACACCGAGATGATCGTGGAAGGGCGTGGAGACGAGGTCGGCCAGAAGTATGTGCAGATACACGACCAGATCGGCCCGTGAGTATTACATTAACACTTTTATTATAATAACGCTAATGTACATTCGAGTAAATCACAGCCTGAGGCTTTGATAATATTATAGTTTTGATCTGCCTTAAACTCGAGCAAGTACCGAAAAAAGACTGCCAAAAAACAGAAGGAGGCGAGGTAAACACACTGACGTAATTCTTAATAGTTCTACAAACGCACACTTCAATATTGTGCGGCACACAACTGCAAACGATATGCTCAAAATGTAATAGGATGGTAATAACTTTTTTTTATAGGCTGCCATCTCTTCTCATTTTAAGTGATGGTGCGGTCTATGCTGGAGCATGCTCGCATAGACGAAACCGATTCACTCGCTGCTTGAAGATACCCAGATTGTTACCATTGAGGCATGCCCGTTCAGGCAACGGATTTCATGGTCTTGCGGCTTGCAAAGTCGAATCAAAGGGCTTCGTTCAGGTTTTCGGAATACCAGCCTTACAACGGTGTCGCTCCTTCAAGAATGAACAGGAGGGAATTAGGTTATATAGATTCAGTGTCCAAAATGTATCCGATGAAAAACCGATAGACTATAGCAACGCAAGGTCATTTTGTGACCATGTTCTTCCCAACGCTTTTACAAAAAAAGCAGATATATAAACTAGTTTTTTTACACCACTAATTGCATACACCCGATAAAACAAGTTAAAAAACTAGTGCAACATTCGATAGCCTTATCGCTAAGAGCGATCTCTTCTACAGAAGCAGGTGATATTATTATCATAAACTACCAAGTTTGCGGCTCAGCAAGAAACATTTGCACACAGTATTATTACGTCGTCATGTGAGAGTATCTAACATGTCTATCATGAAAGAGGCAGGCTATGACGTCATCATGTCCTACCCAACCGTACTGCTCAGCCAGCCGTCACCGGCTGGTGGACCGGCTGTACCACGTGCAGGCGACGATAGCGGACGCGATGCACGAGCTGGGCACTAGCCGGTCGGACCCACGCGTGGCCACGCTCGTCTGGCAGCGGCTGCAGAAAACGCGCGTGCCCTCGCGCCGACCGGAAAGCGTCTCCCTCAAGGAGATCGTCAGCAAGGAGATGAACCGACGGTTACCAATCACATATCTACGAGTTTAATATATGTACTAAACGCAGATAGAAAAGTACTATAATGATCATTATATCATCATACCTTACTTATAGTCTTTCCATTATGTTATCGCTTTTTAACAGCTCATAAGTTGATGTAGCCTTGTAAAGAGGTAATGCTAGTTCAAACATATTTATTTGTATGGGATATAATTTAGTAGACGCTTTACAAAGTTATGTCATAAACTTTGTATGAGCTGTCTAAAAGCGATTAACATAATGGACAGGACAGGCTATTTATATAGCTCTTATCTATCTATATGCTAATATAAATGTAGTCTGGTTTAGAGATGTATAGGCCTAGATGTATACTTTATTTGACCAAGAGGAAGGCCGGAGGCCTAAAAGCATTGAAATCTGTACTTAGTTTTGTGTCTGTAGCGTACCTTCAGCGTCGGGTTGCTGGCGCTCGAAGTTTAACATGGTATTGAATTCAGTATACTAGTTTAAAGTAAAAAAGAGACAGAAAGTGAATTTCACAATGAAACGTCAGAATAGGCATGATGACTAATATTTTTTATTACCTCATAAAAGCTGATCATAAATAGAGCGCATCGACAAAAACAAAATTAAAATTAGTTCAAAAATAAATAAGATATAAGTATTTTAACTTCATGCTAGACAGAGAGCGCACTATACTGAGCCGTGACGTCACGGCTCAGGAGCGCCATACAAATGCTATACTAACACACGCTTTGCGAGAAAGGGATAGAACATCCCCTCTCTATCCCCACCTAAAACTTTAAATACTCATATCTCAGAGATTTATCAGCCTATTCAAATTATTTTTTAGTATGTGAAATGTATTTAGTTATATTCATCACTAAGCCGGTTATTTGTAATAAATTAAACATTAGGACACATGCCTATTCGATTACATCATCCGTAGTTACAAAACCGTACAAGTAATGCATCTCTCCCGTATTAAAATTTTGTTTCATTAAAAGACATCGTATGTAGTATTAATAAAGTATTATTGTTAACGGAATATTTACCGTGATTAGGTTGTGGATGGAACACTCGTTGTAATAAATAATAATGGAAATCAGTGTTGTTCTTCAGTCTTCCCGTGAACATGGTGCATGTAACTGCGCCGAAATATCGGGAGCTCATTCCACAACCCTACCACGGTAAATATCCCGTAAATAATCATATAACTTTAATAATGGAAATAATATCAGGAGCTCCATTCACAACCTAAGCACGGTAAATATATCGAACAACCGTGATACACATAGTTTAAAACAGAGTATAGTGTATTATGTATTAGATAGCCCGTTGGTCTAGTTGGTAGTGAACCTGTCTTCTGCGCTTGGGGTCGTGGGTTCGATTCCCATCTAGGACAAAAATTCGTGTGATGAACATGTGTGTTTGTTCTATATCTGGGTGTTAATATCTATTTAAGTATGTATTTATAAATATATATGTATGTATATCAGTCTCTGGCAGCTATATTACAAGCTTTGATTAGTTTGGGGTGAGGTGACCGTGTGTGCAAAAAATGACCCGAATTACAGCGTTGTTATTTGATACATCAATAGCTCGAGACTTGAAAACTATACTTACCTATAAAGTTGCAAAGTTATCATCGACATTTGCGCTAAAAATTCAATACTACACTATTCTTATAACTGAAGCATGAAGTATTTTTTGGGCAAATGTTAATGACAGTAAATTCGCGAATTCATAGGCTAGATACGTCAAAATCATGCAAAAATTTGCCTCCGTTTAATATGTCATTATATGAAGAGCGATGGTGGCCGAGCGGTAGCATGTGCGCTTAACAATCCAATGGCATCGGGTTCGATCCTCGGTCCTGTACCAATGACTTATTTTGTATTTTTTATAAATGATGTGCAGTTTCGAAAAAAATATGAAGGAAAACATCGTGAGGAAACCGGTATGTGCGTTAACCTCAAAACTTCAAAAACATATGACATTCATCAACATTCACTAAGCTAGCACGGTGGATTAAAGCCCATCCTCTCTCTAAGAGAAAGCCTGTGTTCCAGCAATGGGAACATGAGTGCCTGATATTGGTGATGATGATATACAGTACCCTTAGTACAAGTTTTGATAGTATTCGTAAACTTTTTTCGTTTACGTATTGTTCCGTACATTGCTGAGCTGAAAGTTATTCGATAACTTTTTTCGTATTAGAGTGAAGCAATCTATACCGCCGATTACTACCGATTTTAGTTCATCCGCGTTTCCGCTGGAGGCGCTTTACTAAAATGTATGGAACAATACATAAACGAAAAAAGTTTACGAAAACTATCAAATCTGGGACTACCGTACTGGACTACTAATAATCAGCATTGTTAGATTATCTGTATAAATGTCTATTTCTCTATGGCCCGTTAGTGAAGTAACAATGTGTTTCCGGGTCCGCTCTCTCTCTCTTGTCTCTGATCGCCCCCGAGCGATGGCCTCTTAGTTAGTTAGTGCAAACTTAGAATAATAACTAAAAGTGTAAATAAATAAAACTCAAAACGTAGAACAGTGTTTATTTCATCAGTATATTAATAAGCATCCTCTTAAGGGCGGGCGGCTTCAATACTTCAAAATAAACAACGTTTGTTCTTTGATTTATCAAAAGTTGCTGGGAAAAAATCACCTATTTCATACATTTTGTCGGGAAAGAATGATTTTTTTGTATGGAACGGCTGATTTTCGAAAAGGCGTTAAGCAAAAGTTGTTTGTTTTGATGTACCTACTGAGTCCGTCCTTAAGAGGATGCTAGCTGATTACCAGTATATAATATGTGAGACAGGCTTTAATTTGATGTGAGTCATTTATTGCAGGCGACCAGAAGTGAACGCTTCTACACTAGGCTTAGTATTGGATAAAAACCAAGTGGAAGTGCGCAGTTCTGACGAGTTAGCCGACGATGGGGAAGAAGATAACGAGGCTGGCCCTTCTAAACCGCCCGACGGAGAAGGACATTTCGTGTGAGTGATATCGAATAAAAAGAAACACACGATACATGTGGAAACTTCATCAGGGTTGACTATATCTCTCTCGCTCCCTTAGCCACCCCAAAAATTGCCCAACATGCCTAAAGAAGTTTTCACTATAAAAAGTACTACTTACTACAACCTCAGATCAAAGTAACAAGGGAGATATATTATAGTAAGGTGGCGTGGCGGTTGCGAACGCATCTGGCCATCTTGATGCGTTTTTTCGAAATCCTACTCTGCAGACGACCTTACACTTTTTTTGCATAAAATATTATGTACTATTAGTTAGTTACTTGGTGTTGCTACAAGTTTTTTTACGTGCGTAAAAAATTGTAAGTAAGCCATACCTACTTACAGTTTTTGCGTTAAGCGGTTTGGCGGTATGGAACAATGGAGACATTCGAACACGAACGATAATTGTACTAAGACATATCTCCCTTTTTTATCTGATCCGAGACTAGAAATAAAATACTACTAACTAGCATAAAATTGTTCAATATTAGTTGAATCGGGTCGTTTCAGTCCGAGGTAAAAGCGCTAATCTGACCTAACATTTCTATAAAGAAATTTGAGAGTTTAAAATTCTGCGTAGACGAACGTCCTTAAAATCTCTGACAATAGGTCTGAACTCAGCCTAAACTAACTTATTTAATACATATATGTCAGGTAAAGATGATGATGATTACCACAACCGGGTGCTCCTGTCGGTAGTAGTGTGCAATCTGAAATGCGTGATTATCTGCTTCTGATGCCGCTAACACATTATAAGCAGTTTGCAGCGAACTCAATACGTTGTCTCGCTGTTAAGCGCATTTTTTTTATGTAAATGACCAAGCCAATTGGACGCAAGTTCATCAGTTCAGTTGCTAAATATTACAAGCAGAATGCTGGAATCTACGTTTCTTATTAGAAATCGACATTAAAACCGCAAAGCTTGATGTATAAAGTTTATGACTTTTAGAACAAAAAGTGAAAATAGTTCCAAAATTTTGCAGCGAGCACCAGGGGCGGATCCAGGATTTCATTTGGGGGGGGGGGGGGCATCCTGGATTTCATTTTTGGGGGCGGCCATTCTGACAAAGTTCGAAGGAATCAAATCGCAAAATTGAATCGAATGTGTGGAATTGCTATGTGTTTTGGGGGGGGGGGGGGGGGGGGAGGGGGGAGCATGGCCCCTTGGATCCGCCAATGTCGAACACAAATTTTTCGAAGTTGCATATTTGGATTTACTATACCCTACATGTTCCATACAACATACTTACAAAAACCAGAACTACACCATGCTTTGCATTTTAAGCCTTTTTTGTGTCGATTTCTACTGGGCTATATCAAAGGCTTCGGAAGTCAGGATTTTAATTTAATATCTGTGTTACGGTCCACTGGGAAGAAAAGGTTCTCCCAGTGGGACTTGAAAAATGCTAATCAATGTGGAGATTTTGATTTATATCTTTTTGTAGGGTGAACGATGACCAAGAGCCAATAATTGCAGTCATGACAGTATTGGAAGAAAAGTACAAACATTTCCCTGAAGTGATGGTTTTGTCGTAAGTATCTTTAAAAAAATACCAGTCGCAAATCACTAACAACTCCTACAAACATCTAAAGATTTAGAACAAAGGCCATGAATTAGTCAACATTGTCAAAACTGTCAAAAAATTTTACTTTAAAAAAATGTCATTATAATTAACACCGCCTCAACTTTTTCATTTAAACGAGTACGGAAATTTTCTGTTCGGTCAGCGTGAAGCGGTACCTGCGACCAGTGCAGCGGTTCTTCAAGCGCATGCTGGCGCCGGGCGCGCGCGTCACAGCCGACGTGTACGCGTACATGTTCCTTTGTGACTTCTTCAACTTCCTCGTCGTCATATTCGGATTCGCTGCCTTTGGGGTAAGTTGTTAGTGTGAAGGGGAAACGTTGTCAGCGTGAAAAGGTTATGTTGTCGGCGTGATGTCAGCGTGAGAGGGCAATTTTTTTTTGTCAGCGTGTAGTACTGGCGCTTTATAACGCCCAGAGTATAACGCGCCGCTATCTCACTCTCGCATTTTTTTTTTAATATATAGAATTACAGACTGCTTTTGAAAAATGTGATATGGTCATTTAGCGAAAATAAAAATATTTTTTGTTATGTTTTTTTATTATGACCTCAAATGGGATAAACAGTTTTCTCATTTATTTTGGTTATTATAAAAACTGACCGGATCATAAGTAAAACACAAATGTGTCGTGTTTATGGGTTACCATGTCAAAATATTAAAAAATCCTAACCCAAAGTCGGATATTTCTATAAAAGTCCGGATATTTTAGTATGTTGGTTAGTTTATTTTTGAATTTTTAGGGCGACGTTAATCCAGATTAAAGACATTTATATAACGATGTGTGTTTTATTACTCGTCTTACATCGCCCAACCTAAAAAAACCCGGACAAATTACATATAAAAAAGTCCGGGCATGTCCGTATAAATCCGGACGGATGGTAACCCTATTCGTGTTTGCTCCTACACAGACGCACCAAGGCGACGGCGGCGTGCAAGCGTACCTGGAAGAGAACAAGGTCCCAATCCCGTTCCTCGTGATGCTGATCCTTCAGTTCGCTCTCATCGTCATCGACCGAGCGCTCTACTTGAGGAAGTTCATACTGGGCAAGATATTGTTCCAGTACGGGCTCATAGTCGGCGTGCATATATGGATGTTCTTCGTGCTACCTTTTATCACTGAAAGGTACTTCGACTTTTTAACTTCAGTTTTGTGTTCGTGTTAATTTCATGGGCCTGTGATGGGGAAAACTTTAAATACGGGCTGTATCCTAGCCGACAGACAATATTCAAGGATATTCTCATAATTAAAAACAACTTTTACTTTGGGACCAACCCTGAAATCGCGAACAACTTGTTTTTTAGAGTTCCGTACCTCAAAATGAAAAAACGGAACTGTTATAGGATCACTTCGTTCTCCGTCTGTCAAGACCCTTTCTCTCAAGAACGCGCAAAGGTATCAAGTTGAAATTTATACGAAATACTTGGATCTACAACCGTAGAACCGTCTACCGCCGTGTTTTCGGCTGTAAAAAAATAAAACTTGTAAGTCAACGCAATCAAAAGATATGAACGTTTATGTCGCATATTTTCGCATATTTTGCGATTTCACAAGATAATCAAAACCTATAGAGAACTTCCCGTTGACCTAGATTCATTAAATTATGCAAGAGGCAAGGTTTTATACACATATAAAGGAAAAAACCCGAAAGTTATTAATTTGAAGATATTCACATAAAAAATATTGTTTTGCAATTACCAACCTAAATTTTGTAGTTGTTGTGTATGGAAGAACCTTATTGTCAACTACAAAGTTAAGTTTGTCTTTCAATATTTCATCTTTAGTTATTTTTTATTTGCGCTCTGATGGTTCCACCCAACGGAACCCTCAGAGCACGAGTCCTACTCGTACTTGACAGTTTTTTTTTCTTTAATCATTTTAAATTTAATTTCTATATGAATAAAACTGGCGGTTTGATCAGTAACGAAACATCAAGATCGCTTGGTTGAGCCGGTTAGGTAAACAAATAATAGTGTGCTAATAGACAGAGTTGCTCCCATATGTATAAATCAGTATGAATAAGTAATATTGGCGCATTGTTTGTAGAACGTTCAATGCGCGCGCGCCTCCTCCCATCTGGTACATGATCAAATGCATCTACCTGCTGCTGTCGGCGTATCAGATCCGCTGCGGCTACCCGCGCCGCATCATCGGCAACTTCCTCTGCAAGTCATACCACTTCCTCAACATGATCTTCTTTAGAGGGTGAGTAATGGCTTAGTGAGATACTGTAAAGGAAATCTACTTCCTGCGTTGGCGTATCAGATCCGCTGCGGCTACCCGCGCCGCATCATCGGCAACTTCCTCTGCAAGTCATACCACTTCCTCAACATGATCTTCTTTAGAGGGTGAGTACATGGCTTAGTGAGATACTGTAAAGGAAATCTACTTCCTGCGTTGGTGTATCAGATCCGCTGCGGCTACCCGCGCCGCATCATCGGCAACTTCCTCTGCAAGTCATACCACTTCCTCAACATGATCTTCTTTAGAGGGTGAGTACATGGCTTAGTGAGATACTGTAAAGGAAATCTACTTCCTGCGTTGGTGTATCAGATCCGCTGCGGCTACCCGCGCCCCAACATCGGCAACTTCCTCTGCAAGTCATACCACTTCCTCAACATGATCTTCTTTAGAGGGTGAGTACATGGCTTAGTGAGATACTGTAAAGGTAATCTACTTCCTGCGTTGGCGTATCAGATCCGCTGCGGCTACCCGCGCCCCAACATCGGCAACTTCCTCTGCAAGTCATACCACTTCCTCAACATGATCTTCTTTAGAAGTTGCCGATGATGCAGCGCGGGTCTGCATCATCGGCAACTTCTTCAACATAATATTTTTCTGAGGGTTAGTATAAAGGGTGGAGAATTTATTCAGAACTGTAAAGGCAGTTACTTTAGTTATTTTAGGTACAGAAAAACATTTACAGACATTCAACATCTCAGACATTTAATAGATTTACAAATTTTAATTAGGATTTATAAGTTTTAAAATAGGTACGTTTATTCAGCAAGAACATATATATTTTTCCATACATACCTATGTCGTCATCGGATGGATAAATTAGCCTGTTAGTTTGAGGTTTGATGTTAATTAGCTGCTGGCATTCATTTGGACGCCTAAGCCGATCATTGGATGAACTTTGAAAGCAACGTCTAACGAGTAGGATGGTTAAAAGTTAGCTCTTTGGAAACGGCTGACCCGAATGCCACCGGGTCATATAAAACTTAGTTCGCTGCTTCGCCACTGCAGCACTGTCATCAAACCAATATGGCGTCAGCAGCTGAAAACGATTTGTACATTTTTGTCAAATTGACGCGTGTTTTGAATGTATTGATTCGGTGTCGAATCTGTCACTCATTTCGAAGCTAACCTTCTCAAGTCCGGGTGCCCTAGCCGGATGCCGGGTGCCCGGGTGGTCTAGTTCCGCCAGAACTTCTTGCGCTTTTTTATACACTAAGGGTTGAGGCCACAAGACTAGGTGACATCGTCTCTGCGTTGGTTTTGTGAGTCATTTCGAAGCTAACCTATCCGAGTCGTATCTGTCTCCGGCAAAAAAGAATAGCAGGGGAACACAAACAGGGAATATAATTATATCAATATTCCCATGTCTTATGACAATCAAAGCGTATTTTATTCCCTATTTTACGAGTCAGCAGTGCAAGTATCGCTCGTTATCGATCGTCATTTTTGACAGTTGAGATCGTCAAATTCGATAAAATGCCATTCGATCAGTATGTGATCAGTAGTCGCTATGATTGAATCTATAGCATTTTATCGAATTTGACGATCGATAAAGAACGGTCCTTCCACTGCAGTTCCATGAAACAAGAGTAGCAGGACACAATTTTATGTGCTAAGTAAGGTGGAGAAGATAATAATTTCTAGTGACGAGTAGATTAAATAAGTGAAAAGACAATTTGCTCACGGCCTGTGCTAGGCATGTTAATCCTGTTAAATTATATCTCATAATATTATTAAATGGTCGTTCTCAGATTCATGGCGGTACCGTTCGTGTTTGAGCTGCGGACGCTCATGGACTGGATATGGACCGACACGTCCATGACTCTCATGGACTGGCTCAAGATGGAGGACATATTCGCCAGCGTCTACTTGCTCAAGGTATACTATGCTCGCGATCTATAGGCATAATTACTATATATATCCCCATTTATCATTCTCAATAGTACGCTGCGTCTTCCAGTTCGTGGTCCCCTCATTTATTATCATTTCAGCCATAGGACGTCCACTGCTGGACATAGGCCTCCCCCATCGATCTCCAAAAGGGCCGGTCCATTTTGTGGGTGGACGTCCTACGCTGCGCTTACCGGTCCGTGGTCTCCATTCCAGAACCTTTCGGCCCCTCATTTATATGTTGTTTAATTCACAAACTAAATAGTGATATGTTGTGTTAGTGCTCTCGGTACGTGGAGGACGAGTTCCCTCAGCCGCGCGGCGCGAAGAAGTCTCCAACATCGAAGTACCTGCTGGGCGGGGGAGTGCTCGCGTTCGTCATCGCCATCATCTGGTTCCCGCTCGTCTTCTTCGCATTTGGCAACACGGTCAGTATACCCTTATACATTACAAGCTGCGCCGCGTGTTTTCACCCGCCTAGTGATGAAAAACGATGATGTTGAGTTTTTTTTTTACATCAGACTAGGCTAACGTTTGACCGCGATCTCGTCGTAGCGATGAAAGTAGTGATGAAAAGTAGCCTATGTCACTCTCCGGCCCTTGAACTATACCCATGCAAATCAGGTCGATCCGTTGCTTTATTGCTGCGTGAAAGAGGAACAATCAAACACACTTTCGCATATAATTATAATATTAGTATGATATTATTTTATTTTACATGGAAAATAAACAGCTGCTAACTGTAACATGGTAGATGTACGATAAATAGTTAAAAGCTAAAAAGAAGTTTTCACAAATACAAACTTAAATAGAGTAAATGCTTGAGCCTGGATAGATAAATAGAATTTGGACAGTAAGTAAGACAGTTGATAAGTAGTATTTACATGAGAGATATTAAGTTTAGTCAACAGAAAGAATAAGGAATAAATTATAGCCAAATTATGATAAAACCTCATACAAATTCACGGATTATTTTTGTTTTTTTTAGTATTATTAAATTTCACTTTTGTTGTGTCAAAGAATTGTTTAGAAATTGTATTTTTAAACTGTATTAGTTGTATTATTATATTAACTGTTACCCGCGACTTCGTACTCGTATACGTACCCCCATTTGCCCCCCTTATTTCGACCTTTCGTAAAATCGCAACAGCATGCATATATTTATTTTTGTATCTTAGATATGAAAGACGAATTGCTAAAAGTCATGGAAATAAAGTTGTTAGGTATGATTTGGAGAAACTCCTTGCGAGAGGTTGTTAGCAATTATCAATAAATAAATAAATATTCGGGACTATTTCGCACACACGATCATCTGACCCCAAACTAAGCAAAGCTTGTGATATGGCTGCCAGAGTTGATATGATATACATACATATATAGTTTTAAATACATACTTAAATAGATAATAACAAACAGATATAGAACAAACACAAATGTTCATCACATAAATGTTTGTCCTAGGCGGGAATCGAACCCACGCCCCCAAGCTCAGAAGTTAGGTTCATTACCAACGGGCTATCAATAATCTTGTTTTTGACCCACATTTCAATGCTTGGATTTTCTAATAGGCGACGGGCTTAAAACCTGCACAAAACCTCGTCACCATAATCATTTGGTTTATTACCATTAAAGACGATCGAGTATTATTTGTAATCCCCGACGCAAAAAGAAGGGTGTTATAAGTTTTACGTCTGGATGTGTATCTGTGTGTCTGACTGTGGCAACGTAGCTGCCAAACGGCTGAACCGATTTTGATGAGTTTTTTGTTTGTTCTTGATCGATAGTGCAGTGTAGCGTAGTTCTTAGCTATAATTCAATTCTGTTCAGCATTATGAAGATCAACAACTCTTTTTAAGGGGCTTAAACAAAACAATTAATACTTGTCACTCTTGACGAAAAGCGAGAGGTATAAATCTATGTTCTTTACCAGGTGGGTGAATCAAATCCTCCCACCGACGTGACAGTGAAGATTCGTATCGGACCATTCCTTCCGGTCTACCAGATGTCAGCGCAGAGGCACAACATTGATATGTAAGTTAAACTATAAATAAAATATAGAAATACCTCGTCTTTGCCCGTGACTTCGTATTCCTATACTACTTATCATATAACTTTTCGGCCAAGTTAAATCGTCCGTAAAATCCTTTCCTAATGGATGTCTATCCCTTAGGCGCCTGCCAAAATTCAGCTTCTTAGGTCAAGTTGTTTGAGATTTTGTCATTATAAAGCTTTAAATGTTTATCGGAACTCATCACGTATTATTTTATTTAGTTTGTAAAAAAGTAAAATGTCCCGATAATCATTTAAAACATGTGTTGAAATCGCGACAGTTTAAAAATTACTATACTAAAGCTCATCCCGACATCTTGCAAAGCTGAAAACCCCACACCGTCCGGTTTTTATCTCCTTTTCGCGGAGCTGCAAGGTGTAGAATGTCCTTACCAGGGATGTTACGGAGCTTCGACTCCGGTTCCGTTAAGTCGGAACTTCCGATTATTATTACACCTTCGGTTCCGACTTCGGCTCCGACACTTTTAAATCGAAGGCTTTAATCGGAGGTCGAAGCATAACATAGCGGCGGCGGCGGCCTGTGTCGACTGTTATGAACAGGTTCATACAATGCCTCCGACTCCGATTCCGACTCCGATAAAGCAAATTTAAAAACTCCGACTCCGCCCTCGGTTCCGATAAAACTACCTCCGTTACATCCCTGGTCCTTACCCAAAGATCTTTCCGAACTTCTACAAAAGCGTTTCAAACAGGGTGTTTACAACCACCTCTCCGGGCTGATAAAGCGCCATGAACACCAAGGTGTTGCAGGTGTCCATAGGTCGCGGCGGTTTCTGCTTATTATCAGGTGGACCGAATGATAGTTTGCCGCTCCTTTTTAGGGTTCCGTACCTCAAAAGGAAAAAAACGGAACCCTTATAGGATCACTTTGTTGTCCGTCTGTCCGTCTGTCACGACCCTTTTTCTCAGGAACGCGTACAGATATCAAGTTGAAATTTATATCAAATACTCGAAGGTACGGTTTCATTCCGCTGTGAAAGAGTAAACGCGATCAAAAGATATGAACGTTTATGTAGCATATTTTCGCATATTTTGCGATTTCACTAGGGAATCAAAATCTATAGGACACTTTCCGTCAACCTAGAATCATGAAATTTGGCAAGAAGCAAGGTACTGGGGCCTTATTATGATTCTTTGATCGGGATCGAGATTGCATGCCGTCCCGTTCGTATCTATTTACTCGCACCACGTGCGTAAGTGAGATGGCACGCGATCGCGATCACGATCCGAATCATCCATAATAAGGCATCATCTCATATAAAGGAAAAAAACCGGAAAGTTGTTAATTTAAAGTAATATCATATAAAAAATATTTTTTTGTGATTACAAACTTACATTTTGTGGTTGGTATGTATGGAAGCACATTATTGTGCACTACAAACTAAAGTTTGGCTATTAATATTCCAACATTTTTTAATTGTCCGGTATTTTTTTTTTGCTATGATAGGTTCAATAACATTTTCGAAAACCGAATTGAAACTTTTTTTTAACGTTTTAGCTACTCAGAACAAGACTACAGCCAACTGAGCAGCATATACGTGCGCGACAGAACTGCGCAGACGTTCCTCTCCAACTACATATACAACGACGTAGCAGTGGTGACCATCAACCCCAACTCCACCATGAAGTGGGAGATCTCCCCACCAGAGCTCAGGCGGCTCGAGAAAGAAGTCGTCTCAAGTGAGTACAGCCGTCCCTCTTTAACAACGGCGGAATTTTACTCAATCAATTAGTTTAGTCATATCTAATGAGTAACTATTTCTACCGCAAGATTTTCATTTTGGTGAACCGTGAAGAGATGCGATTCGGTTATGGTGTGGGATTGACGAACTTTTGTCACCAAAATCCTTTTTCTACCCACTAACATAAATCCTTTTTCTACCCACTAACATAAATCGTTTTTCTATCCACTAACATAAGTCCTTTTTCCACTAATATTCTTTTTCTATCCACTGACACATGTCTATATGGCAGTGGGTTGAAAAAAAAACCAGTTTTATCCATCGCTTTCCAACCTCCTCGCGAAGTCAATGTTTTCCCGCCACGTGACCATATTTATGATGGTCAAAAATCTTTTAGTGATCATTTGGGTGTTAGTCCGACGCCAAAACGTTGAATGACTTAATTAAGATTATTCGTATATCTACATTCTGTCCTACTTGTTATTAAGATAACTGCAAATGAGGGCCAAACGGCACGACGTCACGGCGTGCCACCATGCGACATCGTGGTTTGATGCGACGTCGTGTCGTGAAAAACTACGACGTTCATCGCTGAGATTGTTCTACATGACGTCGTATCGTGGGTACGATGAACGGCACGACATCATGTCGTGAAAACTACCGATGCTACCATGCGTCGACGCCGCATTTATGCGTAACAGCAAGAAGAGAAGAAGTCCATATTGTCCAATGATGTCAATTTCTGCGATAAACATTGTAGTTTTTCATGGCAGTGACGAAAACAAACGTAGTTTTCCAAATTATCTGAAAGACATGTTCATTTTAAATTTTCATAGAATCATCAATAATCAGTAGAAAATCTGAAGTGATTAAAACAAAAACAGATCGGGCCGCTCCATACATAAATAGCCAAACCCTAAGTAGGTCATTATGTTAATACTAGTGTCGCCTATTTAGCATAATATATGCATGTGTTTGGGCCTTAAATCCTAAGTACCTACAGCTGTTATATTGTCTTCCCCAGATGAGTCGCTAGCGGTGAAGTTCACGTACATAATAACGCATCCGACGAACGCGGTGCCCAACCCGCCCACGCTGGACGACAGCCGCGAGGTGTCGCTGCCGCCGTTCCTGCCCGACGGCAAGCGCAACCCCGAGCGCGACAAGCTGCTCGCGCTACTCGACGGCACCGCGCCCCCTGACACTTGGTACTTTCAGGACCCACAAGGGAATCCGATCCCGCACCTTTTTTGCGGGATTAGTAATGACTACACATGCGGGAGCCGCGGGATTTGCGGAACTGAAGAAAAGGAATTCGAAAAAAAAATGAACGCAGGCGTCTCTCTATACATTTATTCATCCCGGCCTCATTATCATATGCTAAACTAACAGAGCCGATAAAATTATTGACTTTATAAGATAAATAGTTTGTTTTTTAGATTTTGGCATGAGTTTTTTTAGAGCAGTAGAATCACCTGCTAAAGTCACTGTAATACTGTAATAGAGTAAAACTGACAATATTACAGAAAATATAGATATCAACTTTTTTGCAGACCCGCAAATCTCACAGATCCGCGGGATTGATGCCCTTGTTCTTGCGGGATTGAGATTTTGATGCGGGGTTGGATTCCCTACTTACCCACACCACCTGAACACAACAACTCGCCCATCTTATATTTAGCTTATTTAGTTGATTTCTCGTTTTTTTTATCAGGTTGCATGTGAATACGCTGTTCCCGAAGTTCCTGAAAGTATTTAACAAGGGCAGCACGAAAGCTGCCAACCAACTGATGCCGGCTAAACCGGAAGGCGCACGTAAGCCAACATCGCCGACGATGACAACAGCGCTAATGAGAAGCAACATGGCTCGAAAATAAATTTATTTGTGCTGGTTCATACTAGCGCTGTTGGCGTCGTTGGCCGTGGTACAGGACATACACACACATTACACATGACTTATTATTATTGTCTGTTTCTTGATTTGATTTTATAAGCTAACAATGGTGTCGCCTTTAAAAGCATTCTCGAATATTCATACATTTTCTAAAAATCTTAAATTGAAATAATATATTTCAAAAAACGTGTTTTTTACATTTCAATATATTATTTTATATTATATTATTTTTCTATAGGTTTGACTCACTGATCAAAATAAAAACACTTAAAGTAATATTAATCTATGGTTGTATGAATGATTGATCGATTCATTTAAGGTGGTACGTTTCACCTATGGCGGAAAATTCAAATTTTAAACAGTTTTCTCGTCCTTGTAGCTAGGGCGGGTAATTATTGTAAACTATCATGATGTTTGAGAAAATTGATTATTATTCTTTACAAAATCATGTAGAGCTATTTATCTCTTATGTACATTATTAATGACATTTGTCAATGAACACATTTTTGCTGTTACAAACGGTTTATTGCCAAATGTAAGTAATATGGTGCGTTACTGTTAAATAGTTGTATATTATAATGTAAAGAACAACCATCGATTTGCGCAAACACTGTGTCATTTCAAAATAATTACCCAGCCTAGCTACAACGACAAATAAACTGTTTGAAATTTGAATTTCCCGTCATAGGTGAAACGTATACCACTTTCGTACCACCTTAACGAGAATATCGCCCATTTTTTATCTGTGCTTCTAGTTGACAAGCAATTATTGAGTGTGGCCGGCTTTTTATTGCCGTAGTGTATTAACTGTATTATCATCAATTTGAATCTATATATTATACTCTTTGATTTGAATTATGTGTTTGGATGCAATCAGAATAGTATGCGACGTTCCTTAATTTGGTAAAAAAAAAAAACAGCTTCGGTTTTTAATTTACGGTGATCACGATCAGCTATAATTGAAACACCTTTCCGACAGCCTATTGTTTTCTTCTGTACTTTTGTTTATAGGGCCTATACTGGGCAATAACTAATTCACATTGATAAGTGTGTTCGTCATTTGCAGATGATGATGCGCGTTATTTCCGCGACGTGCAACTGCGACTGGAGCGCGAAAACGGCGCAATGTTCTGGCGCGTCCGGGAGTACTGTACGAAACCGGTACGTTCACATTATAAAGCGGGATCGCTGAAAGAATGCGTTCCACAGTTTTTCTTTGTGACATACGCTGTTGGCCTTGCGGCCTCTACTGGTTGACCGGACTGGGCGTCTCACAGTTGATTTTATATACCTATCCCTCAGATCAGACAATCAAGGGAGATATGCCTTAGTACAATTATCATTCGTGTACAAAAGTCTCAATTTTTCATTTAAAAATAATTATTTCGTTAAATCGCTTAACGCAAAAACGGTAAGTATGTGGTCTACCTAAGTGCAAGGGCGTAGCTAGGATTTACTTGAGAGGAGGGGGGGGGGAGGGGGGGGGAGCAGTTGTGGGCTAATGCAAAATTATTTACTCTTAGGGTAGCATTCCGATCTTGGCGTCGTCAAAATCGGAATGCTACTTTGAGTTGGGAAGTTCTTTGAACGAGCGCTTACCCCACACTCTCCTAGGAGGGGGTCATCTCAGCAGCTGGAGTGTAACTAGTAATATCTACGTCATGTAGGTATCTGGTATACCCAGTGAGGCCCCCATCTGATGAATTTGCCCCGGGACTCAGCGGTACAGAATTTGTACTATACCCAAAATCCATAACACAGATCGATGGATAAAAAATACCTTAACAAAAATGTTTGAAAATTTATTGAAAAATTGTGACGATTATTACTTTTGCTTTAGGACCCTCTGTCGTCGATTCCATTGAACAACTGCGACATGCTCATTATGTACACATTCAACGACAAACTGTTCCCGGAAACTCTCAACTTCATCTCGGGAAGTGGGTAAGTTGACAAGTTTATATCGTTTTAAATTATCGCGGTTGTTGTCACTTATATGATAATTAAATATCGGGACCTCTATAAATATCCCGTTAATAATCATAGTAAGAGTAAGTTTATTCTGACTTAGAATCGATTCCGCGCGTAAAGAACAGGCACGGCCCTAACGGCTACCTCTTAACGCGGGCTCGAAACAGTGCTGAAACAGCGCAGTGCGGAAAATCACGCGAACGTGAACCTTAACGCGCCGATACGATTAGCGGTCGCTACTTTTCAAATTGCAACTTTTTGCAATCACCTAAACAAAATCGCTTAAAACACGCAGCCGTAAGGCCCTAGTGCTAGATACTTAAAGTATCTTTCAATTAGGCACTTACAGTATCTGTGGGGGTACAACAAGTGAAAGAAAGAAAGAAAATAAATTTTATTCGACACCTTTACACAAACTTATATCTAAAGCATACAACCAGTGTCGAATGGGTCCGTCTCGGCTTTAATGCTGAAAGTCAAGGACTATCAGCGCCTGTTTTCAGGCGAACCCTTGAGCTTATTTATATATTTTTTAAAGTATTTTTTTTATAATTTAAACAAATGGGACATAGGAAATAAAATAAGGTAGGACACATAATATGTATATATACTAAATTTACAGTACTATCTATACATAATATATAGAAAAGGAACAGGAATGAATACATAACAAGACGGAGTACATAATATCTCATATGATTCGGTTTTGGTTGGATCTGGACATTTGTAAGAACACATTATGAGCGACTGTTGCAACAGAAAACCTTATACGGAGGAAATGTGAATGCGAAGGGTTCGTTTTTACAAGCTTGTTATTATGGGTCAAATGTTGCAACTGAATTTACCAGCAGCGGGCCAGAATTTTTACCGAATAAAAAATTTACCGAAAGATAGCTTCTTTTTAACAGTTGCGGAGTGGCGTCCTTAATAATAGTTTGTAGTCTTTAGTTCGTAGGCAATATGAGGCTAAACTGCCTGTAATAAATGATTTTTATTGATTTAATTTATTTTTCTTACTGTTTGAGCCCAAATAAGAATGAGCAGGTTTAGTGTAATGTAACCGTTTGTAAAACAATCTCAATGTTGTAACAGAATCATCGGTTTGTACACGACGTTTGTGTTCCTCGCGTCGCGCGTGCTGCGCGGCTTCTTCTCCGGGATCTACACCAAGATCATGTTCGACGACTTGCCCAACGTGGACCGCGTGCTGCAGCTCTGTCTCGACATATACTTGGTAACTACCCTACATATATGGACCCGGGTATGTCCTAAAACTACGACCATAAACACCGGAGGATGGGCACACCAGAGGATGGGCAGCAGCGTCCTATTAGTACACGGTGAACGTACCGTGATACCCAAGCTGTCTGCCAAGCGTGGGGATTATGGCAACACTCCTCTCCAAGAGGGAGGCCTTTGTCCAGCCGTGGACGCACAGAAGATAGTTCTGTGAGTGGCCGTTTAATGGCTGCTGACGTTACCCTACATATAATATCTACCGGCAATCATTTAGCAACAAGTATAGACATAAAATGCAATTTGATGGCCCGTTGGTCCAGTTGGTAGTGAACCAGCCTTCTGAGCTTGGGGGCGTGGGTTCGATTCCCATATAGGACAAACATTCATGTGATGAACATTTGTGTTTGTTCTGTATCTGGGTATGTATTTTAAAATACCTATGTATATATATGTATATCAGTCTCTGGCAGCCATAGTACAAGCTTTGCTTAGTTTGGGGTCAGATGACCGTGTGTGCAAAAATTACCCAAATAAATTTATTTTTTCTCCGACTTCGCGAATTCGTCTTGAATAACACCATAAAAGTCTGCGCCCTTCCATTTCATAGTTGACCCTGAACACAGATGTGTATAGTTTCTCACGAATGGTATTTTTTTTCAGGTGCGAGAGGCTCTCGAGTTATCTTTAGAAGAGGATCTCTTCGCCAAGCTGGTGTTCCTCTACAGATCGCCAGAAACTATGATAAAGTGGAGTCGACCCAAAGAAGAGGAGCAGGAGCCACAGAGAGCGCTGCCGCCGTCGCGGTGAACGAAATAAACATCCAAATGACGCGCTATATTGATACGAGCGTCCACGAGGCACGCTCAAAGGCGAAAAATGTATTTTCAGTCAATTTCCCTATGTCGGTACATGTTGTATCTCAATATACATTAAGTTTTTACTTAAAAATTGTAGGCATTTATTAAAGTTGGGCAAATGTACGTAAATTTTTAAGATCAGTTCAATATGTATTTAATTGGCGTTTTACCACTCGGAATTTTATCATCAAAGGTGTCTAATGTCTCAACGATTCACAAGTTGGACAGACGATAAACGCCATGTGCTATGTACCACTACATAGAAAAGTGGAGGCTAGACTAACATTTTGTTTCGAATTGCCACAAATTCAGATTTTAATGTGTAGGTCAAGTATATTTTTACTTGTTTCAGCGAATAAATGCCTTACGAATCGTCGTAAACGTCCATAATTAAGAATACCATGACCGATGCATCTCTTCTATTAGCCTCTTGCAAAGTCATAAGCACCGACATAGATACGTAAGTTGTACAGTAATAATAATCGTAAGAATAACTGCGTTTCGTGAGTTATTACAGACGTTTTGAAATCTCCAAATATGATTGAGTAAATTATGAAACTAAATTATTATAAAAATACCCTTTGAAAAAAGTATGAGTAC
This sequence comes from Agriopis aurantiaria, assembly GCA_914767915.1. Classification (NCBI taxonomy): domain Eukaryota; kingdom Metazoa; phylum Arthropoda; class Insecta; order Lepidoptera; family Geometridae; genus Agriopis; species Agriopis aurantiaria. Next base: position 14,344,470 of record OU611982.1, on the reverse strand, counting down.
AAAAAGATTAGAACAAAATCTGCACAATCTACCTACATAGTGCACAAAATATATTAGGTACTTAATTTTATCTTTAGTCATTCCTATACTATTTTGCTCTCTTGCTTATTTTTGAGCTCATTTTTGCATTTTGTGAACCACCTTTTTACATGGAATTGAATAAAATAATGAGTGTCTATAGAATCAATTGTTTTGTTTGTACCGCTAATTTATTTGTTGCATTGCTTGTTTGTATATTATGTGTAATGTTATATCAATTTAGTTTTATATTGGTAGTGTACATGTTATGATAAAATTAAAGACTTTGAATGTAAAGTTTCAGTTACCTGCTGGACAGTAAATTAATCATGTTATTTTTTGTGGCCTGTGGACCTTGCAATTTTTATACTTGTTTTATACATTAAATACAATTTTATATACCTACCCTCTAATTTTAAAGAGTAGTCGATACATTGGACTTCCAATAGTTTTATAGGTATCTTACATTGAGTTTTATCTCGATGGTATCTAACTGATGAAACATCTTTCAAAGTATACACGCCTAATTGAAAATAATAGGTACATACATAAATTAAGTTTTTGTATTTTTAAGAGCTGCATTTAATGTTGTTAATTTGTGATAATAAAACTCTTGCAAATATTTTAATTACTTTTTATTACATCATACACATTTCTTACATATTATTTTTAAAAAAAAGATTTCACCCGGTAACTTCAACAACTGAACTTGCAATATAGGCACTCGCTACCGTTGCTTGTGAATTTGTTATCTGGGTGATACAAAACTATATTTACTCTTCAAATTACCATCAACCGAGGAGCAATGTTCATGGACATTAGCTCCTGGAAGAGTAGTTTTGCAGCATAAGGCAAACGCACTTGCGAAATCTGAGTTTTATTCTTGCAGCCCTTGCATTCAAATGTATTGTTTCGTAAGTTTGCAATGGCAATTAGTCCGCAGAAGTTGCAAACATGAATGCGGTATGGATCAGATACTTCAAATAGGCGCTCGCGAAGAAACTGAGCTGCTCCATGAGCAATTTGACAATCACGTTCCATCTCACCAAAACGCAACCCACCATCTCTGGCTCTGCCCTCCATAGGCTGTCTTACGAGAATCTGGACTGGCCCTCTCGCTCTAGAATGAATCTTGTCGTCTACCATATGCTTCAGACGCTGGTAGTAAGTTGGTCCCAGAAAAACTTGAGCATTTATCTTTCGCCCAGTATGTCCATTGTACATAACTTCATTGCCTCGGAGATGGTACCCATACTCCTGTAGCAGTGATGAAATTTTCTGCACGTTTACAGCATCGTTGAATGGCGTGGCGTCGCCGATTTCTCCTTTGTTGGATGATACTTTGCCTTGAATGCACTCGATCAAGTGACCAATTGTCATACGAGAGGGGATGGCGTGGGGATTAATGATAATGTCAGGAGTGAGGCCCTCGCATGTAAAAGGCATATCTTCTTGCCTATATTGTATACCGCATGTACCCTTCTGTCCGTGACGGGAAGCAAACTTGTCTCCAATTTGTGGAATACGCACAGATCTTACGCGAATTTTGCAGAATTTGTATCCTTCGCTGTTTAACGTCAGCATGACTTGGTCGACAATACCAGTTTCACTGTTACGTAAGAATGTTGAAGCATCTCGTTTAGAATAGCGTTTAGTAGTGCCTTCCAATTCGTCGTCATTTTCCGGAAGAGTAATGGTTTTACCGATGACCACATCGTCACCCGAGACACGGATTCCTGGTGCGATGATGCCGTCATCATCCAGTTTGTCATACAAGGCATTCCTCATTCCCTGACAGGTCTGCCTAGTTGGCTTCTCAAATTGTTCCTCTTGGTCTCCAATACGTTTAGATTCGGAGTCTTTATAGGATCGGTAGAAAACAGATCTGAAGAATCCTCTTTCAACAGCAGATGCATTTAAGATGACACTGTCCTCTTGGTTGTATCCAGTGTAACACAGGATAGCAACTATTGAGTTGATACCAGCAGGCAGTTCTCTGAAACGCAGGTATTCCATGGAGCGGGTTGTCACCAAGGGCTTGTGAGGATAATACAGGACATGGGCTAAAGTGTCCATCCTTACATGGAAGTTTGTTATGTATACTCCCATAGCTTGTTTACCCATAGCACTTTGATAAGTGTTCCTAGGACTCTGGTTGTGATCTGGGAATGGGATGATAGAGGCACATACACCCAGAATCATGGCAGGATGAATTTCACAATGAGTGTATGTTGTACAGTATGCATACTCCTTTAGTTGTGCCAAGTCATCAGGACTCATAGCGATCATCACAGTCTCTTCTTCAAGAGTGTCAATATATTCGACAACACCACTTGCCACCAGATTTTGCCAACCATAGTTATTGTAATCTCTCTCTTTCAAGTTGTCAATGTGCTTCTTTTTTAACAGCAGGGCTCCGTTTTCGACGATGAGTAAAGGACGACAAATTCTACCAGCATCTGTGTAAATTCGGATTTCTCTATCTCTGATGTCACGGATCATGCTCACTTCAGATACAATGATGTCCATTTGACGTCGCAATTTACGAAGCGTAGACATCAACTGTTCAGGGTCACGATGAATACCAACCCAACATCCGTTTACAAATATTTTTGTAGCATCAGCTATAGCAGAAGGTGCAATTTCTTCCAAATTTTCCATGGACCATTCCTCCAAGAACTCTAAGATGGGAGACGGCTGGCTTCCTACAGAGATATAAGCCATCAGGGCTAAATTCTTGACCAATCCTACAGCTGCGCCTTCTGGGGTTTCAGCTGGACAGATCATACCCCATAAAGTGTTGTGCAACTGACGGGGTTTCGCCAACTTACCATCTCTTCCAATAGGTGAATTGACACGGCGCAAATGTGACAAAGTGGAAGCAAATGTCAATCTGTTCAACACCTGTGATACACCAGCTCTGGCTTGGTGAGCTTTCTTCTGGTCACCCCAGTTCCCAGTAGCAAGAGAGTATCGAAGGCCATCAGTAATGATTTTAGTTTTGATTGCTAGTTCAAGGTTAAAATCTTTTCCTCGGTCAATGAACTTCTGTGCATACATCCTGACTTCTTTCAACAAATTCTTAAACAATCCCCTGAATAAGAATGCTAGTAAGGGTCCAGCCAGGTCCAACCTTTTGTTCCCATAGTGATCTCTGTCATCTAACTCACGTCTTCCAAGAGCGGCCAACAGTAATCTGTGCACCATGTAACCTAAGAAATAGGCTTTTTTAGTTTCACAAAAATCTGAAACTCCCACGTGAGGTAACATTTCCTTCTGTAAGATTTCCTTTGCATATTTTATACGCTTTTCTTTTGTTACACCAGGCCTTGCCCCACGCGCACCAATAAAGTTGAGTGCAACATTTTGCTCTTGAATTACAAAAGCTTCATCAAGAGATGGTTTTACCATTTCCATCATCTCGGGATCATCAAAATCGTAAATGATGTGTTCCAATATGTCACGATCAGCCACAAACCCAAGAGCTCGGAAGACAATCATGATGGGGATTTCCTGTTTAATGTATGGTACAATAGCAATGATCCTTTGTCCGATTGCCGATTTTTTAATACTTTGTCCTCCTCGAGCCATCATGTTGACCCACAAAGTTGATGTAGGTCTTGAGCTGTGTTCCAGACAAGAACGAATTTCAGTTTTGTAAGCAAATTTACCATCCTTCATGCTGAACACATACACAGTGTTAGTAGCCATCTTCTCTTGGGCAATTAAAACTTTTTCTGAACCGTTAATGATAAAGTATCCACCAGGGTCAAGTGGGCACTCATTCAATTCGGACAAATCTCTGTCAGTTAAGTTACTCAGCAGACAGTACGTTGACCTCAACATTATGGGTATTTTTCCAATGAAAGTCTTCTGATGTTGTGTTTCTACAGGATCTTCATTTTCTTTTACAATCGTTTTGGTTATATCAACATACAGAGGTGCTGAATAGGTCAAGTTACGAAGACGAGCTTCGTTAGGCATCATAGGTGACGGTGCTCCATCCTTTTCCCAGTGAGTGGGTTTTGACAAGTATATCTGATCGAACTTTAAAAGGTACTTTGGTGGCGTTTCAATTTCGCCAGACGCATGCTGAGCTTCTGCTTGCAGTTCTATCGGTGGGGAGTCTTCAACGATTCTTTGAACTGACATCTGTATGAATTCGTCGAAACTGTCCAATTGTTGCCGCACCAAACCTTTCTCGTCAAAGTATGCGTTGATAACAATCCAGCAAGCTTCTTGCCAGAGTTCTGAGGAGATTTCTTCCACATCTTCCTCTTCATATTGATCGTCTTCGGTTTCGTACATTGTGAATGTGGAGAGGAGATCCCTCCGCAAATATTAAGGACTCTATTTACGGCCCGTTGTGTTATTACTAATGATTTTGTATTTAATCTTTACATTACAAAATCGCACGCAACTCCAACCAAACTTACCAAACGCTAACGAAACGAAACGAAAGCAAAGCAAGACACAATGAAATTAATGAATGAACTGGCAGAATGAATAATTTTACAGATAATTAATTACGAAAATGATGCCACTCATAAAATGTTGGCCAATAGAAATCGAGCTTAGTTTGTGATATTGCCAGTTACAAAAATTATACCTCAATTTGACGGCTTGATCGTGTAAAAGTAGACGCATTTCTGACAAAAACTTAAACTTAGCGTAGGAGGAGGCGTGCTTGCAATAAATTCGGTGTATATATTAATTATTACTCTATGCATACATTTATATATCTGTGGAAAACTGAAGAACATGTTTTGTTTCCAAGTTGAATTTGTGAATTTTGTGAGGATTTTAGAGATGATTCACTTGTTGTGTCTTCTTTTGTAGTAAGAAGTGATTATTTAGTTAATATCTGAACAATAACTGAATTCAGCATGGATTCACGAAGAAGTAATTCTGATGACCAGCGATGTATACTTGGACTGCAAGATTTGAAATTATCAAACAAAGTTGAGGATGGTACTGAGCAGGCGCACGGCTCTTCAACATCGAACACAAGTACTCTCACTAAGACCCGTCCGGTGGGCGCTATCGAGAGCTTCGTGCTCGACAACACCCAAATAAACCGCCAAGATTACAGTTTCTATGAGCGCTCGAACGTAATAGCGGCGTCAAAGTTCGCAACACCAAAACGGGTGGAAACGATCGCATCTATCAACAAGAGGGACATAAACACTTCTGCTTTGCCGGCCAGCCCTACTCGATCCATTGACTCCATATCTCAAAGATCGCTGAGTTACCAGACGGATGATTTGTATGAGATTCCTGCAAATCCGAATGCGCCATATCCACCGCCCGTGTACGAGAATGTAGAGTATTACGGCGAACAGCGTTCGCCACAGCTGCCCTACTACCACCAGATCTACCAGCCGGCGCCTCCGCCACCCGTCTCCGACGGCTACTACGACACGCGTTACAGCAAGGCACAGCCACAGGTGCCAGTCAACTCAAAACCTAAACATAATCCTCTGCTCTACGAAAATATGCTTTGCTCTGATAATGAAAAGAAAAACGAGTATAAACTACAACAAAGCCCAGAACAAAGGTTTATTCAAACAGGGTCAATGCCCGGTCCTCAAGTTCCAAACACTAATGTCAGTAGAAATATGCCACTGATAAGTGAGAAGGGGAAAATAGATAAAGCCCCACCCCCTCCACCTTACACTGCAACACAGGATAATGCAACTGGTGACTACACTATTATGAAGTCAGCCCCGCCAAAGTACACTGATGTCAGTGCACTATTGAAAAATGATGAAAAAGTGGTGCCAATTCCTTCTACAGCTATTTATGCATCAATTGCTCCAAGCGCTCAGAGACCTAAAGCTAATCTGGCAACTGAGGTTCAAATGGCTACATCAAGTCCAAAATTCTTTCATCCCAAGCCAAATATTGCCAACAACATTAGCAAAGAGAAGCCACCTATATCAAATGGTGGTTTTCCTAGTAAGCACCCAGGTAATAGGATGCAGATTGTGGAAGAGACTAATGGTTCCGACTATGTGTGTATGATGGGAGGATCATCAGTGGCAGCCTTGGCAGCAGCTAACCAGAGGGACAATACATCGTTGGCCTCGGAGTCGATAGCATCACGGAACCTAGTGTCTGGGTTAACTTCTTTGTGTTCTCCCGCCCAGTCTCCGGCTCCTAGCCCTACTCCAAGCTCAGTATCCCAGTTGTCAGGAGGCTCGCGAGGTTCTGGTGGGAGAGGCAAGAGCCTGCTGCCATACAGTATAACTCCTCCGCGGCCACCTGGGCCTAGCGAGGCACAGAGAAAGATCGAAGAGCTCACTAGACAACTTGAAGAAGAGATGGAGAGGCAAGATGAAGAAGGGGAGTACTTTGGTAAGATCTATGCTCATTATTCTTGACTTCAATAGCACTAGTTTTTGCAACAATGTTTTTACAACAACAATGATTTTCAGGGCTATTGTTTTGACAATGACATTGATGTTGATTCTAATACAAAAATTAAAAGAGTTAGGGGCCAGCTTGTTGGCAATTAACTTGACCATGTCGCAGAGTTAATCTTATTTTATTTTACCTATATTTGTAGTGGTCTATTCAACCAATCATGCAAAGAACAGTCAGTTATTAAACAGAATAAAAATTTAAACCAGTTACTAAGTACCTACCAATACTAAATAGAAACCTCCTATTAAAACAAAACTTGGACTTGGTTTCAAATAAAGAGAGTAATAAAATACAACTAATAGGTATTCTATGTAGCAACACCCCTTTTCATTTTGTATGCTGTTATCTCTGTCTGTATGATGCTGCAAGAAAAGTTCAGGTTAGACTCTTGGAGGCCTCTTAAACGGTTAGAGAGTACATTCAGTAATTTTATATCTTTACAAATTTTAAGATGAGCATGTGAGATATCGAACACAAAGAACACAACCGTTTTATGTCCTGAGTTTACCCATACATATGAAATTAAGATACATTTTAAAAATGCTGACAAACTTATCAAAATCTTAAGTCGTTAAAACAATCTCTATTTTGGCTTGCAACAAATTACTAAATGCACATAGTAACTTAATAGCAGAGTTACTACTACTAATAATATGGTTTTAGTCTATTACCTGCAGACCTAATTTTATTGTATAGAATTTAAATCAAAGTTTTTTTACAATGGACGCGGATGTGGTCCAACGCATTCCTAGCGTTTGACCACAATTTCACCTGGTGGGAAGTGATGATGGTAGAAGATGTAGCCCGCTTGCCTAGAAAATACCTATTCACTTTTTCTTGAACAACTCTGGATTGTACTTGTTCGCAAAGACGAGACGCAGGGTAAGGAGTTTCACATCTCTGCTGTTCAGTTCAGAAAAGTTGTTTTTTTTTGTTGTGCGTCTGGTTCTCTTGTGCAAGAATGGTGATGGCAATATTAGGTTGTGTAGTTCTTGGTCACACTCACCGTAGACTCGCGTATGCTGTACATTGCTGGTTTGCAAAATACTAAACCACTAAAATTATAAGGCAAATGGTTATTGGTATTTGAGTTTAGATAGTATAATAGTAGCGTTTCAGCTTCGGGAGTGTTTCCATTATTATATCTGATATAAAAATTGGTGTTCTATTAATTAACATAATCAGAATCTCAAGTTTCAAAAACCCTCAGGTATTTGTCACACATGTGGTGCTGGAGTGACTGGTGCAGGTCAAGCGTGTCAAGCGATGGGCAATTTATACCACACCAACTGCTTCATCTGCTGCTCCTGTGGGAGGGCGCTGCGCGGGAAGGCGTTCTACAATGTGCACGGGAAGGTCTACTGTGAAGAGGACTACCTGGTGAGAAAAAATGTATTTTTGTTTTTATATTTTTATTTTTGTTATGTATTTTGATTCTCAGTGCATTATACTCTTCCACTAAAAAGTCGGTAATACATGTTGGCCATAGCTTACCGAGCTTAGGCAAATTAATACAAGAAGAGTTCTAATTTCTACATGTTGGTCAAGTTTGATCGTTCCAATGCCAACCAACATGTGGACACAGCTTACCGAGCGCAGGCCTTTGATTTGTGCAGAAAAACCAACACTGATCCGAAATGAGACTAGTCATGGCAAGGGATCCCGAGTGATGGCAAACCACTCCAAACGAGCTGTATACACAATGGCGTTGGCCTGCATTCAGCCAACTAGGCAAGCAACAGGAAGTCTAGGCAAATTGGCTCTCTAAACGTTGGTAATTGCTGTCGCTTGGTGAGCTATGGCCAATGTGTATTGGTGACTTAATAATATTTTCCTTTTTCCACTGGTTTTTATGTTAGTGGTAGTGTCTTCAGGAATCATGATTATTCCTACTGCACGCATTGTACTAACTTTATTTCCGTTTCTCGCTTAACCCATGTCGACAAGTATACTATTGTTTTTTTTTGTGTTCTGAATTTATCTGCTGTCAGTTATATATACTATAAGCAGATGTCTTGAGTGCAGTATGTCGTGTAAAGTCTCACTATTGATCTGACAACTAATTGAATGCTAATTCTCAATAAATGATGTGCCAACTCTCATCAAAGTGCACTTGGACAACAGTGTTCAATCTAAATGGTCTTGGACCGAATTCTACATGTCTAACAACGCCAATTTATGAAGAAAAACTAAATAGAGCCAACTGCAAAAAAAGCGTCAGCTAATAGAAAATAGAGACAATGAAATTCTACTAATGCCTAAATTTGGATACCGCTCAGTAATAAATCTGTCGTCCGACATCTTTCGAATCCTTGACTGTGCTTGACTGAAGAAAATGGTCGAAGTAAACTTGGGTAGTGTGAACCAATACCAAAGTGACTATGTCCCTACACTTAAGTATATGTTGAAAGTGTCAACAGGGCTATAGTCCTAGAGTTGCTATAAAAATAGTGTTAATTTATTTTGTGTCTGTCATAAAAAAGTATACTTTCTATCACACAAATTTTACAAATGCGAAAGTTTGTGTTATTTTTAGCGCCAACATGAATAAACATGTTTCGCCTCAATGTGTTATTTTCCTAAACTTGGTAGTTTCGCAAGTTAATAAAGTTATATGATTATTTACGGGATATTTACCGTGGTAAGGTTGTGGAATGAGCTCCATTGAACAACCGTGATAGTTTAAAACAGTGTTTCGCGAGTTAATGTTTAATAATAATGGATTATTATTAAGTGTTGATGAGTGTGTTAAGAGTGTGGGCCAGTAATATTATACAGCGAGGTGAAACTTTTTTGTGCTTAGAAAACAAAATTAAATAGTCTTGCGCTTGGCCGCCACCTGCCTGATGTTAAGCGATGATGCGTGTTGTTTCCTAAACTCCATAAAGCCTCCAGTAAAGACTCCACTACTTTACTAGAGCGTGACTTAGGTTTGACCGAGACTTACTTTTCTTGACTCGACTTGTTTGATGATGTTTAATCAAACTGAAAAAAATATTTGACTGGCAAATGCACAGATGTGTGAAGCCAAAATCCTCTTTTGAGGACTGTTTTTTTTTTTTTTGTATCAAGTGTATTCGTGTATGTGTATCTGCACTCGACTGCGTGATGCCTGAACGGATTTCAATGAAATTTGGTATAGAGGTAGCTTAATCCCTCGCTTAAGCTACTTTTTGTCCCAAAATATAGGTTTATGTAAGATAGAGAGTGAAACCGCGGGGTACAGCTACTACTTTTATAAAGATTTTAATTTACCTTGGGTGCTTTTCAGTTCTCAGTTAATACAAATATTCCTCGTGTTGCTACAAAGTAAAAATATATTATTCATTTCAGTATTCTGGATTTCAACAAACAGCAGAAAAGTGTGCAATATGTGGTCACTTGATTATGGAGATGGTGAGTATTATTACTATACTAGCTGACCCGAGAGACGTTGTCCTGTACGAGTATTATCTATGAATGTCCATAAATAAATAAAACTGCTGTGTGGTAAACACATTCACAAACATCACATTCACATTCATCAAACGCGCGAAGTCAAAATCGTCAAGACGTTTTCAGAAATTTTCCAATTCTCTGCTCAATTATCTTACTTTTGCTTTCTGTAAGAACCTTCTACATAGTATTAGAAAACTTAAAAAAAAAATGAAACAAATCGGTAAAGTCGTTGTAAAGTTATGGCGTGACAAAGGTAAATAGGGATTCATTTATATATAGGTATATAGAAGATTGTATAACATGTTGCCTATATACAGATAGCCCGTTGGTCCAGTTGGTAGTGAACCTGCCTTCTGAGCTTGGGGGCGTGGGTTCGATTCCCACCTAGGACAAACATTTATGTGATGAACATTTGTGTTTGTTCTATATCTGCTTGTTAATATCTATTTAAGTATATATTTAAAACTATATATGTATGTATATCAGTCTCTGGCAGCCATATCACAAGCTTTGCTTAGTTTGGGGTCAGATGACCGTGTGAAAAGTGTCACACATTTATTAATCTTCTTAAATTTAAGTTTTTTTACAATATCTATACAAAAACAAAATATTATAAAAAAACTTAAATCTAGAGTGCCGCCGGCAGCGGGGCAGGGCCCAAGCTACCGGTGGTTAGGGCTGCAGAGTGAGGAACATCCTGACAATACGTGCCGTGTCAAGGTTTACCGCCTTCTGCATCTGACCCTTGACCCAACCATCTAGCGAGAGCCTCTTAAGATGTTGGTCGAGGCTCTTCGCTATAAGGCCGTTCACCGATACGACTATCGGGACAATGATCGTCGAGTCAACATCCCACATGGCGGTAACCTCGTGAGCCAAGTCAAGGTACTTGCTGAGTTTGTCCTTCTCAGCCTTCATGAGGTTCTCGTCATGTGGGATGGTGATGTCGACGAGCACTGCCCGGCGCTGGGATCGGTCGACCAACACGATATCAGGCTTATTGGCGACAATAGTCCTGTCCGTGATGATAGAGCGGTCCCAATAGAGCAAAGCACGACCATTTTCAAGAACTGGCACTGGTGCGTACTTATAGTACGGCACCTCAGACTCGACAAAGCCGTATCGAAGGACAAGTTGCTGGTGGATGATCCTGGCCACCTGGTTGTGCCTGTGCAAGTACTCGCCGTTAGCAAGATGCGAACAACCGGAAATTATATGTCGGAGAGACTCCAGGACGGTGGCATGCCCGACAGATGTCGACCGTCCTTCATGATATATTTCCGATAGTTGTTCGTCTTGATAACTTCGTCCGCAATCGCACAGGCAAAACCCTCGGTTTCCCCAAAGAGGTCACTGAACCGTAACCAGTTCACCGATGAAAGCAGGTCCACATCGGGCCCTGTTAAGGCCCGATAGAACCGCCCGTGCAGCTCCTTGCCTTTCCATACGTCCCTGCAGTCTTAGATGCTCAGCACCGATGGTTTGCGCCAATTCTCGTTTGCCAAGGAGAGCGGCGTGAGGCCCCTGTCAACTGCCACAACATCACGATGCATCCCACTCTCGCTGTTACGGAAAAAATCCCTGAGACTGCACACTTCGCGGTTGTGTAGGTTCTTGGCATTTAAAAAGCCTCGAACCCCCCACTTCCACGGAATGTACAGTCTCATAACAGACGAGCGTGGGTGTAGCATGCGATGTGATGTGAGCAGTTGACGGACCCTCCTGTCCAGGGCGTCCAGCTCAGTTTGAGTCCACCTCAATATGCCAAAGGAGTATATCAATAAAGGCATCACCCAACCGTTGAAGGCACGCACCTTGTTGCCGCCAGACAAAAGACTGTTAAGTACTTTTGTAAGGCGACAAAAGAAGCGTTCCTTCACCGATTTTTTGATGTTCTCTACCGATATACCCAATGACTGACATACTGAGGTACTTATAGGTCTCGGCCTCGGAGAGAGATCTGAGAGTCATCACCTCAGAGAGCTGTAAATTCTCCGAATTTACAACTTTCCCTCGCTGTACATGCATGACCGCACACTTGTCTACACCGAACTCCATCCTGATGGCGCTGCTAAAAACCTCTGTGATTTTTAGCAGCTCCACCAAGTCTTGGCGTTTCGGTGTGAACAGCATGAGATCGTCCATGTACAGTAGGTGGGAGATGACTTGACCATCTCTTCGAAGTCGATAGCCTAGTCTTGAATCCCTCAGCAGAGTGCTGAGAGGGTTCAGAGCCAGGCAAAACCACAATGGACTAAAACTGTCACCCTGGAATATGCCTCGCTCAATCCTTATCAAGTCCTGCGGGCCAAAGGTGCCGTCCCCACCACCTGGTTGACGAAGGACTGTGGTCCATTGCCTCATACATGCCCCTAAGAATGATTTTAGAGTTGTATCAATTTTATACAACTCTAAAACCCTCTCTAGCCATGAATGAGGCACTGAATCATAGGCCTTCTTATAGTCAATCCAGGCAGCGGAGAGGGCTCCACTGTTTCGCCGGACTTGTTATTATTATACAAGACATCAAAATTTCACCTGCCTACTAACACCAGGGGCTTCTGGTTGTCATTGTCATGTCTGACCTTTGACAGCTCTAAGGGACTGGTTATAAAACTTTCTATGAATACGATCATTATTCATCAAACACTATACAGGGTTCCACATAATGGTGTTACTAAGCTAAAAGAAGGCCCTTGAACGTAGGGTTACATCTATACAGATTTATTTAGTCATGTCCAGACTTTAGACCTTTGCCCTGCTTTTTTTTAACTTGGGCGATGTAATTCGGCGTGCGTTTTTTATGTATTCTTATAATACAGGGCTACGCGGAAAGGGTGAACTAAGCCAAAAGGGATATGTTCTACTCATCATTATGAACATCTTTTACTATAAGTTGCTATTTCATAAATTTTGTCGAGTGTGAATGACAATTTTCTACGGAATAGCTGATTTCGCGATTTGAAGGTTTGTCCTGTCCTGCAGTAAAAGTTGTTCATAATGATATTATAATAGATCCCTTGCAGCTTATTACACCCTTTCCACATAGACCTGTATTATAAGAATACATAAAAAACGCATGTCGAATTACATCGCCCAAGTTAAAAAAAGCAGGGTAAAAGCAGCAAAAATGTAAAGACTCAAAATGTTTATTTATTTATTCAGATCCTGCAAGCGATGGGCAAGTCATACCATCCCGGTTGCTTCCGTTGTTGCATTTGCAACGAGTGCCTCGATGGAGTCCCATTCACAGTGGACGTTGACAACAAGATATACTGCGTCAACGACTATCACCGCATGTTCGCACCTAAATGTGCCAGCTGTGGCAAAGGTATGAAAACAAGTCCTCTGATATGCATTATAATGACTCGGAAATCACAATGTTCCATAACAATGGGTATAAAACGTTTCAATATATCTATATCATCATCATCATCATCATTTCAGCTATAAGACGTCCACTGCTGAACATAGGCCTACCCCATCAATCTCCGAAAGAGCCGGTTGGAAGCGGACTGCATCCAGTGTTTCCCTGCAGTCTCTTTTTGGTTGTCTTTCCATCTTGTGGGTGGTGGTCCATCTATCTATATATAATTATATTTATATAATGCAAACATTGGTGTCAGAGTGGTAGCTTGTGCATTTTACAATCTGCCGGCACCCGGTTCGATCCTCGACCCTGAACCATTGACTTATTTAGTACCTTAATAAATTATGAGCAGATTCGATGCTGTCGGTGAAGTAAAATATCATGAAGAAAGCACATATTATGTCCAAGAACCTCAAAATGTTCAAAGATAAATGAAATTCACCAACATGCACTACTGGGCCAGCATGGTGGATTAGGGCCCATCTCTCTCTCTTTCTCTCTCTGAGAGAAGGCCTGTGTCCCAGCAGTGGGAACATGACAGGCTGATAAAAACAGACTCTAAAGAAGAAAAAGTGAAGGAATTATGATATTATATAAAGCGCAATATTGACTGAAATTTTGAAAACCACTTTACCTACAAAGAAGACATTTGGCAGGTTATCCCTAGGGGTGTAGAATTCTGTTAAGAAAGGATTTTGCGGAAGGGTCGTATTAAGTGGGCAACTGGGGGTTAAAAGTTTATACAGCCCGTAAGATAGAAGATAGCCTGTTGGTCCAGTTGGTAGTGAACCTACCTTCTGAATTGGGGGCGTGGGTTCGATTCCCACCTAGGACAAACATTTATGTGATGAACATTTGTGTTTGTTCTATATCTAGTTGTTAATATCTATTTGAGTATGTATTTAAAACCATATATGTATGTATATCAGTCTTTGGCAGCCATATCACAAGCTTTGCTTAGTTTAAGGTCAGATGACCGTGGGCGCAAAAATGTTCCAAATTTTATTTTTATTTTTTATATTATAGTGTGTGTCATTGGTGTGTGTAGAGCCGCAGGCGACAGCTAGTGTCGTATAATGATGAATGTTCAGACATTAACTCTTGGTAACCTTATTTAGAACATGTTTTATGCAGATAATCAATACATGGCTAACTAGTAGCTTGTCATTTGTAAATAATTTTATTATATGGGAATTATTTACATTAGATGAAGCTAGATAATCTTGCACTAATTCCCGTATAATGAAGTGTAATGATATGTTTTTTTTAAATGTTACTTGGCTTTAATACTGGGTTTCTATAGGGATATGCGATATTATCATAAAAAACACTTTTATTACATACTCACTACCTATTAGCCAATAACAATATAATTCTTGAGCTGTTATTTATTTAGTTAGAGGACGGACATAGTTGATTTATGCTATGTGGGTAAGCTGGAAAACTGCAGGTAATACAGCGCGACGTATTAACGTACGTAGAGCTCTAAGCAAATGGCTTTGAAGATTTTGAATCTAACATCAGCTGCCATTTAGTTTTTTTTTTATCGCTGGACTTTATATATTTATTCATTTTTTTGTTTTTGTTTTGGACACTTGTACAAACCAAAAATGTCATATAACACAATGTCCTAAAGTGTCATACAAAAATCTTCAAATCGCTTTCTTTGCTTGTATTTTTATTAACTAGTTTTTTTTTTCTTCTGTTTCAGGTATAACTCCAGTGGAGGGCACCGACGAGACAGTGCGTGTGGTATCCATGGACCGTGACTTCCACGTGGACTGCTACATGTGCTGCGTCTGTGGCATGCAGCTCACTGACGAGCCCGATAAGAGATGCTACCCGCTGGCTGGTGAGGGTTATTTATTAATTTTCATTTACTTCAGGCTTTCTGTCAAGGCGACCAGAGTATCGGATACTTGGTGTGAACAGCTCCACTATTCTCGCAGGACGCTGTAATGGAGCTTAGTTAAAGGTCTATGCAATGTGCGATCACCATATCGCTCGCGCATTTCAACATTGCTGAAAATGACTGATTGTTACAAAGAATCTAAGAAACAAGACCTCGAGAATAGCATTACAAAGGTTAAGAAAAATTATTTTGATTCAAACAAGTTTTCATACATAGAAACATATTTTTTTAAAGGCTTTGTGTCATATTATATTTCAATCTTTTTTGTTTAATAAACTTAACTTTGTAGTTGGCAAACAGGTGCTCCCATACATACCAACTACAAAATGTAAGTAGGTAATAGCAAAAATCATAGTCTGGAATCTGGACTGAAACTTTTCAGTCTACCTATTCGCGATATATTATTTAACATATTTAATTTGATATAAAATACTTTTCATCCATTAAATAGATTGGTGAAGGTCGTTCCTTACACGGATCTTAAACTATATGTAGGTACTCAGTCATTTTACACATTCAGAAATATTGAACTCTATTAAATCTATTTCTGAAATGTGCAGAAATGTTGATATATGCTAGCGAGATAGTGAAACCATGGTTGTCCGGTAGCCTCGTAAGATTCATATGTTAAAAAATGAAAAATAATTTATTGTGTAATATATGTAATACATGTGTTGGTGCAGGCAAGTTGATGTGCCGCGCGTGTCACCTGGCGACGATCGGCGCGGCCACCGGGCCCGGGCTGCCCCCCGCGCCGCACCTCTCCCCCGCCTCCTACCAGTACATGGGCTGAACTTCACGGCTTCTCCTTCGTATTCTAACAACAAACAAAATATTACTAGACGGCAGCTGGCTACCAAAGTCACAGAAACAATTTGCTACTACATGAATTGCTGAGGAGGCAGACTAGACAAAAAACGAGCTTAATGGACAACATGAAAAAAGTGAAATGCCTAAACATAATGCGAGTCTTCTGCCTAACTGCTGCCAAGCCCTGTTATTAGTTTGATCGAACATAGCGAGGATTTTCATGGAAATACCAAGTCAGTAATGCACCAATATCAGAGCAGATTTGAGAAATAGTGTCGATAGCACATACCTATATCCAAGTAGACGCCACAAGTCGACCTACCTTGCATGTCATATTTCCAATACAATTAAGTTTAATCGTCATAATTGAGTCGAGACTAAAAATCAGTCTGCACCATCGGTGCCGCGACAACATGTGTCAGTTTGAAACGAAAATGGGTAATTGTGCAATACTGAGTTATAGTAATTGTGCAATATGTCTGGCAGACAGAATAAATATATTTATTTTCACTTTTAGGTATGAAAGATTTGACACACTTAGTTTTCATACAATTTGGACCGCTTGTGAAGTCTACATAAATATGGGTCTGTGGTCGATAGATAGTGAACTCGTTCAAATGAACTTTATTTAGGGCAATGCTTTAAGATAATGGCTTTGTGCCAAAGTCTGGTAGAAATGTAACTACTAATGATTTCAGAGATGAAACTGACAATTTCAGAAATGGTTAGAAAATTTGCAAGTGTCAGTACAATCCATAAAGTGCATAATGAAATGTGACATATTGATTGCATTTTATATACTCTCGAAGCAAGAGTGATTGAATCGACACGTGTGCGAAACAGTAGCATTTTAAGGAATTTGAGTATTGTAGTCAAGCTAAAGCTTCTATAACAGCTAATAATGTAATGTAGGCTACTGTATACATATTTATAAAATAAATACTTGTACATAAGAAGAGCTCAACATGATAACTCAATATCCTACTTTATGAGCATAATAATTGTTACTTTAAACCATTATGTGGATTGTAAAAGCTCTAACAGACGTGTGGATTTGGTAAGCCGGATTGCCGTCTGACCAACGGGGGAGAACAATTTTTTTTTCTTTTTCTCCTGTTGCTTGGATAGCAACCAAGTCCGACACGTCTGTTAGTACTATTATAGATCGGAAATGTATGCTTTAGGTATTGCATGGGATTTGAATTTTTAGGTCAACATTTATGCTTTAATATTATGGACTATTTATTAGGTATAATAAGTGTTGTAATCAAGTGGCACTAAAAAAGTAGCATTGCTTAAATTAAGGTATTTAATATCGGTGTGTTATTGATTTAATTATGAAAGAGGGTGTTATGATTAAAGACCGATTTATATTGATCCGGAATCCAGTGATAGTTTGGGCATGGCACTGAGACCTACGGCGATTAGATTAGTCCAGTAGTTATTTTTATTTCTTGGAGATGAGCGTGGTTCTGAAAGAAGACAGTGGATTGAAAAGTTAGCGGCTGTTCTCTCAATCTAGTGCTGAAATAGGACTGGATTGTAATTCGTTTATTGCTGAAATAACGATCCAGCGTCACTGGATTCTTACTGGATCAATGTCAATTAGCCTTTACTGACAAGATCTGTGCTTTGCATTGGAAGTCAAATGCAGTGTTATGGCGCTGGATGAAGTATGTAATATTTTACATAGACATTTTCTAGTAAGCAAACCTATTCTTGTTAATTAATAATTACTGATGAAATAAGTTATCAAGTACTGTTTTTAGATGGTTTCCTGAGTACTGATTTGCCTATTGTAAAAATTGTTCAACAGGTCTGGGGATTTTAACCTTCACTGTGTTCGCCAGACACCTTGTGATATTGATAGGTTTATTTACAATTAATAAATGAACAAAATAATGTTATGGGGAATTGAGAATTTAAGGCTTTATAGGTACATAATATAAGATAATTAATTTTGTTTTACTAATGAGTATTTCAGCAGTCAAAACAATCTTGGGACGAAGAATATTGGTTTAATAAAGTGTTATTACAACTTTGAACTGGAAAACTGATGTCAATCAGTAAAAGTTTCTAAACCAATGGTACAAAATTATATAAATTAAAACAAAGTTCAGTGCTAGGACTCCTAATTAATACTTTCTATTCTGTGTAACTATTAGCGGCCTTAGAAACGTCGGCGTCGTTTAATTTTTTTCATAGATTAACATCTATGAAAAAAATTGCTGTCAACTTCTCACTTTTGGAAAATGTCACGCGCTAAATCGTAAGAGCAATTTTAAGCATAATAACTAAGACGCAACGCGAACCGATGTGTCGAGGCGGTGTGGAAAAGTAAAATCTTATCCAGGTTACCTTAAGTTGAAATTGTCCCGCCGCGATTCCGCGTCGCGCCTCGGCTGTTCAAAACACTAGAAAATTACGCACAATTCTGCACCAAGCGTAAACCAAACAGAGTCTACTTTCCTACAGCCACCTGTACCCCGCGAGACGCCCGCCTCCAGTCGGCTTTGGGTTTAACGTTTCTAAGGGCATAAATATCAACCTACTAATTATGCATTTACTATTTTAAAACACTGGATTTGACAGCACTCCTAGGCCCTTACGGCGACCTGTTTTCAGCGATTCTGTTTACGTGATTTTCCGCACAGCGCTGTCGTTAAGAGGTAGCCATAAGGCCCCTAGTTTTAACATAATAGTCCATTCATTCATTATAATATGATGATCGCCGACAGCTACAGTTTTTATTAGTCCTGTCAATTTTTCTAATGTAAAGTGTTAAGTTGCCAAGTGGAACGGATAAGTTGCCAAAACTAAAATGGAAGATTAAAATGTTTTCATTTAGCTATTTACTGGGGCTGTTAAAATCATCTTATAATGAACAGACTATACCTGTTATTGTACGAAATAAGTATTTAGTAATTAGGTACTTATTAACACCTAATATCTATTTAGAGAAAAAAATGTCACAAAGAAATTGATATACTTAGTTGAGTTGAAACATTCCAGTTATGTGCTGTCTCTCTGTGTACTTAATGTTAATTTAGTTTTAAGTTTGTTTTGTATGTACATTTTGATGGAAATGTGATTATTTGTGTTAGGTTTTACAAAATAAAGATGATTTTGATAACTAATAATTTTTATATTTAACGATAAATAATTTAAATTTTTTGTTGCCTTTATAATTTACATTTTGACTACAAACTAACAATGAAAATAACTCTATTACATAAAGGGTTAGTGTGTAAAATACATATAGCCAGAGATGATCCCTTAAAAACTCCCATACATGGAATTCTAGAAAGATAGAAGGGATGTTATGGTTATGTTAGGAAGTTACAATTTCTTCACCTTATTTTTCATATTTCTCATATCCATTTTGTATCGTCTCATTTCATCCATGACTTGAGTTCGCTTTTCTTTCATTTGCGTTTGGTAGTGCTGTTTGCTTTCGTTGAATCGGTCTTGAAAATTACCCTTTTTTTCTTGTATCATCTCCTTAAGTCGCTCTCGTGAAGGCACTGGCTTAATCCAACCAATAGCCGTGAGTCGTTTAATGGCATATGTAGTTCCACCTGAAAATATATGGCTAATTGTAGCTATTGGATCTCTTAAGGTGACAACTAAGAACTAAAGAAAAGTATACTTTTTTGGTTTTATGAACTCATCCTACTAGTTTAACATCCATTGACATGCCTTTAACGTAAAACAAATGCTGGTAACTTTTTTTAGCGTGAAATATGTAAACATGGTACCCTGTGAAAATTTGGTGTCAAGTCCCAATTTTATGATCATCATCAGCCCTGAGTGACCCACTGCTAGGTATAGGCCTCCCTTTGTTTATGCCACTCACCCCGGTCTCTCGCTATTCGCATCCACTCATTCCCGACAGTATTTCTTATGTCGTCAGTGCACCTCATCCTCGGCCGGCCTGGGTTCTGCCAACCCAGTCTCAACCAAGTCCTAATTTACTGTAAGTAAATGCCTAAATCTCAATTTGATTTGTGTGCAAAACTGCAAAATGCTCGAGACTTTCTTGGAAAGGCAATTTATTAGTAGGTGTTGTTTTTATTTTTGTAAATATTATCTTGAATGATTTTATCATTCTCTAAATTTTTGGTAGTTGCCCAATATCTATTATACAGGGTTACGCGAAAAGGGTGTACTAAGCCGAAAGAGGCCACTGTACCCACCATTATGAAAAACCTTCACTATGGGACCAGCTCTGAAATAAAAAAAATATGGATCAGCTGTTCCATACATTTTGTCAAGTGTCAATGACTGTTGTCTATGGAACAGCTGTTTTTTGTTTGTTTTTTTGCGATTTTAGAGGTTCTCATAATGATGGGTGTATTATGGACCTCTTTCGCTTAGTACACCCTTTCCGCATAACCCAGTATATAATAGAAACTCAGTTCATTTACTTCTGGGTTTCCTTAGATACATACAATATAATTATATAGACTATGTTTCTTATTTATAAAGCCAAGGCCTGCGAGCTTCATCTTTGACCACAACACAGCTTGCCATAGATAAACTGTGGCCTAGGATGATCACACCAATATTATAAACTTGAAAGCTTGAAGTGAGTATGTTTGCCTGCACTCAACTATATAACAGCTGAACAATTTAAATAAAATTTGCTATGGACATAGCTTATACCCTGGATTAACAAAGGCTACTGTTCAACCGACTTCAAAAAAAGAGGTTCTCAATTCAACTTTTTTTTTGTCACTCGATATCTTGCTATTTCAATAATTCTTTTTTTTTTCATTGAATAGCCTATACCCAAGAGTGCTCCCATTTAAATTAGAAGAAAATATTCCACTTCTAGTAGCGGAAAAGTAAAGGATATAAAACTTAGTGAACTTTATGTGAAGTTGATTATTTTTGGGTAAAATTGTATTATTATCACAGATAAAAATCATAGTTCCTGTACAATAATGGATGAAACAGTGGTGGACAGCTAGTAACAACACAAACAATATGGTATTAAAAGGAATAGCTTACCAACAGTGACAGCATATCTGAGAGGAGTGACAAGCTTGTACATAGCAAACGCTAGAGCAAAATATCCAGCTCCTGACTTCTTCAATGGTTCCAGGAGTGATTCACTTATCCCATATGATTCTAATATACCTATGACATCGACACCGCTGTAAAATAGAAAACGAGCAGGTACCTAGTTAAATGATGAAGTGCAAGGGAAGATTGAAAATCTAAAATTTTTGCAAACTTACCTGTGTACTGCATAGTAGAACCCACCAAACCAAACTGCAGATGTGGCCATATGTACAGGTAAAAGAACATACCAATAATCTCTGTACATCTGTTTAAATTTAAGTATAAGGCCCTTAAAGCCCTTCTTTTCACCAGTCTCTGGTGGAGTCTTGTCTGTGCCTTTGGCTCCATCTGTAGTGCATTGCCGTACAGTTATAAATTCTATTCGCTTCACCTCATCGAACGGTCTTACAGAATGAGTATTTTTAACACAAATTCCACTGGAAAGAACCCTCAATTGATAATTGTTTGCCAAATTGGTGGGATTCCATTTCACCGGTTTAGATAAACTAACAATAAAATTACAATTTCTTGACAAGGTTCTACAAGATAGAGCCATTTCGATCAAATATGATTACCAAGAAGGGTATTCTTATAAGTTATTCATATTCGAATAATATTATATAAAAATAAATCAAATGACGAAAAGCTTGCGAAACGAAAATAAAATCGCAATTCGCAATAAGGGGAGGCAATAATGTACGACACAGATAATGTACACCATGATATTGTACGGCATAATAATGCACAGCATGATAATTGGTGTACGTGTACATGGAATATCATGTTGTACAATATCGTGTCGTGCATTATCATGCCGTACATTATCAGGTCGGCCCAATAATGCACACACAATAATGTACAGCATGATATTTGATGTACAAGTACACGAATTATCATGCTGTGCAATATTGTGGCGTACAATATTATGCCGTACATTATTGACACGATTCAATAATGCACACCCCAATATTGTACAGCACGATAATTGGTGACCATAAAAATTCAAATCTGAAGCTTCCTTTAGACTTGGACATCGGACTCCACCTCGAGTGTATTAGGTAGAAATTAGTGACAGATCCGACACAGAGCACTCTGACTTGAGTATGTTAGGTTCGAAATGGGCCACAGTACCGACACAGAGCACCCCGACTCCACCTAGTCTTGTGGTCCCTACCCCTAGAGTGTATATAAAAACCGCAAGAGCTTCTGGCGGGAGCCCACCTGGAGTCAGACTTGAGTTGGTTAGGTTCGAAATGAGTGACAGATCTAACACAGTTGTACTCCTCACTCCGCGTCACCATCAAAAAGTTTTGATGGTTCTCATATTTTTTATCTGTGACTATCTTACACTATCTTGTTCAAACGAAGCATGGAATCGACAGACGTCATAGACTCAACAGCCAATAAGAGCAGAGACATTTCAGGAATATTAGCCAATACGGGCGATGCCACCTTTTATCATGTTGTACATTATTGGTCGTACATTTTCGGCCCGTTTCGTCAAAACACGGCCCGTATTGCACGACATGATAATGTACGGCACAATAATGTACAGCCCGATAAAACGTGGACTTTTCCCACATACACGGATTATTGCCTGTACAATCCTGGCTGTGCATTCCTTGCCGTACTTAATAGACACGAGCCGATAATTGACGGCCAGTATTGTACGACATGGATTGCACAGCATGATATTCGATGTACATGTACACCAATTATCATGCTGTACATTATCATGCCGTGGAATATCGTGTCGGAAAATATCATGTTGTACATTATAGACACCCGCAATAAGCAGCGTGACGTTAACCTGACGTTACTCACAGACAGTCAAGTCAGTTTTTTTTTTCTTCATCTTTTCTGTGTGAGAATTTAGGCGTCGCACTCTTGTACATTTGCCATTGTCAAGTATTAAATTATCAAGTTTGATGAAATGAAATGTAGTCAAACAAGATAGGGCTGGTGCGGCTGCCAATTCGGCAGAGCAGTACAAGCGACGCAAATATTCTAACCAATGCAGTGGTTACATATTTGAGGCGTTTTACCGCGTCATCCTGTTATCATATCCTGTTACCCATAATTTTTATACCTATCTTGGCTAAATCACTTCACTACACTCGAGACTCGAGACAAAAGTACAATTACAAACCATACATACATTTCCAGTCCAACCTTACAATTACAATTTTTTTGTCGCTTACAATGGGATCTAAAGAGAGAAAAAAAATCTCTATAGATCCATTATGAATTTTAGCTATTACTACTTTTCGATAATCGCAAAAAAAAAACATTCCAGGAGTGAATGATTTTTTTGGAGGGAACGGCTGATTTTGATACTACTAAAGTAAAAAAAAATTGTGCAAAAAGACAACATCCCTTCAACGCCCTGGCGGTCACCCATCCAAGTACCTACCGGCCGCGCCCGACGTTGCTTCACTTTGGTGATCGTACGAGAACCGGTGGTGAACAGAAATTTGACACCGACTCACACTTAGCCATTATTTATTATTAGAGTGTTTACTATAATCATGCCAAATTTGACTCCTGTAGGTAGGTACGTATTACCGTTTTTACATTAGAGCTAAAAAAATACGTAAAAAAATACGTTTGTTGTATGGGGGGGACCCCCATTTAATTTTTACTTTTTGACTTTTTTATTACCTATTTCCTTCCTATTTCTTAATTAATCCGCCGTAACATTACATATTCTGTGAAAATTTCAACTGGCATCTATTACGGTTCGAAAGATACAGCCGTTAATAGGTAGGACAGACATACAGACAGACAGACAGACAGACATTGTAGGCTTAGTAATAGGGTCCCGTATTTACCCTTTGGGTACCTACGGAACCCTAAAAATGATCATTTGGTAGGTATTCTATTACATGCAGAATCAGAATCAGAATAGCCTTTATTGTAAAAACTGGTAGGTACATTGAGTAGAATATCACAGTTTACCCATTTTGGACATACCTACAATGTTTTGTTTGGTACAAATAAATAAAAATATTTTTCATTTAATATTACCTACGTATTTGACAAACGTTGCTACATAAATACACAAACTTATCATCATCATCATCAGCCATAGGACGTCCACTGCTGGACAAGGACCATCGATCTCCAAAAGGGCCGGTCGGAAGCGGCCTGCATCCAGCGTTTCCCTGCGGTCTCTTTTAGGTCGTCTGTCCATCTTGTGGGTGGATGTCCTACGCTGCGCTTACCGGTCCGTGGTCTCCATTCCAAAACATTTCGGCCCCATCGGCCATCTGTTCTGCGTGATATGTGTCCTGCCCACTGCCACTTCAACTTGCTAATCCGGTGGGCCATGTCGGTGACTTTCGTTCAACCGGCCCTTTTGGAGATCGATGAGAGAGGCCTATGTCCAGCTGTGGTCGTCCTATGGCTGAAGTGATGGCGATGATTGACTAATTACTCACTCCACAGTAAAGCTATAAATTAAACCACGATTAAAATAAAATAAGTGCACGCGCAATGAATGAGCACTCTCTGAAAAAAAAAACCCCTATAGAATAGGTGGATATTATAAATTACCAATGCTGCTTAACCACAAAATAAATAGGTACAGAAGGCTTGCTCCATACAAAAGCGATTTTGGATCAATTCGGTCGAACGTCAGTCGTGAATGCCCGCGCCAGCGTTGCCGGCACGGTGTAGGTATTTTTACCCGATTTCGTATAATTTCGGCTATAAACGGGTAATTGGCAGGTAATGGTGTGGTAATGGTGCCTACCGGGTCATCAGCCAGAACACGTCCACTGTTGAACATAGGCCTCCCCGCCTTTTGCTTTCACTGGATGCCCGCGACTCCCCCAATGTCTTCGGTCCATCTAGTGGGAGGCCTACCTACGCTGCGTCTTCCGGTTCGTTGTCTCCACTCTAGAAACTTTTTTCCCCATCGGTTATGGGTTCTTCGAGCGATGTGGCCTGCCCATAGTGCCCATTGCCACTTCAACTTGCAAATTGTATAACAGCTATGTCGGTGACTCTGGTTCTTTGGCGAATATCCACGTTCCGGATTCTGGGTTGTTTGTCTACCAGGTAATTTCAGGTAATCCGGTGGCCATCGCTTCCAAGATATATAGTTCAGTTTTTTTCTTGCTTGACTTCCGGCAACACTGGCCCGCGCGCTTTGGCAATTCACGTAATTATAATTTCGTGTGACAATTGTCTTATTTTACAATCAAGGTCAACCAAATCCAGCTTTCTATACCTATTAATTTTGTATTGTAAATTAAAAAATATCATAGAGGCAGCTATTCTAAAATCTTCAACCTATAACCACGGGAGACGCCATCGCGATATTACGAAGAAATTTGTATAAGCTGTAGGACTTACGCTATAGGTACAGATATATATATATATATATATATATATATATATATATATATATATTATACAGCGTAACTACACAATAAATTTTGCATGGTCATAATAATATGGTCAAATTTTTTCCAAACTCGCGTGGGTAAATGATCAAAACCTAGAAAAATTATGATGTCGATAACCTTTCTATTCTTTTCCCTTTGAGCTACCAAAATTTCGTTATTGCCCTTGCCCTACCGCACTCACTCGTGTCGTGACGGCGTCACCAGAAATGAAGCGTACTGCAAACATTATTATAGGTAGCCTAGGTTGGTATCTACAAATCTATTCACAGTAACAGTAAAGTTTCATTTGATAGTGGTTCACGCACCGGCTCTGGTTGCTATAGAGGTTGAGCCGGCTGGGCGTGCCGAGGAGCTTCCAGCTCTGGTTGTCACCGTCCTGACGCAGCGTGGCCTCAAATATTCCGCCGCCAGGAGCTGTCTTCACCACCACCCTGAACTCCTTCCACGTGGACTCGCTCACCTCGGCCTCCCCAGCCTTGATCTCCATCGCGTCTACCATATCAGACACAGCCAGTTTTGCGCACTGCGGGTAATCCTTCAACATGCCATTTATCAACAGTATAAGCATTTTGGCAGCTTCGAAAGCCTGCGGATTATCCTTCTTCAATGCGACTTCTTTGTGGCAAGTGCACCAGTGATCGTCGATATCTGCCATCTCGCAAGTTCTACTACTCGGTATTGGTAGGAACAGGCTGATGGCTCTATACTCCGCGAAGCTCCCGCTGCTTCGTTCTACTATCATGTCATTCTCTATGTTTTTAAGATCTGTCAAATCGTATAGAGTGGCATAGACGTCGAACGGAGATGTTAATCGTTTACTATTAACTTTTAAATTACTGTATGCTTTATTGTAGTTATTTCGAAACGAAGGAGGGGGTAAAATATATAAAAGTGGTAATCGTTCTTCTAAGCGTCCCTGTTTCGTGTATCTTATTTTACCCCATCTTATGCCATGATCACTTACGAAAATTACTATAGTTTTACTTAAATATCTTGAAAGTTCCCACTTACTGAGCAGCTTCAAATAATCATCGTCCATTTTCATTGGAAAATTTAGTTTGTCATGACTCATTGAAATTTCCCAAAAGAAACCAAACAGCTTTTTATTAGTTAAACGCCAGGTTAACTCTTCTATGTAGTTTAACATCATTTTATAAATGTATTTGTCATGTATGCACAGATAAGAATAGAAAACTCTACGAGATCCTACATATTTAATAGCTTCATTCATAAAAGTTCGTAGATAATAATCTGTTGGAGCTATATTGAAGCCAGTTTTTAGATAGTTGAAAACGGCAAGATTTGGCGCATCTTCCCCGAGCGCGGTGAAGTATCCCGCTTTCTTAAACCATTTCCATATTAAAGGACAATTGTTAAAAGTCGCAGTCCCATAAGGGAGGCAAGTTTTCTTCAACTCAGATGCTTTTAATCCCATCAACATGGGAACTATGTTGGGAAACGTATTATCAGCAACCTTATTGTAACCCATAAACTCAACTGCGCCTTTTTGTCGTAAGTAAATAGCTGTTTTTGGCATTGTCCTGTGAAAATTCAATCTCGAAACTGCGTCTAAGCCTAGAATCAGAACGTTATACATAGTTTTGTTATGATTTGCCATAATTTCCTTTTTATATCCATGGTAACTGTTTATTTTATTTCGTGCGAACAAAAAGAACTGTTCGTATATTGTTGCCTTTCTTACGTAGCATGTTACTCTAACGAATTCATGTTTAGCTTCAATAACGTCGTCAAAGTAAGTGCAGAATGAGTACTTGAATCTATCGTCAATCCTCTTAGATTCAATGTCGTCAACGGCGGCGGGTCTGTAGAGAGAACGGTAGCAGCACGTTAATTTGTCTGTTTTATTAATTCCATAATATTTAAAGGTATCATATCTGACCCATATTTTCTGTCTGTTGTTTCCCAATAAAGGATTATTTACAATAGGACAACGAGGAAAATCGGATGGGTATGTCACGAATTTCGTGACGCTTTCATCTAGAGGCTTCAGAGCTGGGATGCTGCAACCTTCTGTGTTAATAGTGAACAATTCTTCGGAGTTGGCCGCGCTCGTGATACTATCGTCTAATGTTTGGTGGACGGCTGTGGCCACGTGGTTCAACCGCGTAGTTCGATCCATCGGACTATGTCGTTGTGTTTGGTGGGCGAAGAATACAACCTCAGGTCTTTTCTTGGTGGTGAAGAAAATGGACCCACCCACTAATATTATCGTAGTTATAAACAGGTATCTGAACCTGATCATCTGTCTAATCTTGAATTTTGTTCTTTCCGTGATGCTACTCACACTGAAACAACGTTATTTTTTGTTTACTGCTTCTATACGTCTCTCCTGTAAGCTATAGTATAGTATATAGGAGTCTCGATATAGTAATATATACCTACTGTATCATGTATGTAGGTACCAGGTAGGAAGGTATCTAAAAATCACTAAAACTATTCTCACAGCAAGTGTGAAGCCGTAAGGCTGAGCCATAATACTCGCACCAGCCAAAGATGAAGGCCGAGCCTGAAACTCACGATACCAAAAGCCAAACATAATGCGAGGCCGTAGGTCGAGCGCTGCGTACTCTTTGGGTCGAAAAATACTGGATTGCAGGTTTTCTATGGTTTCTACGACTGAATATGAAATCTTCCGTGTTTGCACGACCATGAAGAGATTGGTAGCCGGACCACTTCGAGCTTAATTTTTGATCACGGAATTCAAATAATTATCATCATCATTATCAGCTCATGTAGGGTAAAGGAAGTGTTCGTGCACCAACCATTATTTAACTTGTATTTTTTTATGAAGGGACTGTACATTAGTAGTCACCATGCTAAATATCAGTTCTCAGTTCGGATCCTATAAGTTTTAGAAAAAAATATAACAGGCCAAGTGCGAGTTGGGCTCGCGCAACCACAAAATACCACAATATTCCGTACCACCACAAAATACAAATAGTAGTGAAAAAAATACGGTCGAATTGAGAACTTTCCTCCCTTTATGAAGTCGGTTAAAATACAACTTCACACCGATCCAAGTACCGACCGCGCCTGACGTTGCTTAACTTAGTTGTGAACAGAAATTTGTCACCGACTCGCACTTGGCCATTTAGAGTACCTAGTAACCTAGACCTACCTAATCTACGCTGAACCCTACGCGTACAAAGTCGCAGGCATTTAGCTAAGTACCTACATATATGCAATACCTATACTAAATACATAGCATCGACAGATACGAGGTTTTGACCAGTCGCAACTGGCTCATTACGAAAATTGGCTTAGGTACTAAACACAGTAGCAGTAGAGTGCTTGGTAGTGCTTCACGCGACGGCTCTGGTTGCCCAAGAGGTTGAACCGGCTGGGCGTCAGGAGCTTCCAGCTCAGGTCGTCGCCGTCCTGCCGCAGCGTAGTCTCAAATATTCCGCCGCCAGGAGCTGTTCAACACCACCATGAACTCCGTCCATGTTGTCTCGTCCGGATCCGCCTCGGCAGCCTCTATCTCCGCCACGTCTACCATATTAGACATAGACAGTTCGCACATTGCGGGTAATCCTTCAACATATCATTAATCAATATCACAAGTGTTTGGCAGCTTCGGAAGCCTGCGGAGTGTCATTCGTTAATGCGACTTCCTTGTGGCAAGTGCACCAGTGATCGTCAATATCCGCCATCTGGCAAGTTCTGTTTCTCGGTATAGGTAAGAATAAGCTGATGCCTCTTTCGTCAGCGTAGGTCTTGCTGCTTCGTTCTGCTATCGTAACCTTTTCTATGTTTTTCAGATCTTTCAAATCAGATAGAGTGGCGTAGAGGTCGAACGGAGTAGTTAGTCGTTTACTATTCAGTTTCAAATTATTGTATGCTACTTTGTAGTTTTTTTTAAATGATCGAGGGAGTAAAATATACAGGAATGGTAATCGTTCTTCTAAGCGTCCCTGTTTCGTTAACCTTATGCCGCCCCGTTTGATGCCATGATCACTAACGAGAATCACTATAGTCTTACTTGAATACCCTGATGATTTCCAATTGCCAAGCAGCTCCAAGTAATCATCATCCATTTTCATTGGATAATTTAGGTAGTCATGACTCATTGAAGTCTCCCAAAAGAAACCAAACAGCTTTTTAAATCTTAAACGCCAGGTTAAATCTTCTATATAATTTAACAAGACTTTATAGAAGTATTTTTCATGCATGCACAGAAAGGAATTGAAATCTTTGCAAGCTCCAACATGTTTAACAGCTTCATTCATAAAAGTATGTAGGTAATAGTCTGTCGGAGCGATACCAAAGCCAAATCTCCCATGGTTGAACGCGCCGAGCGCATCTTCCCCAAGTGCGGTGTAATATCCCGCTTGCTTAAACCATTCCCATACGAAGGGACAATTATCATAGGTTACGGTATCATATGGGTAGCACGTTTTCTCCAACTCGGCCACTTTAATTCCCATCAACATTGGAACTAAGTTGGGAAACTTATTATCAGCAACCTTATTGTAACCTATAAACTCAATCGCGCCTTTTCTTTGTAAGTAATAAGCTGTTTTAGGCATTGTCCTGTGAAAATTCAATCTCGAAACAGCGTCTATACCAAGAATCAGAACGTTATACAAAGTTGTGTTATGATCTGCCATAATTTCTTCTACATCGTCGTGCTTCCTGAATGTTTTCTTTAATGCGAACAGAAAAAATTGTTCGTATATTTTGATTTTTCCCACTGAGCATGTTACTCGAACGAATTCATCCTTCGGTATAATAAAGTCGTCAAAATTAGTGCAAAACGAGTATTTGGACCTGTCGTCGATCTTCGTAGATTTAACATTAACAACTGCTGCCGGTCTGTAGAAAGAACGGTAGCAGCATGATAATTTGTCTGTTTTATTAATTTTATAATGTTGAAAATTACTGTGTTTGACCCATATTTTCTTCTTATTGCTCTCTAATAAAGCATTATTTGCATGAGGACAACGAGGCAATTTAGATGGGTATTCCACAAAGCTTTTGACGCTATCATCAAATGGTTTCAGGCCTGGGATAGTGCAACCTTCTGTATTGATTGTAAACAATTCTTCAAAGTTAGTAGTGCTGCTGTACACAGTTTCATTGAAGAAAATCATCTCAAGGTTTTCCTTTGCGGTAAGTAAGAAGGACCAACCCACTAACGTCGTGATCACAAACATGTATCTGATCCTGATTTTCCGTCTAGTCTTGTTCTTTGCTCTTCCAGCGACGCGACTCATACTGAAACCAACGTTCTCGAATCTTTGACAACGTTTTCATTTAGATTATATATTTAAATGTGTCGTATACCTACATTACATCACGGATTAAACAACGTAACGTAGGTAAATAAGTGATTTTAATTTTATATGAGCGCTAAATCTGACCGGTTTAGATGTAGTCTATAGGACATTTTATGTTATAATTGTGAATTGAAATGTTGTATATTTGTCAAAGGTTGTGAATTGATCCATCATTATGACCAAATTTTACTATGGGAACAACTCTAAAATCGATGACTCGACTCGAATCGACTCTAATATCAGATGTTCCATACATTTTGTCGAGTGAAATCGTTTTCTATGGAACAGCAGATTTTTTTCGCGATTTCATTTTATGAGTAGGCTATTTGTAGCAGTGGTGTGGCTAGGGGCCATTTCCCCGGGGGCTAAATCCTGGGGCAGCAGTCAGATCTGAGAGGTGGGTAGATGTATTTTATATTATAGCTATTTATACTTATCTATTTTATTTCATAAAATACGAGTAGGCTATCGTTTTGGCAAACATCATGATCGTTTACAATAATTACCCGGCCTAGCTGGACAAGGCCTTCAAGGACAAGAAAACTGTTTGAAATTTGAATTTCCCGCCATTTGTGAAATGTAAGCGTAAAAATTAATTCCCGTAACATTATTATAGGGCTAATTTTATGCTCACCCATTTTATAGTACAATTCAAATTTTAATCTATTTTAAATTGCAAAAATAATTATTGGGAAAACAATAGGTCTTCTTAAAACGGGTAAAATAGGTACGTACGTGGTCTACGGAATGAAAAAGATTTAAGTAAGTAGGCCGTACCTCTGAAATACAATACCCGTAAAATTTACAAGCTGCATTTAGGGAGTCTGCTCCTACGTTTGTCAAAGCTCCTACGCTACGTTAGCAACAATTATTTATTGGTTTCGTAAATTTAAATGTGGTCGAGAGAACCTAAACGATGACCCTAGACCCGGCCGACCTACAACTGCAGTACCTCATGAAAATGTCATCAGGGTATATCATCATCATGTGTGTCATCATGCCCCCTGGATCCGCCAATGATCCTTACAACTGATGAAACTTGGATGATCCTGTCACAAAGCAACAATCCATGCATAGTGTTTGATGAAGACGAGCTGCCCACACAAGCAGTTCGCGGGCGGCGCGTTAATAAAAAAATAATAGACGTTTCTTTTGACGTCGTGGACTAGTAGCAGTAATTCCGCTAGAAGACCGTAGAACAATTACTAGTGAATGGTATTGAGAAGCAATGATCTTTTGGTAAATCTCATTGTTGCGAAGTTTGTCTGCCTCAAGCTTTCGGAGAGTTAAATAGTGAGCGACCAAAGAGCGGTGTCCGTGGCATTCTTTTTCACCAAAATACCGCGCCCGCTCTCACAGCTACTAGAACCATGTTGGACTATTTGAATGCTTTGGGGGTACAAATCACCCAACCTCCGTATAGCCTATATTTCGCTCCAGATGATAAATTTTTTCCACGGTAAAAAAAATGCTTCTTAGGCGAAAATTTGAGTCACAACACTGCAGAAAAGGCCGTAAATTTCGGCGCGTATTTTTCGACCTCCCGCAAGATAATTTTTAAATGTTTGGAAAGCTGGGTTATCCGAATGCATAGGTATATAGGCATTGGAGTTGGAGGGGCATATTTTGAAAAGCTAAAAGCCAACTTTTTTCATATTCAACAACTTTTCATCTTACTAACAATTTTTGGAACAGCCCACTACATGCACCATGTTCACGGTAAGACTGAAGAATGCGGTTGGTCGAACAGTTCAAAGTTAGGTGCATACAAAACGATCTAGTACCTTCTTTCTCAGTCTTTTGCTAAGGTTATCACTGGAACTCAAACTCGAATCTAAGTCCTCAAAAATCACACTCACTGAATCACTGCGTATAGTACTTTGAACAGATTTTGAACGCGGACTTTTATTTTCCATAATCTTATCACGGTAAATATCCCGTTAATAATGATATAACTGTACATAAAAGTATGTTTAACTTACCTAATATACTTAGGTAAACCTTTGAACATGTAACTAACATGGCAATAACACAATAATACACACAACTATATAAGTAAGTAGGTATATTTAGTTTCTATATGCCTACTTATGTTATACCTACTCGCACCTATATTCTATATAAAGCTGAATACTAAATATAAAACTATAAGTACCTACATTAGTTTTATATTTTATGTTATCTAATATTATTTTATTTAACATAATTAAGCATTGGATAAAAAAAATGAGAAACAATAATTGAAGAATGAAACTGACATATCGACGATAGAAAACGATTTGCTGTAGGTAGCCAAAATATCGAAAATTATTTATATATTATTCATATATATTATATACTACTTACGTACTTTATGTAGGTACAGTTTCTACATTGGAAAAAACAGCATCTTCACCGTGAGTATTTAAAATAAATACTTCAAATTTAATTATGTAATAATTGTAAATTGTAATCAA
Organism: Agriopis aurantiaria; assembly: GCA_914767915.1. Taxonomy (NCBI): domain Eukaryota; kingdom Metazoa; phylum Arthropoda; class Insecta; order Lepidoptera; family Geometridae; genus Agriopis; species Agriopis aurantiaria. Next base: position 14,311,261 of record OU611982.1, on the reverse strand, counting down.
GTGTTTTTATCTATTTTGATGTTTGTGTATGTTGGTAGGACTGTCCTTAATGACTATGCAAAAAATTGGCGTGATCTGTCGATCAGTTTGTTTACAGCAGCTAGTCGAGTCAGTCCATCTCAGTAGTGCTCTGCGAATTTTGCAATGAAAAAAAAATATTGATCTTCAAACGCCTAACTTTACTTGTTAAATATAACTGATTTATTTGTCAACATAAAAAAAAATATGATGTTTTGTTATGCTGTTGATTGTACAGCACAATAAATAATTATAGTGTGATAATTTCAAATCTGTGCAGTAGTTTTTTTTTTTTTTTCATTTAAAAATCATTTCCTCTATTCGACGTCTAGTCTATAAAGCGAATAATCGCGGCCTCCCGCTATAGTAATAATCTGTGAGTAATAAGTATATTAAAAAACTATGCATATATATATACTAGTTGCGCCCCGCGGTTTTACCCGCGTGGTGATGAGGGAAGAAATGATGATAATGAAAAGTAGCCTATGTGTTAATCCAGGACATAAGCTATATATGTTTCAAATTTCATCCAAATCCGTCCAGCCATTTCTGCGTGAAGGAGTAACAAATATACACACACACAAGCTTTCGCTTTTATAATATTATTTATTAATTAATTAATGTGATTATTAGTGTGAACTGTGATGTGATATATATTATTAAATTTAAATAATTTTGGTTGCAATCTAACTTACTATAGACACAATTTTTTTTTGTTAGGTTTTTGAACAGTTTTTGGCCATGCCGAAAGCTGGGTAGGTAACTATTTGAATTCTTACAGGGTGGCAGCAAATACATTTGCTGTCGTCGATATTTTAACTTGCAACTACCTAATTACAAGTAAATAGGTGAATACTAACAATTTACTCTAAAGACAAGTACCATATTATAATAAACGAAAATAAATTTTTTGAAATAAAATTACACGTTCTACGCAGCAACATACCTAATTATATTTAGCAATCTTTGTCTGTAGCCAATCTGTAGCGTAAACAATATCACAGACGAAACTATTCTAGAAAATATAAGTAAATGTAATTGCTAGTATGGAGTATGAGTAGTAGGTAGTGGTACCTAATTACCTATGGAGTAGGTACGTAGGTAGTAATGGAGTAGTTAAGTGGTTTCAATTAGGATGATATATAGATATTTAAAACTATGGACAAAAACTGACCCTAAAGTCAGCGCTCAAAAAATGACCGAACCTAGTGGACTAACAGCATATCTTTTTTTATAGCGTTTGATTTGGATAGGATGTCATAGAACTTTAAGGCTGCGGTCACCAGCCACAGTTATCTCAAGCACGTTTTCAATATTTTTGAAGAAAAAAAATTTACCTGGTGAGAATTAAAGACATAATTTTTAGGGTTCCGTACCCAAAGGGTAAAAACGGGACCCTATTACCTAAGCCTACGATGTCTGCCTGTCTGTCCGTCCGTCCGTCTGTCCTACCTATTAACGGCTGTATCATTCTAACCGTAATAGATAGCCAGTTGAAATTTTCACAGAATATGTAATTTTACGGCAGATTAACCAAGAATAATAAAAAAAAACGAAAGGGTCCCAATACAACAAACGTATTTTTTACGTATTTTTGTATTAGCTCTAATGTAAAAACGGTAATACGCACAAGCGTCAAATTTGACATGATTATAGTACACACTCTAAAATATAACAACAAATAATAAATAATGGCCAAGTGCGAGTCGGTGACAAAGTTCTGTACATTACCAAGTTATAACTGGTAATTTCGTTATTGATGTTTGTGGTGGTACGGAACCCTCAGTGCGCAAGCCCGACTCGCACTTGGCTGGTTTATTAGAATACCCAACATTGCAAATAGTATAAAGCCATTTTTCGCCTTGATATAATATAATCGAATGGGGGAAGAGATAATATAGAAACAAACATACAAAAAAAAAAAGCAACATACAGTCGAATTGATAACCTCCTCTCGAAGTCGGTTAAAAATACAATCTCCTAAGTTGTTTTTTTTTGAAAATCAGCGAATGAGATAGCTGTGGCTGTTGAGCGTGGCCTTGAATTAGCTTGTATTTCTAATGACTAAATTTATAAAGGTAAAACTCACGTCATTTTTGCACACGACCCACATGTTTAAAAATCAATGATAAAGATTACATTTTTATAAGTCTGTAACAGGCAAAGAGATTTACTTGCAGCGGCAATACTTGCACTCGCCCTAGAATACTTTACTCTGCCTTTATCAAACACGTATGCTCAGCGGAGGTTAGGTTATGATATGACAAGAAACTCTTCACATAAAAATCACTTACACAAGAACACATAGCTAGCTACAGTAGCAATAAAGTTTCATTTGGTAGTGGTCGACGCACCGGCTCTGGTCTCCGTAGAGGTTGAGCCGGCTGGGCGTGCCGAGGAGCTTCCAGCTCAGGTCGTCACCATCCTGGCGCAGCGTGGCCTCGAATATCCCGCCCCCAGGGAACGTCTTCACCACCACCATGAACTCCTTCCATGTGGATTCGTCCGGATCAGCCTCGCCAGCCTCTATCTCCGTCACGTCTACCATCTCAGAAATAGACAGCTTCGCACACTGCGGGTAATCCTTCAACATATCATTTATCAACGTTACAAGTGACTTGGCAACTTCGGAAGCCTGCTGATTATCCTTCGTTAATGCGACTTCCTTGTGGCAAGTGCACCAGTGATCGTCAATATCTGCCATCTCGCAAGTTCTGTTTTCCGGTACAGGTAGAAACAGACTGATGCTTCTTTCATCAGCGTAATGCCTGGTGCTTCGTTCTGCTATCATATTCTTCTCTAAGTTTTTAAGATCTATTAAATCGGATAGAGTGGCATAGACGTCGAATGGAGTAGTTAATCGTTTACTGTTCAGTTTCAAATTATTGTATGCTTCTTTGTAGTTATTTCGAAAAGATCGAGGGGGTAAAATATACAAGAACGGTAATCGTTCTTCTAAACGCCCTTGTTTCGTGTATCTTATTTTACCCCATCTCATGCCGTGATCACTTACAAGAATCACTATGGTCTTATCTAGATATCCCGAGGTTTCCCAATTATTGAGCAGCTTCAAGTAATCATTATCCATTTTCATTGGATAGTTTAGATAGTCATGGCTCATTGAAACCTCCCAAAAGAAACCGAATAGCTTTTTATTAGTTAAACGCCAGGTTAACTCTTCTATGTAATTTAATAGGACTTTATAAAAGTATGTGTCATGCATGCACAGAAACGAATTAAAATCTTTATAACGTCCAACGTGTTTAGTAGCTTCACTCATAAACGTGTGCGGGTAATAATCTGTGGGAGTGATACTGAAACCGTTTTTTGCATAGTTAAAGGTGCCAAGAGCCGATGTATCTTCCCCGAGTGCGGTGTAATATCCTGCTTGCTTAAACCATTCCCATACGAAGGGACAGTTATCAAAGGTTGCGGTATCGTACGGGTAGCACGTTTTCTTCAATTCATCTACTTTTAATCCCATCAACATGGGAATTAAGTTGGGAAACGTATTATCACCAACCTTGTTGTAGCCCATAAACTCAACAGCGTCATTTTTGAGTAAGAATTCGGCTGTTTTTGGCATTGTTCTGTGAAAATTCAGCCTAGATACAGCGTCTATTCCCAAAACCAGAACGTTGTATGCAGTTTTGTTTTGATTTTCGGTAATTTCCGCTACATTTCCATGCTTCCTGAAATTTTTCTTTGGCGCGAACAGAAAAAACTGTTCGTATATTGTTTTATTTCCTACAGAGCATGTTACTCGAACGAATTCATTTCTTACTTTAATTACATCGTCAAAGTAAATACAAAGCGAGTATTTGGACCTGTCGTCGATTCTCCTAGATTCAATGTCATCAACTGCCGCCGGTCTGTAGAAAGAACGGTAACAGCATGATAATTTGTCTGTTTTATTAATTTTATAATATTCAAAGGTATTATATTTGACCCATATTTTTTTACTGTTGCTTCCCAATAAGGAATGATTTTCATCAGGGCAACTAAGCAATTTAAAAGGATATTTTACGAAGTCTTTGATGCTTTTATCTAGTGGCTCCAGGGCTGGGATAGTGCAACCTTCTGTGTTAATAGTGAACCATTCTTCGGAGTTGGTAGCGATCGACAGCGTGCTGTCGATCCGTTGTGCTTCGTCGGCGAAGAAAACCATGTCGATGCTTTCTTTGGAGGTGAGGAGTAAGGAGCCACCAACCAATATTGTCGTGAGCAGAAACAGGTATCTGAACCTGATCACCGATCTAGCCGTGGTTTTTGCACTTCCCGCGACGCGACTCATACTGAAAACAACATTGTTATTTTTGACACCATACGTTTTACTGTAGAAAAAACTTTTACACTCTTTTTTTTTCTATGGTTGGTTATTTTAACTTGTTTCTTATTATTATGAGCGCTAATTCTGACTGTTTCATATTTATAGTCAAGCAAATAACTTACCTACTGCTTAATGTTCATTTGGCCTAGAAACGTTTTGGTATGGGGGTAACTCCGAGCTCAGTTTATATATTCCGTCCGGTGGCATGAGACTATAAGATTTATTGGAATTATGGAAGTAATTAAGAGTTCAAGGCGCGCATTATTGAGATGCCTTGTCGGCCATTTCAGCGGTATCAATTATGAAACGATGTTATTTACTTCGATACATTATATGCGAAAGGAATGGGCACTTGTTTGCTACTGACATTCTAGTCGTTTGATCTTGTCGGATGTAAGCTATCTTAGTTTGAACATAGGTATGTCTACGTTCTATTGCAAATAAACAATAATTAAGTAAAGACAGTGACTTTAGCTCGGTAGAATTAATTATTTACTTGAAGGTTCTATGAAATTTCAGAAACAGTAATGTTCGTAGCAATATAATATTGGGAAACGAGGTTATTAGTATAATTTATTGTCATTTTATATCAAGATTATCATCTGTTACCAAGAACCTGAGGGGTGGGAAGTCGTTATCTGTATCCTTTATCTCACTTATGAATGCAACCTTAGGGTCTAGAATGGGATCTGGCGAAAATTTATTAATTACACCATTACCTATGTAGGGTTATGACGATAACATAATATATTAAACCGAATCGTAATATATTCGAATAATACCTACAAACTTGATCAAACACGCCGATTTTGAGCAACAACAGTTTGCATTACAGAATATCGTATTCGTATATATCGTATCGCTTATAATGTATAGGTAACTTAATTAATAACAAATATCATCTAGTCTTTTTGATTAATTTATCACGTAGAGTGCTGCAGTTAGACATTTTATAATTTATGTCAAAACGAAAGAAGTCGAAACGTGAACTAAGTATGAGAAATTCATTAGCTCCCAAAAGAAATGTATTCGTAAAGTTGAACTGACCTTATACACTGCTATCGACGATATTTCACGCATTGATACTAAGGTAATTTTGTTTCGGACTCAAACCTAATATCCTTCGTAGATAATAATATCACAGTTCGTTTAGAGTTCTTTAAAAATTAGGGACAATAACAATAGAGCTTGAGTTCGTAATGATGAATGCACCGGCTCTGGTTGCCGTAGAGGTTAAGCCTGCTGGCGCTGCCGGCGAGAGTCCAGCGGCCGCGGTCGTGGCGCAGGGTGGACTCGAACACGCCACCTCCGGGCTGCGTCCGCACCACCACCATGAACTCCCTCCACCCCACCTCGTTTTCCAGTGGCGTGCCTGCTACCATCTCAGTCACCTCCAAAATGTCTCCCAACCTCAACTTTGCGCACTGTCTGTGGTTTCGCAACAGAGAATTCAGATGACTGACCAATTGCGCGGACGCTTCGCGTGAATCCTCACTGTCTATCGGCAGTCTGTTGCCGCTGTGGCAGGTGCACCATTGATCCTCTATCGCGGCCGCCTCACACGTTCTGTTGCCCGGTATCGGCAAAAACAAACTGATACTTCGTCGGTCCGCGTAGGAGGCTTCAACGCGCGTCTTTAATCGGTCATTTTTAATTGAATCCAAGTCGACCAAATCTGCTAACGTCGAGTAAATATCGAATGGCGTAGTCAGACGTTTACTATTTAGTTTCAAATTGTCATATGCTAGATTGTAACTTTCTCGAAAGGAAGGCGGTACCATTATATGTACAAAAGGCAGTCGTTCCTCTAAACGTCCTTGCTTAGTCATTCTTATATCGCCCCATCGTATTCCATGATCGCTTAAGAGAATTAGAATCGTATCGTCTAAGTATTTATTAACATCGAGTCTTCTTAAAAAATTCTCGTAACTCTCATCCATCAGCATTGGATAATTTAAAAAATCGTGACTCATAGTAACTTCCCAAAAAAATCCGAACAATTTGGAAGACTTCAGCGTCGTCGTCAAACTTTCTACATAATCTAACAAAACTCTATAAAAATATTTGTCACCCATGCACAGAAACGTGTTTAAACGTTTGTTATTCCCTACGTGGTTTTCAGCTTCATGCATGAAAGTATGCAGATAGAAATCTGTAGGGGTTCCGTTGAAACCAATTCTTAAATAATTAAAGGTTCCGAGATTTGCGCTATCTTCACCGAGCGCGGTGTAGTAGCCAGCGTCCTTGAACCATTTCCAAATAAAAGGGCATCCATCAAAAGTTGCTCTGGTGTTTGGCCAACAAGTCCGCTGTAAATCTGTATCTTTAATTCCGAGTAACATAGGAGTTAAGTTAGGGAATGTATTATCACCAACTTTGTTATAGCCCAAAAGCTCTATAGCACCCTTCTTTTTAAGATAGTTCAACGTTTTAGGCATGGTTCTATGAAAATTCAATCTTGATACGGCGTCGATGCCTATGATGATCACATTATAAGAGCTTTTATTCTGACGCGTCTCTGTGAGATTTGCTTTGACCGACAAAACAGGGTTTTTAGCCGGATATACAAAAAATTGTTCATACAATATCTTGAAATCAGAATAACACGACACTCTAACAAATTCGTGATCAACTTCGATATAATCAAAGAAGAAAAGGCACGGCTGGTACGCGACCCTATCATCGATGTAAACGGTCGATGTGTCTACGATGGCAGAAGGACGAAAAAACGAGTTGTAGCAGCATGTAACGTTGTCATCTCTGGGTATATCGTAGAAATGTAACATAGCCCTGTTAATCCAAATGTGAGTGGCGTTGTGTTCGAGTAAAGAGATGCTTGCATTAGAGCACTGCTTTAGATTTCTTGGGCGACTGATGAATTTTTCTACAGTTTCGTCAAAGGGTCGCAGGCCGGGTATCGTGCAGCCTTCAGTTTTGATCGTGAAACTTTCGTCGGACCCTGCTATCTCGTACCGTCGTAAGAACCACGATGAGCCAGCGGGAGTGCTGTTGAGTAGCAATATCTCGATGTGGTTGCTGATGGAGAGCAGTAGGAGGCTGCCCCCGAATACAGCAGCGAACAGCAGCACGTAGCGATAACGTATCGAGGCAGACTTCACTTGTCCCACGCTCAGGTGGCTCATGCTGAAAAATAAGTTATGGAAACGTTACGAGCTATTCCTGCATCTTTGTCTTGGGAAAATATATGAAGTTAAAAATCCTTACTCCCCAAACTAAGTAAAAAAAACTATGCTTATAACAGTTTTGGAAATACTTTGAATTATTAACATGCTAATGTTTGCTTTAGTTTCATTGCTAAAGATAATTTACAAATATACACAGTTGAATAAAAGTTGCACGCAGCAATTGAAGTTTACCATTAAAGATCATTAAAGCATGAACTTTTACAAACATGTACTTATTCTTAAGTGCACATAACATATGCCTGATTATTTTGATAATCAGAACATATTCAGTCTTACTACAAAAGATTTAAGAACGCTTTAGACAGGTGTTTAACATCGTTTTCACAGTGAAACAACTGCTAAACACATGTCAAGACGGACAGAATCTAACATATTATTTTGTAAACAAAATTAGCTTACCTGTCATTCAGTGCAGAAACAAATGTTCATTAAACACTTCTAACTTAACCACCACATGAATATCCTTTTAATTCTAACACTGACAGTCAAAAAGTTCTGGCATTGCAAGACTAGTTCATATTTTAGATAGGAAAGCGTGATCAAAGTTTTGTCATTGTGATATTTTTGTGCCGTTTGCGGAATCGAGTGCCGGGAGACTGGAGTGTCTCGCGGGGCTGAAATACCTATCTACGCTATGCTTGAAGATTATTATATCACAGGTTTTGCTTTTCGCTCTTCTGTTGTGCAAATGAGTGAGACGGTAGGAGGTCGGGAGGTAATATATCCGCGGTGGTGGTAAGTTTTGGCGAGGGAGAACGGCGGAGGCTGCGCGCATGCGCCGCAGTGCCAGGGGCTTCGGGTCGCGCACTCGCGCTGCCCATATGACATAGCTGGATGTATCCAATAAGCAGGTTCCTTTGCGCTTCATTTTCTGGCTTGGCTTATATAGGTTTAAAACTTCTATGGTATAGCTGACATATCCAGATTCCAGTTCATTAAATCTACCACTCAGTCAATTTTGGTAAGAATTTTAAGTAAGTACTACATAGATACTTAATTTCTTACTTTAACTGTTATTGACCAAACTTGGTAAAAACTAAGTAACTACAACAAATTATAGAAGGTACAGCTAGTTACAGTACCTACTCACGGGTACGAGTAGGTCCCAATCCTAAGATCATTATAATGGCTTTGTAGTAGTAACAAAATACACAATAATCCTATATTATATGCCGACAGGTTTGGCTCAGAGGTAGCATGTCTGCCTCATGAGAAGAAGGTCCCGGGTTCGATTCCCGGTCGGACCGTCTTTATATACAAGATTACGTGAAACCTTTCGGCGCGTTCATCTTCCCAGATAAAACCGAACAACTTTGACGTTCGTGAAATCTCCGTTAGCGTTTCCACATAAACCAATATTAGCCTAAAATAGTACTTATGTTCTATATACAAGCTGCAGGTAAAGTAGTGTTCCGATGTTTGAAATTACTCCAAAGATGTATTTTCTTCTTAATTATTCTTTTATGCGAAATTATTTCATTTATTTCAGACTCTTTTATAAAGTGATGAATGTAGTAGTCTATAATTAAATCCGTACATGTTCAAATCAAATAATCCGGATCGTGCAGTGTCTTGCACGAGGGCTGTGATGAATCCGGCGTTCTTAAATCGTTCTCATATGAAGGGGCAAATATCAAACATAGCTTGCGTGTGTGGCCTACAAGTTACGTTCAGATCATATGTGATCATGTTGGCCAGTACGGGCATTATATTGTCAAGCGAACCATCGCCTACAGCGTATGGTAACCATACAATTCAATGGCTCCAAGCTTCGTCAAAAGATCAAAAAAAATCGGCATTTTTGTGAGCATTGAGCCGAGACACTGAACTCAGCCCCATAATAATCACGTTAAATGTTGTCTTATTTTTGGCGATCGGAAATGGAAATTCTTGTTGTTGAGTGAAATCCGTCTTGGGTACGAATATAAAAAACTGCGTGTGGATTACCTCGTCGTAGTAATAACACTCAATTTTGACGAATTCGTTTGAGGCATTGAGGCCTTGTTGTTGAACATTATACAGTCGAGGTAAAATATTTTATCTGGAAGAGCAGTGGACTGATGGAAAGATCTATAACAACATTTAAGCCCTGATTCAATATTGACATCGTAATATCTGAATTTTCGGTAGCCACCCAAATGTGTGTCTAGATTGCTTTGCAAAAGGGGACGATGTTTAGCTGGACACCACTCAATATTCCGAGTGTAATGGATAAACTTCCGTATAGTGTGATCGTCGGGCGTCAATTTTGGTATAGTGCAGTCACTAGTGTTCAAAGTATATGCTGCATCAAAGTTATTATTTAGAAAGGAGTTGTAATCACTATCGACACCGTCAATATTCCACATGTTATGGCGAACTGTTTGTGATGGCTTCAGCCCAAAAACTGTCATAAAGAGCAAAGTTTTTTTCAGAGCTACAGCTTCTTCAAGAAGTTTAGATATGCTGAAACACATGTTAAATTTTAAAGGTTTTAGATGTTTTAACTGATCAAGAGCTATTTGTTGGTGCCAAGGCAACTGGCAGAAGGACCGGACAGCTTAGAGCAAACAAATAACAGAGCAACTATTTTTAGTTTTATAACTTAACGGTACTGGTGTCTGCATACGAAGGTATTTATTTCTACGGGTACCTGCTCGTAGTTTGCTGCTAGCACAGGACCCCATTCTAGACAAGAAGTGCTTGGTACATTTTCATTCATCTAGCAATGTGAGATAAAGGTTACCTAAATGATTATTTACTTTATTTAAATCAATTTTATTGTTACTTCTTTGACTTTAAGTTTAGAAACAATAAATATTTATTATGCATAATTATGTATAGCCAGTACAAGAGAATGATTGATTGATTGACTAACTCTTTTTGTTCACACCATTAGTGAGACCTCATCTAATGGTGTGAACAAAAGCCTGTGTCTTTTTTCGAACAAAGTCGATTAAACTAATGAACTTTGCACACCTAGTTGTACGATATTTTAATCCGACAAAAGTTGTCCAGGGGCCTTACGGACAACTGCTATTACAGGCACCTAATCCGCTCAGTTGGAAAATCACGCGACCGCAAACCGTATCTGGGCGCGATAAGGTTTGCGGTCGCGTGATTTTCCAACTGAGCGGATTAGGTGCCCGTAATAGCAGTTGTCCGTAAGGCCCCTGTTCAAATTACATAGAAAAGTTCCCTAATTTTCCGGGCATAGAGACGAACAAAACAAACAAAAAAATCGGTCTAGCCCATTTTGAGTTTTAGCGAGACTAAACGAACAGCGATTGATTTTTACACAGTTTTTACATAGGTAAGTACAAGAAGATAACACAATATGACATTGATTAGTACGAAAACTAATTTACTTCAAATTACTTAGTAATGAAATGTAAAGTATTTTTGAAATATCTTTCTATTGTTAATGCTTTTCGCACGAGCTCCATGAATCTACTGTTGTCGTCAAAATACGTCGACAATCATTTGCAGAGGCTCCAAGAAGAAAAATATAGATAAGAATATTTATTTAGGTCGCTTCACCCTCAAACGAAATTAAATTCTGGTATAGGCAGCATTATTATTCGACGGGGGCGATGAGTCATTAATCTTTCGTTTAGAATGTATTTGTGCTTATGAATGCATAATGTAGATTGAAGGTGAAATGAAACCCTGAAATGTTTAATTCGTTTATACAAAGAAATATAATTTTATTGGATAACTTACTTATGTATGCGCCGCAGCCCTGTCGTCAGTATAACTTTGTGAACCTAACATCTATTTTCTTTCATTTTATAAAGTTACTAGCTGCGCCCCGCGGTTTCACGCGCGTTATATCCGGCATAAAATTTGCCTAAGTTACTCCTTATAACATCAGCTATCTGTCAGTGAAAGATGAAAACAATGCAACCTCCTTTTACTTGGATGACTTTTTTAGGGTTCCGTACCCAAAGGGTAAAAACGGGACCCTATTACTAAGCCTACGATGTCTGTCTGTCTGTCCTACTTATATCTTTCGAACCGTACTAGGTAGACAGTTAAAATTTTCATAGAATATGTAACGTTACGGCGGATTAAACTAACAAATAATAGAAAAAGTCTAAAAGTAAAAACTAAAGGGGGCCCTATACAACAAACGTATTTTTTTACGTGTTTTTGTAACTGCTAATGTAAAAACTGTAATACATATAAGCGTCAAACTTGTAATGATTATAGCACACACTCAAAGTATAATAAATAATGGCCAAGTGCGAGTCGGTGACAAACTTCTGTTCATTACCAAGTTATTATACTCAAGCGCCTGTAGCAAACTGCGTAGAAAATTACTCCGACGATTGGAAGGTGTTATAATAACTGGTAAGTCGGTTACTTGGACAACCTCATTGTATTTTGTGGTGGTACGGAACCCTCAGTGCGCGAGCCCGACTCGCACTTGGCCGGTTTATTTTTCTATAATGTAATATGTTAATGTACCTATATACTTCAATTCTTTCTTAATAAATAAATAAATAAATAAAATAAAATTCTTGTTCTTGTTTTTTGAAAGAAACGTCCAAAAAATTTGGACCTTACCTTTTAAGGTCCAAGTTCTTTGAGGAAAATACTTTTATAATTTTTTATTTATTTATTAAAACACCAAAAAGAAAAAAAATACTTTTGGTCCGATCGCTACCAAACTTCACAGAATCACTCGCTGGGTTTGGCCCCTTTGACGATGCACATAATCAAAAGGTTAACCTAAAGGTTGCCTGAACATTTCAATAAAATGTGTCCAGCCCTCCAGCCGTTTCGGGAGTCCATAAGGAACATACATACATGCATACATACATACACACATCACCTTAGTATTTAGAACTGCTTTTAATTCGTATTTTATCGGCAATTTTGTCATATATTATGCAAAATAGAACTACCTAATTGTTTTTAGAGGTGCTAAAAGCTGTATTTCATTAGCAGAAACCGGATTACATATCTGTAAGCAACCTAACGTCTGTCTTCTTTCATTTTATGAAGTATTTAGAACTGCATTAATTGTTATTTTCTCCATATATTATTACTAAAATAGAACTGCAAAATGTGTACCTATCCCATATCAATTAGAATTGTTTTTAGAGGTGTAGAAACTCGAATTGATAGCCTCCTCCTTTTTGAAGTCGGTTAAATGCTTATACTGAGTGACTAGAGACAGTGGAAATATTCGGCGATATCTTTGTACTATCATTACGAACAACTTTTACTATATTACTATATATACGGGACCAACCCTGTAATCGCGAAAAATAAACTGGCGAAGTGCGAGTCAGGCTCGCGAACTGAGGGTTCCGTACCACCACAAAATACAATCATAATCATGTTTAAAAAAAATACTTGTTCTGCCTTCCTAAATGGTCCAAGCAATTGCAACGCCGTCACATAGTTAATATTTTGCAAGTGACGCTCGGTAACTTGGTAATGGAAGGAAATTTGTCACCGACTCGCACTTGGCCATTATTTATTATTTGTTGTTATACTTTAGAGTGTGTTACTATAATCAAGCCAAGTTTGACGCTTGTACGCATCGATCTATATGTACTACGTACACGGATTATAGGTAGTAGGTAACTAACTAACAGCAAGGAATACTTGCTAACAGGTAATTGGGCTATATGGATGACCTCATTTTCTTTCACCGAATCGTAATGCCATTGATTACTGATTTTGAAGTCAGTTTTTAAATTGATAATTATTGTATTTTGTGATGATACGGAAATCTCAGTACGCGAACCCGACTCGCACTTGGCCAGTTTTAATTAACTAAAATACCAAACTATATAACATACTCGTATGTCCTATAAAACTTTGTGTTGGTCATAATTGGGTTCTGCCCTCTGTTTTAGAGGAGAAAAATGAAGAATATTTAATAGATACATTATAGAATTATAAGTGGATTATACGAGGATTATTATGCATTGGCAGAATCATATTTTTTTTAATTTAGAACGGCTGTCAAGGCATTTTTTGAAGTTAGTTGGAGCCAGTTGCACCCATATAAACGAAACGTCAGTCATTCGAAATCAGTTAGCAACTGTGATGTGGACAAAGAACTTTGAGACCTAACCCAAAAGGTAAGGTTCAAGTTCTTTGGATGCGAAGTTCGACGCGTTGATCTAAATAAGAATGTTCAATCAAGGTTCACTCATAATGCCTGACGACAGATTTTCCTTCTCATTTCCGTTCTATTTACTTCTCTTTTCTGTGGGCATAATTGTGATACTATGATAGTCGTAGAAGCCACAAATCCAAAAAGTCGAAGTCAACTGTTGCTCTTCCATCATACCTACTGTCTTCCGTTAAACTTCCGTAGTACTGTCATACTTTGACGAAAACTCGAAGTCGAGGAGCGAATATATCTTGGGCCTCGTGCGAATCACAATTTTTTTCACAAACAAATGATGTAATTAAAAATTACTAGCAAATTATTTGATGACGAAACCTAATCGCTACCAATGCACTAGTCTGCTGATGATAGGATAAAATATAATTGTAATGTTTATAACTAACCTGACACCTCCGTGAGTGAATTTTGTAAGAACGGATATCCACCGACTGGTGGTTATGGTGAGAAAACGTTTCAGCCATTGTTATCCAACGTGTTGATGTTTACCCATTACAGTGGTTTTATTGCTTCGTTAGTTTACAATACTCGTTCTTAAACTAGCTTTCCTAATTGAGGTCGGCCTGCCTCTGAGGCTGCACTTGAAAGCGACATTTTCCAGTTTCCAGGTGAGGTCAAGCACGCGAGGGGTTTTATTTGATCAACTTTGACATGGCATGACGGCGGTTGCATGTGATGTTATAGTTCTCATATCGAAAAACGCTTAGTGTACATGATTTGATTTTATTACAATTTCCAATTACAATTTTCTCTTTTTTCTTAGATTCCTTTAATCAGTCAAAAATTAATTGATTTTTTATGTATAATGTACTAACTTATATTCCAAAACTAACTCTCGTTTTTTTTATAGCATGCAGTCTGCACCTATAAATGTGGTGGCGTTTAGTTTATTTCTTGAGCCTATATAAATAATACAATAATTAATAATTAATTAATAATTAATATAATAATTGGACAGAGTTTTTTGTATAAAGCAAACAACCATCAGCAACACATACATATATTCTAATAAGGCGAACAATCTTGCATACATTGTAAAATGGCGTAAAAAAAATTAGAAATACTTACTTTGTACCTTGTCTGGAAAAATGTGGTTTCTATTTAAAAAAATAAAAATAAAAAAACTATCATTTCCGGAAATGTAGAATTTCACAATGCAAATATAGATTATACCAGGAGTCAGCACAAGACCGCCATTAAATACTGTAAAAAGGGGGAAAGACCATGCCCAGGCATGAGCGAAAAACCCCATTGAAAAATACCACTTGATTGATTGACACTCGATTCATACCGTGGTCCGAGCCGCAAGTGCGACATCCAGCAAACATACAATAAACTTACATAATACCTGTTTCGGGTTTCTAACGAGTTCTAGAAATCTAGTGGGGTACAAAAACAGGTAGGACTCATACGTTTTCTTGTATAGAATGCGTAAAAATCGTTTTTGTACCTTTTCTACCATCAATGTGTACGTACGTTGCCGTAGCTTAGTCTTAGGGCAATCGGCCGCTCAAAGCATTATTTCACTCATATGAACGCTTTATTTTATTCGAGGGTAATTTGGTGCAGGCAGCGACCATAAGGTAGGTACTTTTATACTTATACGTAAACCATTGAACCGAAATATACTCGTAGTTCGGTATTTTTTTAAACGCGAATTAATTCATTATAGGCAACTAAGAAAATAACGAAACTAAAATACAAGAAAATAATAAAGGTAACTAGGAATTTCATATTTTGAGAATTTTACAGCTTGGGAATTCGACTTTCTGGACTGGAAGGAAACCAATCACAAAATTTGAGAAATAGAATTCGGCACTTTGATTAGACAAAATATATTGTTACCAACCTATTGTAATTGCTGATTAAGTACCATGTAAGATAATTCGGTATGCTAAAAAAAAATAACCTATGCCAATTCCAAAACCATTTCGAGATTTTATCTTAGCAACCCTTATTTTTCTACTCCCACCTTTTAAAAAGATAAGATGCCATTTATTTTAACATAAAACTAAGAAATCATTCGACTTTCATTGTCGTCTAAATGACGGCATTTTATTTTCTGTGCATTTTAAGAATAAAAATATTATACATTTGACACACTGTTCGTCACACAGAATAGAATATTTTTTCATTTCTGTGGTTTGACTGTCTGGTTTTTTTCAGGGCTGCCAATATGGGGTGCTTTTTTAGGCTCAACGCAACGAAATTTTGTGCTATATGGTGACGTCACATAATTTCAATTTTCAAAAAAATATTGTAAAATAACTACTCAATAGAAAACAAAAATATTGAAATTAGTTTCTTAAAATAGCCTTATCTACGAAATAAAAATATATAAAAAATACTAAAAAAAAAACTTTACATACCGAATTGCTTCTAAGGTCTCTTTTTCATAATCTTATCTCCAGGACGCAAGCTTATAAAATGCACAGGGGGTCGATTTTTGAATCGGTCATATGATTTCGCACGAAAATATGCGAAATGAAAGATTCTATTGATATAGAAAGCCAGTTCGAATGGTTCAGGCTGTTTTCACAGCTGTGCGGGAGACCCGTGCCGGTCGCCCGTACTTACGGGAGACGGGATCTACGCGGAGGCAAGTCTAGTCTAGCGCCTCACGTAGTCTCCGCTCCGGGAGCCCGCGCGGGTGTCCGGTAGGTACAGCTGTGAAACCAGCGTCAAACAGCTCGATATCATTCCGATCTTGGCGACCACGGCGAGTACGGCGACGCGCAACAGCTCGCGAGTGACACGGTTATTACAAAAATTCGACTTTTGTTTGGGATTTCGTTCGTAAGTATATCATACAAGCGGTTCAAAAATCTAGCCCCAGACATACCCACAGTACCTAAAACATGGATAGGTTCTACTTATTCTATGCCAAAATGCTTACCCACAAGAACTAAAAGCTTACAAAATAAATGATAAAAAGTTTACATAGGTAACTATTCTATTACCTAGGCAGGTAAGTATTACCTAGGTAGAAAGTCTGTAATCAGAACAAATGGGATAAATTGTTAATCTGTTTTGGTTATAGTTTCCCTTAGGGTTTCTCAAAACCTGTATGCAATTACATTACACCAGCATTAGTTTAAGTACCTAAATCAATTGCACTCAGAGACACGTCTTATGACCGAGTGACGTGATTTAATAAACTTAATAAGGTCAAAGGTAAAATAATTACAATCTGTGAAGTTTGTACAGAAGGGGAACTTGGGCGCCCTTGGCGCATGCGCCCGGTCAAATACCATCAAGAGTTCAGCTCGCCACTCCGCGAAAACTAACCCTTGTACCTTATTAAAAACCGTATAAAGATTTTCGCTGACCATTTGCCGCATAAGAGATATGAATGAGGACCACGTCGTTCTCACTCGAGGTACGTTTGTGTATTTGATTTTGAAGATAAGGTTATGAACCTAACGTCAGAAAATCGATAGTTAAATAACACAAGCATAACCTTTAAATCGAGGTAACAATCGTGAGGATTGCGAGCTCTCCTGATTCAGCGCAGTGCGAGTTAGCAGACGCTAAAGACATTGTTGTGACGTTGAAGAGAGTTATGTGGTTGTTATAAATGTTGTGTAAAACTTATCTTACTGTGTTAATAACAAATTAATTCAATACGATTTGATGATGTCACTTTCTGCAAGCTTCTATGGGAAAATTGGTAACGTACAACTTGTTTTATTGGGAGTACGTACTGGTACTACTCCCGATAGTACATTTTGCTACAAACACTTAATTGTAGGCAGGTAGACTTCTGTTTACACTTCCATTCTGGTGCTAGGAGCAAGGTTCCATGCTTAGCATGCGCTGAAATGTTCGAGAACGATTTGGTTCTTATACTTAATTTGATCCGGTGGTTTTTTCTAATCTGTCAGACTTCCAGGAGTGAAACAGTAGGGGGAAATGGAGTATACAGTCATGTTCATTTTGACGCTCGTACCCTGGGTTTAGGACGTTAGTTTGATTGCTGCTCAATAAAAAATATGCTGTATAGTTAACGCTTTGCTCATTATGATTACAATATTAATGTTTCAGGTCCTGGCCCTTCTCTTCCTCACCTTGATCCCGTGGCCGGGGCCCTCAGTTTTCAAGATTACTTGCTCTCGTGACAACTCCAAAATCGTCAGAAAAGTTATTCAAAACAAATGGCTCCCAGTTATAGAGAGATTCCAGGTAAGATTGATGTCTTGAACAATAAGTCTGTTACTTGTTGATCTTTATATAAAAGTTATGCACCGAATGTAAAAAAACAATGATTTCCGATTTATGTTGATTTCA
This sequence comes from Agriopis aurantiaria, assembly GCA_914767915.1. Taxonomy (NCBI): domain Eukaryota; kingdom Metazoa; phylum Arthropoda; class Insecta; order Lepidoptera; family Geometridae; genus Agriopis; species Agriopis aurantiaria. The sequence goes on along the minus strand of OU611982.1, from coordinate 14,293,290 downwards.
CGCCCGTGATTCGCAAGAAGTTTTCTCAATTGCTTATTCATATATGAAGGGCTTGGTATCGAATAGGATTTGAAATGGATTGATTTAAATTGAAATGCATATTTAAAATGATATAAACGGTAAAACTCAAAAGTATTTTTTCCTGAAATATGGGTTTCTATGGTTTCTGGGGTTCAGGTTCACAACTTGAATGTCTAGTTTACATAAACCTTTAATTTATTTAGTGTCGTAGCTTACACGACAAAGATCAGGAATAAGGTAGGTACCTATACCTCAATTTTTGATAACGCTCCTGAAGCTGTCAAACTTTACCCTCACTTTAGCAGTAAGGATGGTGGACGGCTAAAATTTATCAAATGTTAGTGTTTTTGTAAAATTTTGTGGTCTGGGATCTCATGAAAATATGGATCATTCTCGATAGATCCATTGCTAAGATCCATAATATAGTTATATTAGTCAAAATATACCATCGAATTTACCCGACGACGTTAGTAGAGCAAAATCAGTAAAATCGTTGTAACTTCTTCGCCTGTAACACAACTTAGGGCGATGGGTGTGAAAAACAGAGTAAGAACATTTGTATAATTTTTTTGATGAAATGGGCTAGCCTTTGATCACAACTCACCTGATGGAAGTGACGATGTGGTCTAAGTTGGAGCTAGCCCATGAGGTGCCTATATTCACCCTTGTCTTGAAGATACCGGTTGTACTTTATAGGGTCCACCGAGGCATGGGAGTGCATTCCAATCCTTAGCAATTCTTATTTAAAAGGAATTTTAAAAATGCTGCTTGCGGATTTTACCTAAGTTCACGACGTAAGGATGGAATGACTGCCTCGATGACCTGTGGCGAAAATTGGTTGACGGGATTATTTAAACAGCTCTTATGCACTTATTCCAAAATTAAGGCGATTAGATATGGACAGACAGACAGTAGGTATGTAGGTACAAGTGTAGACAATTCAAAATTTTGTCGACCGGCACAATTTAATCTTATTTGTAGCCGTTTTGGTTAAGATACTCAGCTGCTTTCCCAATAATTAAGTTGCCTCCGTGTTGCAAAATACTAAATTTGAAAAATTATTTTGCATGCTAATAATCACCACACATAAAAGCGGTGCGTTGCTGTTGCAACGCTATGAGCTAACACTCGTAAAAAGGGTCGTTAGCAGGGCGTTGCATACGTCTCCGAAATGCTAAACTGGCATTGCAGAGCCGCACCGTGCAGGGACATTCATAGGTCGAATGTTCATAGGTTACGACTCGCGTCAACGCCAAAATTTAGCGGTGCAACGCGTCACAACCCAGTTATCATAGAATTAATTTAGTGGAATTACTCGTCAAGAACATTTGACCGTCGATTGTTCATACACCGAGAAGTGCTGTAATTTTTATTGATTGTAATTTTTTTAAACATTCATTGGCTGCAGTTCTGATTTTATCGTTGCGACAACGCATACTTTGACGATGAATATACATAATCAAAGAACGCATAGTAGTAACAAGTTTTTGTGTGTCGGCTCTTACTAAGATATAAGCTTACTGCAACGATGGATTGCAATGAAAAGAGCATACCTTATATGAGGAATGAGGAGATCAGATAACAACGGCCGGTGCAGAATCTCCAGCACAAGACAATAGTGCTCTCTACCGGCCTCAGAAACTTCGCACACAAACTGAGTAGAGATAACAGAAAACAACAACATCCACCGACTTCTTTTTAAAATAATATCTCAACGCAGTTGAATGGAAAAAGAGTACAATCGCTTCGCTCCAGACCCAGATAACTACTATACTAGTCGGGCTCCAGAAAAGCAAAACAAGCAAAGATAATTCAATCAGACAAGTAGAAAGATAATGTGGCAAATTACGTCAGAATTTGACAGAAATCGGATTTCAAATCGAAAAAGTTCTATCAAAAATGTCTTTATAGTTTACATAACCCTTATTTTAGACTAACTGGTTGTATTACACCTGGCTACATTTTAAATCCCAATTTCCAGGTAAAGCTCCCCCTGGAGTGTCCATTCCATCCAGCGCGCGACATATTCGCACCGCAGCACGCCGCAAAGTTGCAACACCGACCTTCGCAGTGGACTTGCGCCTTCTGCGGCAAGTCCTTTTACGAGGAGCGACACCTCGACACGCACTTCGACCAGCGACACAAGAACCAGATTAACAAGGTAGAGCAATACCACAGGAAACCAACTTCTAACAAAATCCGTGGTGATATGTGACGTTACCTTACTGCCAGCAGTATAGTCACAGATTTTCTTTTTTTTCTTTTTTTCTGTGTATAAAGTCATATAATAATACTAGCAGTACACTGCGAAATAGAAGTTACAGTACTATTATTTATACTTTAATATACTACTATTTAATACTAGTAATAATACTTTAATACTCAACAGTCAGTTATCAATTATCTTTGTACTACAGTGTAAATATATCAAAAACATTTCTGAGATTTTTGAGTAGATATTGGTCCTTCGAGTTTCTCCAGTTAACAAGTTTACATTGAATATTTTTTAACTGCCAATAAAAGAGCTGATAATCTTAAAATGATCATGAAATGTGTTCAGGATTTTCATGATCATAGCTAAGAACACTCGCGATCAAATCACCTTTCAACGTAAAAATACTAAATCAGAATCGGTTCAGCCGTTTGGGAGCTAAGATACCATAGACAGACACATCAAATACGTTTAAATTATAAGACCCCTCTTTTTGCGTCGGGGGTTTAAAAAAAGAAGTTTTCGGATATTCAAACTATTATGTAGGTACGGAAAAACTGGCGTTCCATTTTCCCATAGTAGAAGAAATATGTATGTTATGACGGTCGGCCGTCTGCTCATCTTCTGCTTGCTCTCCTGCCCCAATAATTTATTATATCCCTTTCGCAGATCAGTCTTTTCCGACATGCAGCTGTCAAAAATTTGTATGGAAATTTCCGAGATTGCGTCCGACCGGAGTAGGGCGGAAGTCCGATAATTTTCTATGATAAAGCGATGGGCGGTGTCAACCGGATTTGGTTATGGTCATGTCCAATGTTCTCATTTAGCCGTGACATTGTTTTCAGGCAGAGGACGCAGTATGTCTGGCGGACTACTGCGACATAATGCGGTGCCAGGTGCTGGTGGCGCACGGGCTGCTCAGCGGCGGCGTCGGGCCCGGCACTGATATTGAGGTGATATCACCAAACTTAACTAAAAATACTAGATAAACTACGGTCTAGGCTGTGTTGTGTAGCTCCGATTCATACCTGTCATACTTAATGTTATAAATGCAAAAGTTTGTTGGTTGCGTTTTTTAAAAGTGATAGGTAGCAAACAAGCAGACGGACTGCCTGATGGTAAGCAGTCTCCATTGCTTATGAATACTTGTAGCACCAGAGGCATCACAACTACGTTGCCGAACCTTTAAAAATCTATTAACTCGCTTTTTGAAGAGCCCCATGTTGGTTTGTTTTTTCCTCTTTCACGCAGCAACAGTATAATGGATTGACGTTTTTTTGCATGGGTATAATTCAAAGGTCGGCGAGTAACAAATACTACTTTTTATTCCTGGAAAATCGACGGGTCCGTAGGATTACCCACGCAGGTGAAACTGCGCAATTAGTTTAGAATATGTTCCGAATTGGAGAATGCATTTCGTCGGTAGATGTTGGAGAATAGGACCAACAAAGGATAAATAAATAATAGTGATATAAAAAATTAAGAGGAAACAAATAGGTCAAGAAATATTTAGAGTTATACTAAACCTGAATCTCGCCGCTTGTCCCTAAGGCAAGATATTTTTGCTCAATTTGTTCTGCATATCAGCAGCCATGTTGCCAGCGATTCGTTTAGGGGGACTACCCCCCAAACAAATCGCTGGCTATATTCGCATATTAAATAGCCTCTAACTAGCTAATCGTTGGAACCGTTTCCTCAGACATGCCATTGCGATACAGTATATGACCTCAGGTGTGGCAGGACCTGGAGTCAGTGAAGAAGGCGTTGGCGCCGCCGGCGCCCCGCAGCGTGGCGCGCGTGCCGGCCAGGAGGAGGCACCGTGCGCGCTCCCTCCCGGCGCAGGCGGAGCCAGACTGCCCCAAGACTGAGCTGAATGTTGATGACCGAGAACGTGGTCAGTACGAACAAAAAATACTAACTATTATTACGTAAAGCATTGACACAGGTTGGAAATTTAAGCTTAACAACACATTTGAACATCGACTCTGCCGTGATCATTGACTTCAAGATTAATTAATTACGAGTTACTTTTTCTAATAAAAACAGAATGAAAATGATGATACGAATTTGTGTACTCATTAAGACAATAACACGCTGATTAAAAAAAAACACTGAATGGAAAATTAATTTCAGCCTCATAAGTGTTTAAAAGGTATTGAATGTTTAGCGTGGTGTCTAATTCTTCAGAAACATCAGAAGAGAAAAGAACAGAGGACCCAGATAGCGACGCAAACCAAACGGCGGAGCTCTGTGACGCGGACACTGTGGAGTCTTCGTTGCCGCCTGACAGCCGTCAGAAAAGGCTGGCTGACTTGCAAGCTGAAAGAGCTGCATGTGACCCTACGCGTCTACAAACTCTTAAGGTTTCTGATTTTTATCCGAATATTTTGTCGGCTCGAGTCTGAGGTCCTTTAACAAACTACTCAGTAATAATGCAATCATTAGACAATTATATCATCACTGCTTTTATATCGGTTTCCAGGTTGTTTTTGAAGGGTTTAATATGTTTACTAAAACTTTTATATGAAACAGTTTATCAGCAGATCAGCAGCCAGGTTAATGCACGGAGTGACTCTACTTTCTGTCTCAGGTGCGGTGTGAAAAAATTGTTCACTCCTGCATAGCGACGCTTCTACTGCATCTAACACAGCATCAGTTCACCGAGCTTGAAGGTACGTTTTCAGTTAATAGTTTTCATTCTAGTTTTACAGCAATGGCCTTTTTTGAGGAATGATGGTTCTAGAGTGGAGAACACAAATCGAGAAACGTAGTGTAAGACTCACAGAGACTCGATATAATTATGCTTACGCAAGGCAGTTGGCAGTGGCTAGAAGCAAAAAGCTTAAATCAGGCTTAGTGGCGTGCTTTGTGTGGCGTGTGTGGTGGAAAACAGTTGGAATCTCTTTATGGATCAACTGTACTCTTTAAAGACCGCTGGTACAAGCCATAATATGTCATAATTACTTCCTGTGTTTACTTGTCTATCTTACAATGTTTGTAATTCACAAACTCTTTCATCGAATAAATTTTGCCATACAATTTACCAGTAGTAATTAACTTTTCAGTAATCTATCTCATTTCACAGATGAGATGCAGCGCGCCGTGTGTTGGTACCTGAGCTGCGACCGGTACTGGGAGGACACGGCTCCCACGGCGCGCGTCTTCCCCTGGCCCTTGCTGTTGGCCCTGGCCACCGGCCTCGCGCTGGCCCTGTGCATGTGCTACTATATCATTTGGATAGTTTTCGAGTGAGTTCGTGTCACAGTGGTGATTAATTGATCATGCCGGTATCACGTGATGCAGTGAGGAATATTCTGACAACCTATATTCCAAGGAGGTGCCGTGACCAGTGACTACAGAACTTTCTGACTATGGGCAGACAACGTACAGTTATAATCCAATGAGCTTATGGAAGACTTTATAATCCGACACATGAAGGTTACAGATAACTGTAAGCGGTATTGCTATTACCATTTACCACACTGGTATTACAGTATTCGCTATTTGCGATTGTCGCTGTCAAAAAAGCGATAGTTGAAAATGTTACCTTGAGTTTTGACAGTCGTTGCTCGATCATTTTTGTTTAAGATTAGTGCCGCAGGTCGCTGGTGGCTCTAGTATCTATGCCTATTTTAATTTGTTATTTTATTAGCTTTTTGCAAAATCTGCTGTAATTAGCCATGCAACATCAGTGCCATGGCTAATACGATAGAAATTGCAACCGGTAGCAAAAAGAGAATAAAATAGCGAATAAAAACAGACTCTAGCGCCACTAGCGACCAGCGGCAGTAGTCGTAAACAAAAATACTGCAACTGTCAGAAGCTAAAGTGAAATTTGCGTTTATAGCTTTTTTACAACGACGATTGCAAATAGCAAATGCCGAAACAGCAATGCCGTATACTGTTGTGTGGCACAAAATATTTACATCTCAATGGATTCACACAACTTTACAAAAAGTGCGCTAACTCTGTTTTTTTACGCACAACTATGTCAGTGACAAATTGACTGACTTTGACTTTTTGTCAGCGACTTAGTAGGTAGTCTTTGTTTGTTCATAGTTCATAAGGATCCCGTGGCAAAAATACTAGCTAATTGTACACATAGAAATGCATAATAAGAGTGCGTAATGCATTGATGCTTGCGTACATTTATGACGTGCAATCGGTATTTTTGTTGGCTCATTAAGGTGAGTACTGACCAGTGTTACGGGCCATAATGTACCATTTGCAGCGAGCATGTTACGTTACGCCGTGTTCTAAAATCCGTGTAATCCGGTCAGTAGGCACCTTAACTCTCAAAGAGATTCGCCAAAAAACCGACAGCGGACGGAGCACTCGAAACGAGCGACGAACGGCTCGTTGCTCGCGTTCATGCTCGTTTCCACGTACTAACTGCACGATTGCTCGCTTTGTATTATGTTACATTACGCCCCGTAACATCAGTCAGTACCCACCTTTACATATGACACTGCAATTCCAGTTCTGAGGAAGGCAGCGTGGCGGGCAGCGCATCCGTGTCGATGACGACCCACTCGTCGCCGACGCGCGGCGAGCGGCTCGCTTCCGACGAGGCGCTGCTGGACGACCCAGACCACGACGACCACTACATCTACGTCACCTACCCGCCCGAGCTCAAGCGCAGGCTGCTCGAAAGGTACGCCGCTAACCGACTCACGCTCATCATACTCACTCCGTACATCAGACAGACGAGAGTCGATTGATGCCATGCATACCAACTGACACATTCTAACTGTGGAAGTTTATAGATTCTTGAACAAACCATTTATTTTTTTGTAAATTCCGTGAGTTTTCTTTATTAACGATTTCAACGAGTTTTTTTTTTCTTATCGTATCATAATTTTACATTTTACAATAAATTTATATTTTCTTTCGTAATTCTTATAGTCCCAGATGGTTTCACTTATGATAGTTCTTTTACTGCAACTACTGGGTGAATAGCATATTATTTAATTAGATGGCTACTTACAAATGCACGATAAGCTAATCTGTTAAAAGGTCGCACCTGTGACCAGCGGCCTTATTATAGAAGTTTGATCGGGATCGAGATTGCATGCCGTCCCGTTCGCATCTATTTACTCGCACCACGTGCGCAAGTGAGATGGCACGCGCTCGCGATCACGATCCGAATCATCCATAATAAGGCATCTGTGACTTACTTCTCGCTAGCAAGAAGTTGACATATCATTTTAAAGTAAAGATTAGCCTATCAAGTTTACGAGTAAGTGTTGAAATTAAACCAATTGTTTGATTGGCAGTAAAGATCAACTCACACGTGTCAGCACAGCTTTATTTACCCCTACATGCACCACACATAATATTAGAGACCGACCAGTTTCAAGTGGCCATTCCAAGAAAGGCGTGTGATTCGCGGAAAGTTTTTACATTCACATTAGTGAACTTATCTGCTGCTGCGTTTTCAACTTGAGTTGCGCTCCTAATTGAGAACTGGTTCGCTCGCAATCAAGGATGTCTTATTTTCATCTGCGCCGTGGTCATTCCTCTCCGAGAGCAGATCATTAAGTAAGGATATATGTATAATATTTCTATGAGGCAGAGTATAAAATTGAAAATAATACCCAAAAGGTGTGTGAGCAGATGGGACTCAACCGTTAGACCCGAGCCAGTCCTCCTAAAGCGGGCCTAAGCAACATCGATTGAAGTATGCGTTGCAATCAGTCTTGGAAAGGAACTTTACGCTCCGGTCGTACTATAAGTAGTTGTTATCATTAGTTCGATGTTTTACTAACAAACGTTTATTGTTTTAGCTGCTACAATAGAACGACCCGACTCTGAGAACCGGTTGCGTCGTGCATGCGTTTGTCTCGGTGCAGTAGTGTAAGGTAGTAATAGCAGTGCATAGTCTGATATAGCCAAAGCTGTTATTGGACCCGTTTCTGTTATGTATTTAGTAGTACTTAGTTGGATTTTGTTTGAAAACTATCACGAGTGTTAATTTTAAACGACTATTCACGTAACTGAGTAACAAATTCGAACAATTTTCGGTGGATCTACAAATGGAATCTCCTTGGACAAGAAAACATCTTTCAAACCATTTGGGTCTCTGTATTGCTGCATGAAGAATACGATTTTTTATTATATTTTTACTGTCTAAATCAAATGAATTGTGCCGAATTTACCCTTCGTGGTGGCAGGCTCCAGGGACGACGAATTTGTGGGTTTTAACCCGCGAACAGACTTGCACTTTAAAACTACCAGAGTGTTACTAAAATGACCTTCGCAAAGTGTTGGGCAGCACAAAGTCCATGGGGTCCAGTGATACATGGGGGATTAGGGTCAGAATTTCTGGTCGGAACCCTGGCAGTATTTATAAATGCCGCACACTATGCGTAAGAAAAACTGAATTTTATCCCAGTGAATACATTTTAATTGAGTAGGTAGACGATTCAGATACTACTGCAAATTAATGCAATCGAATCTCCTAATCAATACTCGCAATGTTTTTAATTTTAGAAGTAGATTTTTAACAAATTAGAAATCCCTCATAGATGTAGTTCGCTTAAACAATCAGTGCCTAATTTAATTCCGTTTTTGTATTGAAATCCTTGACTCTTTTGTAGGTAGTTACCAAATTTTATTGCTATAAGGAATAAATGTACATATGGACTGCGTTGAATCTCTTTATACATTGTGGTTAAGAATGTTATTCTCATAGCACTTATTTTATAACCTCGTACTCGCACACTCGGCGACACAGCCTTAGACCGTATAGTCTAGTTTACGAAGGCATGAGCATTAAGTGCTGATAGAACTCGTTTGCCAAATGTTAAGTTTTGCAAAACAAAAAGTATCGAATAATAGTCTTTCTAAATTTAAAAAAAAAAGCTTTCTCTCTTGGGATTGTTGACTATTCAACTAGATATAGAATAGAGACTAAACTGTAAACCATAGTCTATATTAAAAAAAAAAATTATCTTTCTGTTAAAAACATTATTTTTCTTTCCCTCATGGGATTGTTGACTATTCAACTAGATTTAGAGACACAATTATAAACCAAAGCCTACAATTTAGCATTTCAAATCGAAAACAACAATTCATTTAAATAGTTTTTTTTTTTTTTTTTTTTTTTCGACTTTCGTCAAAAAGAAAGTAACAAAAAGTAACGGTAACGGAAAAGTAACGACAAGAGGTCATAGCATACCTTAACAAAAGTAACGTTTTAGCATCGCGTTTTATTAAAATGAATGATGGCGCGCGCCTTCATAAATTGCCCAAACTATATGGTCTCAGGCTGTATTGCCGAGAGTACACCAGGGTAAGATTAAGTAGTTGTTTTAAAGCCAGCTCGAAATAATTTACCAAGAAAAATGCCAACATTGGCAATAAAATGATATATTTTGTTCAGCTTCAACTCTTATTTAATAGCCGATTTTTTTGTTTTTGGTATGTATAACCTGTTATAGACTTGGCTACTGTCAAAGTGGCGCTAGCAAGGCTAAAGTCCAGCCGCCAAGAGAAGGCGTCTGACAGCTGCAAAAAATTTAAGAAAAAAAACTGAAGTTTTTAGCGTATTTTACATAATTAATTTTTTTACAATGTTACGGCAACTGTCATACGCATGCTTTCGGCGGCCGTTGTTATGAGCATTCTGTCATTCGACATTATTGTCATTTGATGTTCTCTCAATACAAGAAAAAAACAAGGTAAACTAGCATCAACTGTAAAAAGATTTTTCTGGCTAACCTTATTCCTTTTTTTTGTATGTTTTTGTTTAAATGCATTTACAGGCTGTTTAGATATCCAACTATGTTATGTACAACAATGAAAAACCGCCATGTTTGTTACATGGCGTTTTCGACCAATGACAGCTCTTCATTTCCTCAAGTGATTATCAATTGTTTATCAGGTTACCTTTCTGCTATACTTGTTTACATAGTCTGACTTTACATCTTAAAAGAAACAGCCTGTAGATAATTTCTCTATTTTATGCGAGTAAAATGGTAAATTATAATTTGTACACCATATTGAACAACCTGGATAAACTTGTTACTTTATTTTATATCGATGACCAATTAGTTTTATGATGTTTTACATAATGTATAAAAAACTGTACAAAAGCTTTTTTTGCTTCGTGGAGACTGAGGTAAAGCTTAGATATCTGCCTATACTGTTGCTATATATGAATATACCAAAAAAGTACCTGCATGTTAAAGAAAATAATAATTATAAAAAATCGTTAGAAACCTACATTGGTGTTGTTGGTATCTTCAAAATTGGCTCTCGTATTTCTAATACCTAAATCTAAACCTACATAATTTAAAAGTTCACTAAATCTTAAATATTACCAGCACCTTTCTGTTTTTTTAAATTGTAAAAAGTTTGTTAAATAAAATTCTTAAAAAAATGTGTACCTATTTATTTCAATTAATATAAAAATGACAGTCTTTACTATTAAATATAATTAATAATATATTACGTACATAAATAAACGTACAAATGTAGCAACAACTTAAAATTGCACCTTACATGTCTTCTTACATTATAATAATTGATTTACAAAATTATCACAAATAGCGAGTTTACATAAAAATACAAAATTTATTTAATATGTAGGGGTTACTGGTAACTCTACAGAAAATGTGCTTATTCAATAACCAATCAAAGAGGTTGTGTTAAATAGACGTGATTGGTCATTTCAATTTTATGTGGTTGTTGCAGTCCGTGGGCGCGTTCCGAATCACGATAGCAGAACAAACACAGCACAAAGAAATGCCATGTTTTTTATATGAGCATTGATTGAGTTGTGTATCAAGATTTTTGATAGCTTGTGTACAAATTGAACCTTATTCAAAGAGAGGCACGGGTTGAATTACCTTGACAGTTACGCGTACTTGATGCCTTTCCAAAGCGCGCTGCCATCTATCAAGCATTTGCAACCGCATCCAGTGGGGCATGTGTCTCGCTGGGTGAACCTGGGTAACAAAGGAAAAAAGCTTTTAATGTCAATACGCATTGATGATTTTGTTTTAATTTATGGTGGACAGGCTAGGTGTTTGACCACAGCTCACCTGATGTTAAGTGACGATGATGTTAACACGCTTAGCCTGGAATGGGAATTGGCTCTCAAATGATGTTGCCGGAACTCACTGTTAGGTGCTTGACGACAGATTTTCAACTTGAAAGTGGTAGCTAGCCAGAGCTGGGCATTAAAAAGTGCCCTACAACCATATGCTACGGTTTCCTTACGATGTTTTCCTTCACAGATAGCTCAAGGTCATTGTTGGGATTTGAACCCACACCTTGCGGATTGGAATGCGAACGCGACAACTTCTGTGCTGTCATTGCTACAAAAAATTATTTGATAGGATTGTAGTGCGAAAGACTTTGTTTATAGACCGTGCTTAATTATGTAAAAAATCCTACTTTTCAGTTTTAATTATTCATTAACTGTATCATCTTTTAACATCAGGCGAAAAGGCGGCCAAACGCAAATCTATTTTCAAATAGAAATGTCTTTTTATATACCACAGGTGGCAAGCAAGCTAACCAGCCGCCAGATGGTAAGCGATCTCCGTCGCCTACGGACATACGTTACCCCAGGGGCATCACAGATACGTTTGCGACCTCTAAGGTCGACATTAACATTTGTAATTTTATTCTTGGGTGCTTAAATTTCTTAGATTTGTCATAAGTACATTCAGGCATTTTATATCTTCAGAAATGTTGAAATGCGCTAGCGAGATAGTAAACGCACGTTGTATATGCACTTCAGATGATAAGTGTACGTACCAACGCAGCATGTGGTGCGCGTGTCCGGCGTGTCCGCAGTGTGCGCAGGCGCAGGCGAGGCCGCGCACGGCGACGGCGCACACGGCGCACCGCAGCGCCAGGCGGCGGCACGCGGCGCACCGCACCCCCCGCGCCGCCGCGCCGCACCACACGCACTCCGCGGCGATCTGCGGCCCGCGCCACCCCGTCACGCCCGCGCGGGACACTATCAGTTTCATCACCTGTCGAGAATGGACTTTCTAATTGTTCCTGTCACAGAAGATATAATATTCTAGCTGCGCCCCGCGGTTTCACCCGCGTAGTAGTGAAAAATGGTGATGATGATGATGAAAAGTATCACTCTCCGACCTTTGAACTATACCCATGCAAAAAATCAGGTCGATCCGTTGCTCTGTTGCTGCGTGAAAGAGGAACAAACTAACACACTTTCGCATTTATAATATTAGTATGATTATAAGCTAAAGCAGTAGTTTGACTCGGACGCATCCTTGAATTCAATGTCTACTATCGGTCAGGTACGGTCGGTACGGTACGGTACAGGGCTAGGGTAGCTACTATCGGGTTTAAAATATAAAAAAAAAAAAACTATTTCTACGCTTACAACACACACACACACACACGCGCACACTACAAAAAAATACTATAACTTTGCTATTTTTTTTTCTATGTTAGCACCTTTAACAAATATTTATTATTTTAACCATAGTATACAGCTCCATGTCACCCAATGACAAATGTTTCTTTACGACATGTCATTTTTTTCTCAACAGTTAAGACAATGCTTCCAGTAGATACCCCTATTGCCAAACACCGGTTTTCCTTGTGTTTTTTTGTTTCAATAAATATTTATATCATTATTTTTATTCTTACATTACAGGATCGCAGAGTTCTACAGCAGCGCAGTGCAAACGTAGGCTTACTATTCACAACCACTGTATTGTTGGCATAATCATGGCGCAATCTACAAACATTTTATAGGCCTTTGATCCTGTCACCCCATCATTGATAATGAAACAAACATGTAACTCCAGTTCACCTCAGTTTTCTTGTAGATGAGTTGCCATCGATGTAGAATATCCGCGTAGACTCTCTTGAAACAGTGGTACAGATGTACCGTCGCCTCGTCCAACACACAGGATGAGTTTCGCTCTGATTTGGATACGAATGAGTCCGTGTAAAAGTTTTCTGCTTCCGAACAAGAGTTGCTTCGGAAATCAATGGGTGTCCAGCCGTCCGCAAGCTCGCTGTATTGGTGGATTGTGTTGTATGGGGATATTCCATTGCCCTAAAAGTGATTAAACACTCCTTAAATCATAAACTTATATGGGACCGTTCATTAATCACGTGAGGCTTGAAAGGGGGGGGAGGGGGTTTAGCAAAAATCACGAAATATCACAATCAATACACAAACAATGGTCTTAAACCTCACCAAGGGGGAGGGGGGGTTAAAATATGCAAATAAAAAAACATCACGTGATTAATGGACGGCCCCTATGAGATATATTTTTCAACTTATTGCTTTTTTATTTCACCTCGCTACATATCGTTTCTTTAGCCTGGCCAATTATAGCTCAAGACAGATACAATGAGAGGGAGGGACACCTTTACCCAGCATTAGTAACCTTAAGGACAGGCTTAAAATAATAGTATTAATATCAGATGGCCTGATTCTGGCACCAGTGAGGTGCCAGAATCAGGCCCACATTGACTTCATCGACATCTCAGCAAAGAGCCTATGCATGGGCAAACCATATTTGCCGCTACAGAGAGCCAGTGGATAGATACATGCAAAATCGTCTTAAGACTAGGATGCAACCTTTCAATGTGTAAGAAACGACAGCTAACGGATCCTAGCACCATTATTTCTGGCGCGGTATCTAATCGAAGCACATGAAGGGTGATTGGAAGCGTGTTGTCGAGCAGGCAAGCGCATCCATCAAATCTATGGGGTCATTTTAATAGCCCCTGTAGTTGTCAGTTGTGCGATCCGTAAGGCACATAACTGACACTTCTAGATAAAATGCTGCATTTTTTTGCAAACCTTACAAAAATAAAGTCTTCATCTTCTTCTTTCGAGTCGATGTTCCGCAAAATACAATTCTTTTTTCAAATCAAGTTTCTAGACCAAAACTTTGCCACCTCAATGGCATTCTGCGTGGCTTCATTCAGGTCGTCTTGTGTGCAAGTTGTAGGACACGCTGCACAGTCCATCGTTTAACTGATAGTACCTAAATCGCTAGAACGCCCGGCGCACCCTGGACGGTCAGTGCCTATTGCTTCTTGCACTGACTGACTAATCCTCCCACCACGATGTTTCGTAGCAAAAAAATAAAGTATGGTAACTGAATAACTTACGTTGCTAGAATTGCTTATAGACGACTGAGAGCTCGAGCCGTCCATATCGTTGAACACGGAAAACGCGCACGCCAACATTGCAGCCATCTGCACGTTCGACGCTTTGGCATAGTGAGATATCCTGCCGGACAAACGAAAATACCAATTTAATAAATCCGCAAGTGCACTAAAAATAAGGAAACAAATGTGAAGTCTCACTGGGATGGCAGCAGTTAGACGAGCATGTCTATAATTGTCAGTGGCCAGTCAGTTGTCCCTAATACCATTGGATGGCGAAATGCAGAGGGACCTGTGCGAACTTCAAGGCGTACCGAGGTAGGACAAAAAGGTTTTGGGTTGCGTTATATAAAAAAAGTTAATTAAAAGTGTTTACAACATTCCCCGTCTAACCTATACGTAAATTTTATCTACCTAATGGTTGCCTGGAAGCGATTGCTTTTAGCGAGAAGTTAGTTTAGCGATCTTAAGTTTCTTTGTCTGTAACTTTAATTTCTGGTGTGCACAATAAAGAGTTTCTATCCTACCCCCATGTGAGGCCGCAGCATACGCACTTTATGGTACTGAGTACGTCGTTGAATCATCACCCGCAGCTTTATCTAGCCTCTGTAGGGTATAAGCCTCCTTTCACATCCCAGTTTTTAGCCAATCTAGTCCAGGGGCCTAACGGCTAGCTCTTAACGCGGGCTCGAAACTGCGCTGAAACAGCACAGTGCGGCAAATCACGCGATCGTGAACCCTATCGCGCCGAGATACGGTTTGCAACTTTTCGCATTAACCTTATCAAGGGTGCAAGTACCGTTCTTTTAGCGATCGAAAATTCGCTAAAATGCCATAGAATCGATCACAGCGAGTACTGAAAAAATGGCATATTATCGAATTTGACGACCTCAACTGTCAATTTGACGATCGCTAAAAGAACGGTACTTGCACTGCAGATTCGCTTAATACAGGTAGCCGTATGTCTATCTCGTCATGTCTGTACTAGTTTTAGGCTGCTTTTCCACCAGAAATGTGCTATGCAGCTAAGCTATGAACGAAGTAAAGCTAAGCTACAAAACTATGGGCCGTTTCCATGAATGACAAGAGGTATAGCGGACTGGGTGAGATCTGCTATGAAGATTCGCAACTCGTGTACTTTACTTTGTACTACACCACTCGCGCATCCCTAGCTCTCTTCCGTAGCATGTTAAGGATGGGAATTCTTAGCATTCATCCCTCTATATTATAAAAAAACATAGCTTCTTTGAACTCGTTTCTTCCAGTGCTAAACTAAGCTATGAAAATAAAGGTTCCTTATTGGTGGATGGCAAACACATCCGTAGCTACACAGCGTAGCACAAGTCTGGTGGAAAAGCAGCCTTAAGAGGTTGTATAACTAAGGATATATCTGACAGTGAGTGCAGCAGGTTGCAGCAGAGCGGATGTCCGGCCCAGCCCATGCTCTCCTCGCTGGAGGTGAGGTGGTCCTGCAGACGCGCCCGCAGTGACCGCGCCGTCAATGCTGCGAGCCCCCACGAGTGCGCTACCTCGCGTTCGCCCTCCGACATGGCCGCCTTAGCGTTGCGCTCGCACATATCTGTAAATATTAAACACTGATTAATTAGAGGATACGCTAATAGGTGTTTTATTTATTACAAATAACAGGCATAGCGAAGGATATAAAATTTAAATAAATTTAATTTAAATCGGCTGATATATAAATATATATATATATATATATGATATATTATATTGTGTAAACGTTTAAAGTTTCTGGTGGGGATTAAAAGGGGATGCACTGTCCCTTTTCCTGAAAAGTGTGTTAGTATAGCATTTGTATGGCGAGCGCAAGGCTTGAAATCATATCTTGCTGTAGAGCGCTCTCTGTCTAGCATGAAATTAAAATAATTACAACTTATTTATTTTTGAACTAATTTTAATTTTGTTTGGGTCTTTTTATGATTAGCTTTTTTAAGATACTAGCCAACATGCCTATCAGGGACTATATTCGTAGCGGACGGAGTAAAAGAGGGCGCAAAGCAGATACCCCTTGCTTTTTTACTTTGCAAAAGTATTACGAGAGTTTTTACGTACCAACAGGATTGTCAGCATTGACGACATATTTTTCAGCCAACGTTCGGTTCAGAGGGAAGAGGTTAGTGGCCGCGTAGAGCACGACCCGCGGGGATCCGCACCCTGATATGCTGCCGCGACTACGCATGCTGCCCGCGCGCCGACCTTGCGCTTTCTGTGTAAATATAAACAATACAGGCTGTAGAACAGTTATTTAGCGGTTTGGTACATCTATTCCTTGCCTCCGACAGGCCTGGCAAACTCCGCACTTTAAGTATGAAGCTACAAGTAGCCGACTTGTCAGACCTGCCGCGCCCGCTGCGGCGCAATAGACAGAGAGGCAACTTCTAGGTTAATATAGCTATAGGTAGTTAGCGCTCTTACGTCCAAAATTGCACTTTATTGTTATTGTAGTAGCTAGTCGCTACTTATTTAAATGTTTTTGCGGAGTCAATCTTCTGTTCTGTACTAATACGTATTCTGTGCTTCCGATAAAATTTCATTCCATTTCACAATCAATCCATGCGCTTTGTAAGTATATAAACATTTTTTTAAATACAAATATGTATGTAGCTTTTAAGCGACTTGCCACATGATGGTAAATGGAAGTGGTCCGTGCCACCTGTGGACACCTACAATACCCCAGGAATACTCAATGTGAATATTTCTGTTCACCCTTAATTCACCAAATTGTACTCCAATGACCAACGCAGCCTGTGCACTCAAGACACTTTAGACTGCATTCTCCATACTGAAGACTATTAGGCAACGACAAGTATCTGACGGGCTGGTAGAGTCTGCACAAAACTTTCTGTGTGAGAATGCTAAAACTATTTATTGTGTATTCCACTAGATTGTGGAATGCGTTGCCTGTTCAAGTCGCGAGTGAATCGGTTTCTTCTAGGCAAGCGTTCTCCTTCATAGACCGCATCATTGCTTCGTTGATTAATATCAGGTGAGATGGTGGTCAAACGCATGCCTATTAACCAATAAATAAAAAGTTATAGCTTGGGAAAATGAAAATATAGCAGAAATTTATCTGTAAACTTAATAGACTCACCCATCGATCCTGGAAGTAAAACGTGGTTATCGAGTTGGACTGATGCCTGTGATGCAGCTGAGGAAACCCCGATGCGTTGGTTGGCGACGGCGTCGTAGTCGCATGCGGAGATACCGACGTGTAACTCGGACCAAACAAGCCTGGCGTTAGAGATAATGAAGACATAGACCGTGGCGTCCCTGTCTCATGCTTCAACGACAGTCTTCTAGCATTAGGCGGTCGGTTGAATACGACTAATGTGCTGACGCCGCACCATTTAGCGCCACACGTTCTCGGGAATGGGATGCAAGCGTCACCCGCGTTCTCGCTCTCGGATTGACTACGCTGGCTCGATTTCAGAGAGTCGCTGTCGTCATTTGATTTGACCGGTATCTGAAGTGTAATTTATGCTTTAAGTTTCCCAGTATTTCTGTAACTACACTGATAGCATATAAATTGTCTCTTTTTATTTTAATATGTTAGCAAAAGATGACTACTTAAGTTAAGGTGAATAAGTACTACAGAAACATCATTATAATTCCCTACACCTAATGGAGAGTCTACAAGACATCGCAGTGTACAAATATAGAAAAGTCAACTCGTCACCAGTTTCACTGTAGGTTCAAAATTATCAAGACGAGTTCAAACTACTCGAGTACTCTAGTAAATAACGAACAATTTTGAACCAACTCCTCGACGCCATCTTGGGAAGAGCTTACTATAGAAATGATCCAATGAAAAAACATTGTTGGATCACCGTGGACGCTCTAGGAAGTCTGTGCCAGCTGCAGCAAGCTGGCCTTCCTGGAGACAAGTTAGCTTGACTAGCTACACCTGGTTCACCTATGGATACCCTATCCACCCCTAACCCTTACCATCCGTCCAGATTTGTCTGGACATGTTCAGCTTTTTTTAGCTTGGGCGATGTATACGAGTAATAAATCTTTAATCTTGATTAACGTCTCAGGAATCTTCAAAACAAAAATTTCCTTTTGAAATATAACATGACTTAAAATTTTGATATGGTGACCCTACCTATGGATGGATATCCATAGTTAGGGTTACCTGTTGTGGAAAGCCCGCACCATACAACGTGTCGCGACGCCGTCTCGTCTCCAATGGGCGTAAGTTCTATGATATATATGCGTTAACAACAAACCTCATCAATAGATGTTGCTAAAGTTTTTACACAATGCAACAAACATCTTTGTCCGGACTTCTTCTTCCGATACGCCGTTCTGTTTATACTCTGCAGTATTTTTATTGTTGTGGGACTGTCAACATTTGTTCCCGACAGCCATTGAAACTTTGGTATTGTCTGATCTCTTAGGAATGTCACTTGAAGGTTAGCAGTGTAGCCATTACGTTCTGAATGTATCTGGCATGTTCTAGTGTCGACACTTATGCTTGTTAGTTCTATGTTGGCCATTTCACGGATGGACTCAAATTCTTCATCTATTGCCGAGTTTAGTTTAGAGGGCAATTTGTTCTGAAAATAGAGAATATAGTTAATTTCGTTTTGAAGTTTCAACTTAATATAACTCAGTAAAGTAACATAGCATACCATAGCAATATCCTGTCCTTTACCATTGTCCCCTATAGACACATCATTGACTGAACCAGCAGTGGAAGCGTAACTAACATCTGCAATACAAATTACACTTAAAGGGAGAAAGGGGAAAAGTAGCCTAGATTTTTGAAAGCCCCTAACTACAAAATTAAATCATCAATATGAGACTGCTGATACTTTGATAATACTGCTGGGTATAGGTGTTTCCTTGATTATATCAATCACTTCAGTCCCTTGCCAATTGCATCCAACCGTATCCTGCTACCCTTCTTATATCATTGGACTACCTCATTCTCAGTCGGCCAGGATTCTGCCAACCTAGTTTGAGCAACAACACCATCTACACAACCAAACGCTGAAGAAGAAATTCATAAAAAAGAAATGAAACATACTGTCACTAGCATCATCTTCAGCCTCTAATTCGTCAGGTAAATAGTGGTTACACATCTTCAGTAATGATGGATGCATCGTCCACACTCTTAGGGACTGGTCTCGTCCCCAGGTCACCAACTGATAGTTAGAAGGCGACGTGTTAGGCCTCCACACCATTGTTTGGACTGTATCCGTGTGCCCAACTAATCTGTGAGTCAATGCTCCTCCAACCCAAATGCCTATGACTCCAGCTTGTTCCACTCTAGGCAGACCGCCCCACCCAACTCCAATAGTCAAAAGACCACTGCCAAATGGAGTATAAATAGCCCGCCACACTGGGAAGTTGGTCATTATAACATTCTCTGGTCTTCTTGCATTGTTTATGTCAAAGTATTTAATACTTCCATCATGACTGGATGTGACTAGTTGGTACTCATGATGAGGACTCCAGTCCACTCCGTGGATTTTACACAAGTGAGCAGATATGTAATGAATGGGAGCAGAAGATTTACGGTAGTCCCATATTTTTATGTCGCCATCATGGGCGGTGGCTACAATGTGAGACGCTACTTTGTTCCATTGCACTTGGGAAGCACCAGCTGAAATATTCACCAGATAAATTAATACAGTATTAATTATTTGAAACCGAAATGGTGTGGTTTGACTACATAGGTATGTATTTACTGGCTGTGCTCTGCAGTTTGATGCACAATTTTCCAGCATTCTATCAGGATAAAATGTAGCCTATCCAAATTAAGTTTACCAAGGAAGTCAACAACTCAATTGATCATTGTGAAAGAAAAATGGCCCAAAACAAAGCCAGGCCTGGTGCAAAAGTATTGTATCTCAGAGTCCCTACGTAGCTGTCGCCCGCAACTTCTTATGCTTTGATTTTCATATAAACTGTCAATTTCCTTTTATCCCTAAATATATTTTATTTTTTTCACTTTAGCGCCGCT
The DNA here is from genome assembly GCA_914767915.1 of Agriopis aurantiaria. Lineage (NCBI taxonomy): Eukaryota > Metazoa > Arthropoda > Insecta > Lepidoptera > Geometridae > Agriopis > Agriopis aurantiaria. The sequence continues at coordinate 14,272,942 of OU611982.1, read as the reverse complement.
ACATCAGGGCAAGGCAGGTAGTTGAGGCTACACTTCTACAGCCTGAGGAACTTCCTGACAATATGTGCCATGACTAGAATGACTGCTTTCTTTATGTGTAGTGAGAGCGTCTTAAGATGTTGATCAAGGCTTTTCACTATAGGAGTGACCACACTTATCGATGTGGAATCGGTCAGAAAGAGCTTTATCTATGCAATAAAAGCAAATAAGATGTCATTCGCCTCATTGCGGTTTCGGATGACAGAACTCAATACTGATTGGCAACGAAATTGCATTGTGCTGAATTGCCGAATGCACAATTACGGCTCTAAGGGTGGTTGGACACACCCAAAAAGCTACCAAAGCACCCAATGACATCCGAACCGAATAGAATAGTTCATGTGCGATCATGTTCATTGATTGGAGTTACGCTGTTAAACACAATGGTTATACTGCCATCATACAGTTCCTTTAAGTAGGTTCCTACTAAAGGCAGCATCGGGATACAGATGACGAATTCTAATGCCCTGCACCAGGGCCTTTCGGCTTAATATTAATGTTTTGTGTAACCCTGTATATTAAATTCTCACCAACAGCACACAGTGAGATGATGGGTTTCCTGGCATCCCTCAAGTCCCACATGTGAGTAAATGTGTCTATGGAGCATGTGGCTATTATATTGTGATCTTGTCTGTGGAAGTGAGTATCACTGACCACTCGGGTGTGGCCTCGAAGAGAGCTCACACATGTAAGGTCGTTGCCGGCGCGCCACTCATACACATCTACTCGCTGATTGCTCTACAAATAAAAGTTTTAAGATTACAGATTTCATAATTTTTACAATGTACAGCTTAAAAGCGTAGTTTATCTTATCTATGGTGAATTAGATATTCTAATAAAACAAGTACGTTGGAGCCGTACCGCTATAGCGCACAGCTTTTGACCGCCATAGGTCTGGCACCACTCCGCCCCAGCGGCATCGTATTTACTGTGTCGCGGGTATTTCTTCACTACGTCTCCAGAATCTTCTTCCTGGTTGATCTGCTTGATAGCTAGCCACCGCCGACCCGCTAGCAGCACGTTATTACCCGAGTAGTCCACGGTCATTGCCGTGGCTTGTAACTCGCGATATTCCCATTTTAGAGTTTCAGAACTCCAGTGGATCGACATAATGCTATTCAAAATGAAGGTTTGCACCTATTTATTTCTATCATAATTTAAACCCAGAATTCCATTATTTCATTTAGTTTTAGAGTAGAAAATAAACACAACACAATACATGTTACCACCATGTTATTATCAAAAAAATTACAAATATTGTTTTGACTTTGATATTTGGATATTTGTTTGACAGTTTTTTTTGTGTTTTTCATCCATTGCTAAGCAGGCTGAGGCAATTATGGTCATACTGCCTGGTCTTTATTTTTACTGTCAGTAGTCAAGGGCGGATCCAGGATTTCATTTGGGGGGGGGGGGGGGGGGGGCATTGAGACAAGGTGCACCAGAATCAAATCGAAAAGTTGAATGTATGGAATCGCTAGGTATTTTGCGGGGGGTCATGGCCCCCATGCCCCCCCCCCCCCCCCCCCCCCTGGATCCGCCAATGTCAGTAGTATAGCATAGAGGTAAAGGCTCTTATTTTGAAGTTGACATGAAAATACATGTTTCGCTCCATTATATCACTTACCCATACTCAAGCATATTCACGAACACATAATGAATAATAATCCACCATTATTAAACTTACTTTTTTTCATCATTATTATCTAATGGGCAAGTGCCTTTAATAACTAAACAAAATACAAGCTAAAACTAACACTACAAATACAGTTAGACTGCCCATAGACCGTTGAAGGTTTAAAGACAATCCAAATGCTCAAGCCCACTACCAGTTGGCAGCGTACCCAACATGCTGGCGGCATTACCACGTTGAATGGCAATGCTAATGCGTTGAGCCAGAAACACGCCAGCATTTTGGTCACGCGTCGCATTAACCAGGCGCTCTGAAATATTTTTGAAAATGAGGTGAGCTCCCGGTCCCCAAGGGCCCAATGTCTCGACCCCAAACGCCTCAAATATGTAACCACTGCCGAGGTTACCATATTAAAAAATTAAACTTTTGTGGATGTCCTACGGCTGAAATGATGATGATGATGATGAATAAACTTTAACACTCGTAAGTACACAAGTTTATGAAAATAATACAATGAGGTGACATGTTTTTTCCACGTTGGCGGCAAAACTCTTGACTGAAACAAAGATCATTAAAAAAAAAACATTACTGGGCACGCGTGGGGCACGCCTAGGTCATTATGGCATGTCGCTCGTCTCAGAAGTGGCAAAAGTCAAAGCTATTGTCAAAATTATTTTGACGTCACAGCACAGAAACTTATATATCGTAAACTTAGAAAAAAATTGGAAAGTTGGTGTCCCACCACTTTACAGGGGCATGAGTTTGACTTGACCGTGACTTTCTTAGCTTGAATCTGACTGTGACTATGACTTGTTTGACAATATTAAGACTATATAAAACAGATGAACAGGTATGGCCTTAAAAGCTTTAGCCTGCCCGATGAGCCAAAAAATAATAATTGAAAGTTGGTTGTTGTTTGTTGTTGTTGTTTAGCTTTGTTGTTTAGTGTTTAGCATCAAAGACTACTATATATAAACGGTTTAGCATTCTGCAAATGCTTACCAAATATTACCAATATTTTGTATTTGATAGTTGATAGACAATCAAAGGATAGACAATAAATCTTATTGTATTTTTAGTTTTATTTAAGATTGAAAACATGGCTTTATTTTTACGACGGTGGGGAAAGAATTGGTACAACAACGTATTTCTTCGTTTCACATTCGGTCTTGCATTTATTTATTTTTATTGTGAATATCTCATTTATTATGTGACTCAGATCCAGGTAAGTGATTGGATTAATTGATTTTGTATCAAATGCCTTGATGAACCTATGAAGATACCTATTTAGTATTTATGCCTTTTTCAGTGTGGTTGGCCATCGCTTAATAATGAGCCGGAAGCCGGTACTTCGCCAGTTTACGCCATGGTGCTGGCTGACACTCACTTGCTAGGTTCAAGAGAAGGCCACTGGTTTGACAAATGGAGGAGAGAATGGCAAATGCATAGAGCTTTTCAGACAGCTATGACGTTGCACAGGCCTGATGTTGTGTTTGTTTTGGGTTGGTATTTCATAGAGCGCTAACAGTGCTTGTGGCACTAACAGGGCAAATAGGTAGACTTAAAGTCATAAGCACTGTAGGCATTGATGAATGTTTTTTTAATCCAATTATAGGCATGCATTTAACCGACGACTCGCCTGATGTTAAGCAAAGATGCAGCACGCTTGCCTAGAAGATACCGATTCACTCGTATAATTTGAAGATTAGTCATATAAGATTAGTGAATTCCCGATTACTGCTCCCACCTTCAGAACGTAGCACCCAAGTATCAGCTTGAGCCTCTTGATGCATTACAGCATTGAGCTATCCGAATTGATGATCCCAAGCACACTGAACGCTCTCAGCATGCAGTCATAGTTCCCCACTATATAGGATTCCCTGTATTGGGCAAGGCATTGAACACCTAACACCTAGACCCAGAGCAGATATTCAAATTCATCATTCAAACATCTACCCAGCCGAGAATCGAACCCTGGACCTTCAGCTAATTAGGCTAAAATGAGCCAACAGGTTGCCCAAAAAAATGCTGAAAAAAATGGTATTGCATTTGGCAGTATCTCTATTGTCTAATAAGTACGTAGGACTGGTTCAGTGGAAATATTCAGAGATATTGTACTCATCATTATAAACAACTTTTACTACGGGACCAACTCTTCATTGTAGAAAAAATCTGCTGTTCCATTTTGTTGTGTAGATGACATTTTTATATGCAACAGCTGATTTTTTTTGCCAAATTCATGCGTGATAGAGGGTGCACAAATCATATACTCTGTCATGCCTAGTCTAAATGTCAAAACTCTTTGCTAGAAGTATTCAACACATTTCTATTTCCTGTTAATATTAAACCTGGTCAATGGTCATGACCAATGTAACCTTTGCAAATATGATAACCATAATATTGAAGATAATTTTTTTCAGGTGATCTATTTGATGAGGGAAAATGGTGCCCTGAAAAGGAATTTGATGATTATGTTGAGAGATTTCATAAGTTGTTCAGTGTTCCTGAAGGCACTGCTATGTACACTGTTGTAGGAAATCATGACATCGGATTCCATTACAGGTAAATATGAATAGGTTTTATTTAATGTTATTTTCATCCCATCTATTCGAAAAGGACTACTTGGTTCGCCTATAAGTGCACCCAAAGGTGGTGTTTTCTATAAGAAACTTTTAGCGGGCAGTAATGAGTTTATATTCCTCTTTATAAGTGCGCCGCAATTAACCTTGCGGCGTACTTTTTGAACTTGGAACATCTTAGTGTTCAGCGCCAAAAAAATCGAACGCAAATATTGTTTGAATAAAGACTGGTTGGTGACTGGCTGGTATGACGGCCCATAGTTTAGCAGCCAGCTTAATAATAAAAAAAATATATATATATTAAAAACGCGCGAACTACAGCCCGCTTTTTCGTCAATTTTCACGGATTGTTAGAAATTCATGGTTTTGTGTAAATTTTCATAATTGCGAGAATATCTCAAATGTAAATATAAGCTTTTAGTTGTTTTATTATTAGATACTATTTAATTTCAATTTAGTTATTTTCTCATAGTGGGTGATGAAAAGTAGAGTGTATCACACGGTCGCAAAATATTTTTTGGCTCGGGCGAGGTACTTTGAATCCCTCGCTACGTTCGTGATTCTACTAAAGAATCCCTCGCTACACTCGGGATTCTACTCTAGAATCCCTCACTTCGCTCTGGATTCAAAAAAGCGCCCTGGTCGTAAAAATATTATTTTGCGCCCTTATGCAATCTACTATTAAAAGGTTTTAAGGTGGCCCATGTTTTAAGGATTCTTTAATTATCATGCAGAGGAAGGAAGCACTCGACGTTAGTCCGACAAAAATTTACTAAGCTTAATAGTTGCAATAATACAAAAAATATATTTGGGTATCGTTTTTTTTATATGTATTGTAATACAACAGAATACATATAAGTACAAGTACAGAAGATTCACTCTGCAAAACCATTTAAATAAGTAGCGACTCTTCTTGCTACTACACAATAAAGTGCAATTCAGGACGTGCAAGTGTTAACTACCTACAGCTACATTATCCTAGAAGTTGCCTCTGTTGGGTTAAAAAATGCAAAAAAAAAAAACATCATGTGATTAATGGATGGCCCTAACTCTTGTCGCGTTATCTCTGTCTATCGCACGGCAGCAGGCGCGGCAAGTACGACTAGTCGGCTACTTGTAGCTTCATACCTAAAGTGCGGAGTGCGCCGGGCCTGCTATTGTTGTCAGACTAGCTTTCTATGGGCTTTATTAAAATTAACTATGTACAGCATGTTGAAAGGATAACGCCGCACCTGGCGCAACGGTTCGAGGCACGGTTAGACTCGCCACCGGTGCGGCTGGTGTCCATCAGAGGCAACCACTTCGTGCTTATCAACTCAATGGCAATGGAAGGCGATGGGTGCTCGCTGTGTTTGCGGGCTCGCGCAGAGATTGATAGAATCGCAGGTAAGAATTGATACTTTGATTGATTTTAATTTTGTTTTCGATGATTGGCCAACCTTTTTTTATGAGGTATTAAAAAATAATCCAGCCAAAGCGTTATTTTTCCCCTTGTTTGCCTTATTGTTGTTCTTACATACAGCCTATACGCCTTGACCGATTTTGACAAATCAGGTGTCAAATTAAGTTCCTCAAAGTTCAGGGAAGGTCACTGGGTGGGGTTTATGTCATCATAAATACAATTGGGAGTGAGAAATCAATTTAACTGCACACCCCCCATGAGAAGTGTCATTAAATTGGTCTTCTAAATTTAAAGTGAGATTTGATACATCAGTGCTTCATTTGGTTCAGGTGTACCATTCGCGAAGAATACTGCTCTCGTGTTTTAATATTTTTAAAGAAATAAACTTGTTACGAAACAATTCTCTCTACTCTCATCCCCCATCTTCCATATTCTAGAATACGTCCTTATTGAATTATTATTTCATAACTCATTTCAATCCATCCAGCTGTGTTGGAGAAATAAACTAACAAACATACTCTCTTTGTATATTGGGGTGACGTGTGATTCTTTTGTTTTACAGACATTCTGAAATGCAGCAGTGGATCAGCGCTTTGTAAAGGGAAGACGAAACTAGACCGGTACAGCAGGCCCATTATAATGCAGGTGAGATTAAAACAATTTGAGTACCTCATGGATATTATATGTATAATGAAAGGACAATATACATTTCGGAGAGTGTGCTTCAGGTCTAATTCCCTATTCCTGCCTATTTTTCTATCGGACTGACAGAATGGGCACGAAAAATTGACTCCGCTTTGTATTTGATATTACGAAATATATGAAGCGTTTGATTTCACTTTTATTGTGCGAACTGGTAGTCTGTGAATTGTTTGGATTTTTTAGCACTACCCTCTGTACCGGGAGTCGGACAGTATCTGCACGGAGCCCGACGCCGCGCCCCTCCCGGAGCGGAACAACTTGTTCGAAGAACGGTGGGATTGCCTCTCAAAGGTAAATGGACCAAATTTCTACTTTTGTTTCGTTTATAATACTAGTCCGGCAAACAAGGCGTTGGGCGAAAAAATGTGCTCTTGAAATAAATTTTGGTGAAGATCCGAGTGTGTTCGAAATTTTTTATTTAGTGATCTTGGTAATAGTTTCTGTTTTTCTCTCTTTTCACAGCTTTATAATACACGTCTATCACCCTCAAATTGTAAGTTTATCACAAACACCCCGTTTGTCATGCCAGTGGCAGCCTCATTTTAGATTCAGATTTTGGCTCCAGACTAGGCTTTAAATGACTGAATAAAGGAGTGTTAACTTGAGAAAAACAGTGGAAAGATAATTTGGCCATGGCCCGTGCTAGGCCTGCAGGAGATTACTTCTCAATTAGAGCCATATTTTTTTTAAATTATATTTTATTTACACTGATTATTACTCCGACATTTGTGAACCGATTTACATGATTCTTTTTATAAGCTTTTCTGTTAATATGTATGTGTAGGACAAATCTTACAACTGAATTTTAGAACAGTTATCCTGAACCGATTGTGCTGAATTTTTGCATACACGCTTAGTTTGGATGACAGTTGCATTTTATTTATATTACACGGGAATTACTCACGTAAGATTAAGCCGGTCACAGTTGCATTGTTAGCTACGTGACGTCATTCTAAATCCAATATCCTCCCAAGACTCCCAAAGACGGTGGACATTAATTTTTTATGCACTCCCATAATATATAGGTATCAAATGAAAGGATTTACTGAGAAGAAAACGAAAAATAAAATGACGTCACCTAAATTAAATATGGCCGACGCCTAAAAGCTTGTTTTTAAATTGATAATAGTAATTTTATTAAGTAGAAGAAGTTCTCGAAATGGTCCCACAAACATGTCATAGTTGATTTGGCAAGGTCAATAGTTTTGTTCAAACAGTTACTCATTTTGAAATTGGTTTTTAAAATAGAGAATTATAAAATATTTTTTTCTTGTTTTCTTTCTTTTTTTTGCTTGTAATGTAGCTGTTTACTTGATGTTAGGCCACTGTGTGTGTTTGGAGGAGTCTACGGAGCAGCTGGTGGAGAGCCTGGTGCCGCGCGCCGCGTTCGGCGGGCACACGCACCACAGCTGCGTGGTGAGGCACAGCTTCGTGCCCACGCACGTGCACCGCATCGAGCTCCTCGAGTACACCGTGCCCTCCTTCTCCTGGAGGAACCGACTGGACCCCAAGTACTACCTGGTAAGTCCTCTACTCCGCCTCAGAATTTTGTACGCCTGATGTTTTTAAAGCTTGGATAATATTTTTTATTGTTATGTTTATGTTATCCTTGTTTTGTGGTATTTTAATAGAGTCATTGTATTGTAAGCTGTTATGAAGGCTGAAATCGACTAGCCCGAGACCGCACCACATCCGGGCAGATCGGCACCAACGGACTGTCTGGTACCAAAAGGCAGTCCAGGTCACCCGGCAGATCGGTATCAATGGACTGTCCGACAGTCCGATGGTGCCGGACAGTCGGATGGTACTGAATAGTCTGCCGGTGTCGATCACCGGGACCACCGGGCAGTCCAGATTATCTGGGCAGATCGGCACCAACGGGCTGTTGGTACCGGACCAACGGTAAGTCCGGCACCGCCGGCAGTCTGGGTCACACGGGCAGATCGGTACCAACGGACTGTCCGGCATCACCAGGCAGTCCAGATCGGCACCATGCCATGATGCTAATTCACCCAGGCGAATAAAGTTTATTTTCAGTGAATTTAATTCATCCAGGTGATTAATGATTATGAATAGTATACATAACATTGCACTTAGGTGAATTAACCCAGGTGAATTCAGTAAACGACATAGATATAATTAAAATATTTTACCATTGTTCCCAGGTGGCTGTAACCCCGGACGAGGTGAGAGTGTCCAAGTGCGGGCTGCCGCGGGAGTGGACGATGCAGGTCACGGCCATCCTGATGACGTTGGCGCTCATAGTCTACCTCAGATACTTCAACATACACGTCAACATCTTCAACTATAACAACAAGCACTTGTTAGTCACCACAGATATTTATCTAGTTAGAAACCGCAAACACGTCAAATTGTGTGTAAACCCAGCGTGCTGTATTTTTGTATGTTGCGACAGAAATTTAGTTGTTTATCTCCATTCATATGGCACTAATCAAATAGAGTGAATCGGTTTCTTCTAGGCAAGCGTGCACCATCGTAGATCGCATCATTACTTAGCATCAGGCGAGTTGGCGGTCAAACTCAAGCTTATTATTTAATAAAAATATAGATTTTTTACTGCTTTCGAACTGTTTTTACAGTTTCCTATTGCGCAATTTGACGTCTGACGTGCTGACTGACATCTTGCATTAGTAATTTATGACTCGTGCGCGGTCAATTGGTTATATTATCTTAGTAAAATACTAATCGATTCTATGAAATCTTTTAATTCCGTAATTCGAATCAAATACTAACTGCATTGAACGAGATTAGCAGCCGTAGTGTTATTTGTTTTGTCTCTTGGCCACATCCCTACAGATAAGTTGTTCTGTCAGAATGACTACTAATCGGATTAATATGACGACCTTTGGGAGGAAGCAAAAATATATAATTTGGGTTTATTTTGGGGTTGAAGTAAGAATGCGTTTTTAGCGTAATGATTGAAGTTTTAGGTACTGATGCAATATTTAATTCATCAACATGACTAGATATGACACAATCAAGAAAAACAAGCACTTAAAACCATATTATATGACAATAATATTTAGAATAATAATATTTAAAACACAAAAGTTGTAGATAAAACGTCGTATGTGGGTAAATCAGGTAGCAACCCAGGTTATCAGGTGACCTTTCTTTTTGAAATGATAATAAATTCTTTGTTTTATAAGTTTTGTCTGCAGAATATTTTTTTAATCAACCGCTAAAGGTATAGTTTTAAATGGAAAACAGCAAAATCGACTCCTCTCCGTTGTATTAAGGTTGGGATTCCATTGTCCGCATTGTACGCATTGGACGGATCGGATTCAGCCGAATTTTCACCAACTGCTTACTAAGCTGTGACAAATTGCCTCAGATAAATTAATAGTCGATAATAAGTGATTAGTCGCTCCTTGGTGGTACCCCTGGGGGTACGCGAAGTTGCATCACGACGCACGGCAATATCTTGACTAAGATAATTTAATCAGTATCCCGGTACCGGTATTTAATTTTTCATTTATCATTTCTGCAATAAAGCATAAAGCGAATCCAGTTGCAGTCCGGTCCGGTACAGACGCAGTTTGTGAGGACCAGTATAGTATAAATGCTATAAAATACGTCACACCGTATGAAGTCAGCGTGACAGCGTGACTTCCTTCCGTCTTTCATAGACTTCATACTTTACTGGTCCTTACAAACTGAGCCTGCACCGGACCCAATGACAATATATTATCTTTGACCGGACCGGACTGCAAATGGATTCGGTGTGCTTGAGCCGAGCCCAATACAAGGGTATGCGAGTTTGAGGTCTTTCTTGAAGTGGTACGCAAGAAAAACGAATTGGGAACCACAGTAGGCTTAGTCCCAGATTTGATAGTTTTCGAAAACTTTTTTCGTTTACGTATTGTTCCATACATTTTAGTAAAGCGCTTCCAGCGGAAATGCGGAAGAACTAAAATTGGTAGTAATCGGCGGTATACATTGCTTCACTCTAATACGAAAAAGTTTTCGAATACCTTTCAGCCCAGCAATCCACAGTTTAGGTAGGTATGATTCAGCCGGCACGCCTTTCAGGCAGGCGTATGGAAGGGCAATGGCACGCTAGCCACGTCGCGCGTAATTAAGTGTTCTTTCTGTGATTTTCCAACGAATAATGATTTTCCGTATAAGAACAACGAAATTAACTCTTTTTAAGAAGTCAACTCTATTGTTACACATGCCGCGTCGGATTGTGAGAGATACGTGCGAACACGTGTGAATACGTGCTACGTGATAGAAAGAGAACGGATCTCTAGGTGAATCAAAGACTTTCTTAGCTATACTTAGTCTTTGAGGTGAACATATCAAGCGATATCCAATGCTGTGCGAGTTGAATTGCTACTCTATTACCTCATAGAGTCCTTATTTATTTAAATTTCTTTGCTGAGTAAACTTTCTTCTCCTTGGTGTATTCTGTGCCTTGGTGCCATAGCAAAATTTACTAACGAGACATAAACTTAAGATGTCCGCGATTTTTGCGGTTATGACAGTTTAAAGTGACTCATTAAAAATCGGGTTATAAGCCCACGCTTGTCCGAAGCAATTGCAAAATTTTTAAGCTAATGAAATTACCGTTATAATAAATTTGCATGGACTGAAAAACCTTAAGTTTTTATCAGGGTTAGAGTCTAGCTTCCAAATCCCGCTGTATCTAATGTTGCTTCACAAGTCAGGGGGCATGTATGACGTCACATGTCACGTGACGCTGATTTCCTGGGTTATTGACTCAAATCATTGTCACTTCCCTTGTCACGTCACATCGATTATCATAACCTTTGGGATATCAGAATTCGGCGACAATTATCACAATTCTTTAAGAAAGCGTGCTCTCATCATTTAGTATCAAGGCGATTGGAAAATCAAAATAAGTAAAGAAGAAAAAAATTGGACAGATTGCAGTGCCAATACAAATAAATTAGCCAATCAGCGTTGTATATTTAATGCCGTCGTAGAAAAAAGTGCCGTATGACGCATACGCTATTTAAAGATACTATGAAATGAACAGTTATTTTTAAAATTGGAGCTTTAGAAATGTATATCTGTAAAAAACTTGATATTAACATACGGGACTTTTTGTTTGGACGGCGGTACCTAAACAAAAACTCTATATACAATGCCAATACCACACACCATACCATCATTTACTTCTTACGGACTTCAACATCATCATCATTTCAGCCATAGGACGTCCATGGCTGGTTATAGTCCTCCCCCATCGATCTCCAAAATCGCCGATTAGAAGCGGCCTGCATACAGCGTTTCCCTGCGGTCTATTTTAGGTCGTCTGTCCATGTGTCCATCTTGTGGGTTGACGTCCTACGCCGCGCTTACCGGTTCGTGGTCTCCATTCGAGAACATTTCGGCCCCATCGGCCATTCTGTCATTCGGCTGTCTTACGGACTTGAATCAGTTTAAATGTAAACCATAGCCTTTCGTTTTTGAGATATCGACCTGCCAGCACCGAATACTTCCAAGGAGTTTTAATTGCGTACACTTATATTTTATAGGTCTTTGCTAATAGTACTAACAGACGCTCGAACGCGGCTGACCTCAACCGCCGTCTGACCAATGGGAGAGAAAGAGAGGGAAATATGATATTCTCACTCTTTCTCTCCCGTTGGTTGGACGGCGGTCCGTCAGCCGCGTTCGAACGTCTGTTAGCATTATAAGATAGGTTAGATTGTTTGAACTATCTATAGGCCTCAACTCAATTCAATTTATTTATTTCGGGTCTTAGGTATAACTAATACACACTTGACGATACACTTGACGAACATACACATTCGTTGCCTATAGATAGTATAAACGATTATTAATTCGTTTTTTTTTTTTTAAGTTTAGTGTTTAGGTCGGTGTTGAATGTTGATTGATATATATAGATAGATAGATGCTTGTGATTTAAGTGTATAATTTGTCTATATTTGTGTTTGTCTTACGAGGGTGGCATAGTCACAGCGTGACAATATGCCTTTACAACAAATAAAGATAAAAAAATATAGATAGATAGATAAACTCTTTATTGTTCACACTACGAATTAAATACACACGATAAAACAGCTTAAAAACTAGTGAAACAATCGGCGGCCTTATCGCTAAAAGTGCGATCTTTTCCAGTTAAAGTAGTGGCAGTTATTAAATTTTAATCCCTCAAAAATTATATATAATTTTAACCTTTGCTAAGCATTTGCCTAACAGCGGAAATCTACAGTATATCACGAAGTTATGAATTATGTATGTAAGGATTATAAAAACTGCAATTAACTAAACAACAAAAATAAAACGATGTGTTTAATTTTTATTTTAGTAGGTTTTATTAAGTATAGAATATTCTCGAAAGCAGTCTTCATATCAGTTGTTAGCTCTGATATCACAATAAGTAATCGCCGGTAAAACCGTTGTACTACTTGTTTTGGTTCTACGCTCGGTCCAAGTATTTATTTGCTCTGACAGCTGCAATAACATTGTAAAAATCTTAATAAAAACATTTTCTTTTAATATATCACTGTATATCGGGTACCTGTTTCAGTATTACGCTCGAAAACCTAGTGATTAGAATTTGTGTTTCGTGGTTTTCATTTAGTTCAGCTGTTATAGGTATTCATAGGCGACGGTGATCGCTTACCATTAGGCGTCCCGTTAGCTTGTTTGCCACCTATGGCATAAAAAAATGTGTTTTTCTTTACAATAGGTATAGGATGAGCTGCTGTCAGAGCAAATAAATGCTTGGACCGAATATAGTTCGCTCCGTAGAGTGACCTCGCAACCCCTTATACTTTTGTATTTATACAAACTATTTTCACGTTATCAACCGACAAATATGTAAACATAAAAACTCCAATCTATTCCTATCATAGACTTTGAGACTTAACACTTGTTTATTTTTTTCAGGTTTGGAAAAAAGGTGTGAACGACTGCTTCGGTTGATCTCTGTACGTACAGCCACTTTGTCTACCATTTCAAATATTAATTAACCTACTAAATAAGTGAGAGCAGCGTAGGTAGGCCTCCCACTTGATGGACTGACGACATCGTGAGAGTCGCGGGCATCCAGTGGACGCAGATGGCAAGCTGTCGTTCAGTGTAGGGGTCTAAGGGGCAGATGTTCAGCAGTGGACAAAGATAATATAACCACTTGATCGCGCATGTGGTCAAAATTCCCTTTTTCAAAATTCAGCCTCGTCGGTCGCGGGGGGCAGCTTGTGATTAGAGACTCGACGCGACTCGACGCTTGTGATTGGAGACTCAAAAGTCATTCGTTCAATTCACGCCTAGGATTGGCTCGCTCGAAATAGTTTAGGTTGAGAATTTAGAACCTTTGGCTAACGGCGGGGTAAATGATGAGCAGTCAAGTGGTTATATTATCATTGCCAGTGGACGTATTCTGGCTGATGATGATGATGATGAAGAAATATATTAAGCAACTATGCTATTGTTGGTCTATCTTTATATCAGATTCAGATTACCATTTTGTAATACAATGTATCTTTAGTTAGTGTATTTTTCATTCTCACATTCCTATCAGTAAAAAGTCATTCAATTGCGAGATGACGAATGATGATAGTCCAAATTCAAAGGTGAGGAAGTCAAAGATAACATTAATAGTACGTGATATTTGAATAACGGAGATAAATGAAATAAATTACTTTATCGTAAACTTTTATTGTCTTAATTAAACGATACACAATAGGAACTGTTCAATTTACACTCATAGCTGTTACAAATACGTAGCGTATGTTGGCAAATTGATTATATAATACTGAGTAATCTAAAGGCAAACTAATTAATCAATTAAACTAACTTTATCAAACCATCGTTTGATAAAATTAACTTGATTGGTAAAAGACAATGTCACATATTCTAGACAATTTCTAATGTATTTAACTAAATAATTATGTTGTCACTAGGTGAAAGTATTTAGAACAAAATGATCGGTGAAAGCCGACCGTCGATGAAATAATCAGGTAAAAAAACTTAATAGGTGCAACGATACAGTTACATTACAAATAGTAAAGACCAGACCAGTGAACCAGTGAAGCTCAAATTGACGTTTTGTTTAGTGAAATCACTTTACAACTTTATCCCTACAAACCGTTAAAAATTACAGATCGTCAAAAGGTGAATGTTACCAAGTTATGCCGAACGCACTCTGCGTTCGCTAACTAGTCCGGTCAAGCTGTAGAGGCCAAAAGGCCAACAGTACAAGTCAATATAAAGAAAAAAAAAAAAGGTGAATGCTAATTGAAAAGCTGCATAGTGACGATCGCAAAACGGCACCGGTTCACACTCGTTTAAGTACATTATTGTCGTCTAAGTTGTCTTATCAAGCTCACGACACGACCCTAGGCATTAGCAGCGTTAAGGTTAACAAACTAGTATTATAAACAGATAACTCGTTACATGTATTAATAAATTACTAATGTCTATCTAGCGAACACTACATTACTATCAAATTTAAATAAAACTTATTTAAAGCATACTGATGTCGATACATTTCTTGCCATCTATCTCAAATACAAAACAAGGCCTTCTTTTCCATACAAAAAATATTTAACAAAAAACCCCACAAAATACGTCTAAAAATATTCCTTAAACTAAAATCACCCTGGCCTTAACCAGAGTGCAACGGTTAGAAGTTCTTACGTGAATCTGTAGTATGCCGATAGGCGGTGATGCGCAAACTCTGATAACTCTGTCTTCCTCTAGCGCGAGTTTAGCCCAGTAACTTCTTCCCGCTCTTACATCAGCTCGGCTATAGGTATTACTCAGCTTGGCTTGGTACGTGGTTATTCAGGCACGTCGCTGAGCCGCAGCCCTCCTGGGCGGCGGTACATGCGCTCGTGCATGGGCAGCTCCCCCACTACGAACCGCTCCAGTGCTTTGGATGCCATGCGAGAATGGCCCGAGCTCCGGAACGCAGTACTTGCGTCGCTTCCAGCGTACTCCAGCATTATGTCTGCTCCACCAGGGTGCTGGAACAAAAACGGCTAATTTAGACAGATGAAGTTTTTATTTGAATGAGAGTGAATCGGAGATAGCCCGTTGGTCCAGTTGGTAGTGAACCTACCTTCTGAGC
Source organism: Agriopis aurantiaria (assembly GCA_914767915.1). Lineage (NCBI taxonomy): Eukaryota > Metazoa > Arthropoda > Insecta > Lepidoptera > Geometridae > Agriopis > Agriopis aurantiaria. The sequence goes on along the minus strand of OU611982.1, from coordinate 14,257,496 downwards.
CTGAGGGCGTGGGTTCGATTCCCACGTAGGACAAACATTTGTGTGATGAACATTTGTGTTTGTTCTATATCTGGTTGTTAATATGTATTTAAGTATGTATTTAAAAAACTATATATGTATGTATATCAGTCTCTGGCAGCCATATCACAAGCTTTGCTTAGTTTGGGGTCAGATGACCGTGTGTGCAATAATGTCCCGAATATTTATTTATTTATTTTATTAGTTTTACTGGCACAATATATTGAAGGCTTTGATTTTGCAATTCATCTTATCTCGCCTTCTAAAACAGTTTGAATAAGAGCTGATATGATGTCTACGCTTTGACGATAATCATTCTAGGGCTAACAGGTCAAGATTGTTCTAGAATGTACCTTGACTCTTTTTATCTCCGTTAGGCGTACGATTGTGGATTTTCCGTGTTTACCTAATTTAATCATGAAAAGAAAGGAATGTATCAACTAACCTCGTCAAGGAAATCGGAGATGTCGTAAACGCGGTCGTAGATGACTACCCAGCAGTCGCGTGGCGTGTCGTGCTGGGATACTTCTGCAAGGGTGATGGTCCTGTCTTTGGCTTCAGGTGCTCCTGGAACCACCCGCGTCTGCCACGGGTTCACCAGGCGAAGCGCCGCCGCCATCGTCATAGCTATCAAGTTCAAATCTCCCTGTTCTTGGTCCACGGGCATCGCCACCGACAATTTCCTTTCTGGAGGAGTCTGGACTTTCGCCATCTTTTCTTTTACTTATTTCTTTCAGAAAAACTTGTTTCTTCTCGTCTATTTGACGTCTTAGATTAGCTGCTCGCTACGATTATCGATTGCGATCGGCTGCGTTGCTTCCACTGTGCGGACTGTATGCAACTGAACGATTGGAGACTTGCTCTGTAAAGTAATTATTAATAAACCATATTAGTGTCCGCGTTTTCACTTTTATAGGGCTGGATCTCGAGAAATTTCAATAATAATAATAATACGTATATTAGATAGACGCCTGGCAAAAACTTTCATCGTTCGATTATAAAATTGGTTGCTGAATGTAGTTTTATTTATAGACAAATGTTTGTATTGTGTGAGGTACAGAAAGTGACTATTGAGATTAATTGGTGTTGCTAGCCGGCAGCCCTGCGTGAACTCGCTGAAGCGTGAGCGGTCAACATACGATACCGCTAGCCTAGATCGGCTTACACGTACACTAGACAGGCTAGACATCCCACCACCGAACCCCAAGAAGTTTGCAAGACTTCCTCTTTATAAAGCCTATCAGAGTCACATTCAACTCTATTGAAGTTAACGGCGCGGGCCGGTAGGCATTTCACATCTCCTTATCAGCTGACCCATTATTAATAAGAAAAACTAAATAATTTTGAGCTTTTATCATAAGAAACTTGCGAATCACAGTGAAGACCACTTATCTCCATTGACGCACATAAGAGTTCAAGAGTTCTATGTCATAAAATTGACCTTTGCAAACGAACAATATTTATATTTTCTAAAGACACGTTTTAATCATAAACAATCTAGCGGGGAAATGCAAGCCATATTATCTTGGAGGAAAATTTATAACCAATTATCAACCAGTGACAGTAGTAAATAACAAAACAATATTTACCTTTTTATCAATGCACTCGATCTGAAGGACTCGTGTTATCTCTGTTGATACTCGAATATGGGAGAATGGCCGTCACACCAATTATCGCGATGCCAAAGTTGTTCGTAGTTTAGTTTATTGTTCACTATGTTGGGATAATGCATGAGAGCGTAGATCATTGCCACGAACTAAAACTGTTTTGTCATCTATGGGTGGTTCTCACTGAATGATTGTAGGTGCGGGGCGCGGGAATTTATATACCAGAGTTACAGAATAAACAGTAGTAGCTGCGCACGCGCCGTCGTCTGATGTAACTATGGCTTATCTTGCCTGGCGCGCGCCGCCGCCGCAGCCGGCCGGTCCGCCCGTTACACGCCTACATACCAAACACCGCCAATACTTTACAGCACTAACTAGTTACTAGACTCCTTTTGAAGTAGGTAAACCTAAAGGATTCACGTGAAACCCGTAGGAAGCGCTTTGATTCCACTTTTATTGTGCGAACTGCTAGTCTGTGGAATGCACTGCCTGAATGGCTGTTCCCTGATAGTTAGTTACAAGTTACATGATAGTTACAAGTTACTCTTCAAATCACGAGTGAATCGGTTTTTTATGGGCAGCGTGCTCCATCGTAGACCGCATCAACGCTTAACATCAGGCGAGCTAGCGATCAAACGGAACCCAATAATATAATTTTAAAAAAGCAGCCTAAATGGATTGCGCAGAGCTAAATTTGAGTTGTTTTCGTCACCTTCATCAGCCTATTTAATGTTTGTCCACGGAATGTAGGCATCTCGAAAAGAACGCCACATGGCACGACCGTCAGCTTTACGCATCCACTTGCCAGTTGTCTTCGGGAGTCCATCGCTCCACCAGGTTGTTTTTTTTTACATCGTACTAGGCTAACGTTTGAGCGAGATCTCGCCTGATGGAAAGCGATGATGCGGTCGAAGATGGAGCACGTTTGCCCAGAAATAACCTATTAACCCTAGACTTGAACACTCCAAGATTGTAATGCTGCGGAAACACAGACAGGGGCAAGGCGTTCCAATGTTTTGCTGTTCTAATTAAGAAAGTGGAGTCAAAACGCTTGGTGCGAATAAATGGCATTTCGACCAAGTAAGGGAGACGCCTTGCCGTTCGTCTGGACGTCCGGTAATGAAAAGGTGATGGGGGAACAAGTTCGTGAAGTTCCGTTGCACACTCTCCGTGGAAAATCCTATAAAATACCGAGAAGCTTGCGACTTTACGCCGGTGGTTCAGATTCTGAAGTTTCTTTCCAACCAACAATTCGTCATCAATGAGCTTACTTACTTACTTAATTACTTACTGAAATTATATCTGAACTCAGGTAAAAAATAGGTAGGTACCTACCTACTTACTTTTAGAAAACATTTACAGTGCAGTGAGTCAGTTTATCTTTGTTCAGTTTAAGTTTTTTGTTGGATGTATACAGTTAAAAAGTAAATGTAATGTACCTATTATGATTATTATTTATGAGTATGATAAATTAAGTAGTTTGTTAAATAAACGTCACTGAAATGAGAGATACAAGCGGGGTAGGTATGTAATAATATCACAATGCCTGTGAGTCGAGTCTTGAACCTGAACCACCTCTCAATCACCGCTGTCCTCTAGTTCAATGTCAATAATACACTTTATTTACCTACCTAGCTCAATAATTATATTGATCAATGGCAGAAGCGGACTCAGCCATAGCTTTTTTTATTATGTAAAGTTCGTGTTTCGTCAATCCCTCAGATCCGACAAAGGGAGATGTGCCTTAGTACAACTACCGTTCGTGTTCAAATGTCTTGTTTAATCCACTTTTATTCGCTAAGCCGCTGCCGCAAAAACTGTTAATACGGCATCTTTACTAATTTTTCACGCACACTAAGAAACTTGCAGCGATACAAATGAACTAGCTAATAGTCCACATGCAAAAATCAGGGCGGCAATGTTGTCTGCAAGGTGAGTTCGACTAAAGGTATCAAGCCTGATGCGTTCGCGGCCGTGCCACACCACATTACCATATCTCCCTTGTTTGTCTGATGTGGACGTCAAGCCCATTTTACGTCAATGCCATAAAAGTACAATGAAACAAATATTTCATCAAAATCGATCATAACAGATGGCAAAAGCGTAAATATTTATTTTTTGCGTTGATAACAAAGATCATTTGCATATTTACCTATTATTAACATATGACCATCAGTCTTGTATATTTTGACTAGTCTAAGAAATTCTAGGTCTATCGTGTGCCGTCGAAATATTTCCTCAAATATGATGGGACCTACCTATTTGTTTCAACTAATATACTGCATTGCAAGTTGTTATAGACGAACATTTTATGCTATACGTAATACGAAGTTAGTAAGTACCCACCTAAATAAATAGTCGATTTTTTAATAAAAAGCACTATTCAATCACTATTTAGGTGTTTGAATTTAGAACACCAATATATTCGACCTCCAACTTCCTTGCGCAAAAAATACTCGATACAAACTCCTTAAATCTTTATTTTTCTCGTAGTCATGGTATAAATATAAAGTATAGTATGCAACTCTTGAATAAAACGGATTTATATCGAGGGCCATGAATCAGTCGCGTTGCTCATGATTCTACCACTTGAATCACTCGCTATGCTCGTGATTCATCTATGGCCCTCGCTTTAAATCCGTCCGTTATTGTCTAGTTGTATAATATACTATTATTCCTTTTCTAAGAATTCTATTTAAAAAAGTACTGAAACAAATTTTCTTTGTACGGATTCTAGTTTTTCTATTGAGAGATTTAAAACAATCAAGTATAACCAATACTGGAGTTTAAAAAAATTCTCACGTTCTCTGCTAAAAAAAAACTTCTGCAAATGATTGTTATGTTAATATAATGATGTAATAATAACAGACGTATGTGGCACTAAAATATTCAGTCGCATTGTATATCAAATAAAATTTAAATATCTAGGTATTTTAAATACCTAAGGAGCAGCTTTTTGTGACTATAACCAAGTGAAACTACCTAGTACCGTTGTAGGTAGCAACAGCTCCTGTAGAATCATTTATGTTGGTAAAAGTTCTGTCTTAATTTATGTGGACAATATTTTATGGGAAAAATTGCCGGAGAAGCAGACAATACTTATGCCAAACTAAGAGAAATTGAGTTTTAGTGCCAACGTGGAAAAAAACATGTCGGTTCGTTGTATTATTTTCCTAAACTTGTGTATTTTCAAGTGTAAATTTTAATAATGATGGATTATTATTTATTAAGTGCTCGTGAACGTGCTCGAGTGTGAGCAAGTGATATAACGAGGTGAAAACGTATTTTCGTGTTGTTTCCATAAAAGCCACTTGTAAAACTTCCTCCACTTACTGGGGCATGCGGTAACTTAGGTACTTTGCTTGATACTGACTGTGACTATGATTTGTTTGACGCTATTTAATATTATGTAAACATTAAAATTACGACTGAAGGACTCTGTATCATGAAAAAAAACCACTTTAAATACTTTATTGGGTATCTATGTATCTAAAGCCTCCCACTAGATAGACCGACGACATAGTGAGAGTCGCGGGCATCCAGTGGATGCAAAAGGCAGGCTGTCGTTCAGTGTGGAGGTTAAAGGGGGAGGCCTATGTTCAGCAGTGGACGTCTTCTGGCTGATGATGATGATGTATCTAAGTAGTTCATGCCAACTGATATAATAAATTATATGATGAGTGATTTAGTCACGTTTAGATTGGAGTTTAATAAATGGGTTCTGCAAAATGACGTCGTCTCGGTGAACGAACTCGTCACATCGTATGACCAAACTACCAAAACAAGACGTAGAGAACTAACGTCAGCATTAACACAAACAAAAATACTGATAAGTAGTCTTTTATTGCTAATTCCATAATGATTGAATTCTTCTAAGATAGACACAGATAGTGAGAGAGGTGTGTCATTTCAGCCAAACACACCCATGTTTTGTGACGTTATTTATACGCTATAAAGCTGGACGCCGACTGTAGAGTGCTTTATCGGGTTCCGGTTGCTTAAATATCGTCCCGCGGCGGTCAAGCGCGCCTCGGTTGCTCTAAACTCAAAGATAATATAATTGCCATTGTACAAACTAGTGAATGAGGTACCTTCGGCATTGGGTCTCATCGAGCCCATAAATCCAATTACCGGAACACACCGATTTCAAATACATCTATTAGACTAGAAATTAATCATCTTACGATGGCAAAGTTAGGTACATTATCATCATCTGTTGGAAAGAGTTCCATTCAACACTAATCAATATAAAGAAGTAGAGTTTGTGACTCGGGTAAAAGCTAGTCTATCATAACTCCTATAAGATGTCGTTGGTCGCGTTTGTGTATGATCGAACTGAGTCTATTACAAACTTTTAGAGCTTTATTTGCTCTTATCTTTAGGCAAGGTCGTCGCCAAGGGGGCAGGGAAAGGCAGCTGCCCCACCGATAGAGATTAAACAAATGTAGCCAACTGCAAAGAAACCAAAGTCGCAAAGGCCGTGCAATTGTCTTGCTTTGCCGATAAATCCCGCATGTCAAAACTCGACTGAAACCCGCACGTCAAAACTTCCTGTACCTACCTACTCATAATTCATATTTTTCTCATCGTGGATGATCCTCCATGTGCTGGCGACGCCCTTGCCTTTAGGTACCTGCTATTGGGAAGGGTTGATCTAAGCTTCTACACTAATAAATATAAAGAAGTAGAGATTGTGACTCGGGCACAAGCTAGTCTATCATAAGACGTCATTCGCCGTCATGACGGGTATTATCTAAGTAAAGCTATAACAATCTCTAGCTTTATTTTGAATCCCTTACTAGGCTCTTTGGAACGATACTCTCGAAGTTGTTGACCATTACACCTATCTTGGACAGATTGTTCAGTTAGGTAAGTCCAACTTAGGCAAAGAGGTCGCCCGAAGAATCCAACTCGGATGGGCAGCGTTCGGGAAATTGCGTGATATCTTCTCGTCCAAGATACCGCAGTGCCTAAAGACAAGGGTATTTGACCAGTGTGTGTTGATATAGTACTGAGACGTGGTCCTTAACTGTTGGCCTTTTGGAAAATCTCAGAGTCACACAGCGGGCAATGGAGAGAGCTATGCTCGGAGTTTCTTTGCGCGATAGAATCCGAAACGTGGATATTCGCCAAAGAACCAAAGTCACCGACATTGCTGTTAAAATTTGCAAGTTGAAGTGGGAATGGGCAGGCCACATCGCTCGAAGAACCGATAACCGATGGGGAAGAAAGGTTCTTGAGTGGAGACCACGAACCGGAAGACGCAGCGTAGGTAGGCCTCCCACTAGATGGACCGACGACATAGTAAGAGTCGCTGGCATCCAGTGGATGCAAAAGGCAGGCTGTCGTTCAGTGTGGAGGTTAAAGGGGGAGGCCTATGTTCAGCAGTGGACGTCTTCTGGCTGATGATGATGACTAGGCTCTTTTTTCAGGCCTAAGCTCCTAATTTTCACATTACTTTAACCTGCCTAAACTTGAAAAGTGTAGCTTTTTAGGGTCCCGTACCCAAATGATAAAAATGGGACCCTATTACTAAGCCTGTCTGTCTGTCTGTCCTATCTATTAACCATATATTTCGAACCGTAACAGTTGAAATGTTTACAGAATATGTAATATTACGGCGGATTAACTAAGAAATAATAAATAAACCGGCCAAATGCGAGTCGGACTCGCGCATTGAGGGTTCCGTACCACCACAAAATTCAATAACGAAATTACCAGTTATAACTTGGTAATGAACATAAACTTGTAACTGACTCGCACTTGGTCAACATTTAAGTAAAATAAAGTGAATTGCAATATTGGCAAATTATACATTAGCTATAGTCGCGTCGTACATCTACCTAACACCTACGACGCAAATATCTGATGAAAATCATTTTCGTGATTGCAAATACGCTAACTCATAGAACCTTGTTTAAATGCCACTATATTTTTAATCTAAAAAAATCTATCACAAACAATGATGCAACATTCTTTTGAAGTTACTTTGGGATTTATAGTGTTTTGAAAACATAAACCATACGATTTGCGTAGTGGACAAATTCATATCATTAAGGTTTTTGTAGCTAAAGTTGAGGCATAAAAAAAATGTCGTTTTTAATATTTTCTATTAGGACTTAAAAGTAGTAGTATGTACTACTAGTACTAGCATAACAAAATAAAACAAGAGTCAAACTTTTCAAGTACCTAATAACGGGTCAAAGTAAGCCTTTAAGATTTAGGACACTTGTAAATACTAAATATCTACTGAACCCTTAGTCCCAGATTTGATAGTTTTCGAAAAAAAAATTGGTTTACGTATTGTTCCATACATTTTAGTAAAGCGCCTCTACCGGAAACGTGGAGGAACTAAAATCGGTAGTAATCGGCGGTATAGATTGCTTCACTCTAATACGAAAAAAGTTTTCGAATACCTTTTAGCCCAGCAATGTATGGCACAAACAATACGAAAACGGAAAAAGTTTTCGAATACTATCAAAACTTTTACTAACTAACTACTAATTTTTTTTTTTTTAAGGGTATGTAACGGTACTTCGCATACACATATTTTGGAAGCATTCGGAACACAGGGTTATTTTTAAATCACCTAAAACCTCTCGTAGCCAGATTCTCAACATCATACCGGACAACTTTTGTTCCGTGACTTAGTAAAAAACTGTGAATTAATTTTAATAGAATCCCCAAAAATATAAATAAATAACAATAACGACACAATATCTCAAATAAGAATGAATACGTGGACTATTCAACAATTAAGAGCCGCAACGTGCATTAAAAAATACAAGAAAAAATAAATTGCGAATGAAATTGTGAAATTGGGAAAATTTTGTGAAAAGTCATGGAACAACAGTTGTCAGGTATGATCATGGTATGATAATTTACTCCGCCAGGTATAGCGCTCCGAGAAAAAGTGTCACGTGGGTGACACCTACTGAGGTCATCAATGGATACACGTACACGTGCATAAGCAAGAGCAGAATAAGTAATTTAAAGATAAATTTAAAGTTACAAAAAGTTCGAGAGAGATGACGATACAGCTGATTTCTGTATTACCAATAGCGTGAAATTTTATCTCCCCAATCTCCGTATATTACCTGTAGGAATCCAAAAAATCAATGTGGTTTTGATATAAATAATCTAAATTCGTGCTTAAATTGCTTTGCTTGAGCGGACAAAACAAATGACAAATGAAATGCTTTAAGTATTTTATTTAATAGATTATTAGCTAATTTGTTTCCCAATATCTGTGTTTGTTACAATAAAGTGGCAACTGGACAGTGACGTAATTGAGTGTCAACTCCCAGAGCGTTAGACCTTGTTTTCTTGGATCATGGGTATGATTAGGGAAGCTGCCTGCGAGAGGTGGATTAAAAATAGCGCTGTATATTTTGTTCGCTACATTATTTTATTTTATGCATTTCAAGAAGGCTCAATAAAGCATCTATAGAAATTAAAGGTTACTTACTACCACAGGCGAAATCGATTGCTAGAACTACTGTTGGAGAAAACGCCGTAAATTTTTTGTCGAACTTTTGGTTTTTTTTGTCGCTAAAAGGGCCGTTCGCCTTTTTACTTGCCTTACGTGCCTAACGTGTCTCCTAGTTGTTTTGACAAAAATACTTAGACGTTGCCTTCCCTCGAGTAATAAGATAATATGAAATACTTCGGTCATTGATCTCTAACATACTCGTTATATATCTTACTCAATGACGGGTTTAATATCTTAGATCAAACTAGTTAAAAAAACTCATCATTTGAATTTGCCACTAGTTTTTGTCTAAACTATAAATTAGTGTTTCTATTTTATAATAACTACAGCTTAGAATAACTACTATTCTAAGAACTACAGATATATTTTGCTCTAGCAACATCTATTGAAGAAGTGATGTTGAAGGCCAAAGCAGGTATTCCAATCGGGGCCCAATCTTTCTTAGTTCAGTCACTCGTAAATATATCAAGTTTTTATTTGTCTAATTAATTCGAGGGGGCATTTGATATATAGTTTGTTGAATTTTGTAGAAAGAAATTCATTCTAAATACTCAATAATTTATTGCATATTATTTAATTCGCATACAGATATTAGGTAGCATGTTTAAGGTACGTATCACACAATGAATGACCCTAATTGTGTAAGGGTATGGCAACAAAGTATGGAGCGGATCGCTTTGTTCCATAATTGATTTGTCTACTAAAAACTCGTTTAGGCTATAATAACATTTTGCAAGCATTTGTCTTTTAGGGTTTTCGAAGAACAGTAAACGCCTTAGTTTTTTACTGGGGGTCAAAGATTTATAAACCTATGGATTTAACATAGCAAACTAAAAATGTAGATTGATTTTCTTCAATGATACACAAATTCATCTATTTCGTCTTTGGTTCAAACGCTTAAACTTGGTCTAAGTTTTTTTAGTTTAATCCTAGTGGGGAGCTGGGTTTAATGGGTTATATTCCTAGCTGTATTTCTTACCTTTCCCGACTATTATACTCGAGTTTTTTGGTTTTAATTCTGATCACTTGCTAGGTACGTAAGATTGTAGCTGGTAGTTAAATAAATACCTATAACAGTAATACTATTATATTAAATTATTTAATTTTCATTCTTCATTTCAGTACAGTATCTTTATTTGAATTAGGTACAAATACAAGTACACTTTTGAAAGGTCAAAATATAACATAAAAGTTCATAGTCAAAGCGAAAAATAATACGACATAATAGTTTTATTTTCTAAAATCGAATACTAGAACCTGGTGTTGCTAAGTACCCGTGTTAGAAAGCTACCAGACTTCAGTTTGGTAGATATATAGCACTACATTTTTATAGAATAAAATAAAATTTAGTCGCTTAAAAATAAGTAGGTATATAAATAAGGAGAAAGAAGAAGATGATGTCTTCTTTTTGCGATTGCAGCTGTCACACGCAATTTCTCAGCGGCCGCACTGTAGTATAAATTTCAGTAGACTGGCTATAGTTATCTACCCTACCCAGGCAACTACTGAAATGGCTTGTGACATAGCGACAGTCTGAAAGCTTTGAAATGTCCTTCAGATAAACCGGAATGAGGGTAGTAAAGACGTATTCTATCTCATAAAGCGATAATGTACGTTATCTTTCTAATGGCCCGATGACGTACCTATACGACATACTTATTATTTGGTTCACTATTTTAATTCATTGCATGAAAACAAGATAATTAATAAAACAAACAAATAAGATCTTGTTGTTTTAATGAGGATTAGGGTTTCCGGAACCGGTACTGATTAAAAAACCGGGAATTTCGGTACTAAGGTAAACGGCCCATTACTCGTCAGATTCTGAACTTCTGCGTTCAGCTGTCTTTACACCTTTGCTATGTTCCTGTTTGTTAACTTAGATAATTCAAATTGCGTGACGTGGTTGTTGATTTATCATTCTTTTCAATAAATCTATTTTTACAATTAAATAAAAACAATAAAATAATTGAAAAATTTAAAAAGAGGCGACTTGTACCGGTACCCGACAGATTTGTCGTATTGTCGTCAAAATGTCCCAGTGCTCGTCAATTTTTACCACCGATTTGAACTCTGGTACTTCAGATTTAAGGTTCATATTATTAGTTGAATTTTTTCAACGTAAGCCTCAAAATAAAAATATACAGGAAAAAAATATTACTAATATAACGAAACGATTCCAATGTCGGTGACAAATGAAACTAAACTGCAATTGAATTCAATTTATTATTTATTGCACAAAATAAATAAAAATTATAATGCATAATGTATGTAAAATATATAAGATGTTTATGAGTAAGATTCTTACGTATTTTTTTCATAAGTCCCAGATACAATTGTTTTCCTATTATAGGGTATTAACTGCCAAATTTTAACACCAATTATATTGGTGTTTATCTTGGTTAAAACAAAAACAACTGCGTTTAGTACTTTTGGTATCGGGTAAACACATTACATAATGAGCATCATAAAACTCATGCAAACTATGCCCCTTACCTTCCTTTATTATTTATTAGCCTCAGTGTATTATATTAACAAATATGTTTTTACTTAGTAAACTTTGGCAATTACGCTATCATAGGAAAACAATTGTATCTGGGACTAATGAAAAAAATAAGTAAGAATCTTACTCATAAAAATCTTATACATTTTACGAACATCATAAAAATCTTTTATTTATATTACACGGGAATTACTCACGTAAGATTAAGCCGGTCACAAAAATAAAATAAAATGGGTCCGGCCGGTGGTGTGTGGCCGGTAAATAAAATGTGTGAAAACCACGTCAGTTTCTATAATAAAATTATAAAAATCTAATACAGTATCTAGGACTAATGAAAAAAAATACGTAAAAATCTTACTCATAAAAAACCTTTTACATTTTACGTACATCATAAAAATCTTGTACTGTATCTGGGAGATGGGACTAATGAAAAAAATATGTAAGAAAAGGATCAAAATCGTATACTTTTTACGAACATTATAAAAATCTAAACTTAATGTAGAATAACTTTGCGCCGGAATTTTTATCTGAAAAAAAACAGGCGTCAATTATTTTATAGCAAGTTGTTTCTTATGAACCAATATTAAAATATAGGTATGCTATAAATAGGTATTCGCGAAATTGCGTTTATCTCAAATGCATTAAAATTTAAATAGCTGGTTAGCATCTACATTCTGTTGGAATAATAATTATACAAATATCTTAGGTATTCATGGCTTTTAAAAGTTAATAAGATTATTTAAAATCTTAGTTCGGTAAAACATTAAATTTGTATTTTTCTTCTTTATGCGTTTCATTTTTCTAGCATAGTTTTAAAGGTTAGGTACTATAGTATATTTCGAGTTCCTTGGTTAATTTTTTATTTATCTCTTATGTTATCTTATCCCAAATGTATATATATAAACAGAAAGAAGTGTGTACAAAGGAAAACAAACGAAATCATTACCTACAAAAAAAAACAAATCTAGCAAACAACTACCAGGGCAGGGGCGGCCCCAGTATTTCATTTGGGGGGGCATTTGCACCTGAATCAAATCGAAAAGTTGAGTCGAATGTATGGATCGCTAGGTTTTGGGGGGGTGGGGGGGGGGCATTGCCTCCCATGCCCCGCCCTAGATCCGCCAATGTACCAGGGGCCTTACTTACGCCTAGCAGTTTAAAGAAATCCAGTTTAGGTGATGAAAAAATTTTACTTGACCGCAAACCGTATATACCCGTGATTTTCCGAACTGCGCGGTTTTAACGTTAATTTGAGACCGCTTAAGGAGTTGAGCGTAAGGCCCCAGTGGTCATATTGTTCCCTATTGTCCCTAGCGTATTAGTTCAGTATAGGCAAACTAAGGTAAGGTAACTTTTCAAGGCAAAAATATCATCAAACCATCCCCTCGATGCACACTAGGTATATCTATAACTAACTGCGCCCCGCGATTTCAATCGCGTAGTGATGAAAAATGGTGATGGTGTTGATGATGAGAAGTAGCTCTTTGGCCCTTTTGCTTCGTAAAAGAGGAACAAACAACCACACTTTCGCATTTACAATATTAGTATGATATGATATGAGTCTAGTGTATATAGATATACGAGTACAAACACTCTGGGTGTCTTCAAATCACGAGTGAATCGGTTTCTTCTAGGCAAGGGTGCTGTATCGTAGACCGCATCATCAATTTGGCGGTCAAACGCAAGCCATTTATTATAAAAAAGAAAACTATTCGTAGTGCATTTCATAACAGTAACTGTGAAGCTGTTAAACGTAAGATATGCAGAGAGATAAAAGCAGTTGGGCAAAGCTCAGTGAGTGAAGGGAAGTGTCTTGCCTTCCTACCTGTCCTACCATTCTCCTACAAAAATACCATGCTTCGCTAAGACTGCAATTTGCTGCAATTTATGATTTTATGACGATCTCTGTGGTGTTTAAGAGCCGTATTAAAAATGCAATCGTCAAATTTTAGGTATCTGGATTTTCAGGAATAACACGAAAAATAAAACCGTAATTGTCAAGACGAATATAAAACAAGTGAATCATACATTAAAATTGTTTACTTTGTCAGTAATTTAACGAAATCCACTCTCATACTTTCCCTCCACACAAAACTACTTTTGGAGTTACTAATAATGGAGGTAATAAGTTGATATTATGTTGAGTAGGTACCTATTTATCTGTTTGCAACCTTAACCTTGGGGTTTGTAAAGTATGATCCTGCCTTCTTTATCATTAAATTTCTTGCATAACAAACAGCATACGTAAGTTCACAGTAAAGATAGGTTCATACATGGTGCGATATGTTATTAAAAACATAACCTACGTAATTTGACAATAATTAATTTTCCATTATGATAATTTATTCCGATAAATTTGCCTGTTTTCATAATACACGCGTTATATTAGTAATAATATTTTTAAGTTAAGATGATTTTTCCATGGAACATTTTGTCCTTGATTCGCAGGGTACCTTATAGAGATTCTCGAAGCAATTATCCCATTGAGTTTGAGCTTGCGCTTTGCGTTTTAATTCAGAGCGTATTTTATATTTTTTGAGGAAAGCTGCGGAGTGTAGATAAATATTTTTGTGCCAGATTTACTTTAATTTTTTTAAGGCTGCTCTTAACGGTCTATGCTATGTTTTTCGCACATTTTCAACATTTTAAAACATAAAAATTCGCTAAGTATTAATAAAAAAACTGATGGGACATTCTTTTTAGTATTGTTATTCAAGATATAATTATATTACACATACATATACATTTATTGCGAATTTTTTGTTGAAAAATATTTTTTTGGCGGAATAGAATCGCCTTTTTATTTTACGATGTCCTTCGTCAACTTGTAAAATATCAACACGAAAATTGCACCATTTGCAATGATATTCAATGAAACGCCCAAAAGGTTTTTGAAATTTCCCCTGTCTTAGATTCTTCAAAGATTTAGTCTTGAAGTGATCAGCTATCAATGAGATGTAGTTATAAAGTTTATAACTCCTAAAATTTTGAAAAGAACGATAAAAACTTTTACTCTAACTTGACTTATTTGGGTTTTGTGTAACCATTTATCTCATATCTACTGTGTTAATTAGTAGCTGTTCTTTTCCCATGTAAAATTAAATAAATAAAATCTGCGAAAGAAGCTAGCTCTAGCTGGTGAGCGCAGCCTTAAGTAGGTTAATAAAGTATATTCATGTACTATTAACACACTCACACGCACTAGACAAGAGCTTTTTGTCCTCTGTATCATATTTCATGGTGGAACAATAAAGAGTCAATCAATAATATTATTTCAGTGTGACTGTGGGTATAAAGAATGCATATGTGTAGTCTAGATGAAACTGGTTTGTTCAATAGTGATAACTTTGAACTTACAGATTACCTACTCAAGAGGATTTTGGAATGAGTAGTTCCCGTTATCTTGTATTAAAGCGCAATATAATATTGAGTTTGTAGTCAAACGCGGCCTTATCCGAGATAAAAATAATAATAATTCAATGATAAAAGAAGTTATATTAAATATGGTTATGCATTAGTTATATTTTGCATAATAATGAGAGATGGTTTCCGAGCGGTAGCATGTGCGCTTTACAATTCGACTGCACCCGGTTCGATCCTCAGTCCTGGACCAATGACTTATTCGAGATGGAGGCGATAAGTCCTGCACTTACTTACCAGTGACTTATTTTGTACTTAATTAAATAACCTATGTGCAGTTTACGAAGCCATCGCTCAAAATCGGTAAAGGAAAACATCGTGAGGAAACCGGTATGTCCAAAAACCTCAAAAGTTCAAAGTAATATGACATTAACCAGCATTACCTGGGCCAGCATGGTGGATTAAAGCCCATCCTCTCTCTCTCTGAGAGAAGTCTGGTGTCCCAGTAGTGGGAAAATTATAGGTTAATACTGATTTATGATGATATTTTGCATAAGTTATCGCAAAATCCATTCTTAGCGGTCTATACCCCATGAGGAATCTACATGCCAAAACTAAGCTTTTTTGAGATTTCGTGTCGAGTCAGTTAGTGAGTGTGTGTATTTCGCTAGAAGTTATTTTATACATCTATATAATACTAGCGACCCGCCCGCCCGGCTTCGCACGGGTGTAATTTACGTGCGAAGCCGGGGCGGGTTGCTAGTTATATATATATAAACCTTCCGTGAAAATGTATCTAACTGATGGTGAAAACCGCATCTAAATCCGATGCGTGGTTTAGGAGGAATTAGCGGCCATACAGACAGACAGACGCGGAAAGCGACTTTAATTTATACTATGTAGAGATATATATCTAGATGTATAAAATATATATCTACATCTATATTTTATACATCTAGATATATATATTATATAGATGTATAAAATAACTTCTACATGAATACTCATATTATGTCGAACATCGGTCATCGTTAACTTGTTTACTAACATTTGATGAACTTATCTTGCTTATAAAATACAAGTACATAAGCATATTGCATAGCCCGTTGCCACAATCATATAAGTAGTTCTAGGGAGTAGGGCTATCTCCATGTAAACAAACCACACTAATTCTTGCACATACATGTTGGGTGTCTTTATTATCTGTGAATCGGCTTTGGTCCGGATGCAAGGGGATCTACGTATCAATATAGGCAGGGTCAAATGTCGCGCAATACGGTTTCCACATTAAGCATTTACACTAATTAACTAGGTAATCACTTTTAGGGGAAAAAGTCATCATCATCATCAGCCAGTAAACGTACACTGCTGAACAAAGGCCTCCCTCTTAGAGAAAGGTGTTGCCATAAACGCCACGCTTGGCAGGTGATTGGCGGGGCTGGTTCTGGTCGCAGTGTTAGGACATACCCGGCTCCATGTCCGGTGAAAATGTACTCACTATTTAAATCAAGACTAAATGTTCCTGAAACCCGAACTTGCTCATTTGTTTGCAAAATCCGGGAAGGTTATATTAAATAACAATTGCGTAACTTACTCGTGTATGTATGCACTACTATATAAGTAGTGCAATTGTTATTATTCATTATCAGCCTATCATGTTCCCACTAATGGGACGAAGGTATTCTCTCAGGGAGAGAGGATAGGCCCTAACTTAAACCACCATGCTGGCCCAGTGCATACCTATTGGTGAAAATTTTAACATATAATTGAGAACCTTGATTGAATTGAGTTCTTGAGTGGAGACCATGAACCAGAAGATGCAGCGTAGGTAGGCCTCCCACTAGATGGACCGACGACATAGTGAGAGTCGCTGGCATCCAGTGGATGCAAAAGGCAGGCTGTCGTTCAGTGTGGAGGTTAAAGGGGGAGGCCTATGTTCAGTAGTGTACGTCTTCTGGCTGGTGGTGATGATGATGATTGATAACCAATTGTTTTCCCAATCTTATTTTTCGCATGGTTGTACACCATTTAGAGATTAATGTCCTTCTAGCGTACAAGTTAAACTCCAATTTCCTTGTCGTATCGTAAGTAAATACAGCAGAGGCGTGCTATCGCCGAATCCGGTGCGATCCGGTATTTTTAAATTGGTTGTGCACGTAGACACGTGCTATGGATCCCGATACGGGGTCAAGTCCCGACCACAGCAAGCCCGCATCCGACCGATGAGTGATGAGGTGCCTTGGGCAAATTACAGAAAAAAAACATTAGTGTGTCATTTGCGTAAAGCGTACGAAGCGCTTTGATTACACTTATAACTGTGCGAACTGCGCAAGTTGGATGCGCTGCCTGAATGGTGTTCCTCTATCTATAGTTATACAATCTGGGTGTAATCAAATCGCGAGTGAATTGGGTTCTTCTAGGCAAGCGTGCTTCATCGTAGACCGCATCATCGCTTAACATCAGGCGAGGTGGCGTTCAAACGCAAGCCTATTATTTAATTTAAAAAAAGCAATTATAACTACAATAATTAAGCATGCAGGTATATGAACAAATTCTCCTGTCTTAAACACCGTTTTAAACTATCACGGTTGTTTTGTACAGACGAGAGGCCAGCCCTTATGTCAGTATTTTAATGTCCTAAGGTTATTAGTACTAAAGTTCGTAGATACATGTCTGTTGTCATAATGGCCCTGTGGGCATCAGTCTTTATACTGATGTAACGCCGCATTCGCTGTCGTCAACGGTAACGCATGTATCTGATGTAGACAATCATTTACTTGGCAGCTACAGTGAAGATCATCGCTTAGGAATAACATCATAAATTGTTTCAATTTGTAGTGGCAGAAAAGACGCATACAACTCAAAACCATCGAAATATAAAATACGGAGCGAATGGAGAACCGTCCTCCTTTAATACGAAATACTTATACCTAGTCTGTAGAGTTTTGTCCAGACGCTGTAAACGCGTCAATGTTTTTCATACATGTCATAGATATTTTGTTGTCTAACTGGAATAGGTATCTACCTCAATAGGGTATTTGACAACTTTTGGGAAACTATTGCACATTATTGCCTGATATAATTTAATGTATACTGCATTTATATTTTCTGGATATCAGTCGTATTTGCGATATAAATCGATGTTAAAGTTTGAATAAAAAAATATCGCGCCAAAACGCAGACCTGCGTCATAGCTCCGGTCGAGCGACGATTGACGTCACACAAAACAAAACAGCTGCAGCCAGGCAGCAAAAGTTTGATAATCACTAATTTTCTAATAGAAGTAATGGTTTATAAATGTTGTGTAGTGCCACAATGTACAAATACTTCCATAAAACACCGGAAAAACTATTCGTTTCTGTTCCAATGGACCCCAAAACTCGCAAAAAGTGGTTGGAACTAAGTAGCTCGTAGAGAACCCAAAAGTATTGGAGCTAATTCAAGTGTTTCAAGTGTTTTGTTTTGTGCGAAGATCATTTTGAGGTACATATTTGAGTCTATATATTTCTATTACAATTTGTGTTTTTATTGCATTACTATTTTATGTACTGTTACTTTCTTTTTAAACATTGTAAAGACATAACCTAACAAAATAGTGATATCCACCTACTACAACATACTTTTTGTACAACTTGATTGAATGTTTTGCTTGGAGAACAATTAAAAATTAATACTTACATTGTAGTTTTTACGTTTTGAGTTCTGCAGCGTAGAAACAATGACGTAGATTATTATTGAAGAAATATGCAACCATAAATACATTAATTTTGGGTAAGTTACTGCTGTCTGCTTGCACAAAATGTTTCTCCATTCTTCTAACATTTAACCTCCGGACTGTTTTTGGTGATAATTTCTGGATAAATCGCTCTCAAAATAGCTTTACAACATTAAATTCGCAAATATCAATACAAAATCTGTTTGTTTAGATTTGTGTGACGTCACTAGGGATGAAGCCAATTACAGACCGTTTTCGATCACGAGATCAAATGTCGAAAATACAGTTATTTTATTCGCGTTTTTTACAAAAAATAAGCATATTTTTATAAAAAAATCAATGAAATATGCTTTTTCATTATGTCATGTTTATGGATGATGTCAATTGGCATAATATTTTCAATACAGTCAAACACCCTATTTCTTCTGCCTCTTTGCCTGATGAATATTTTGTCAACGGGACATTTTGACCCTGAAAAACGATCTAGCAGAAGTAATGAATGACATGCAGTGAATGAACCAGTTGAATTTTTATATTGCAGACAGGTACACCAAGAATAAGGATACCGTGGGTGGCAAGACATCACCTGCCTAAATATATTTTCAGATGAGACAGGATAAATCAGGTGCCGTTTTATAGATCTGTTCTCTTATCCACAAGTTGTTCACCTCAAGCCCAGCCCAGACTTTTTTAATCCAATAGTTTTATATTCCATTTTATACACATTCCATAATTGTATTTTTGTTCTCTTGGTGTTGGCTTCGGCCCCACCAACCTCACCAAATGTCCGGGCTAGACCCAAGAAAGTTAATAAAAGGATACTGTAATTCATTAAAATGATGTAGGTTTAATAACTACTTGACCGTTTTATAGCTCCATTTTTTTCTTCAAATTCTTGACTAAGCAAACTGGCAATTTTAGCTTTTTTAGTATTCAATTTGAACAAGTTAGGCAAGATTTTTACATGATTGTGTTTATTTTAATGAGCACGGAACGGTGTTTTTTGTTATTTTATAACAAAATAATACTTGTTAGGTATGCTATCGAAAGATTATTCGCGAGAGGTCGTTAATTAATATGTCAGATTATTGTCGAATCTCTTAAGACTAATGACATAGCTATTAGTAATTTAATACTCACTTAACAACTACTGTCGTCCTATGTGAAACTAGTAAGCTAGCAAAATAAAACAAAAAGGTGTAAGTAAGGTATAGGGTATAGGTATAGGTAGGCAAATGTAGAGAGGTGATATGTCTAAGTACCAGAAAGGGGGGTGTTATAAGTTCAACGTGTGCATTTGTATGTCTTTTTATCTGTGTATCTAAGTGTCGTGTGAGCTACGATGCCACATACTTTTTTGTGTCTGTCTAGATTGAACCGACGGTTTTTTATTTTTATTGGGCCTTAATGTGAGTGTTCTTCGCTATGATTCAAAAAATTATGTTCAGCCGTTTGAGAATTACCAGCTCTATTATAGAATGTTTTATAATTTTTCAACATGTATACCTACTTGTTTATGTATGAGTTTTGAGGGTGTATGCGTAGCTTACGTTGTATGCATGTATGTATAGTCTGCCCGAATATTTACTTTTGGATTTAATTTCAGTGGCCTTTAAAAACCTTAAAAGCTTGTATTTGTACCTAATTGAAATAAATATAGATAGATAGATAGATAGACAGTACAGTTGCCGGAGTAGTAAATAAGTAGTTTAAGAATTTTATTGTTATCGGCTAATAGGTAGTGAGAAGTTGTATTAGGATAAAATGCACGAAACAGTTTAGATACTGGATTAGATTGTGCGTGTACCGTGTGGTACGTTCGTGTGTTACCTATCGGTTCCAATATTCCAATCCAACCAACGAAAGACCCAGCTCACGCTGTTTACGACCGGCATCGTGCTGAGTTGAAGCCGGTTTGTGAAAAAAAAAAAACAATAACTAGTTCAGTTTCATTTTTAATTTGAATTTTTTGCCTCTAAATAAATTATTTATATGTCTATGTATTATTCTAGAACAACTAAAATTGGGATGGGCAGTGTTCAGGAAACTACGTTTAGGGAAGCGAGGGGCTAGTTGTTTGATTGATACTCTAACTATTCTTCTATTAAGTCAAATCGAAAAAATATCAAATCTACAGGTAACTCTTTCATAATTAATTTTTTTTTCTAAAAGGGGAAGTGTTACAACTTACCCCGTGGTTGGGGCTAGTTGTAACATCTATTGGGGCAAGTAGTAACAACAACAAAAAACAAAAATGTGACACCTTCAATCATTTAATTTTTTCACATCTTGGATCATTTTGCTTTGTTTACAACAAAAACTATTATTTTTTTTGGTTTTTGAACGGTCTTGACCCCAGTTTCATCCATGTTCCAAATTCGAGAAGCGCTAAATTCGTGTCTTTGGAAAAGGCCTTGATATTTTTCAAAGAAAGCATTAACGTTAGTCCTTTTAAATGATGTTGCTCGGCTCAGTGATGTCGCTTCTGGAGTCCTTAAAGACTGGTGAGGATTTCTGCGCATAAAATTTTGCAACCAGCCAGGTCCAGCACTATTATTTTGATGCCAAGAAGAGGGAATAGGAGTCCTTAAAGACTGGTGAGGATTTCTGCGCATAAAATTTTGCAACCAGCCAGGACCAGCACTATTATTTTGATGCCAAGAAGAGGGAATATTTTTAGCACCAAGATGCACGGCACATTGGTAAGCTAGTTTCCTTATTTCGATAGGAAATAATCCAAAATAAATTTCAGCGCACTTGAGGATATATGAAGACATTTTACATTCTTCTTCTTCTGTGAATACTTGTCTAGGCTTGACATAGCCTGCTTTTGGACTTTCATTATTCTTCTTCTTCTTAATGTATCTGTACAGAGATACGTGACATAGATTAAAATTCTTACTCGCCTTGCAAATACTACAGCTGTTTTCTAAAACTTCCACAAGTTCAAGGTCTCTCAGTGAGCTATTGAGAGAGCTATGCTCTGCGTTCCTCTGAGGGATCGTATCTGGAACGAAGTTATTCGCCAGAGAACTAAAGCCACCGACAAAGCTCGTGGCAATGGGCCGGTCATATCTGACGCAGAAACGATACGTAGCGTCGGGCGCCCTGAGACTCGTTAGAGTGACGATATAGGTACGTAAGGCAGCTGGCATTAGCTGAAAGAGAAAAGCCGAAGATCAGACTGAGTAGCGTGCCTTGGGCCTATGTCCAGCAGTGGACTAAGGCTGATTATGATGATGATGTTTGTCTATGTGACTCTTTGAGTGTTGTCAAATTTGTATGAAAATTGGGTTTTGCGTTAAGCCCTTAATAACAAAAAATAAATGTAAAACAATTACGACTTTCAGTTCATATTTATAGCAACCAAAAGATATTCTCGTGGCTAGTTTTCTTTTCCGCGATACGTTAAAATTAAATGAGAGCATTAGAGCGCGACGCGTTAGAGCACGTGTGTCGGCGGATGGCGAGAGAGAGGCTGACGCAAGGCTGGCGATAGCGTCGTAAGGTGGCGACCACGCGGTTACCTGCATGCCTCGGATATACTGCTGACCACTTACTGGCTACACGCCCACATGTAGGGTAACAAGAAATAAATGTGCGAAATTTGCCTTGTTTAAAATTTCGTTTCATAGAAATGTTAAGGAACGTGAAATTTTTTCAGCTATTCGTATGGCAGATTGAACTGGACTGCCCAATAATGCAGCACGGAACCAAAGTTCATGTTTAGCATTCCGGATCCTGGTTTTTCTTAAGGTTTTTTTAAAATATTAGAATAAGGATTAACTCACGGGACTAGCCCGGACATTTGAGAGGCATTGGTGGGGCCGATGCCAACACCAATTGGCCCTGTTGAGTATAATATACTATAGCAATTATGGGATGTATGTGAATGGGAATTATGAAAATATTAAATAGGGGGGGGCAACATTGGCGTGGGTGGCTACTCGCGGAGTAATGCACTTTAACACGCCCACCCTGAAGCTTAGGTTCTTGGCTTTTGCGATTTCGACCCCCAGGTGTCGTTATGACATTATTATATTATTTTATTTGTATTATTTAATGTAAATGTGTCTAATATTTATGATTATAATTTTGACTGTTTGTATGGAATTATTGATTCTGAAATAAATTAACTGAATTAAAATGGTAGATTCCAAATTATATGTAAGTACCTCGTCAATTGGTAAAGAAAGGAACTCAAATCCGAATGAATACAAAAGTAGTATTCTTCGAAGACTATTAAATATGAAATAGCTGTATTACTGTTATATAAATCTTATTTTTATTATGTTTTGTGATGGATATAACTAATGTTTTTACTCGACTCCATTACAGCGCTCTAATGGGGTCTATGTACTAAGTTACTGACCTTAGTTTACTATATTTATTATACTGACACTGTACATTGTGCAATAAATAAAATAAATAAATATGCACACTGCGCAGTTGCACACCTACACTTTTAGATCGTATCTAGTAGCTACCGTTAAACACCCATGCAATATTATTTATTACTAGCTGCGCCCCGCGGCTGTGAAGCCGCCACCACCATTTTTCAGCACTACGTGAGTGATCGCGTAGTGTTGAAAAATGGCGATGATGATGAAAAGTAGCCTGTTACTCCTGCCCTTCAACTATACTCATTCAAAAAAATCAGGTCGATCCGTTGCTCTGTTGCTGCGTGAAAGAGGAACAAACAAACTAACAAGCAAACACACTTTCACATTTATAATATTAGTATGATGCGTATGTTTTTGTAGAACTGGTTTTCTTTTCTCACGATTTGAATCTTGGGAAATCAAAGAAATGGCAGCATGGTAGGTGCGAAATGATAATATCGGACGTCACCAATGACGATATAACCGCTCTTTGGACGACGCTGATGCAGGCAGCGGCTTTAGTAGGCATTAGTTACGCCGGGCAGCCCTATACAGGGTTACGCGGCTTCGTACACCCTACGAAGCCTAAAGCGGCCCGATACATTATCATTATCACAAAAACAGCTGCTCCATAGATTTTGTCGAGTGTGGATAACCGTTTTCTATGAAACAGGTGATATGTTTTTCGCGATTTTAGTGTTGGCCCCATAGTAAAAGTTGTCATGATGATTGGAATTACCCGATGGAGCCGTTTCGGCTTATTACACTCTTTCTGCGTAACTCTATATAAACAATGCCTGTAATCTGTATGCCTACAAAAATGCATTTCTTGCAAGAATAAAACACTTACGAAATTAAAATATGTACCTACTTATATGAAATTGTAAAGTAATTCGATATATAATTTCACCTTACTTCATTTATTTCATAACTTTTATAATTACCTGAACATCATCATTAATCAGCCTATCATGTTCCCACTGCTGGGACTCAGAGAGGGGGGGGGGGGGGGGGGGGGCTATTCCACCATGCTGGCCCAGTGCATGTCGGTGAATGTCGTATGTCATTGAACTTTGCAGTTCTTGGACATACTGGTTTCCTCACGATGGCATCAAAACTGCACATAATTTATTTAATACTATAAGTCATTGGTGCAGGCCGAGGATCGAACAGTGCAAGTACCGTTCTTTATAAAATGCCATTTGATCAGTACTTGCTATTATCGATTCTATGTCATTTTATATAATTTGACGATCGATAAAGAACGGTACTTGCACTGGGTGCCGTAGAATGTAAAGCGCACATGCTACCGCCCAGCTACCATCTCCATGAGGTGGTTAATTAAAGCTTATAAAAACAAAACTGCATTTCGACCAAAAGAATCAGTCCATAAACAAAATAACGAGTGGTGCTAATATCATGCGTTGATTAGGTAACATTCTGTCGTCGGAGGGGGCATTCATTCACAAATAGTACCCGAGTCCACAATGCTAGTAGGTAGATGATAGCGCTGCTGTCTCAGTTGCATCAGATTTAGACGACGCAACTCGCACGCCCATTGGCGTGCCATTGCATACATAAAATTTTAATTTGTGAACTGTGTACTTACTTTGCATATATTGAACAGCATTATGACGTACTATTACTACTTTAAATTACTTAAGTTCATTTTTAGGGTTCCGTACTCTAAGGGTGAAAACGGGACCTTGTTACTAAGCCTACGCTGTCTGTCTGTCTATCTGTCCGTCCGTCTGTCCGTCCTACCTTTTAACGGCTGTATCTTTCGAGCCGTAATAGATAGCCTGTTGAAATTTTCAAAGTATATGTTAAATAACGGCGGATTAGCTAAGAAATATTATAAAGGCAAAAAGTAAAATTAAAGGGGGGTGGGTTCCCATACAAAAAACGTAGTTTTTACTTTTTGACTATATTATTATAACATTACATATTCTGTGAAAATATCAACTGGCTGTCTAATACGGTTCGAAAGATACAGGCGTTAAAAGGTAGGACGGACGGACAGACAGACATAACGTAAGCTTAGTAATAGGGTCCCATTTAGACGCTTTGGGTACGGGACCCGTTTGCGTGGGTTGTGTAATGTGTATCTATCTGTCTGTCTGTGGTATATCGTAGCTCCCAAACCGATAAACCGATTTTGATTTATAATCCATTATAGAATTATGTAAAATTTTGTTTGAAAGGCGACTTGATCGAAATTATTATTAACTGTGATTCAAGGAAATCTGTTCGGCTGTTTGAAGATCATCAGTTGTTATATCACAATTTATCCTAAGAAGTTTCGGGTCATTCCGCTACTTCGGAATAGGTACAAACTAAATCGTAACAAGTCAGGCAAACGACGTACCTACGTAAAGGTTGTGCCAGTCCAGTCACTTCTAAGAAATCACCAAATTCACTATTAAAAATCACCTATACAGTGCTTTTCATGAAAGAAGTCCCCCAGACGCGGCGCTGTCATCGCGTATCAATCACTATCAGTATCATTTCTCGAGTAGAACTTTAACAACTTTTGGCATCGTACACGACTCTTTAACGATGGAAAATTTATAAAAATCTCACTAGCGTCCAAACACAGTAACAACACCTGACAACTACAACATGGAAATTTAGTTCCGCTGTTTGCCGTGGGACTTCTTTCATGAAAAGGACTCTAGTTTGGCCTTTCGTTGCCTTAATAGTTTTTGAAAGCAAATTTAATAGCGTGTTTGCAACATGTTTGCTTTTATTTTAGTGTCACAAGGCGTGTAATTTTAAAATATAAAATCTAGTCTATTTTGTATTATTTAGTCTATTTATTTAGTACTAGCGGCGCCTGCGGTTTCACCTGCGTTGGTGATCATTCAGGAAACGTACGTTGTTCCGGGATAAAAAGACACTCACCGGCCCTTGACTATATCTATGCAAAAATCATGTCGATCCGTTGCTCTGTTGCTACGTGAAAGAAGGGCAAACAAACACACTTTCGCATTTATAATATTAGTATGATGTGCGATCTGCTAGTCTGTGGAATGCGCGACCTGTATGGGTGTTACCCTCAAACGCAACCCTATTATTCAATTTAATAAAATATAAATTAGTATTAAAAGTAAGAGGTTTAAAACAAACAAAAAAAGATGCAGATATCTAGATAACAATATATTCTTGTCATCAACGACAAACTTAACAACAGACTACAACATAGATCATCCCAACTAAATCCTTGAAGACAATTTACCTTGTTATAATCCTGAGAAAAGTTTACATGAAGAACGAGTAATGGACATAAACGGTTAATTCTTTTTCCTTTTACTTTCTGCTGTGTAGGTATTACTTATAAATGTAATAAAGTAAGCAATATATTAAGTTAGAAATATCAGATAAGTAAGTAGGAAGTATCAGATAAGATATCTAATTAACGTCGGTCCATAAAAGTAGTTATTACTTAAATTTTTTACTTTTCAACATATTTATATATTTTTAAACTGACTTCAAAACGAGATGGCTCTCGAACAAAATTTATATTGCCGAATCAACAGGCGCATTCATGTTATTGGAGATAGTTAAAAACTACTGAGAAACACTACTGAAATTTGTGTAGGACTACTTCGAGAATTTTCTCTACATAATAAAGAAAAAACGCATAAATCAGTTCGCAAATGTCGGAGTAATTGACGTGCCTTATAGAAAACTAGCGGTCCACCCCAGTTTCGCACGGGTATAGATTATAGCCTATGTCACCCGGGGATAGTGTAGCTTCCCAACAGTGAAAGAATTTTTCAAAACGGTTCAGTAGTTTCAGAGCCTATTCAATGCAAACAAACAAACAATCAAATCTTTCCTCTTTATAATATTAGTATAGATAGCAAAAAAAAAATGGAGAACCTCCCTCATTTTTTGAAGTCTGTTAAAAAGTAAAAGAAACAAGAACTAGGTACACAGATACACAAGCACTCTTCCCATCATTCGAATCAATAAAATAAATGCTGAAATAAATGGACGGCTTATAAAATGGGGTAACAATAACATTAGCCAGAGCTGTTTTAACATAAAGAAAAAAATACCACGCGGCAAAGTCAAGATTCGATCTATACAAGTATTCTACTGCTAAGCTGTTCGTAAATAAATCTAACAAACTTGTTTAAAATTATAAATATACAAGTATATTGTTTTCTCTTGTGTTCCTGGTAGGATGTGATAGAGGAGCTAAATGAAACAAATTTGCCCCCAGCTCCCCTAAAAATCGATATCAAGTATTATCTATATTAGTTTAATAGACATTTAAACTTTTTCGTTAAATTTCCGAATGAACCTTAACCGTCTTACCACATAAGATTTAAGAACGCTTTAGACATGTGTTTAGCAATTGTTTCACTGCGAAAAATATGCTAAACACTTGTCTAACGCGTGCTTAAATCTTTTGTGAATCTAAGACGGTGAATGTCTAAATCAAGAAAAACTACTTGATTTTTCATTTATAATAACAAGGATCTATAGAGTAGCGTTCTTGATAATAATTTTCTTATTTTAACCCGATTTAAAATGAGTAAGTAGGTATATAGGCACACGGATAAGATTATTGAAGTTGGAAAATCAACAGGCGCTTAAACAAAATTATTCGTATTATTGAAGCTGTTTAAAATTCTACTGAGCCAAAGTTATTGATATATGTATTTGTAGGACCACCTCGAAAGCTTCCTCTACGTAATTTATCGGCTCATAAATGTCTAAGTAATCGGAAATAACTTTAAAAAATGTATAATTAAAAGAGCTGCAAACAGGCATGGCCTATGGACTATGGAAGTGGTAATCATGGCCTATAAACATCTGTGATACTATTGGTTCTGTCGATACTTTGCCAATCCGGAGAGGTGGTTCTAAGTCCGCAGACGCAAGGAGTGGATGAACCGGATGGTGTGAGATTTTCAATCTTAGCAAGATGTGGGGCTGAACAAAATTTTTTCTCGTCTTTGGGCTGAACCTATGACGGTGTTAAATTTGATGCATTTTAGCTCTTCTATCACGTTCTGTCAGGATTACGAGAGGAAACCATAACACTTATACACACTTTAATCAGCTCTAAAATTAGTTTCTTGTATCTCTAATAAAAATAATTCTTACTTCCTACATTTGAAATTGCTTTTGGTTTTCAAGTACGTAAATAAATTGACTCAAATATAATAGGCAAGAATTGCCTGATATTACACACAGGATCTCTTATCAATAATCATACAAACTTATTGGTATATTTAAATACAATTATTAGGTAATAATATTAAATTAATTATAATTACTCGTACAAAATATAGTTTGTCTCAGGCTGTATTATAGTAACCGGAATTAATTACAAAAGAGAAGTTCTATATACCTAAAGAGTTTCCGAGAAAAAGATATTCTTAGTGTCTCATGACTTTTATCATCTAATCAATTTACAAGTTGTACAAGCTTTGACATATTACGCGCACTCTCGTTCGCACAGTCAACATTTTTATTTAAGGCTGCGCTCACAAACCACAGTTGTCTATCTCTTTAGCAAGTTTTCAACACAATTGAAAAAAAAAACGAGTGAATTAAAAAACCCAATTGGGCATTCTTTTAGAATTTCATTCCAAATAGTATAAACCCTTTTTTTTGTTTTAAATCTTATAAGGGGAGAAAGTTTGCTTTTTCTATCTCCTTCGCTTTCAATAATGTTGAAAACATGCGAATGAGATAGTGGGAGTATAATAGACTAGGTTATTGATAATTAGCTAACTACCTCTCGCAGGCAGCTTTCAAAGACCACACCTTACAACTTTGTTTCCATGACTTTTGATAATATATATTAGATTTGATAGATATATTATGATGATGACAAACATATTGAAAAAAGATCTATAAACGTCAATAACTGAACGAACAGTAACGAATGAAAAAACGCTAATCATCAATAACCCTGTAGAAAATCATGCATAAAATTTATGTACCTATTGAAATATAGTTTTAGCCATATTTATATTTCTTGCAATTATTTTAGTTCTCTTCATTGTTTCGTGAGTTGGCCAGCTTTTTGTAGACTATATATTTTTTGTTGCAAGATTACATACCATTCCCTCCAACATGCTTGATGACTGGTAGAAAATGGTTAGCATTAAGTCTAAATAAAATAAAAATATTGAGTGATCTCGCTTGTAGCGAGACTGCGCGTAATTGGTCCACGCGTTCTTAATTTGGTATCTAAAACTGTAATCAGTAATTAAGGGACCTGTGCTGTTCCCGTCGTCAGTTCTCTCGCTAGCGTATTTTCAAATTATTGAAAATGAAGCGAATGACTAAGTGTGAATTTAAAATAGTGACCAAGACAAAACCATGTTTTGCTGTCTACCGTAACATACCAAATAAAAAAAACAAGTAAAATGGTAACAACCGTACTTAATTTATGATTGTTACCAGTTTACTGCGTTAATTACTCCGTTAAATTAAAATATAAAGAAACATTTTTTATTTGGTATGTTATGACAGATATTAAAACATGGTTTCGTCACTTTTTGCTAATTCAAACTCAGTGATTGTACCTACATCTTCAATAATATGAAAATGTGCAAGAGAGAGTACTGCGCACAGGAAGAGCCGCCTTAAAAACCCATTCAACATTAGTGTTGATGAAACGTGAAAATATAACATATAATTATGAAGTATAATTATTTGAGTTTAGTCTATTTATTGCACATTATTAATGTTATAAATATGCACTCAAATGCGGTACTCAATAAACATTTGACCGATCCAATCCTAATTTATAAAAGCGTATTTTGTGGAACTAGCAATAAACATTACGTAGATATTAGATAATTTGAGTAAACTATACACATAACTGCCGCCAATAGCTTTGCATTTCACAAACTGTACACGCTTATCCGAGGGGACTGTAAAATGCTTTTGGCACTAACTTCGATAACTATTTATAATCATTTATATTACAATACAATTAATGTTTTTATTTACAGCTTACGATACACGGATATATATTTACAACTGCTCGATATATTAAGGGTTAATGAGGATTTATAGCGTTGATATATATTTTTACAAACTATATGTTAGGTGATGGGGGATGTTCGTAAACGTGTACAATATCGACAGTTACATAATTCATGTAGATAAGTGTATATCTACAATAAGTGGCAGATAACTCCCGCAACTCATAAAACAGATTTATCATTTGCATACCTTTAGTTATTTATTTTTTAAACTACAGTAGGTATTCATTATTATAACATAAATTCTAGCTAAATGACCGCGACTTTGTACGCGTAGGGCTTGCCTTTCTGCCTTGCCATTAGATTGAATTTTCAAATATCATTAATACAAATGCAATTTCAAAATAATACAAATACAAATTAATTTAAGATTATTATCAAATCGTTTCCAGCGTTTATGTTCATGATAGTCATATTTTAAGTGAAGCTTTCTTCAAAATATAAAGAGTTACTTCTACACATACATCATAACTAACAACTGTTGTTTCTACAGCTTATAAAAAGTCGCAAGAAAAAAA
The DNA here is from genome assembly GCA_914767915.1 of Agriopis aurantiaria. NCBI lineage: Eukaryota > Metazoa > Arthropoda > Insecta > Lepidoptera > Geometridae > Agriopis > Agriopis aurantiaria. The sequence goes on along the minus strand of OU611982.1, from coordinate 14,226,882 downwards.
TCTGCTATTCCATAAAAAAAGTTCATTGACCTGCAACAAAATATATGGAAATGGAATAGCTGTTTCTTTTTTTGCGAACTCTCTGGTTAATTAAAAGAAGTGCAACCGATACCAGTAGATGGCGCTTTTCTTTATTATCTTGAAATGCTGCGAAACTTGACTGCGATACTAGCGCTATGGTAATTTGTAAAACCCTTTCGTACGCTATCTGACTGCAGCTTACGGAAGTTCGAGACAACGTATAACACGCTCAAATTACGGCGCCATCTAAGTTTATACCGTTTTTAGGCAAATTTCCGATCTACGGTCTAATGTTCCGCTATTGTCTTTCCTCTTAGTCTATCTTCCTTGCTATTAGTACTATTCCGTTTGCATAAGAAGGTAAAATTTTAACGAGTGAGTAGGTACCCCGATCCAATTTTATGGAATCCAATAACAATTTTTGCGTTACACCAAAATTAACCAAATTTTTATGTGAAGCTGGCTGCACGATTGTGAAATACCTGGTTATTTGCCACTTATTATAGATGGAAAGTTACATAAAAGCGCTCTATATAGCTATAAACACTCTCTTTGATATACTGGAGTGCAGATAGCGCAGGCATCACGTAGCGGTTCATTTCACTTGAAACAAATATTATAATATCACATTGTTTAAACATTTGGAACGTACAACAATGACTTTACATATCGTTATCAAACACCGCATAACGCTACATTATCAACTGTTCACTGAACCCTAGACATCTAAACGTAACATAATATTTTGATTATATTGCACACATTCACTTAATTTCTACATTATGTATAAATAAAAGAGTGGGCTATAATCCCTCTCCGCCATAAAATCGTTAACTCACCGCAAAACTACCAGATGGAATGACAACGCACCTTTGATGTTATTTCGCTAAGCAAACCCAACTTGATTCGTAAGAATTTTCTATTTCAAAAAACATTGGTATTTAAAATTGTTACTATTTTTTTGACGAAATGTAATTAGACGTGCAGTAAAATTTATATTTAGGTAAGTATAGGTAATTTTATAATAAGCTGAAGATGGATTCATTCGAGCAAATATAACACGATGATATTATATCAAAGTGTTTAGTTTGCGAATGAAACCACAGTAAAAATAATAGGTTGCTTAGGAGCGTCGCGTGCTGCAAGCTCTGCTCTACTGATGACGACTATGAAGTGGCTCTACTGTATGTCTCAACTACCTTCGTTTCAACGAGCCTACCGTTTACTGCGGACTACAACGTGATGATATCACGTTCATTTGAACCTGGTTTACTATATTGGGAAGGTCATTGTACTTCTTTCTTGTTTAGAAAAGTCAAAAGCCATGCTAAATGTAAACTTCCTTCAATCTTTTAAAAGTTCACGATTATTGTGACGGTTTTGCCCAAAACAGTAATCCAGGTTTTATACAAGCTTCCAGAAGTAAAATACTTCCAACGTTGATGGCACACGGATGACGCGAGTGAACTGTCCATGAGATGCAATGTGACGCACTGACCAACAAGCGAATCGACCACTAATGGCTCGACTACGTGAATATGATCCAACGATTCTGAATGATTCTCTCCATAGCACCGATGCCTTTAATATCAGCACAATTCTTCCAAAATTAACATCGCAAGATCTATTTTATTTTAACTTCATTCTACGACTCTACCTCTATCACTGAAAAGATCTTTCAAAATTGTACCGCAAATGTGATTTTGATGCGTGAATTTCGAGATGAAACTTATCGTAATCGATAAAAAGAGAATCAATTTTATAAAATTCAGTCGCTGACTAATTGTAAAATCTGTTTAAACTCTACTCTTCTAGAAAATTTTACAAAATTTTATTTCGGTCTACCCGCAGAATCTCGTAGATAAATACGGACTTTTCAGAAATTCGGGTAGCGCGCATCGTCACCGCATCGTCGATGTAGTCGAAAGTCGCCTCCCTTGTGCCATTAATTTTGTAAATAGCCTACCGGTTTACCTGCGTGGTATCACCATTAACATTCTCGGTTCGGTCCGTCGCAACGTGAGGTTAGTTGGTCACTGGTGGGATGTCGTGGAGCGCACGTGAAGTCGCGTCGCGTTCAGAAGAGCATGTGACAGCGCAGGTTAGAGTTGGCTATACCGTGGTGGTGTGCGCGGTGAGGTCGACCCCCAGCGTCGCGCTGCCCAGCGCGGCCGGGGGGTCGCTGGCGGGGAGGGAAAGTAGATGTTAGGCCTCTAAAAAAATTAAAGCCGTCGGCTTTGGCTCCAGGTTTGACTTCTTCGCTTCCACAACCAGGAACTCGATCTCCTGGAATACAGAAAATAATACTTGGATGACGGACATTTTTTTAAAATCATAAGAACAAATTAACGAATGAATATTGAAATCACGCTCCTGGCTTTACATCAAGTCTGACCTTGTGAAATTAAAGACTCTTAGGACAATCATGAATGAAGAAAAAAGCCTAAATAAAGCAAAATAATGAAGTTTTCACCCCTCTCTACGAGGGAGGCCTTTGTTCAGCAGTGGACGTTTACAGGCTGATGATGATGATGATGATGATGAATGAAGTTTTGATGATGATGATGGAGAATATTAACGGGATGAAGGAAGTGATGATAGAGATAATAAGGGGTATGTTAGATAACTAACCGGCTTGTCCCTCTGCGCGAAGGACTCTGCAATAAGACGCGCCACGTCCTGGTGTTGCAGCCCCTCGACGCGGTGCCCGTCCACTGCCAGGATCAGCTGCCCCACCTCCAGCCCGCCCGCCTCGAACGCCGCCCCGTGCTCCTGTGATACATCGTCACAATTTTATTAGAACCTTTCAATCATACCTAAGTGTAGTATTTACGATATAATAAACACTTCACTAGATGTTGTTACTATTGATGTAGGAATGGTGTTCATTTGTATGGAAATACCACCACAGAATCCTTATCCTTTAGAAGAATAGTAAAATGATGGCGTGAAATTTGGTGAAACTCTTGAACAATATTGACGCAAAACAGGGATGATTGATTACACAGACCATTCCAAAGCAGGCGACCGTGCGAATGGAGTTGAACTACCACTAAATTGCTCTCGTGACGAATTGCTCCTACTATGAAGTAGGCACAAACAACGCTGGGTTTTTATTTTCATACAATTTGACGTGCCCGCGGTTCGCGGTATCTATTCTGATAAAGTTCTGGTGGATGGCTTAATCTTGGATTGGATTGCCCTGCTGTGGGTTGATGATCTGCTGGTGGTGATGACGCAAGTAATAAGACCAAGCAATATTGAAAGTTTTGAGAGAGTGCGCTCACGGATTTTTTCGGAAAGATGCCACTGATCCTAACTGACTTCTAATTTACATAGTAGGTACGCGCATACAAAACATTTTCAGCCGTTGGATGTAAAAACAATCTATCTTTATTTAAACTTTCAGCTAGATGAAAATAGCAAACCTCCATTGTGTCGCATTATTATCAATCATAGCAGACCGGCGTATGTTTTGTAAGTAATTACAGTGAATCTCATTCGAACAGAACAATGCTTTTATTGCCTTTACGAGATAAAATGTTTGGATTAGAAGTTTGACGTTCAATCCCTTTGTTGATACTACGATAGGAGCAAGCAATTATCTTGGCCTTTTATGGGACTGTGCGCGCGAACTAGACTCGCCTTTTAGTGGTAATCGGTCCATTGATCGCCGCTAAATTTGCTGTAGCTTTTTGTGAAGGCGTAATTTGCTAAGGCTTACCTACACTTGGTAAGATTTTTTCATCAATCATCCTGCTGTGAAGAACTTATATTGTTGTATATACCCAGTCAGCCAATAGTGAAGCCCATGGTCTCCAGCGTGCATCTGCTCACAGTGACAGTTTTTTTTATTATTGTATTATATAGCATTGCGATTGACCACTTATCTCGCCTGTTGAATGCGGTCCACGATGGAGCACGCCTGCGTAAAAGAAACCGATTCACTCGCGACTTGAAGAAGATTGATTGTAACTAGCGGGAACACCTATTCTTGTAGCAAATTCCACAGTCTAGATTCTGGTCGCCATGGGCTCCACTTGCTAAATTTCGCACAACTCGTTCCCTTCGCTCGTTTTGTCATGTTGGTGTCGCAGACAGAATTTAATAGTTTGTGCGATGATCTCTCGCATATATTTTGTTTAATAAACTCACGTGGATATTTATTATCCTCGGCAACGGATGCTTGGTGTTGGCTCCGCCCTCGATGGCGATGCCTAGTATTGGCTTCGTTTTCTTGACGGTGATCTGCAAGTTTCCGTGGTGGTCGGACACGACCCGCGCCGCGCGCCCCTCGTCCATCGCGTGGTCGTGCTGCAACCTCTGCATCGACTGGTGCCTCCGGATACCCCCTCGCTCTTCCAGCAACGCGCCGCCATCCTCTTTCATATCAAAACTCCGCGATAACTTATGCGCCAACTCCTGTGGAAATCAAACGACCTTAACCAAACTTTTACCCACTAAAAAGAAGTCCGAATTACCAAAAGTTTATATTTACACGAAATAATATAATAATAAAATACATAAAAGTCATCAACTCCTAAAACCTAGTGACTAATTATACCACATCCACACTAAGAACTGTTACTCTACGATGCTAATAACAGCAAATTCAAGTTAGCCTCTAAGTACTCGTACAAGTGCTCTAAATATGTTGAGGAGTAGTGTAGCTGGGCGGCAGAGGGCAGTATATAACTCTACCGTCGTTAAAGGAACCTTGCGGAAGGCTTATTTTACGACCTTGTGCCTCTCAGTTACATACATGTAGAGTGATTTGTATACGTCGAATGTATTGAGAAGCTGTAAGTGAGATGTGTGCTGGAGGCTTGGATTCATGCGGTTCGATCACTCGGTGGCGTGGTTCGAAGTGGTTTATTTTACAAGTGTCACAATGTATTCATGAGCAGAGTCTGTTCTTATCCCGATTACCTAACTACGTAGGTAAATACCTCAGAACGAAAATATTAGGTACGGCTTATGAAGCGAAATCAATATAAAATAACGTCCGTTTGAAGCAACTTCCAAATTAAAAGAAATCATAAAGTCGTTTCTGCTTCGCTAATGCATTACGCCACCATGCATTTTTTTTCAAACAGAAGACCTGTATTTACTTTGATTATATTATCTGACATTGATGCACATAGTTTAAAAAAAATTGGATTGCTAAAGTGATATGAAAATTATCTGACTAAATCGGTCATGCAGCACGGCAGCTTCAACCATTCAAGACAATAGAAATACCTCTACAGGCTAATGATAACCGGAATGAGAAATCAAATCACTGATAAGTGCATCTACTATCAATTAAATTGATGACAAAATAAAAAAAATTAGGCAATAAAATTAAACACCGAAATGATGTGCAACGATAATAGAAGTGAAAACATACATAATAAGTAAATAAATTTTTCTAACACCAAGCAATCGTTTTGTTTTTGAAGCGAGAACTTCCAATAAAAAATTTAACGTTTCTGATTAGTTCGTGCAAATGTAAGAATTGTCAATGTGCTAGGACAGATCGCCGGTCGACCGGCGGCGAGAGACCGGGCCACTTACTAGAGGTCGTCCCCAGTACCATGATTTAACTTTCTGCGTCCAGCCACCGAGTGATGAGCGCAGCCCCTCGAGATAGCCGCACTGAAACATCACACTCACTGAGGACCAGATCCTGCACCCTCGACACTCGGTCGACGTCGCCTCGCTTATCTTCCTGGCCTTTTCTCTGGCCCTCTGGCCCTTGGGCTCGCAGCCTCGACTTTTGGCCGAATAGCCACTATGTGTTTAGTCATGTGAACATGTAACAGTGACACAAGCATCTCTAGCATAAACTCTATCTAGCTGTATTCTATGGGGACAACTCCTACGAGTTCGAGTGTTACGATACGTAACAATAAACTTGCTCATGGGAAACTAGAACATACAAAATCTTATACCCTAACAAGATACGTAAGATGATGGTATCGCTAATGAAGAAGAGATAATATTAAATAGTGTATGCAGATTAATTACAAAATAAATAATAAGATAGATTACATACATTAGCAGATACTATATTGTCTAATGTCTACATAAATAATTTTGGTATATATATTTAACATTAGGCCACGATTCATATTTTACTAACCCTTATTTTACTGTAAACTCGATGGATAAAAATATACCACCTCATCTAAATTTTGTATCGTTTACATACCTGATCCTGCATGAGTTTGGTTAGTAGCATGAAACAAGAAAACAAAATTATTTATTCCTGGTTTTTGACACAAAGTGCGCGTTAAGGTTGGCGACTTTCGAGTCATGCTACTATTTCGTCCTATTGTGTTCACATTGTCTGCCTCGACGTCGCTTAACTTTCCATCAATTGTGTTGTCTGTCACAGTTACAGCGGTTGCTCAAAGAAAAATAGCGTCATAATTTTAAAAAGAACATTTTTGTTTGCTTTAATTCCGCAATTGGAAGTGCGAATGCAACGCAACAGCATTGTTTGGGGTTTTGTGAATAAGATTTCCGTTGATTTCCATGATGGCGAATTTGCTAGGCGATTTGTTTTTAACTAATTTGTTCGCGTTTGGCCGCACACTGCGATGATGCGGTCTACGATGGAGCACGCTTGCTTATCTATACTAATATTATAAAGAGGAAAGATTTGTTTGTTTGTTTGTTTGCATTGAATAGGCTCCGAAACTAATGAACCGATTTGAAAAATTCTTTCACTGTTGGATAGCTACACTATCCCCGGTTAACATAGGCTATATTATATAAAAAAAGGGATCCTTACTAAACTCCAATAATGTACCCCAGGTGAAAAAAAATAAGATTTGTAATTTTGACTTTGCGTGTTTGACAGTTCTAAGACAGGTTAGACAGGACAACGTCTGTCAGGTCTGCTAGTTATTATATATGTATCATAGGTTGAAACATCTGTGGACTATCTACGGGTTGTATCTGGAGAGGGGCGACATGGTGCGTCTCGTTAGTCTCCTATAAATAACGCGATAACATCAGCTGATAGCGCCGGACACGCGCGCTGCCGATATACGACCGCAGCCGAGGAGCTGTTCCACCAGCCGTTATATACTTAGTACTCACCGTCTCGATTATTTAATATATATGGTAAATGCTTATGATTTCAATAAATAATAATATAAAAAGTAGTAGACAGTGTAGTAACTAGAGTTTAATTATAATTTTCCAACAAAAATCGTTACTACATATTTGAGTTATCCTGCTTTTTAAGACTTGTTTGTTCTTATTTTTCTTGCTATGTTTTATGTTGTTAAAGCTGTTTGTTTTCCATAAATAAATAAATAAATTTCTGAATTCGCTATAATGATTACATAGGTACATATTTATTAACATTTTTCGTGACGATGGGTTTACATCGATAAATTACGAAATTTATAATTCACCATAGTTAAGCTGTCAAAAACCGTCATCACCATATTCGTGAGACATCACGTTCACAAACGTACGACAACGAATAATAAATAGTCATCAAACCAATACGTTTCAAGTACTTAGTTACGTAGGCTCTATATTTGATGGATCGGTGTCCATTTTACAAAAAATAGGAGATAAAAGCTTTTGCGACGTGACGATTACGGCTTCCTAAGTAAAAAAATATACCGTATCATAAATTTTAAAGCGGCTGGCCATGACTTTGGCTCTGCTCTGTTGTGTTTTCTCAAATTGCGAAACGCACTTAGATGTTATCACTTTTGTAAAACAGTTATATTACGTTGAAAGACTATAGTTACTGGATTTAATATCGGATAATGCCCAGACGGCACGAAACTTCTACAAATTATTTTATCCATGTACCAAATCTCTATGCCGTTAGATTATGATTTTACATTGTAACTGTGCATGACAATTAAAAAGGGTAAGTACCAACTTTTGTGTTCATGTTGGCTCTGTGCCAGCTTAACTCTCGGATTGGTTAATTCTGTTATCACGAAGTACGAAGACTAAGCGTCAATTAAACTGATGTTCGACAGCTTTGGGATCGCTGTATATTCACTGTGTACTAATAAGACGCTGCTGCCCATTCTCAGGTGGTTCTGGCAGCAGTTTTAGGACATGCCCGCCGTAATCCGCCGTAACATTACATATTCTGTGAAAATGACAACTGGCTATCAATTACGGCTCGAAAGGTACAGCCGTTAAAAGGTAGGACAGACGGACGGACAGACGGAGTAGGCTTAGTAATAGGGTCCTGTTTGCACCCTTTGGTACGGAACCCTAAAAATAACAGGCTTTATGAAAATATAATTAAATATAACATAATACGTACTGAAAAAACTATTTAATCGGGGCGGCGAATAAAGTTCTGGATTAGGAAGGGATGCTCTGTCTCTTTCCCGCAAAGTAAGTTTCAGTGTGGAGATGTATGGTGTACTTACATGTGACGTCATTCGTAAATACAGTGCGCTCTACATAAAAATGCTAAAAATGCTCAATTTTGAACACAATTCAATTTTGTTTTCGGTGGTCGGCTCTACCTTACAGTCATAATAAGATCACTGCAGTCATATTATTGTCCTCCTTCTTCTTCTTTCGAGTCGATGTTCCGCAAAATACAATTCTATTTTCAGATTAAGTTTCTAAACCAAAACTTTAAGACGATAAGAAAAAAAATCGATCCGATAGTCCTTTCGACAATTTTTTTGTGTATTAGTATATATGTTACACGATATCGATAGTAAACAGGTTTTTATAATTCTTGTTTTTTGATAAGGTATATAATTATATCAAGGGTGGTCTCATTTTTTTGTTGGCAATATAAAGAAAATGTACCATCTCTAAGGGTAGAGAAGTAAGGAGTTGAATCCTATTTATTGAATTTCCCGTGAAGTTTATTGTTTTCTTTGTATCAATTATTTTAAATAATACGAGGCTTCAATATTTCATATCTAAGAAATTCTGTACAATGCCTGTCTTACTTCAACGTCAACTTGTTAAGTTGGATTTATAACTATGATCGACTCTCAAGGGATTTGTGAAAGCTCCACGAGGACAATACCCAGTATTTTGAACGGCCTGCAGTGAAATCTCGGCATGGCATCGACAAAGCCGCAATTAATTTCACTTTTACCGAGCACAGGCGCAGCACGCTTCACTAATCGCTGTAAAGAGCGCAATATTGATTGAATTACAAACTTTCTGTTGTCGGTCGCGAAATACGATACTATCAGCTACGCGCCAAGGTAATTATAAGTAAAGGCTTAGTTTGCTTCAACGAATAGTATTCTTAATCTTATATTCTGCAGATGCTGATAAATAATAAGTTAAATTGGGTACATTTCTAATAAGATACCTAGTAAAAATATATAAAATGTTCACATACATTTTAAGGCCAAAAATTAATATGTGCCTTAAGTGTTAAATAGGTTTTATGCACGTCACGTTATAGTTATTTATGCATTGTAAAATGTTACGAAATACTCGAATTAATGTTTGCATTGTATTTCTGTACTTACTATGCAAGAACTTTTCGTAACGACACTGCCACAATTATAATTGACATCAAGCTTCCAAAACTAGAGCAAGTTAAACGCACGCAACACTTCACTCTCAGGCAATATTAGATTTTCCTTAGAAATATATAATACCTTAAAATCCTTGCTACCGTTATGCACTTTTTCCTTTTACCTGTTTATATTTTTAAGTTTTAAAATAACTTCGGTTAGTCATTTTATTAGTAGTTTATCGTGTTTTAATCATTATCTTTATATCGTTTTACGTACCAGTCGGCATCTATAAAGCAATAAAAACCCATAGATAATCTTGAGACTTGGGAATCGCAGGTGGCGAGCATTCAAGATTTCCGGTATATCAAGTTTTGGACAGCTGTCCGTCTCGTGGGAACTAACGGTGAACTTTTTTCACATTACTCCGTCCATTACCTCGAGATTCACCTATTGTTTATTTTACAACATTTACGCTATGTCACTGTTATGCAACTTCAAAAGAAATTCACAAGACATGCTCTCTGTTCCAAATCGGTATTACTTTTAACACGCAAAAATACATTATGCGTTGAATGAATTTAGCTTAATCCCACTTCTGTAACACAGCGTGTTTATATAACGTTCGCTTTCACGCTCTGTACCGTTCATAATTCCAACTGACGTATGTAGACAAGGCATGTCACTACAGTTTAGTGAGTTTAATAAACATGTAACATGGCTTTCATGTGCCGTGGTGGAGATGATCTACTCTGTGTGTAACAAATAGGTGATTACGCGTGTGGGTGGCCGTCATTGCCTCCAGCAACGTAAATCCATTTCTACCTGAAGGCCTGTGGCTTGTGCCGTGTGGTAGCATCTAGCCAGTGTCAGGTGAACTCGATTCGCACACCGGCTCCGCGGCAGCCTCGCTGCTCGTTGTTGTACTCTCACGGCCAGTCTCGCTTGAAGCGCTGACGCATATACACGTTTAAAATTTTATGTAACTTTTATTATTGTTTTGTTTTTTATAAACTTGAAACAGTGGAGTTTTCTGGTGAACAGGATAACGCTGACAGGTGAGTAAAGCTTCGAAATGGAGAAACACTTCCCTTTCTCTGATTTAAAATATCAGTAACCTCAATACAATAGTACTGTGCTAGATGCGCGATGTAAACAAAACAATGGGTACGATCGCATGGTGTGCAGAGCTTTTGTTTTCGGTCTTCATTATGATGCGTATCTTGACTCCAGTTTATTGATTAGGTACTTGCCTTTAGATTTCTTTCCATTTAAGCAGAATAAGGATAATAGAATTTAAAAAATCATTTTTTCTTCTTCAGATTCTTATTTCAAATATATTTTTCGATTTGTGTTAGGCTTAGGTACCTTGTATAGCGTATATCTCACCCTGTCGTATTCATTAGAGTAGCTGTGCTCTATTAGTAAAGTATAATAGCATGTTACCTGGCAAACCTACAAGTTTATTATTCTGTTCACATACATCAGAGTAAACCGAGACGCTGTCAGCCGGTTCTTTTCGGGCCATGGGCAGAAAAAGGGTCTTACTTGATCGTGTAACTTGCACTGCTCGGTTTAGTTTTGAAATTCGTGTGGAAACCTTAGAGATTGATAGTGGAAACTTTTATTTTTGCAACCATCAACGGCTGATACCATGTCAGTGCAATAACCAGTTTCTAGACTATTGTCATAAATAATTTCTGTTAAAAAAATTAACTGTCGACAATGAATAAGTAGGTAGGTATTACTATTATGTCGTTGCGGCTAGAACCGAACCGAATTAGGTAAGTTTCTAAGGCAGTTACATAATGATTACTGTTAAATTGCTGGTGATTTTGAAATATGTACATATTTAATTGCTAGTGGCGTCATATTGGACACAAACGATGTTAACAAATGAAATAACTATGTAGATGTTATAAAACATGATTCGTCTGTTGGTCTCACTTCAAAGTTGTAAAAATAGGCCTAAGTTTCTAAATAAGTAGTGACGTCACGGCCGCGTAGCTTGATCAGATGCAAAAAGGACATATCTGATCATAGATGGCCTTCAAGAGGCGTCTCTTTACCACTGTGTTGTAAATTATGCACTTTTTTATACATCGCCCACAGACGACGTCTGCCGATGACACGCTTTCTACTGGTGGAATTCTTCCATTCATTCACTTTATTCTACTTGCTACTACACTACACCGTCTACACAGCTAGTCGCTACAATAGTCAAAAATGCTTGTATTATTATGACTAGGTATATCTTCTATACGGGGCTACTGGTAATCAGCATCCTAGTAGATACACCAAAACAAACAACTTTTGTTCTATGACTTTTCGAAATTCGAGAAAAAAATATCAGCTGTTCCATACAAAAAAAAATCATTCACTCCCAAAAAATGTAGGAAACAACAGATATTTTTTATGCTAAATTTTATTCTGGATTAAATCATAGTTCCTGTAAATAGCGGTCTGTGTCATAGCGGGTGAAACAACGGGGCTATACTAGTTTTTAATATAGAATGTTAAAATAGAGTTTAAATTCCTTATCAAACTATTTCTCAGCTAAGTATGTTGATTCAAATGTTGACAACTTTTTTATGTTAAATATTACTCATTTTATAATATTTCTTAAGATTAGGATAGTCTCTGATTGATTTCTCCCAAATTATTAAGATAAATGAAAAGCTAATATAAATATAGAAAATGACGGCGCCCATCGTTTTCACAGCCTGGAGTAACAAAAATAAGAGATAGGTATTATCCATGCAACCAATAACAAAAACAATATAATTTATTTCAGCGATATTTCCTTGACTTCAATTGTATTGCTGTTCTCTAGGCCGTGCGAGATTTATTATCGAAATCACGAACCGGAGCTAGGTCGCAAAGGGGTTAATGTTACATCTTCCTTATATGGTATAGATACAGCCGGTCTGGGAGAGCAGACCGATAGCCTTCCGGCCCTTTGAAAAGAACCGTTTTCGTCTATCGGCATACATACACTCGTTAAATATTATATTACACAGGTTATTTATATACAGCTATGATGTAAATGAAACGATTGCGGAAGCGTCTCGAGAGACAATAAACTTGTACATCTTTGTATGTGGCGTCGTGCCAGGAGATAAGGAAGCTTTTACGTAAGTGAACGCCTCTGTCGAAGTGCTAGATTGGCGAGAGTGGGAATAGCTCGGATAGCTCACCGCTTAGATAGCGCCGAAGTGTTGTTGCGAATAGATTAGCTGACACGGGTGGCACCAACTCCCGACCAAAGCGGTGTGATTACAATTTACATCGTACGTTCTAACAAGAACCACCGGCACCGTCCGGAACAATGCATGTTCAATGTTCATTACAATTTAAATTTCAAATAGTCCGTTGGTCCAGTTGGTTGTGAACCTGCCTTCTACGCTTGGGGGCGTGGGTTCGATTCCCACCTAAGACAAACATTCATGCGATGAACATTTGTGTTAATTCGTTCTATATTTTTTATACTAGAAAAATACCACCACCTAATATTATAATCTATACTAATATTATAAAGAGGAAAGATTTGATGGTTTGCTTGTTTGTTTGCATTGAATAGGCACCGAAACTACTGAACCGATTTGAAAAATTCTTTCACTGTTGGAAAGCTACACTATCACCGGGTGACATAGACTATATAATTAGCTATACCCGTGCGAAGCCGGGGCGGATCGCTAGTGTAGTATAAAAAAACTGACAATTTTGAGGCAATTATTTAAAAATTTAAATTGTAACAATTACAATTTAAAAACAATTTGTTTAGCAGAATTGAAAGCACAATTGAATTGAAAAGAAAGAAAGGGGCCCTGGTCAAAAAATTACGTATCAAACATTACTCTTGTTTTATAAGATCTATCCAATTATAAGGGTGCAGTTTTTGTTTTCAATTTCTTGTATGGGAGCTAGTCGCCATCCTGTATATATGTAATAATATGATGACGTCAAATACCCAGCGAGACTAAAGTTATATGATTATTTACGGGATATTTACCGTGAACGTGGTGCATGTAACTGCGCCGAAATATCGGGAGCTCAATCCACAACCTTACCACGGTAAATATCCCGTAAATAATCATATAACTTTAGTGAACAGCCGTGACAGCTTAAAACAGTGTTTTACCCAGTGAGAATTACTGAGAATGGAAGAATTTAGAGGAATCTACCGACGCTGGTTTTTTTTTTAATATCTCAGCGTCGAAAATCCGTTGAGGCGTTTAGGCTGTAGATTGGGACATATAAAATCATACATGTACATGCTAAACAATGCCCTCCTCTTTGCTTTGCGTCGTAGAGTACAAAGATCACTAGATGAGATCGAAACTAGTCAGCGTATAAACCTCAATAATCAAAATACGAGTTCTCAGACAATAAAAATAAAAAGGATCCTAAACAGCGTATTAAATAAAAAAATATGCCTGAAATAAATTTTAGGTGGCTAAAATAGTAAGGGATAGGAATTAGATAATTGAAAATCGAAATTCAGTTAAGTATAAAAATAAATTAAAATAAATAAGGTATGATTTACTTGTAATTTCCCCTTTACTTATATGATTTCCTGGTAACGTTCAACTGCTTACGAACGAACGTACGAACCGTAAGGAAATGTATTGAATTGGTCGCGAATAGTGGGGGTGCAGGCAAATGAGCTGCGTTGTAACGTTGTAAGCAGGTTCCGTACGGTACCAGACAATTAGCGCGTGGGAGTGGTGAGATTCGCCGCGTAAGCGTGACGTTCCAGTCCCGCTAGCCAAACATGAACCAACGAACAAACTACTATTTATTCTATGGGCAAGTTCAGTCTCATTGAGAGGTTGGTTAGACGATTGGCGGTGTAGCACAGATTAAAAACTAGTTCCTATCTTGCGGTCCCCACGCTAGACAAGTAGGCACTATGCAAATGCTTCGTAAATCGTAATTTATTCAGGACCGCTCTCTCGGTAACGTCCGCGGACTCAAAGGCTTAGCTGTGCTTATTCCATGTCTAACTTTAACTGTAGTTTACTCACAAACATAGTTGTTTGACACACTGATTTATCTTAATACAAAACTCGTATGTACCTATACACATAATAAATAAGTATATCCCGACTTATATTAACCCGAGTTATACTGACTCATCAACATTCTAAACAAGAAACGCCCAACGTGCTTAAAAAAAAGTAAACCGAAGTAAACAAAAAAGCCAGATATACGTAGAAAGTTGTATGGCAAGTGGTGAACAAGCCGGTAATTGCAGGAAACATTGGGTCAGGCCGAACCAGTAGGGCCCTTCATCCTGTTTATATGGATCTTTTCGGCTTCCTCCTTTTAATTGGACGTCGTGTTGAACACAATTAACGCAGGGTAACATGAACTCGTGCTGTTTTATTAAAGACAATTTAAAGTGTTCGTACTTAAAACGTAGACTACGTAGACTACTACTACTACGTATATACGGCACAGGATCTAATAAAGAAATTGCCCTTTAAAAACCGCAAGACGCTAAGTTCAGGTTAACAATATCATTTATCATCTTCTTATCTGTTTACCAGTAGATAGGGTTTGGATTTGGCACAACACTTTTTCCTTCTGTATTTCACTCTTTCAGCCGTTATCTCTTCTTTCTTGGGTTGCCTCTCCTGATGCGACTGCTTACTACCATCCGCATTCCGTTTATTTACATGACTTACACTACAAACAGTTGTTAGACTGCCCATAGATCGTTGAAGGTTTATAGACAATCCAAATGTTCAAGCCCACTACCAGTTGGTAGCGTACCCAGTAACCCAGCATGCTGGCGGCAGTACCATGCTGAATTGCAATGCCAATGCATTGAGCCAGAAACACGTCAGCATTTTGGTCACGCATTGCCCAGGCGCTCATAAAGATTTTTGAAAATGAGGTGAGGTCCGGGTTCAAGGGCCCAATGTCTCGACTCTAACGGCTCAAATATGAAAAACTATAGAAATTAATAACCAACCTAAAAAAACAATACCGTAAAAATAAAATCGAGACTAGATCTCGAGCCATGTTTGTGTCAACCGCCGTAAAAGAAACTGTAAAGTGGCACGCCTTTACATTATCACTAATATCCAAGTAACGGTTGTAAATCGCGACAACATGTGCGCACATGTGACAGGCACAGCACACTTACCTAAATGCAAGTCAAAGACGACAATTATGCCGAAACGTAGTCGTGACTCGTGAGGATTGCGCGGCGAAAGTCTAGTAATTGTCTGTTAATGCAGGACTAAGGTGCAACACTCCGACCCCGGAACTGTATTCATGGGAACTTGAAATTATTGGACTCGTACTTGAATTTATAAGCCTCTCAGAAAATTAACTTTCTGTTTTGAATGTAAAAGGCAAAAGGGTGTTTGGCCGTCTATTATTCTTTGATCTTACGCCTTAGGCCTCGGGGTAACGAGGCAAGCTTTGTCGCATAGACATTACATTATAATGCTAATGCAATCTAACGAACAACTTTGCAATTTGCGGTAAGTATTGCAAATTGCAATAGACATTGATCAGAGCTAACCATTGGCTGTAACTTCGTAGGCGCAAAACAAAATATGTACTAAACTCCTCATTAAAAAAAACACTTGCCTTCTTGATCTTGTTCAAGATAATGCCAGTCTAACTTCAATAACCTTAAAGTACTTTATATTTCAATTAATAATATAACATTTAATAATAATTTCATAACTGTACCTATATAATTTATTGGCATGAAAATAATAATAATAATATGCATGCAGAAATATTAATTATTATTAAAGTTATATGATTATTTACGGAATATTTACCGTGGTAAGGTTGTGGAATGAGCTCCCGATATTTCGGCGCAGTTACTATCCCGTAAATAATCATACAACTTTAGTGAACAACCGTGATAGTTTAAAACAGTGTTTTAATTATTATTGAAATCAAATATGAACAAACGAATTAGTTTTTAGTAAAATTATACATTATTTAGGATCATAACAAAGTTACATACTTAGGTACTAAGATCAATATGTAAAACTACACTAGCACTACCTGAACAAACTGGCACTAAAACATAAATTTAATCTACGCTGCAATGCCGCCAGCGTTTTGTGTGCGATGCCTGCTAGCAGTGTTTTATTCAAGAAATATGAAACATCATTCGTAAACACTTTGGAGAAAGTATGGGCCTTGTTCAAGGGGGCCGCAATTGGTAGCAATTTATGGTGTCACGTACAAAAGCAATTTGGAACGTACTCGGATGTGAGTTCATCCATTACCTATAAGTGTATATAGGCATACAGGCTAGTCTGGTCTAAGATGTACTTGGTTACTTAGCTGGATTTCATCGGCACTCTCTGAACCATAGATTGAAAAAAATTATGTCTGTGCTTTGAACGAAAATTATTTTTACGAATGAATAAATATTAACAAACACATTTAAAAAATCGACTTTACAGGAACTTCAATAAAGGATCACCCCTAATTGTCTACCGATAGTGGTGGAATATTTTCTTCATATTAAAATCAGACCATACCAACCATACTCGATATATAATTAAATACCATACAAGAAATTAATATAATTAAAATTGGTTCACAATCAGCGAAGAAGAAAAAACCGACTAAGTGTGGGTCGGGCTTAGGGACTGTACCCAAGGAACAATAAAAAAAAATGGGTACGATCTTGCAGTGGAAAACCATGTTCTAACATCGCGCTACATTATTGTCGGTTTTCCAACTGCAAAATGTAAGATTGTAATCGCAAAAAACAACTAATTACCGACTTTCGGATCCTCTCCTTTACGCATGTGCTGTGAGACCTTGCTTCTTGCCAAATTTCATTATTCTAGGTCAACGGGAAGTATTTTTTTATTTTAAGTATAGGTTTTGATATGTGAGTTTGCGATCAAATTACACGTATGTAGTATATGGCCGTATCTTTTGATTGAATTAGAACTTGAACCAAACACCTCCAAGGGACTGTAAAATTTAGTATTTGATATTAATTCCAACTTAATACGCGTTCCTGATAAAACTATTAATTTTGTTGGAGCGCCTGTTGTTTTGACAATATCAATAAAAAAACAAGCCCTTACTAGTTTTGAAGTTGGTTTTATTAAATAAGGTATAGGTGTACAGGGTCAGCGTTCCACATCGATGACGATGTTATTCAAAAACCTGCCTATTGCGAGTTGCGACATATACCAAACCACCGTGACACCGTGACAGCTACGACAATCATCAATGCAGTAAAGTTTGCACCACTATCATCAAGTAGTGTCTATGCATTACTTTCTAGTATTTACATGTGGTATAACCAGATACAGCGTGGGCGACGTGCACGCGTCGTCCCACTTCCGGCGAGCCGTTGCTTCTCTCGACCGAAACGCTGCTTATTGTTAACACTTTAATTTGTTACGTTTGTTATGTTGCATTTTGATATGGATCTGCCACGATGAAGAATATTTGCTACGCCTTGCGTTATACCAACTGCTCTGCGTTACTTATTTTCTACCTAAGTAAATAGGTTACACATTTGAGCCGTTACACACATTATTTTCAAAATATATGCCCGAGTCGGAGTGACCGGCTTAATCTTACGTGAGTGACTCACGTATAATAATATAAATAAAATGTGTGAAAACCACGTCAGTTTCCAGAACAAAATATAAGCATTTGTCATTAAATTTTAATGCCGTCAGCGTGCTGGATATGCTGTCAACTCGTTAGCTTATTTTTGTTCTGCTAATGAAAGCAATTGACTACAAAAATAGCAAATAAGCACCCAACAAATTATTCATTCGTTATCGCTGTGTGGCGGGTAATTGGTGACTGGTTATAATGTCCAATGACTCACAGTCAGAAACCCCTTTAGGTTTCGATTGTCAATCCACGGCATTGAGTCATAGGCAGTATAAATGTGGGTTATCTTACTGCCGGACAAGTGTATTATTGGTAATGGTAGGTTGCTGACGGCACGCTTTCTCGCGACTGATACAGAATATGCTCAATCGTGCAATAATACGGTATGCAACATTTACTAGAAACTAGTAGTTCGTCTCGAACTGAGACCTCGCGACCCTTATGTCTTTGCAACTCTTCGACCAATTCTGCACATATTCGAACTTAAAAATTGTATTGAATTGAACTACTGTTGTTGTTCCCCGATGGTTACAATCTGGGTGTCTTTAAATCACGAGTGAATCGGTTTCTCATCAGGCGTGATAGTGCTCAAACGCAAGCCTATTGATTATAATATATATATATAAAAAATACTTGCCTGCAACATTTCATAAAAATCGGATCAACGGTACGCAAGTTATCGTCAAGCAAATATACAAACATAATTATATAGAAACGCTGAGTTTTCCCATTAGAATCTGAGACCTCTCTTCGCTCGGTCAAATATACCATATGCAGAAGCATATACGTTCATCACATAATTATATTCTAATATTTTAAATGCGAAAGTGCGTTTGTTTGTTCCTCTTTCACGCAACAACAGAGCATCGGACCGTCATGTATTTAGAGTTAACGGCAGTATATTTCTGTAGATAGCTAGTTAAAATGTTCACAGAATATGTAATATGTTACGGCGGATTAACTAAGAAATAATAAATAAAGTCAACAAGTAAAAACTAAAGAGGGGGTCGCTGTCAACTGAACAACTTAAAAAAAAACGTATTATTGTATTTGCTCTAATGTATAAAACGGTAATTATGTACAACCGTCAAACTTGGCATGATTACAGTACACACTCTAAAGTAAAATAATAAATAAAGGCCAAGTGCGAACCTGTGAAAAAAAAACTGTTCACTACCAAGTTATGCAACGTTGGATGCGGTCGGTACTTGGATGGGACGTGATGTTGTCTTTTTGCCCAATTTTATATATTGTATAGTAGACGCGGAATCCCCAGTGCACGAGCCCAACACGAACTTGGCCGGTTTATTTTGCATAGAGATAGTTAGTTAGATAGCCGGAGAGTGAAATAGTATTTTTATCCCTAAAAGATTTACGGTTCCTGAGGGAATGATCGTGGGGAGCAACTAGTCTAAAGTTCTTATTAATTGTTCTGGTGAATATGGATGTGGCGTAATCGTGAACCATTTGCTACCTAGTTCTCAATGTTAGTAAGTACTTATTTTCTAAACCGGTAACAAACGAATTCAATTAATTTCGAAACGGTCTTTATTCCAAAGATTTCGACTTTTGACCTCGAAAGCATTTTGTTTAACCGGTCGCTCTCGCAACATTGAAATGTCCGATTTTAATATTGATTCAATCAGCTGTTGTATTGAGATTAACATATTCTTGTCTTGGCTCGCAGTGAAGAAGTAAAATGCAACAAGTTGGCACCGGTTTATAGCGTTTGTGAATAATTGCGCGGCCCTCCCATCGTAGAAACGACGCGAGCTAGTTCACGCTGCTCCAAGAAAATAAATCATCGTTGAGCAAACACGCAAATTGAGAGGTTTGAAAGCGTCAAATAGAATAACACCACCGTTTAGCAACACTTTCGCCGGTGAAAGTCAATCGTACAATAAATATCTCTTTGTCTTTGAGACGATCGCAGCTGCATGGCTATTAATGCTCATTAATATTCTCTATTGATGTGTTAAATACAATACATTTCACGGTAGGTAGATATTTTTTCTTTTAACCAAATTGGGCCAAGAAACTTACTTTACTTACTTTTGTCAATTGTCATAGAAAATTTAAATTTTTATTTATTGTTTTCTTTAATACAATGTGATTTTCTCTACAGTCTTTTGAATACTTTCAATTCTTTTATAATAAGAATAAATGCAAAATCTACTATGATTGATGCCTGATATTGTCTTTGATAGGGTTCAAAAACCACAAGACCATATTACAATGTCTACGCCGTTTGTTCTACTTATTAAGATATTTGGAACCTAAATAGATAGCTGATATAAATTTGCACGAAATAGGTATGTATTATTATGATTGATTTGTCAGCAAATAATAAATTAACTATAGAAAAAGTAAAAAATCTACGGGTTTCGTTAGTGCTAACTTTACAGTAAAATATGTTATTGTGTGGTGGTACGGAACCCTATATAGGTGAGCGAGTCTGACTCGCACTTACCCGGTAATTTCTATCTATTTCATCTTCACGCTTCCCATTTCTTCTATGTAGTATTGTATCGAACATTCATCATTTTGAAGTTGATTGGTTGGCATTGGCTCTCCCACGCACAAACGGTATGCCAACACCAGAACGGCTGCCATTTGCCAGTTGACAATTTATCAGTGGGATTTCACCACACCTTACTGACCATCGCCAGTTCCCTTGCAAAACTGTTGCCCAATTCAACTAAAGCAGTGCGTGCTTCGCTTTTTTAACTTCACAAAATATGTTACAAGTGTTACGAGTAAACGACTATTGTTTCCTATTTGCTGCAATACGGCCATGCGGTAACCAAGAACCAAGAAGTCAAACTCTCGATAACTCGTAGCGTGGATATTGGAATATTAACATTGCCACATCAAAACTGCCGGCTGTAGTATGTGTTGATAGGAAGTTTTAATTAAAAAAGTTTAAAATCAATTTATATTTAAAGTATAGTAACCGGCATTGATTGACCGACTTCAATAAAAACAGGCTAAGTTAATTAGCTAATTAAACCAGGTTGAACATAGTAAGTATAATAAAAACGCTCAAGAAATAAACTGCCCGACTGAATGAGATTAATCGGCAAAAAGTATATTTACTCGTACCTCTGTATATCCAATTAACTTTATATTATGTTTTGAAGGTTAAAGTTCAAGATGTAGGTATAAGTACGTCTACTATTTTTACATGGCTAATAATTACTTTATTGTTTCAGATTATCTCTAGAGCCAGCATGGAGTCTTGGTTAGACGACGTGAAGCGCGTGCGGATTCCCCGGCCCAAGTTCGGCAGTAAGTACCCTGCGGAACCGCCTAAAGACTACTTGGACGACTGCGGAACAGACCTCAGCGGAAAGCAGCGACGCCACGACAACAAAGATCTGGCAAAAGCAACAGAGGAGCTGCGGAGGACGCTTCAAGAGAAACTATGACCTAGCCACAGGAAAATTAGGTTTAATTTAGATTTACGTTGCCTATGATGGTGAACCACCCCATACCCGGCCGATTAAGCGATTACATAGGCAATTTGAGGCTCATTGTCTGCTGCTAATTATCGTGATTTGCAGAGTTTATTTAGTGTCGAAACACGTTCTAATTGTCCGGGTCCTTGTTATCGTAAAGAAGTTATCTGTTTATACGTTTATGCATATTTTATTCTTGGGTTTTATCCACATACAGATATATCGACGGGAAAGTTCTTCGAACAATTACAAGAAGGTGAATTAAACGTCAGTTTTTCTTGAGTTTCTAAAGTTAACTTATACAATCAGGTATTTAAAAACAACCATCAAACCTACTTCGTGAAACAAAGATATTTACATATTTCAAACATCGATTTAGTAATGATTTCAAGACAAGGCTCCTTTACCAGTATTTTATTTTAACTTTTGTTATTTTGATGTACATCATTAAAGTTATACATGTAGGTATACATGTACTCAAACACTAATTTTAAATTAAGTACGTATTATATTATCTGTAAATATAGTAGGTATATCTATCTGCATTTGACCTACAGCTATTGGTATCAACTAGTGATGACAATTACTGCTAAAAATTCATATCAAATTAGTTGCAATTTCTCGATTTAGCATGCTACTTAGAAACATTCTGCAAAAACATCCATTTGAATTATTAGCACAGACAAAATCTATGTTTCTGTAAGAATGTGAATTGCGAATTTGTTTGTTTTAATAATATACTTACTAACAATTTAAGCTTGTCTATGGTTATCTATTTTTTTTATGCGTGCAGTTGTCAATGGCAAGTTTTACCATTCGGATCATGATGGATTCGTAACTGCGTTTTTTAAATGCTTAATTTCTTTTCAGCAATGAAGTGCGACTGCGCATGCTAATTAATACATCACTAGTTTTGAATACTCATTGTATTCAATAGATCTTGGTGGTTATTTATACCTACTATTTAGGGAAAAAATTAGACTGATAACATTTAGCATAAGTTGGAATCTCAGAGTATATAAAATACTTTCTACATAAATAAAGACTAGAAAATATAGCCTTTACTTTCATTTCCACATCAATAGGTTAGCTTTCGGATTAATCTTAATTTAAGTATCAATATTATTATTTTTTATTTAGTGAGAGGTGTCTTAGTGAACAGGTGCTTTCACTGTACATAGGTATCGGATAGATACGAGTAAATAAACTATCAATATCAATGCAGACGCAATATCATAAAAGCCTCAGAGTCGGTAAGTAGCAATAGTTCACGTGGGTAGCGTTCAGCCCAGCGAGATGGTCGTGTCAGACAGTTGGCTACATGCCAAATTATTCAGTTACAAATGAGTTTTGCCGGCAAATGTACTGTACTATGAACACAATCTGAAGACTTGAGACCTTCACAGTACTCTGCTCCGCTGATCCCCTAATGCAATAAGTTACGTTTCGTTATGAATGCCTATATCCGAAGAGACAAGAATAAACGAAGGTCATCCCTTAAAAGGTCGCAGATTCAGCGCAATAGGGTATTTGACACTGGTGGAAATAAAATATGAAACCTAGCTATATTGAAAGGTTTTATATTAAGAGATTTTTTCAATATTTTATCAATAATAATAATCACTCCTAAATTTAATTATTTAGATTTTAAAATCACGATTTTTTTATCTATGTGTCACGTGACTCGAAAATCCAATCACAGTGCGTGACGTCAACATGGTGATGACAGCACAACCAAAACAAAACAAAGCAAACAGATCGAAATCAAATTCATTTTCTGTAAAAGTTTACTAAATGTATCAATATTAATCGAGTTAATTATGGTGATACTCACTTCAAAATGATTTTCACAAACGTAAATCGACGAAGTTGTTGATATTTGAGAAGCATTCTATCTTCCTTCAAGTCACAACCAATTTCTTCGTATTTCAGCTTTAGACGGTACAATTATGAATAATTTCGCAAGTATTGCATTCGAAATATTGGGACACTGGGGCACTACACACCAATGATAAGTTTTACGATCCATTTTCAACTAAATAATTTTACAAATAAATAACAACAACGGCAGCATTTCACGGCCGACTGTGACAGATGTTTGTTTATTTACATGGGCAGCATAGAGTAATATAATGGGTAGATTCCGTTCGAAAGATGCGTTCGGGGCACCCAGAGTGAGATTTGAAAATGAATGACAGATGAACATCAGTGTTTTTTTAACCATCGAATTCACTATTGTTCAATTGCAACTGAAGTGTACGCTCAGATACTCGTAACAGCCAAGTTGTGTCACGGTTGTTTTTCACACTGACGATGACGTTGTAAACGGCGATGCTTTATTATATCGCATGCCTTGAACGCAACTCTGTAGTTAAGTATATTGACGTCACAACGTCGATTTGGCGCGTTTTGATGCGTCATTTAAAAATTGAAATAAAAAAAGCTAATAATTATTCAATAAATGAACTAATGGAGGTAAAAGTATTTTTTTGTGTGAATATGCACCATATTCTTTTAATTTAAGGCCATTGCAAAATTTTGTCAATATCCCTATTTACTTTTTCTTTGGTATGTTTGGTAATTTTTTTATTTTTTATTTCTGGTGTACACAATAAAGAGTTTCTATCTATCTATCTATCTATGTTTGCGTAAACGCTAAAAGATCATAAATAATGGCGCTTTGGATGTTTTCGCTAGAAATCCAAATCTGACGTCGTAAATTCAGGGAAAATCTTATGACTCACCATCGTAATCAATTACAATGTGAAAATGTCGCCTTTTGAAATATTTTCTCATTTATATACTCCTAGCAAGAAATTTACAGCAAAATTGTTGTTTGTTCAGTGGAAGTATGGTAGGAGCCTAGTATACTTACAGCGTCGTCGTAGTGCTGTGTGTGTAATGCGGTGGTGCTGCCCTCTCTTGAATTGCACGGAGAAGAATGCCTTCGGGATCTCCGTCCTTCTTCCTCGTACTCCTGCATTCATAATTGATACTTTATCGAAAAGAAAACAGAAATAATGCTGTCTCAAACAGCTCTCGGCAAACCAACGGAAAATGTTTAAAAGTATTGCACTGTTTGAGTAAAATTACACCTTATTTTAGGACATTTTCATGCAAAATTACGTTTCCGAAGTAGCCAAGGGAAAATTTTGCAAAGTAATTGTGAATTCATTCAAGACTCTTCAA
This sequence comes from Agriopis aurantiaria, assembly GCA_914767915.1. NCBI lineage: Eukaryota > Metazoa > Arthropoda > Insecta > Lepidoptera > Geometridae > Agriopis > Agriopis aurantiaria. Next base: position 14,202,116 of record OU611982.1, on the reverse strand, counting down.
TAAATGTCGCAGAAATTACGAGAGCGATTGTGCTCACTTCAACAACACGGGGCCTGCTGACTTGTTCACCACTCAACTCGACAGGTAATAGTAGGTACATTAGGTATGAAGTCGCTAGAGTTCTTGAAGGTAATCGTTCGAGTGGTAAAGCAGTCTCTAAAACAGCTCTATTAAAGCATGCATCACACACAAGTAAGAACTAGACAAGCGTTAACTACATCACTACTTCGCGGTTACAAGACTGATTCACTCTCATATCTCAACAGTAAGACTAGAATAGACTCTAGACCATATAGTCACGTTGAGACACGAGGTGTGACACGACGAAGATCTGCAAACTGACTAATCTCTACCGCGAAGAATAGCCGTTAAATGTTTCGACGACAGCAATCGATTTTTCGAGCTATTTTTGTGTTTAGAATGACACACTTTCCAAAATCGTCGATGTTCTATAAAAGGTTTTACTTTTCGTTAGATATAGGAGTCATATAAATACAGTAAACCCAGCTTTCGAACATGACAGATATACCCAGTAAAAGCTTAGAAATTGGATTCGAGAGATGTAACGTCACGTAGATCTTGATAGAGAAGCACTACTCGCTGTACCCGTGATTATTTTTACGAAACCTAAAGAGATTGGAACGTTTTCTACGAATTTCTTATCATTTTTATGAATCTTAATCAAAACCTGATGTTTGATATTATTATGCGTACCAAGAATAAGTGAATAAATAACTGTAAACATTGTTATATTGTCTGAATCTGTCGTGTCAGATAAGCACGATACCGAGAACAACGGCTATGAGTACCTACACCTTGCGAGTAAACACCTATTTAAAATTTGCTGACGCTAGAGTTGCTGGACTCTCCTACAATAAAGATAAAGTTGAAAATACTTAGCAAGTTCATAACTGACTACAAATGGCTACTAAAATATTTAAAACATTTTAAGTTAAAAGCCCGAGCGAGCAGGTGCTGGCTTCCAAAGACCATTGCGTGATAAAAGGTTAAAACTATCGGGTAAAACTCTGTTATCGCGGACTATTGCACGCATGATTTTTGTTACTTTATTTTACCAAAGGCGCAATAAATTGTCACGCAACTGATACCTAGTAGGTACAACACTGGCCGCAAACCTTGGCACGAAAAGAACTAAAATCTGCCATTCAAATAAGGCCGACTGCAACCATGTTGATTTATTGTGATGAAACGATTACCGTATGAAGGTAACATTTAGATTTTCCTTAGTTTAGATGCCAAAAATCAACCTGCGTGTACTTGTATCTACATCCTACCAAGGATTCATATTGTCTATGATCCTACACACCATACACGCAAACAATTAGGTACATAGGTTCGCTCATACAGAAGAGTTCAACGCACTCTGTGTATTGTATATAATCATTACGTAGTTAACATTGATTTTTTTGTTTTTGTGGGACTCTGTGTTACTAGCAGTATGTATAAATGTAGAACCTAAGCATAACAATAATGTTTTGTTAAAAAATTACAAAAGTTTAGGTAAAAAAAGGGTTGCTATTTTTGCGATTCAAGTTCTTAACATAAAAAGTATACAATTTGTATTTATGTGTATAACTGTTATAGGCACTGCCACCAACTAGAACTAGCAAGTTTAAATGTTTATTGATGTTTAAAATATTTATTGTTTTATTTCATTTGGGTAAAAATAGGTACCTATTTGTAACGTGTTACTATGTATACATAGGCACAGCCACCAACTAGAACTAGCAAGTTTAAAATTTTATCAGGGTTTTAAATGTTTATCGCATTATTTTATTTTTAATGCGCGGTAAATCCCGATAATCGTTTAAAACATGTGTTCAAATCGCGAAAGTTTAATAGTAACTTTTCTTGGAACTAGCAAATGTAATTCTACGTAATTGACATACCTTCTTATTTCATTTAGGTACCTATCCATGTCACTAACTTAACCATGCCAACCCTCAAGTAGAAGTGCTATCATATGCTAACAATAGATGCAAAACCTAATTTCTGTTCATGACAGGCTACAAATGAGTTTTAAATGGATTTCAAGCTTGGTCGCATCACAATATCGATACGATGTTTATTTCCACTTACTCAGTGGCACAATATGGCTATTTATATTTTGGCAGGCGTTGTATGGTCCGCTAGTAAACTCGATACGATTAGGAAATTAAATACGTCTTTGTGTGTTTTCTTCAATATTATTCGTGAACTGGTAAACTGCCAAAAGGTTACAGTAAATTTCAATTTTACCATTTTAAAAAAAACACACTAAGAATGGGTGAATGGGTAATTGGGTAGGTAAGTACTAAGTAGATACCCAATTTAATGATAAGTAGTAACATAATTTTTAGGATACCATATCCAAAAAGGTTTTACCCTATTACTAACTCTACGCTGTCTGTCTGTCTGTCTGTCCTACCTTATGAACCGTAATAGATAGCCAGTAGAAATTTTAACAGAATATGTAATGTTGCGAAAGAGTAACTTGACGCACTTGCGCGCCCGACTTGACCGGTTTTTATTATTTGTTTTATTGAGAACGTGTGAGTGAGAGATTGTGTGTGTGTGAAAGAGAGAGAGAGTACTATAATCATGCCAAGCTTAACGCTTGTGCCTCTCTGATGTATTCAAAATTCTTTACTTATTTGTTTTTTATTTATTTACTGTTTTGACAGCCTGCTGCAACCTTTTAGCAGAGATCGCTCTTTCGTTGTTAGATCGTAATTACACATTAATTTGTATAAACAGTTTATAATTATGTAGTTAATAGGTAGTTCTAAATTTAAAGTGGGTAGTTTATGTGTGTGTATGTGTTTACTGTTTATTCTGTGGTATTACCGTTATTTACACTAGAGCCAAGACAAAAATACACTTGTTGTTTGGGTACCCCATTTTTACTACCCCCATTTTTACTTTATTATTATTTCTAGTTAATCCGCCGTAACATTACATATTCTGTGAAAATTTCAACTGAATATCTATAACGGTTTGGAAGATACGCAGCCGTTAAAAGGTAGGACAGACAGCGTAGGCTTAGTAATAGGGTCCCGTTTACACCCTTTGGGTACGGAAGCCTCAAAACTAATTAACATAATATAATTAATAGTCACTTCTCGAATGCCTAAATATACCCAAATATTCACAGTAAAAAAAAAACGCTTAACGCTTGCACGCGTATTTTTGATCTCGTGGCTTTGTTGTGTTGTTAAACAATTGTAAAGTTTTGTAATACACATAGAGTATGTCTCAGATCAGACAACCAAGGGAGATAGATTTGGTATGGTGACGTAGCGCGTGCGAACGCATCAGTCTGCCTTTAGTCGAACTCACGCTGCGCACGGCTATGCAGTTTTTTGTCCATGTGGACTATTAATTAGTTTATTGGTGTTGCTGAAAGTTTCTTAGAGTGTATAAGAAATATGAATGAGTATACCGTACTCACAGTTGCGTTTGTAACAGTAATAATTATCAATAAAAAAACCGACTTCTAAATTAGTAAATACGCAATTTCGTTTAATTAGATGACATATTATTTACAGTTATTTTGATCAAAAAACCAAACTATTTAACCAAATTATTGAAAACCTTTTTTTTGAAGTCGGTTAAAAAATGGAAGAAGGACGAGACATTTGAACACGAACTAAAATAAATTGTACTAAGGCATATCTCACTTGTTTATTTGATCTGAGGAGTTGTCAATAAAACTAAGCCCGGTTTGTTAGAAGCAGGTCCGGCGGCAGTGTTGTAACTTGTATATAATCTACCTTAGCCATGGCGCGAACGTCCATGGGCGCGTACTCGCAAAAGGCGACGCGGCGCCGCCGGCGCGACGTCATGCCGACCGTCCGGCGCGCCGCGTACTGACTCTACCCCATTCTCCCTCGGAAAACTACGTGACTCTAAAAAGGGTGCTACTGCCAAATCTCGATAAATAACATTTGCTATCATGAATTTTGGATGTTGAACTAGTTACATTTTAGAAATATAAGTACTCAGCTGTCGTATTATTTTACCATCACAAATAAACTTCAGTCAAACTTGATATTTTGATGATTTTAAAGCTTTGGGAACAAGAGGAGGTCATGTATAGAAATATAAATGGTCAACGATATTCAATACGTCAAAACAAACAACTTATGTTATAGGACGATCAAAATTCGCGAAAAAAAAACAGCTATGAAACAGCAAAAAAGCAGAATTTTTGGAAAAAAAATTCGGTAGCGAATGATTTTTTTTGTATGGAATGGTTGGTTTTTTTACTTGAATTTCGAAAAGTTGTTGCACTAAAGTCGTTTGTTTTGATGTACCGAGGCCACTCTTAAGAGAGTGGTAACTGATTACCAGTAGCCCTGTCTATCGTGGTTCAAAAGTTTTTATCATTCATTAACAAAGATATGAGTAAATTAAAACCAAGGACATCGAAAATCGCGTCGGCAAAAGAAAATATGCTAGTAGCCCCACGGCGTAGCTATTTTCGCCCCGCGTAGCAGTTTCCGCCTTGCGTAGCAACCTTCTACGGTTTGTTTAAACATCACGAGAACTTCAAAGCGCACTTCAGGCAGATAAACCCGCGAGGTTTAAGGTTCGCACACACCATAAAGTCTTGAAAACAAACACAATTTAGATAAAAGACGGGGACAATTTCAAAGAACCCGTTGTGCAATGAGAACGGTAAAAAATCCAAATAAGCTGATTTTCCTTATTATTTTCTTAAGAAAGCTTAAATTTATTGTCTAAAAGGAATAAATACGTGTACACAACGCCATAACGAGCTCTCTAACTTTGGAAAGTAGATGCTTTACAAGTTTTAAAGGCGTATACGCTATGCTATGCTATGAATAATAACGAAGGAAGCTTGCAAGTTATTCATGTTCTAGCGTATGGAAAAATAAATACATTAGATGAAATCCTATTTCTTCAGATTATGCTAAAAAATAAGCTTACGGGACAGATGGCCTACAATCTACTCAGACATGACTAGCATTTTGCTATCTCAATATTATTGGTCATTTTTTAAACCAAGACTAGATGTAGCATGCGTACCTACGCGTAGGTTTTATATAAAATCTCAACCTCCATTTGCCCCCTTAGTTCGGCCCTTTCGCAAAAATATTCAGACCTCTACACCCCGCATAAGGCATACCTGCCAATTTTAGTTTCATAGATTAAGTAGTTATAAAAAAAAAAAGTGATTAGTCAGTCCGGCTGTGGCAGGCTGTGTAGTCAATGAGTGAGTCGTATTACTCGTATTGCGTTTTTTATAAATTTTATCATTTAGAAAATACTTTCAAATATAAAAGAAAACAAATAAACAAAATAGTATATACAATAGCTATATATCACTAGCTGTTGCCCGCAACTTCGTACGCGTAGACTTTCATATAAACTTTATAGCCTTTAATTAGGCCCTTTCTTAACGGACCTCTACACCCCATAAGGAATCTACCTGCCAAATTACTGCTTAGTAGGTTAAGGTTTTTGAGATTTCAATAAGTCGGTCAGCAAGAATGAGTATTATTTATGTATATAAGTATAATTAGATTATCCGAAAAGTTGAGTAATGAATATAGAAACCATTAATACTAAGAGTGCCGGATAAATAGAAACAACGAGATGAAGAAACACAAAACTTATATTTTTTATTGATTTACAGTACGTAGGTACTGAGAGTGCCTACGAATTCTATATTTGTCATTTAGTTTAAAAAAAATATATGTAAATCTGGAATAAACTATTTTCATTTCATGCATGTGTAAAAAATAAACTTTTAATTTAATTTATTTATAGGACTCGCTCAGCGACGACAACGCCCTGTAAGAGAAGACAGAACAAAAATAATTCTATAAAACTAAAATACACAAAATAAACCAAGTTCATCTTACTCGTGCAGGTAAATACATTTGTTTACTTAGTAGCTACTCCAAGCTATTTTCAGTAATTACGTGCGCCGGCTCTGCTAAGTAATGACACCTTTGTATTCACGGGAGGGCGAGAGGGTAGAGTAACAAACGTAACAGACACGTGTGCTGTAACGACCTCCGCGAGGACTCATTATCCCGGAATAGAAGCGTCACATACAGATGTGCTCTAAGATCATCCGACTTTCATCCGACTCGTATGCCGTGACGGACGTGACGCCATATATTGCTCTCTGCCATCATGTTTCACATCTGCCGGACGTTATTTAATAATTTGCTAATCCTAATCTAATTTTTAACCCCCGAGGCATAAAGAAGGGTGTTATATGTTTTTTTTTCCATTCATTAATTACAACTATTTTTACAGGATTAAACCTAATACAATAGTGTAGTTTACAAGTAAACATTTTAGGAAATTAATTACAATTATAAAATTAATCAAGTAGTTAAATAATAATAATACATGCATTAGATTAGATAAAATTAGATTGTAATGTCATTATATTAAAGTAGTCAATAAATCAGTTATTCAATTATTAATTAATTTATAACATAAATGGAACAATACCGCCTGTTTAAATTCTACAATAGAACACACAAACGTTTAACGTGTGTATGCGTGTGTCTGTCTGTGGCATCGTAGCTCCCAAAAAGCTAAACCGATTTAATGATTTCGATTTAGTTTTTTTGTTTGAAATGTGACTTGATTGTGTATTCTTAGCAATGATTCAATAAAAACTGTTAAGCCGTTTGATGGTAATCAGCTCTTATATCAGGGTTTTTATTGTATTTTTTATTTATTTATACTCTTTATATTTGTAGTGTTGTTTCAGACTTTAGAATTTACTATGGATTAGAATCTTTAAAATTTAAAAATAATCTTTGGTAATCCTTTTTGGAGACCTGGTTGCATTGCTACTTGTGAGAGATCGTATAGTTTGAAAGGAATTGAGAGACTTTCTCTGCAGTGGGATGGCATAGATAAAAAAACCAGTCATGTTGCGTAGTCACATAAATGAAAAATAAAATATAAATCTTTCTAATATTATAAACGCGAAAATATGTTTGTTTGTTCCTCTTTCACGTAGCCCACAGAGCAACGGACCGTCATGATTTTTTACATAGAGATAGTTGAAGGACCGGAGAGTGACATACTCGTATAATTAACTTTTTATATTGGGGAAATAGTACGGTTGCTGAGGGAATGTCCACGCGAGTGAAACCAAGGGGTGCTGCCACCCCAAGCTCATATAACCTTAAAATCTTTTCAGGTATCTTATTTACCTATTTTATCTATTTCAGGTAAATAAAGCTACTAATGCTACTATCTAAAGATGACGAACAAACGTAGAGCAGTAAGCAAAGTACAAAGTACGGTACGCAAAATACGCATGGAATTCCATATGCATTTTGGAATTCGAAACGTATTTTACATATCAAATATTCGTACTTTGTACAGTGCCGATTACCACAGCCACAGTGCCGTGCATAGTTTTGTATTGTTAAATTTACAATTTTTTGGTAACACTGAACTGTTACGAAAAACTGTGCTGTTTACCATCAGGTGACTGACTTGCTCGTTTCGTCATTCAATTATATAAAAAGCTTGACTACAAATAGTAAATAAGTAAATGACATTTCACAGCAAATATTGTGCGTCGTTTGAGAGGTAAACACCTACCGTATTACCACAAAAGATTTAAGCACGCTTTAGACAAGTGTTTAGCAATTGTTTCCCTGCGAAAGATATGCTAAACACTTGTCTAAAGCGTGGTTAAATCTTTTGTGGTAAGACGGGTAAAGTTTCAATGAAGACGAAAGTAAAGTTTGTTTCAGGAGGTCATGGCTCCTACTAAAACACACAACAAGTCCCGCATCAATTAATTAAGAGCACAAATATCTTTTAAAGACTCAATTAACTGACGCAAACCTACCCCTTAAAATTTAACCTTTTCAAATAGATAATGTATGCATTATTCACTGTTTATTTTACTGAAAATTATAATACGTGAGGTGGTCCAGTTGCTAGTGAACATGCTGTCTGCGCTTGGGGGCGTGGGTTCGATTACACCCACCTAGTAAAAACATTCATGTGATGAACATTTATGTTTGTTCTATATATTTTTAGGGTTCCGTAACACAAAAGGAAAAAACGGAACCCTTATAGGATCACTTCGTTGTCCGTCTATCTGTCCGTCTGTCCGTTTGTCAAGACCCTTTTTCTCAAGAACGCGTAAAGGTATCAAGTTGAAATTTATACCAAGTACTTGAGTCTACGGTTTCTTTTGGCTGTAAAAAAATAAAAGTTGTAAGTCAACGCAATCAAAAGATATGAACGTTTATGTCGCATATTTTACGATTTCACAGGGGAATCAAAACCTTTAGGATACTTCCCGTTGATCTAGAATCATGAAATATGGCAAGAGACAAGGTCTTATAGCACTTTTATAGGAATAAATCCGAAAGACTTAAATTTGAAGTTATATAATTTAAAAATAATTATTTTGCTATTACAAACTTGCATTTTGTAGTTGGAATGTATGGAAGAACCTTATAGTCAACTACAAAGTTATTAAATAAATTTTATCATGCAAAGAACAGAAAATTAACGAAAGCTTAAAATATTAACTAAAACCCAAAGTTAAGTTTGTCTTTCAATATTTCAACTTTAGTTATTTTTTAATTTTTTTTGGACTCGTGCTCGTAGCGCGAGTCCTACTCTTACTTGTCTGGTTTTTTTTAAATGTTTATCAGTCACTGGCAGGAATAGTAGGTACAAGCTTTGCTTAGTTTGGGGTCAGATTACCGCATGTGTGCATAAATGACCCGAATATATAATTATATTTATAGATAGCGCACAGTTATGAAAAAATTGCGTTAGGTGACTAGCATAAATATTTTCGTTTGCTATGAGGTATTAAGCAAAACTCCTTTTTTGTTTCATTTCTTGAGACAAATTTAGATAATAGAAAATGCAATTACTTTTTAATTAGAGTACACAGGGCCGGGACAGGACAAAAGGACACCGTTTGGCCGAGGCTGGCAACCCCAAGAATAAGCTCGTTTTATCTTTATGGCGTATCAAAATGGCGGCAACCGCGCCTTGCTGACGTCACAATGCTAAAGAAATTAGTCTTCAGCTTTTTATTCACCGTAAAAGTCTCGTTAACAACGGAAATTAGCAACTCTAAGGAGTTTCCGGGTTTTAACTCAGAATGTACACTGGAAATCTCTTTTTTTTTAAATTATTATTATCAGCCTTTTATATCAAAGCCGTATCACCACAAAATACAATAATTATCAATTTTAAAAACCGTCTTCAAAATTAGTAAAACATGGCATTTCTGCGTGAGACGAATGATAAGTACATCTAAGTAGCCGAATACGTTGCTTTACTTGGTGATGAACAGAAATTTGTCACCTTATCGAACTTGGCCATTATTTATTGTTTGTTGTTATACTTTAGAGTTTGTACTATAATAATGCCAAGTTTGACGCTTGTACGTGTTTTCACATTAAAGCTAATACAAATGACGTTAAAAAATACGTTTGTTGTATAGGGACACCCCCTTTTAATTTTTACATTTTGATTTGTTTTTAGATTTGTTAGTTATCAATGCATATTCTGTGAAAAATTCAATTGAATATCTATTACTTACGGTTCGAAAGATACAGCTGTTTAACGGTAGGACGGACGAACGGACAGACAGACAACAGCATAGGCTCAGTAATAGGGTCCCGTTTTCACCATTTGGGTACGGAATCCTAAAAAGGAGGTTCAGTATTCGGCTGTATTGTTGTTGTTTTTCTTTGAAAAAAAAAAAGTGATAATTATATAAAAACAAATTACGGCCGACTTCAATGGATAGTTCAATTAACGGACTTCACACCCTAAATGTCCACCCTTAGAGGTGAAATACTTTATTTTAATTTAAATAGTACCACCTTCAAGAAATAGACTATCTATAAAGAAGGATAATTGAAATCGGCGTTAAGACACCGCGATACAAAACACAAGCACATTTTTATTTTAAAAAAACCTCTTCTATTAACCTCCTCTTATCTGAGGAGATAAGAAAAAGGGCCAATAGAAAAAAATAAAAAGAGGGTTACAATAAGAGATAAGATGAGGAGAGAGAGAGATAGGTCTCTCTTCTCTTATCTCTTATTTTTCACCTCTCTTAGTATTAATCGCCTTTTTTAAAGTTAGTTGAAAACCATAATCTATACAACTATTTCCAAGAAAATATCAATCGTAAAGTAGATGTAAAGTATATCTTATAGTCAGTAGAAGGCATATACTGCTGCAATGAACCGTGATCAAAAGCACCTAATTCATAAGGAAATTAATATTGCCACCGACGACGCCAGAGGCCCATTAGTTTATTACCTACCCTTTCATTGTGATAACATTGTTGTAGGGCTGCCGACCGACAGGAAAATACGCCCCGTGTAAATTATTGTGATCGCGTAAACTTGAAATTGAAACGTACCTTATTAAATACGCACTTAAATTATTATGACAAAATAATCAACATTTGTGCGTATAAAAATAAACACAACAGACCTAAAACATAAATAGTTGCTGTTCTTTGCTGTCAGAGCAAAAAAGAATAGTTGGGCTCGTCCGGGATTTGAACCCGGGACCTCTCGCACCCGAAGCGAGAATCATACCCCTAGACCAACGAGCCGTTAACACGTTGCGCGAAAATAGAATTATCGACGCACGACTCCTATGACAGCGTTATCTATGACGTCATAACTTTAGAAATATTTTCATCCAAGCTTGATTGAAAAACAAGCCGGAAAGAACTATGGTGTTCTACATTTTGTTGGCAGAATCGTCTTTTGTATTATTGTTTTGTGTAGATAATAAGAAAATGTTAATTTCGTAGTGCTTCACATAGTGCATAGGTGAAATAAAGCTGCATATAGAGGTTCCTACAGTAGAATTATATAGATCTAAAGCTAGTCTAATAGAGATAAGTAGAAGAAATCACAGCTGGCCGCTATTACCGCTTTCATTTCAGAATCGAATCCAAGCTAAAGCCAATGTATTACCGCAGACCACATTATAAAATGTAAAATACAATTTTGCCAGATTTACCAGTCGGATAATTTTGAATAGTTGTCATAATTCACTGGAAATAACGGCCATGATAGTTAGCGGTGGTGAGTTCTATTCGCTAGACGCTAGCCGTTTTAGACATGCAAGGAAAATGTATTGTACAAAGTTAGTTGTACAGTGACAGTGCCGAGGTGCCACTCGAAAAAAAGCTACTGAATTAATCCCGCACCTCAACCGACAAGAAAAATTGATTATGCCTTTGTTTGAAATGCAGATTTAAAAGCGAGACCGTCCCTCTTCGTCTTTGCGACGACATTCGGGTACAAAACTAAAAACACTTCATTAATTTAACTCTACGAGGTTGTTAGAGGAACTGTAGGTGAATGAGATAAGTAGCAATTCTAGAACGCCATGCGATGTCATAGAAATCAGATAATTTTTATATACAGGGTTACTGGTAATCAGTTAGCATCCTCTTAATGGCGGCTTCAGTACGTCGAAACAAACAACTTTTGTTCTACGACTTATCCTCTTCATCGCGCACGAGTCATAATTTGCTTGTGCAAGATGTCAGCCACGTCGGCCGCGGGGGGAGGGGGTATCGTATGGCGCTTGTGATTGGACACTCAACGCTTGTGATTGGAGGCCCGACGCTTGTGATTGGAGACTCATAAGTCATTCATTCAATTCGCGCCTAGGATTGGCCCGCTCGAAAAAGGTTAAGCTGAAAAAGTGTAAGTTTGCTTACGGTGGGGCAAAGGATGAGCAGTCAAGTGGTTATCAAAATTTCCAAAAAATTGCTGTTTTATGTATTTTGTAAACGTGAATAATTATTTTTTTTTGTATGGAACGGCAGATTTTGCGTATTTCGTAAAGTAGAACAAAAGTTGTTTGTTTTGATCTACTGAGGCCGCCCGAATGGTAATTGATTACCAGCAGCCTTGATATCGCGTTACTCATCTTTTTTTTACGGAGATTTGAATAGAGCTATTTACAGGTTAAATATACCAGCTTTATCAACAATGAAAACGCAACAGCGCACGACATCGCATCGCACCCCAACTGGCTGGGTGATGAGTACGCGAGTGACACCCAGGGACACCGCTATAGACAAGGCTGAGTAGTGAATGTGGTCGAAGAAGAAGTGTAAGGTAAGTCTGGCAAAATCACCTCGTGGTGCGGCTCCAAGTCGTCGTCCGGCGGCGGGGCGTCGGCGGCGCGCCACCGGCCGCTCCTGCCACAACACCACTGTCACTATCAACATTCTCGACACGTCAGCTACACGATGCAAACAACAAGCATCAACCTATGCCTATGATTTCACATTCTGGAATGCCTAGAACTCTAAAGCTAGCGTGTGGAAATGAACGCAGCGCTATGCGCTATGGCATTTTTTCTGCTATCACTTTATTGATGGTATTATATTTAGGTCATACCTACTTAGATATTTTATCTTCTATAGGTACATACTTTTGTGTAAGTTTTGAAGGATGGTTTCTTTCTAGTACCTATTTAATGTTTCTATGTATGGAATTTGTTGATAATATAATATGGTTTATGACGATTATTTCGGACTCTACATTAGTACGTTCACACAGGTAAATCAAATCAATTACCCAGCTAGCATTCACGCTGTTCCGTCACCGTACGTGTGCCTACCTATACTATCTTAAAACTAGTAGAGTAACAATAGCTCTGAGATTGCTAATTTTACTAACTAGAAATTACTCAACAGTTAATAATGTCTCCGGAGGGGACGTTGATTAATTTCACAATAGATATACTACCTCTAAATGATTAGGTACCATAGTACCTATAGCCGATATTCGGACGACATTATCAAGCCTGTCGGAAGGGATGAAGCTCGCACAGGACCGGAACGCGATGATTGTTTATTTATTTATTATTGTATTATAGGCTTGCATTTGACCGCCATCTCAGCTGATGTTAAGCGATGGTGAGGTCTACGATGGAGCACGCTAGCCTAGAAGAAGCTGATTCACCGATACACTAGATTGTAACTATAAGTGAACATCCATTCAGGCAGCGCATTTCACTGTCTAGTGGTTCGCACAATATAAGTGGTATCAAAGCTATTCGTAGAGGAATATCTTCCATAGTAAAAAGATAGATAAATTAGTGCCTACATGAGACTGGGTGCTTTGTTGTCACTGAATAGCAACTTTATAAGAGGTTAAACGTCAATTTCGCATCGATTTTACTGGCAGTAAACATAAAATAGCCCTCACGGATGCAGGACCGCGGCACTAAACCGCCGGCGACAGTAAACGTGAGCGTTTATACCGCTATAAAGTAGTAATCGATTCCGATATCGAATAAAAGTGGAAGCAGTTGGCGCAAGGCCAATGAGACGGTCGGCTCGTGAGACCGAACGCGAGACAAGGGCTCGCTCAAAACTGCGGGGTATATTTCAATGAGATGTAAAAGAGCGGACGAAAGCGAACGCTCGACGAGGACTCAGCCTTTGCTTTCTCACTTTAATGGTGCTTTAGAGCTTAAGCGCCTTTATGAGAACCTCCGCTGGCGTCGAAGGATTTACACCTCATTAGAGCGGTATGTCGGGTGGCGATCTCCTTCACGGAATTCTCGCTTATCTGTATATGTTCTGAGTGGTTTACGATGATCTTGATTCTGTTGGTGTGGGAGGTGGCGCGGTCGGTGTGTGATAGTTGTGGTGGTGTCACCTGTACGTGTCGTGCGGCGGCAGGCCCAGGCCGGAGTCCTCGGAGGGCGAGCGGTGGTCCGCCACGAGTGGTGCCTCCGCCGGTACCTCCTACAACAACAACCCTCAACCTCACCTCACTGCCTTCGCCACTGCCTTACCTACCTACCCTTTCTCTTTGACGTATAAACTCCACAAATAATACAGAAGCTTCTATTTAAAAGTCTTCAATAATTTTAAAATGCACCCTACTCTTTTTATATTTAGGCAGAAATTTGACCAATCGAGCGAGAGCAGGGACGTTTTGGTCTGCTCGATCTATTTTACTCGTGAATTGCTTAACATTCTGTTTGCTACCTAATCACCATCTAAATTTAGGAAGTAGAATTCTATCATACCATTTGGGTAACAACACAGATAAACAACACGTAAAGCTCAACGGCTACCATCAAAAGCGGTCACACTATAAACAACGGGGCACCAGGCATGCAGCGAGGGTCGGGAAATACCTTGCGAAGGTGAATGTGCACTCACCGGGTCGTGCAAGTCATGCATCGTCGAGGATGGCAGCATGTGCCTCTCGCCTCCGCGCTACGGACAAATCGTGAGCGTCATATATATCGACCTCTAGAAAAGTGTGCGACTTCGATTCGCATTCGAGTTACGTATCATTCGGTGACATATCGATAAGTTATGCTGATTTATAGCTGTTCGAATATAATATACACTTTTCTAAGGTCGCTTCTATTTGTGTCGTCACTAACGTGCTTGCAGCTGTGTTTGGTTTGTTGGATTCTCTAATCGTATTTTTCCAATCTAGCTGTGTGCCTAGTGCATATCCTAGGATTTCAAGACGAAGCTGTACATGAGACAATACATTTCACAATCTAGACATTTCAATAAGCTCTAGTTTAGTTAGATAACTCTACAGTATATACCTACATTACTACAGCGGCCGGCAACAGAAGCATTTATGGATGAAGACGTAGCCGAGCCCAACATACGTGAGTCTATAAATGCTCAGTGGCCGCCAAGGTTTGCATATTACTCTTCTCAAACATTAAGTGTTCACGGTAATTTTTGCATTTAATTAAAATGTTGCCTAGCAACCAGACTTCGAAAAAAAAAACCACTTTGCTTTGACCATGGCTTGTAAACTGCGCAAATCCCAGGACACCATCGGGAAAGATCAATTATTTTTAATGCAATTTTTAAGGTAACCTCTTTGCACTCGCCTAGTTTTAGTGGATATAAACCTTAGATAGTTATCCCAAAATCCTTATTGTACTCGAAGCGACGTAAAAGCGGAATTACAATAGAGATTCGTCTATACAAATAATCAAACCTTTTTTTCAAATTGATCAGATGAGACAAAATTGGTCGCTGAACACTTTAGCAACGGTCGAGACCTTAGAGTCCAATTTAGATAGAAGCGTGTTCATCATTAACACATTAAATACCCTGTTTGAAAAAAGAAACTAATGGAAAACTATAAAAAAAAACGGAACAAAACGGATTGTTGTGAAGTAGGATGTTTAGGATATATTTAGTAGTCCACTGCGTGTTTTAATCTCTCAAAGAAGTACAGTGAACTTTGCGTCCTGGGTTGCTGCGGCACGAGTCTAACTAGAATATAATTAAACCTCCAGGTGGGCACAGATTACGAGTTTAAAATCCGGTGTAATGAAGTCGGTGTTAAAATAAGGTTTTTAAATACGACATTTTAGACCCGGCGCGCCTTTACAGGCTACGGTTCCTTATCCTCTACAATTTTGGTAGACCGCTGTGAACTTTAATTCGAGATTACCCTTCCGTTACGGAGAAAAAAGTACAAAAATGTACATGAACACATTGAACACTGTAAAGTCGGTACTGGTATAATGTTTTTGCTTCGTATTCCGGAAAGTAGTGTGACTGAAAGCACTATAAATTAAAGATTACCTTTATATGATGGTCGTTGGGGTCATCGGGTCGTCTGTAGACGAGCTCGTCGAACCGAGGTCGGTCCTCCGGCATCATGAACTCACGGATTTCCGTCAACAACGTGTACTGGAACAAAGCGATACTGTGTCAAAGGCTCAGAAACCCTTTGTGGGAAACTTTGGCATACAATTTAAAAACGATATCTTCTCGAGGATTACATGTCAAAGGATATAAGTAAAGAGGATTTGTGTGGCCTTGCAGTCAGCTGACGTTTGAAAAGGATTTTTTGTGTATATAAATATTACTGTTCTTGTTCGACGGCTGTATAATACACTGTTTTAAACTATCACGGTTGTTCACGGTTGTTGTCTTTTTAACTGTTCTCCAACCACCCGCATTCTTCAGTCTTCCCGTGAACATGGTGCATGTAACTGCGCCGAAATATCGGGAGCTCATTCCACAACCTTACCACGGTAAATATCCCGTAAATAATCATATAACTTTGGCTGTATAATAGGTACGTAGTTATGGGATGGATAAATAGAAAGAAAACAGATAACTATTAATTGCTCACACGAAAAATAACAAGCCTACATACGACAAAAATTACTTGAAAATAGTATAACAATTGGCGGCCTCATCGCAATAAACAATCTCTTCCAAGTAGTAGAAAAGAAGAATTTTGAAAGAAAATAAAATTGAAAGTAATGCATTATACTAACCTAGGCTAAGTTATAGAATAAGACTTTTCACAACAGCGTTTCTATCGAAGCTCTGTGGACTTTTGAAGATGTAATCATCCCGACAAATATTTTATTGTAGTATATTAAAATATTTGCATCCCGACATATCTAAATATTTTAGAGTGAAGGTTTTTAAGATAACCTATTTTAGCATGACAATTAATAAGTTTCTTTGTCCTATAGTTTAGAAATGCAGCCCCTCCCTGCATTGCAGTGGCCACTTTGCCATTTTGGTGGGCCATATTTCGCAAAGGATAAACTTGATAAAAATTATGTATGAAAACTTAACTTAATTTTAAAAGACCTATTCAACGGCACACCACAAGGGAGAGTGCAAAAAACATATCCCCATTTCACATACTGTACCAGAGCTACCCCAAAAATACAAAATTATACTTTTTTATAATTTTCTAATTGAGATATGTATCAAACTGTAATTTTGTACAAAATTATGCACCCTTATAACTTTTGAAGTGACGGTTCTAAAGACCATAATAGTGACATGCCTTGAATATTCATAGTGGCACCTATGAAGGTTCTAAAGAATTTTGACGGACGGACAGAAAGACAGACAGTACAGAACGAATTTATAAGTGTTCCTTGTACTACGGAACCCTAAAAAAGCAAGATATATACCTTAGTAAGTACTCACATACTAAATGAGCACTAGCCATGTTTCCATGCAATGTTTCCAAAGCAACGAATTACTAAATAAAAAGTAGTATTCAAGTATATAATCTTTGATTATAAGAACAGTCATAGGTCAGGAATAATTTAGGAAACTTAGGAAATCCCGGGCGAAACCGTGAGATGCAGACCTGTGTGAAGTTGGCAGCCAACTTTGGCTGCCTATAATCCGACTAAATTAAGATGACTTTTTTTGTGAAGTTAGCAGCCAACACGATTACGACCTCTTATTCTATAAAAGCAGCTACTAATTCATTTCGAATGGTTCGAAAAATGCAATAAGCATAAATTAAAAACAATATTAAAATGACAAAGTCCCATCAAGACATGTATCGCAACCAAACGCCATAACAAAAATCACAACCTTAATTCCTCTTAAATATGCAACAAAACTTACTGAAACGTGTAGAAAAAATAAAAGGCTTTCAAATGAAACCTATTTTAGCCCGGTTAAACGATTGCTTATTGCCGGAAAAAAATAACGAAAATGGGAAAATCAAAATATTTTACGACTCTCAAATGACTCGGTGGATTTCGACCTGTAAACCCCTGAATTCGTGTAAAGCTGCTATATCATTGCATTTTCTTATGTTTAAGCTATCTTAAAAATATTCTGAAACGGGGCAAAACATTTATTTAACCCTGTAATGATCCGACGGAAACTTTATTTTACTTTGGCATTTTCATTCCAGAAAATCATTAAAAAAAACACCACACAACCCCTGATATTTGGATTTCTATGTGAATAATATCAAAGAATGTATATCTAGCTACAAAAAAAAAGTAAATGTTGTCTGGCTTATCGACAGCATGGTACCCAATTGTCACCTGAAGTCAAATCTAAAACTTAAATTTTCACGACTAAAGTTGGCTGCTGGTGAATGGCGACCTTTCATCCCCGTAATTATGAAACAATTGGTGCTCAAATAGCTTAACTAATATCTACCCTTTAAAATGAAACCTATTTCAGCCCGGCAGTCTGATTGCTTATTGCCCAAAAACACAAACGAAAAAAGGAAAATCAAAAATTTTACTACTCTCAAATGTCACGGTCGATTTCGACCCATGAGCCCCTGAAAACGAATAAAACAGCTATTTCATCGAATTTTCTTATATTTTAGCCACCTGAAAAATATACTGAAAAGCTGGCAGAACTATTATTTAACCCTCTACTGGTCCGACGGAGAAAATTAACTTTTTTTATTGCATTTTTGTTCCTGAAAATCATAAAAAAATACCACACAACCCCTGTTATTTGAATTTTTATGTAAGAAATTTTAAAGCCTGCGTAACTAACTACAATAGTTGATAAATTTGAGCCCTACTTAATTTCAGTTTCGTACCCAAATCATCACCGGAAATCAAATCTGAAACTTGAATTTTCACGACTAAAGTTGGCTGCTGGTGAATGGCGACCTTTCATCCCCGTAATTATGAAACAAATGGTGCTTAGATAGTCTAACTAATATCTAAGCTTTAAAATGAAACCTATTTCAGCCCGGCAGTCTGATTCCTTACTGCCCAAAAAATCAAACGAAAAAAGAAAATCTAAAATTTTACTACTCTCAAATGACACGGTCGATTTCGACCCCCGTGAACCCCTGAAAACGAATAAAACTGCTATTTCCTAGAATTCTCTTATGTTTAAGCCACCTTAAAAATATACTGAAAAACTGGCAGAACTATTATTTAACCCTCTAATGGTCCGACGGAGAAAATTAACTTTTTTAATGACATTTTTGTTCCTGAAAATCATAAAAAAATACCACACAACCCCTGTTATTTGGATTTCTATGTACGTAGTTCGAAAGTCTGCATACATAGCTACAATAATTGATAAATTT
The DNA here is from genome assembly GCA_914767915.1 of Agriopis aurantiaria. Lineage (NCBI taxonomy): Eukaryota > Metazoa > Arthropoda > Insecta > Lepidoptera > Geometridae > Agriopis > Agriopis aurantiaria. The sequence goes on along the minus strand of OU611982.1, from coordinate 14,183,241 downwards.
GAGCCCAACTAAATGGCAGATTCGTACCCAAATTATCACCGGAAATCAAATCTGACACTTGAATTTTCACGACTAAAGTTGGCTGCTGGTGAATAGCGACCTTTCATCCCCGTAATTATGAAACAAATGGTGCTTAGATAGCCTAAATAATATCTAAGCTTTAAAATGAAACCTATTTCAGCCCGGCAGTCTGATTCCTTACTGCCCAAAAAATCAAACGAAAAAAGAAAATCTAAAATTTTACTACTCTCAAATGACACGGTCGATTTCGACCCCCCGTGAACCCCTGAAAACGAATAAAACTGCTATTTCCTAGAATTCTCTTATGTTTAAGCCACCTTAAAAATATACTGAAAAACTGGCAGAACTATTATTTAACCCTCTAATGGTCCGACGGAGAAAATTAACTTTTTTTATGACATTTTTGTTCCTGAAAATCATAAAAAAACACCACACAACCCCTGTTATTTGGATTTCTATGTACGTAGTTTTAAAGCCTGCGTAACTGGCTACAATAGTTGATAAATTTGAGCCCAACTTAATATCAGTTTCGTACCCAAATCATCACCGGAAATCAAATCTGAAACTTAAATTTTCACGACTAAAGTTGGCTGCTGGTGAATGGCGACCTTTCATCCCCGTAATTATGAAACAAATGGTGCTTAGATAGTCTAACTAATATCTAAGCTTTAAAATGAAACCTATTTCAGCCCGGCAGTCTGATTCCTTAATGCCCAAAAAATCAAACGAAAAAAGAAAATCTAAAATTTTACAACTCTCAAATGTCACGGTCGATTTCGACCCGTGAACCCCTGAAAACTAATAAAACTGCTATTTCCTAGAATTCTCTTATGTTTAAGCCACCTTAAAAATATACTGAAAAACTGGCAGAACTATTATTTAACCCTCTAATGGTCCGACGGAGAAAATTTACTTTTTTTATTACATTTTTATTCCTGAAAATCATAAAAAAACACCACACAACCCCTGCTATTTGGATTTCTATGTACGTAGTTTTAAAGCCTGCGTAACTGGCTACAATAGTTGATAAATTTGAGCCCAACTTAATATCAGTTTCGTACCCAAATCATCACCGGAAATCAAATCTGAAACTTAAATTTTCACGACTAAAGTTGGCTGCTGGTGAATGGCGACCTTTCATCCCCGTAATTATGAAAGAAATGGTACTTGAATAACCTAACTAATATCTATACTTTAAAATGTAACCTATTTCAGCCCGGCAGTCTGATTGCTTAATGCCCAAAAAATCAAACGAAAAAAGAAAATCTAAAATTTTACTACTCTCAAATGACACGGTCGATTTCGACACCCCGTGAACCCCTGAAAACGAATAAAACTGCTATTTCCTAGAATTTTCTTATGTTTAAGCCACCTTAAAAATATACTGAAAAACTGGCAGAACTATTATTTAACCCTCTAATGGTCCGACGGAGAAAATTAACTTTTTTTATGACATTTTTATTCCTGAAAATCATAAAAAAACACCACACAACCCCTGTTATTTGGATTTCTATGTACGTAGTTTTAAAGCCTGCGTAACTGGCTACAATAGTTGATAAATTTGAGCCCAACTTAATATCAGTTTCGTACCCAAATCATCACCGGAAATCAAATCTGAAACTTAAATTTTCACGACTAAAGTTGGCTGCTGGTGAATGGCGACCTTTCATCCCCGTAATTATGAAAGAAATGGTACTTGAATAACCTAACTAATATCTATACTTTAAAATGTAACCTATTTCAGCCCGGCAGTCTGATTGCTTAATGCCCAAAAAATCAAACGAAAAAAGAAAATCTAAAATTTTACTACTCTCAAATGACACGGTCGATTTCGACCCCCCGTGAACCCCTGAAAACGAATAAAACTGCTATTTCCTAGAATTCTCTTATGTTTAAGCCACCTTAAAAATATACTGAAAAACTGGCAGAACTATTATTTAACCCTCTAATGGTCCGACGGAGAAAATTAACTTTTTTTATGACATTTTTATTCCTGAAAATCATAAAAAAACACCACACAACCCCTGTTATTTGGATTTCTATGTACGTAGTTTTAAAGCCTGCGTAACTGGCTACAATAGTTGATAAATTTGAGCCCAACTTAATATCAGTTTCGTACCCAAATCATCACCGGAAATCAAATCTGAAACTTAAATTTTCACGACTAAAGTTGGCTGCTGGTGAATGGCGACCTTTCATCCCCGTAATTATGAAAGAAATGGTACTTGAATAACCTAACTAATATCTAGGCTTTAAAATGTAACCTATTTCAGCCCGGCAGTCTGATTGCTTAATGCCCAAAAAATCAAACGAAAAAAGAAAATCTAAAATTTTACTACTCTCAAATGACACGGTCGATTTCGACCCCCCGTGAACCCCTGAAAACGAATAAAACTGCTATTTCCTAGAATTCTCTTATGTTTAAGCCACCTTAAAAATATACTGAAAAACTGGCAGAACTATTATTTAACCCTCTAATGGTCCGACGGAGAAAATTAACTTTTTTTATGACATTTTTGTTCCTGAAAATCATAAAAAAACACCACACAACCCCTGTTATTTGGATTTCTATGTACGTAGTTTTAAAGCCTGCGTAACTGGCTACAATAGTTGATAAATTTGAGCCCAACTTAATATCAGTTTCGTACCCAAATCATCACCGGAAATCAAATCTGAAACTTAAATTTTCACGACTAAAGTTGGCTGCTGGTGAATGGCGACCTTTCATCCCCGTAATTATGAAACAAATGGTGCTTAGATAGTCTAACTAATATCTAAGCTTTAAAATGAAACCTATTTCAGCCCGGCAGTCTGATTCCTTAATGCCCAAAAAATCAAACGAAAAAAGAAAATCTAAAATTTTACAACTCTCAAATGTCACGGTCGATTTCGACCCGTGAACCCCTGAAAACTAATAAAACTGCTATTTCCTAGAATTCTCTTATGTTTAAGCCACCTTAAAAATATACTGAAAAACTGGCAGAACTATTATTTAACCCTCTAATGGTCCGACGGAGAAAATTTACTTTTTTTATGACATTTTTATTCCTGAAAATCATAAAAAAACACCACACAACCCCTGTTATTTGGATTTCTATGTACGTAGTTTTAAAGCCTGCGTAACTGGCTACAATAGTTGATAAATTTGAGCCCAACTTAATATCAGTTTCGTACCCAAATCATCACCGGAAATCAAATCTGAAACTTAAATTTTCACGACTAAAGTTGGCTGCTGGTGAATGGCGACCTTTCATCCCCGTAATTATGAAAGAAATGGTACTTGAATAACCTAACTAATATCTAGGCTTTAAAATGTAACCTATTTCAGCCCGGCAGTCTGATTGCTTAATGCCCAAAAACACAAACGAAAAGAGAAAATCTAAAATTTTACAACTCTCAAATGTCACGGTCGATTTCGACCCGTGAACCCCTGAAAACGAATAAAACTGCTATTTCATCGAATTTTCTTATGTTTTCGCCACCTGAAAAATATACTGAAAAACTGGCAGAACTATTATTTAACCCTCTAATGGTCCGACGGAGAAAATTAACTTTTTTTATGACATTTTTATTCCTGAAAATCATAAAAAAACACCACACAACCCCTGTTATTTGGATTTCTATGTACGTAGTTTTAAAGCCTGCGTAACTGGCTACAATAGTTGATAAATTTGAGCCCAACTTAATATCAGTTTCGTACCCAAATCATCACCGGAAATCAAATCTGAAACTTAAATTTTCACGACTAAAGTTGGCTGCTGGTGAATGGCGACCTTTCATCCCCGTAATTATGAAAGAAATGGTACTTGAATAACCTAACTAATATCTAGGCTTTAAAATGTAACCTATTTCAGCCCGGCAGTCTGATTGCTTAATGCCCAAAAACACAAACGAAAAGAGAAAATCTAAAATTTTACAACTCTCAAATGTCACGGTCGATTTCGACCCGTGAACCCCTGAAAACTAATAAAACTGCTATTTCCTAGAATTCTCTTATGTTTAAGCCACCTTAAAAATATACTGAAAAACTGGCAGAACTATTATTTAACCCTCTAATGGTCCGACGGAGAAAATTAACTTTTTTTATTGCATTTTTGTTCCTGAAAATCATAAAAAAATACCACACAACCCCTGTTATTTGAATTTTTATGTAAGAAGTTTTAAAGCCTGCGTAACTGGCTACAATAGTTGATAAATTTGAGCCCTACTTAATTTCAGTTTCGTACCCAAATCCTCACCGGAAATCAAATCTGAAACTTGAATTTTCACGACTAAAGTTGGCTGCTGGTGAATGGCGACCTTTCATCCCCGTAATTATGAAACAAATGGTGCTTAGATAGCCTAAATAATATCTAAGCTTTAAAATGAAACCTATTTCAGCCCGGCAGTCTGATTCCTTACTGCCCAAAAAATCAAACGAAAAAAGAAAATCTAAAATTTTACTACTCTCAAATGACACGGTCGATTTCGACCCCCCGTGAACCCCTGAAAACGAATAAAACTGCTATTTCCTAGAATTCTCTTATGTTTAAGCCACCTGAAAAATATACTGAAAAACTGGCAGAACTATTATTTAACCCTCTAATGGTCCGACGGAGAAAATTAACTTTTTTTATGACATTTTTATTCCTGAAAATCATAAAAAAACACCACACAACCCCTGTTATTTGGATTTCTATGTACGTAGTTTTAAAGCATGCGTAACTGGCTACAATAGTTGATAAATTTGAGCCCAACTTAATATCAGTTTCGTACCCAAATCATCACCGGAAATCAAATCTGAAACTTAAATTTTCACGACTAAAGTTGGCTGCTGGTGAATGGCGACCTTTCATCCCCGTAATTATGAAAGAAATGGTACTTGAATAACCTAACTAATATCTAGGCTTTAAAATGTAACCTATTTCAGCCCGGCAGTCTGATTGCTTAATGCCCAAAAACACAAACGAAAAGAGAAAATCTAAAATTTTACAACTCTCAAATGTCACGGTCGATTTCGACCCGTGAACCCCTGAAAACGAATAAAACTGCTATTTCATCGAATTTTCTTATGTTTTCGCCACCTGAAAAATATACTGAAAAACTGGCAGAACTATTATTTAACCCTCTAATGGTCCGACGGAGAAAATTAACTTTTTTTATGACATTTTTATTCCTGAAAATCATAAAAAAACACCACACAACCCCTGTTATTTGGATTTCTATGTACGTAGTTTTAAAGCCTGCGTAACTGGCTACAATAGTTGATAAATTTGAGCCCAACTTAATATCAGTTTCGTACCCAAATCATCACCGGAAATCAAATCTGAAACTTAAATTTTCACGACTAAAGTTGGCTGCTGGTGAATGGCGACCTTTCATCCCCGTAATTATGAAAGAAATGGTACTTGAATAACCTAACTAATATCTAGGCTTTAAAATGTAACCTATTTCAGCCCGGCAGTCTGATTGCTTAATGCCCAAAAACACAAACGAAAAGAGAAAATCTAAAATTTTACAACTCTCAAATGTCACGGTCGATTTCGACCCGTGAACCCCTGAAAACTAATAAAACTGCTAATTTAACCCTCTAATGGTCCGACGGAGAAAATTAACTTTTTTTATGACATTTTTATTCCTGAAAATCATAAAAAAACACCACACAACCCCTGTTATTTGGATTTCTATGTACGTAGTTTTAAAGCCTGCGTAACTGGCTACAATAGTTGATAAATTTGAGCCCAACTTAATATCAGTTTCGTACCCAAATCATCACCGGAAATCAAATCTGAAACTTAAATTTTCACGACTAAAGTTGGCTGCTGGTGAATGGCGACCTTTCATCCCCGTAATTATGAAAGAAATGGTACTTGAATAACCTAACTAATATCTAGGCTTTAAAATGTAATCTATTTCAGCCCGGCAGTCTGATTGCTTAATGCCCAAAAACACAAACGAAAAGAGAAAATCTAAAATTTTACAACTCTCAAATGTCACGGTCGATTTCGACCCGTGAACCCCTGAAAACGAATAAAACTGCTATTTCTTCGAATTTTCTTATGTTTTCGCCACCTGAAAAATATACTGAAAAACTGGCAGAACTATTATTTAACCCTCTAATGGTCCGACGGAGAAAATTAACTTTTTTTATGACATTTTTATTCCTGAAAATCATAAAAAAACACCACACAACCCCTGTTATTTGGATTTCTATGTACGTAGTTTTAAAGCCTGCGTAACTGGCTACAATAGTTGATAAATTTGAGCCCAACTTAATATCAGTTTCGTACCCAAATCATCACCGGAAATCAAATCTGAAACTTAAATTTTCACGACTAAAGTTGGCTGCTGGTGAATGGCGACCTTTCATCCCCGTAATTATGAAACAAATGGTACTTGAATAACCTAACTAATATCTAGGCTTTAAAATGTAACCTATTTCAGCCCGGCAGTCTAATTGCTTAATGCCCAAAAACACAAACGAAAAGAGAAAATCTAAAATTTTACAACTCTCAAATGTCACGGTCGATTTCGACCCGTGAACCCCTGAAAACGAATAAAATTGTTATTTCATCAAATTTACTTATGTTTTAACCACCTGAAAAATATACTGAAAAACTGGCAGAACTATTATTTAACCCTCTAATGGTCCGACGGAGAAAATTAACTTTTTTTATTACATTTTCGTTCCTGAAAATCATAAAAAAATACCACACAACCCCTGCTATTTGGATTTCTATGTACGTAGTTCTAAAGCCTGCGTACATAGCTACAATAATTAATAAATTTGAGCCCAACTAAATGACAGATTCGTACCCAAATTATCACCTGAAATCAAATCTGAAACTTAAATTTTCACGACTAAAGTTGGCTGCTGGTGAATGGCGACCCTTCATCCCCGTAATTATGAAACAAATGGTACTTGAATAACCTAACTAATATCTAGGCTTTAAAATGTAACCTATTTCAGCCCGGCAGTCTGATTGCTTAATGCCCAAAAACACAAACGAAAAAAGAAAATCTAAAATTTTACAACTCTCAAATGTCACGGTCGATTTCGACCCGTGAACCCCTGAAAACTAATAAAACTGCTATTTCCTAGAATTATCTTATGTTTAAGCCACCTGAAAAATATACTGAAAAACTGGCAGAACTATTATTTAACCCTCTAATGGTCCGACGGAGAAAATTAACTTTTTTTATGACATTTTTATTCCTGAAAATCATAAAAAAACACCACACAACCCCTGTTATTTGGATTTCTATGTACGTAGTTTTAAAGCCTGCGTAACTGGCTACAATAGTTGATAAATTTGAGCCCAACTTAATATCAGTTTCGTACCCAAATCATCACCGGAAATCAAATCTGAAACTTAAATTTTCACGACTAAAGTTGGCTGCTGGTGAATGGCGACCCTTCATCCCCGTAATTATGAAACAAATGGTACTTAAATAGCCCAACTAATATCTAGGCTTTAAAATGAAACCTATTTCAGCCCGGCAGTCTGATTATTTAATGCCCAAAAACACAAACGAAAAAAGAAAATCTAAAATTTTACAACTCTCAAATGTCACGGTCGATTTCGACCCGTGAACCCCTGAAAACGAATAAAACTGTTATTTCATCGAATTTTCTTATGTTTTAACCACCTGAAAAATATACTGAAAAACTGGCAGAACTATTATTTAACCCTCTAATGGTCCGACGGAGAAAATTAACTTTTTTTATTACATTTTCGTTCCTGAAAATCATAAAAAAATACCACACAACCCCTGCTATTTGGATTTCTATGTACGTAGTTCTAAAGCCTGCGTACATAGCTACAATAATTAATAAATTTGAGCCCAACTAAATGGCAGGTTCGTACCCAAATTATCACCTGAATTCAAATCTGAAACTTAAATTTTCACGACTAAAGTTGGCTGCTGGTGAGTAGCGACCTTTCATCCCCGTAATTATGAAACAAGTGGTGCTTAAATAGCCTAACTTATATCTAGGCTTTAAAATGTTACCTATTTCATCCATGCAGTCTGATTGCTAAATGCCCAAAAAATCAAACGAAAAAAGAAAATCTAAAATTTTACTACTCTCAAATGTCACGGTCGATTTCGACCCGTGAACCCCTGAAAACGAATAAAACTGCTATTTCATCAAATTTTCTCATGTTTTCGCCACCTGAAAAATAAACTGAAAAACTGGCAGAACTATTATTTAACCCTCTAATGGTCCGACGGAGTAAATTAACTTTTATAATGAGTTTTTTGTTCCTTAAAATCATAAAATATACCACACAACCCCTGCTATTTGGATTTCTATGTAAGTAATTCTAAAGCCTGCGTACATAGCTACAATAATTAATAAATTTGAGCCCAATTAATTGACAGATTCGTACCCAAATTATCACCAGAAATCAAATCTTAAACTTAAATTTTCACGACTAAAGTTGGCTACTGGTGAATGGCGACCTTTCATCCCCGTAATTATGAAACAAATGGTGCTTAAATAGCCTAACTAATATCTAGGCTTATAAATGAAACCTATTTCAGCCCGGCAGTCTGATTGCTTAATGCCCAAAAAAACAAACGAAAAAAGGAAAATCTAAAATTTTACTACTCTAAAATTTCAGGTGATAATTTGGGTACGAACCTGTCATTTAGTTGGGCTCAAATTTATTAATTATTGTAGCTATGTACGCAGGCTTTAGAACTACGTACATAGAAATCCAAATAGCAGGGGTTGTGTGGTATTTTTTTATGATTTTCAGGAACGAAAATGTAATAAAAAAAGTTAATTTTCTCCGTCGGACCATTAGAGGGTTAAATAATAGTTCTGCCAGTTTTTCAGTATATTTTTCAGGTGGTTAAAACATAAGAAAATTCGATGGAATAACAGTTTTATTCGTTTTCAGGGGTTCACGGGGGGTCGAAATCGACCGTGTCATTTGAGAGTAGTAAAATTTTAGATTTTCTTTTTTCGTTTGATTTTTTGGGCAGTAAGGAATCAGACTGCCGGGCTGAAATAGGTTTCATTTTAAAGCTTAGATATTATTTAGGCTATCTAAGCACCATTTGTTTCATAATTACGGGGATGAAAGGTCGCCATTCACCAGCAGCCAACTTTAGTCGTGAAAATTCAAGTTTCAGATTTGATTTCCGGTGAAGATTTGGGTACGAAACTGAAATTAAGTAGGGCTCAAATTTATCAACTATTGTAGCCAGTTACGCAGGCTTTAAAACTTCTTACATAAAAATTCAAATAACAGGGGTTGTGTGGTATTTTTTTATGATTTTCAGGAACAAAAATGCAATAAAAAAAGTTAATTTTCTCCGTCGGACCATTAGAGGGTTAAATAATAGTTCTGCCAGTTTTTCAGTATATTTTTAAGGTGGCTTAAACATAAGAAAATTCTAGGAAATAGCAGTTTTATTAGTTTTCAGGGGTTCACGGGTCGAAATCGACCGTGACATTTGAGAGTTGTAAAATTTTAGATTTTCTCTTTTCGTTTGTGTTTTTGGGCATTAAGCAATCAGACTGCCGGGCTGAAATAGGTTACATTTTAAAGCCTAGATATTAGTTAGGTTATTCAAGTACCATTTCTTTCATAATTACGGGGATGAAGGGTCGCCATTCACCAGCAGCCAACTTTAGTCGTGAAAATTTAAGTTTCAGATTTGATTTCAGGTGATAATTTGGGTACGAATCTGTCATTTAGTTGGGCTCAAATTTATTAATTATTGTAGCTATGTACGCAGGCTTTAGAACTACGTACATAGAAATCCAAATAGCAGGGGTTGTGTGGTATTTTTTTATGATTTTCAGGAACGAAAATGTAATAAAAAAAGTTAATTTTCTCCGTCGGACCATTAGAGGGTTAAATAATAGTTCTGCCAGTTTTACAATATATTTTTCAGGTGGCTAAAACATAAGAAAATTCGATGAAATAGCAGTTTTATTCGTTTTCAGGGGTTCACGGGTCGAAATCGACCGTGACATTTGAGAGTTGTAAAATTTTAGATTTTCTCTTTTCGTTTGTGTTTTTGGGCATTAAGCAATCAGACTGCCGGGCTGAAATAGGTTACATTTTAAAGCCTAGATATTAGTTAAGTTATTCAAGTACCATTTCTTTCATAATTACGGGGATGAAAGGTCGCCATTCACCAGCAGCCAACTTTAGTCGTGAAAATTTAAGTTTCAGATTTGATTTCCGGTGATGATTTGGGTACGAAACTGATATTAAGTTGGGCTCAAATTTATCAACTATTGTAGCCAGTTACGCAGGCTTTAAAACTACGTACATAGAAATCCAAATAACAGGGGTTGTGTGGTGTTTTTTTATGATTTTCAGGAATAAAAATGTCATAAAAAAAGTTAATTTTCTCCGTCGGACCATTAGAGGGTTAAATAATAGTTCTGCCAGTTTTACAATATATTTTTCAGGTGGCTAAAACATAAGAAAATTCGATGAAATAGCAGTTTTATTCGTTTTCAGGGGTTCACGGGTCGAAATCGACCGTGACATTTGAGAGTTGTAAAATTTTAGATTTTCTCTTTTCGTTTGTGTTTTTGGGCATTAAGCAATCAGACTGCCGGGCTGAAATAGGTTACATTTTAAAGCCTTGATATTAGTTAGGTTATTCAAGTACCATTTCTTTCATAATTACGGGGATGAAAGGTCGCCATTCACCAGCAGCCAACTTTAGTCGTGAAAATTTAAGTTTCAGATTTGATTTCCGGTGATGATTTGGGTACGAAACTGATATTAAGTTGGGCTCAAATTTATCAACTATTGTAGCCAGTTACGCAGGCTTTAAAACTACGTACATAGAAATCCAAATAACAGGGGTTGTGTGGTGTTTTTTTATGATTTTCAGGAATAAAAATGTCATAAAAAAAGTTAATTTTCTCCGTCGGACCATTAGAGGGTTAAATAATAGTTCTGCCAGTTTTTCAGTATATTTTTCAGGTGGCTTAAACATAAGAGAATTCTAGGAAATAGCAGTTTTATTCGTTTTCAGGGGTTCACGGGGGGTCGAAATCGACCGTGTCATTTGAGAGTAGTAAAATTTTAGATTTTCTTTTTTCGTTTGATTTTTTGGGCAGTAAGGAATCAGACTGCCGGGCTGAAATAGGTTTCATTTTAAAGCTTAGATATTATTTAGGCTATCTAAGCACCATTTGTTTCATAATTACGGGGATGAAAGGTCGCCATTCACCAGCAGCCAACTTTAGTCGTGAAAATTCAAGTTTCAGATTTGATTTCCGGTGATGATTTGGGTACGAAACTGAAATTAAGTAGGGCTCAAATTTATCAATTATTGTAGCCAGTTACGCAGGCTTTAAAACTTCTTACATAAAAATTCAAATAACAGGGGTTGTGTGGTATTTTTTTATGATTTTCAGGAACAAAAATGCAATAAAAAAAGTTAATTTTCTCCGTCGGACCATTAGAGGGTTAAATAATAGTTCTGCCAGTTTTTCAGTATATTTTTAAGGTGGCTTAAACATAAGAGAATTCTAGGAAATAGCAGTTTTATTAGTTTTCAGGGGTTCACGGGTCGAAATCGACCGTGACATTTGAGAGTTGTAAAATTTGAGATTTTCTTTTTTCGTTTGTGTTTTTGGGCATTAAATAATCAGACTGCCGGGCTGAAATAGGTTTCATTTTAAAGCCTAGATATTAGTTGGGCTATTTAAGTACCATTTGTTTCATAATTACGGGGATGAAGGGTCGCCATTCACCAGCAGCCAACTTTAGTCGTGAAAATTTAAGTTTCAGATTTGATTTCAGGTGATAATTTGGCTACGAATCTGTCATTTAGTTGGGCTCAAATTTATTAATTATTGTAGCTATGTACGCAGGCTTTAGAACTACGTACATAGAAATCCAAATAGCAGGGATTGTGTGGTATTTTTTTATGATTTTCAGGAACGAAAATGTAATAAAAAAAGTTAATTTTCTCCGTCGGACCATTAGAGGGTTAAATAATAGTTCTGCCAGTTTTACAATATATTTTTCAGGTGGCTAAAACATAAGAAAATTCGATGAAATAGCAGTTTTATTCGTTTTCAGGGGTTCACGGGTCGAAATCGACCGTGACATTTGAGAGTTGTAAAATTTTAGATTTTCTTTTTTCGTTTGTGTTTTTGGGCATTAAATAATCAGACTGCCGGGCTGAAATAGGTTTCAATTTAAAGCCTAGATATTAGTTGGGCTATTTAAGTACCATTTGTTTCATAATTACGGGGATGAAGGGTCGCCATTCACCAGCAGCCAACTTTAGTCGTGAAAATTTAAGTTTCAGATTTGATTTCAGGTGATAATTTGGGTACGAATCTGTCATTTAGTTGGGCTCAAATTTATTAATTATTGTAGCTATGTACGCAGGCTTTAGAACTACGTACATAGAAATCCAAATAGCAGGGGTTGTGTGGTATTTTTTTATGATTTTCAGGAACGAAAATGTAATAAAAAAAGTTAATTTTCTCCGTCGGACCATTAGAGGGTTAAATAATAGTTCTGCCAGTTTTACAATATATTTTTCAGGTGGCTAAAACATAAGAAAATTCGATGAAATAGCAGTTTTATTCGTTTTCAGGGGTTCACGGGTCGAAATCGACCGTGACATTTGAGAGTTGTAAAATTTTAGATTTTCTCTTTTCGTTTGTGTTTTTGGGCATTAAGCAATCAGACTGCCGGGCTGAAATAGGTTACATTTTAAAGCCTTGATATTAGTTAGGTTATTTAAGTACCATTTCTTTCATAATTACGGGGATGAAAGGTCGCCATTCACCAGCAGCCAACTTTAGTCGTGAAAATTTAAGTTTCAGATTTGATTTCCGGTGATGATTTGGGTACGAAACTGATATTAAGTTGGGCTCAAATTTATCAACTATTGTAGCCAGTTACGCAGGCTTTAAAACTACGTACATAGAAATCCAAATAACAGGGGTTGTGTGGTGTTTTTTTATGATTTTCAGGAATAAAAATGTCATAAAAAAAGTTAATTTTCTCCGTCGGACCATTAGGAGTTAAATAATAGTTCTGCCAGTTTTTCAGTATATTTTTCAGGTGGCTTAAACATAAGAGAATTCTAGGAAATAGCAGTTTTATTCGTTTTCAGGGGTTCACGGGGGGTCGAAATCGACCGTGTCATTTGAGAGTAGTAAAATTTTAGATTTTCTTTTTTCGTTTGATTTTTTGGGCAGTAAGGAATCAGACTGCCGGGCTGAAGTAGGTTTCATTTTAAAGCTTAGATATTATTTAGGCTATCTAAGCACCATTTGTTTCATAATTACGGGGATGAAAGGTCGCCATTCACCAGCAGCCAACTTTAGTCGTGAAAATTCAAGTTTCAGATTTGATTTCCGGTGATGATTTGGGTACGAAACTGAAATTAAGTAGGGCTCAAATTTATCAATTATTGTAGCCAGTTACGCAGGCTTTAAAACTTCTTACATAAAAATTCAAATAACAGGGGTTGTGTGGTATTTTTTTATGATTTTCAGGAACAAAAATGCAATAAAAAAAGTTAATTTTCTCCGTCGGACCATTAGAGGGTTAAATAATAGTTCTGCCACCTTTTCAGTATATTTTTAAGGTGGCTTAAACATAAGAGAATTCTAGGAAATAGCAGTTTTATTAGTTTTCAGGGGTTCACGGGTCGAAATCGACCGTGACATTTGAGAGTTGTAAAATTTTAGATTTTCTTTTTTCGTTTGTGTTTTTGGGCATTAAGCAATCAGACTGCCGGGCTGAAATAGGTTACATTTTAAAGTATAGATATTAGTTAGGTTATTCAAGTACCATTTGTTTCATAATTACGGGGATGAAGGGTCGCCATTCACCAGCAGCCAACTTTAGTCGTGAAAATTTAAGTTTCAGATTTGATTTCCGGTGATGATTTGGGTACGAAACTGATATTAAGTTGGGCTCAAATTTATCAACTATTGTAGCCAGTTACGCAGGCTTTAAAACTACGTACATAGAAATCCAAATAACAGGGGTTGTGTGGTGTTTTTTTATGATTTTCAGGAACGAAAATGTAATAAAAAAAGTTAATTTTCTCCGTCGGACCATTAGAGGGTTAAATAATAGTTCTGCCAGTTTTACAATATATTTTTCAGGTGGCTAAAACATAAGAAAATTCGATGAAATAGCAGTTTTATTCGTTTTCAGGGGTTCACGGGTCGAAATCGACCGTGACATTTGAGAGTTGTAAAATTTTAGATTTTCTCTTTTCGTTTGTGTTTTTGGGCATTAAGCAATCAGACTGCCGGGCTGAAATAGGTTACATTTTAAAGCCTAGATATTAGTTAGGTTATTCAAGTACCATTTCTTTCATAATTACGGGGATGAAAGGTCGCCATTCACCAGCAGCCAACTTTAGTCGTGAAAATTTAAGTTTCAGATTTGATTTCCGGTGATGATTTGGGTACGAAACTGATATTAAGTTGGGCTCAAATTTATCAACTATTGTAGCCAGTTACGCAGGCTTTAAAACTACGTACATAGAAATCCAAATAACAGGGGTTGTGTGGTGTTTTTTTATGATTTTCAGGAACGAAAATGTAATAAAAAAAGTTAATTTTCTCCGTCGGACCATTAGAGGGTTAAATAATAGTTCTGCCAGTTTTTCAGTATATTTTTAAGGTGGCTTAAACATAAGAGAATTCTAGGAAATAGCAGTTTTATTCGTTTTCAGGGGTTCACGGGGGGTCGAAATCGACCGTGACATTTGAGAGTTGTAAAATTTTAGATTTTCTCTTTTCGTTTGTGTTTTTGGGCATTAAGCAATCAGACTGCCGGGCTGAAATAGGTTTCATTTTAAAGCTTAGATATTATTTAGGCTATATAAGCACCATTTGTTTCATAATTACGGGGATGAAAGGTCGCTATTCACCAGCAGCCAACTTTAGTCGTGAAAATTCAAGTGTCAGATTTGATTTCCGGTGATAATTTGGGTACGAATCTGCCATTTAGTTGGGCTCAAATTTATCAATTATTGTAGCTATGTATGCAGACTTTCGAACTACGTACATAGAAATCCAAATAACAGGGGTTGTGTGGTATTTTTTTATGATTTTCAGGAACAAAAATGTCATTAAAAAAGTTAATTTTCTCCGTCGGACCATTAGAGGGTTAAATAATAGTTCTGCCAGTTTTTCAGTATATTTTTAAGGTGGCTTAAACATAAGAGAATTCTAGGAAATAGCAGTTTTATTCGTTTTCAGGGGTTCACGGGGGTCGAAATCGACCGTGTCATTTGAGAGTAGTAAAATTTTAGATTTTCTTTTTTCGTTTGATTTTTTGGGCAGTAAGGAATCAGACTGCCGGGCTGAAATAGGTTTCATTTTAAAGCTTAGATATTAGTTAGACTATCTAAGCACCATTTGTTTCATAATTACGGGGATGAAAGGTCGCCATTCACCAGCAGCCAACTTTAGTCGTGAAAATTCAAGTTTCAGATTTGATTTCCGGTGATGATTTGGGTACGAAACTGAAATTAAGTAGGGCTCAAATTTATCAACTATTGTAGTTAGTTACGCAGGCTTTAAAATTTCTTACATAAAAATTCAAATAACAGGGGTTGTGTGGTATTTTTTTATGATTTTCAGGAACAAAAATGCAATAAAAAAAGTTAATTTTCTCCGTCGGACCAGTAGAGGGTTAAATAATAGTTCTGCCAGCTTTTCAGTATATTTTTCAGGTGGCTAAAATATAAGAAAATTCGATGAAATAGCTGTTTTATTCGTTTTCAGGGGTTCATGGGTCGAAATCGACCGTGACATTTGAGAGTAGTAAAATTTTTGATTTTCCTTTTTTCGTTTGTGTTTTTGGGCAATAAGCAATCAGACTGCCGGGCTGAAATAGGTTTCATTTTAAAGGGTAGATATTAGTTAAGCTATTTGAGCACCAATTGTTTCATAATTACGGGGATGAAAGGTCGCCATTCACCAGCAGCCAACTTTAGTCGTGAAAATTTAAGTTTTAGATTTGACTTCAGGTGACAATTGGGTACCATGCTGTCGATAAGCCAGACAACATTTACTTTTTTTTTGTAGCTAGATATACATTCTTTGATATTATTCACATAGAAATCCAAATATCAGGGGTTGTGTGGTGTTTTTTTTAATGATTTTCTGGAATGAAAATGCCAAAGTAAAATAAAGTTTCCGTCGGATCATTACAGGGTTAAATAAATGTTTTGCCCCGTTTCAGAATATTTTTAAGATAGCTTAAACATAAGAAAATGCAATGATATAGCAGCTTTACACGAATTCAGGGGTTTACAGGTCGAAATCCACCGAGTCATTTGAGAGTCGTAAAATATTTTGATTTTCCCATTTTCGTTATTTTTTTCCGGCAATAAGCAATCGTTTAACCGGGCTAAAATAGGTTTCATTTGAAAGCCTTTTATTTTTTCTACACGTTTCAGTAAGTTTTGTTGCATATTTAAGAGGAATTAAGGTTGTGATTTTTGTTATGGCGTTTGGTTGCGATACATGTCTTGATGGGACTTTGTCATTTTAATATTGTTTTTAATTTATGCTTATTGCATTTTTCGAACCACTCGAAATGAATTAGTAGCTGCTTTTATAGAATAAGAGGTCGTAATCGTGTTGGCTGCTAACTTCACAAAAAAAGTCATCTTAATTTAGTCGGATTATAGGCAGCCAAAGTTGGCTGCCAACTTCACACAGGTGAGATGCAGCTAGTAGGGTAAATTGCCTTAAATCTTAAAGCTAAGCAAGCGTTGATGTAAAGGTAGGTTAAAAGTGAATTTCGAGGACAGAGGTCAGATTAGAATAAAAGCTCCGAAACATCTGGTAAGCTGCTTAAAATAAAAATAGCTCTAATGACGTTCTCGAGATGTTCACGGAAGGAAGATCTGCGAGAGCACAGAAAACAGAGTTCACGTTAATGCGATTACCCTTGTGTCTACAGGATTTCACGGAACGGTGGTACTAAGCCGAGGGAGTTCATGTAGTTATCATCATGAACAACTTTCAGTATGGGACCAAAACTGTTGAGTCCGGTACGTAGTGCATTTAAGTATATCAATGGTTGAGGCCGTGTTTTTTTCTATCTCCTCCGCCATCCTATAGAATATCAACATGAAAATTGCTTTATACTATTTGCAATGTTGTTCTAAAGTACGCCCAATGGTTTTTTTATTACGCACTGAGTAATTTTTTACTTCAAAACTGTTGCAAACTTACGAAACGAAAGAAGATTCTAATTCTAATAATTCCAGCCGATGCACGCAACTTGTTGTGAATTTTATTTAGTACCAATTAAATGAATATGAATAATTTATTATACATGACATACTAAGTAGTTATGTAAGTATTTCTGTCAAATTCACGCTTATATAGGAGTAGTGTCATGCGCAAAAACAAGACAAAGCCAATTAGCTATTAAAATAGATGTACTGGACCTTCCAGAATTTCATTTAAATAATTGGATCTATTATGCAGCATTGTATCTATAGGCGTGATGGGATGCATTAATCATGGCGCCGCGATCGTCGACATTACGAAATTCGCTTTGCGGCAAAAATGACTCGGCATTTTCGTCGGCTGACTACCGAGCTGACATTCCGAGACTAGGCATCGTATCGGTAAAGGTCTAAAAATGCTAACAATGTAAAGGCAACAGAGAATCCTAAGAATAGAAAAAATTAGGAGTAGGTATAATTAGTATAGTAAATATTCGAAATGAGTTATGGGCTTAGATTAACTACACAGAGATGGTAAGTTTCCTAACAACGCCTTCTCAAAACGTAAGCTACAAATTCGCTACGTGTGCTGTGTTTACTTGCCTCGTCACGCACACAGACGCAAAAATTATGCGGCAATAATTAAGTTAATGTTTTTGGGAGCTCTTAACACTATCACCTGACTAAGAGCACTGACCACGGAACACTATTACAGCGGGCACTAACCGCGCGAGCGTCGTTTGGTGTCATATAAGGCTCCATTTGAACGGCTTACATTTTGCGAATGTACTTGGTTTCTGTATATAGTTATTCTAAGGTTATGGGTTTGGACAGATTTCATCAGAAGAGTCTAAATTTCCGTTTCGCAGGTTTTATAAGCAGACTAAATCATATAGAGAGGGAACATGAACTCAGCACCATTACTTCTATAATAATGTTTTTAGACCAAACTCTTTAATTTCTATGAAATTATAGGTATTGTATTGCGATAAGTTTTTTTTTTAACTTTAGGTGTTGGTGTGCCCCTTTGGGTGTTGGGGCTCAACAATGAGGGAGGAGGATATCTGACAGAGGACTTACTTAATATCATAGATTAGCTTATAAATGGTGTGTCCAGTCAAGGTACTATTTACATTCTCTTTGCAGAAAAGGGTAATTCAGGGATAAGTAAACTATAGGATAGGGTTCACTTTTTTTTCTGTGTGTCATGTAGATCTCCCAATTCCCAATTCAACTAAAGGCAAAGCCACGGCAAAACAAAGGCAACTCTTCTTGCGCCGTACTCCTCCGTGTCAATCAAGCGCTGGTAGGTGGCAACGAGCGATACTTATGCTACACGGTAATTGACACTGCTCTTCGTTTCTTACCATATGGTGTAGGACTTAGGGCTTCTGCTGCGCGTTGAGCAGTTCCCTGGTACTAAGGCCTCACCTTCTGCTGTGTATCCAGTAGATCTCTCAGGACGGTGAGAAAAGCATCTGGCGTGAGTCTTCTAGCTGCATACTCTTCCATATAGTAGGCGAGTGCCGGTAAGTCACTCTGTGGTAACAGCGACCGCGCCTTTTGTTCTACGGCAACTGACGCTGCTCCTCGTTTCTTGCCCCAGCCGCTTATCCTGAGTACAGCATGTTATAAAAATTGCTTAAAAATTGTTTTCTCTTGCTATCGTGTGTTACAATAACGCACTTGCAGTTACTAATTTTTTTTGAAATCAGAAGTCCCTGGATTTTATTTGTTAACCATGATATTTAAAGACCTTCAAACATAATTGGTAAGTACCTACACATGATCATCTGAACATGATTGATCATTCGACAAAAGGTAGATCTATCTCACGACGTTTCTACTAAAAGAAATTTCACGAATTTTAAGGCATTCAAACACAACTGATAACAGGTAGAAGAAGAATGAAGCATCAGGCACAAGAAATGTTGTAATTACCTTGGCACAGCCGCCTCTCGTTGCTGCTCCCCACCTCCATATGCTGTACACGCGT
Organism: Agriopis aurantiaria; assembly: GCA_914767915.1. NCBI lineage: Eukaryota > Metazoa > Arthropoda > Insecta > Lepidoptera > Geometridae > Agriopis > Agriopis aurantiaria. The sequence continues at coordinate 14,164,025 of OU611982.1, read as the reverse complement.
GAGGAACCTTGCCCACGTCCTTTACGAGGAGGGACATCCGTTTGTGGTACTTCAGCTGTGCCACCGCCTCATCGTGTGTCACCTCCAGAAAAGACTGACCGTTCACTTCAAGGATTTGATCGCCGACCTGCGGGACATAGATTCAATTAAGAGAATAATTCTGGCATACATTTTAAACGATAAGTCAAATAGCTCTTGATTGTGTTTTCCTGTCGAGAGCTGCTATGGAACATCTGCACAGTCATATAGGAATAGGACCCAGACCCAGAACTGATTCATCACTCAAATATAGTGAACACCGCTATATACCTAACAGTGTTACAGGTGTCCAAAATCGGAAGTTTACCACATACCACGCGGACCGCAAGACTGTAAGCAGGCTCATACCTATTATTAAAAAACTTTTTTTGTTTTTTTAATAATTAAAAACTAATTTTCCCATAGCAATTTTAACACAGGATACGTTAGATTCCTGACCGGAAAAACTCCTCCGGCGACAAAGACAGTCGCGCTACGAAGCAATTCTAGTTATCAAATTATGACGAAGGTATAAATAACTCTGTTATTATCATATGAAATATTATTTTTGTTCTCAATCTGTCTGTTTTTTAATGCTTTAATATTTTCAGATATATTTTACCGTAGCAACGGTTATGAAGGTGGAGGTAAAATTTACGTTAGCTGGAATAAAAGAGAGCTCATTCATTGCGACAGTGCGGAAGACCCTTTTATTGTTTAATCATAACCTCTCTATAATATATAGCTACTCGTATTCTTGGGCAAAGCTAAACTTAGATACCTACTTAGGTACAGATATCAGATGTGTCGTGCTGAGGACGTATCTAGTCTGAACTCGAGCACTATAAATTAGCCGTCGCACCTTGCCGCGGGCGCCGCCAGTAATATCAGAATGATATAGAGATCTAATATTTGTAAGAGCCCCATAAATCGCAGATGAGTGCTAGTACGACGTAATAAATATGTATTACGGGTTTTAAATAGGCAATTATATAATGTTATATCGGCCGGCATTAAAGGATAGCTTCCATTTCAGCGAGCAAAAAATACGTATCGAATTATATAGGTATAAATTTCAAAGTTCAAAATTCAAAATTTGTTTTGAACTCGATAGTATTTTACAATACAATACAATACAATACAATACAACTTTATTACACACCGAAAATACAAATGAAACTTAAAGTAACATAAAAACAAATAAACGGCAGTATAATGGGCGGCCTTATCGCCTAAAGCGATTTTACGTATCGAATATAATATTGGTGCTTCGTGTACTAGCCAAAGGAACAAGTTCTGAAGAAAACATTGAACTGCCACTACAGCCATAAACATAAAATAAGAACTAATATTTTTTTAAACATTCCATAAAATAAGAGTACAGAAAACTAAACTAAAAAAAAAAACTATTAGACCGCTGCCCGCAGCCATTGTTCCCAAAATGCTGGCCGCATTGCCGCGATGGACCACAATACTGACGCGTTGCGTAAGGAACCGGCCAGCATTTTGGTCACGGTATGCTTTGACCAGACGTGTAGATCATCATCATCATCATCAGCCAGAAGACGTCCACTGCTGAACATAGGCCTCCCCCTTTAACCGCCCCCTTACCCCTTTAACGTGTAGATAATTCTTTATAAATAATGCCAGTATCTGTCCGCACTGGGCTAAAACATTCATGACACTACGACACACAATCGCGTAGATTCTACTGTTTCCGTTACTAAACTAAACCAAGATGTTAACAATTTGAGAGCTGTTAAAATTTAGGTAAGTTTATTTTGGTTACAGATAAATTAATAACCAAACGTAGATGTATGCTATATAAAAACATCCTATTTCTGGCAGGGACGTTAGTAACATTTCTAGCAAAGTTTAATGGATGGCAAACGAGAAATTCACAGCTTGAGACAGCCGCGTTCTATTCGATGCAAGTTAGGAAGTGGCAATTCCAAGTCGAACTCGATGTGAAGAAGTTGGCCACATGTCGCGATAATAACAAAGAAACTGCAGCGAACGCCAGACCACAGATATACATACTAGGTATCTATACAGATACAGCTACATTCAAACATCGCTCAAACTTCCTTACTTAGCGGTTTTGCGAACTGTTACGAGATTTAGCTTTCACCACAAAATTTCTCATATAAATCCTTCATTTTACGCTGAAATTGGAATCGGTTACGTAACAAATTTGACTCTATGCAGATATAATAAAATATTGACGGCACGGTGTGGTCTATCCTTGATACTGCTTCTATATTCGATCGATGAAATCAGCGAATCGACGGAGATGTCTCGATATTTACACGCGATGCACGTTAGTACTACGAGTTACATTGTCTGTCACGTTAAAACAGAGCAAATGATCAATCACAAACGTATTATGCAATTTTTTGCAAAATAATTAATTTGGGGGAAATTCAATAAACGGGATTCATGCCCTAATTTTTTAACATTTTTTTTCTTCGAGAAATTTAGTTTAAATAGTTTCATCATAATCGATTCTTAATCTGCGAAGATATCGCGTAATATATACACAAAACAATACAATCAAACAGACAACCTCAATTTTTTAAAGTCCATTGAAAAATAAACAGAAATAGTGCGCAGCTAGTCTTAAAAATTATCTCACCATGAGTCCAGCTCGGTCCGCGACTGAGTCCTTATCGACTCCTGTGATGTAGATGCCCAGGTTGTACTCCAGTCCGCCCCTTATCATCAGACCTAGGGACTGGCCCGGCTCTATACATAGGTCCACCTGCACAGTACATCAACACCGTTATCACAATATTGTAGAAGAAAGACAAACATAGGTAAGGTTTAAAATAAAATAGCATTTACAAATGAAAACAGTTTGTGCATGGCAGAAAAAATAATCAAAAACTCACTAAGTATTTTTTAAGTATTCTGATGAAAGAAATCATATGGCAATTACAGTGCAACATAAAGTAACAACTGTCATTATATAAAATTGACCCATTCAATATCGCATTAACGTTCCCCCTACACGTAATTAAAGTTCATAAATCAGTCATTCTAGGCAGCAGCCATTCATAAAACAACGCCATATTGATGTCATTGCTTCGAACCGGGAAGGGCGGCACACTGGCTGTTTCATTACAACCTCTAATGGCACACTTTACTTGCCAATGGACTGCGATTAGCATACCTACCACGGCTCCATTCAACCCCCGCGTGACCCCCTGCTCTCGCAAAGTATTTACGACCGAGAAATTGAACGTAAAAATTTATAGACACATAAAGCCATTTCCCATTTCCCCAGTTACGGCAGCAGTGTGACCGATTCACCTTGGATATCATAATATTGCGCTTATAAAAATACAAGCAAACGGTGTTCAATTGAGGGAGCGGACACAAAAACTTTTTGATGCTTCCAGCTATCGATTTTGTCTTTCAATTGTACCGAATCGGTTGGATCGACAATTTTATATTCATCTTAGACGTTGCGGCTTGTACTATATTGTGTATCGAATAAAAGATACGTAAAAAAATTTGAAGTAGCATAGAGCAATATTGAGATGCTTGGAACTAATCTGCAGTTTGCTTAGCCTGCATAGCATTCACCATTTTAAACAACAGGACCTTCATTGCTAAGACTCATTGCCTTGCGAGATGGCTTATGGAGTCGTCTCTCCCATTCATTTGTTTCATTCTCCTATGACTTCTATCAAAGTAGTTCAATGTAGATATGAGTTTTATCTATTATATATTTTACAAGTGAATTATCTATTATAACAATAGATGACCTTGGTACCAAAAGAACAGTTGTTCCATTTTTTTTTTTAATAACATTTGACGAAATGGTCGGAACAACTGGTTGTTTTCATGATTTTAGGGTATTTCCTTAGTAAAAGTTGTTTACAATGATGGGTATAATGATATTCTCGAATATGTCCATTTTCTAAAATAACACGCCGTATAACATAATTTTCCCATGCACGACACATTATAACAACAAGACAGATAATTACCCTTCGTATGGAACGGTCCTTGCTGGCGGATCGCACGGGTCGGTTTGAGGGTGGCGACGCTGGTCGTCCGTACCGGTCCATCCAGGAACAGGTAGGTCGCCCGACCAACGCGCCTGCTGTCCGCACCGACATTGTCAGCTGTCGGCACGACTTCAGCATCTATCGGACAATTATCAGTCATGCTTAATCATATTTTACTCATTTGTCCAATTAAAGCATCAACATTGCACTGTCACCGAACTTACATAAGTATGTCAGCTCAATCAGTTAAGAATAACTGGTGTAAAATTCAGGTACAAGATTTGTCCCACACATACGAACGAACATACTAACTTGTAAAATAAGTTCATACTTCGTATTTCATACAAATTGGCAGCCCGTATTATGTTAAATATTTCTATAATCATGTATAAAGAAATAATTCTAAAGTAGAAGTGTGATTAACCATTATAGGTGACCTCAATGGTTAGCCTCAGTTTGCTACTGACATAGGTATAGTGTATAATATTTTCCTATTATGAATAAGCTATACTGGAAACCTGCGCAACTTTCCTAAAACTACTTACCATCTTCCCAGACTTTCATTCAAATTGCGTCTAACAGTAATCGAATTCTGTTTACGCATGGCCTACATCTTATTATCACTGATTCGCAAATAACTTTTATTGTGTAATAAAATAAACATAATACTAATTTTCTGCCATTGCCGTCCCCTATTGTGACCCTCGTCCTGAAAGTAATACAATCATATCAGAAGCAATTTGGTGTTCGTCCTTCCCCTATGATGCAGGAAGTAACCAGAATGTTCTCTTGTAGACAAAGTTTACATGCCCCAAGGAATTCAGTGACGTAGATAAGACTTCCTACAAATTGTTAAGCCTGCTTTCAGGTAAAACGAGCCCTGCTCAGTAGAACTACGAGTATCTCACCCCCAAAGAGCTTTTGTAGGGATTTATGTCAAGTTGATAAGATATAAAGCTCAAGGTGAAATGGAACAGTGTGTCCATCAAAATGAGACTGAGAGGTCCGGAGTAGCAAAAGTGCAGAGCCATATAATTTTTCATTTTTAAATATGGTTCTTTCGTTATTGGAAATACCTAACTAATATTTTATTTTGTCATAACTTTGACTATTTGATATACATGTTGCTATTCAATCTCATAAAATAGTATAAGAGTCTCCTATTACATAAGGCTGAGCTCGGGGGTGATAAAATTGTGCGAGACGAGCTGAGATGAGGGTGACTCGGTCAGGACTGGTAGGTACTCCTTGGCGACAAGGCGTCGGCAACACTCAGCCAGCGTGGCGCGTAACTTTTTACTGGGCTTTCATACTGATCAACTGAATTAAAATCCATAAACAAAATCAATTTCTCTGTTAAGTAAATAGTACCTGTTATCATCACGTAAATATTATAAAAACGAAAGGTTGTGTGTAGGAGTGCAATTGTGCATGTGTGCAAGTGTGTATTTTTATTCGCACTCAACCCCATAATAGTAAGTAAACAATACAGCGTCGACGAGGTGGCAACTAATATTGTTTGTTAGCGAGTGAAATCACGGGCGTTGCTGGTAGCTTCTTGTCTTTTCATCGTGTTGTAATACCACAGCTAAGCAAGCAGCAGCTACGTCAAGCAGTAGCTGAGACGTTTATCAGCCCGAGCCGAATGCGAGGGCGGATATATCAGTCAAGGATACGAACTTTACGAGCATGGGAAGTAAACAAAAAAAAACTATGTATGGAACTGGAACTAGTACATGAAATGTATGGAACAGAGCTGATGTTTTTACGCTATTTCATAGGTGGTTTCGAAAAAAAAACAGTTATGGTAACAATCTTTCCCATCTGCCACCCCGATTGGCCAACTTGGTGGATGATACGACGTTTGAAACAAAATGGGAGGCTTTTGCCAAGCAGTGGGACGAATAGGGCTAAGAAAAAAACTTGGTTTATATACACACCCGCTTTCGGCTTAGTTCTACCGTATTTTTAAAAATATAATTAATAGGCTTGCATTTGACCACGATCACGCCTGATGTTAAGCGATGATGGGGTCTACGTTGGAGCACGCTTGCCTAGAAGAAACCGATTCACTCGTGATTTGAAGACACCCAGATTGCAGATTGCGTTCCGTATAAACCTGAATAACAAACGCAGTACTGTTGTGATACGTTTATTATCGTGTTCGCACACAGATATACAAGATCTGTGTGTTCGCACAAAGTTCCATCTAGTAAATGTCAGAAAGCAACATCGTAAATCACGTGATATCGCAGACTGGAAGGAAGAACGCTGACGTCGACGTCTGGTGGAAATAGTTCTGCTTACCTGACTTGCCTGTATCGGGATTATTTTTGAACATATTTTATGTGGGTCACACATTTCTACTCTAGTAAGTAACATATTTTTCTGTCGTATATTTTATATCAGACAGCGACCTATAAAGTTTGGTAGTCTCTCTGTCGAAATAAATCGGGTTCGTCGTAATACGTGCTTCTAAAAAGTCTGAATGATATAGTATTGGTGACTCGAGTAACTACGGCGATATAAGCAGATCCAGCCTTGGAGGTAGAGCAAGAAGAGTGGTTGTTCTAGGCGCCAGATAGCATGGGGCGCTAAAAAGCCAAAAGAAAAAAACAAAGGAAAAATAAAATTTTTATGATTCGCGCCTCGGTTGGGGGCGGCGTGGCAGGCGGCGGGCAAACTAGTGTTTTGTAGACAGTAAAAAAAAAGTTATGTGAAAAGAGTTCGCATCCTGGATTAGCACATGGACTATTTTTTATTCCGAAAAAAATATCGATTCCGTACGATAGTTTTCAAAACCAAAACGCGCCAAAAGACAATCTCGCTCTCCTGATCAACGGTTAGGGCCGGCGCGTAAGTGCTATGTTTTCTGCACACTCAGGTCGTTATATGTATCAAGTACCGCTGTTTAGGAGCCATAAAGTTACATAGATTGATGTTCATGATGTTCCAACATCAATGTAAAAATAAAAATAGTAATTCAATTTAAAATACCGACTTCAAAATTCACAGGAAAGCAAAATACGCAATTTCGTTTACTTGGGTGACAAATTTCAATTTCATAAAACAATCATACATACTGAACAAAATGTATGGAAAAGCTAATACTTTTTTTTTTGCAATTTCTGGGTTAGTTCCAAATCAGACAAACTAGGTAGATATGTTTTATTTATATTACACGGTAATTACTCACGTAAGATTAAGCCGGTTACTCTGACTATAGTTTAAACCGCATTAGGCGGTCTTTTTCAAGTTGATTGCACGCGCATGCGGTTCGTATGTAGATATGCTTTAATTTAGTAGCATCGCATATCTATCTACGTAGCTCTGTAACTAGAACATTGTTATGATTTTCTTGATAAGCATATAATACATAGAAGTCCTAGTACGATACTATAACTGAGCTACGTGGATTTATTATGCCATCCTACGCAACGCTCGACTAATAATTGGCTACAAAGGAAAACAAACATCTCTAAGACAAACTCTGACCCAAGAAGATGGAACTTTATATAGACGTCCAAACTTTCGCTTTGTTCCCGTAATAAATGAGCCGTAACCTCACTAAAGTTTATTTTTGCCCTGGACCAATATCAGAATTACTCATTCAATTATGACGCTCCCTATTCAGTCAACTTTTTAATTGGAAGATGATAAAATTAACGTACTCTGTAAATTGAAATATTGAACTTATTTTTTATTCTGTCCTTTATGAGGATTTTGGCGTCGCACTCTTGTACATTTGCCAGTGTCAGGTATTAAAATTATAATTAAGTTTGATGAAATATTGTCAAACAAGTCAGTCACAGTCAAAAGTCAAGCAAAGTAAGTCACGGTCAAGTCAAAGTCATGTCCTAGTAAAAACAAAACCTCATGACAAAAATAAAGATGAATTTTCCTTGGAGTGTGTTTTTCAAATGGAAACATTGACCATGACTCAGACCACTGCTGCCCTCCTATATTCTGGTCTTACTCACGTATGAAAATACCATCTAAAACCTCAAAACTCAGGAAGCACGAACACAGCAACTCTGCATCCAGTGAATAATTATCTTATAAAAACTGCAGTGTTATTGTAATTACTAATATTACTACGCACTTGGTAACGCGATGATTATGGTATGCTAGCAAACAAATGCAGTAAGTACGCATAGAAATAGATACTGCGTTTTGTTTTATGTTTGTATTTTATTAATAAACTATTTAACAATTATTACAAATGCAATATCTTTTACATATACTGCATTTTTCTAAGTGTATTTTGACATAAGCTTATAGGCTTAATCTAGCTAATTATGAATGCAGTATCTATTACATGCTGCAGTTTCATCAGGATGTGATCCAATATTTATAGTGAAAATACTGTCCAAACCGTAACCTAACAATTTAGCATGATACTGCAGTTGTAACTATAGGGTGTCCACTCTCTGGAAATATCAGAGAATGTCAAGGAAGCAAAAGGTGGTCAGGGTCAGGTAGTCAGGGTGTCTCAGGCATTCACTGTCCCAGACAGTGAAATATGTTTTATTATTTTACACATGCGTTCACTACGGACATATATTTACTATTACATTTACCTTTCCTTACCTAAATTGTAAAAAATAGAAGGCAGTAAATCAGTTCACAAATGTAGCAGTAATCTGCGTACATTATGGAAAACGCGGAATTACATAAAAATGCAGATGCGGACCTTTCTTCCCTTCTTTAATGAAGTTAGTTTAAAAAAACATCATAAGTAGGTATGTAATTATGTATACCTACTATGTATACTCTTGCACTGAATTTTCCTGTTACTTACGACATTCGTGCTAACAAGCTGCTTGAAAGCTCAAATTAAACATCACCCCACTAGCAAGCTAACAGGTTAGCATTTTTTACGGCTAATACAAAATTCCATGTTATAGCTGAACTGCATAAAGAAAGGCACCCGCTATTAACCTTCTAGCAAAAAATAACGTAAACGGAAAAGTACGGTCCGACTCTTGTTGGGTTTAACGCGACCCAGTCACGAAAGTCAGGACTAACGACCTTCTAATTCTTGGGTGCTTTTGATCATATTTAAATAACCTCTATTTAGTTGTGCAAGTTATTACTTATGTTAGTGCTCGTATTCATGCCCATACTCATGTGAGGCATTTAAAGTCATCATAAATAATTATCTATCTAAAAAAACCGACTTCAAAATTAGTAAACACGCTTACTTGGTAAATTTCGTTTACTTGGATGACATATTTATTCCAGTTATTTTGATTTAAAAACCAAACTACTGAACCGCTTTTGATGAAATTTCTATGGATCTAATCTAAAAGTATATCCTTTCAAACAAAAAAGAATTTTCTAAATCAGTTTATAAATGAAGGAGATCTGAGGTAACAAACGTAAACAAAATTACGTACAACCAAATTGAGCCCTCTCTTTTTTGAATTTTATTATATTTGAAGTGTTCGTCCACACTTTAGGATTTAAATAAAGCAAAAAGGTCAATTGTCGTCGAATTAAGTTAATTAAATACCATGTTTGAGAAAAATATTGCATGATCCCATTACCGTTACTATGCAAGCATTGCATCAAATATACGTAAAATAAATAAAGCTACTACACTACATAAATATATCGTAGCAGAAGTCTACGTGTATCGTAGCATTCGTAGCGGTATACACATTCGCTACAAACGTAGCGCGGAAATAGAAATGTCTCTCTCACGTGTCCGCTTGTCATTTTCAAAACGTCAATAAGAAACGGGAGGAAATTGGCCTATTGAACCTTATACTGATATATTGTATACTCGGTCTATGTTTTTTTTAGCTCTAACAACTGCAGTAAATTATGAAAACATGAATAAAAACCATGTCGTATGCTATGATAACTTTTGCGAAATTTTTGAAAATAAGATTGACAGGTGGTAGCCAATATACTATAACGAATTATTAAAAGGGTAGTTTCTTGGCGCTAATGTGGAAAAAAGTCGCCTCATCGGATTACATATTTTCATAAATTTGTGTATGTTCGAGTTTTAATGTGTAATAATGTTAGATTAGTATTTGTTACGAGTTCGTGAACGTGCTCGAGTGTAGATCCTATGTTATATATTGACTTGAAACGTCCTTTCGTGTTGTTTCCAAAACTTCATAGAAACCTCTCATGACGATGTCATAAAGTCCTTACCACTTTACAAGGGCATGATCTGACTTTACCGTTACTTACTTTGCTTGACTGTGACTGCGACTTGTATGACGCTATTTAATAAAACTTGAAAACCTTTCGATACTCGACAAATGCACAAGACGTGGGACGCCAAAATCGTCTCAAGACGAAAGAAAAAAAAAACATTCAACTTATTACAATGTCATTACAGCATTACTGTCACAATCAAAAAAACAGCCCGACTATAGTTATGAACAAAGAGAATATAATCACTACGTTTAGTTATGAATACCAAGGATTTTGTTCCCTTTAAGGTATATATAAAATCCTTGATGAATACATATTTTTCAGCAGAAAGAAAAGTATACAACATGCAGACCGCAATGGAACCTTGTAGACACTATTCTGACGAGTAAAGTTGGCAGCCTCTAATAAAAGTTTCCTCAATTTCCCGATAACACTGCCCAGTCAATATAGTCCAACTTTTTATCGCTCTATTCCATATACTCGTCAAGCTAGTTATATCATAACTGTGTCGTATAATACTTTGGTAACATATATAATAATAATCTTGGTCTTTTCCAGGTTAAAATGACTAGGTGCCTGCGTGCTCCATCTTCGACTACATTGTCGGTTACCATAATATGGCGAATTGATATTCAAACGCAGACTATATTATGTATTATACTAGCAACCCGCCCCGGCTTTGCATGGGTTTAATTTACATGCGAAACCGGGGTGGGTCACTAAACCTTCCGTGAAAATTTATCTAACTGATGGTGAAAACCGCATCAAAATTCGTTGCGTGGTTTAGGAGGAATTAGCGGTTATACAGACAGACGCGGAAAGCGACTGTAATTTATACTATGTAGAGATAGAGAATAGAGAAGAGAAGAGATAAAACAAAGTCGTGTATGTTAGACCGTTTATAACTCAAAAATGGCTGGTCCAATTTTCATGATCTTTGATTGGATTCCTCTCCGCCCCGAACAGCAGAATAAGTTTAAAATATTAAAAAATAAACACGAAAAATAAAGTATGAAGACAATTCATTTTCCCTAATTTTCCCATACATTTTATATGGAACGCAAGGAACGGCAAGAATTAACATTGACACATTGTCTTACATACATTGACACAATTACGCCATAGACAAAAAAAACATCTAAGTCAAAGGGGGTTTGCTGTCGCTACCAAGGAGTTTACTTCAAGTAAGGAGTTGGTGGTATTTACATAACGCGGGTGAAGGCGCGGGGCGCAGCTAGTACACGATAAAAAGAAAATGCTTTTTAGGGTTCCGCAGTACTACATCACTTTTTTATCAAGTTTTTGTGTATCTTTTGCGAAATAAGGCCCGCCAAAGGCAAAGACAAAAAGTTGGCAAAAAATGGCTGGCAAAAAATGGTTAAAGCGTGTGTGTGGTTGAGTAGCGGTGTGGCACAAGGCACGGTTCAGCAGTGGACTAGTATAGGCTGATTATGATGATAAGGCTCAAAGGCCAACGATGTTTTCGTTATGATCTTGGCAAATAATGGTTTCTAAGTAGTTTTCTCTTTGGCTAAACCATAAAAAGTGTATGTTATTATGTCGGGATAATACATATCTGCTCCACAGAGCTTTGTTCGTCCGATTTTTTTCTATAACCACCAATTTCTGTTCTATGACTGCGACCACAATTATATGGTTTTGGCAACGGAACCCTGGTAAGGCACGCTCTTGGCCAGTTATTTTAATCTGTATTCACTGGACAACCGAAGAGTTTCCAACGCTCGAAATGATCATAATTAAATACATAATCATAATGGGATACCATTTGTTTTCATAAAGCGTGACTTGGCAATTTATTTTGCCTATAAATGGAAGCTTCAGTAAATGAGGCTAATATTAAACTTTTTTGTTTTTATTTACCCTGAATATTATACGGTGGCTTAAAATAGATGAATGTAATTGAAAGCCACGATTTGGGTAAGTTTCAACGGAATGGGCTATTTTTGGATGTGTTTTGGCAGCAAGAGGCGACAAACAAACTGTTTAATGGTTTTCGGGCGATTTAACTGGCTGGTAGTGGCGTTTGGCGCGAGGTAAGGCGCTATTTGGCCAATAGGGTGGTCACCCTGCAGGGGCAACAGGTTTTGCACTTCAGTTTGTAGTCACTCTATATAAAGCGTACACCACTTTACTTGGGCATGACTCTGCCCAATACTTGACACTGGCCAATGCACAAGACGTGTGCGCCAATATCATCATAAGAAAAAAACAACAAAAAACAGTTTGAAGGCTGTCTTGGCGTCCAGTCATGGCCAAAGAGTACTCACAAGCCCTCATCGGCATGATCATGAATACACCCATTGCCGATGTTCGGGTAGCGGGCCAGACGGCTTGGTGTGCTTCATGCCCTAGTATCAGTGTTCCGGCTGAAATGGGGACACAGAGCGCGTGGGACATTCCACTCATCAAAGTCACACAGTCGGCTTTACTGGAACAAGCTACAGACATCGTGGACCGAGCGCGGCTCTTGGCTGTGTCAGAAATGGAATCGGGACACTGGCTTCGTGCTCTCCCCTCCGACAACCTAGCAACCATCCTTGACCCCAGTAGCCTACGTGTAGTGGTGGGCTTGCGTTTGGGCGTTAAACTATACGGGCCTCACCGCTGCCAATGCGGCCGAGACGTGGACCAACTCGGACGACACGGGCTGTCATGCGTGAAGAGTGCTGGCCGCCTATTTCGTCATTGGGCCATTAATGATTTAGTCAGGCGGCCACTCTCCTCGGCTTCTGTGCCCTCGACGCTGGAGCCCAATGGAATGGTGAGAGATGACGGCAAGAGACCGGATGGTGCCACCCTAGTTCCGTGGTGTCTCGGACGTGCACTCGTCTGGGACGCTATGTGCGTGGACACCCTGGCGCCATCTCATCTCTCCGGTTTGGCTCGAGACGTTGGAGCCGCGGCTGACAAAGCTCAATTCTTGAAACACCGCAAATATGCACAATTGAGCGCGCATTATGAGTTTCTCGCACTAGCTGTAGAGACCCTAGGCCCGTGGTCGTCCGATACAAAAAAGTTTTGTGAGGACATTTCGACCAGATTTGTTCTCGCCTCGGGGGATCCCAGAGCTGGGACATATTTAAGCCTCGCAATCCAGCGGGGCAATGCTGCCAGCATTCTGGGGACCCGCATCGTGGCGATTTGTTCACCTAGGTTATATTCTTACTTTCTCTGTATATATTTTTAGTAGTAATAGTTTTATAGATTTATCGATATGTTGTATATAATATCCCTATGCTTTGTAATTATTGTACAATACATACTTATTCAAGTTTGAAGGCGTTTTTAAAAATTTACTGATTAAATAGCCAATTGACCACGTGAATATATGAAGAAAGATAGAACACTAACCCTTCAAATTTTGGTCGAAGCACTAGCCTAGTAACAAAGAAATTTGTAAACTCTACACCATCGTAAGCTAGCTTTACACCATAAAGCATGACAAAAAACACGATTATATTTCAGCAAGTTCGTACTACCTTTCTGATATGCTCAAAACATCGAGGTAAAGAAACTAGTTCTTATCGTGTAAAATCATCACGTAGTGTAGGTACATACCTTGAGCGCATCTTCGTGCGAGATGCCGGAGAAAGGCGTCCCGTTGACCTGCAGGATGGAGTCACCGGGGCGCAGCCCAGCGCGCTCCGCCACTGAACCTTCCTCAACGCGCGATATGTACACGCCTACACCTGCGGAAATTTCATATACAAAATATAAATTGCTCACAATTAAGGCCCGTATTATGTATACATATCAATACGCAAATAGCATTGGATACAGGGGATCATCGTGGGCGTTTTGTGTACAAGCTGCATTCTATTCTCAATTCCACCTTCCACTCTCTCGAATTGGGGTAAAAATAAAAACAAAGAAAACTTGAAAACAATCACAATACTCGAGCTGCGTCATGGCTAATTTAAATAAACCTAACTGCGATGGCTTCCTGCCTTCCCACGTATGACAAAAGCGCCGTAAAATTGAAAATTAAAATAATGCCTCACATTAGGGAAAAACCAATTTAAAAATCCGCGCTGTAATCGGGTGACATGTCGCATTTTCAGTTTTCATTCGCACACGCAAGGCTAAGGGTGAGTTTTGAATTACGCTAACAGTGCCAACAGCTCTGATGGGAAATACCACACAAGGGAATTTTCATCTTGCCCTGTTGGTTCTCATCAGCACTACTGGTGTCGTTGACGCTGTTGGTGTTGATTCGGAACGTGCTCTATACGCGCGCTAAAATAAATAGCGCCCGGATGTTAAGTACGAATAATAAATAGCCACGTCACTTGGTACATTGCACGTCATATTATTATTATTATGTGGCTTTTTGCTGAGTTTCTCCGATTTGTTTATATTTATAAAATGATTTCGTGGTTAATTTGACTGAACGTGTTTTTTTATTAATTTGCTTCTTTTTATAATTTATTCATTCAGCCAGTATCACGTAAGCAAAAAACTTCTAATGTTTCTAATAAGTTTGAGTTTGTATACTATGTGTTTCGGGGAAAAGTTTTATTTTTCTATGTTCTAAGCATACGTGTAAAAGCAATTGGCAAGAATGGGCCTTGTTTTTCTAAGACAATAAAACTCACTATTTATCAATGATGAAAATCAAATAAGTTTCTAATATTTCATTAGTCATAATAGTTTTAATCCGAGTCGCAAACTATTATTCAAGGTCATACATGCCCGAACTTAATTTTAAAGAAAGTAAAATACAGATGTTTCACAAACAGCCTCGGGTGAACGGTTAGGCCGTGTTGACCCCTAGTGCTATTTATACAGCGCGTACAAAGGCCGACAATCGATACTGGCTGCGGTCGACGTCTGTTTATCCGAGTATTGGATTACCACTTAACAAGCTTGATACTGAGAATACTTGAGCATATAACATGTCCATACAAGCAGTAGAACATGCTTTATGTAGAAACACAGAGTGTAGAACAATAATAATGCTTTGATAAAGTTATCGTTGCTATAACTAAACTAAACACTGAGGTATGGAGGACACTACGTCTGTGTTGCTAGAAACACTGCTAGAAATATGTCCCTTCTATGGCACGCTACTCAGCCTGATCTTCGATAGGCAACGCCCTCTGCGTTCGCCAACCGCCCGGTTAAAGTGTCGAGGTCATCTGAGGCCAACAGAGTAAGTCATTCATGACATAAATATCTTCGGCTTTTCGGTTCTAGGCGCTGCCAGCTGCTGTTAGTTGCTATTTTAACCTAACCGGAAATACATATTTTTTTTTGAGTTTATGTTAAAATTTTCATCACAAATATCTATAGAGAAAAATAATTTATCCCAAAATACTTGTTGTACTCGAAGCGACGTAGAAGCGGAATTACACTAGAGATTCGTCATATACAAATTAAAAATGGACTTCCGCAAAGTAACGCCTGATTCAATCTACAATTTAATATAAAATAATTTCTAATATATGATGTCAAGTTAATTATATAATATAATATGTCAACAGCGAATACAAAATGAAAATAATAAGAATTATAATTACGGTAACTTAGTCAAACTTAGTCATGCCATTTATACAAAATATTAGTCCAAATCGTTTATTTAACAATGTTATTTCAGTAGAGTTATTTCTATTAGTGAACTCATTCAATCATAAAATACATTATTTATCAACCAGTTTATTAGTTTAGTTTTAAATTGTATATAATGAGAAATTTAATAGTTTTAGCTTGCTAATGTAACGTTGAGCTATGTCAGTTATTTTTGTTCTCTGGTGAATTAGTTTGTGCCGGATCCGATCCCTCAGAGAAAAGCCAGCTCTTTCCATAGCTCGCTAAACGACTTTGAACTATTATAGTCTAGCGCAAAAAAAAAAAATTTCTTTATGGTCTAGCTGAAGTCTTCATAGAGCCCTGTGAACCAAAGTTTTGAACGTCACTTTAGATTTTCGCGCGAGCGAGGATTCATAGTATTCACAGTATTTTCACACATACTCTCCTGTCCCTGATGCTCCAGTCTTTGTATATTAGGGACAAGACCTATACAAGGCTTCCCCCTGCAAGGTCGCCGTGGCCAATACTGGGACAGGAACTTATAAATATAAGGGTCATCGACAATTCAAATTTTTTACTGCCGGTAGATTTCGAACGTGCTGAACGATCCGCGTAATTGCCGTACACGTCCGCACATTCCGGGTTATTCTAAAGTGTGTTTAAATGTAAATTAGTTTGGAGTATTCACACTGTTTACATACTCTCACCTGCCTCCTTGCCGCCCTTGACGCAGATGCCGAACCCGTGCGAGTCGTTGGGGTCGCGGCTCATGGTGACGGTGCGCGTGATGGGCTCCATGGGCGGCGGCGGCGCGCCCCCCGACGAGTAGGGTCGCTCGCGCTCGCCACCGCGGTATATCGCCTGACATGCAACAACACAAAAGGTTAACATTGAGTTTGGCAGCACACAGAGTCCGCGAAGACCGAGAAACGGAGTAACGGCGCGCCAAGGGCATCGCGCCGTCTCGGGGTACGGGACGCTCTACGATAGGCATGAGGAGAGGCGTTTAGGGGGTCCGAACCCGCCCAACCCCCACGTCGAAAATTGTGGAATATTAGACAAATATTTTTATAAGTATGTAATGCCGGCCTCTAATATTTTGCTCAAAGGGTGAGCATTGCCATACAACGTGGTAATGGAGCCAGCATTTTGGGAACAATTTTCACTGGTAACGGTTTAATAGATTAATAGTTAGTTTTTTTATTGTTTGTTAGTTTATTGTTACAAAGTTAAAGATGGCATGTTATTTAAGTTACTGAAATAAAAAATTATGCGGTTCCGCATTTTCACAAAAAAAAGTATGAAATAATAATACCTATACCTAGTTCAGTTTTATATTTAATTTTGATTTTAAGTAGTTTTAGGGTATTAATTAGTTTTTCTACGTGCATAACATTATTACTTTTTTCTTGCTAATAAATAATAATATGGAAAGGAAGCCTTCACCTTGTTCAGAAGATATCTAAATGTTTACCAAGAATTCCAAAACGGTTTTTATCTTAATATAAATTATTTTAGCATTTACGTGTCTGTATAGAAAAGAGTAACAAATACAACGTTTCCGGGATTGTATAAATTCGGTACGAGGAGTTTAGTACCTGAGCACGACCGTATCCGACCCGCATTCAAATGATTTGGCAATTGCTTGTCGGGACTTGCCAAGTTGTAAGCTTTTTTTTTCGAAATAAACACTAGAAATCACCTTATTTAAAAACACTGTTGGCCGTATTGATTATTTATTCTTTAAGGCGAGGCTTTCCCACGTTAAGGAACGCCTGTTACTACACATGAACATAAGTTTTAATTTATTGTATTAAAGTAGCATTTAGAGAAGCAAAACTATGGCGCTTACATACATGCGTTTCGCTACTTCTATTATTGAGGTTTCATATATTTTATGAAAAGTATAGCTGTAATTAAAAATATACCTTTACAGTTCCCTTCATAATTAAGAAATCTGTATATTAAGATTGTAGACATCATTCAGTAAATAAGTATTCGAACGAATAAAAATAAAAAATTGGGAGAAAAACTCAAATCAGTATTGTTTTTTTTTTTCTATCAAGCGAAATGTTCATAATCCTGTTTTGGTCTTTACGGTTTCCTAGATAAAACATTAAATTATGTTAATTATTATTAATTATTATTTATGTCACCATTTTTTTTATTTTAAGCTAACCCCATGGTTAAAAACCATGGGTGTATTAAAGAGTAGACAAACTAAAACTAGAATGACCTAAATTGCTAAAAGTGGGAAAATAGACATTCAACAAACTTCTGTAAGAACTTGAAAATTTAAAAATAATTAACTAGCAGCTGTACATTGCATGTAAGAACGAAATCCTTGACCCTTCCTTTACGTTCCGTGCCGAAACGATTTACGCCTCATTTAAAAGATTTATCGCTCAATCTTGAAATTCCGCATGTATTCACATTTTAAATGAACTAAAAACATACACCTATAAACTGCAGCAGGGGGGAGCACAAAACCATAGCCATGTTTCACTGATTTCGAAGTTGATTACATCACTATTAAACTATCGAATAACCGACAATTAATTGAGCAATGGCCGTGACCATAACGCGCTCCGTTGTGGTCTGCGGCCCGCGCGGGGCCACCGCCCGCACTGCCTTCATTACCCTCAACCTATAAATTCCACTTCACGCTAACTTTAAACCCCTCTAAGTTACCCGCGTTGTGTAATTAATTTTCACTGTTTTGTTTATGACTCAGTCGTTTTATAGCTAGCGACGTCACTAGCACCTCGAATTCCGCAAATAGCTCTGTGCTCGGGTTTCACATCAATATGGGCCACATGGCTCGGCGATGCAAGCCTGCACGTTCAGAGGAATATTACAACATTCCACGCGCCGCTCTTGCATTGCATATAATACAATACCGTGGAATAAGAAAAGTGGAAGCAATTCAAGAGCGCCAATGAGTTTGTAAATAAATGTTTTCTCCGATATTGAGCTGGAGTGTTCAGTTCATAAGCAATAAAATGAGAGCCCTCTTCCGCTTAAACATTGTTTCTCGAGCAAGCGTTTAGCATATCAAAGAACAGTACGGGCGGCGGGCCGCCCCGCTGTCTGCCGCCCGCCCAGCCCAGTCACCCGGCCGCTCGCTACATCACTTCAAACTTTCAAGTAGTAATAATATATTCCGCACATCCTTTTTGGGTCTAGTTGTAAAATTGGTCTAGTTATATACCTATACAATATACAATGGTAAAATGAACACCACTTTACTATTGCATACTTTGCTTTATTTTTAACTAACCAAACACATCTAAGGGCAGCTTCTGCACACCAACAAATTTTGTTTCTACGACTTGTGAAAAATCACAAATAATAACAGTTGTTCTATGGAAAAAGTTCGTTGACCTGCAGCAAACTGTATGGAACAGCTGTTTTTTTTTTTACAATTTTCAATAGTAATAGAAACAAAAGCTGCCCTAAGGGGTTGGTCTATTAAATATAGCCCGGTGTAAAGTGAATAGCATTTACTAGTAAAATATTACAAGCATTGCAATTAAACGTGGTAACGCCTGCAATATTGGGACGCTGCCAACTGGTACTGGACTTGAGCATTTCTTTAGACCTTTAACGGTCTATGGGCAATCTACTGTTTTTGTTTAAAAAGCTCTTTAGGTGTTGTGTTAGATAGCTTGTATTTTCTATAGCTAAAATGGCCAGCTAAAAAAAATTTTTAAAAATCTTTACTATTGTAAAAATACTATCTACAGTTAATTTTTTGTTTGTTGTTTATAATATTGTTTATGCCTTGTCAATAGAATATGAGTAAAAAAAATGTGTTTGATTCTCGTTTTGCTATCTATAATATCTATATAGCCAAGTTATGAAGTTGTGCTCAACAAGTGTTTAGGTAAGTAATCACTCAAAGCAGTCTCCCTGAGGCTGAACTGACAGCTCGCGAGAACTTGGTACCTTATAAACCAAATTTTCACGTCTATTCAGCAACCGGTGTACCTATAACACATAATCAGTTATTTTTAGAATCTTCCCTTCATATTAAGGTTCGTCCACGCCCAGAAATTTCATTGACGAGGTCAGCAGCGAGTGATTCATTCAAGGCCCTCTTATCTCACTTTTAGGCATTTTGGTCATTCTAGTTTTAGTTTGTCTACTTCCATGGAAAACTTGAAATTATGAAAATGATGTCATCAAAATTTACTTGACATCATCATCAAAGTCATCAAAGTTTTACTAGAAAACCATAAAGACCGAAACAAGATTAACAACATTTAGCTCGATAGCTGTTTTTTTTTAAAGTAACACAGATTTCAGCTTTTCTCCCTGTTTTTTGATTTCATTCGAAAAACAAACCTCAAAAATGGAAGTACCGAAACGTACGACTGTGTAAAAGCGCCATGGTTTGTTCCACTATATGCGACTTTAATACGATACATTAAGCCTTGTGGTAATCTGTAGTAACGAGTGTTGCTTTAAAGTGGGAAAACCTCGCATTAACTCCTGACTCGCCTACTTACTTAATCAAATAAAGTAAGACGAAGGTTACCTCATTTTTCTTGGCGGAATCCAATTTGAAACCGATGCAAGACACTCCACGACACTGAACCGCACTACGCTTAAGTACATCACGCACACTTGATGTAATTCCCTCTAAGCCTTCATTGTATTGCAGCTAGTTTTTTCTTGGAGCAAGCTGCAGTACGTACGTCTCCGAGTAAATCAGTACACTAAATTCTGCTCTAGATTGAACAAATATGTTACGGTTCACCTCGGCAAAATTTCACAGCTGACCGCTAATAGAATTATTGACCAAATCGCAACGTAATGAAAAATAGAACACACCAACACCCGTAAAATTGTAATTCACGTCGCAAGGAAACTTTATTTGATTGGGTCGAATAAACACTTCGCTCTCTGCTGCAAAGTAGCGTTATAAGTTTGCAGAATGGGGAAGTTTAAAATTCAAATTATTTTATGGTACGCGATTAGGCAGAGTAATGCGGTTAATACGGCTGCCCCGTGTCTGCGACTGGTAATAACGGCTCCACTGTTTAACCGTGACACGTCACTGATGGGCTCGGTGTGGACACGCCTTAGTAGCTTTAATTATGAACGAAATATTAACTTAACAAGCCCATATTCCGTGACTTATACAAATATACACACCCTTGATAATCATTATCAAAAAATAGGTAATAGTATCAGTGATGATTTAACAAGCAGTGACCATTGGAACTGTATGAAGTGAGCTAAGATTGCTTTTATAGCGTGGATGGATATGCCCATGTCGGTGCCTAAATGGTGGCCTCTGTGGTCATGAATAAAGTAGAGGTATCGACTGACGCGGCTGGCGACCGGCCTCGCCCAGGAATAATTTACAAGTACGACACCCCGACCCCCGCGGTGCTTTACTGGAATTATGTTTTTTTTAAGAACTAGGCTCTCACCGTGTTTCCACTCGGGAAACTCAGAACATAGGCTTTTTTAAATTGTTGGCTTTGCTAAATCACATGTGAAAGTTAAAACTATGGGAGAACTTGAACAGAATTTATTACATCGAGTTATAATATTAGCGTTGTGGCATGCTACAACATATTGAGACAAAAATAAACTTTAAATTTGACGCAATGGCTCTCTTTTATTTTCTACAAAATACCAGCTCCCCCGATAGTTACAATCTGGGTGTCTGTCTACATATTATCATGTGGGAATCGGTTTCTTCTAGTGTGTTCCATTATCCATCGTAGACCGCACTGCTTAACATCAGACGAGTTAGCGGTCAAACGGCTATAGGCTTGCCTATTACTGAACAGTAAAAAAATCCTTAGACTTTATTTTGATGTTTTTAGTGATTATTTTTATTTAGATGTTACTAGCTGTGCCCCGCGGTTTTACCCGCGGAGACATTTCCTCGAGAACTGTAAATTTTCCAGGATAAAAAGTTAACTGTGTCACTATCCGGCCCCTCCGAATAGCTCTATCCAAAAAATCACGTTGATTCGTTGCTATGTTGCTGTGTAAGAGGGACAAACAAACAAACACACTTTGATATTAATAATTTTAGTATGATTAATGTAGCATGTTTTAAATGTTTATTGGGGCTTATCGTCATTTCATGGCTTTTTCAGTCAGCGACGATGGCCATTGTAAGATGGTCGACATCGAAACATCGAGCTAAGGGTACCTATTTTTACCTAAATAAAATAATGCGCGATAAACATTTAAAACATGTGTTCAAGTCGCGAAAGTTACTTTTTAGGGTTCCGTACCCCAAGGGACCGGGAAAAACGGACCCTATTACTAAGCCTACGATGTCTGTCTGTCTGTCCTACCTATTAACGGCTATATCTTTCGAACCGTAATAGATAGAAAGTTGAAATTTTTAAACTTGGCACAACTGAAGTACACACACTAAAGTATAACATCAAATAATAAATAATGGCCAAGTGGCCAACCTTATTGTATTTTGTGGTGGTACGGATTACTCAGTGCGCGAGCCCGACTCGCACTTGGCCGGTTTATATTAATGTATCACGATGTCGTCCAGGTAAATATGAGGTTTAGCTTACATGGTGCGTAGTACTGCTAGGGCTGCTCGCAGGCGAGTGCCGCCTGGCGGGCAGCGCGGCCGGCAGCGAGGGCGGCGGGTGCGACGGCGGCAGGGCCTTGCCCAGCGCCGCAGCACCGCCCTGCCCAAACAGCCGCAGCACCTGCTCCGGCGAGATCGGACGCTTCTTGCCGTTGCTCGCGCTCAAGTGATTTGTACTGTTTCTTAAACTAGTCGCTCCCGCTGCAAAGAAAACTATGCTGAAACACTATTTGTCATTTATATCCAAGCATATCACGCAAAATTGATTTTCACCATTAATTGGTTTATTTTAATAAAATGAAAAGAGCTCATTGTGGGTTGACTCATGCTAGTAGATCTTGAAGCAGTTTAACTCTCTACCAGGTCTAGCCTTGACTTTCATTACCTACTTAATAAATACAGAATGATTACCCAGACAGAGACTATTGAAGGTGTTGGTATACCTAGCTCAAATGTTCAAACCCCAGATGACAACGTAGCCATGTTACCTGCACTATTAGCAATAGTAGTGGAGCCGAGGTAGGGCGTCCGGGCGAGCTTCCCCGAGTAGTGCGAGTAGGAGTGGTGGCCGTGCGAGGAGGCCGGCCGTTCTACGATGGTGTAGGAGGTGCCGGGTGGCGAGTAGTACACGCCACCCCGCGCGCGCGCACGCGCGTCCTCCGCCTCGTAGCTCTGCCGGTTGTCCTGCAACCACTGCACACCTCGAACAAACCAATATTGTTTCACAAACGCTTGCACTTGAGTTTACCACCATATGGGATATTATGATATCCAGAAATAGAGTCAAACAAAATCAAACAAAGAGTACCTTGGGATTGGGACCAAAATAAGATATCTAATAACTCAACTATAAGCGCATGCTGTGCAAATTTGTGTCAGTAGCAGCTCGTAGCACATGTAGCAATACCTCTCAAACGACTTCTAGTACTTACATCCATTGTTGCTACACGCACGTGCTACGACTAGAGCTCAGTAGCAGTTCGTAACAAGCGGAGTAATAGTGCTAACAGACGGTCGACCGCGGCTGACGGACCGCCGTCCAACCAACGGGAGAGAAAAAGTGAGAATATCATATTTCCCTCTCTTTCTCTCCCATTGGTCAGACGGCGGTTGAGGTCAGCCGCGTTCAAGCGTCTGTTAGCTCTATTATACATGCAGCCGACTTTATGTAGGTACCTACCTCAGCATTTCAGCCGTAGGACGTCCACTGCTGGACATAGGCCTCCCCCATCGATCTCCAAAAGGGCCGGTTGGAAGCGGCCTGCATCCAGCGTTTCCCTGCGGTCTCTTTTAGGTCGTCTGTCCATCTTGTGGGTGGACGTCCTACGCTGCGCTTACCAGTCCGTGGTCTCCATTCCAGAACCTTTCGGCCCCATCCTACCTACCTACCTATTCTGTGGTAATACAGCCCTAACGTCCTGAATTTGGCTATCACAGCCATTGCTGCTACACATGCTACGAGGTAGTCTGCAAGTCGGTAGTAGTTCGTAGCACGCGTAGCGTTATACATATACAGTTCTTTAGTGATACGTGTGTGTTATAGCTAGTATAGCTACGAACATTCATCTGATGCGCTGCGGGTCGCTGAGCGCATCCAGCCGTATTCCTGGTTGTAGGATGGCAGCCAGCATGGGTGCTGGTGTACATGTGCTATAGCTACGAAGAGTCACCTGCTGCGAGCGTGAGTGGCGCGCGAGGTGGTGCGCCGGGTGCTGTGGAGTCGCCGAGCGCGTCCAGCCGTAGCCCTGGTTGTAGGGCGGCGGCCAGCGTGCGCCGAACTCCGCGAGCTCCGAGCCCTCGCCCGCCTCCCCCGACCTCATGCCGGGGGTCACAGCCCGTTCTACACACAATAAATAAAGATTAAATTTCACAATGCTACTGTTTATGGCACATTACATTTAGTACACATTGCTTGACACACTAACATTGTTGGTAAATATAACAATCCTTTCGAATGTGACTATCAAGATACAATACATATAGAGACACAATCGTAACAAAAAAAAGAGCCAAACTCGGCGCACGCTACGAATTGCGCCGACTTTTGGTTAGTTATAAGGTAACCGCGATCCGACTACATCGCCGACGCGCGATGCCAGAGCAATGATGACATAGCGGACAACTAACGTTGAACACTATGCAAGCGACATAACGTCTAAATTGGAGTAAGTGGCATTGTAAACGATATAATTGATACAATGTATGTACAATGACGCTCGAACGTTTTTTGACTCTTTTCAGTGAGAGGTTCTGAAGAGGCACATTTTATCTCGAAATTGTATCTCGATAGACTGGGGTAAATAGAGAGGTGTAGTGAATTCATAGAACAATAGGACTATTCCCTTTCTAAGATCTAAAGAGGACGCTATACCGGGAAAAATTTAGTTATTTTTATTGTACTGTACTGGACGTCGGCCGAGCCACCTAACTATCAAAATATGACTCATCCTGAAAACAGGCGAAAATATATGTCATTCGTTTAAAAAACTTGAATAAACAAACAAGAGCCAAGCTTAATTCAATTGGTTTCTGTCGAATTTATCGTTTAAACTTCGAACATAAAATTCCTTACTTAAATAAAATTTCACAATAACCCGGAAAACTGGCAACAGTTCGACAAAAGGCTTAATAATGTATGCCCACAGTTTTAATCTGGTTCGAGGAGCCAGAAATGTATTGCAGGAATTCACAATGTAACACCTGGGCGAGGTCCAATTTATGGGAGTGCCGACTGCTGACTCCGACTATGTATTTTGTTAACCGACTTTAAAAAAAAGTGGTTCGCAATTCAACTGTGTGATTTTGTGATGATTACTATTAGATATGAATCGGGTTTGTTGAATTTGTCGTGAAATCGTTTGACATTTTTAGTTTATGGGTAATAATTTTTACCGTATTTTTTTTAGCCTTGTCAAACTTGTCTTTAGTTTAGGGGAATTCAAAATCCCAATCCAGACTACATCAGTGCCTAATTCAAGTATATACTGAAAAAGTAAGATCTGATAATCTTTAATCGGCTGAACAGTTTTTCTTTAATCATAGATTAGGTCACCTTTAAAAAAAACTTAATTAAAATCTGTCCTGCCGTTTGGTAGCTATATACGATGCCACAGACAGATACACACGTTAAACTTATTTAACACCCCGTCTTTTTGCGTCGGAGTTTAAAAAAATAAAAAAATAATGGGGTAATAAAATATAAATATAAATAATGGGGTTAAAAATACAATAGGTATAAGTTATTATTATACTTTTATAACATAAAAAATATATACTTGGCCCAAGTTTTTATTACAGTGACAGTTGTAATTACATTAAGAGACAGTAGTTTGGGAGCTACGATGCCACAGACACACACGCTAAACTTATAAAACCCCGTATTTTTGCGTTGGGGTTTAAAAATATAAAAAGTATAAATTATTATTATAATTTTATGACAATTTAAAAAACACTTGGTCCAAGTTTTTTTGACAGTGGCAGTTGTAATAACAATAAGAGCCTATTAATAAATAGCCATTTGATGTAGTGCTGAATAAAAAAATTAAAAAAATCATAATTTATAGGCTTTCCCTTGACCGCTAACTTGCCTGGTGCTTCCAATGATGCGGTCTATGGCAGCACGCTTGCCTAAAAGATTCCGATTCACTGTGATTTGATGACTCCCAGATTGTAACTATCGGGGAACACCCATTCATGCAGCGCATTCTATAGATTAGCAGTTCACACAAATATTTAATATTTCACTGTGGCATGTCGGCTTCCAGCGATCTTACATTCAAATTTTAAAAAAATATAACTTACTTTACGGGTAGCGGGTATAATTAAATAAACGCCTCCACCACCCTTGGAGGTGGAATATTTTCTTAGTCGCATAGCGGAAGGGTCGCGGGCATCTAATGCATGCAGATGTAAGGCTATTCTAAGAGGGAGGCCTATGTTCAGAAGTGGACGTCTTCAGGCTGACGAAGATGATGATGAACCTTTTCAAAACAACCTTGCAATAAAAAAAGATACAAAATAGTTTTACAATCGGCGAAAATATCACGTAATATTGCCCCCCGTTAGAAAAAAATATTATAAGATTATCCTTTAGAAGGAGGCCAATGTTCAGCAGTGGACGTCTTCTGGCTGATGATGATGATGATGTACATACAATCTACTGCAGCTGTCAGGGCAAAAAAACCTTTGACTGAGTATACTATATACTATTTTAACATGCGTATTTTTCAGACGACTTCGAAACAGGAGCACATTTATTTTTATGAAATAGCATCCTTAATAATAAATCAAGACTTTCAAACATTATGAGGGGAATCTGACACTGTGAAAAACATATTTTCATTACTTATACTCGGAAAGTAGGTTTGAAGTTGCCTGAGGAGCGGGTTGAAAGTAATACATTTCAGCCCTAGGGAGAATCACTTTCAACTGACAGTTACAGGTGAAAAGTGACAGACACTCAAATTATTTAAAAAAACTAGTTCTATTTTCACATTTGTATTGAACCATGTTCCAACTTTTTTTTTCTCAGAGGATTATGGTCCTGCACTTCTCGTGCAGGATCAGTCGTCACGCCAGTGTCAGGAAGTAAAAAAAAAAAATGGCGGGTATCTGATATTCATTGTAGAGTTTCGTTTATACTTCCGTATAGCAGATTTGTATTAACACAATCAGTTCATGTTTTTTATTTTTAGTTTCCTTGTATTCGTAATGAAAAGCACAGTGTTTACCTCGGGGTTACCGTCTCGGGACTAAATAAGTTACTTCCACCCCTAGGATAACAATGTACTATTTATGAACGAAGAGCGGGAAAACGACCTTCTCTGGTACTTCTTACTTGTAAATAGGTAAGTACCAACATTAGATACTTACTACATTACGGGGACATTTTCATTAATAATTACATAGTCTTAATAGCGTCAAACAAGTCATAGTCATAGTCACAGTCAGAGTCAAGCTAAATAAGTCACGGTCAAGTCAAACTCATGCTCCTGTACAGTGTCTCCGTGGAGACTTTACAAGAGCCTCCTGGAGTGTTGGAAACAACACGAAAAGACACGTTTCACCTCGTTATATCACTTGCCACACTCGAGCACGTTTACGAGCACTTAATGAATAATAATTCACTATTTAGTACACATTAACACTCGAAAATACACAAGTTTAGGAAAATAATCCAACGAGCCGACATGTTTTTTTCCACGTTGGCGCCAAAACTCAGGATGTTATTACTATATTAACTGTCCCAGATAATAAAAACGGTCTATGGGCAGTCTGTTTTTGTAATGTTAGTGTTAGTTTAGTTAGTAATTAAAGGCACTTGCCCGTTAAAAAAAATAAGTCCAAATAATGTGTAAAGTAAAACTAACTATATCTACAGGGTTAATAGTTTTAATAGTTGCTGTTAGCCAAAAAAAGGTAATTTTAGGATTATCATTATAAAAAAAATACATAATTATAAACTACGAACATGGGCGCTCTAGGGTTCGGAAGATATGTGCGCGCAAGAACCGTAGCACTTTAATCGCGAAGTAACCAATCCTAAAATCGCGAAAAATTCAGCTGTTCCATAGAAGAATGTTTTTATACATTTAAGAATCTGTATGGTACAGCCGATATTTATTTTCCATATCAGGGTGGATCTATATAAACAAAATACGAGTGTAATGACCTCGGCTTTGTACATGCGTTCCGTGTAGCCTTCGGGGAGATTGTTCTCTTTCATCTATTTTCACAAAAGTTATTTGAGTATTGGCTGCATGATCAGTAAAAATATCTCCGTATGACGTGATGACCAACATTAAAGTACAAGGCGTCAGATGTTGCATAACTTCCGCACTGCAGTTGCAAGTTGCTGCAATTAATTAAATTTAAATGGAAGTAGTTATTCTGACAAAAGAGTTTGGCCATGAACTAAATTAAAAAAAATGCTTTTAAAAAGCAGTAAATGTGTCATGCAATATGAAGAAAGGCTAGAAAAATTCATAGATTTGTAATACAATAATTAGACGTAGACGTGGAGGTTAAAGGAGGAGGCCTATGTTCAGCAGTATATGTTACTTACAAGTGAAGCTATATGCTGGACTGCATTCTCAAGGCAAAAGATCGCAAGTCGTGGATGAAATTGGGAGAGGCCTATATGGACATAGATGTCCAGAAATGGACAAAGAAAGGCTAAAGAAGAAGAAGCAAATATAAAGCGAGTAAATAAAACAACGACGCAACAGTCGAGCCTTTATCTGCATCTGACCATCCGGTCTTTAAAATGGCGTAAAATTTCCTATTTAATCGTAATAAATTATCTCTTTGAACACGAAGCTTGGACGGTCGAAGCCTTTGGCATCGTGCCACCAACAACGTCAGGATTACACGTCGGACTGACTCCCCGTATATTTTGTTACTCTATGCGCACATCCCTCAGCTCAGTCCTAATAGTTTTTAGTTTCCGCTGCAGACTGCAGAGCTTGAAATTAGCAGAACGTATCTAATACAGTTATTTATTATACAGGGTTAGACAGAACGGTGGTACTAATCCAAAGGTCGTTACAGTCATCATTATGAACAACTTTTGCGATGGGACCAACTTGAATTTTTGAAAAAAATCTGTTGTCCTGCAGAAAAAAAAAATTCACATTCATCGTGCTGATTAGGAAATATTTGAAGCTAGCATTTTTCCTCGATTTTAGGGTTGTTCCGATGGTAAAAGTTGTTTAAAATAATGACCTGTTTCGGTCTTGTTTATGTGGATACCACGTTAATTTCCCTGATTAAAAATAAAAAAATAAAAAAAATTATTTCATGGAACTCAAATTTGTTCCGTTATGATTCTCTCTATGTTTTTTCTCATAACTAATGCGAACTCGTAGAAGTTATTATTGAAGTAATAAAATTTATATAATACCTATAACAGCTGCAATAGCAATGTAGAATCTTGATGACTGATGACATTCCCCTGTACTCTTACTCATACTCTTGATGACATTTCACTGTAGTACCTATATCAAATCAACTACCAGCTGCAATCGACCGCAGATCAGAGTTCAGCTTTTTCTTCTTTAGCTGCGGGCGATACTCGCTATCGCTATCGTATCATCCCGCACGCGACATCTCACTCACATCAATTTGTCATAGAGCTGTCAGATCTAAAATAAACCGGCCAAGTGCGAGTCGGGCTCGCGCACTGAAGGTTCCGTACCACCACAAAATACAATAAGGTTGTCCAAGTAACCGAATTACCAGTTATTATAACACCTATCAAAAGTACGCTCGAGTATAATAACTAGGTAATGAACTGAAATTTGTCACCGAATCGCACTTGTCCATTATTTATTATCTGTTGTTATACTTTTAACGTGTGTACTACAATCGTGCCAAGTTTGACACTTGTACGTACTATCGTTTTTACATTAGACATAATATAAAAATACGTAAAAAAAAATACGTTTGTTGTACCCCCCCCCCCCCCCCCTCCTTTCGTTTCTTAGTTAATCTATTTCTTAGTTAATCCGCCGTAACTTACATATTCTGTGAAATTTTCAAATTTCTATCTAATACGGTTCGAAAGATATAGCCGTTAATAGGTAGCACACACGGACGGACAGACAGACAGACAGACTAGATAACCTGCAATACTAGATAACCTGACCTTTTCAAGGAGCTATAGGTAAATTATAATACGAATAAAGTAATTTCTGGTTTCAGTTGCCATATAGCGATAGAACTTTAACAAAAACTAATCAACATCGGAACTAAGTCCATAAATAAATCTGTTTGTAATGGATGTCTTCACAAGTATAAATATATTATATTAGATCTGACCAGCGACTTGGAAAATGAGCGCGGCTCGTGTCGGCCTACATACTCTACCTACCTACACCGCACAATCGAATAGAAAATTCGCTTCGAACAGACCCTAGTCGTATTTTGCAACGGCGGTTTAACTTCGATAAATTGATGAATTAGGAGATTTGTTCATAACCGTAGACGATAGCTGGGTAGCTGTCATCTCTACTAGCAACGCTTTTTTAGCAAGTTGCGTGCCACTAGATTAATATATAATGAAGGATATAACTGGATTTGACCTTCGACCAAAATAAAATGAAGATTTGACATCAAAATTTCAATGACCACAATAAGCGAAATTTTCATTTACAAAGTATAACAAAGTCATAGGGTTGCCAGGCCCAAAAATAGAAAAGCCGGACTCAAATTCAAATATAACCTTAACCGGACATTTAGCCCCGAAAGCATGACACACTGCTTTTTATTAATAAAAAAAATTGGTTACTTTTATTTGTTTATTTTCGCTATTGTTCGCTCAATTCGTCAACCTCCGCCGCCCGCCGAGCCCCACTCACCCTGCGAAATCGCGAGTAGTGCGCGCGTGTACGCGCGGCCATACATGCATATATTTCACCAGACACGATTGTAAAAAAGAGGATAATAAAGCCGGACATATGACAATCCATAGACAATACATAGGTAAACTCTTTGCCAGAATTTCGAGTTGCTTTGAGCTGCAGCAACGTTTTCAGATTTGGTTTTCATTTGTTTTTAACTTTAAAAATGATTGGTTGATCATGTTTTACGTATTTATAACACAAGACTATTATCTAATCTAAGCACAAGATATTGTGCTGTGCACTGCTGTATTATTTGCTGTAATAGCCGGAGTGAACGAAAATGTTGTACATGTCCATTGTCCACTGATATATTATATTTATGTTTCGATAGGTATGTTTAGGACTGCTGCTTACGGGTTGTACGCAAACGCCAAATCTAAAACTATAATGCTCGTGTAGCTTTCTTAGTCTGTCATAATGATACGCTATACAAGTGTACAATATGTACCTACATGGGCCATAATTTTATGCAAAATTGATTTGCCACATGAATAGGTTTGTTACACAACGGAGTCGGGGTTGGATCAAAACAGTATTGTTAAATAAAAGACAATGAAATTTGCAGAGCCTTTGTGACGTCACGGGTACAAGCGGGTTGCGGGGAGCGTGGTAAAGGTTCAAGGGCGAGAATGCGAATATAGGTCAATGGGACACGGCTACCGGGTTACTACGAATGGGCTCGACTCAGAACAGCTTACTTCCTGATTAGTTTGTAATTCTATTTGATTTAGCTCCTCCGTTTCTACTGCGAGTTAAACAAACAGATCGAGGTTAGCTTTATATTAATGTTTGCTTGAGGTAAGAAAATTATAACCAGCCAACTTATGGCCAACTCTCTATTCCGCAAATTTGCACTTCGTTGGCGATAATTTAGTGTGTAAAACACGTAAGTGTTCAAAAAAGTTTTCCAGTAGGTAGGCCTTACCATAATTTATTTCTTTTTGACAAAAATGTGCAAAATGGATTGTAAAAAGTTGCTCTTGAGTAACTCCTAACGATTTTATTAATTGTCGCCTAAGCAATTCCTCTTTGGTGGACCATTTTACAAAAATCCATACGAAACCGTTAAAGTTGTCAAGCTGTTGAATTGCCTAAATATGAATCGTATATGCAAAGTCTTCAACACTCAAAGATCGTATGCGATTCCTATTATGAATTGATAATGTGTGACCATTTTACGATTTGTAAAGTGATTCATAATATAGGATGAGATCCTAATTATGATTCATTTAAAGATTTTAAAAGGCTTATTTTAGATCTACAAGTAGTACAATATACTTCCAATTGTACTTGAAGCGACGTAGAAGCGTAATTACACAAGAAATTATTCGTCATATACAAAAAAAAATATTAGTTGTTTGTTTTATTCATTTCTGTTTGCAGTAGCAGTTTGCATTGCAGCTATTCCTAATATGTGCTCCACGGAGCTTTGAGGATTCGCAAGGCCTTTGTGAAAGCTCAACCATGACAGCCATTATCAGCTTGACACTGCAGTTGGTCCAAAATAACTATTTTCTATGAAAATAACAACTTCATACCTCACATTGACTGGAAACAACTTCATCACCTTACAGAGGAATCAATACAGAGATTTACATAATAAAATTAAGCAATAAATAAGGTTTCTATAGCCATGACAAACGCATGACTGCGTTTGTCCACATCATGCCTCATGTTAAATAAATATGAACTGGATAGAGCATGCTTAATTGCTTACCCATGATGTAGAAACAATTTAACATGTTTACTCTTGATTTGAAGAGACCCATATACTATGCTCAAATGCTCATACTGTATTTTCCAAACTAATACTCCAGCAGAGAGTTCCACACTCTCCCCATGTGTATCAAAAATGTGTTTTGCTATCTTTTAGGACCGTATAATATGTATTGTTTCAAATGGGTTTCGTCGCCATAATGTTTGAGAAACACTGCACTATTTTTTACCGATTTCGAAAAAGTAGGGAGTTTCTCAATTTGATACTTTTTTTTACAATGCAAAAAATCTGATCTCTAATTTGAAAAGTACCTTCTAACATTGTTTCAATGTCGCTGGTATAACTGTTGTTTGTATTCCAATATAATAGGTAGGCACATAAGTAACTTTAGCTTTAACCTATTCTTATTACCCCGCAAAACACTTGCAGTTCGTCATAGGCCATCGAGCAAAAGTAATCAGCCGACAGGAATCTTCTGGCTCAGCGAACAATCTGTAAATATTTTCCACGCGGCTAGCCCGCTGCCGACCGCAACCCATCAAAGGATTCCTTTGTCAATTACATTAGGGAACGTTCACAGCTGTTCATCGCCTGACGTTGGAGACATTTCATCACGTACGGCCTTTCAGCAAATTAAGCCATGCTCGAGCGAGCTATTTCATATAATATAATGCCATGTATGGAGTAGTCTGGACTGGTCATGTTCATAGGGAAACTATTCCTAATTGGTTAATATGGCGTAAATTCTGTGAACGCACACTTATTTAGTCATACGTTTATTGCATAATCTGTGGGTCGCGCGCACATCACTAGTCGCATAAATCGATCGATTTACGTGCACGCGACCTCGTCATTTATAGGGACTTGGCCGCGAACAACAAGTCAATGCAAGATATTCTTTTCTCTATTTTGTATATGACAATCGAATTTCATAACGATTTACCGAAGAACCTCCACCTTACAATAAACAACATTAACTACGCTAAAAACCCTAGTGAACGTTGTAACCAATAAAATTTCAATTATATAATTTACTACCGCATGGATATCGTTTTACTTCGATCTGTTCGAAAGCTTGGATAG
This sequence comes from Agriopis aurantiaria, assembly GCA_914767915.1. NCBI lineage: Eukaryota > Metazoa > Arthropoda > Insecta > Lepidoptera > Geometridae > Agriopis > Agriopis aurantiaria. Next base: position 14,130,482 of record OU611982.1, on the reverse strand, counting down.
CCCTGCGGGTAGATTATATAGCAAGTTGGTAAAACAATCGTAAAGTTTAATCGATATATCAATTAGTTCATCTCCCAACTCTTCGCGTCATGGGTTTAGATGGTGAACGATTCCCAGGCACCAAAAGAATGGAGATGTCAATTCGATTTTCCTTTTTATGCCTGTAGTACTCATTCTTTTTTAATCGACTATTCGTATTATAGAAATTCGGTTAGATGATGGAAATATTTGGGCAGGGTATAGGTACGAACAAAAGTTCTCAAATTTTTTACGCACAAAATTGATAATTTTATAACACGTATTACGAACACACTGAATTTAAATTATAAGTAACTGTGTTATAGTTTCTGTGTAAGAGTGCATTTTCGTCTGCAATCAATTCCGCAACGGCTGAATGAAATTAGATTAAATTTGGTATGGTTATATAAACCCTTGATTAACACAGGCTAATATAAATCTCAAAAAGAATACAGTTCCTGTAATTTCACACGAACCTTAGGATAACGAGTGAAAAAAGCTGGACAGGGCTGAACGGTAAAGATTAGATGAGATGAAAGAGTAAAGATGTACTACCTATTACAAAAGATATATTACAAATATTTTTTTCGTATATTTTGTGCCTAAATAGTAATACCCTCAAATATGTCCGTCATCTATCCGAACATCCTGTATTTACCTTCGTGAAAACAACCTGTATACTTCGTGAAACGCTTTCACAAGACACGCCATTTTCATGCAATTCTAAAACGTAGGTAGGTAATAGTCTTGAGGAAGCACGATCTTTAAAGGACTACGAACTCCGTAATTTTGAATGTAAATTACCTCAATAACTTTGAAATACTGGGACGTGAAGATGCGAGTTCCGATAATAGGTAATACAGAGCGTGCGCATTTACCATTTTCTTCGAAGGCACGTTACGACTGATTGGTCCAATCCAAAAACAATCATTATATGTCATGTCGTCACTTAAAATCAGATGCGCTACCCGCAAATGCCTAGATGTCATTCATAAATAAAAACAAAAATCGCTAATTACATTTGATAAAAATAGATTAATAGATCTTTCTGGGGTTCCATACTACTAGAAACACTTATAAGTTCGTTCTGTACGTCCATCTGTTCATCCTTCTTGATTCTAACTTGTATCGTAATTTTAAGTGCATCATCATCATCATCATCATCATGCAGCCATTAAAAGTCCACTGCTGGACACAGGCCTCCCTCTTAAAGAGGGGTGTTGCCATAATCCCCACGCTTGGCAGGCGGCTTGGGGATCGCAGTACGTTCACCGTGTACTAATAGGACGCTGCTGCCCATCCTCCGGTGGTTCTCCCGGGTCCCCGGGTACCCGGGTTATTTTAAGTGCATGCAACTTTGCAAAACTACAGTTTTAGTATAATTTTAAAAGGATGTTTTAGCTGCACGCCTTGTTGGGTTCGTTGAATAGATATTTTAAAATGAAGGTAAAGTGTCATACTTCACTTTTTATCCAGATCTGCTTTACAAATTAATATGCACCAGTGTTGCAAAAACTTTCTCCTCCATTTCTGCTTCTCTAAACTATTAGATGCAGAAACTTTTAACTTGTCATGCTAATAATTAGCTTAACAATTAAATCTAACCTTTATTAAAAAAATAAAAATAAAATAACATAATGTTATGAGTTTTAGCAATAAAACTGCAATAAATTTCGACGTTTTAGACGTTTTCGACGAAGGACGTTCTAAATCAAAGGTATACAAAGGCCCAAAAAAAGGTCTTAAAGGTCATAGAACTTTTTTGCAAAAATGATCTTAAGAAAGAATATTCCCCAGTTAGTTTTCTCTTAGGCTAAACCATAAGTAAAAAGTATATGTTATGTTGGGATGGTACATCTCTTAAATTTGGTTATGTCCACCCAGCTACATTCGGTTGAATTTTTCAAAAACCATCAATTTCTGAACTGGGCTTAACTACGAAACGGACTACGAAACCCTACCATATGGATGTCTCAATACTTTCTTGACCATTATTTATCGATAAATGGTAGGTACCAAATCAATTAAAAAAATACTACGTTTGACTAAATAAGGAAACTCACAAAAGAGATAAATAAGAAAATCTCCTATAGAAATAAATCGAGGTTCGTGGGCAATCCATAAATATCCCGTGTTTCGTCATTTATCTTTAGTCTGTTCATGTTGCCAATAAATATCGCATTCCGTACAAATGCCGCATTCAGCTCAACCTTGGAGGGAGAGATCAGAGGCCTTTTGTAATAGCGGGAGCGTCTGTTGACAGTTGACTGGACAAAGCAGCAAACTAAACTCGGTTACTTATTTTGACAGTGTAAACTAAATTATTAAAACAACAACAAAAATTCAACAATATTTAACGCCTACCACAAACCGAACAAAACTTTAAAAACGAAACTAAAATTAAAGGTAATTTATTAGATAGTTCAAACGATCTCCAATTTCAGGCAAAGTGCCCAAAATGCTGACCGCAATGCTTCGTTGAATTGCGAGGCTAATTTTCTGACCAAAAACTTAATAGCTTTACTTGTACTTTGTCTGTGACTCGGTCCAAGTGACAGTTGCAGCAGATTGTTAAACGCTGAAAACCCCGTCATTTTTGAACAATTTTAGTGGTGTAATCATTGATATAATATGTACGTAGTATAAGTAAAAGATCGTTGGGTGTAATATATAAACTTTTGCAATATTTTATCTAAACTGCGCATACCCCGATCCGCGACCTGATAGGACCAGATAGGCAATTAAAAACACTTGCTAGATTTTTGAACGTAAAATTGTAGCTGGTACCCGATAAACCTATACCTACTTACACAGTACAGTGAAAATTCGAAGTTCTTATTAAAATTTAAAAAAATTCTAAAATTAAATAGTAGAGTTCTAGAAACGAATACAGTTGCGTATTTAAAAAAAAAACTTTTTTTAAACTTAGAGCTTAGAAGGTTTACCTAAGTTCCCAAACTATTAAAATACAGAACTACAAACTTTTTAAATGACATCTTCACGCTTAAATCTATTTAGAAAACATTGTTGTTGGGCACTAAACTTGTCTACGAGGACTGGCAATATATTAAATTAATAAAAATTAATTTATGTAATTATACTAATAAAGATATATTATATATACTAATTATGAGTTATATTACATAAAATTATTCTATTGTATTAAAAATAATATACAATAAATAGTCAATTAATACTAATTAAAATTTAAAAATACTAATAAAAACTACCATACTAATACTAATAAAAATACTAATACTAATAAAAATTCATAAAGATCTGATTTTCTAGAGACTTAAAAGCTTTTTAAGCAAATAGAACTTAAATAATCACAGCATGGGGAAAATCAATTTATTCACTGGAAATATTCTACTGCCTATAAATATCTACAAGGGGTCAGCATTTAGTTTCCAGTCACGTTTCAGACCCTAAAATGTCCTTTTCAGAATGAATTGCCTTTATCTACAGGATACCTCTACACGCACCCGTAGGTATAAAATTGATCCAACAACCCTGTCTCGCTTAATTACTGTTTGACAAGTGTAATTTATTCCTGTTTTTGGCACACTAGATACGAGTAGGTGCCTACATTAGTTACGCTTCCAGGTTTTAGAGCTATCTTACAGAAACTGTATATTATTATTAAAAGTTATTATCGCATATGGATACTTGTAACAACAGAGGCATCACAACTATGATGAGGGTCTAATAACTCGCCTTTTGAGATAGAACGATTGATTAGATTTATAGCAGAATATACTACTATAGAAGGCTTTTTATTTACTATCTAACCTAATGACACGCTTTGCATAGGTTTTCAAAATATCAAGAGTCACTTTAGAATATTTAATTCAACTAGCTGCACCCCGCGGTTTTAACCGCATTATATACCTCCTTGAAACAACCTCCTTGGTAGCGACAGCAACCTCATTTGACTTAGACGACAATTCCTTTCTTTTTCTATCACAGATATACACAACTAGATCTGTGTTTTCTATGATGTGATATGCAAAGACCATGATAGTCACCACAGATCTACTACCTACTACCTATAGATTTTCAATGAACGTGGCTAGCTCAGTGCCTCTCGCTTCAACAAGGTGTGTTGCCACATTAAAATGATTTGCTATAAGTTAGGGTAATTTACCTTCTATGATGGGTAGTGAATCTTCAATGAGTACTTTGGAAACAATACTACCTTTTAAATATTTATATTTTATACACTATCTGCTGCAACCCGCGGAGCTACCTGCAATTTTCTGGGAAGAAAAGTACGTTATCTGTCCTCATGACACACCCTATCGTCCTGACAAAATTTGACTTAGCCCATGATCTAAGAAAACAAGGTCTAGCAATAATAATAATAATAATATAGACATCGCCATCTGCAACACACACAATTTGCAAACAACACACACAGAAAAAATTGCAAAATACACGGACTTATCAATAGAGATCAAAACACAATGGCAAATCAATAGCACAAGGACAATACCAATAGTACTTTCAACCACAGGGGTTATTCCCAAAACTTTGCACACAAGTTTAGAAACGCTCAACATTCCAGATACAACTTACAAACTGCTACAAAAAGCAACAATACTAAACACGTGTAGGATAGTAAGGAAATTCTTATCATTAGAATAAAAGCACTTGGCTCCGGCCCGTGCAATTTTGACCTCCGTCGTTGGAGAGAAACGAAATACGTTTGCAAACAATAATAATAATAATATATAACTTTATTATACACCGAAATAAAAAAATACAAAAATAGGTAACTTATAAATAATACAAAAACCGGCAGTATAATAGGCGGCCTTATCGCCTTAAGCGATTTCTTCCAGGCAACCTTTGGATGGACATAGCTGAGACAGGAGTAGGGTCGGCGGTGTAGACAATACATTAATATACATACATACAAATAAATACTGAATATGCAAATAATACTATTTACTTACTAATACATACTATAAATAATACATACATACATATATACATACCAATTATAAAGGAAGATAGTGATTGTAGACAAGATTCTTGAAAATAGGAAGAGACTTGGCCTGCCTGATAGAAGGAGGCAGCTTATTCCACAGCAGGACAGCTTGAACAGTGAAAGATTTACTGTAGGAAAGGTTAGTATGAGAGGACGTAGGAATCTTAAGTTGAAGGGCACGAGAGGATCGCAAGGAACTAGAGTGAGGTTGAACAAACTTGAAACGTTCTTTCAAGTACATTGGGGTGGAGGGATTAAACAGGATTTTATAAAGAAAGGAGAGGATGTGAGAATTACGGCGAAGGCGGATAGGCAATAATTTGAGCTTTTGGCGGAAATCGGAAATGTGATCATATTTGCGTAAGCCATATATGAACCGAATGCAGAAATTTTGTAATCGCTCAAGTTTGTTCAATTGCTCTTCGGTTAAATCCAGATAGCAAGCGTCAGCATAATCTAATATTGGAAATAGGAGAGATTTTACAAGCGCAGTCTTAGTAGTAATAGGTAGGAAGTTACGTAATCTCCTGAGTGACGATCCCGAGCCAAAGATTTTACGGCTAACTTCAGCCAATTGAGGACCCCAGGAAAATTCCCTATCAATCAGTATTCCAAGATTTTTTACTGTCTCGCTAATGGGGATGGGGATTCCGTTAAAAATCACTTGTGGAAGGCGAAACCAGTCGATTTTTGAGATCGTACGGGAGCTACCAATAATAATCGTCTGAGTTTTGGTAGGATTAACTGTGAGGCCGTATGATCTGGGAGTGGGAACGGGGGAGTGGGAGTGGCAATCTGGGAGTGGTCCCGCAATGACGTCACTGTCCAGTTGCCACTTTATTCAATCAGTTGTTACGTGGTGTATCGTCATCTCTCGAACCTGTTGTACTGTTGTATTGACATCATGACATCATTGCGGGACGCCCACGTAAACATTTTTTCTCGGATTGCTATACCTGGCGGAGTATATTATTATACCATGACTTAGCCGTTTCCTCGTAAAAAACAGACAGAAAGTTACTTGCGTTTTTATTATAATTATTTGTTAGGATTAGAATATAGTACTATAAAAAAGGTTATAAAGTAACCATAGCATGATTTTTTATGATTAATAAAAAATTATAAAAAAGTCAAAGAGTTAAAACGGAAGGGGGGTCCCTCGTGCAACAAACGTTAAACGTTAAACGTACAAACGACATTGTCATTTGTATTTGTATTTATGTATCCAATTAGCATGGTTCAAACACCAGTTACACTAATGACAGACAATATTAGATAATTATGGAATTTAAATACCTACCATATTAACTAATTACATGTCGAAGAGTACATTTTTGTCACAATATATAATAACAATACAAATTGGTGATAAAAAAAAAATTTAATGGTAGTTATAAAATAATTAATTAAGAGTCAAAATAAATTATTACTATACAATAAATAACTAAGGCAAAGAGGTCGCCCGAAGAATCCAACTCGGATGGGCAGCGTTCGGGAAATTGCGTGACATCTTCTCGTCCAAGATACCACAGTGCCTCAAGACGAAGGTCTTTTTTTTTTTTTTTGTTAAAATCTTCATGAGCGTGGATTCAATGTCCTTTACTCGTAATATTAATTAGTTTACTTTGTCTTAATAGCGTCAAACAAGTCATAGTCACAGTCAGAGTCAAGCTAAGTAAGTCACGGTCAAGTCGAACTCATGCCCCTGTAAAGTGGTGGAGACTTTACAAGAGGCTCCTATGGAGTTTTGGAAACAACACGAAAAGACACGTTTCACCTCGTTATATCACTTCCCCACACTCGGGCACGTTTACGAGCACTTAATGAATAATAATTCACCATTTAGTACACATTAACACTCGAAAATACACAAGTTTAGGAAAATAATCCAACGAGCCGACATGTTTTTTCCGCGTTGGCGCCAAAACTCCCCACGAAGGTCTTTGACCAGTGTGTGTTGCCAGTGATGACATATGGTACCGAGACGTGGTCCTTAACTGTTGGGCTTTTAGAAAAACTCACAAGTCACACAGCGGGCAATGGAGAGAGCTATGCTCGGAGTTTCGTGGGCGATAGAATCCGAAACGTGGATATTCGCCAAAGAACCAGAGTCACCGACATAGCTGTTAAAATTTGCAAGTTGAAGTGGCAATGGGCAGGCCACATCGCTCGAAGAACCGATAACCGATGGGGAAGAAAGGTTCTGGAGTGGAGACCACGAGGCCTATGTTCAGCAGTGGACGCCTTCTGGCTGATGATGATTGTACAATAAATAAAAACCATGCAAAAATGTCAAAATTGTCATAGCTATCTCAATATAATCTACAAAGATTTCAATCGACATTCCCATCCCAAGAACCATAATATTTTTACGTTCATAATTTTGAGTACCAGCTTACGAGTGTCGCATGGCTCTTCCCAACAGAGCGGACAGCAAGTCCTTCAATTTAGTTTACTAACAAATAAAGCGTGAAAAACAGCTTTCAATGAGAAGTGGAACGAGCGAGCTAGTTGGCGGAAACTGGCAGCGAAGTTAACAGAGAGTTGTCTGTTTCCGACGCTTCAGGCTGACTTGCTTGGCAGGAAATATCTGACTTTTGATATTAATTACACTTTTAGAAAACCTGTCTACGGGTCATGGTAAAAAAAAACAACGGCAGATTTAGATTCCAGCATTATTTGTCGCTTTGGAAAATGCAGCTACAACTGAACAAGTGAACATGTGTTATCGAGCTTTTCTTTCTTTGTATTTTTCTGTATTTTGTGATGTTGATGTTGCAGTGTTCTGTGCACAAAATAAATAATTTTTCCTTTAGTTTTTATCACGATCCAGGACGCCATCTAGCCCTGTGAGCTCTACTGATTGCGTACATAATTATACTATATACTACTATGTACTATACTATATAGCAGAATTTTGACAGCTATTATCGATTATAAAGTACTAGCGCCCCAGCTTCGCACGGGTATAGATTATAGCCTATGCCACCCGAAGATAGTGTAGCTTCCCAACAGTGAAAGAATTTTTCAAATCGGTTCAGTAGTTTCGGAGCCTATTCAATGCAAACAAACAAACAATCAAATCTTTCCTCTTTATAATATTAGTATAGATAAATATAAATTTATATGAATACTTTAAAGGTGCAAAGCTACTTATTAGGTACATGTTATATTCTGTTATATATTGTTGTTAGTATGAGTTATATTCTGAAGGAGGGAGAATTTTACACAAGTTCAGCTTAAGGTTTACTGGTCAGGGCCCGAGGGCCCCCTGAGCTTGAGGGCCCTGGTGCATGGCACCACTTAGCCCTACGATAGCTACGCCACTGATGACAATAAATGCATAAATATGGTACCATATAACTTTACTGGTGATGGAATCGGAAGGTGGTCATAGGAACTAATGAACGCAACAAGATAATCCTATCGTGTTTTTGGCTCTTTAGAATGGATCGTGGTTGGGCTCTTTAGAATGTTATTGATGAGTACTATACCAAAGCTTTGCGCAAATTGAGATCTTTAAGATTCACCTAGTAATGTAAGTAAAGCTTAATGTTTATTTAAAACTAGCTGCGTCCCGCGGTTTCATCCACGTGAATCACTCCACATAACATCAGCTATCTGCCAGTGAAAGTCCTGTCAAAATCGGTCCAGCCGTTTTAGACTCCGTAAGGAAAATGCACACATCGCTTTTTATATACATATAAGATTTCATAAACGCAAAATCATTTTGACCTCGGGAAATAAAGCCCTATCTGAGCATGCCTTGTTGTTGGTCGCAATATTTTGTAAGACGTCTGTTTGCAAAACCAGTGTTCTAAATAACGCCGTTTAACATAGTGATTTATGGTGATAGATGGGAACCCTTTCACGGGCTAATAGTAGAGTGAGCTATTGTTTATTCTATTACCCGCCTTTATGGATCAAAGGGCTTTTGTCGATAGCAACAACAGAAACACTGAAAAGCAGGTTTAGCATGCTTTTGTTACTGTAGAGAAAATGCACACACCATTGACTTATTCACAAAATTGGGTGAATTTTTCAAGTGGGAGTGGATGGCAAAATCCGATCTATGAGGAATAGCGAAAAGTATTCAAAGGAAACTCGGGCCCAAATTTAGATGAAAACTAAATCATTAGATAAAAATAGATATTAAATATGTTTTAAACGTTTATCGGGACTTATCACGTATTATTTAATTTAGGTAAAAAATATGTACCTTTCGCCTCGTTTTCGCTTTTGTGCTCGACGTTTCGACCATGTTACAATGGCCGTGGTCACAAGCTGACTGAAAACTGCGGGTGAGTCCGGCGAGAAGAGCGGGTGTTTTGTTCTCCTACCCTCACTTGATCTTTAAAAATGGCAGGAAAGTTGCCGCGAAAGTTTAAAATTACTAGATATTAAATAAATGTTATCTTTCTCTCATTAGATTTTTGATAATCCTATATTCCTAGTCAGGAATCGAATATGTTGATTTTGAAGAAAAAAAACACTGTATTTTTAGCCGACTTCAAAAAGGAGGAGGTTATCAATTCGAATACATGTTTTTTTACTCCATCGATAATGTCGCTAAAAAGGATCAAATTCTGGCAAGTAATGGCATACGGCAAATTAAGGAAAATGTTGGATTTTAATAAACTACTTCAAATTTTAAAGTCAACGTTTTAAAGGCTTCATTGCAGTTTCTTGAGAGATATAATCTGGGCCTTTTCAAGGCCAGAGTGAATAGGTATCTTCTAAGTCTGCGTGCTTCATCTTCTACCACATCGTCGCTTACGAACAGGCGAGTTAATGGTCAAACGCGGACATATTCGCGATAAAAAAGTTCCTTTTTTACTATATTTTATAGTACTGTAAAGTATAAATATTTTCATCATTATCAGCATATTATTAATTTCAGCCGTAGGACGTCCACTGCTGGACATGGGCCTCCCCCATCGATTTCCAAAAGGGCTGGTTGGAAGCGGCCAGTATCCTGCGTTTCCCTGCGGTCTCTTTTAGGTCGTCTGTCCATCTCGTATGTGGACAACCTACGCTGCACTTACCGGTCCGAATATGTTGATACCCTATTAAATTTCTTATGTCCTATTTGTTTAATTTGCATATAGATATTATTTTTTTTAACATGATTTTATGTAATTTTAACTGTAGACTCAAGGGTTCATTTGAAAACCGGCGCTGATAGTCTTTGAGCACAGACCCATTCGACACTTTATACCCACTTATATAAGTTTCTTGTAGTAATGTGAAACTTCAAATAAATATAGTTTCTTTCTTTCTTTCAAATAAAACACTTTCACACATATATTATAAGAAGTATACCTTTGACTCACGGACACTAAAGTTTTCGAAACGTCAGGAATTAAAATAATGTAAGTAGGTATGTAACATACACGCGATGTGTTTAATTTCAATTCGACAGCATTATTTACCTGCACTATACCTATATAGGGACATCATGTTATGTAATAAACCGGCCAAGTGCGAGTCGGGCTCGCGTACTGAGGGTTCCGTACCACAAAATGAAATTACTATTAATTAAAAAAACCGTCTTCTAAATAAGTAAAATGTGGCATTTAGATTCGGTGAAAGAAATGATACGGTCGTCCAAGTAACGAAATTACCAGTTATAACTTGGTGATGAACAGAAATTCATCACCGACTCACAATTGGCCATTATTTATTATTTTTTGTTATACTTTAGAGTGTGTACTATAATCATGCCAAGTTTGACGCTTGTACGTATTACAGTTTTTAAATTAGAGTAATTACAAAAATAAATAAAATAATACGTTTGTTGTAAGGGTCCCCATACCCTTTCGTTTTTACTATTGGACTTTTTTACTATTTCTTAGTTAATCCACCGTAAACTGTGAAAATTTAAACTGGCTCTCTATTACGGTTCGAAAGATACAGCCATTAGAAGGTAGGACGGACAGACAGACGGACAGAGACGGACAGACAGCGGAGGCTCAGTAATAGGGTCCCGTTTTTACCCTTTGGGTATGGAACCCTAAAAATCACCATTTTAAATTATTTTTCATAAAGGACAGTGACCAGTTCAGTGTTCAGTTCAGGCCCAGGAAAGAAGTTCAGATTCACTACTCCAGCCAGAGTATCAGTGGACTACAAAGTATAGAGTGCATTATTTGAAACAAAAAACTGCTGTAAACTTGCTAATGCATAAATAAAAACGTTAATTCCAATCATTACAAATTCAAATTCATATTTCCATTGAATAGCTGTAATGTATTATCCAAATCTTTCGAAGTTGCATTCCATGTTCCGACCTCATTGGTATTCCTTTTGGTTGGTTTGTATTCCATTCGGCGATCGATTTCTCTCTAAGCGGAATTCATTTAAAGCTCCAGCAGTAAAAACCTGCTGCAGAAAGCTTTATGATTACATTTTAATAAACACTAGGGAAAATATTACAGCTCTTTCCTCATTCCATAACGTCAACTGTGTCATGAGATTTGTCCTGCAAAACTTAAAACTACACGAAAACTTGTCAATTTCTTTTTAGCGTTAGTTTACCTCAGCGCAATTCACAATTTTTTATGGTTACCTGGCTAGGTTAGCAATTAAAAAAAGTTTTTGACAACTTTTTGTCACTTTGGCGGGCTATATTTCGCAAAGGATACACTAGAGAAAGAGAAGTAAGAAACTAACCGTCTTACTACAAAAGATTTAGGAACGCTTTAGACATGTGTTTCGCATATTTTTCGCAGTGAAACAACTGCTAAACACATGTCTAAAGCGTTCTTAAATATTTTGTAGTAAGACGGCTTACCTTTTAAAATACCTATGAAACGATATCCTATACAAGGGAACGGGTCAGTCAAAAAAAACATCCCCATTTCACATGTACCACAACCACCCCGTAAATGCAGGTATGGTTATATAGGTACCTATTTATGTTTTACTTATAAAGTTGAGTTACATATTAAAACTGCAATCAAGCAAATGTTCGTGCACATATCTTAATAACAATAGAAGATAGGACTACAAGGAACCAAAAAAAATGTTTTTCATGTTCTGGTACAACGTTGTGTGAAAATAAGTCGCTGTCTTTTAGCTTTTTTAATACCATTTAAAAATGTAGTTTTAGTTAAATTAAGGACAGATTGCGTCCCAAAAGCCTCTAATTTTCCTTAAAGTGCCGTTTCTGTGATGTGTATGTGCCAAATATAAAATACGAAATGTTAAATCATTAGATATGAATAGGCACACGCTTTTCCCTCGCTGAATTAAAAATAAACACTGATTTGAAATTCAAATTAGGTTCACAGGTTCGCATATCCCGGTTGTATAAGTATATGTTTAAACATGCTACGTGGGTATATACTCTCAACTCTCCCTCTTTATTTATAGCACAGTAAATATAGGGTGTTCTTTTATACGACGGACATATTCGAATATATCATTGCCATCATTTATCATTAAATTATCATTGTAGACAACTTTTACATTGGGACCTACAATAAAATCGCGAAAAAAAATGCTGTTCCGTACACTTCACTTTTTTCTATGAACAACCGTTTTTTTTTGTGATTATAGTGTTGGTCTGGTGAGTTAAATGATATCCTCGAAAAGGTCCGTCGTCTAACAGAACAGCCTGTATAAGAGTACCCATGATCCAGCAGAATAAATCATCGTACAGTCAGCGGCAACAACGATAAAACAAACTTTTTAATCGAAATACATTTACTTATCATAATCCCGATTATAGATAGATAATACCTAGTTATAAACTCCTTAAATAAAGCCATGTAAAGCGTACAATACTCGGGGTCAATGCATCGCGGACGACACATATTGGTAATATTTTAACCATTGATTGTACCTAGCTTTATTAATTTCATAGACAAAAATATAGAACATTTTTATTTATATTACACGGGAATTACTCACGTAAGATTAAGCCGGTCACTCCGACTATAGTTTCAACCGCATTAGGCAGACTTTTTCAAGGTGGTCTTACGTGAGTAATTCCCGTGCAATATAAATAAAAATGTGTGAAAACCACGTCAGTTTCTATAATAAAAATATAGAACTTGTTTTCTGTGGTATCAGTTACAATATGACAGTAAATGTTTCTGATTCTGAATGCTCAGTTAATTTTTTTACTGACTGTACTCGCTTTGTGTTAGCTGGGCCAATTTCTATATAGCTTTATTTTATTTTGTGTCGTTAATTAAATTATTTCATTGACATGCTGGTGATTGATTAGGGATTTCGTAATTGAGTTTTGCTTTTAGATAGATTGTATTATGGGAACGGAAAACTATGGGTAGGTATAGCATTTACGTAGATAAAAAATTGCTATGTTTTAACTGTTGCTTTGCTGCTGTTAAAAGTTAAAGTTTCTCGTCACTTTACAAAGAAATACACTGGTCTTGATAATGATGATGTCATACCAATTTTTGATCTAAAGTAGGTACAGTTCTGTGCAATGCACACGCACACAGTCATAATGCAACCACAATTCTATTTACTACTCACATTGCATATCCTGAACAAAAACAACATTTGTAGAACCGTAAAACATCCCACACACACTAGCGCACACAAAAGCGCCTTCGTGTTTCTATTTATGGACTTTTTATCATAACATGGAAAACCTCTTTGTTCCTACTAGGTTAGGCGTCCCGGGTTGTGCACGGAGTATGACCCGCCCCAGCTACATAAAAGATCCACATACCTATTTGATATTAGTGGCCTGCTGCATTTTGTGATAGTATATAGTAGTTATCTTATCTTTTTATCTATATATATGAATATATATATATAAATGAATCCCTATTTACCTTGGTCACGCCATAACTTGAGAACGACTTTACCGATTTCATACTTTATTTTTATAAGTTTTCTAATACTTTGTAGAAGTTATATGATCATTTACGAGACATCTATACAGTGGTAAGGTTATGGAATCCCGTTATTTCACAAACTGGCACGGTAAATATCCTGTAAATAATCATATAACTTTTGTTTGCTTTAGTGAACAACCGTGATAGTTTAATACTTTGTAGAAGGTTCGTACAAACAGAAAATTGTTTTTTTTTTTGAAAACTTAATGGTGATTTTAACTTCACGCATTTTACAGTTCTATGACAGACAACGTCTGTCAGGTCAGCTAGTAGTATGATAATTATTGCTATATCCATTGATACATCAAAATTCACAAAAAAGAACCATCCACTCCATGAGGGTTCCGTCCAACGGAACCCTCAGAGCACGAGTCCTACTCGTACTTGTCCGGTTTTTTTTTTCTACTTAACTATATTTTTTTACTGACCGAAATCAGCAGAGCGAAAAAAAATTGTTAGCTTATATTTTTTTAGTAAAACATCCAATCAAAATGTAAATTATGCATGAAATACTGAATGGAGAGTGTGCAGGACAGTATGGCGAGATCACAAGCGCCAGTACTAGTCGTTATGAAAGAGTTAGGAATCTTTTTATTCTATAATAGGCTCGCGTTTGGACCTGTTTGAATGCCTCGCCTGATGCAGTCTACGATGGAGCACGCTTGCCTAGAAGAAACTATACTAACTATCATAACTACTAATATTATACAATAAATACGCAAGTTTGTTTGTTGTTTCTCTTTCACGCAGCAACATAGCTACAGATCGACATGATTTTTTATTCATAGAGCCAGAGGGCCAGAGAGTGTCATATGTTTTTTTTTTTCCAGAAAAAAATTACGATGTCTAAGAGAATGTTCACGCTCTGGACGCAGCTAGCTCTAAATAATAGGTATGTAATAAATGGATAAGTCAAGCCTAAAGCCTCGTAGGTACCTACAAAACTTTTAATTTACCTACTTCAAAGTTCGGGTAAAGTGAACTCTGTGAACAAAGTACTGTAACCCCTTTAAGAATTGTTGCCGAGACCAGAACCCAAATCATTTTTCCCTTGGACCCTTTCCTTCCTTTTCTGTCATCAAGAAAAGATCTTTATGGCGGATCATAAAAACTTTTCTACGAGATTACTAAGGAAATACCTACTTGTTTGTGCTTTGGTAACACCAGCTTTTTGTTTCATATTATGTTCCACTAGCAGCGCCCTGTGGTTTCCCCCAGAATCCTACAGAAACTAACTTTAGGATAAAAAGTAGCAATTGTATTAATGCAGGATGTGTGCCTCCAATTAAAATTTCATTTCCTATATACCGTCTGCAGCTCTCTCGCTCGCACATTTTCACATTATTGAAGATATAAAATCAATGAGTGTGAATTTCCAAAAGTAACAAAATCATGTCATGGTTTCTATCGTAACATTACAAACAAAGAAATTGTCAATTTGATATATTTTAATTGGAGTGGAGTGGTTTAGAGTGGAGAGTAGGTAAGTCAGTTTCTAGGTGGTGTGGTGGTGCTTTGAGATAAGTCAACGATACTTCATCATAATCAGCCTTTTAACAGTCCACTGCTGGACTTTTAGCCTACCCCCGAAAGGGTGATTGGGCCATATCCACCACGCTGGCCCAGTGCGGGTTGGTGGCAACGATACTTATTATTCACAAATTTCGCGATGACGGTTTTTGACAGCTTCACATCATCATTACAGCCTATCACTTTCCCACTGCTGGGACTCAGGCCTTCTCTCAGAGAGAGAGAGGATGAGCCCTATCCACCATGCTGGCCCAGTGCATGTTGGTCAATGTGATATGTCTTTGAACTTTTGAGGTTTTTGGACAGTTTCCTCGTGATTTTTTACTTCAACGTTTTTGAGCGATGACATCGAAACTGCACATGATTTATTTAGGTACCAAATAAGTCATTGGTGCAGGGCCGAGAGAATTAAGAACATTTAAGACCTTGAGAGACTTTTAGAATGAGGATGTCAAAAATCAAAAATTACAACACAATAGAAAACACTTACGAGCTAGTGCCACAAGTGGCGGCCTTATCGCTAAAAGCGATCTCTTCCAGGCAACCATTCACAGGTACATAAAAAATACATAAATAATAGGCTTGCGTTTGACCACCATCTCGCCTGTTTGTTCACCAGCTTTGTTTTAAAATAGCTCGGTCCCGCTATGATCCTTCCCTACAAGTTAAATGAATAACATTGCGGACAGACGCCGGAGGTTGGAATCGTAGCAGCTGTAACACAGGTCTTCCTAGAACAGCTGCTTATGAGACACCTACAGAAAGGTACTTATACTCATAATAAATTGTTAATATTAGTCTTTTTATAAATGTTAGGTTAATATTGTTAAATTATAAATATTGGTGAAAAAATGAATTTAATTGTTTGTTCACCAGCTTTGTTTTAAATAGCCCGGTCCCGCCTGAGTTATTGCAGTGTACGCAGGTTGCGTGCTGCGCTCGTGTAATCACGCGACTGCGTATCACGCCACTGTGGCCCAATAATAATAAACTTGGAATTGTAGCCGATTTTATGATGACAATGCGAAATTAATGCCTGGAAGGTATTTCCGGCTGCTAATTTACAAAGTAGCATTTGGGTGTTTGTTAGTTTGGCTTTCAAACATGTAGCCCGGTCAAATTAGCCCAAAAAATAAGGGTAATGGAGGGGGAGGGGGGGGGGGGGAAATACTTATGACACTGATTTATAATTCGAATTGATTTCAAGATAATAATCAGATAGGTAATAATCGATTATTATCTGATCAAATATGTCTATGAGACGCGTTTTAATCTAATGATGGGATGATAAAGACCTCGAGTATCTTATACGATTTTGTAAACTAAACTTTTTATTTGTCGTGAAGATAAAGACATATGCCGCAATATAGCTGTGCTGTCAAATTGTACTGTTTAAAAATTATTAAGACCGCGATCACAGGACAAGCCGACTGGACCGACTTACAAGGACCGAGATGGGTTTTTTTTTCACGAGTATCTACTCAATTTTTTTCTACGATCTACGAAAATTTCAGTTAAATTAACGACTAACGACTATTAATTTACTCGCGGCTGAAACCGCGGGACGCAGTTAGCTAAAGATAAAACAGATGCTACTTGCTACCTACACTAGGTGTGTTGTTTTCGTAATGTCACTCTTTTTCTCGTTTTCAGCCAGTACTAAAGTAGGTACATCAAAGTGAATTAACTCTCACATTCAATTATAATAATTACCTACAAAAAACCACCAACTTGAAATTTTATTGTATCTAAACAAAACCAACCTGCGTTGTTAAAATTACTAAATACTTATACTGTTTTCATTCGTTTATTTTCTCTGACAGCTGAAATAACATTGTAAAAAAAGCGGAATGAAAACATTTTCTTTTGATGTTTCACTGAAGTATATCGGGTACCGACCTGCTACAGTCTACGTTCAAAAACCTAGCGAAAGTGATCAGAATTCGTGATTATCATTCAGATTTGTACAATGTTATTGCAGCTGTCAGAGCAAATGAACGAATAGAAAAAGTATCGACTACTGCAACTGCAAACCACCCGGATTAAAAAAAACATGAATCAAATCCCAATAAATCTAGATACTTCACAAAATGTTTGGTTTCCGTGGGGAATCTTGTGTTATTCTAGTTCACGCGTGTCTTCTGCTACGCTCGCTACGCGCTACGGAGGTGCTACGAGAATATAAAATTTAAGTAAACGTAAGTAATTAAATGGAGTCAGGTAAAGCGGAACTTATTAACTGTTTGCTTATTTAATATTCTTCTAATTTATTTCACATAGCAAAGACGTGACGTAAAAACGTACGTGCTACGGAATCTTAAGCGAAAATTATTCTTGTTACAACATTCTTATGGTGTAACTATATTTTCTTAAGATGTGCGTTTCTTATAGATACTTTATGTCTTTTAGTTTAGTTTTGTGGGTGTGCCATAATCAGATTGCGGCATTTGTAGCGCTTCGCTACGAGCGGACCGCTCCCACGACATAAACTGGCTCACTCGGTAATATCTTTTCATGAGACTTCATCACGATACTTTTATATTCATGACTTTGCGCCAATTGAAATAAGGTTGACCTCGATCTGAAGGCCGATTAGGAATCGGTAACTTAAAGTTAGTTCAAAATGTCGTATTGTGTATGTAGCGGACGGTGTGAGAGCTCACCTTATTATTTCATGTTGCGTGTTTGTCAGTGGCGGGTAGCAGCGGGGTCGGCGCCGTCACAGCGGCCGGTGCGTCGGCATGTCGGGAGTATGTGGCGGGCTCCGGGGGCGGTGCTGGAGGCGGCGTGCGGAGCGCGCGTGTGTTTGTTGTGCTCGGCGGCGGCACCGGCGGAGGCGAGTGCGGCCAGCGTGCGAGCGCTCGGGCGGGCGGCGCGGCGCGACTGCGCGGACCGCCGCTCCCAACCCCGCTCGATACGATGGCCATGAAAATTTCAGCCGAGTCGCTGTCAACCGGTGGCGGCATGCAGGTGCGACCGCGCCGCTGCCTGCCTCCGTATCCCGACCTCTTCGACGCATGCTAAAGGCTACCATACAAAGGAAGTTGTACTTTCAGTTTCGCCTGGCCGGACATAAATCCGTGCCGTGTATGAACGATACAGCCTCAAGGCCATCGTGCTTTCGGTGGCCGGATTGACTGAAGCAATTCAATCACATCTGCCTGTTCAGTTTGGCCACATCGTGTATGGTAGCCTTTACATACCCTACATCTAAAGATATCACCGCAGCTGGTGCCTTACTATTCGAACTATCAAGATAATAATTTTCCTTACCTATGCATACTGTATAAGCTGTAAGAATTTTCGAAGATCCCAAGCTCACCAAGCACCTCGATTTCAGGTGCTATCTAACCGTTCAACATGCGCAGAGACGTTAGGTCTCTGTAGGTATGTTTTACCACATTTTTAAAAAGGCAAGTGTTCTTTTTTTTTTGTTCTGAATTTATTTTGGGGGTTTTTGCCAGCAATGGCATGTCACTTCATGTCAGTCAATTGACTGATATAAATTTAGTTTAAGGTATGATGGCACAGAAGATCTGGGGCCTTACGGCTACCTGTTTCTGCGATTATGTTTAGGTGATTGCGAAAATTTGCGCGACCGCAAACCGTATCTCGGCGCGGGTTCACGTTCGCGTGATTTTCTGCACTGCTGTTTCGAGGTAGCCGTAAAGCCCCTGCACTAGCCGTGACTAGCCTGACTGAAAGCTCATCTACATAATATCACAGGGTCTTTTTACCGACATGTAGTTTTAAGGACCTCATGTAATGTGTACTCTGGCAAAATAAATAAATAGATCAGTGTAAATCGCACACTGTGCGATTCACACGATCTTTCTTGCCTCACACCTACAAAATGTGGAATGAGCTACCCCGCGTGATGTTTCCGAGAAGCTACAACATCGGGTTATTCAAAAGGCGAGATAACGTAGTTGTGATGCCTCTGGTGTTACAAGTATCCATAGGCGACCGTGACTGCATACTATCAGGCAGCACGTCCGCTTGTTTGAGACCTATAGCATAAAAAACTATATACAGTGGTAATTTGGTAAAACATCAGACCAAACGAGGCTGTTTTCTGTCTAATGTTCAATAAGTACCTACTTACATGTAATAGGTAAGAGCTTCTAATACAGGTCATTAGAATATAAGTACCTACCTGCTCAGGTATGTGCCAGAATATGTAACCTATAGTTTGTCCTATAGTTATATAGTTTGTTTTTTAGTATGTACCTATAGTTTGTCTGGAGTGTTTATTAGTAAAATAAGTAAAATCGGAATATCACAAGTTACTTATTTATGTTTAAAAAAACATTTCGTCAAATTCCGATATTTCGTTGCTGAGTTACAACATTTTGTTAATATCTATCTCCCAGTCTTCGCTGTAATACGTTTTTATGCAATATCGCGCGTGAACGTGACCGATCAATCGATTTTTTTATGTACTCGTAAATACAAAAAATTCGTAAATTTAATATTACATTATCATCTAATTCTAAACTATATTCAAAGTTTGAAGTCTCTGGCTCATAAGTTAGTCTGGCTAAATAAAAGTAGAGACTGAAAATGCACAGTAATAAAATATGAGTAAAGTATAAAATATACAAATTATTGTGCTACAATAAAAATAATAATTTGCGAGTATCAAGCCAGCTGCAGTACAAGTACCTTTCTTTATCGATCGTCAAATTCGATAAAATATCATATAATCTATCGTAACGAGTACTGGCCCCTTATTATGGATGATTCGGATCGTGATCGCGATCGCGATCGCGTGCCATCTCACTTACGCTCGTGGCGCGAGTAAATAGATGCGAACGGGACGGCATGCAATCTCGATCCCGAACAAAGAATCATAATAAGGCCCCTGATCAAATGGGATTTTATCGAATTTTACGATCGTAACTGTCAAATTTGACGATCGATAAAGAACGGTACTTACACTGCAGGATCGTCATTGAAACCAGGTTAGTCCAGGGGGCCTACCATAAGGTGTATAAGTAATGTTATTTTGATATTACTTTCTAATTTCGTACCATAGACTTAAAAATACATTATCATTATGTTATTACAACGGCTAGGAAGTTTTGATGACGTCATTCTATTTCGTTCACTCATATTTATGACTTTTAATGATCTGTGGTCATTGCTTGGTTTTTTTTTTTTTTTTTGGGTTTTGGTATGGCTACAAAGGCCTTTGGACCATGTCTTTATTTTGAATCACAGCACTTTGTATCATTGCTTGGTTCATTGCCGCAGTGATGCCAATTTAGGGTATTTTACCCTAGATTTAGAGTAAACATTATGTCGCAGAGTAATTTTTAAGGTCTTTTTGTTACAAACAACAATTCTTGTAACGTTGAAAACTGATTAATTATGGCTACAGATATATTAGTAGTATTGTATTGGGGTATTGTACTAGTATTGTACATATGTAATATATTAGTATTGTACCATAATGGCGTGTGTAAATCAGAACGCACGTTCGATAAAAATTTAACCATTAAATATAAAAGAACTTGTTGTATTAATTATCTAAAACTAAAACTTTAGCCTTAGGGTATTTTTATATAAATAGTAATGATTTAAGGGTAAAATTAATCAGGCGTTGGGGTAAAATGAAAATCTAGCTTGGAATCACTGCATTGCCGTCAGATTGCTTGGGAGTTTTGGCGCTAACGTGGAAAAAAAACATGTCGGCTCGTTGGATTATTTTCCTATACTTGTGTTTTCGAGTGTTAATGTGTAGTAATTGGTGAATTATTATTTATTAAGTGCTCGTAAACATGCTCGAGTGTGGGTAAGTGATATAACGAGGTGAAACATGTTTTGGAAACAACACGAAAATGTTTACCTCGTGCATTCTGAATTGCACTGCACGTCGTAAAATGAAAAAAAAAAGGAAATCAAAAATATTTATGTCAATGACAGTAACAACAAAGAGCATGTTCCTATTTACATCTTCAGTGTTACGAGAATCAAGATGGCACGGATTCTTTTTTTGCATCGGCACTAATGGTGTGATTCAGAACTCTTAGATGTTTAATAATTTACGAAGACCTGTGACGAAGACAATGTAGACAGTTTTTTGTCAGTGACAACATATTTTTATTATATCTAGCGACCCGCCCGCCCGGCTTTACACGGGTGTAATTTACGTGCAAAGTCGGTTCAGGTCGCTAGTTATATATATAAACCTTCCGTGAAAATGATGTAACTGATGGTGAAAACCGCTTCAAAATCCGTTGCGTAGTTTTAAAGATTTAAGCATACATAGGGACGGACAGACTTTATTTCATATACTAAGTATATAATTATATATATATATATATATATATATGTATATATATATGTAGTGATATAATATATATTGTAATATTTTCAAAATGGCCGCTGCCTCAAGATGGCGTATGGTGTATATTTTTGTCAACCCTGTTAATATGGGTTTGATACCCATATTAACAGGTATATATAAAAGAGCTTGAAGAGTAGGTAACGATAAAGTGACATCACACTAAATTCTACATGGCCTCCGCTGCAAGATGGCGGTTTACTATTTATTTGCTAAGCCTAAAAGCTTGAGTTTAAAAATGTTTTTTCTATTAACTTACTAAATAAAACAATCTTCTAAAAGGTATCGTTATTTTTATTACATGAATATAAACATGTTATACAGACACTGGTGGAAAACTACAAAATTACTCTACTATTAGACAAAAATGAACATCGAGCAAGTTATACAGATGTTGGACAGATAACACTACTTTTATTATAACAAGCAATACAATATTTATATAATATATAAGGAAAAACCTAGAAAATACAGGCACTCATTGATTTCTTATTAAATAGGTACCATGAGTATTGATGGTTATCATAGTTCGAAGATTCGACTATTAGAGAGAATACAATTCATTATACAAACTAAATAAATAAATAAATATTTCGGGACATTTTTCACACACGGTCATCTGACCCCAAACTAAGCAAAGCTTGTGATATGGCTGCCAGAGACTGATATACATACATACATAGTTTTAAATAGATATTAACAACCAGATATAGAACAAACACAAATGTTCATCACATAAATGTTTGTCCTAGGTGGGAATCGAACCCACGCCCCCAAGCTCAGAAGGATAAGTATATATATAACATCGAAGTCAAAATAATTCTTGGTTACAATCATTTAAATCAGAATCCGAAAGGTTTTGTTTCTTTAAAATATTTTTATTGTATAGCTAGAAATATTGTCTACAGTCTACACAAATACACATAAAAAGTTTATTACTACGCACATATACAATATATAAGTAATATCTATAAGTAATCTATATATAATAATATATACTCTTTAATACAATCTGAAATTCGGTTTATCAAACATTGTTATACCTTAAAGCTTCTAAAATGTTATACAAAAGTGACAGCACCTTGCTATTTGACATAATTTGCCTTTGGCTCAGTAATCACTATAACATAAATGAGATTCATATTATATACACAAATTCTCTATATACAAATATTTCACATGACCTTACATGGTTTTTCACAATGCATTTATATACTAGAGGTGGCATTAAATGTTTAAAATTAGAGATATTATTTACAACACAGTAATTACAAAATATTAATATTGAATATAGACACCATGGAATGTAAGTATTTTCGAGCACAACATGAACATAGATGTCTTTAACGGTTAGTCACAAATAAATAGTTGAAGGATCTCCCACAAAGCTGCAGCTTATTAAGTATATATATATATATATATATACAAAATAACATCAGTCGATGGCATTACAGTAATGTAAAAGATGCCAAGAAAAAGTTTCTTACTCCACATCCGGTTTTAAAACTGGTCTTATTTTTATCTAGGTCAAAATCACCAATTTGCATAGCAAAAAAAGCCAAGTAGATTTTACAATGTTTGCAAAAGCAATAAATGCTAACTTAAAACACGAAGAAGTTTTAGGTATCATCGAACATTTTAGCAAACATATTTACGATATTAAAACAATCTTAAAATAATGTGGTTGAATATTAAATTTTGAACTGGTAACATTGCTGGTATCATCAACTTTTTCGTCAGACACTTATTTCCTATATTTTACGTCATACTCTTGTTTTATTACATTAATTTTGACTAATAATATATTACACCCTAACTCAAACTTTAACATTGAGTTATGGTGACATTTCACTGCTTGCATTTTTGCTAAGAATTGGTGATTTTTACCATATTAGCAAATATATTGGATCTAGAGTGGTTAACACGAGATCACACAAAAAACAAATATATATAGGTAATAAAAGTGTTTTATCATAGTGTTGGGAGAGCCTTAAAGGAACTTGATCTTAGAGTTTCTTGAAGAAGGCAGGAGTTGCCTAAAAGAAGAATGAGCAACATTAACTGACATTTTATTTTGCATAACTAACACGTATTTAGATTATTTGCAACCGCGATAACTAAATGTTATTTTTGTCGGTTACGATTTTAAAAAAAACTTCAGATTCTTCGACTAAAATAAAATTAATGGACGGGCCATAACATTGAAATTGCTTAGTAAAAACGAGTCAAAACCGTCGGACAAATACTTCAACACCTAATTATAAAAATGTACAGTATATTTGTTACAAAAAATAGATCCCGGTTTTATTTGTGTATTTACACTTCGGGAAAGCATATGAATGCATAATTTAGTCAGATGTTTCGTTATCACGGAACAATAAACACGTGTTGCACTTCCTACGGCTAGAGACCGACTGAAACGAAATGAGAGCCGGCGCTTATTTTGCTATGTTTAAAAATGCGCTTCTACTGGGCCTGTCCATTCATTTTATTTTGGTCGAAGTTCAGACTGTAGTAAAGTGAAACTATCTAGCAGGCCTTAGCATATCCGCCGCAACAAAATTTTGTCGTCACTTTTAGTCGCGCGAAAAGATGACAGGGCTACGTTTATACGCCTGTCTGGGCGGAAAAAAAAGGACAAAAGAGGGTTGAAAAATTCTGTCGTGGTGACCTTGCTAGATAGGTATGATAATAGCCAATAGTGGCATCCATTCTGCCAAACAACTCACTAAACTAAACCAATCTGACAGGACTACAATTATCTGTATCTTTTAATTTCAAAGTGAGAGAAGGATGGCAACAATTTTAGAGCTGTCATATTTAGTTCAATTTAAATAAAGGTACAACAAAAACGATACAGTCAGTGGATACTTATCTATATTGCATATTTTTTTCCAAAATTTATGTTACGCAAAATACCTTGCGCATTGCTATCGTTGCTCAACCTCCTTTAGCAGGTTAACAATCAGGGCCTTTTCTTGGGCTTCCCGTTGATGGCGGGGTCCGCGGCGGGCTTGCGCGGCCGCAGGATGAAGTTCAGGTTGTACACTGTGTTCACGGCGTAGTACACGTTCGCATTCGCCGGGAGCACCATTTCTGGAAGGAGATAGAAACTTGATTACCTTATTGCTGTCAAATTTTCCTTCTGGAAAAAGAAGGTTCTGCCTCAATAGGCTACAAGCCTGATATTTTGAATTGTCTAAAAAAGCTGATTATAAATAGAGCCGATCACCGCGGCGGTCAGTCGGATCAGTCCGGCGGCGACCGTGTCCGGGATCGCAGTGTCGATCATGGTGAGGTCGGTGAGGAAGGTGCCCAGGTAAAAAGTGTTCAAAATTAAGAAATATCTGAGCACTTTCATGTTTTGCTAGACAGAGAGCGCACAATACTTTCAAATGACGTCACTTGTAAAAGTACGCCAAACAAACTTCATATAGCTAACTAACTAACTAACATTCACTTTGCGGGAAATTCCTTTCCCGCACTAACCTACAAAAATCATTCAGGATACAAAGTTGCCTATGTGTAATCCATAGAAAATTAATTTGTTATGGAGTAATACCATATTTCATCCAAATCTGATCAGCCGTTTAGGAATTTAGAGTGAACACACACACAAAAAAAACATATGACATTCAGCAACTTGTAATGGGCCAGTATGGTGGTTAAGGGCCCATCCTCTCTCTCTCTCTCTCTCTCTTTGAGAAAAGGCTGTGTCCTACCAGTGGGAACATGATAGGCTGATACTTTACTATACACACGCACACCGTTAGCATTACTAATTTTAATGTGATATAATAAATAAATAAAACCAAGAGGAAGACTCACCTCTGTCGGGCAAGACTTGCGCCAGCGTGTATGAGTCGGGGTCACCGTCGAGGTCAAGCTTGAGCATGGCGTTGCGCACCACCTGCGGCGTGCGCTCGTTGTTGCTCAGCATGATGGACTTGTACATCACCACACCCTCCGTCTCCGCGCACTCGCTCTCGAACGTCACGCGGATGATGTAGAAGTCGGGGCCAGCGCGCGGCGCGGCTGGCCCGCCCACCGCCTGGCCCGACCCCGGCTTGCCGTTCGCTTTCTGCCCGCTGTTAGCGCTCGACAGCGACGCGTCCAGCGACGGCAGCGACGAGGACGACGAGCCGTGCGAGAGCCGCGCCGGCGACGCGCGCCGCTCGAGGCTGTCGCGCTTCCACGCGCCGCCAGCGCCGTCCGTTTCGCAGTAGAACTGCGACCCGTTGCTGGAGCCGGTACTCGCAATCGAGTCGTTTTTGCGGTGGCCGCGTCCTTCCACGACCTTCGGCCGGCGCTCCTTGGGCGGGTTCGTCTGCGGCTCTATCTGGCACGAGAGGCGGTACGCCTCGCGGTCGTCGAGCACCAGCACCGAGTCGAACCATCGGTCGAACATCGGATCGGCGGGCAGGTGGTACGCGTTCGCGGCGCCCTGCAACAGCTTTATCTGCGCGAGCACCTCGAACTCTTTCCGCCGCTTGTCGAAGTTGACGAGTCCGTCGGCGACCGTGTCCGGGATCGCAGTGTCGATCATGGTGAGGTCGGTGAGGAAGGTGCCCAGGTAAGGGATGGTGCCGTGACTGACGCCGGGCGAGCCACGCTCGTGGAACAGCTTTTGCAGCTGGCGGTCGTTCTCACCAACCGTATCCGCGAACTTGGCGGTACCCTCGCGCATGAGCAGCTCGCGCTGCGCCCACCGGTTGTTGTCTTCACTGAAGATGCGCGCGAGTTCATCGAAGAGCTCGGCTTTCTCGCGTGGCAGCAGCGCCCAGGCGCGCCGCAACCGGTACACGGCGTTGCTCTGCAGCCCAGATATGATCGCCTTCAGCGAGGAGAAATTCTTGAGCACGCGCAGCTCGCGCGCGATGTCGAGCCAGGCGGCGAGCACCTCGGCGCGCTCGGCGGGCCGCAGATCGGGCTCCACGAGCGCCGTGGAGATGACGCGGAAAGAGACCGCGTTGAACTGGTTGACGGTGGCGAGCACGGTGGCGGCGTCGTGCGCGCGCTCCTTGTCGCGGCGCGACCACACGGCGCCGAGACACTGGTGCGGCACCAGCTTCTTGAACAGTTCCATGTCCATGCGCGTCAGCTGCTCGGCGAAGTGTCGGTGCGGCACGTGCGGCAGCCGGTACGTGCTCGTGTGGTGCGCCGCCAGCCGCATGCCCGCCGCCAGGCACACACCCTCGCCCAGGCCCACCCCGTTACCGTTGCGCTCTACGCTGAACACGGCTAACTTCTGTAATACCTGGAATGTATCAACGATTTGTTAATTTACATAGGTATTCTACTGACATGCAGTGTCTCTAAAATAAATGAACTGATATACGAACCGATATACTGTTTGCGGTCGCGCAACTTTTCGCAATCATCTAAACAGAATCGCTTAAAACAGGTAGCCGTAAGACCCCTGTATATGTAAGTGTTGCGTACCTTCGAGTGCAGCTCCGATCCAGGCAGGTGGAGCTGCGTGAAGGCGAGCAGCTGGTGCAGCGCAGGGTGGCGCGGCGACTGCCGGAAGTCCTCCGGGTACGTGTCCAGCCACACGTGCAGGCACGCCACCAGTGTCCTGGGAACAAACTCACTGCTGCAACATGGTACAAAAAGCAAGAATATTCGTATAGGTACCTGTGATACCTCCGGTGCTAAGCAACGAAAACTTTTTTTTAACGTTCTTATTCTATCAAAGCCGATATAGGTAGCTATAGAAAATTCCGTTTCTGTATTAAACAGTTTTTTTTGCAAATAACTGCTTAAAATTTTGAAAAACTCAACTTCATCACAACTTATTACCTCCAATTTACAAATGCAGATTTCATTCAGTACAGAGGGAAAAATTTAAAGTGGATTTCGTTAAATTACTGTCATATAATAAACAATTTTATGGTTTTCTTGTTTTATGTTTGTCTTGAAAATTACGGCTTTTTTTCATTTTATGCCCGAAATTCTAAAGGTACCTATGTACTTAAAAATTAACGATGCATTTTTGTAATACTAACGGCTCATAAACACTTTCATTTATGCGACCCTAACTCCTTACCATCAGAGAGAAACTGGTTTGCTATTTTTGGTATAAATAAAGTTTTACTAAGGCAATAGAATCATTGTTTGAAAGTTTCAAAAGGCAAAAAATCGTGAGTCGATTGCTGTACACGTATTTGTCAGTGTTGTTTGACCACAATTTCTATTCTATGAACGCATACAATAAGTATTCGCATTGTCATGTTTTTATGTTGACATCTTTTGAATGGTTTTCCAAAGGCACTAAACCACACTAATTGTGTTCGATATGAAAATACAGTCACAGCCTGGAAATAGTAGATACATTACTTTAAATTCGATCAAAAATACACGAATGTGTGTATTTGTTTTAGTTTTTACCATAGCGAACAACTAAAAAGAACTTATTCAATAATCGAACTGGCCATCACGGCTATAGAACAAAATAAAAAATAAAATATTACGCGCGCATCTGTGGCGCGAATACTGCAAATTGTGCTGCAAATCTATGTAATGTTAAATTTGAAACATTCATTTATTTATTCTAAACTTCGAAATATTTTTGAACGAAGATTCTAATAATTGTGTAGGATTCGAATGCTTAATAATTACGGTCAGGATTCAATAAGACGACACTGTTTTATCTTATAATCCACCCGAGTTTAAAATCTGTAGTTTCTCCCAAGTGATGAATAGTGGTTTTTACCCAAATATAGTATGAAATCATTGTTGTTTTTACCTACGAGAAAATAACAGAATTTTTCATAAATCTTCACAATATTTTTATGTTAAAATTATTTACAACACAATAAGGACCTCCTTAGATAAAATTTTCTGTAGAGGTTGGCGTGAATAAAAGCGCTTTGGATAACAGATTATCCAAATTCTTTCATTCTTTATGAAATTCTCAGCGCAAAAGGAATAACGATAAAAATATCATTCAGTCTAGTATTTCCCTGAGGTATTTCCTTAGTACATCTCAGATATTTTTCGAGTATTTTAGTCTTAGAACATTAGAACCTTTTTGGATCAACTCTTTCATTTAGATGAAATTTTAGTATGGCGACGAAAGAAAACACATTTTATCAATGAAAAACGTAGCATCTTTGGATTAATCTGTGATGGCACCACATTAAATACGAAGTTTTCTTTTCTTTTAATTCCAATCACAATATTTCTTCCCTTCAAATGTGTTGGATAATGAAGAAAAAGCCTTTTCTTACTGTCATTGGTAAAATGAATTGTGCACTTGTGCACTTTTTATCACATGTTTATTTTTTTTAAGTTAGCAGGCAAAACCGCGTGGTTCTGTGGTGCTACTATAAGAATGATGACGCTTCTTACTTCCGGTGTTGCTGCGATGTATCGATGGCTGTTGGAAGTACTTCCTCCGCAGCCAGGGCTTCATACCGTCGGAGCAAGAGATCCAGCACTTTGCTGCACTCTGCAAATGATCTGGAAACAGGAAAACAAAAAAATAACATTAGACTCCACGGTAAGTTCAGTAATGGGAATCTTTCCCTCCACCTTGGGGAATATTTTCTTAGGTGACTGAACGGCTTACGGCCGATCACGTGTCGTAGGGGTCCCTTTCCAGATATCGGTGGAAAACATAGGGAAAAAAAACCTACGCATCTCGTAGTAGGAGACGACAGAAGTGACGCCTCTTGTTTTTTTGTTTGGCTTGTTGATGCTGTTTGTGTTGTTGTTGGGAATTACAGATCTTTACCAAGATAGACACCGCGAGTTCACTTTGCATGTCTATGGCCTGTCTCCACTGACATGCCGTTGTTGGCAAAAGTCCCCAAAATAAATCCAGAATAAAAAATAAAATAAAAAAGCACGCCGCGGTTACATAAATCACTTCGATCTCCGTTATCTTAGTAATAAGCAAGCCAAGAAAGCTAGCCTCATGGATCCTTGGTAGTAGCACGTCAGATGTCAATACATAAATAACAAATTGAGCAATAGTAAAATTATTTCTTGAAATTAAACACGTAACGGATTTTATTGCGTATATTTTATTGTGTTATTTAAATTCCTGACGTTTCAAACACTGCAGTGTCTGAAAAAATATCTCTAAATTGCTCTCGTGACATCATAGTAGGTGAAAAAAAATGCGGCACGCTGGTTTTTACAAGGATGTAATATATACCCTAAAGGGAACAATCCTTGGGGTTTTCATACCAAATGGGATCGCGTTGTCTAACCTAATAAAAGTGTAGACTCATACTACACTACTCAGGTAAGTAAATAAGTACTGACCGGTATGTGGCGAGGAAGACATTGACGTATGTAGACTCAAGTTCGCCATCGTCAGTGGCCAGCGCCTCCACGAGCCGCTCCACGGTGCCTGCCTTCACGAAGCGCACGCGCACCGTCTCCCACTCCAGGTGGGAGATCTCGTCATCCGATTCCTGGAATAAAACAATTAAGATTTACGTCAATTCTGAGTTTTTTTGGGTCAATAGACAGTGTCATAAGCAAATGGGCTCATAGATTCATGAGCCTATTTGCAATGTCTATTCCATACTAATACCGTTAAACAATTAAGTTCGTTTAGGGTGAGTGGACCGTCCTAATGTCAGAGTTTTTAGGCCGCCTCTGACATGGCTACACAAAAAACCGGGACCTACAATTTAGCGTGTTATCCGACCCACGGTAGCGCTCAGATGTAAATTGACACTTACGGTCAACCATCCGAAGCAGCGCCACACACAGCGCTTTCATGGGGTCACTAGGTCAACCTCTCAGATCAAATAAAAAATATTTGCTCTGAATTCAAACTCAGATCAAACAAACAAGGGAGATATGGTAATGTGGTGCGGCGGGTGCGAACGCATCACTTGATGCCTTAAGTCGAACCCACCCTGCAGACGACCTTGCCGCCCTTTTTTAAATTTAGACTATTAATTCATTGGTGTCGCCTAAAAATAGCGGTGTTGCTGTGCGTGAAAAATGACAGATGTACCGTACTTACAATTTTTGGGTTAGCTGTGAATGACAAAAGTAGATGAAATACGGAGACATTTAAACACCAACGATAATTGTACTGAGGCATATCTCCCTTTTTATAATGGAAACTGACGTGGTTTTCACATATTCGTGTTTTCGTGGTTTTTGCCTAATGCGGTTGACAGTTGACAATATAGTCGGAGTAACCGGCTTAATCTTACGTGAGTAATTCCCGTGTCATATAAATAAAACA
This sequence comes from Agriopis aurantiaria, assembly GCA_914767915.1. Taxonomy (NCBI): domain Eukaryota; kingdom Metazoa; phylum Arthropoda; class Insecta; order Lepidoptera; family Geometridae; genus Agriopis; species Agriopis aurantiaria. Next base: position 14,099,502 of record OU611982.1, on the reverse strand, counting down.
TATCTCCCTTGTTTGTCTGATCTAAGAGTTAAGTTAGGTTAGATATAATCATAGATAAACATATACATAGATATAATATAGGTAAGTGCGCGAACGTTAAAAGCGTTGTCGTCCATCCGGGATGTAGGTGTAGTAAACATAACAACGTTATTGTGCAATGCTCCACGTTTTATTGCTGTTTTGTGCTAGTGTTATCGCGATTAACACAGCGAGGACACACTGATGAGACAGACAGCTGTTAGTATAAATACGAGCGCAAAACGGTACATTAGGTGACTCAATTAGGTAGGTACGTTTTGAGTAGAGGAATTTTCATTAATTTCACATATTATATTTTTTACCGACTTCGAATATGGTGGAAGTTTCTCAATTCGGACAGTTTTTTTAAAATTTATTTTTTATGTATGTATGTAGTGATTACGGCATCTGTAAGTTAAAGAAGGTTTTAAGCATTCCACTATTATAATTATGTGATTCACAAAAATATCTTAAATTTAAAAAAATATTTTTTTTAATAATCCGACTTCACAAAACCACAAATCACAAACATTCTAATTCTATATGCCACTACAAAGAACAAAATAATATTTTTACACGGATTTTGAAGTTGAAAGATACAACTGGAACCTATACTTATACTTGATCCAAGTTTATTTAAAAAGCCGAGTATATTTTTTTTTTCCTATAAATTGCACTCACTCTAGTACGATATATCACGGACTGGGTACACACTTATGTTCAAAAACGTAGCAATATCAGCATTTATGACTAAAGTGATAATAAAAAAACATTCAAGGTATTCATAATATAAGTACTGCAGCTGTCAGGTATATAAAAACATTGAGTACAACAGTTAACAGAATATATAACTTATAATTTTTACTCATCTTTTCTAATTTGGGATAGCCTTTAGCGAGATGCGGGCTAAGGTACAAAACAAAAGTATTTATGAAGTTTTTAAAATATTTTTATTACTTACAGCTATGTCCATCTATATAATTGCTATAGTAAACAACAGTTATCCATATAATGCAATTATATGGATAATTGTTTAATTTGTACTCTAATTACCTCGAGACGGTGGGGGGGACCTGGGGAGGGTCTTAGCTGGAAATTATTTCCATTCTTCCTACCTAGGGGGAGTTGAGGACTTGGGAGGTCTATACCCCTAAAATTGGTCTGTTCAATCTATATAGAACAGACCAATTATATTACAAAGGTACAATAATATTATTTTTTAGCGTTCCGTACCTCAAAAGGAAAAAACGGAACCCTTATAGGATCACTTTGTTGTCCGTCTGTCTATGTCTGTCTGTCAATACTTTTTCCTCAGAAACGCGTAGAGATCAAGTTGAAATTTATATCAAATACTCGGATCTACGGTCTCTTTCAGCTGTGAAAAAATCAATGCTAAATTTTTAAGTCAACGCGTTCAAAAGATATAACCGTTTATTTCGCATATTGAGCGATTTCACAAGGGAATCAAAACCTATAAGGTACTTCCCGTTGACCTAGAATCATGACATTTGGCAGAAGGCAAGGTCTCACAGCACATGTCATATACAGGAAAAAACCGATAGTAGTTAATTTTTAGTTATATCATATTATTATATATAAGTAAAATGCGATTACAAACTTACATTTAATAGTTGGTGTGTATAAAGAACCATATTGTCCACTACAAACATTCTTTGCTTCAAATTTTAAAATATTTTTTTTGGTTGGACTCTCGTTCATAGCGTGCGCGTTCCGTCGGGGCGGAACCCTCAGACCGCGAGTCCTACTCGTACATGTCCGGTTTTTTATTAGAAGAAAAATTACATTGCTGTGTGACATTGTAGTGTGTTGATTATGTGACCTGATTGTAATTAAATAATTATGTATAATTATACAAGAAAAGTATGTTTAGAAATCAATGTAGATAGGTAGTGTCAATTTCTGGCCTGGGGCCTTACGGACAACACCTAATTGCGGCACCTAATCCGCTCAGTTGGAAAATCACGCGAACGTGAACCTTATCGCGCCCAGATACGGTTTGCGGTCGCGTGATTTTCCAACAGAGCGGATTAGGTGCCGCAATTAGCTGTTGTCCGTAAGGCCCCTGTAATTTTAATAGCGTGCTTTTGCCACTTTTAGTATTGTGGGATTTTACGAACAGTCACAATGGAAGGTTTTACAATACCATAACATGCGGTGCTTTATTTGCGTTTTAGTTTTTTTGTGTTTTTAACCCCATCCAAAGGGTCGTAAAATACAAAATTTGTATCATTCGTAATAGTTTCGTAATAATGTTGATCAGCTTTAAATATAACTTCGCATATTTCTTTTTGAACTGCATTCTTTGTTATTTCAGAGTAATGTTTCATTTTTGAAGCGATAAAATTTGTAAAGTGTTTGATTTCTTCATGGTTATCGCTATTGCTATAAATTTTTTTTGTTGGCCCAGGTTCAGGGGAGGCTACACTGTCGTCGTTGATGTAAGAATCTTCTATGTCTGCAGAAGACGGTGATGCTGGTTTAATGGCCCAATCAGATCTCGGTGGTGTTTTTGTTCCGGACGAAGTCTCATCTTTGATTTCTATTTTGTCCTGCGAATCTTCCCCGCTGGATTCTACCGACGACGGTTTGCTCCTCTTCGACCAGCCATCTATTAATGCTTGTTTTAGATTTGCGAAGTCAGTCTCCACATTACTAGGTTGACCCTAAAAAAGTTTACGTATTACAATTTGTTTTATGTATTCAATTTTAAAGTAGTACCTACTATGTACCTTCTTAACAAATTGTGCCTTTATCATCACCATCGTCGTCATCAGCCATAAGACGTCCACTGCTAAACATAGACCTCCCCCTTAGCACGCCACACTGAATGACAGCCTGCCATCTGCATCCACTGTATGCCGGCGACTCTCACTATGTCGCCGGTCTATATAGAAAGAGGCCTATCTACACTGCTTCTTCCGGTTCGTGGTCTTTACTCAAGAATCTTTCTTCCCCATCGGTTATCTGTTCTTCGAGCGATGTGGCCTGCCCATTGCCACTGCAACTTGTAAATCTTAGCAGCTATGTCGGTGGCTCCGGATCCAGGATATTCGCTAAAGAACCAATTAATTATTCGGCTTATATCCTCATTCCAGATTCTATCAGCTATTGCAGTTGACAGGGCTAAACAAAACTTGGACCTACTATGCTGAACTGAAGATTTTCTACACTGCGATGTCTTATCTTTCACATTATATATTGTATATTGGAGAATAGCAATGCTCTGTCAAATGTTAAAAAAAACTCACCGATTGTACACGGTTTCTTTCAGCGTCCTTGTAAATTAAAAATCCTAATTCCTTGAACGCAAACCATCCATATCGCAATTTATAGTCCATATCTAAAAGAAGTTATTATATTAAGTAATGAAATTACAACCGGATTGACGCCGTTACTATCCCCGTCCCGTGCCCGGAATCAAACCCGCAACAACCCTCGCAACAGCCACGTCATAAGGGCTTATCTGTTGCCATTCATAGTAGCTCCAATAAATAAGCCGTGTGGGGCATGGCAGATGTAAAACATCAAAACGGCGGCGGAAACAAAACAAAACACATAGGTAATTCGGGTCGTCGGTCGGGTCGAGTCCTCAGAGCGTCAAGCCGATTTCCGTTACGGCATAAGAGTCGCTCTTACTCACACGGCGCGCATTAAAATAAGCTTGCTATAAATTCAAATCAATGTATTTGTCAGATCACGGTAGGTACACATCTTTGTGTACCTATCTGGTACCTATACATTTTACCTGTGAAATGTGTACTAAAAGGTACACATGTATATAATATACAAAGTTACATACAGAGTCGTAGAAATGGAACTATAGGACATAATAATGCGGGCTTATAATTCTGTTCTCGCAATGATTTTAAAAATAAAAATTGTTGTATATTTGTATAATAATCTCATGGTTATGACTTATGGTGAAATCTTTTAGCAGTATATAAATACAAGCAGGTATAATATATAAGCATTAATAGGTGTCAGCTTTGTCAAAAAAAAATTGAATCAATCATTCTAAATCACGTTTAATATTCTTACGATAATATCATATCGATTATATCTTTCGTTTAATATTCTTATCTTGAGTGTATAATATATTTTAATAAAATTATTGTTACAAGTACTAGTTATAATAATGAAAAACATATATACCACCCTGCCTATAAAAAAATATCAAAGTCGGAAAACTTTGCCTATATACTATATATTTAATTTCAACGTCATAGTTACCTTCGTTCCAATTACCGCCGAGACCTGCCAGCACTCGTAACATTTTAGCTTTCTCCCTTCGAAAACCCGCCATCAAATTGACAATCTTGTTTTTGCATTTAGACGGAGTTGCATTTAGCTCTACAGCTATTTCAGTCCACATCGCGGGCTTTGTAGTCTTTTTGAAGTGCAGTAGGTGCAACGGGTCCCATAAAACAGGTTTCGACCGAAATGCACGTATGAGTCTCACCGATCTATCTTCTGACCATTTTTTCGGTTTATAGGCTATATTCTCATTTGAAATACTCATTGTTTTCTTCGCTAATGATACGCTATAACTTTTTGTTCGCTGCGAAGCTACATCTACAGTGTCTGGACGCGTAATGGCGGCGTAACATGATGCGCAGTTATTCGCCCGTATCGAAATATGTAGCAGCAACAACAATACGCGTGTAGCCCTCCTCTCATTCTGTCACCGTATATCGCATAGAAGCAAGCGAGACGGATGTAGTCCAGCTATTGCACCTTATTGATTAACACGCGGTCACAAAGATTACAACGCGTGTCTTGTCGACGTGAGGCCAACGTGAGGCACTAATGCACGTCACAAATTATGTATATCACAATAATGCACAGCATGATAATTCGTGTACTGGTACATCGAATATTAAGCTATACGTCTCGTTGTTGTGCATCGACACAGCGTCAGCCCTGGGGTAGAAGAGCAAGAGGAGCGGTCACTTTAGGCGCCAGATAGCTAGGGACGCAAAAATACCAAAAGCGAAAAAAAATCGAGCGAAAAATATAATTTTGATGGCACCTTACGCCATGAGACGGGGGCGGCGGGGCACACTTCCATGGTTTGTAACCAGCATAAAATGTTTATGTGCAAATAGTTTACATCTTAGAATAAAACATGGGCTACTTTTTATTCCGAAAAAATATCGATTCCTGTATGATAGTTTTCAGAAATAAAACATGCCAAAAACAATCTCTCTACCCTGATGAAAAGCTAGGGCCAGCGCTGCATTGACACATCAAAATGTACAATTGCAAATGAACATGTTTCAGTGTACATTTTCGGCATGGGCCATTATTGTACTTACAGCCTAATATTCGATGTAGTACCACTAGTTATCATGCCGCACGTTATGGGCATAGTCCGATATAATTCACACCCCGCCTCGATTATGTACATCATGACTACCTAGTGGTAGTGGCGGTTGAGTGTAGAATGACAGATTTTTTATGACAATTCCGCTGTAGTTACCCCATATCTCTTTGATATCCTCAAAGGCTATTGTACTGTTTTGTTATGTTTAGGACCACCCTTATTATCTTTTCAATCATCATAAATATTATTTTGGTTCGCATTTTAGTAGATATGAAAATGGGGTAATACGAACTGCCAAAGTGGTCTAGTGAAGATACTACCTTGATACCTTGTGGGAATTGAGTTATTATAAATTATATTTTCCGTTTTTTTTTTTGGGAATGCTGCCCACTTGTAACGGCTTGTTAGATTAGTTTAAGTTTTAGATTAGTTTTATTTATAATAAATTAATAACAGTTGAGGAGTTCTGGCGCTAACGTGAAAAAACATGTCGTCTTATTGTGTAGAAAGTATTTTCCTCGACTTGTGTATTTACGAGTGTTAATGTGTACCTATCAATTGTAGATTATTATTTAAACGTGCTCGAGTGTGGAAAGTGATATAACAAGGTGAAACATGTATTTTCTAGTTGTTTCCAAAACTCTATAGAAGCCCCTAGTAAAATCTCCGCCACTTTACTAGAGCATGACTTGGACTTGATCGTGACTGCTTGAATCTGTCTGAGACTTGAAAAATATTTCAATACTTGACACTGGCAAATACACGAGACGCGAGACGCGAAAATCCTTCGAAGTGGAAAAAAATAAAGAGTGATGGTAAGTAAGTAGGTACTTACGCTAGAGGCACTCCTGGTGGGTCGGTGGTAGCGCACTTTTTTGAGATACACGGTGTAGATGGCGCCCTCGACGCGCTCCTCGCCCCACAACCGCCATGTCGGCTGCTGGAACAACACAACATCCAGGTCAACATAATCACAACAACACTATTATACATTTATTAAATAGAAGACAAATAGACTCAGGATCTAATAATCTGGTACAGTGGGCAAGTAGGCACAGCAACCTCCTTCAAGTCCATATATAGGTAGGTACAACATGGATGTGTTAAAACACTGTTTTAAACTATCACGGTTGTTCACTAAAGTTATATGATTATCGGGAGCTCATTCCACAACCTTACCACGGTAAATATCCCGTAAATAATCATATAACTTTTATGGATGTGTTGTTTTATAATTTATTTTAATTAATAAGACTAGGCCTGTTATAGCCTGAAATGTAAGAAAAATTAGTTAAATATTATATAGTTTGTTATATCTTACATTTGTGCTATTGGCATATTACAACATTTAATAAACAAATAATATAAAGACATTCTGCATTGTGATACGCCACACGCTGTTTTTGAAATCTCTAGATTCCACGAGAACAATTGCGTGATAAGGCAAAAACAAGAAAGTCATTAGGTATTTGCAACTCCATTAAAGGTGAACGACATTGCAAACAGAAAACGTATCAGCCCGTGTCTGTAAACCGTTTTGTTTGCAACATGCGTTAAGTTAAACTGTGGATTCCACTGATAAGAACTGTTAGCTATTACATAACATGAGACAAGAGTTCTTACATAATCATCGTATACATTATCAGCGAAGAGCACGGGCGCGGCCTTACTGACGCCGCATATCTTCCACATGGCCCATCTCAGCGCGCGTCACGCGACGTCACTCTCAGCTGTGCAGCATCGCGCTCACTTTCACTCTCTTCACCGACGTACCGTGCCGAGAATCGCACACCACATGCAGATCTATTTAACTGGATCAATCACTGGAGAGAAGTCGTGTCGCGGACGTGCGTGGCGCGGGTGAAATCGCAGCGGACATCGACACACTTGTCGACACCGGCATCCGGCTTGAGCGACTCTTGCACGATTTATTTATTCACGGCTGCATCTCAAACTATTCAATCACCATTTACGTACATTTCAAACACGTTACTAGTAACTCTCCCTTTGTGGTAGGTAACAGCACGTTTTCTCGTTAGCGATGTCTATTGAACTTTCTGATTGTCATTACTACTATTATGAAATTGCATAATAAGCAACTATAACCTGCATGTTACGCGAATCAATCATAATAAGCCAACCACACTACACTTTCACGCCACGATATAAACAGTTCTTTTATGGATTTTGGTGAAATTGCGTTCCACAAACTTCGAACACACTTTCAAAATTAGCAAACTGTTCGTAAACAAACCGAAGGACAGTTTTAAATTGATGTGTTTAGTAAATACACGTAAGTAAATACGGATGCGCTAAAGCTGCAACGCGAGTGCAAGCCGACTGCTCTCTTCGCAGAGAGATCGCGTGAAAACCACGATAGAGCACATCAATGACGTACTTGCTGGCGAGGCACCCAGGTGGATCACAACACAATCGCACGTGCATGTGTGTGCTGTCATGTAATAGGTAAGTAGGCTTAGAAATACGAGCTCGCATTGTAAATCGCATTATGTTGACCAATTCTTAAGCCTTGGTGTAAGTCACTTGGTTCCTCGCGTGACACGGTTGGAAACTTTGTAAGTGTTACAGTATTACAAATTTTCATGTTTTCTTATAAGTATATGTACCTACATGCTACCGGTGTTTATTTCAAAATCAACATCATGTAGGTCCTATAGTTCTAACTGACGTGTGGATTTGGTACGGACCGCCGTCTGACAAACGGGAGACAAAGAGAAAATTTTCTTAGCAAACGTTGAGGCCGCGCCACAGGCCGCGCTCACTGCTCAGAACTATCTCTTTCACACATTTTCTAAGTAAAAAACTCGCACCGCCTCTAGGTTGAACAAGAGGATCGGTCGCTTTATGTCCCTGATAGCCAGGGGCGCCAAAATGTCAACAACCGAGAAAAACCGCGCGAAAAATAAACATTTACGGCGCTTTGCGCTTCGGGCGGAGGCGGCGGGCACGACTTGCATTGTTTATAATCAGCTTTTTTTTATTTGAAATTAGTTTACATACTGGATAGGCTACTTTTTATTCTGGAAAATGATCAATTCCTGTACGATGGTTTTCAGAAATAAAACGCGCCGAAAGACAATCTCGCTCACTTAAGACATAGGTACTATAGACGTAGCGTTTAGTTCATACAAACGTAGGTGTGTATTCCCCCGTTTCCTCAAATCCAAAAATTGCCAATCTTTATCGCCGTGTTCAGACGTGGCTCGAGCTCAACTGTGGCTCATGGCTTCGCTCCGTTTGAATTCAATACCGTCTAATGATGTCGAAAATAAATAGTAGCAATTTATAGGCTTAAGGATTTATTTCGATACAAATAGGGATGAATTTCGTCTCGATTTAATAGAGATTTCATCTCCCATCAGAAAATAAATTCATCTGATCTACCAAATATAATTTTTATGCAGGGTTATTGTTAATTAGCTAACAAGTCGCAGGCAGGTTACCTAACATGCCCACACCGACCTGTAAGCACTTATTGAAGCGATTAATAACTTTGGTATTGATTACCAACTCGATCGACTATGATCGATTACCTTTGCGGTGAATCGAAAAATATAAATCAGACTAAATTATCATTAGTATCTTTCTACTAAATCATTTGAAAAAACCTAACCTTCAGGCGAACAGGTCGTTGGCCTGATGGTAAGTGTCACGCTTGCCTATAACAGTTCAACGGCTATCTTATATATTTTTTGAGAAATGGCAGGCATCATTTATTATTCAAGAACATTTTGCACCGTAGCAATTAAAAAGTAATGTGATGTCTGTCCAAATATAGATCTTTTAATAATGAATGTTTATAAAGAATTTCATCCACGATAGACGGGACGAAGGAAAATTGCGTTTTGGGCTAAGAGATTGTCTGTTACCAATTTCCTCCAAATGGCTGGTCTGTTTTTTTTTTTACAGCAGTTTTTATTTCTTTATTTCTTATTTTGTTAAAGTCTGTCCAGCGGTTTAAAGTTTATAAGCCATATACCGAATTGGTCGTAAGTGTTTATTTAAACTATTTGTAAATAAATGGGTATGATACTCAACTGACTTACTTATTAGGTATAAATATTATTATGGGAACTGATTGCACGCATTTTTACAGAAGCACAAATGAAAATAGTGTTGACTCGTTGCCAACAGCCCCGTCGGCGCCAACTTGCCACTCCAACTAACCTCTAGTGACCCTTCCTACCAACATAATACTTTATGATAAGTTTTAAGTTAGTTTGTACTTACCTCCGATCAGACAAACAAGCCTTAGTACACTTTTGGTTCGCATTCTAATGTGAAATTATGATGAAAAATTTAGGTGAAACATACGTCTACTTTTTTCACCATACCGCTAAACTACTTAAGGCGCGGTACAATCGCGAAATTAACCAAAAGAAGTGTTTTTAAACTCTTAGTGTTATGTGACGAAATTAACTGATCACATTAAAAAAACACTACATATAGAAAAAACACCTGTTAATAATCTTAACCGAATAAAATGTACTGAAATTATCTGGATACTTAAAAAAATACAAATTGTGCACCAAAAATAGCTTTTGAATTGAAGTATTCTGAATTTTCAGCGAACAACATATTTTTGTACGAATTATATATCCAGACTATTGTTCTAAAACTTTAACCAGTTGATTGTTAAAATTCATTTTTATTTATTCCGATAAATTGAATAAAGACCCTCTAAATAATGTAAAAATAAGCAAAAAGTCATCAATATGATTATATACGATTTTCGACGTTAAACAAAGCCGTTTTAGATAGCAAATAGATCATGGAGTGAGCGGGTGAAAACCGAATTTGAAATCGTGATCAGACCGCGCCTTAACGCAAAAAAACTGTAAGTATGGCACACTTACTTCAAAGCAAAATTTTCGCTAAAGAAGTTTTTCAAATTACAGGGGCCTTACGGTTACCTCTTAACGCGGGCTCGAAACAGCGCTGAAATTGCTGAAAAACAGTTTGCGGTCGCGCAAGTTTTCTCTTCGCTAAGGCCCCAGAACAATGTTACAGAAAATTATTGAAGTACCTTTACTTCAGCGCAGAATTGATTTTAAAGCCTGATTTACATTAAATGGAACGTATAGACACGACGATATTGATCGGTGTCGTGCAGTGGCAGCGTGGAGGTCTAAATATAGGGTGTTGGTGGAAGCCTGGCAGCAAACCACACGCCGGCGCCGTGCAAAACCAACTCACAGGATCAGGTTTTCATTTAAATGCCATCTTAAATTGAGAAACTATTCTCGGTTAATAAATAAGGGGGGAAACTGAAAATAACAGATAAAACCGAGGGACACAGCTAGTACATAAAACACAAAATCATTTATTCGTGCATAACGCAATGTATAATTATGATACAACTAGTGTTGATCCCAGTAACATAAAATATGCGTTTTACCAGTCTAATTGATTTCAGGGTCTTACGGCTACCAGTTTAATGATGCGAAAAGTTGCGCGACCGCAAACCGTATCTCAGCGGTTCACGTTCGCGTGATTTTCCGCACTGCGCTGTTTCAGCGCTCTGGTATTCATCGAAATTTTCGCTGCTGGTATTACTGTTTTTTTTTTATAATTCAATTTTATTTAGCAGCTTAGTTGCAAATATCATGTAATATAAGATATAGCAAAACACAAGAAAAAATCATTAGATTGTTCTAATCATCATCATCATCATTTCAGCCATAGGACGTCCACTGCTGGACATAAGCCCCCCCCACTGCTGGATATAGGCCTCCATCTATCTCCAAAAGGGCCGATTGGAAGCGGCCTGCATCCAGCGTTTCCCTGCGGTCTCTTTGAGATCGTCTGTCCATCTTGTGGGTGGACGTCCTACGCTGCGCTTACCGGTCCGTGGTGGAAGTTCTCCATTGTCATCATTGTAGCTTTAATTAAAGTAGTTGATAAGAGCTCGGCATCCAGTTAGATCCCAAGACTTTTTTCGGTGAGACCACTAATTTCCCATAATCCTAACCTAAGTCTCGTTCGTTTGGCCAATTTTTCAAATGATTATGTTTTTGCTGGGATCTACGGGTATACACGGGCTCTTTTACCCAATTAATGTGCGGTGCGCTCAAGGTCTGACCCAATCATATAATTATCAACAGCGACAGAGGCTAAATATAAAAATTGTTATTGTGACATGAACTCATGTCTGCACTATTTCCTATTTATGGCTCTGTTTTTAATTGTTTCCCCGCTTTTGTTTGTTATGTTTTGTGTATAACATAAATATCAATTAAAAAATTACTTAAATACGCAATTTCATTTAATTGGATGACAAAATTGAGATTCTAGTAACAAATAGTCGAGAGATCGATAGGTATATAACTTAATGTATGTGCTGTGGTTCAAATGACCCGAGCAACGTCACTATTCGCTAGATAATTTCATATTACCAATAAAGTATGACCAAGGACGTTTTATACCCTAAGCCAATAGGGTATATAACTTCCTTGAGTATGACATGTTTGTTTTTTAACTCGGTTACAGCCCCTTTTTTGTTGGGGCTGTTTTACCATCAACAATGAGGGAGGAGATCTTGGACGAATCATCCAAAGAGGAGATAGTGAAAAGTATGATATGTTTTGGGCACACGCGGTACCTAACTATTATTTTTTACGAAATATCTGCTAAATACTTGACTAAACCGTGTTTTGTTTTTTAGAGTACACGGCGTATGTCGCTAAGATACTTTGATCTTTTTCCAGCTGCTATGACCCCTATAATCATATTTTATTGATCAATTTGGCAAGGATATACTTAGGTTCAATCTACATTCCGTGAGCCTCTCGCGCCTCAGTGCCGATTGCTTTCGTTTATCATGTCAATATTGTCAATATTATCAGACTAATGCCGAACAGACGAGATAAGATTAGAGATGAGTAATACACATATTTGTTGTGTTCGTTTTATCACATTCAGCATAAGAGATAAACGTGAACGTAATGTTCTAAGAAAGAAAGGTATCCCTAAAATAGAATTTTATGACAATCGTTCGTATAGACCGTATTCCCAAGGTGGTGACGACAAGCTGCCTCCGAAGTGCCTATTACCCAAGTTATGGTCCTCATCTTTTCAAACCATAGCACACGTACTGTGACATTTTCGCCACATATTACTGATGTTGACCTTTGACACTTCAAAAAGATGCCACTACGCTTTAAAGGTACAAAAATAACTTCTACCCTCATTTGTCCTCATCGACCTACCTACGATCTCAATGCAAATTCATATTATCGATGTTTCTTTTGAACCACCTTGTGATCTTAGCATAAGGTAAAACTTTTATTTATCTGGTAGGAAATTTAACTACCTACGACAGTAAAAATAATTTTATAAACTTTTAAAGATTAATCTAGCTGCGCCCCGCGGTTTCACCCGGGTGGACATGCTCTCAGTATATTTTTTTTTCGTTATTAAAGTATCACTATTTAGCCCACCAAATTATTTAGTATTTCTATTCTAAAAATCACTTCTATCCGTTGTGAAAGGGAACTAGCCAACACACTCTTTTATTGAAATATTAGTGTGATAGATACTCATAACAAAATTTTTGTGATATTTTTTTAGGTTTTCTCCTGCCTGCTCTGCTAACGTAGAACTCTTTCATCACGACAGCCGGGTGATACTGTTCAATACCTACTCGTAAAAGCAATCGCTTTGATTCCTAGGCGCAGACTAATGAATCTCCTTTGTATCTATAGGTATTGCAAGCTGTGGATGTATTTTATGTATTTTTTTTTATATTCGCCCCATCGGGCAGGCTCAAGCCTTTAAGGCCATACCGCCTGTTCATCTGTTTTTTATAGTCTTAATAGTGTCAAACAAGTCATAGTCACAGTCAGAGTCACACTAAGTAAGTTACGTTCAAGTCAAACTCATGCCCCTGTAAAGTGGTGGGGACTTTACAAGAGGCTCCTATGGAGTTTTGGAAACAACACGAAAAGACACGTTTCACCTTGTTATATCACTTACCCACACTCGAGCACGTTTACGAGCACTTAATGAATAATAATTCACCATTTAATACACATTAACACTCGAAAATACACAAGTTTAGGAAATTAATAGCAGAAGCCGACATGTTTTTTCCACGTTGGCGCCAAAACTCTCTTATGTATTTCAGTCTCTGTAAGTTTTATAGAGCAAAGCGTTGAAAGTTTTTTTTCTTCTTTTCGCTGTGAGGATTTTGGCGTCGCACTTCTTGTGCATTTGCCAGGGTTAATAAGTATTACAATATTATCAAATTTCATTAAACATCGTCAAACAAGTCATAGTCGCAATCAGAGTCAAGCAAAGTAAATCACGGTCAAGTCAAAGTCATGCCCTGGTATAGTGGTGGAGGCTTTACTTGCTTTAGTGAAACTAGCCTAGTACTAATATACCTAATTACTTCCTACTAATACCCACATTACTGCGACTGTATTACTGCGAATAACAGACTGCATATTATGAGCATATTTATAATTATTTCAAAAATGCGACTTATGTTTGGGATGTCCTACAAAATTTAGTCATTTCGCATGATATTTTTGTGGGTAATATCATACGAGCAATTCAAAAATCGAGCCCCTGTATGCGTTGCTATTTTAAGACATGTCATGCTATAAGACATTTGACTTGCTTTACATAATAATCGGTCGAGTTATGTAAGAGATCGTAACAAAGAAAAGCGTGCTCGATTAGAAAACAGAGGAGTAAAGGACGGTGTGGCTGAGGGCATTGTGCCGGCTGGCGTGACGGATCCGCTTGGCCGGCCGCCACCGTCCTCCGTCACAGAGTTCGGGACGAACCCAGAACACCAAAGAAATTATTTACGAAGTATTCTATTAGATGCCTTTTCCAACTGCTTAGCAAAAGCCTCAATCCCCTCGATATGTGTGACCCCGATTAGTTATACTAAAATCGTTCCACTCCTCAACTGAAAGAGCCAATCAAGTTCTTCAGGTAAGTCAATGTTTGGTATAATACATCAAGACACAGGCTGAGGCGAGTTTGGCGCCCATAGACAAATCTATGCAGTGCTAAAAAAATTAGCCAAATGCGAGTCAGGCTCGCGCACTGAGGGTTCCGTACCACCACAAAATTCAATAACGGTTTAAATTACCAGTTATAACTTGGTAATGAACATAAATTGGTCACCGACTCGCACTTGGACATTATTTATTATTTGTTGTTATACTTTAAAATGTGCACTATTATCATACCAAGTTTGATGCTTCTATGTATTACCGTTTTTACATTAGAGCTAATTGGTTATCTATTACCGTTACAGACGTTTAAAGGTAGGACAGACAGACGGACGGACGAACAGACAATGCAGGCTTAGTAGTATGGTCCTGTTTTTACCCTTTGGACGGAACCCTAAAAACAGCTTAATAAATTATTTTATAAAAGATTTTTCATACTAATGATTTTATTTTTATTTAAAAATATTATTAAAAACGTGTTTATCTAGTGTGTTCGTGTTTAGTAACCTATAGTAACAATACCAGTTGCGGGAGTTGCGGGCCGCAGAATAAGAGCTACGTATCTACTAGAAATCACAAAACATTCCATTATACATCCGTATTCCGTATATTTAGATTGATGTTAGTTACGGTTTCATTTGTATTTTCGGTGTTTTAAAACAGTTGATAAAATATATCATCCCAAATTCGCCAATGAGAACAATTGGCGCCATAACCAAATGGAGTACTACAATTGAGATATAAACAAAATGTGCCTAGAATAGCTTTGCCGTATATGTTCCCAACATACTGCTTTGTACATCTATCTAAAACCACCCTAATGAACCACAGTATAATATATATGGGACATATTATTTACAATACTATACCAAATTCAATAAGGGATCTAAAAACGAGTCTATATAAAGTGAAACAAAAAAACTTCTAGTCGAAAATGTTAGGACAAAACAAAGTTAGTGATTTTATAAATGACTAGCGGTCCGCCCCAGCTTCGCGCGGGTATAGATTATAGCCCATGTCACCCGGGGATAGTGTAGCTTCCCAACAGTGAAAGATTTTTTTCAAATCGGTTCATTAGTTTCGGAGCCTATTCAATGCAAACAAACAAACAAACAAACAAACAAACAATCAAATCTTTCCTCTCTATAATATTAGTATAGATAAATTGTAGTTATGGTGGCAGTAGATCATATTGTTTATTTTGCAATTATTTAAAATGTTTGTCTGTTAATTAATTAGATTAATAACGTAGATATTTAATTATTTAAGGTATTCTGTGAGCTTCAGAGGAAGTACGAAAAACTACATCTACTAGATTTACAGTAGGAGTGTGTCAATACTTTCATACATTTATATAGGTTTTCATAAATTCTGTACGAATATTTTTTTGACATTTGTATTTGCTCGTGTTTGAATCAGGGCGCCAAGTAGGCACCTCAGGTGAAGCATCTTTAATTATTGTAAGAACTGCCAGAGTTCATCGGCACCTCAATCAATAAGGTAAAGTACTGCCACTGGAGCGGCTCGCAGTGACAACGACCCCTACTTGACGACCTAGTACATTCTACGAGTAGGTATTCCAATTAGCATTTTGTTTTCAACGTGTATCTTGTTACAAGCGTCATCGACCACTGGCGCCGCGCCACGGATCCAGGGACGAACTGCGTAGGGTTGTCTTGGCGGAAACTCATATTGATTATTGTATTACTAGATAATTTCGAAGCTATCGATGTGTATTCGATTCTATAAATATATAAAGCTATTTACATATCTTCATATCAGGACTACATACTTGATTCTACAAAAAACGTATTATGAGAAACTGTTTTGAGGGGCAACGAGTTTATTTTTGGAATGGCAGAATCAAGATGGTGGAACAATTGAAAGCAACGTGTATCGTGTGTCATTAATTATCGTCAGAAATACAGAAAAAGGATCAAGTGTGATAATTTGGACTTTTATTTTGGCCTCCCTGACCACTATCTGTAATATTTCAGAAGTGGGATACGGGATAAAATGTCTGGCCCATATGTTCGTGGATTAGGTCGTCGCAAACGAAAGTATAGCAGTTCGTCATCCGACCAAGATACAGAAAATGACGATTTTTTTTCTGATCGCGACTACGTGAGCTACTCTAAGAGACGACGAGTTACGGCTACTGAAGCTGAAGTCATACCAAAGTTTCGACCCGATGACAAAACCAGCAACGTGGTCGGATGGCTCCACAAGATAGACCAACTGGGTGATGTATACGGATGGAATAATAAGGACCGTCAGTTTGTTATGCAAATCCGTCTAAGGGGTTCTGCGAGGGATTGGTACGACGATCTTGAAGATTATAACCTTAACTGGGGTGAATGGAAGGATGCGCTTCGCACTGCTTTTCCTCGCTCTACTGATTACGTGGATAGGCTAGAACAGATGCTATCAAGGACGAAAAATGATTCGGAGACAATGACAAGGTATTACCACGATAAATTGTCTTTATTGAAGAAATGTCAGATCAACGGCGAGAACGCCATTTCATGCCTTATTCGAGGATTACCTGCAGAGCTCAGGGCTAACGCTAAAGCATATCAATGCGATACACCAGAGCAGCTGTACTTCGGGTACTTGTCATCTCTTGAGAATTTCAAACGCGTTGAAGCTGCAAATACTGCTCGAAGGGCTACAACTACAAACGCGTCTACTTGGAGGAGTGGAGGTGGTAATATGAGATATACAGCGGCTTCGACATCGACCTCGAAAACACAGTTGGTGCCAAGGAATTGCTACGTGTGCCGGCGGCCAGGTCACGAGATGAAGGACTGCAAGATGCTTCAACGATGCGGAACGTGCCAACGCGTTGGACACAGCAGTTCAACGTGTTGGTTTGGACCCAGTTCTTCACAGCAGCAGACGTTCAAGGTGAGTGATGTAATGCACATCACGTATAATATATATTTAGATATATATAAAAGAAAGGTAGCTGTAAACGGATGTGAACTGCTAGCTTATATAGATACAGGGAGCAAACTAAATATTCTCAGCCTCACAAAGTCCCGGGAGCTGTGTCTTAACATCGAACCGTCTGCGGTTGTGATGAAAGGTTTTGGTGGTGCATGCTCACGCTCTCTCGGTTCATGTAAAGTGTTCGTGTCAATTGATAACCTTGTATTGGAAGGGTTCGTAGAAGTAACTAATAATACTCTAGCTGATGTAGATCTGATAATTGGACAACCAATGATTAATCAAGATAATGTGAGTTTGATCACCACATCAACGTCTGTAAATTTTGTAGATACCCATATATTAGAAGAGAGTTTGCTGAACAACCAACTAAACATGCACGAAGTAGTGACAAAATGTCCTGTTTATCTGAAAAATGATGTTGTTATCCCGAGGCGTAGCAGTCACTATATAGAAGTATATATTGATTATGAACCTGAATATAGTGAATCCTTAAAAAAACACACATTTCTAACACGGTTACTATGCGTACAGATGGGTAGTATTTCCTTCCATATTCCAGAAACGTTGATTCATTCGAGAGGGTGTTTTCTAAAAATTAACAATGTAGGCGACGAAATCATCACATGGGCAGCGAACAAAATAATAGCTCGAGCTGATTTAATTGAAGAGCAGGATGTACTCCCTGTGTATGAATATTATGACAGTGACAATAAAAGCGAGATAACGTTAATGGATATCGACGTAGGAGATCTAAATGATGACGATAAAGTACAATTATTAGATTTGCTTAATAAATACTCTGATTCATTTGCCAGGGATACAAAAGACTTAGGCTGCACTAATTTGATTAAAATGCATATTCAAACTGCAACAGATAACCCCGTGTTTTGTAAACCATATAGACTATCTCATAAAGAAAACGAGATAGTCAATGAAAAGGTAAGTGATCTGTTAGACGCAGGCATAATAAGAGAGTCAGTCAGAATATGCTAGCCCTGTAGTTCTTGTCAAGAAAAAAGGAGGCGAATATAGGCTTTGCATTGATTACCGTGCACTCAACGCGCGCACTATCAAAGATAGGTACCCTTTGCCTCATATTGAAGATCAAGTCACCCGTCTATCAGGAAAATCCTATTTTACAGCTCTTGATCTCGCGCAAGGGTACTATCAAGTGCCTCTTGATTCAGAATCAATTAAAAAAACGGCATTCGTCACACCATCAGGGCAATATGAGTTTTTAAAGATGCCATTTGGGTTAGCAAATGCTCCGTCGGTGTTCTCTCGTTTAATCCAAATGACATTAGGAAACCTCAGTCAAGATATTGCTCTCTACTTAGATGACGTGATGATTCCCACCATTTCTGTTCAGGAAGGACTTAAACTCTTAGAACAGGTATTGGAGTTGTTAAAAGGAGCCAATTTAAAATTGAACCTTAATAAATGTTCATTTTTAAAATGTTCCACACACTATTTGGGACATGAGATAACCGCTGGAACTATACAACCAGGCCAAACAAAAATAAATTGTGTCGCGCAATACAGACAGCCTAAAAATGTGCATGAAGTTAGGCAATTCATCGGCTTAACATCTTATTTTAGGAAATTTATACAACATTTCGCTCAGATAGCTCAACCCTTAACCGAACTTACTAAGAAAGACATGGCTTGGTCATGGGGCCCTGAACAGGAGAAAGCGTTCCAGACCTTGAAACAAAGATTAACTGAAAGACCGGTTTTAGGCATATACGATAAAGATTCACGTACCGAGCTACATACTGACGCCAGTATGCACGGACTTGGTGGTATTCTTTTGCAGTACCAAAGAGATGGTAACTTAAAACCTATCGCATATTTTAGCAGAGTCACTAGCAAAGAAGAGAAGCACTATCACAGCTATGAACTTGAAACTTTAGCTGTGGTGGAGTCCCTTCGACGGTTTCGTATATATTTGTCAGGAATACCCGTCAAAGTGATTACTGATTGTGCAGCCCTCAGATCAACACTTGTCAAGAAAGATCTTATACCTCGCATAGCTCGCTGGTGGCTAACCATACAAGACTTTGATTTGGAGATCGAGTACAGAGCTGGTGGAAGAATGCGTCATGTAGATGCCCTAAGCAGAAACCCGGTATCAAACACTGTGCTTATGATCGAACAGTCCGATTGGTTACTTACTCTGCAGATGCAAGATGATAACATTCAAAATATCTTGACTCAACTGCATGGCCAAACTGATAACACCGATATCACGTCGAACTATTCTACAAAAGATGGTGTTTTGTACAGAAAAACCCTTGCAGGAGAAAGGTTTGTCATTCCAAAGCTTGCAAAATATGGTTTAATGCAAAAGTTACATGATCAGATTGGGCACCCAGGATTTGACAAATGCGAACAAACTATAAAAGCCCAGTTCTGGTTTCCCGGGATGACACGATTTATTCGCAAATACATAAACTCTTGTTTACAATGTGCCTTTGGTAAGGGAAATCACGGCCGCTTAGAGGGAGAATTGTACCCAATTGACAAACCAGCAGTACCTATGCACACGTTGCACGCTGACCACCTAGGTCCTTTTACAAAGACCCGTAAAGGTAACCTACCTACCTAACCTACATTTTGGTCGTAATTGACGCCTACACAAAATTTGTTTTTGCTAAAGCTGCTAAAAACTGTAGTTCTATCGAAACAATTCGGTTGATGAAAGAAATCATTACGCAATTCGGTAACCCAACACGCATAATTACGGATAGAGGTAAAGCATTTACTAGTCGCTATTTCAAACAATTTCGCGAGGAAATGCAGTTTAAACATGTCTTGAATGCTATTGCCAGCCCTCGATCAAATGGTCAGGTCGAGCGAGTAAACCGCACGCTATTAAACGGTCTGAATACAATGTCGGAGAGTGAGTGTACATGGGACAACAAACTGGCAGACATTGTATGGGGTATAAATAATACACCAAATACTACCTCCGGGTTCGCGCCATTTCAATTAATGTTCAGCCACAACAACACGCGTTTACCAGCTTTTCCCACCGACGCTCCTATTGATCATGAGACCCAGAAGCACGACTTAGAAGTCAGACGAGAAAAAGCTAAATTGCGTATCAACAAGACTATGACACTGATGAAAAGCAGGTTTGATCGTCAGCATAAAAAATGTTTGAAATACAAGGTTGGTCAACTAGTTTTGTGGAAGGGAGGATTCGCAAAAGATAGTACAGTCAGGGTAACCAAAAAGTTAAATGGGCTGTATACAGGGCCATACAAAGTGACTAAAGCTGATCAAGCGTTAGACCGCTATACGATCGTCAGCGTAAAGGGTATGAAAGGCTACAGGAGATACAATGCAGTCGTGCGAGGTGAGACTCTTAGGCCGTATAAACCAACGATATCCGAAGATGATGATAGTTCGGGTAGCGATAGAGAAATAGATAGGGATGACTTAATTGACCTTTTAGAAAGTTAGGAGTTACACGTATTACCATAACTAAACATAGAGGTACGTGTTGGAAATGTGTGGATCTGAATCTTATAATTATACATTTAACTCAATTAATCTTTACACAAACAGTCATGAGTACATTAAGCAGTAAATGATTTATTTAGTGACGCTAGCGAATAACTAAATCCACTTAAATATGTTTGTTTCTTATCATAGGATATTACATAAGAATTAATTAGAGAAATAAAAATGCGATGGTTACAATACAGTTATATATATAGTTTATTTTGCGAAGAGTTGCTTAGATGATAAATCTGGTACTTACATGTTACTAAGATGGCTTTGTGATCAAGTCCAATACCTGAATCTAGTATCTGGTAAGTCAGGTAAGCAGGTAACCAAGTCCACTACAACTAATGTAATAGGACGGCTACGTGATCAAGTCAAATATTATGGTGTCTTCACGATGGCTATGTGATCAAGTCCAACACATAATTCTGTTGGTTAAGACAGCTACGTGATCAAGTCCATTATATTCGTTATCTAATAGGACTGCTATGTGAACAAGTCATTTGCAACTGGTATTAAAGAGACAGCTAGGTGATCAAGTATGTATGATGACTGCAAGACTGCTACGTGAACAAGTCATTTCCAACTGGTATTAAAGAGACAGCTAGGTGATCAAGTATGTATGATGACTGCAAGACTGCTACGTGAACAAGTCATTTGCAACTGGTATTAAAGAGACAGCTAGGTGATCAAGTATGTATGATGACTGCAAGACCGCTACGTGATCAAGTCCATTACGGAGTCAAGTTTAATAGTCATGCAATAAATACGGATAGCTATGTGATATGACCAAGTCCAACTCTCCGAGACATTTTAATGACCTTTAAATTGCTGTTAATCATAAACTAAAGAAAATTACTGCGTGGTCTTTTCTTTTTCAGGAAACGAGCTTCAGTGGTGCGGCTGGTGATAATAGTGGCGAGCGCCGTGGGACACGGCAATTTCAGGATGGCCGAGTGTTACAAGCGTCATCGACCACTGGCGCCGCGCCACGGATCCAGGGACGAACTGCGTAGGGTTGACTTGGCGGAAACTCATATTGATTATTGTATTACTAGATAATTTCGAAGCTATCGATGTGTATTCGATTCTATAAATATATAAAGCTATTTACATATCTTCATATCAGGACTACATACTTGATTCTACAAAAAACGTATTATGAGAAACTGTTTTGAGGGGCAACGAGTTTATTTTTGGAATGGCAGAATCAAGATGGTGGAACAATTGAAAGCAACGTGTATCGTGTGTCATTAATTATCGTCAGAAATACAGAAAAAGGATCAAGTGTGATAATTTGGACTTTTATTTTGGCCTCCCTGACCACTATCTGTAATAATCTAGTAGTGTTACAAACACAGAACTATAATACTCTGTGGTTACAAAGTAACCGTGTTGTCCAATATCCATGACTCTACAGAAAATGTCGTTACATTTCTGTATTTAGTATTAGCTTGTATTTTTAACAGACTTCAAAAAGGAGGGTCCTCAATTCTGTTGAAATTCCTTGTTACCTTAGAACTACGTCACCTTTTGCAATCCTACTAATATTATAATTGCGAAAGTTTGTGTGTGTGAATGTTTGTTACCACGTATCTCCGTAACGTAACTACTAAACCGATTTTGACTAAATTTGGAATGTAGATAGTTTAGGTTCTGAAATAGCACATAGGCTAATCTAATGGTTTTTTATATCAATCTGGTATTGTTCTCCAATTGCGACACATTAATTTCCACGTGGGTGAAGTCGCGGGCGCAGCTAGTAACTAAATAAATACTTCAATTATCAAATTAATCACAATCGTAAATGGAATTGAGGACCCTCCTTTTTGGAGTCGGACAAAAACTATAACCAAGTACAAACAATAAGCGTGGTGCTGCCACCGTCAGCATGCTGAGTACGCACGCTGCCAACAAGCAGTATACTTGAGCATATAGAACTTCAGCAGTCTATGTGTAATCCAAATCATAAGGCATTGCATAAAATAAAAAACCATTAGCTCTACAGAGGTAACGAATAACATCAAGTGTTTCATACAAATTAAGTAATGAAGTAAACGATTCGCCGAAGAGATGAGGTTTATACAAGAATGAGCAATATACCTACAACAAATATCGTTCACCGCAAACAATGAAGGCGCTTCGTCACTACGCCACAAAACGATGATTCATACAACTTGTTCTTGTTTGTTTCGTTATCGCACTTTAAGTCGTTATTTCCAAATGTATATCCCATACGATATCGACAAAGTATAAAGAATACACCTAGTACCTAGTCATAAGGCAGCTGAAAAGTTAAGGCCACGCTCAACAGCCACAGCCATCACATTAGCACATTTCTAAATATATTTTATGAAAAAAAAGAGTGTAAATTTCAAAAAATACATTCGGGCATCTTGGAATTGCATAGCAAATAGTATAAAGCCAATTTCGTGATGACGAAGGAGAAAAAAAACACTAACTTTTTTCTATCTCCTCCGCTATCCTCATTAATCCCCCTACTAATCCCAAAAGTAACAAAAGTAAAATAAAGTAAGTAAGTAGTAGTAAGTTTTTTATTTTTTATTTGATCTTAGTATATCAATAATCCTGCAAGATATATAAAGTTGATTTTAATTAAATAGTATCTAATAATAAAACAACTAAAATCTTATATTTACATTTGACACATTTTCGCAATTATGAACATTTATTGTTACACAAAACCATGAATTTCTAACAATGCGTGAAAATTTACGAAAACGCGGGCTGTAACGCGGCTTCGCGCGTTTTTAATTTTTAATTTTTTTTTTATTCAGCTGGCGGCGCGACTGTTCTCTATTCAAACAATATTTGCGTTCGATTTCTTTGGCGCTGAACACTAAGATATTCCAAATTCAAAAAGTGCGCGACAAAGATAATTGCGGCGCACTTATAAAGAGGATTAAAAACTCATTACTGTCCGCTAAAAGTTTCTTATAGAAAACACCACCTTTGGGTGCGCTTAAAGGCGAACCAAGTCGTCCTTTTCGAATAGATGGGATGAAAAACCTCTTTTTTTGATATCGGTTGAAATTATACCTACCTTATTATAATAAAGCAATTTTGCGTAAAAGCAAATGAGGTTATTCAGATTTCATTAACCTTTGCGCAGTTGTACCTACACCGTATTAATAAAATTTAAAAAGCGTTGACCCTTTCGGTTAGCCGTACTTATAAGGACGAAAGGTGAGAGATAGGTGAGAGATATTTATCACAGGGCGTCTTTTATTCGAGAGAAAGTCCTTGGCCCTTACGACAAACGAACATTTTTATTCTAATTATAAATAAATCTTACAAAAAATTACTTTCTCGGGAAGTTCAATAAACAGGATTCTTTCATATCATAATTTTCCGCCCTTAATGGTGGATATTTTCTTCAAATTTAAATATTAAAGTAGGTAAGTAACTATTACTAAATTATCTTTGATAATACTTATAATAAAAGTAAAGAATAATCAAAATTGGTTCACAATCAGAATATACCATGCTGCGATATAGGTACAATAAAAATACAGTCGATTTAAAAACCTACTTTTTTGAAGTTAGTTGAAAACTAGCTGACCCGACAGACGTTGTCCTGTCTTAGAAATGAAAAACGCGCGAAGTTAAAATAGATGTTAAGTTTTCTAAAATTTGCCAATTTTTTTTATTTTTCTTTCCATAAGAACCTTCTACAAAATATAGTAACCCCCATTAATTTGCATCACGTGATTTGTATTTGGACCCTTTTTGGCATTTATTTGTTTAATAAGATTTATTAATTTATAGATTTATTAAGTAGTACCTACTCAACGTACACTACAAAGTGCGCTACAAAGCACGTTCAAAGGTTCCTGTACATTCTGGAGGTCAAGTTATTTGGACATTATTCTGACGGTTGTGATGTCTGTAATTTCTGAACTACGAAATCGATGCCCTTCAAATTTTTACGTGACGTTTTATAATGTACCTCCTTTCCAACAAAAAAAGAATTAATGAAATCGGCCTACGCGGTAATGATTTACAACTAAATACACATTTTGAATTTCATCCCCTCTCCTAAGGGAACCATGCAAAATTTCGGGATAAAAAGTATCCTATAACCTACCTCGTTGTATGAACTCAAATTATGCTAAGTTTCATTTGAATCCATTTAGTAATTTCGGCGTGATGGGCGGCCCATATACAGACAGACAGACAAAAATGAAAAAAAATACAGTTTTGACTTCAGTATCGATAATAGAGAGCTGTAAAAAAAAAAATATCTTCAATGTACAGAATTGGACCTGTTACAGTTTTATTATAAGTCTAGATAAATCCATCTTACAAGTAAAAGTCATGAAAATAAATGTTACGTAGCTTGACGTTTATCATAAAAACACATCTATGTATCAAAGAAATGCGAGAACGTTGAATGCAAGGAATGGATGAAACACCTAGAAGCAACCATAAAAATATTGATAGGTAGATTTTATTTGACTTTTAGTTTTACTCCCTACATTTTAAGTCGTCTATGTCTAACTCATGAGCAAAGCAGCTGAAAATTCGTAATAATATTCTCTATTACTTTAGCCTCTTTATTGTGTTGGAAAAATGCCAAAATGTAGGAAATTCACAAAACGGAGAAAACTTATTTGTTTGCGTTGCTCTGAAATCTTGTAAAGTTAGAAAGGGTACTGAACCCGTGCCATTCGTCCGTAGCCCGAAGTTTCGGAGGAAATTTATTGGTTTTGGTGAGGCACTTATATTATTACATTGGAAATGTATCAGAAACCTTTGAATCTCTGAATAAAATTTTATAGTTTGAACAGCATAAAGTATTTTTGTTTAGAGCGATGGTGGTCGAGCGGTAGCATGTGCGCTTAACAAACTGAAGGCACACGGTTCGAGCCTCGGCCCTGCACCAATGGCATAAAGGTACTTAAATAAATTATGTGCAGTTATGCTATCGCTCAACAACGCTGAATCAAAACATCGTGAGAAAGCCGGTATATCCAAGAACCCCAACAGTTCAAAGACATAACATTCACCAACATGCACTGAGCCAGCTTGGTGGATTAGGGCCCATGCTCTTTTTCTGAGTAGGCCTGTGTCCCAGCTGTGGGGACAGGATAGACTGATAATGATGATGATGATGAAAGTACGAGCCGAGTTGGTGGCCAGATCTATGTAAATAAAGTCTAACTTTTGTAGTAACTATTATCAGCTCAAGATTTTTAGCTCTCTCCATTCATAACTTGAAAGAGACCCTCTTTTAGGATGACGGCAGGTACATCTTCTATTTCTTCTACATATATACGATTTTACCGATTTCATTATATTTTTTTATTAAAGTTAAAAAATTATTAATTATTTTTTTATTGATGGTAAAATTGCGCAGAAAATTGGAAAATTTCAGAAAACTTAACGACGATTTTAACTTCGTGCGTTTGGCAGTTCTAAGACAGGACAACGGCTGTCGGGTCAGCTAGTGTTCTATAAATGTAGCTAAATATTCAACGCTATGAATGCGCGTTGCAGATGGTAACATCTTACATAACAGATGTGTTTACATGTATTTGCTCAAATACCTTAGTTTGTATGCACAGAGGCACGCACGGTAAAGCTATGGCCGTGTCACAGTGCCGCATTCTTCGGCCCCACCAGCCCGCATTCCAAGTGCATGCTCCACGGAGGATCGCATAACTCAAGCCTTGACCTGCATTGCCAACGAAGCCTGCAGACGAGCACACGATGCTATTCACTGACACACTTCTAACACCCGAGAACATCGTTCTTTCTATTTGAACTTACAAACACTACACAGAAGCCGCTCATGTTACTCGTATTTACAAGATCACATAATCACAATACATTGTTGTAAGGATAAATCAAACCATTATTTGCACTGTAATTCGCCTGAATTATCTGGTGACTACAAGTTACGTCGCGCACTTTGTTTTTTCAACTGAACCCAACTCGAGAGCTACGAATTAATCGTGTAAACGTAAACATACCTAAATACCGACGTGAATCGATGCAGCGTCAATCAATGAGTAATAAGTTAAATAGGTCTCCGAACCAGGAATCCATTCCATGACTGGGATTTTTAATCATTCCTTTTATTTTGGAAATGCGGTAACAAGAACGCAGAGATGCTAGAAGAGTTCAGTTCAGTAGATAACAGATTTCAAATATTAATGTCTTTACAATGATTCATTTTATAACGAGTTATTTGACTCTATGTTTGTTATGATCGCTAATTGAGGTAGGCACTCGTATTAGAAGTTTGTCTATACATAAAATTAATGGCTATGTACTTAAAAATATAAATGTGTTCTTGATTATGATGAGTTGACGTCTCGACTAAGAATGAATCAGTGGCATGAGCAAGATCATTTGTCATGTTAATTTAGGTACATATTGGTATGAAAACCATTGATTCATAGAGCAGATGATATGCAATTCCGCTGTGTTAATACCGGATGTTACTGATATGTAAATCAAATTTAATCATTCTAAATAGTATGTTTATTTTAGTAGGTAAACTCAGTAACACAACTAAATAGTTTGTCGAGGTCTTTCGAGGACATTGTCGTTCCACTGCTATGTGATCAACCAAATTATCCAATTGGTTTCCAGTTGTTTCCAACAATAATATACTCGTGGGAATTAGGTACGAAGCAAAGGAAGTAATGTTTTAAAATACCTTCGTCTGCTTGCATTGTTTTCAAAGTAGATAAAAATACACAGATTATATAAATGTGTAACTTTACCCATGACGCGCATTATTAAGATGAAGATGAGGAATGAAAATAAGACTTACTAGCTACATTTTTACATCACCTACCCAAATCCTTAAAAAACCTGTGCTAACAACAGCTACTGGTCTGTGACTAAACTAACCAACGGTATATCAGACTACGATAGTTGTACGAGCCGTACAAATAAAAGATGTGTTTCGTGCTTATGGCTATTATGTCTTCTGTGCTTATATATTATGGTAATGTATTCGGACGGTATCTATGCGCGAACAGAACTCACAGGTTCATGTAAACCGCAACATTTAATATTTTTTTTCAAGGGTGAAATCTTCCAAAGATACCCTGTTGCATTGGGGTGCAGCCAGGTTATGTGGGATTATATTTAGAGGAAAGCAGCAGCTGTGTCGCTTGTCACTGCTGTTTGTCGCCGGCAACGGACTCAACCTTTACATTTTCTTTGAATTTGTATGAAGGCAAATTCTGATAGGTACGGCGACACTGTTGCCGGCCACATACGCTTACCTTTACACTACATGTGCGGTTACAAGCCCGTAGAGTCAACAAGAATCGCAACTTACCTTAACATACCATCTTGTTTGCGACTTGCGGTGTCTGGGACGGCGCCGCTCGGCGCTGCGGTCGGCGCGCGCGGGCGAGCGCAGCGCGTGGCAGCGCGCAGCCAGCGCCTTCGTGCGCTCCGCCAGCGAGTGTCGCAGCTCGCCGCCCGCACACCCCCGCACCAGCATCTCCAGTCAACCGCCCTCCCCTTCACTGATAAACCCTTCCTCGTCTACGTTCATTCTAACTACCCGCAAGTCCTCGAACCAACAGAAACAGTCAATAATCCATCAGTGACGAGCGATCCTCGAGCCAACACAAACAGTTAAATATTCCACAAGCTCGTCTAGGTCACCTTCACTTGTCAGCTCTTTCACCTTACAGTCTAATTTCCTAAAAACAACGAGAACACGCTCATTTATTTGTCATCTATATAGATCAATGCCGCTACAACTATATTTTTCGTGTGCCTTGCTAATGAACGACTGCCATTTTACTCAAAATTACTATGACGGGCTAGCGTACGTTCAGTGTACACAAGTGATTGGAATTATAAAGTAGGCAATGCCCCAGGAAGTTGACGATAAATAGGTAAGTAGGTACCTACATATTTCAGTATTCGTAATTGGTTTATTTGCTCGTAATTTGAATATGGCTCTGCGTAACAAAGTGTATCGGGTAAACCGTAGTAAAAGAATAGGTACCTTTTTGTTGGGGGGAAACTTTTAAGGATACTTGGTCATATTGACGTAAGGTCAGAATAAATATTTACTAAAACCGGGTTATGTAAAACAAAATACTATTGCTTATAGTGAAGTGAATGTAGAATTGCACTATGCCCCTTTAATGACATGTCTCATTGCCTGACGCAGAGCAGCGGTGTATCTACAGGGTTACACGGAACTGTGGAACTAAGCTGAAAAGAGGTCATTATGAAGTACTTCATCAAAACTCGCGTGAGGATTCATCATAAACGCGGGCGACCGTCTCCAGAATCGCGCGTATAACCCAGAGGAAGGGGCTCTAATGGCTCCGAAACCGGTCGATCATCTCGACCGATAAAACATCATCGTGAGTGCAAGCCGATGTTATAATAATTTATTTTGAAGTAGTTTTATACCGAGACCTACCAAAAAGTTCTAGAAACTTCTATGTTATTTATGGATGTTAGTTTCTCTAAAATTTATTAAATAAATAATGACCTAGATTGGCCATGTGCCGCCGTTCCGTATAACCCTGGATAGTAACGTACCGGTATAAGTCTCTGCTGATTTCGCAGCTGTCAACGCGTAGGCAGTGTAACGAGATTAGATGAGACGCGAGTGCACGGCCAAGGTCTGGGCCAGCTGATAAGGTCAAGCGGGTGCTATTTGTAATTCGTATTTGTAATTCGTAAGCTTCCTGACCACGGCCACTGATGACAAACATATGCAATTACTGATGCATATCTACAGCAAACACAAACGCAAAATAAACAAACAAGAGCCAAAAGTTTGCGTTGCTCAAACGCAAGCTTATTCAAAAAACATCTCTAGTTATACAGTTGAATGGAAATGCATAGATACTTTTTAGAATTTGGATGAAATTTGGTATGGAGGTAGATTATACCCAGGTTTAAAACATCTAGTCATTTTATTTAAAACTAGCTGAGCCCCGCGGTTTCACCAACAAGTTAAAATCGTCGTTAAGTTTTCTGAAATTTTTAAATTTCTGCGCAATATTCTTAATTTTGCTTTCCGTAAGAACCTTCTACATAGTATTAGAAAACTTACAAAAGAAAGGATGAATGAAATCGGTTAAGTCATTCTCAAGTTATGGCGTGACCAAGGTAAATAGGGATTCATTTTTATATATTATATGTATAGATTCACTGTTCCTGTGGGATAAAGCAAGAGGAAGAGAGTGTAAGGTGTTTGAAGGAACATGGATATTTGATATTTTTATTATCAGTAACATAACTGTAATAATTTTGTTAATCCCGATATCTGAACGCGAAGTCTTTAAAAATAATAATGGAAAAATATAGATTTGTTTTTATTTTTTCGACCTTATAATACTCATGGAAAATTAAGACAGCGCTCACCAAGCAGAGCTATATTTTTCGCACATTTTCAACATTTTAGATTGTATTATCTATAGATATTTTATAGATATACGTGTAGGTATAGTATAGAAGGCAGTTATTTTAAAAAAAAAATTAAATATGTTTAAATAATAATATATAAATAAATAACGTTTATTTGCTCAAATTTTTTACAAGCTTATGAAATAGGTACAAAGATAAAAAAACAAAATAAGAGTTAGTGGGTAGGTGAGAAACTTTTAAATAGCTACTCCAAATAAAGTAGCCCTGTATCTCACACTAGGTGGGTCCTGTGCCGTGAGATTCAGTTCTTCCTTCCGAGTTCAAATTAGAGTTATTAGTAGACTTAAAAAATAGGTTAGTACAATAATATATATATTCTTTTTTTTTTTTTTTTGTTTACGTAGGGTAGTTAAAACTTATATAGGACTACTTGCAAAGTAATACCTATTAAATGGAAACAAGTTGACATTATGTGAGAACCATTAGCCCTGATGGAACTGGTACGGATCCTAAAGTACAAGTATCTCCTCGTTTCAAAGTCTGCATTATCTGCATGTACAAAAGAGACAATCGGCGGCGGCGCAAGGCACAAACCTCGGGTGAGTCGCGCGATTTATATTAAAAATTTTTTTTTTTCTTTTCTTTGATTTGTACCCACGGGCGAAGAGGTTTTATGTGAGCGTATCTGAGTATGTTTTCGTGTGTGCGTGTGTGTGTGTATGTATTTGAGTGTGTGTGGTAGTGTGAGTGGCTGTGTATGTGTATGCATGAATGTGATAAATAGCGCTATTTAGCGTTCCTGTGTACAAATGTTCCCTAAAAGTTGTTAATGTTTTACTTTGGCGGAAGAAATCGAAAAGTATATTTTTTTCGATTTTTTCGATCTCTTCCGCCATCATATACCTAACATATCAACAGGCAACTTGTTTCATACCATTTTAATGAATTTATACTAAAGATGCCCAATCGTCGTTTTTATTGTGATTCTTTAGACGTTTATTAGCTTCATAAATGTTGAAAATATGCGAAAGAGATGGCTCTGGCCGGTTGCCGCGGCCTTAACTAAGAAAAACGAAAATATTCTAGTTTTTTCTCAAAATGTCGAGATGACGTGAAGTGTGTCATCTCAAGTAGATGCTTGTACAAAGCTATGTAGGTCAGCTATCTCCGGTAACAATGACAAAGGAACTACGTGGAGTATAGTACGTACCTACGTACACTAGGAGGAAACCTCCATCACAATTCCCTATTGATATGGCGACTACGTCAGTCTCACGTCATTTTGATAACATTACACGTAATAAGTATAGTGGCAAAGACTTTCTATATTAGTAGCTTTACCTAGTCTGTGTATTGTGGCCTAATCCTAAAGGTTGACTCACACGCCACCGGCCTTAGGGACGTCCGACCTAGAGTATTTTCCAAGCCCCGAGACACGAATTTTTAGTACTTACCTACCTAAAACCTAAAATGCTTTGTCTCTGCGTAACGAAGAATTTTGTCTGCCTTAGGCAAGCGTGTTTCGAGGCTCGATCTGAAAAGATGCGAGACAGTAAATTTGCAAAAAAACGCCGGGACCCAAACCCCCAGCCGACCCTACAAGAATCTCGGGATAAGAACACGAACTATAAATTAATATCATGTAATTTACAGTCGACTTAAAAAACAGACCTTTATCCGAATAGACACCACGAGCTCGTCAAATTGTATGAAAACTCAGCGTACCGCATAACACATGACATCACAAGAGCATTTTAGTGGCACTTTCGACAGGCCACAGACATGCAAAGTGAGTGAACTCGCAGTGTCTTATCTTGATAAAGATTGGTGTACCAGAAGCATACTGAATCTATGACCAGAAGCGATTTTTGACTGCACGTCACGTTTGTTGTTTGATTCATGTCCACGTGGCGTTTGTTTGTACCTAATTAAGTTTTTTAATAAATATTTGTA
Organism: Agriopis aurantiaria; assembly: GCA_914767915.1. Lineage (NCBI taxonomy): Eukaryota > Metazoa > Arthropoda > Insecta > Lepidoptera > Geometridae > Agriopis > Agriopis aurantiaria. Next base: position 14,067,345 of record OU611982.1, on the reverse strand, counting down.
TTAAGTAGTATATAGGTATGTATGTACTTAAACGAATAGAAAAAAAAACAGTAAGTAAATAAAATGTGTGTATCTAAGTATTATGTACAAATGTGATACTAATACAAGTATACTTATAGTAGGCATGTAAGATATTTTCTATAAATTATTCAATTATCGATGTTGCGGGCCCAAAATAGTACTTGCCTACTTAAGCATCCTGAAATTACAACAGATTTTGTTTGCAAAATATAATCTTTATGTAACCCCGTAGCAAAATTGAAATTGAAGCGCCAAGGCTAAGCTAAACGTGGCTCACGAAATTATGTATGAGATACAAAATTATGGATATTACCTGGGAACGACAACCACTGTTAGACCTTGCCATCATAATACGATTTACCGGGAATAAATAGGTACGCTTAAATGTGGAAATGTATTAATTGTCTAAAACCTGGTTCACTGGGCCCGTACGGACGGTTATATTAACTAAATTTATATAGTCGCGTTTCCCGACTAATGACAAACAAGCCACTTTCTGTCTCCATCATCAGACCAGCTCGATGATAACATAACATTGCAATGTCACCGATCTTACATACGTATGCCAAATTTCAGCTCCATAGGTTGAGGAGGATAACTATAGTCTAAAATTCAGTTTCAAAATTTGTAATGTAATGTATGTTGTGTCTGTGTTTGTGTTTGTATGTGTGGTTTGTAATATATTCCAGCAAATAAATTATTTGATTTGTCCAACAGTGTTGTACCCACACATACGAACATACATACTAACAGGGCAAGTGGAATAAAAGCTTGTAAAAAGCATGTACAAATAAAACTAATAGCACCAGTCGGAATAAAACTAGAATTCGAAATTCTATTTTCAAACCTATTCAATCTGAAGAAATGTACAAAATAATAAAGTTAGAAGCTTACGAATACGTAGATACGAATTTGTTGGACTTGGACTGTGCACGCATGCTGTCTGTAGAATAGGTCGCCATCTGACAAGGAAATTGGATAATTGAGGAAGGGAGCGGCCGATGTCGGCAACTGCCTAGAATTAACTTTTTAAATGGAACTAGTCTTGCATATGTACCTTTATATGTAGTCTAGTATTTCATCACCTCTGGTTACGCAGTATTGCTAACTTTAGAGCAATAGTAGCTTTACTTATTCTATGCTTGAGAGTTAGGATTATCTTGTTAGATTTTAGCACTACTAGTTATGCAGAATCGATTAATAAGTTTGAATTTTAAAGTGCTCTGCCAAATTACGCTCCATCCAAGGTTTTTTAGCCCTAACACAAAAATGTATGCAGTGCTAAAATGAATTTTTAGATTTTTCTAAAAAAAAAACATTAGAAGTTGGCTTAGCAAATTATGCATGTGGCAGGTATGAAGTATGAACATTGACATCGTTTCTGTCGTACCATTTTGTAAACCCTATATATAATTATAGGATGGCAATATTTTTTTAGGTCTGTAGTAAACCCATACATTCTAGGGAAAAAATCCGAGGAAAATATGTAGAAATGGGAGTCTGTTTTGTAGACATGGTAATCTGTAGACGTAGGAATTTGGAGACATGGAATTGTTTCAAGATTAGTTAGGTTTCATCGTCATTGTGACTACAACGAATTTACGATTTTTAGACTAATTTACCTTATCTTTTGAACGAGTTTGAACTTTAAGAATCCATAAAAATTATCGAACTAGTATTTATAGCTTAGGAAAATAAATATGGCATAGTGTCACCTTATGTGTTATTATAATGTATGCCTTATATGCCACGTATTCCATTATTATTATCCGTATTCTCAGAGTCACACAGCGGGCAATGGAGAGAGCTATGCTCGGAGTTTCTTTGCGCTATAGAATCCGAAACGTGGATATTCGCCAAAGAACCAGAGTCACCGACATAGCTGTTAAAATTTGCAAGTTGATGTGGCAATAGGCAGGCCACATCGCTCGAAGAACCGATAACCGATGGGGAAGAAAGGTTCTGGAGTGGAGACCGTGAACTGGAAGACGCAGCGTAGGTAGGCCTCCCACTAGATGGACCGACGACATTGTGAGAGTCGCGGGCATCCAGTGAATGCAAAAGGCAGGCTGTCGTTCAGTGTGGAGGTTAAAGGGGGAGGCCTATGTTCAGCAGTGGACGTCTTCTGGCTGATGATGATGATGATTCCATTATTACAGCACACTCCGGCCTTTACCTCTTCTGTATTTCTTCTCCTTATCAGGTTGCCTGGAAGAGATCGCTTATAGCGATAAGGCATTGTTTTTTTCTTATGCATTTCATTTCTGGTTTGATAAAGAGTTATCTATCTATCTGTCTGTCTCTATACCCTAGACCTTCAACGTTCTAAAACCAATCAAACTGTTTTTATATAGAATAGGTCATTGTTAGCGCCACTCAGTGACGCTTCCTTTATTTATTCCCTACCTACATTTTCCTACCCTCATTTTCCATGAACGACGACTATTTCTGTTACGTTCCGTGGTTTAGATGGGACTCGCTGCTTGCACCTGCAGGCAGTCTGCGCTTGACCCTTGTCGGCGACGGATTCATACCGCATTGTGCGAGCACTCCTTGCTTACACCACCGCAAATATTACCGCTGATCTTCGGTTACTCGTCCTCTCGAGAGATCGTGCGATCCCACCGCCCGGGATACGGTTCCCGTAGGAAGCTGTGCCTAATAGTTTCCCCGCGCTCGCGCCGCGAGTGTGTGAAACCGCTCCATCATATACAGTCCACTAACGCTTGAGAACGCGCTGATCCAAAGACGCAGAAGAAGATTCCAGGACATCAGGAACGGGGTTACGCAGCCTTGCTCGTCAACCCGGAAATACTCAGGTCAGTCGTCGTTCTCACTATCGTCCCCTTTCTCCCGCACCCTCACGTGTCGGCGTGCTCCGCCATATAGCTTGGTGGCCGCGCTAACATATTTTCTGGTCCTTAGGATCCGGATTCCACCGGTTTTCCCTATTTTCCCGCATTAAATACCGCTGTATTTCACATTACATATCTTAAAATCATATTTTTTCTCGCTATTTACTGCATCCGAGGGTAGATCCAAGTGATACCTACGTGGTCGGTTACTGCGTATTACGCGCTGATCGCGTCGAACCGCTCCGCTTATCTATAACCGCGCGCGCTCTGTTTTGTGTCACTGTGCAACCATTAAGTTGGACGTTTCGAAATTTGCTTAAATTTATCCATTGTCTTCCAAAATGGCTACTTGTCCGAAAGACAAAAACGTGGTCGAAGATGATGAACCTCTCGATAAATTGCAGGTCAAACGCTTAACTTTGATTGGTAAACGAGATGCCATATTTTCTCGCTTACAGGACATTTATAACAGCTCCTTACAAGCTTTCAATGATGATTCAGATAAAGACATATTTTTGTGTGCGATGATTTCGCTTGATCGTTTACAGTCAGAGTTCAATGACATCGTGAACGAAATAAATGTCACCGAATTGACATTAAATCCAAAGTATCAAGTAAATTATCAGACTTTGAATGCATTCGAAGAAATTTACTGCCGCTGTAAGTTCGCTTCCGATAAACTTAATCCACCCGCTATGCATGTGAAAACTACTGATTCTCACACTTCACCGCAACGTAAATCCGTCAAACTACCTAAGCTCGAACTTATGTGTTTTGATGGTAATCCAATGACTTGGAAAATATTTTACGAATCATTTACTCAGACGATTCACAAAAATCCTGATTTAAGTGATCACGAGCGCATTCAATATTTAATTAATAAGCTCAGTGGTCGTGCGTTGTCGGTTATTTCCGGTATCGTTCCGAATAGCGACAACTATCGCCTGATCTATCGCACTCTTGTAGACAGGTACAATGACCCGCGTTCTTTAGCTACCTCTTATCTACAACAGTTAATTGATTACAAAAGTAACAACACCGCTTCCGCAAAAAACTTAGAATTATTTCTCGATAAATTCTGCTCAGCAGTGTCAAGTCTGCATTCTCTTAAGCTAAATAACTTGTCAGACTTTATTTTGTTGCAACTTGCTTTGAAAAGGATCGATCCGTCCACCGCCCGCGCATTTGAAATGCATATGAGAGGCAAACCTATGCCTACTTATGACGAATTAATTAAATTCGTTCGCGAACAAAGTAAAATATTAGACCGCACCGCGCCTTCTGTAGGACGTCCATCTGAACATGACAACAAGAAGTCTACGCATTCATTCGCTGCATCATGCGTACAGCGCCAATGTTGCTTATGTAATCAAACTGATCATATTCACTTATATAGGTGCCCCGCGTTTGATAAGCTCACAATCGATGACAGGTTTGCTTATATAAAACAAAACAAAGGTTGTACTAATTGTCTAAGTCTTTCGCATAATTATACCAACTGCAAGTCGATTCACAAATGCTTCAACTGCGAGTCAGGCAAACATCATACTAAATTATGTAGAAAAATATCTTCCCGCGAAAATACCCGCTTGCACTCAAATGCATTTCCTGCCGCCTCGCGCGAGAAAGCTGGCAACGTCGCGGCCCGGCCTCCTGCGCCGCCTTCGATGACACCCGCCCCGCATAAGCCTTCGCGCGACATTCAAGCTGGCAACAGCGCGTGGCTGCCCTCTGCACCGCCGCCCGCGTCAGCCCCGCGTACAAAGATCGACGCCTGCGCGGCTCAAGTACCTACCGCTTATCAGTCACAGCGACCTAATGTTTCGCTATGCAATAATATTACGCAATTTACTGATAATACTACCTGTCTCTTAGGAACGGTACAAGTTTATGCTTCCGATTCGAACGGTCGTCAGTATGTTCTGCGTGGTTTAGTCGATTGTGCGTCTCAATCTAACTTTTTAACTGCAAATTGTTGCGCCAAGCTACATTTAAAATGCAATAAGGTTTCTAATACCGTTGTTAAGGGTATAGGTTCCGCGTCGAACCCTATTAAGGGCACAATTTCCACCACTTTGCATTCGCGATTAAATAATAATTTTGTTTCGTTTGACGCTTTCGTCATCGATCGCATAACAGATAACTTGCCATCTGTAAAAGTTGACGTTTCGGGTCTCTCATACCTAAACTGTCTGCCGCTCGCTGATAACAGCTTCTCAGAACCGTCAGAAATAGACATTCTTATTGGAGCTCCTCTCTTCGCTGATATCTTGCTATCAGGTCGCGTTCCTGGGCCACCAGGTTCTCCAACCGCTTTTGAAACCATTTTTGGTTTTATTGTAATCGGAACCGCTTCCGTTACACCCGCTCAACTTAATGATACCGCTTCTGTCAATGACACCGCTATCGGTGATAATCACCGCTCTCAAATTTCTCTCTGCGCCTTTGCAGAAGAACCGCCTTTGGATACCCTTGTCCAGAAATTCTGGCAACTCGAGGAGGTGCAATGTGCGCCGACCTTGAGCCCTACCGCTCTTGAAAATGAACGTATTTTCACAAATAATTTCTCCCGCGATTCTACGGGCCGCTTTTCTGTAGCGCTGCCCTTTTCCCGCGATCCTGCAGCCGCTCTCGGCAATTCCTATCATATCGCTAAAAAGCGATTCATGCATCTAGAACGAAAGCTCGTAGCTTCACCTCCTTTACGAGTGGAATACGATGCCATTATTAACGAATACCTACAGGAAGGTTATATATCACTGATCGACCGCGAAGATCATTTTACCGGTTATTATATACCGCATCATGCAGTTGCCAGGTTGGACAAAACTACAACTAAGTGGCGTATGGTCATGGACGCAAGTGCACAGACCGATTCAAACCTGTCACTGAATGACATCTTGTACACCGGTGATAATTTGCAAAATGATCTTTTCGTAATCCTCTTGGATTTCCGCTTCTATCCTGTAGCGTTTACATCTGATGTGAAACAAATGTATTTACGAATTCTCGTTAACAATGACGATCGTAAATTTCAAAAATTTCTATACCGCTTTGATCTGTCGTTGCCGCTTGAGACCTATCAATTCAATCGCGTTTGTTTTGGTTTGCGTAGCAGTCCTTTTCTTGCTATGCGAGTTCTTCGTCAATTGTGTGCCGACGAGCGCACGCGCTTTCCGCGCGCCGCTAATGTCATCGAACACAACACGTACATGGATGATGTTTGTTACTCGATGCCATTTTTACCAGGTTGTTTACAACTCCGTGACGACCTCCGCGACTTGCTCAAGGCCGGGGGCTTTGATCTTGTAAAATGGTCGAGTAATGTACCTGAGCTTACAGAATCTCTCCCGATATCTGATCGTCACGCCGCGAATATTAATTTTGATGAACCAGACACGAACTTGAAGGTTTTAGGCCTACAGTGGTCACCCAAATGCGACGCATTCATGTTTACCGTAAACATTGAAAATCGTCCTGCGACCAAACGCAATATCTTATCTCTGATCGCGCGTCAATACGATGTACTTGGGCTTATTGCACCAGTGATTTTGTACGCTAAATTAATTTTACAAAAATTACACGTATTGCAGCTCGATTGGGATTCAAAACCGCCTGCAGATATAGTAGATATTTGGCAGAACTATGTGCGCGAATTACCGTGCATTGAAACACTGCGCTTCCAGCGCCACCTAGGTGTTGAAGAAAACTCTAAAATCTCTATTATGGCATTTTCAGATGCCAGTGAAAATGGATATGGTTCCGTAGTGTATATTCGAACTCAGTCCGATTCTGATTCGGTTCCGATCACACGTTTTGTTTGCGCTAAATCGAAAGTAGCTCCACTCAAAACAATTTCTATTGCCAGATTGGAACTCTGTGCATGCTTACTCATGGCGAAACTGGTCCGCCGAGTGCTCGATACCTACGAGAAACGCCATACCATAGATAAGGTATTCTGCTTCACTGATTCCATGGTAGCATTGCAGTGGATCATCGCTTCTCCGCACAGATTTAAAACTTTTATTGCTACGCGCATCACTAAAATTGTTTCCGCGATTCCCGCTGACTGTTTCCGGCATGTATCCGGAACTGAAAATCCCTGCGCTGACGCTCTGTCGCGAGGGTTATCTCCCGCTCAGCTAGTCGACCACCCTCTGTGGCTCACTGGTCCTGCTTGGTTATGCCAAGATCCTACTGCTTGGCCAGTCAAGTCAGCAGTTCCCGCTAAGGTAGATTCAGATCTACCTGAGTCAAAGAAAGTAGTTTCACTCCCTGTGATTCAATCACAAGATGAAGTTTCAAACCCGCTGTTAGAACTTTCCGGACGTGTCTCTTCTTGGCTATTGCTACTACGCACAGTCGTTATAGTTTATCGTTTCGTCAAGAAACTACCGCATTCTACATATTTTTCCGCTGACGACATTAGTTTCGCAGAACTACAAGTAATGAAAGCTCTGCAGAAACATTATTTTTCTGATCTTATACATAGTCTTAACTCTGAAACTCGCTATCCACGCGCCTTACAACGGCTCGTGCCGTTTATAGATGCTGACGGGCTCATACGAGTCGGAGGCCGTCTCCGAAATGCGGATTTGTCGTACGATCAACAGCATCCGATTTTATTGCCGCGTAAAGACCGCGTAATCGAGTTGATAATTAATCACTATCATCGTGTTAACTGTCATACCGGTCCGGTCGCCTTAATGTCGATTCTTAGACAACGATATTGGATTCTTTCCTGTCGTAATATCGTCCGCTCGGTTATTCATAAATGCAACTTTTGCTTTAGAACTAAACCTAAACCTACATTCCCACTCATGGGAGACTTACCCGCTTGCCGCGTAAACGAAGCAAAAGCGTGGGCCCATACGGCCGTAGACTTTGCTGGCCCGCTCTCAATAATTCCGTTAAGAAAGCGTGGCGTACGCTCTATTAAAGCATACTTGCTGATTTTCGTGGACAAAGTAGTTCGGTGTTGCCATGCTGAACTAACTACTTCTCTGAGCACATGTTCGTTTCTTTCCGCATTTAAACGCTTCCTCGCGCGACGTGGAAGTGTTTCTGTAATGTATTCAGACAATGGCCGAACGTTTCTAGGTGCGAAAAACGCATTATCAGAAATCTATACGCTTGTAGATTCTGACGAATTTCATAAAGCACTCTCAGATGAATTGTCCGCGCACCGCATCACTTGGCGTTTCAATCCACCACGATCCCCCCATTGGGGAGGGGATTTCGAGATCTACGTGAAAGCTTTTAAGAGTCATCTCGCTAGAACCATAGGTTCACAGTTGCTCACCTATGAGGAAATGTTAACCGTGCTCACACAAATCGAGAGCGTCATCAACTCACGACCGCTAACTCTACTCAGTGAAGATCCTTCTGAACCCACTGCATTAACGCCCGCGCATTTCTTAATGGCTGCACCGCTGAAACATTTACCCGCGTGCGCGGCTACAGACGAGCCCGCACACTTGCTAAAACGCTACGCTTTATTAGATCAAATGATTCAATCTTTTTCCAAACGATGGAAACTCGAGTATCTCCACTTGCTTCAATCTAGAGGCAAATGGAATACACCTGCTAATCCAATTAAGGAAGGCTCCGTCGTGCTTATCATTACGGACAACCTTCCCCCGCTCTCCTGGCCCCTGGGTGTCGTCGTCGAGACTATCCTAGGCGCCGACGGAGTCTGTAGAGTCTGCTTAGTGAAAACAGCGACTTCTGTGTATAAACGACCAGTCGTTCGTTTATGCACACTACCTACTCAATAACTTCACTCTTTGCCCCTTGGTCAACCCGCTACTCATATTCAACCCGCTTTACCTATATTTGACCGCACTCTTATTCCTTTCCCTTTAAAACCTCATGGTTTTAAGGCCGGGGGCAATGTTAGCGCCACTCAGTGACGCTTCCTTTATTTATTCCCTACCTACATTTTCCTACCCTCATTTTCCATGAACGACGACTATTTCTGTTACGTTCCGTGGTTTAGATGGGACTCGCTGCTTGCACCTGCAGGCAGTCTGCGCTTGACCCTTGTCGGCGACGGATTCATACCGCATTGTGCGAGCACTCCTTGCTTACACCACCGCAAATATTACCGCTGATCTTCGGTTACTCGTCCTCTCGAGAGATCGTGCGATCCCACCGCCCGGGATACGGTTCCCGTAGGAAGCTGTGCCTAATAGTTTCCCCGCGCTCGCGCCGCGAGTGTGTGAAACCGCTCCATCATATACAGTCCACTAACGCTTGAGAACGCGCTGATCCAAAGACGCAGAAGAAGATTCCAGGACATCAGGAACGGGGTTACGCAGCCTTGCTCGTCAACCCGGAAATACTCAGGTCAGTCGTCGTTCTCACTATCGTCCCCTTTCTCCCGCACCCTCACGTGTCGGCGTGCTCCGCCATATAGCTTGGTGGCCGCGCTAACAGTCATCTTACTCGATTTTTATTATTATAGAATTAAAATTTCGTTTAGTTACAAAAGGCCCGTTGAAAAAAAACATTGAAACTAAAATCACAAGGTGCGTTGGAGATAAAATCAACGCAGCAGGTGCTTTTCGAGAGACCTCGTAAAATCAACTCACCCAAACTGTAAAAAAGGGCAAATTTGATCACCGACAGGTGGCAACCGACATCCGTCAGGTGCAAGCCCTACAACAAAGCCCCTATCTGGTCTTACCTACCTGGCAATGTAAATTCTTCTTTGTTATAACACAATAGTTGTTATACGTACCGTGGCTTTGTGTTTAATGGTTATCACCACTTGGAGAATAAATCGGTATGTTATAGGCAAGCGTCATCAAGCGTGCTCCATCTAAGACCGCATCATGTCCGAGGTGACGGTCATACGCAAGCCTATTTAATACAATAAAAAAGCTTCACAAGCTCTCTATGGTGTGAGGTTAATTTTTGTATTTTGTTGGTTTAAGTACAAAATTCACGGAAAAAAATATTTTTAAAGTACCGACGAAACTAATTCAAATGTAGAGTAAACGATAGTTAGTATAATTTTAAGTCCACTTTTTCAAACCAAACCAAAGTACTAATTAATGTTTAGTTATCACAATGTTTCTGTTCTTATCACATCCTGATAATTATATGCGAAAGTATTGTTGTGTAACTACCTATTTGTTGACGCGCCAGGCAACACCGTAACGGCTAAACGGATTTCGATACAGTTTCGAGAGAATTCACTACAATTCAATCAATTTAAACACACTCAAAAATGAACATGAACTTTCAGATAATTGGACATCATAATCTTTTCAGCCATAGGACGTCCACTGCTGGACATAGGCCTCCCCATCGATCTCCAAAAGGGCCGGTTGGAAACGGCCTGCATCCAGCGTTTCCATGCGGTCTCTTTTAAGTCATCTGTCCATCTAGTGGATGGACATACATAGTTATAAATAATGTAATGTAAAGAATTGGACATACATAGTTGTAAATTAAACATTCAGTGAATTGGATGTTGGGGACTGAACCATAGCTGGACCGATTCGAGTGCAGTTTGTTACTGCGAAAGCAGATTTCAATGCAGTAACTTTTAGTTACGTTCAAACGTCATATCTACGTGGTGGCGGACAAGCAAGCCTATAAATTATTAAAAAAGAAAAGAAATAAACTTTGAATTGGTCGTGAATTTTTGTATCCCGAAGTAATGTACGGTGTCTGTAATAACGGGTAAAATAACCCATGGTAAAAAACACCCTATCACGGGTGTGGCTATTATAGTTAATATGTACGTACAAGAACTTAATCTTCACACGGTAAATAAATTAAACCGGGGGCTATTTCAGTTATGAGATATGATTAAACTATAGAGTTCAACAGTTGATAGTTTTCATTTGAACCAAAATTTTTGCATGTAAACTGTTTAATGTATTTCTATTGTCTAGTTGTGTGAAATATCTTCTATTCTTTTCTCTGTATCTTATCTTCTCTACATATTATAAATTAAAGTCGCTTTCCGCGTCTGTCTGTCTGTCTGTATAACCACTAACTCCTCCTAAACCACGCTACGGATTTTGATGCGGTTTTCACCACAGAAAAGATTAAACGAAATTTTTTTCGTTTGTTCTTTTCTCCATCAGTTAGATAATTTTTCACGGTACTAGCGACCCGCCCCGACTTCGCACGTACATTACACCCATGCAAAGCTGGGACTAAAATTAATTTTTATTTCAGGTACCTAAACTTAAATTAGTAACATTATCACAGTTAATTAAGTTAAGTACAGGTTATTTTTTTCATGTTAGGTTAAATAAGCATCATTGACAAATTTCTGAATAGTAACAAAAATAATTGATCCGAAATTCCTTATTATTTTATTTGTGCTTAGTGCGACGAACTAGACTATATAGAGATTAGTCAAAGGAACAGTTATGAAGATGAACTTCCTCAAAGTAACGCCTGATTCAATCAACAATTATTTTTTTATCAAATTTTATTTATTTTATCCTTATCTTTAAAGTTTTTTGATATAAGTAATTTTTGTATTTGGAGTGTTGTTCCACGTATATAAATTTTATAAACATCTCAAAAAATTTACGTTATGCAGGATTCGAACCTGGGCTAGCTATATATATGGCTGGGCTACGTCGGACGTCCCTAGGGCTCTAATCGCTAACCGAGCTCGACCGACTGAGCGGGGCGACCGTGGCTTAGCGGTTAGAGCGCTTGGGACATCTAATAAACCATATACATATAGCGCGGGTTTAAATCCTACCGGTCGTCAAATTAATGAATTGTCTGTAACTTTTAATAGTTTTTGATGTACATACCAAGTTATCAATATCATATCGAACTACATACCTTATTTATCTCGATACGCTACAAATAACACGTCAAAAGCCTTCAGGGTTTTTTTGTCTTTGAAAGTAAGTATCAATTTCCAGTGTCGGTCGAGTTGACCCCTAGAAATGGGTCATTCCAGCGAAAGTGACACCATAGGTAAAAATCCAAATTATGTAATTTATATTTAAATCAGTGACTAGAATACTATAAACTAATTTAACGGAAATCAACAGCTTATTTAAAATAAATACTATTTTTGCCTTATTTTTCCGTTCATGAATGCAGGTGTAGTATGGTTATATGTGTTATAATATTTTTTTCTTCAAGTTGAGAACGCTTTTCTCTGTCTTTTATATTTCATTGTAAAAAACTAACTATCCCAGAAGAAAATACAATTCACGGAGCTTAAAACAGTGGTCAGTGATTTCAAAGAAACATTTATGGTGAGAAGTTGTAGACATTCAATGAATCGCTAATCTTATGTCCCACCCGTCACTGCAAAATATGAGTTTTGTATTCTAACTTGGACAAATATGTAAGTTATTGTGTTTTGGTTTAGTAAAAGTAACAATTATGCTAAGGGCAATTGTTTTGTCGTGGTTGGATATTGCTCAAATGAATATGCATACAAATATTTGTGTTTGAAAGTGTGTCCCACCCGTCACAGAAACGGGAGGAACAAAATTAAGCTTTGGTGAAATAGAATTTAACAGTGTTATACTTACTTTTGCTGGTTATTAGGCTTATTTTTTGCTAATTACTTTTTAAAGAAATGAATACAGCCGAAAGAAATAGAAAATCCAAAGAGAAATTAGAAGAAAATGGTGATAAATTGAAAAGTCTTTAGCGAAAGAGAGCATTAGATACATTGGATGAAAGAAACTATAAAAAGTACAAGTAAAAATCGACACCGCTTCATGGTTGATATTCCGAAAACCCGTATGAAGCGCTTTGATCCCACTTTTATTGTGCGAACTGTTAGTCTGTGGAATGCGCTGCCTGAATGTAAAACTTACTCCAAAATATTTACCTAGATATATTTAAGGATAAGGCTAGTCGTCATTAACAAGTCGTGTATTAAACTTGGCATTGACTAAATACCTGGCTGATAATAAGCAGTTATTAGGTGGGTAACAACACTACACGCAATTTATATGCAAATTGCACCCGGCTAAAACACCAGTTCACTCACTCAACATGACAAAAAAATACAATAACAGTCAGTACTACAGTCTTTTAGGCAAGTTTAAAAAAAACACGAAATGTTTTGGCGGGAATACTATTCCCATAAAAGCGCGTATAAAAGCAGGCTTCCGTACGGAACGGTTGTCGCGCGCTGTCTGAGCCCGACGCTCTCGATCACACTGGCTGGCTGGCCGGAGTGGCCGGGTAAAGCGACAAGAGAACTACGCAAGCGCAACATTTTCTTGGCTTTTCCGAACGCCACAACAATGACGTCACGCTCGACGTCATTTAATTGCTGCCTGAACGTACGTCATAGTTAGTCAGATATAATTAATTGTTCATCTGTGAGGACATTGTAATCAGTACTCCTCATTCCTAGATTCCTTTATTCTATGGCAAATTGTTGCTACTAAAAGTTATACTTTATCTCAATGAATCAATTTGATTATTTGCCCTTTCGATATTTCTAATTTATTAAATACTGAAACGTGGTCGTGGTACGTTTTTAGTGGTCAATGCTTTTGGTTACGCAATATTTATGTTATAGCTTACAAATGTAATAAAATAAAATTAAGTAATAAATAGGTACACAGTAGAATATGCACTAAGGGAATAAAGCAAGCAGTGTCTTACGTCACGGGCGGCATATTGAACCCTGAGCGTAACGACTAGAGTTAGGTACCTATATAGAGTCCTAAGTGAAGCGAGGGGTTCAAGCTGCCCAAGTCGAAGACAGACTTTATTCCAGAGGAGCATACTCTACTTTTCACACCTTCTGCGAGACAATAAAAAGCCAGGACTCCAAACACCGTCTTTTGTTTCACATTCTTTGTAAACGCACTTTTTTTTTGAGTTCTATTTATTATGGCCAGTTCGATTTTCGAACAAACCTCTTTACAATGACATATGGGCATTTTTTTACTGAGAGTTTTCCATGAGTTTCCACACGAATTTGACGTTCCAAATTCAAATCACTTTATTCCCTAGGGAGTTTCATACAACTTTATATACCTTAGGCGATAATGCTTTATTTTACGTTGAGGCTCAATGATATGTAATTGGACATTGGCGTCTATTCTGTCATATCACTCACTAAACTAAACCAATCTGACAGGACTAAAACTATCTGCCTCTCTTTTCATTTTAATATGTGAGAGAAGGATGGCAACCATTTTAGAGCTGTCACATTTAGTTTAGTTTAGTTAAGAGGACATCAGAATCGATGCCACCGTCGAGCAGGTGGTGTGAAAACTCTTTATGGTTCACACTACAAATTACACACACACGATAAACCAGCAGCAGTGTGGTAGGTCAACACTTAATTTCTTACAAACTGTCATCAGACTCTAGAGCTCTAATACTTATCAAATGTTTTTGTGTTATGGATTTACTGGACTTTATTGGATGCCCGAGGAGGTACTGGAAATATATATTTTATAAAAATTAGGAGCACGCAATATTTACCTTAGCGATTGCGTCGAATGTGCAATAGGCCTGCGTTTGACTACCATCACGCCTGATGTTGAACGATGATGCGGTCTACGTTGGAGCACGCTTGCCTAGAAGAAACCGATTCACTCGTGATTTGAAGACATCCAGATTGTATCTATCGGGGAACACCCATTCGGGATTATTGCCATGCGGATGTTCATGACGAACCCGAGCCCACTGACGGCGCGCGACGTGGCAATTGGAAATCTATGGAATGAATTTGTCAACGGGCCATTTTGACCCCGAAATACGATCAAGCAGAATGTAGTGATCAAGTTAAACTTTTGTATTGCAGACAGGTACCTAGGTGCAACAATAATATTAAAAAACACTAAAATTGTCAGGGTTGAAATAACAACGGCACATAAAGAAGGCATTGGAGTTTTAATTATGACATTACAGGACTTCAAGGAAAACAAAAATTTAATGGGTAGGGTGTTTTGCTTGAAATTATACAAACTACCGGTGGTATCTAGTGTAGAGGAACGCAAGTTAACAGAATCAAATCCAACCACCTGAGAGGTGATACCTACATCTACTGAAAAACTTTCTGGTGTAGGAACTTACTGCTCAAAATATTATACGTATGCAAAGTTAAATAATCATATCACACGCTAACGCAACGAGTGGTTTGAACCATTCGAATTTGTTTATATCAATAATATATAATAATAATAGTATGTACCTATATATGTTTCATTTCGCATGATATTTTAAAGCCCGGTTTAAAGTCGAGCCCCATGCTGAAAGTGGTTTCTAAGGTTTTTAGCAGTTTCCTAGTGGTGTTACGTGTTGACGTGAAAGTAGTGGTCGAAGGTCCGGCCGTTTCACTTTCTACGGAATAATGCGCACTGGGTCTACACGCACAACCGAAGACATTTGAAACTATAGACTCAAAATCAACGCGTTAAAAAAGGCGACAAATGCAGGTATTATGCAGGCGGGAAACACGCTATTATCACAAAGAGATACTTATTCTGTGCTATTACCACAGCTATTACTTGCAGTCACGTATTTGAGAAATCAGGAAAAAAACTATACATACATAATAATATATTATGTAAATAATAATGATAAAACTTACACCCGTGCGAAGCTATCCGTCGCTAGTATTTATGTAAATCGCGAAATCTCGAAAACTACAGGTAGATTCTGGGGGTGTAGGGGGTACCTACCTACGCTGAGAAAGTATTTTGCGAAAATGCCACGAAGTCGCGGGCAATAGCTAGATATGTATGTCTTATATGCAAATTATGTCCCTACCTGATGTAGGTAAATTTTTTTTAGATAGTAGGTATGTACCAAACGTAATATATTATAATTGTTTAAATAAATAACATGTAAAAAAAAAAAAAATACATGTTAAACTTACATTTAACGAGTATCTAGCCTGTGTAGTTAAAGCAACAAACAATGGCAAATAATTGGATTGGAACGTACCTATTTGCGTAAAGTGAATTGTTGGTCCCACGAACGCTTTCGACATGCTGCGTTACCTTACGTACACTGAAATGTCGCAATATTATCGCGATCCAGCATTTGTCTTGCATTTTGCAGTCACCTGCGCAAACATGCAGCAGCCATAAACTAAACAGACTACCTAGCATCCTAAATGCGAACCAAAGGTCAACAAGGCAATGGGGAGAATTCTGTGATAAGTGGGCGATGAACTAATAAAAATTATAGCATTTCAAAATGGGGGCAAAGATCCACCATTTCTATTTATAGCTTAAAATAGACGAAATCAGAAAGGGGGCAACGGCGAACACACCGATCAAATCTGATATTCTTATCCATAGGTGCGGTAAGCGCAATTTCGTCTTTCTTGACGTCTCCTTGCTAGCTCCGTGTCAGTGCGTACATACATGTGGCTGACCAAGCCAAGTTTAGTTTTAGAAATCACACGAGTTAGTATATTAATACATAATTATAACTACTTGTGTAAAACCTAAAGATGGCAGTTCAAACAATGCTATGGAACAATGCATGGGCGGATATTTAAAAATATTACCTACCTATATTGAAATAAGGAGAGGCGAGCATTTCATGCACATTTTAGTTGTTTTATTTTCTTGAGCCCCGAAAATAAAACCTGGCTACAACCGTGGAACACTGAGTTTTGAAATCAATTTTCCTTGTAGTCTGATCAACTGCTGATGATTCATGGCCAATACAACAAACGCTAAATATGATCAATATTAAACTACTTATGTACATATTTAAATATTTTTTGCATATATTTCGGTTCGGTTAGCCTTGGACGTCACCAGTTAAACGTAGGTGCCACACATATCTCGCAGTTTACATTCCATACTATCATCAATAAAAATAGCCAATCCGAAGATCGCCTCCGTGCAGATATTGCGACTAAATCCACGATGACTTCATTGTCTCTCAGTACCGACCTACCTAAGCGGTGGTGGTGGTGGTGGTGATATTACAGTGGCTGTGTGTGGTGTTAGTGCTGACTTAATCATGGGTGATTCATGTATTCTTAAACTAAATTAGCAAAAATGTGGCAAAGGAGAAATGATATTACCAAGCTCTCAGCATCCTGGCTCATCTTTTTCTACGCATGGTTCCCGTGGTGGAACCGCGCTCCGGCGCGGGCAGCGTCGTGATCACACACTAGGTAATCCAAGGCACAGCATCATTTCACGTCACCATAACAACACACCACATTCCATCACTGCATCCGCGTCCAATTCAACATATGATCGCTTCGGCCGGTCTCTGTGACGTCACGCGCTTTCTCACCACTTCGCAAGGTTGTACGGCAGAGTGCACCAATGACCCGTGTATTTAATCAATAATTGGCAATCGCGGACGATTTCCAGCAGGCGAATTGAACGGTTTCACCTAATCGTACAGGATTAATGGAGTTCGCGTGTGGGGAAATGGCATCGAGTGACGCAGGTTACGACTTTCGCGCACGAACTGAGTGAAGCACGTCCGCGTCTATGTGGCGTGGCACCGCGGCCGCCGCGCGCTCCACGTAACGGCACTGGCAGTGAGCCCCCGCGCCCCTGGGCTCCGCAGGCTTGCCTGTTGTCTCACTGCCACACCACACGGCACACAGCCTGGCACAGGCACGGCAGCCTCTCGATGCGCACACGCAGGTGTCCGCCTCCGCACTACAATTCGATAAAACAATATTGTTACATCGCGCTTGTGTGGGTAACCTCCTATTGTTTTCCTCCCACCGCGCATTGTTGACACAATAACAATTGAACATTGCAAAATATTATCTACTGAATATCTGAACGTGTTCACTGAGTAGAATTTGCTCTGAAATTCCAAGTAGGTACCTAGGTATACCTACCTGGATCCCTCAACCTAAGAATAAATTTGCAGCAGTGGCGTAACTAGGTAACCAAAGGCCCTGGTGCAAAAAAGAATTGGGACCCTAAATAGTAACGTAACTCAGAGACAGTTTTGTTTCTATTATGCTTAGATAATATACGTATATAATCTAAGGTATATATTCTATAGGTATATAGTCTAATCTCAGCTACTATATTCTCAAAGATGTAGCTATATAGCTAAGTAGGTACCTATTTCCTTCGACCAAAATAAAATTAATGGACAGGCCCAGTAGAAGCGCATTTTTTAAGATAACAAAATGAGCGCCGGCTCTCATTTCGTTTCAGTCGGCCTCTAGCCGTAGGAAGTGCAACACGTGTCTATCGTTCCGTGATAATCCGACGAAACATCTGACAAAATTATTCATATGCTTTCCCGAAGTGTAAATACACAAATAATACCGGGATCTATTTTTGTAACAAATATACTGTACATTTTTATAATTAGGTGTTGAAGTATATTTCCAATGGTTTTGACTAGGTTTTACTGAGCAATTTCAATGGTTTGGGCCCGTCCATTCATTTTATTTTAGTCGAAGCCTATTTCGTCAAAACAAAAACTAGGCCTACATGTGAAACATTCTTTGGTAAGATCATTTTCGAATAAATGATGTTTGAAAAACCTAGTGGTTTTTGAAGTCGGTTTTTTTTTAAACATAAGTTATTTTCTCAGATCAAATAAATTTATTTTAGAATTTGTAGTGAAACAACATTACGACCTATTTACACACCCATGCATGAATAGGTACCTCATGGTTTTGACGCGAATAAAGCGTCTGAACAAAGTATTGTAGTTACAGTTTGTAATATTGTAATATTTCGGAGTCGGTAAAAAATCGATGACGTTACAGTTAACAGCGTCTTGAATTTATTACAGTTTTATATTTTATATTATTGCTTTATTCGCTTTATCTCAAAAAGATGTTATCACAAAATGTTCGAAATAATTTGCATCAAAGGGTTTTAATTACCTTTCGGCATGGCAAGTTACAAGTTTATACCTTGTTTATACCTATGTCTATGTCTAATAGTTTAGAAGTTTAGGGGAGTCCAACTTTTTGCCAATTTGACGCCATATATCGATTTTTGGCGTGGGTATAGTTCACTGGCCGGAGTGTGGCATAGGCATCATCATCATCGTCACCATTTTTCATCACTACGCGGGTGAAAGCGCGGGGCGCAGCTAGTAATAAATAATAGCCAAGTGTGTGTCGTTGACAAATTTCTGTTCATTACCAGTAAAGCAACGTATTCGGTTACTTGGACGACCTTATTTATTTCAACAAATCGAAATTGTATATTTTACTAATTTTGAAGTTGGTTTTTTAAACTGATAATTATTGTATTTTGTGGTGGTACGGAACCCTCAGTGCGCGAGCCCGACTCGCACTCGGCCGGTTTTATTACACTAGATGACTAGATAGAGCAAATAAATACAAAAATACATTTTTAAAAAACTTTTGTTGAGGGGGGACATGTTTTTTCATGTTGGCGCCAAAACTCTACATCAAATTATAATTTTAATGCTTGACACTGGCAAATGTACAAAAGTGCGACGCCAAAATCCTCACATGAAATAGAGATCAGTCATGTCACTTAGAGAATAGAAGTTGTCACGTCATCACTGCATTTGACGTTTGATTTGTCATTTGACTTTGACAACTTCCAGATTTTCTTTTTGAGTTTTTCGATACGTTTTGGCTTGATATTTTGCCAGTGATGCCAATTTAGGGTATTTTACCTTAGATTTAGAGTAAAAATTATTAAGCAGGGTAATTTTTAGGGTCATGAATAGGGTATTTGTCACTGGTGGAAATAAAATATAAAACCTAGCTATATTGAAAGGTTTTATAATAAGAGATATTTTCAATATTTTATCAATAATAATAATCACTCCTAAATTTAATTATAGGGTATTTGACTACTTTTGGGAAACTATTGCACATTATTGCCTGATATAATTTAATGTATACTGCATTTATATTTTCTGGATATCAGTCGTATTTCCGATATAAATCGATGTTAAAGTTTGAATAAAAAAATATCGCGCCAAAACGCAGACCTGCGTCATAGCTCCGGTCGAGCGACGATTGACGTCACACAAAACAAAACAGCTGCAGCCAGGCAGCAAAAGTTTGATAATCACTAATTTTCTAATAGAAGTAATGGTTTATAAATGTTGTGTAGTGCCGCAATGTACAAATACTTCCATAAAACACCGGAAAAACTATTCGTTTCTGTTCCAATGGACCCCAAAACTCGCAAAAAGTGGTTGGAACTAAGTAGCTCGTAGAGAACCCAAAAGTATTGGAGCTAATTCAAGTGTTTCTATGTGCGAAGATCATTTTGAGGTACATATTTGAGTCTATATATTTCTATTACAATTTGTGTTTTTATTGCATTACTATTTTATGTACTGTTACTTTCTTTTTAAACATTGTAAAGACATAACCTAACAAAATAGTGATATCCACCTACTACAACATACTTTTTGTACAACTTGATTGAATGTTTTGCTTGGAGAACAATTAAAAATTAATACTTACATTGTAGTTTTTACGTTTTGAGTTCTGCAGCGTAGAAACAATGACGTAGATTATTATTGAAAAAATATGCAACCATAAATACATTAATTTTGGGTAAGTTACTGCTGTCTGCTTGCACAAAATTTTTCTCCATTCTTCTCACATTTAACCTCCGGACTGTTTTTGGTGATAATTTCTGGATAAATCGCTCTCAAAATAGCTTTACAACATTAAATTCGCAAATATCAATACAAAATCTGTTTGTTTAGATTTGTGTGACGTCACTAGGGATGAAGCCAATTACATACCGTTTTCGATCACGTGATCAAATGTTGAAAATACAGTTATTTTATTCGTGTTTTATACAAAAAATAAGCATATTTTTATGAAAAAATCAATGAAATATGCTTTTTCATTATGTCATGTTTATGGATGACGTCAATTGGCATTGTATTTTTAATACAGTCAAGTACCCACCCTATTTAGATTTTAAAATCACGATTTTTTATCTATTTGTCACGTGATTGGAAAATCCAATTACAGTGCGTGACGTCAATATGGTGATGACAGCACAACCAAAACAAAACAAAGCAAACAGATCGAAATCAAATTCATTTTCTGTAAAAGTTTACTAAATTTATCAATATAAAACGAGTTAATTATGGTGATACTCACTTCAAAATGATTTTCACAAACGTAAATCGATGAAGTTGTTGATATTTGAGAAGAAGTTCTATCTTCCTCCTAGTCACAACCAATTTCTTCGTATTTCAGCTTTAGACGGTGTATTTAGCTTTATATTACTCTATGCTGCCCATGTAAATAAACTAACATCTGTCACAGTCAGCCGTGAAATACTGTCGTTGTTATTAATTATTTGTAAGATTATTTAGTTGAAAATGGATCGTAAAACTTATCATTGGTGTGTAGTACCTAAGTGTCCCAATATTTCGAAAGCAATACTTGAGAAATTATTCGTAATTGTAGCGTCTAAAGCTGAAATACAAAGGAATTGGTTGTGACTGGAAGGAAGATAGAATGCTTCTCAAATATCAACAACTTCGTCCATTTACTTTTGTGAAAATCATTTTGAAGTGAGTATCACCATAATAAACTCGTTTTATATTGATAAATTAAGTAAACTTTTACAAAAAATGGATTTGATTTCGATCTGTTTGCTTTGTTTTGTTTTGGTTGTGCTGTCATCAACCATATTGACGTCACGCACTATGATTGGATTTTCAAGTCACGTGACACAGATTAAAAATCGTGATATCGAAATCTAAATAATTAAATTTAGGGATCATTATAAAAAAAATATTTGAAAACTCTCTTAAAATAAAACCTTTTAATATAGCTACGTTTCATATTTTATTTCCACCAGTGTCAAATACCATAGTAAGTTATTTTATACAATAGTGTGTTTGACTGTATTGAAAATATTATGCCAATTGACATCATCCATAAACATGACATAATGAAAAAGCATATTTCATTGTTTTTTTTTATAAAAATATGCTTATTTTTTGTAAAAAACGCGAATAAAGTAACTGTATTTTCGACATTTGATCACGTGATCGTTAACGGTCTGTAATTGGCTTCATCCCTAGTGACATCACACAAATCTAAACAAACAGATTTTGTATTGATATTTGCGAATTTAATGTTGTAAAGCTATTTTGAGAGCGATTTATCCAGAAATTATCACCAAAAACAGTCCAGAGGTTAAATGTGAGAAGAATGGAGAAACATTTTGTGCAAGCAGATAGCAGTAACTTACCCAAAATTAATGTATTTATGGTTGCATATTTCTTCAATAATAATCTACGTCATTGTTTCTATGCTGCAGAACTCAAAACGTAAAAACTACAATGTAAGTATTAATTTTTAATTGTTCTCCAAGCAAAACATTCAATCAAGTTGTACAAAAAGTATGTTGTAGTAGGTGGATATCACTATTTTGTTAGGTTATGTCTTTACAATGTTTAAAAACAAAGTAACAGTACATAAAATAGTAATGCAATAAAAACACAAATTGTAATAGAAATATATAGACTCAAATATGTACCTCAAAATTATCTTCGCACATAGAAACACTTGATTTAGCTCCAATACTTTTGGGTTCTCTACGAGCTACTTAGTTCCAACCACTTTTTGCGAGTTTTCGGGTCCATTGGAACAGAAACGAATAGTTTTTCCGGTGTTTTATGGAAGTATTTGTACATTGTGGCACTACACAACATTTATAAACCATTACTTCTATTAGAAAATTAGTGATTATCAAACTTTTGCTGCCTGGCTGCAGCTGTTTTGTTTTGTGTGACGTCAATCGTCGCTCGACCGGAGCTATGACGCAGGTCTGCGTTTTGGCGCGATATTTTTTTATTCAAACTTTAAATTGATAGCCCGTTGGTCCAGTTGGTAGTGAACCTGCCTTCTGAGCTTGGGGGCGTGGGTTCGATTCCCATCTAGGACAAACATTTGTGTGATGAACATTTGTGTTTGTTCTATATCTGGTTGTTAATATCTATTTAAGTATGTATTTAAAACTATATATTTATGTATATCAGTCTCTGGCAGCCATATCACAAGCTTTGCTTAGTTTGGGGTCAGATGACCGTGTGTGAAAAAAATGTCCCGAATATTTATAAAAAAAAAAAAAAACTTCGATTTACATCGCAAATACGACTGATACCCAGAAAATATAAATGCAGTATTCATTAAATTATATCAGGCAATAATGTGCAATAGTTTCCCAAAAGTAGTCAAATACCCTATTATAATTATAGTTATGAATTTAGGGTAGCATTAGTCAGGCATTGGGGTAAAATGAAAATCTAGCTTGGCATCACTGTATTTTGCTTGAGCTTCCAGAATTTTGGCGCCAACGTGGAAAAAAACATGTTGGCTCGTTGGATTATTTTCCTAAACTTGTGTATTTTCGAGTGTTAATGTGTACTAAATGGTGAATTATTCTGACTGTGACTATGACTTGTTTGACGCTATTAAGACTAGGTAAACTGTTTAAGATTACGACTAAAGGACATTGAATCCACGGTCATGAAAATTTTACCCAAAAAAAAAAACTTGAGCTTCCATTGAAAATTGAAATATAAGGTTTTAAAGATAAATAAAATTATATGTATGAGCAGAACGAGAATATTAACGATTTTTGCTTGTACTTTTCTATTTATCCGATAATAACGAAGTCAGCAGTTTGTGAATCTGAATAATACTGAGGATTTAAGTTTTATATAATGTCTTGTGTATCACCAAACCATGAAGATAAATCAACATCATCGCCTTCGTCTACGGAAAAGCCCAAAGCAGATGCCATAAAGAGACCTACTACCGAGCACGAGGATGATGACGCTCCCGCAGCCAAAGCCGTAAAAACTGAAGAACACGGCAGCGTTGTCGCAGCTCATTATAATCACCTCGAAGAGAAGGGCATTAAAGAACGCTTCAATTCCCCCATATTTTATTTGCGAAATTTTAACAATTGGGTAAAAAGTGTCCTTATTCAAGAACATACAGATAAACTCCGTGAAAAAGATTATGGCAGGAGGGTAAGAGTGCTGGACATTTGCTGCGGTAAAGGAGGAGATCTAAGTAAGTGGCAAAAAGCACGAGTGGACCGAGTCATATTCGCCGACATTGCGTCGGTTTCAGTAGAACAGTGTGAGAAGCGATATGAGGATTTGTACAAACGTTGTCATGGTCGGCTTTTCTCAGCTGAATTCATTGCAGCTGACTGTACAAAAGAAACTCTCAGAGATAAATACACAGATCCTTCTATAAACTTCGATGTTGTAAGCTGCCAGTTTGGCTTCCATTACAGTTTTGAAAGTTTAGCACAAGCAAGGAGAATGCTCGCAAATATATCCGAGTGCATTAAACCTGATGGCTATTTCTTTGGAACTATTCCCAATGCAAATGAAATAGTGTCAAGAGCAAAAAAAGCATCTGAGTCCTCTTTTGGGAATAGAATTTTTACTATAAAATTGCTGTTTGACCCAAAGGATGGCTATCCATTGTTTGGTGGTAAATATGACTTCCACTTGGAAGGTGTGGTAGATTGTCCCGAGTTCTTGGTTAACTTTGACATGTTGGTCAAGTTAGCGTCTGAGTATGGACTTGAGTTAGTGTACAAGGCAGGATTTGCTGATTTCTTCAAAGACCACAAAGAGAAATACAAGCAATTGCTCCAAAAGATTAATTGTTTTGAGAGTTATCCGCCTGGAGCCGGTAAAAACCTCATGGGAGATGAAGCAGAATATGAACATGCCAAAGTGCTTTGGGATAACAAAGACAATTCCAATGAAAAAGATAAAATTGGTACTATGAGCAAATGTGAATGGGAAGTGGCAAGTAAGTATCATTATCTCACATAATTAATTAATTTACTAAGCAATTATTTAATGTATTTGATGTATTTAATGTACTTTTATTTAATGACATGATAAAAAAACTTTAATGTTACTATGATTTCAGCTAATTTGAGGTTTTAATTAATAATCATAATATCAGCTGTAATTAATTACTAAGAATATTTGTTTAGTTTTTTTTTTAAATTCAATAATAGGCTTGCATTTCACTGCAACCTCAAATGATGTTAGGCGATTATGAGGTCTCCAATGGAGCATGCTTTATCATCATCAGCCTGTAAACGTCCACTGCTGAACAAAGGCCTCCCTCGTATCCCTCCCCCGTCGACCCTCGTATGGAGCATGCTTGCCTAGAAGAAATCGATTCACTCGTAATTTGAAGATGACCTGATCACAACTATCGGGGAACACCCGTTCAGGCAGTGCATTCCACAGACTAGCAGTTACAATAAAAGTGGAATCAAAGCGCTTCGTACGGGTTTTCAGAATATCAACCATGAACAATGTGTCAACTTTTCATGCCCACTCTGGCAGTCAGAGAAAAATGGGCAGGAGGGAATTAGATCATGCAGATGCGATGCACACTCCCCGAAATGCAACTGATAAAAATCCGATAGACTAGCAACTTAGTACTGATGCTCAAGACTATATTGAGACTGATGCCTAAGACTATATTTGTATTAGGCTTCTTATCGGTGTCATGTCAACATTTAATTAAAAACTGAAAATTTACCATATCAAATAAATATAAACGGCGATGTGTGTATGTATGTATGTTTCTTTCAAACTTCAAAACGGCAGAACCGATTTTGTCGGTACTGGCAGATAGCTGTGATGTTATAAGGAGTAACTTAGGGTTTTTTCTCATCATCGTCATCGCGACTTTTCATTACCAAGTGGGTGCAACTGCAGCTAGTATAAAATAATTGTTTTGTGTTTCAGCTATTTACATGGCGTTTGTTTTCAAGAAACTAAAGGGCACCTTGGACTTGAATGGCAAGACAGTTTATAATACTGCATCCAAAAATAAAGGTGCTGATTAATGTAATGTTGGCTACTCCGTGCTTAATTTTCAAACCAAGTTGTCTGAAAGTTAGGCACTGAATTAAGCCCTTAATATACCTAGAAGTATAACTCTGTTTAAGTAAGTATTATTTAATAAGAAAAGTTGGTAAATCACTGTAACATGATTTATTAAAAATAAGTAGTTATTTTCCTAATGAACTGTTTTTTTCAAGTTATATATAACTATATTATTGTATGAAAATTTCAATGAAATGTTTAGTTTACATATTATTTGGGTTTTTATGTATACCTATAAACTACAAAGTGCCTATGAAATATTTTTAAGCAAAAACTGAGTTGCGTTATCTATAATGTTGCATACACACTATGGGCAATGGCAGGACGGTATTGTGGCAACTTGCACGCCACTTTTCCATCCGCACGGCTTGTACTATTAATTCTTCTGTGGCTACACTAAGACCCGCGGTATGTCCGTACCTTTTATAATCAACAAACAAAATTGTTAATGATTATTGTTCTCTATTCAACAAATATAATATGAAATTTTTGGTTTTTTAAAATATTCAGCGATCACTTTGTTATTCACAAATAACATGATTTGTACATTTTTGATGATGATTGTAAAGAATCGATTTATTTATGATACAATTAATTTGTGAACATTTTGCCTAAGTTAATCCTGGCTCATCTGCAATTAGTGATATAACTAAAAAAATACTAATTTCGAGCTATTAACACAACAACAACCAACACAACACAAAATATTGTCATTTGAATTATTTTGCCTAAGTTAATCCTGGCTCATCTGCAATTAGTGATATAACTAAAAAAATACTAATTTCGAGCTATTAACACAACAACAACCAACACAACACAAAATATTGTCATTTGAATTAATTAATTTATACCTCTAGTATAATAATCTTTGTTTATACACAGTCATTCACACTGGTCGTGAAATTGTATCACAACTAAAGTAAAAAAAAAAACAAGGAGGTGGACTCCCTCCCTCCCTACCCAATCCCTACCATGATCCGAATATTTATGGTAAGACCATGGTACCTACCATAAAATAAAAAAATACTGTTACAGCCAGATGCAGAGCATCTATTGCAATGTAATCTCATTTGTCACATATTGGGTTTTCAAACGGTGTTTAATAAATAAAAATTTCTTGTTTTTGTCCCTATTGAATAACTCAAAATCTGTTATTTTCAAGTTATGATACCTAGCTGCGGATGAGCTAATTTGAACTACTGAAGAAATAGACTAATTATAAAAACATGTTTAATAAATGCCTTTTATTGTGATCAACTGTAGAAATCGGCGCCACCGCCACCTAGCGTTGCCAAGTGTCCCGATTTTCAGAAGCCCTGTTCTGTGGCCAAAGGCCTATAAAAAGTGAGTCCGACCGACTCCGACCTTTCGGCGTCCGACACGATAGCGCAGCGAGCTCGGAGATTTAAATAAACAGGCCAAGTGCAAATCGGGCTCGCGCACTGAGGGTTCCGTACCACCATAAAATACAATAAGATCGAATGTTGGACGGTTTATTACATTAGAGCTAATTTCGTTTATAATTTTTGACTTATATTATTTATTTTAATCCGCCGTAACATTACGTCATATTCTGTGAAAATTTCTATCATCTATTACGGTATTCAGTACCGGCGTTAGGGTAGGGCCTGGTTGGGCGACCGCCCAGGGCGCCAAATAAAAAGGGGCGCCGCAGGTATATAAAAATCTATAGATCTAATCTATTCATTGCTTTGCCTTTTTTCGGTTTGAATGGCCACAGAGGGAGTGCTCGGGGCGCTGGTATTGCTAAAACCGGCACTGACGGTATTTACGGTTCGAAAAATACACCCGTTAATAGGTAGGACAGACAGACATACATCGTAGGCTTAAGGTCCCGTTTTTAACCTTTGGATACGGTACCCTAAAAAAACATCCCCCGAAGTGCCTTAAGTTCTAATCTGAACTTAAGCAAAACTCTGGCCGTCTTACCACAAAAGATTTAAGCACGCTTTAGACAAGTGTTTAGCATATTTTTCGCAGTGAAACAATTGCTAAACACATGTCTAAAGCGTTCTTAAATCTTTTGTGGTAAGACGCAAAGACTACTATATATATACGGGTAAGACGGTGGATGTCTAGACTCTAATTCGGCTAGACATCGTAATTTTTGCTATTCAAGGCTCCAGCCGCCGGTCGCCTCACGTCTCACGATAGGAATGGGAGAGTTTTGGTGCCAACGTGGAAAAAACACGTCGGCTCGTTGTATTTTCAAGTGTTAATGTGTAATAATGGTGGATTATTATTTTATTGTGCTTGTGAACGTGCTCGAGTTTGAGAAAGTGATATAACGACATTGATCTATATGTACTATTAGAATTCTTTGTATAACGAAGTTAAACATGTTTTCCAAAACTCCATAGACGCCTTTTATAAAGCCTCCACCACTTTACTGGTGTATTCTGAGACTGGGCATGCATCAAATGCATGAGCTTGACTTGACCGTGTGCTTGACCGTGACTTTCTTTGAGTTGTTTGACGTTATAAGACTGTAAACATGATTAATATTACGACTGAAGGACTTTGTATCCATGGTCATAGAAACAACAAAAAATTATAAGCATGGGAGAAGTTTTGGCGCCAACGTAGAAAAAAACATGTCAGCTCGTTGTACTATTTTCCTCACAGATTTTCCTAAACTTGTGTATTTTCGAGTGTTAATGTGAAATAATGGTGAATTTATTAATTAAGTGCTCGTAAACGTGCTCGAGTGTGGCGAGTGATATAACGAGGCGAAACATGTATTTTCGTATTGTTTCTAGATCTCCATAGAAGCCTCTTCTAAAACCTCCACCACTCCGCTTTACTGGGGCATGGGTTTGACTTGACTGCGACTTACTTTGACTGTGACTGTGACTATGACTTGTTTGACGCTATTTAATACAGTGGAAACATGATTAATATTATGACTGAAGGACTTTGTATCCATGGTCATGCAAAAAAAATTAGGATTAACGCGATCGCTTGCTCGCTCGGCTCGGCTCGCTACTCGCTACTCAAAGACTACTATATATATACGGAGATAGACTGGCAACTCAGCCATATTTGAAATCAATTATATGTGCCTCCATCTATCCGCCACTAACGGTACTACATTTAACCTACAGATGAATAGCAGGTTGTATTAATTCTATTCTACTACAGAAAACGCTTGTAGTTTTATACAAAATGTATGAGATTTACACAACTGGTGAAAAATTCACGTGACCAATCCCATACATTCCGTAAAAAACTACAATCATTTTCCATAGTAGAAAAAACATCTTGCCTACTGTAAAAATTAAGTCCGCTAAGCATAAGTTTGGCTGCAGCGCTCCGTCTACTTCAGAAATAATAAGCTTTTTTGCGAGCTTTAATAAAATATTTTATTAAACGGCTGTACAGTTTTATACAACTCATAAATAAAATTATCAAATGAATACGCTATAATGTAACACAATTATATCTTGAAGAAATAAACAGAAATTTGTCACTGACTCGCACTTGGTCATTTATTATTGTTTGTTTTTATACTTTGGAGTGTGTACTATAATCATGCCAAGTTTGACGCTTGTACGTATTACCGTTTTTACATTAGAGCTTATACAAAAATATGTTAAAAATGCATTGGTTTTAATTAAACATTATACTATGCTAAATCTTAATATAAAAAAAAAAACACCTGATTACGTAAAATTTTTTGTTTTATGTTTTGTATAATAATCAAAAGCAGCTTTAACAATCTCCGTCTCATCGCTTGGCTGTGATTTTCCTGACAATATGTTTAAGATTAGTTTGCACCAAGCGATATTAAAAAACTCTGCAGGCGTTGTTTGTGCAATTTAGACTTTAAAAAGTTTAAATCTACATTTATAGATATTATCAATTGTATGTATTCTGCGATTTAAAATTTTTTACTGTGTTTGTCTAAAATCATAGGTAATATTATGTATTATAATTATGTTCCATTTCGCTCGAAGAACCGATAAACCGGAAGAAAGGTTCTTGAGTGGAGACCACGAATGGTAGTTTCCTCATGGTTTTCGAGGTCTTTATTGCAGGTTTTACAGTGGTTAACTAAATATTATTGTTTCCTTTCTGACCATCCATCCACTGCAATAACCAACAGCTGCACAATTTTCTACATCACTAGTGGATGCGTTCATCATCATTGATTGAGTGTTGATGGGATCAATGAGGATCAGTAACGTTTTTAGTTGAGAATGCAGATTTATAGAGCTAAGAAATCCTTAACATACAGTGCAAAATATTGTTTTACGACAAAAAATAACGAAGTTATGACCAAATTACTAGCGAAATTCACTGGTCGGCCGGCGTGATAGCTTGTGACGTCACTGGGACGTTCGTCGCCAGTTACCCGTTGGCAGCTATAAGGCGCGCAGTGTTTTGGGTGGATAATTGTGATTTTCGATACAAATTAAGTGCCCGATTTGTGTCTAATTGATCTTTTAACTATGTACAAATATTGTATAGTGCCGAAATGTACAAACACCTCTATTAAAACGCCAGAAAAACTAATTTTTTTACTACTTCGTAAAATATGGTACTCCTTTGTAAAAAGAGATGATAAAACTCCACCGTAGTAAAAATATAATAGTAAGTTATCTTCGAAGAAAGATACATCGTGCGGCTTGTATGTGCGCATGCCTGTACGCACGCACCGCAGCACGCACACAAATACAAATGTCTGGGGTACAATGGTATTTTCAGTCAGGGATCAAAGTGGAATAGACCGACTGTACTACGCCGAAAGGAGGTCTTATACAGGGTTACGCATATAGACTGTAATAAGCTGAAAGGAAGTCATTATACAGGGTTACTCATATAGATTGTACTAAGCCGGAAGGATGTGGGTTACGCATATAGACTGAACTAAGCAAAAAAAATATGTCATTACACAAGGTTACGCATATAGACTGTCCTATACTGAAAGGAGGTCATTAAACACGGTTAAGCATATAGATTGTTCTAAGCCGATAGGAGATCATTATTATATACAGGGTTACGCATTTAGTATAGACTGTACTAAGCTGAAAGGAGGTCATTATACAGGGTTACGATTATGGACTGTGCTACGCCTAAAAGAGGTCTTTATACACGGTTACGCATATAGACTGTACTAAGCTGAAAGGAGGTCTTATACAGGGCTATGGATATAGATTGTACTACGCCGAAAGGAGGTAACTATTCAGTGTTATGCATAATAGACTGTACTACGCCGAAAGAAGGTCATAATACAGGTTATCGCATATTAACTGTACTAAGCAGATAAAAGGTCATTATACACGGTTACAGATATTGACTACTATATGGATAGGCGTGACACTTACCATCAGGTTTATTAGCATATCATACCTTACTCGTCTCGCACTCAGTTGTATATTTAAAAAATATGCTTACAATATTATTGACATAATATAATCAGAGTAATGGAGATAGCCGAGACCGATATTTGTAGAAGAATAAAATTATACTTTTACCGGGTCGTAGATAGCCACCCGCTACAAACATTGATTTATTTTAGGAGTATGTACCTTATTATTTACAATCGTAAAATCCGTATATCCGTATCTACGTGTTATTGTTTCATTATAATATACATAGCTACCTATAAAACTCAGAGACACGGACAACCCTGCGTGTTCGGACATGAGTAGGTATTTAAATCTCCTACGGGCCTCGAGTCAACTTACTATTATTTTTACTATGACTCCACCCTCTACCCAAGCTACTAGACATGGCTGTGTAGATCATTTCGATGTTAGTACCTACATAACTATACCTTCCCATTATTTAGTTGATATGGAAATAAGTTGCAACCTACTTTTACATTCTGGCGTTTTAAAAGAGGTGTTTGTACATTTTGGCTCAATACAATATTTGTACATGGTTAAAAAGATGAATTAGACACAAATCGGGCACTTAATTTGCATCAAAGTCACAATTAACCACCCAAAACACTGCGCGCCTTTTAGCGGCCAACGGGTAGCTGGCGGCGACCGACCCAGTGACGTCATACGCACCCACGTACATTTCTTTTAGCGGCAGGAACGGCATAATGTTTATTACTTAATATCTTCGTAAGTAATGGTCCAATTTGGATAATTCAAAAAGATATGTCATGAAAAATAAAGTGAGTATTAGTTCTATTGAATTTGCTACTACTTTACTAATATGGTACTGAGACGTGGTCTTTAACTGTTGGCCTTTTGGAAAAGCTCAGAGTCACACAGCGGGCAATGGAGAGAGCTATGCTCGGAGTTTCTTTGCGCGATAAGATCCGAAACGTGGATATTCGCCAAAGAACCAGAGTCACCGACAGCTGCTAAAATTTGCAATTTGAAGTTGCAATGGGCGGGCCACATCGCCCATTGCCATCGCATTGCCATTGCCATCGCCCATCGCAGAACCGATAACCGATGGGGAAGAAAGGTTCTGGAGTGGAGACCACGAACCGGAAGACGCAGCGTAGGGAGGCCTCTCACTAGATGGACCGACGATATTGTGAGAGTCACGGGTATCCAGTGGATGCAAAAGGCGGGCTGTCGTTCAATGTGGAGGTTAAAGGGGGAGGCCTATGTTCAGCAGTGGACGTCTTCCGGCTGATGATGATTACTGATCCTCATTATAAACTCTTCCTCATCAATTTCGATATTTTCTTTTTCATTTGATTTGGAGCCCAAATATCAAAATAATCGCGTATTGTTTGTAAGCCGGCTGAAGTATCTTTTTCACAATTCGCTCCTTGCGAATGACCCATTGATAAATTATTTATTAAAAGTGATTTATATT
This sequence comes from Agriopis aurantiaria, assembly GCA_914767915.1. Classification (NCBI taxonomy): domain Eukaryota; kingdom Metazoa; phylum Arthropoda; class Insecta; order Lepidoptera; family Geometridae; genus Agriopis; species Agriopis aurantiaria. The sequence continues at coordinate 14,034,820 of OU611982.1, read as the reverse complement.
TGCTTTCAAAAACAAATGCACCAGGCATTCTATTGCATATGCTCAGTGACCATATGGAGCCAAACATATTTTCTAATGGGTCCTGTCATCCTGTGGTTGAAATTTATTAACAATATAGTTAAGTTGATTTTTGTGTAAAGAATTTACAAGCATTTGGAATCCTTCTTTAGTCTTAATCCAGCTTGTTATGGACCGAACAACCTTTTCCCTCCCGTCATTTAAATATCGTAACGATCTTAAAACTGGAAGAGCTTCACTCCAAAATTTCTGATGTGGTGATTTCGGCGTTACTGCAGCAAGTAAAAATGTCTTCCCTGAATTTCACTGTAAGATCCATTCACCGAATCAAATAATTTATCGAAGAACATCAAAAGATGTGCAGTTTCTTCACATTCTTTTGGTAACTTCAAAAATCAAGCAACATTGTTTTCTATAAATCTCATAATTTTGAGATTGCAAACACAAACCAATCTCGAAAATCTTCTTAAAAATCTTTTTCTTCTTGTGTATCCGATGTTACACCACCTTCATTAGGAACCATTGCAGCACTTGTATCATTTACATTTGTATGTCCTGCGTTTGGTTGAGATTGCATGCCTGAAACACAAAAATATTACTATAGCTTTGCCAGAGTCTCTACCTATTATAGACAGCTGTCATCCGAAATGAAGATCTCGACGAGATCTATCACTTTTGCTAAGAAACTGCTAGTCCAGGATCGACGGTTTCCGAAATATCGCCCAAGCAAGTTTGACAGCTGTCATCCGAAATTAAGATCTCGACGAGATCTATCACTTTTGCGAAGAAACTGCTAGTCCAGGATCGACGGTTTCCGAGATAATATCACTTAAGCAAGTTTGACAGCTGTCATCCGAAATGAAGATCTCGACGAGATCTATCACTTTTGCGAAGAAACTGCTAGTCCAGGATCGACGGTTTCCAAGATATCACCCAAGCAAGTTTGACAGCTGTCATCCAAAATTGAGATCTCGACGAGATCTATCACTTTTGCAAAGAAACTGCTAGTCCAGGATTGACAGTTTCGGAGATATCACCTCAGCAAGTTTGACACCTGTCATCCAAAATGAAGATCTCGACGAGATCTATAACTTTTGCGAAGAAACTGCTAGTCCAGGATCGTCAGTTTCCAAGATATCGCCCAAGCAAGTTTGACAGCTGTCATCCGAAATGAAGATCTCGACGAGATCTATCACTTTTGCTAAGGAACTGCTAGTCCAGGATCGACGGTTTCCGAGATATCGCCCAAGCAAGTTTGACAGCTGTCATCCGAAATGAAGATCTCGACGAGATCTATCACTTTTGCGAAGGAACTGCTAGTCCAGGATCGACGGTTTCCGAGATATCGCCCAAGCAAGTTTGACAGCTGTCATCCGAAATGAAGATCTCGACGAGATCTATCACTTTTGCGAAGGAACTGCTAGTCCAGGATCGACGGTTTCCAAGATATCACCCAAGCAAGTTTGACAGCTGTCATCCAAAATTGAGATCTCGACGAGATCTATCACTTTTGCAAAGAAACTGCTAGTCCAGGATTGACAGTTTCGGAGATATCACCTCAGCAAGTTTGACACCTGTCATCCAAAATGAAGATCTCGACGAGATCTATAACTTTTGCGAAGAAACTGCTAGTCCAGGATCGTCAGTTTCCAAGATATCGCCCAAGCAAGTTTGACAGCTGTCATCCGAAATGAAGATCTCGACGAGATCTATCACTTTTGCTAAGGAACTGCTAGTCCAGGATCGACGGTTTCCGAGATATCACCCAAGCAAGTTTGACAGCTGTCATCCGAAATGAAGATCTCGACGAGATCTATCACTTTTGCGAAGGAACTGCTAGTCCAGGATCGACGGTTTCCGAGATATCGCCCAAGCAAGTTTGACAGCTGTCATCCGAAATGAAGATCTCGACGAGATCTATCACTTTTGCGAAGGAACTGCTAGTCCAGGATCGACGGTTTCCAAGATATCGCCCAAGCAAGTTTGACAGCTGTCATCCGAAATGAAGATCTCGACGAGATCTATCACTTTTGCGAAGGAACTGCTAGTCCAGGATCGACGGTTTCCAAGATATCACCCAAGCAAGTTTGACAGCTGTCATCCAAAATTGAGATCTCGACGAGATCTATCACTTTTGCAAAGAAACTGCTAGTCCAGGATTGACAGTTTCGGAGATATCACCTCAGCAAGTTTGACACCTGTCATCCAAAATGAAGATCTCGACGAGATCTATAACTTTTGCGAAGAAACTGCTAGTCCAGGATCGTCAGTTTCCAAGATATCGCCCAAGCAAGTTTGACAGCTGTCATCCGAAATGAAGATCTCGACGAGATCTATCACTTTTGCTAAGGAACTGCTAGTCCAGGATCGACGGTTTCCGAGATATCACCCAAGCAAGTTTGACAGCTGTCATCCGAAATGAAGATCTCGACGAGATCTATCACTTTTGCGAAGGAACTGCTAGTCCAGGATCGACGGTTTCCGAGATATCGCCCAAGCAAGTTTGACAGCTGTCATCCGAAATGAAGATCTCGACGAGATCTATCACTTTTGCGAAGGAACTGCTAGTCCAGGATCGACGGTTTCCAAGATATCGCCCAAGCAAGTTTGACAGCTGTCATCCGAAATGAAGATCTCGACGAGATCTATCACTTTTGCGAAGGAACTGCTAGTCCAGGATCGACGGTTTCCGAGATATCGCCCAAGCAAGTTTGACAGCTGTCATCCGAAATGAAGATCTCGACGAGATCTATCACTTTTGCGAAGGAACTGCTAGTCCAGGATCGACGGTTTCCAAGATATCGCCCAAGCAAGTTTGACAGTTGTCATCTGAAATGAAGATCTCGACGAGATCTATCACTTTTGCAAAGAAACTGCTAGTCCAGGATCGACAGTTTCCGAGATATCGCCCAAGCAAGTTTGATGATGATGATGAATTAGGGCCCATCCTTTCTCTGAGAGAAGGCCTGTGTTCCAGCAGTGGTTTAAACTTCTTTGCTTTTGGGAAATAACATAAAAAATCGACCAGCGTTAAGAGGTAGGACGGACTGACAGACATAGCGTAAGCTTAGTAATAGAGTTCCGTTTTCACCCTTTGGGTACGGTACGCCGTACGAAACCTTTAAAAGTATCTACTCTGTTCTACCCTTAGTACAAGTTTTGATAGTATTCGAAAACTTTTTTCGTTTTCGTATTGTTCCATACATTGCTGGGCTGAAAGGTATTCGATATTTTTTTCGTACTATAGTGAAGCAATCTATACCGCCGTTTACTACCGATTTCAGTTCTTTCGCGTTTCCGCTGGAGGCGCTTTACTAAAATGTATGGAACAATACGTAAACGAAAAAAGTGTTCGAAAACTATCATATCTGAGACTAAGGGTAAATCGTAATTATATTATAGTAATAAATACCTTGGATTGCTAATTCGAAAAGTCTATTCATTGGGTAATGGTCATTAGTAATACGGTACCATTGTGTTTACATTTTCTTTCGTTGTAGGACACGAATATGTTAACAGTTTTAATATGAAATTACCTTTTCCATCGCTCACGTTGCAACCAGCAACTTGAATGACATCTTGCAATACAGTGATAATAATATAGGTAGTGAGTCCTGTATCAGTTCAAAGTGTTCAAACAACTGCAAAACAAGTAATCATCACAGTTATTACCAGAAATTACCACGATTCCTAAACTAAATTCAAATTATCACCTAAGTATTATGCCATTGCAGACCATGAGAAGTACAAGTAGCAAGTATCTACTAACTACTAGTATCTAGTAGGTACTTGCTACTTGTACTTGCCACCTGTACTTCGCAAGGTCTGCAACGGGCTTTACTCAAGCTGTACTACGTGGCCTAGATAACTGCACAACGAGTTTTTTCTCCGAAATTTGAACAAAGCTTAGCACAAATATATTAAGGGTTCACAGTTCGGGGGCACGTAGTATAGTATGAAATATTTGGGGGGGCAACGATACGTAGTAAAATATGAAATCTCAGTTCGAAGGTAGCTAAATTGAAACGGTGGCACATGCGTTCAAATTAACACTAAAATAGGTACACAGAAACTTTGAATCACTCTACTGATAAAATTAGAGATATTACCGTGAAATTTATCGAAGAAATGATAAATTAATTATTAATAATGTTCAAAGAATAATTATTGTTGACGTTATGTTTTTTATTTTGAAACATTTTTGATGGATGATATTGACCACAGAACACTTATACCAGAGGATATTGACACAGTACGTTATGTTGTTTTAATTAGTTTAGTTAGGCGTAGCGTCGAGTTACATTCTCTTTCATCTCTTTGGTTAGGCGCGGATGGATGTCAGCAGCCTTAGAGCGTTCCGCCACTAATGTTCTAAATTACCACAGCATGTCGCTACTCGTACTCGCTGACTTGCTAGCTCGCGGCTCACTCAGCCAGCCCGGCCTCATGTAATCTCGTAGTCGGACCAAACGTCGGACAACGTCGAATACGTAGGCAAAATGAGTGTGGAAAATCCAGCCAGTGATAATGATTGTGATTCTGTAAGTATTGAATATATTGCATTTCTTTGTGTTCTTTCATTCTGTAATACTTTTGTGTTGTAGCGATGTCTGTATTTTTCTGTTTACTAGTGGAAAATCTCCCACGGAGCAAAATTTTCTAAGTCCCAATATGGCGTCAACTATGTGTTGAACGCTCGCGTTATTAGCGTCGGCCAGATATCTTCTAAAAAAATCAATGGCGCACTAAAAACGGACTGACGATAAAGATGATTTCAGAGAATAAATTTGGTAAATTTGTTTAAGTTAAGAATTTGGAAAAGTCAAACTCAATTTCTTCGCAGGGAAAGGTAAACGGCAATAAAAATGAACACGTGAACGGTATTCAAAACGGGTACACTAGCTCGGACAAGCATAAGTCGAGCCACAAGTCGTCAAGCAAGGATAAGCACCGCGATAAGGACCGCGAACACAAGAGCTCGAAGCACAGCAGTTCTAGCAGGTTAGTTTTCCAGAAAGTTCTCATTAGCACACCCATAACACCTACCAGTCCTACCACTAATAAGTATTCATAGCTTTAACAATATCTCTTTATTTTGCAGGGATAAAGAAAGAGACAAGGTTAAGGACAAACATTCAAGCAGTAAAAGTCACAGCAGCAGCTCCCACAAGTCTTCAAGTAAGGACAAAGAACGTAGTGATAAAAGCAAAGAGCACAGCAGCAGCAGTAGGGACAAGGATCGGAGTGATAAAGACAAGCACCGCAGTGACAAGGACAAGCACAGGAGTGACAGAGATAAAGATAGAAGTGATCGGGATAAGCATAAGAGTAGCAGCGATGATAAAAAGTCTTCATCATCTTCCAAGGATAAAGACAGAGATAAAGAGCACAAAAGTTCTAAAGATAAAGAACTCAAGTCGAAAGACAGGGACAAGGAGCGAGACAAAGATCGGCACAGAAGTGACAAAGACAAGCATCGCAGTGACAAGAACAAGCACTCCAGTTCTAAAGACAAACACAGGTTATTTCTATTTAACAACTTTCATTCATATATTCTCTATTTCTAACCTCAATTTTTTTGACATCTAGTGTCATCTCATGTCTAATACAAAACTATTGTAACAATTTTTCTTATTTACCATCTCTAAATTACCAAGAGTGCTATGCCCCCAGTCAATTTGCTGTGGAGTAATATATCCAATGAAGTTTTTATTTCTCCTTTTCATCACTATGTGTTAGTTAACATCCAATGAATTATGATTCTAACCTATGTCCAGCGGAGGAAGCCTTTAAGCAGTGCTATAGGGCTGGCTGCTTCCTATTATGCTGAGTTGGTGCTATTATACTGACTATTATAATGAAAGCAATTCAAATATTTGTAGCTCTACTAAAAGTAAAGAGAAAAGCAGCAGTGAAAAACATGAGAAGGAGAAGATCGAGTCTGACTCTCAGGACTCTGCCAAGGAAGATTGCCTACAGGTAAGTTTTAGTTTCCAAGGTTAATCAAGTTCAGTCATGGTGGTTTTTGAACTGATAATTAATATTCTGATAATTTGAATATTACCAATTTGTTAAGGCATGTCATATTATTTCTTAGAATATGCTTGGGTTATTCAAAACTATTTATTTCACAGTAAAATTATTGTTGATTCCTCACAATGTTTTCTTTCATCGTTTTTTAGCAATGGCATTAAAACTGCATATGATTAATTTAAGAACAAAATAAAGTAATTGGTGCAGGGTCAAGGTTCGAACCGGGTGATGTCAGATAGGGTACTTGACTGTATTAAAAATATTATGCCAATTGACGCCATCCATAAACATGACATAATGAAAAAGCATATTTCATTGATTTTTTGATAAAAATATGCTTATTTTTTGTAAAAAACGCGATTAAAATAACTGTATTTTCGACATTTGATCACGTGATCGAAAACGGTCTGTAACTGGCTTCATCCCTAGTGACGTCACACAAATCTAAACAAACAGATTTTGTATTGATATTTGCGAATTTAATGTTGTAAAGCTATTTTGAGAGCGATTTATCCAGAAATTTTCACCAAAAACAGTCCGGAGGTTAAATGTGAGAAGAATGGAGAAACATTTTGTGCAAGCAGACAGCAGTAACTTACCCAAAATTAATGTTTTTATGGTTGCATATTTCTTTAATAATAATCCACGTCATTGTTTCTACGCTGCAGAACTCAAAACGTAAAAACTACAATGTCAGTATTAATTTTTAATTGTTCTCCAAGCAAAACATTCAATCAAGTTGTACAAAAAGTATGTTGTAGTAAGTGGATATCACTATTTTGTTAGGTTATGTCGAGCTTTACAATGTTTAAAAAGAAAGTAACAGTACATAAAATAGTAATGCAATAAAAACACAAATTATAATAGAAATATATAGACTCAAATATGTACCTCAAAATGATCTTCGCACATAAGAAACACTTGAATTAGCTCCAATACTTTTGGGTTCTCTACGAGCTACTTAGTTCCAACCTTAGATTGATTCCAACCACTTTTTTCGAGTTATGGGGAGTTTTGGGTCCATTGGAACAGGAACAAATATTTTTTCGGGTGTCGTTATGGAAGTATTTGTACATTTTGGCACTACACAATATTTATAAACCATTACTTCTATTAGAAATTAATTAATCATCAAACTTTTGCAGCCTGGCTGCAGTTGTTTTGTTTTGTGTGACGTCAATTAGTCATGTGATCGGAGCTATGACGCAGGTCTGCGTTTTGGCGCGATATTTTTTTATTCAAACTTTAACATCGATTTATATCGCAAATACGACTGATATCCAGAAAATATAAATGCAGTATACATTATTTTATATCAGACAATAATGTGCAATAGTTTCCCAAAAGTAGTCAAATACCCTATTGTAAAGCGCACATATGCTACTGTTGCTTACTCTCCCGATATACTTCAGTGAAATATTAAAGATGTTTTTATTCAGCTTTTTACAATGTTATTGCAGCTGTCAGAGCATATAAATGCCAAGACTGAGCATAATACTGATAATTCTTTCACTGTTAAGAAAGCTACACTATCCTTCAGTGACATAGGCTATGTTTTTTTTACAATGTGTGTATATGCTAGTCTTTAATAATGTTAGTTGAAATTAAGTTCTGTACATTCACATCCTATTTAGACGATTGTTAACCTTATTTGCAAGGGCAAGCTCACATTAGCTGATTAGAATGAAATAATGCATTATGTCTATGTATATTCGGTCCAAATTTTTCTCACCTCTGACAAATGCATTTAATTGTAAAAAGCCATAAATTCTTATCACTTATGCCAAATTTTTGAATGTAAGGTGACGGCCAATAAACCTACTAGAGAAACGTATTAAAAGAGATTATTTTCGTCTAGGTGTTATAATAAAAAAAGTAGCTAAAAAAAGGATGAAGTCTTTGATCATAATTATATAGTTTGGATTTGCCTTAAACTCGAACTAGTACCGAAAAAAAGTCTGCCAAAAACTGAAGGGGGAGAGATAAACACGTATTGCACACACTGATATATTCTTACTAGTTCTACAAATGCACACTTCAATATTGAACAGCACACAACTGCAAACGAGATGACAAAATGTCATCAAATGGATGACTAGGTGTGTAGTCTGTAAAACTGTAGTATAAAATTTCCATAATTTTTTTCTGAGGATGAAGTACCTGTTACCAACTTTAACCATGGTATAGATAAAAAAAACATTGATACAAACTATCTTTAACAGATAGATGAAAGCTACATAAAGCAGGAGAGTGATGATGGATATGCTGCTGCTAACACAACCCAGTCTTCTTGTGACTACTCACTGTCACAGTTCAAAGATGAACCTCTCTCTGAACTACCACCGGAAGACGACAGTGAAGAAGATATTCCATTGGTAAGTTATTTTTAAACTTCTATCTATTAAAACGCGAAAAAATCTGTTGGCTATCCCACTTATAGAAGTTGAAAATGGCAGGAAACTCACCGAAGTTTATGCGTGGTAAAATCTTGCGCAAGTTTGAGGAAGGTGGTGCTCTTAAAGGTTTTCACAGAACAAACGCGGATCAGAACAGAACAGTACAGGGCGTGAGCACCACATATTTGTAATATAGGAAACATAAGGACAAGCCTATTCGCGCGTGGGCCGATGTTCAAACTGTGATGTTGCTGACACATGTGTGGTCTGTGGAAAGTTTTAGCATATGAGGCCAAGACAAATTTCAGTGGATGTGTCAATAAAATGAAGGGTCAAAGGGTAAAAGGAACATGTATACTTTTAATCTATGTTTAATTTAAAGTCGTACATGTATTGTCTCTTCTCAGTTGGAGCGCAAGCGTCGTTTGCCAAGTGAAAGTGAAGAGGAGATTCCCTTATTACAGAGAAAGAAATCTAAGAAAAAAGTTAAAAAAGGTATACTTATTTTTTTATGAGCTAAAGCTCCAGATTTTTCTAATCTTTCAGTGTTTCATGTCCTTTTGTATGAATGTGTATTAGAATGGAATTTGAAACAAATACTTATTGGAAAGTGTACTTTTAATTTTGTTATTTCTTGAAAATTGTTTCTTAGATAATTAAAAAAAAAAAACTTAAAGTAATTGTGTATAAGTTTGTATCTAATTTTCGTTATTTATGTTTTGTAGAACCAAAATATGAAGATGATGAATACATGGATGTTGATGAAGAAGAGAAACCTAAAAAAAAAAAGAAAATAGATAAAAAACCAAGCAAAGTGAAGTCGGAACCAGATGAAGGGCCAAGCCCCACAAAGCGAAAGAAGAAACAGGACGATGAGCCTGAAGTTTGGAAATGGTATGTAAATTTTAGCTAAAATCTTCAAATGGGGATAGCTGTGAAGTACCGTGCAGGGTTGTAAATTCTACATGGCACTACAAGTCTGCAACTATTATGCGCATCATCCACTAAGAAACTCGAAAAAGACTAGTTCCAAACTTAAGTCACTGACAAGTTACTTGAAAGTCACAGCAGTTGTATTTCCATGGTGGTCTGAAAGAGGTCACTGTGAAGCTTTTCACAAACTTGTTTGTAGCATGTCAGCATATCACGCCCTGAAACCATTTAAATACCTAATATCAATGACTATGTGCTGATTTATGTTGGAACTAGTTTTATTTTGAATATCTTACTCTGGATGTAGATCCTCGCTGAAACAGCCTCTTTAAGCCTATAGCCCGGCAATTTATAAACAATTTATACTTTAGTGGCACGCGCCTTTTGAACTTTATGGTGTCAGGGAGTGTAAAGCCTGTTTTATGGGTAATCTAAGCTTTATCAATAAGGCAAATCAGAAGCTCTACTCATCAAGCAGTTATCTAAAAAATACATTCAACTTTGTCCTCAGATTAAGAGATAATTTAATTTTGGTGGCATATGTAGTAATAGGGTCGCATTTATACTATGTAATGCAAATGAGCTACTAAAGTTCAGTCAAAAGTTTTACACAACCACCATAACTCTCGTCTCTGTTTGTTACTTTTTCACGATTAAATGGCTAAACCGAACTTGATGGAATGAGTCAAGGGAGTAAGAGTGCATCATAAAATAGACATACATAAATAAGATACTATTTGATTGATGTGGGACAACGAGCAAATCTCAATGGACAACATTTAATTATTTTTACTACCTATTTTTATTAGTTTTATTGATAGATTATGAAAAAATATTGGACACGAATATTTCAGTTTTATTTTTATATTAATAGTTATTTTTAGAATAATTTTCAAAGCATATTATAAATTATAGGCTCTATGGCTGTTTATACTATAGCCAAACGAATATGAAAAAAAATTATGTCAAGGGCAATGTCAAATTGGTCAACATCAAATAGCAAAACAACATGTACTGGGATGCCAGGAAGCAAATTAGATTTTACATTTGTTTAAGTGTTCATCATCTAATGAAAACTGTTAAAAGACTGTTGAAAGTCCAGCTTGAAAGATGGACTGTTAAAAGGCTGATTATGATAATTCATAATCAGCCTTTTAACAGTCCATCTTTCAAGCTGGACTTTCAACCTACCCCGAAAGGGTGATCAGGCCATATCCACCACGCTGGCCCAGTTGAGATTGGTGGATTCATATACGCCATTGAATTCCTTCTCCGGAGGTATGCAGGTTTCCTCACGATATTTTCCTTCACCGAAAAGCCAGTGGTATGAAAATCCGTACATAAGCTCCAAAGAGCTCATTGGTACAGGCCCGGGGTTTGAACCCACGACGTCACGCTTTCAAGTCTAGCGGTCTCCCAAATGGGCTACCACGGCTTTTATTTATTTATATATTTAACGATAAAGTAATATAGGCGTAAGTATTTTATGCGATTTAATCATTATGATCCTTCCACAACTTAATGTTCTTTTAATCACCTAGGCTTATTATTTATTCATATTAACATAGATAAATATATATATTAATTATGTAGATGGAACACGATGTTATGCCATTAATGACTACCTAATAATTTTAATATTTTGAACATATATGGGGTAATGGAAATAGATGGCAAGATAGATTCATATTTTTTAATACAAGTTTTTGGCAAATTAACTATTGCTCGTTAATCCTATATTTCCATTAGTTAATTATTTTTCAAATAACTTTAACTTGAAAAATTGTGGATAGAATTTATTTTTTTATTGGGTTTTCAATGACTATTCTCCAAATGGCTTTCGTATTTTAGACTCTTTGCAACAGTGAAATGTTGTCCATTGGAACTGTGGTGGTTGATATATTGATGATATTATGGTAATTACTCAGTGGCGTCCCCTCTATGAATGTCTCCCAAGTTATATCAAGAGAATTTTGTTTCACAAGTGTTTCACTGTCAAATTGTTAGATGGCGCTAGTAGTCTCGTGATGATGTGACATAACTTTGAGGTTATGTTTCATATCAAAAATGTTCAACAAAGTGATAGGTTTCATAGCATGTGAATTGAAATCGCTTTTGAAAACAAAATCAGCCAATGTTATATTATTAAGACAAACAAGATTTAAGAGGCTAAAGTGTGTTGGTACCTATTTGTTGTGCATCTTGATAAGAACATCTTGTAATTAGTGTGACAAAGACGTGTGTTCATTGTTATTTCAATTTTTCACAGGTGGGAAGAGGAAAAGAAGGATGATGGCACCAAATGGAAGTTCCTGGAGCATAAAGGACCTGTTTTTGCTCCACCCTATGAACCGCTACCGTCAAATGTGCGATTCTTTTATGACGGTAAAGAGGTGAGGCTCTCTCAGGATGCAGAAGAAGTGGCCGGGTTCTATGCCCGAATGTTGGACCATGACTACACAACTAAGTCAGTGTTTAATGATAACTTTTTCAAAGACTGGCGTAAAGTCATGACACATGAAGAACAAAAACTTATTAAAGATCTCTCTAAGTGCAACTTCAAGGAAATGCAAGCTTATTTCCAAAGCGTTACAGAAAAAAATAAAAATCGTTCGAAGGATGAGAAAAATGCACTTAAAGTAAAAAATGAAGAAATACAAAAAGAATATGGCTTCTGCATCATAGACGGTCACAAAGAAAAAATTGGTAACTTTAGAATAGAACCTCCCGGTCTTTTTAGAGGCCGCGGTGAGCACCCTAAAATGGGTATGTTGAAAAGGCGTGTCATGCCTGAGGATGTTATGATCAACTGCTCTAAAGATGGTAAAATACCAAAACCACCTCCAGGACACAAGTGGAAAGAAGTGAAACACGATAACACAGTCACATGGTTAGCATCCTGGACAGAGAATGTTCAAAGTCAAGCTAAATATGTCATGTTGAATCCTAGTTCCAAGTTAAAAGGCGAAAAAGATTGGCAAAAATATGAAACTGCCAGGAAACTCCACAAGTGCATAGATAAAATTAGAAATACTTACCGCAACGATTGGAAAGCAAAAGAAATGCGCGTTCGTCAGCGTGCTGTGGCTCTCTACTTCATAGATCGTCTTGCATTAAGGGCTGGTAATGAGAAAGACGATGATCAGGCCGACACAGTAGGTTGTTGTTCCTTGAGAGTTGAACATATAGAGTTACACAAAGAGAAAGATGGAAAAGAATATGTAGTAACATTTGACTTCCTTGGTAAAGATTCTATTAGATATTACAATGAAGTACCGGTGGAGAAACGCGTATTCAAGAATCTCGAGCTTTTCATGGAAAATAAAAAAGACAGTGATGACCTCTTTGACAGACTTAACACTCAAACACTGAATGAACATTTAAAAGAATTGATGCCTGGTTTGACTGCTAAAGTCTTCCGTACATATAATGCCTCAATTACCTTGCAAAGACAACTAGATGAGCTTACCGATGGAGATACCACGGTACCAGAAAAAATTCTCGCTTATAACCGAGCAAATCGTGCAGTAGCTGTCCTGTGTAACCATCAACGGGCAGTTCCTAAAGGTAAACTTGATTTCTTTTTTTAAAGTCGTTCAACTATGTTCCTGGAAATTGTTTCTAGTTCAATATGCATTATAAATTACAGGTCATTCCAAGTCCATGGAAGCTCTTAAAGAAAAAATACTAGTTAAGAACAACCAGATTGATGAGGCAGAAGAAGAGTTGAGGGAAGCCTCGAGAGGTGCCAAACGTGGCTCGGTTAAAGAAAAACTGCTCTGTGACAAGAAGAAAAAAGCATTGGAAAAATTGAGAGAGCAGCTAAAGAAGTTAGAGCTGCAGGAAACGGATCGTGATGAAAACAAAACCATCGCCCTTGGCACTTCTAAGCTTAATTATCTCGACCCGCGTATTTCCGTTGCTTGGTAAGCATTTTGTCTAGGTATATTTAACGCAAAAAGTAACTTTAACGTGCATCTGTGTGTCTGGCATCGAAGCTCCCATCCGGCTAAACCGATTTTTTTTACAAGCTTTTGTTTAACTTGCAATGTTATTTAACTATGTTTGTTCGGGTGGAATCTTACAACTCAATTTTAAAGCAGATATCTTCAACCGATTGAGCTGAAATTTGGCATACACGATGGCAAAACCATGCATGCATTGTTTAGATAACAATGCATACATGGTTAGCTAAATGACGTCATTATAAATCCAATATGGCGGACTCGTCAAAAATGGCGGCCAGTAATTTTTTATGCACCCCCATGATATGGGTATCAAATGAATGAAAGGTTTTGCAGAGAAGAAAACGAAAAGAAACAATATTTTTTGTTAACAGTGACTTAATTGAGTTTTCTTAGGTATGATTTGAGAAAATCTGTTCAGCCATTTAAAGATTATCAGCTCTTTTATTGGGGGTTAAAAAAACAATGTATACTTGTTAGATGTTAATGTATACTAACTTGACTTTTGTTTTTAGGTGCAAAAAACATGGAGTTCCCTTGGAGAAAATATACAATAAAACTCAGCGAGACAAGTTCCGCTGGGCGATTGATATGGCCGGCCCCGACTACGTCTTTTAAGGTTTATTTAGCAGTAGCTATAGCAAGTATACACATTTTCTTTTATGTATTGATATCGTTCCATTTTACATGCACAATATTTGTTGTATGGATATGAAAGATGTTATTATTTTGCTGACTTGAATTAGAAAATTAAATATATGTACTGAAATGTAGTATTGTTATTAACAATTTGGACCCAAAAGTTGATGTTCCTTCCCACATTAGGTTCCAAATTAGAAGTCTGACTCTAATTTATTTTCATTTAGCATACATACATACATAGTAGGTTGAATCTTAGTTTTAAACATAGGTTAAGTTTTAGTCGTATAGAATTGTAGTCTTAAGATTTTAGATTCTTCCTGTATAGATTCCCTAATTATTCATTGTCCTTGGATTTTTCAAATTTAGTTTAGAAAGCTTAGCAAATATTTTATATTTGGCGAATTTCATTTCTATTATAATTTTTTTTTAATTTTAGATAACCTTAAAAACTAGTTTCAAAAATTGTGTGAGAACTTGCTATGCAAATGATTTGTATATAATAGTGAGGCTCTTGTTTTTATGTTTTTTGTTATTAATGTAAGCATTCTACATGCAAGATATACATGGGCAATAGTTAAAAAGTAAATCACGGTATAAATTATAGTTTTTTTAACACTGGCAATAATGTGCACATGAAGCAGAGTTATTGCATTATTGTAAAAAAGGATGAAATAATGTTAATTATTTTTGTAAAATTAAGATCAGAACAGGCAACAGCCTTAAATGTTACAAAAGGTACAACTTTAGGTAAAGTATTTGTGTATTAGACATTTACTTGTGCGTCTTGTAAATATGTAGTAAATTTTTACCATGTCTTACAATTGTGAAATGAGATTATCCCAAATAAAATAAAATATTGACACTAGAAATTACAAAGTTTTATTAATCTTACAATAACGAAAATATACTTATTTCAACAACATACTCAAGCTTATTATATCGTAGGGAGAGCGAAGTCTGCTCTACTCTCCATTCAAAAAGGCGGCATATTTTAGGTTATTATTGAAAAGACTTCGCTCCAGAATCACATTTTAACATCAATTTACACATAATATTATGTTCTTGTTCACCGTTTTAAAAGAAGTCTTCATTTTCTAATCCTTCAGGCATATAAGTTAGGCCAGATTCATCTTTATGCAATAGATTATACCCTCTGCCGTAGCCTGAAAATCAAAACCAGTTTATGACTAACAGTGGATTGGTTAAATTAGCTAGTATGCTACAGTTTGTTTTTCAATTCCATCTTTAGCGTTGTGGGTCCACGGGGTAAACACCCTGAATTAACCAGTGGGTCTACGGGGAAACCTGTTTACCCATCCACACTAATATTACAAACACGGTAACAACATGTGTAGGTTTTTTCGAAACCAATTATCGTGCCAACCTCGGATGAGACCAACAAGGAAGATATGGTAATGTGGTATGGTGGGTGCGACCACTTCAGCCTTGATACCTTTAGTCGAAATCAACCTGCAGACGACCTTTCTGGGCTTTATTTTTGCATTTGGACTATTAGTTCATTGGTGTTGCTATTAGTTCTTAGTACCTATGACTACCAATGGCTACTCGATGTAGAACCGCTGCTTCAGAGCAAGAATAGCTATGAACGGAATTAGAGGTGCCAGGTATAATTCCTAGTTTTTTATCCTAAAATGTTTGATCCGCTATCTTTCAGAGGATAGCGAATAAAACTGCATGGCATAGCTACCATCATTTCATTCGGAAAAACGAGATGTAAACAGACGACATATTAAGATCTGCTATTTAGGCACCTACCCATTTCTTGCATTAACTTTGTAGGTGCATTGCGCAAATGCAACGGTATCGGTGGTAAAGGTCCCTTTGCATCCGTCAAGAGCTGTTTGCATTTTTTCATAGCGCGATACACTTCTTGGCTTTTTGGCGCTCTCGCGAGTCTGACCGCGCACTGCGCCAGGAGTACGTCGCACTCCGGCATTCCGATGTGCTGGCATCCTTGCAAGCACGCCACTGCTTCTACCACGGCGCTCTGGTCAGCCAATCCTGTAGATATAGTTAGCATACTAATATTATAAATGCGAAAGTGTGTTTGTTTGTTCCTCTTTCACGCAGCAACAGACTAACAGATCGCCCTGATTTTTTTGCATGGGTATAGTTCAAGGGTCGGAGAGTGATATAGGCTACTTTTTAACATAATCAGCATCACCATTTTTCATCACTACGCGGGTGAAACCGCGGGGCGCAGCTAGTAAATAATAAATAAATATATTTTAAAAAGATTGGTTCTGGAGCTGGTGAAGCTGCGCGACTGCCCAGGGTCAAAGTAATGCCAGCGCCAACACTGAAGTAACCTCAGATCAGACAAACAAGGGAGATATGGTAAGGTGACGTGGCGAGTGCGATCTCATCTGGCCTAAATCAGGTTTGATGCCTTTAGTCGAAGATCTCTTTTTTCGCATGTGGCATTAGTTCATTGATGTTCCTACAAGTTTATTTGTGTGCGTGAAAAATTTATAATCGAGCCGTACTTTGCGTTAAGCGGTACATAATTAGTTATTTTTTTAAATGTAAAATGGAGACGAAAGCTAAATACAAGGTTACGGATATAGATTGTACTAAGCTGCAAGGTCATTGTATTGTCCTCATCGCTACACAACAATCAGCTGTTCCATACATTTTGTTGTGTCAATAAAGCATTTATCTCCATTGTTTGTCTGATCTGAGAAACTAATAGTAGATTATTTAAAGACAAACAAAATACCCGACTGCAAAAAAAATAATTAATAATTAAATGTACGCGCGGAACTCTATGTGAACGGTGGGACGGCAAAGGGCGGGTAAGTGAATGACAACTATAACAATGAGTATGAACACGAAACTAACAAAGGGTCGGCAACGTAGTTGTGATGCTTCTGTGTTAAAACTATATATAGGCGACGGTGACTGCTTACCATCAGGCAGCCCGTCTGCTCGTTAGCAACATATGACATTAAAAAAAATAACGACACCTCGCACATAAAAATCGGTCAAGCCGGATGTAATTAAACAACAAAAAAAAAACATACATACAAAATAACATTACCCTCCTTCATCATTTCAGCCTATCATGTTTCACAGATACGCTACACACGCTACACACGTTACACACTGGGATACAGGCCTTCACTCAGAGAGCGAGGATATGCCCTAATCCACCGTGCTGGCCTAGTGCATTTAAATTCAAATTATTTATTTGTCAGAACATGGTAGGTACACATACATATAAAGTAGCATACATGGTCGTAAGAATGGAGACGTATCTCATGTCCTTGCCTGTTACAGCGTACAAATGTTAGTTTTTTATAAATATTTTTATTAGTTTTTGTTAAAGTTAAAAAGGAAAACAAAATAAACGAAATTATGTCTATGTTAAAATATTGTTAGAATCATATTTTGGTTTAGTTGTATTTTATACCTAATTAGATGTTTATTACTACCTATCTAAGCTATTATTATTATTATTTTATTTGTTTATGTCTACATTACATATCAAAACATTTTTATCATTAAGGAATTCTGAAATTTCATAGTAGCTTTTTTGTGCTAATAAAGTTTTTAGTTTATTTTTAAACATGCCAACAGTTAATAATAAATAACAGTTAATAGTATGCTCTGATAATTTTAGGAATTTTAGTATATATTAAAGGAGCCATACAGAATACACTTTTTTGCAAACTTGAGATAATATGAATGTAACTATAAAGTTATAGAATAGGCATGATGACTAATATTTTTTTATTAACTCATAAAAAAGCTGATCATAAATAGAGCACATCAACAAAAACAAAATTAAAATTAGTTCAAAAATAAATAAGATATAAGCATTTTAATTTAATTTCATTTCATGCTAGACAGAGAGCGCACTATACTGAGCCGTGACGTCACGGCTCAGGAGCGCCATACAAATGCTATACTAACACACGCTTTGCGAGAAAGGGATAGAACATCCCCTCTCTATCCCCACCTAAAACTTTAAATACTCATATCTCAGAGATTTATCAGCCAATTCAAATTATTTTTTAAGTATGTTTAATGTATTTAGTTAATTCATCGCTAAGCCGGTTATTTGTAATAAATTAAACATTAGGAATCATGCCTATTATTTGAAATGTATTATTACTTTATTATTATTGAGCATACCCCTGCCAATAACTGTTTCTCCTTATGTTTCCTTATGTGTCCATTTTTTTTTTTTTGGCATTAAATATATATTATATCTTTTCTTATTATTATTTTTGTAATTTAATACATAATCTGTTTTTAATTCAATCAATTAATTATTATTTTCTTACTATTAAGTGAAAACTGTTTTGACTTGTAAATTGCAATTTTATCAATAAAACTTATTACTTATGAGTTTCTCGGACACATACCGGTTTCGATACCGTTTTTGAGTGATAGCGTCATTGGTGCAGCCGGGGATCGAAACGGGTGCCGTCTGATCGTAAAGCGCACATGCTACCGCTCGGCCACCCTCCTTCTTGGTCAGTCTGTTATAAAGGCGTGTTACCTATATCTTCGCAGGCCGCTCGGACAAGGCGGCGTGCTATGAACAGCGGGTCTTCGCCCCCGTGGAGCGCCCGCGTCGTCCAGTACAGGGCCGCGTTATCGTCGCTGGCTCGAATGGACTTGTGGATGGCCGATATGGTGTTGTAGTGCTCTTCCCCTTGTCTGTCGTACAACATGTGTGAACGCTGGAACATTTTTTTTTTTTAAATTTAGTAATAGGCTTGCATTCGAGCGCCAGCTCGCCTGTTGTTAAGCGACGTTGCGGTCTAGGATGAAGCACGCTTACCTAGAAGAAACCGATTCACTCGTGATTTGAAGACACCCAGTTGTAACTATCGGGGAACACGCATTCAGGCAGCGCATTCCACAGACTAGCAGTTCGTACAATAAAAGTGGAATCAAAGCGCTTCGTACGGGTAGCATTGAAGGCGCTTTAAAGCTACGTTATGCTACGCTTTTCCTGCACTATGATATATTATTCAGGCTCATCCGCACTAGGGCAGAAATCGCAATACATTCTGTCTATAGGGAACATACATACACACATTGCCTTTTGTATACATATATTGATAGCCAAAAAACAGTCATCTGGCTATTTGTAAATTTCAGCTGTATGTTTTCTGAATAATGTAAAATTAAATAAAATTAAGGCACCTTGATCCCATCCTTGATATGGTCGAGGCTAATGACCGCGGGCCCCGAGGTGCGCAGATCCGCGGGCCCCCGCGCTGCCAGCGTCAGCTCCAGGGCCCCCAGTGCCACGCGCGCGTCTCCGTCACACACTTCCGCCAGCCACCGCAGTGACCCTTCCTCTACGATATATCTGTTTTATTAAAATACCATTTTACTCTGAAAGTTGGCAAGGTTTTTTTAGTGACAAAGAAAACAAACGCTCACTATGGTAGAGTAGAGGCAAAATGCCAACTACGACCGCATGTAGATTTGTTAGCGTCTCGCTAAGAAAAAGTTTTCATTTAGCATGTCATAAGCTATGTGTATGTGTTTTTATTTAATTACTTGATAACAACATAGACTGCATAATCGCTTATCATCGGGCGAGTTGGCGAACAAGCTAATATACATATATATATTTATTTATATTATTAGTGGACAAGGCTAGCACAAGACTGGAAAAGATGGCGCGCTGAAGACTACCCAGCAGTGGATGGAAAATGGTTGATGATGGTGATGATATATTTATTTAAACCCCAATAAAATAGCCGATCATCAGCTGAACAGATTTTCTTGAATCATAGCTTGGTCACCAATAGACTGGCACCAATGGAGTGTCCAGCACCACCGGATGTACTGTCACCAATGCACTGTCCGGCAACACCGTGCGGACCGGCACCACAAGACAGTCGGGGACCACCATGCATACTGGAAAAGTTTCAATGTTAAGATAGTTTTAAATGTTTATCGGGACTTATCACGTATTATTTTAATTTACTTACGTGATAAGTCCCGATAAACATTTAAAACATGACTGTGTTCAAACCGCGAAAATTTAAAAATTACTGTTAGGATAGTGATTATATATATACTAGCGGTTCGCCCCAGCTTCGCACGGGTATAGATTATAGTCTATGTCACCCGGGGATAGGGTAGCTTCCCAACAGTGAAAGAATTTTTCAAATCGGTTTAGTAGTTTCGGAGTCTATTCAATGCAAACAAACAAACAATCAAATCTTTTCTCTTTATAATATTTGTATAGATATACTTTAGGATTATATAAAAAAATCAGACCTACTCATAATTTTTATTTTTTGCCCCAACCTAAATTAAATCCTGGCTACGCCCATGCGCCAAGCCACCATTACTTAATAAACTATGTGCATTTTCGAATTTCAATGCCATCGCTCAACAACAGTGAAGGAAAACATTGTGAGGAAACCGGCATCCAAGACCGTCAATAGTTCAAAGACAATATGACATTCACCAACGTGCACTAGGCCACCATGGTGGATTAGGGCCCATTCTCTCTCTTTGAGAGAAGGCAGTCCAAGCAGTGAAAACATGATACGCTGAAATTATGATGATAATGATGTTGGCGACTGAAATGTGATAATATGGTTCAATGGAAATACTTACTTAGGTAAGATATCTGTAAGCGATTTGTCAGGACCATCGCACTTCACAATAACAGCATCATTATTTTTGTGGAGAGCTCGCTTCAGTATGAGCATGACTTCATCTACGGCGAGTTTCTCTAAGACAACCACTCGGCATCGACTCAGCAAGGCATTGTTTAGACTGAACGAAGGATTCTCAGTGGTGGCACCCACCAGTGTAATCGTGCCATTTTCTACATGGGGAAGAAATGTGTCTTGCTGGAGTTTATTGAACCTGAAATTAAATTGAAGTAGAATTTATTAAAACACTGTTTTAAACTATCACGGCTGTTCACTACATTTGTATGATTATTAACAAGATATTTACTGTGATAAGGTTGTGGATGGAGCTCCCGATAAATCGACGCATCTGCATTTCTGCATGCATCATGTTCACGGAAAGACTTAACGGGAAGTCTACCCCATAGTATTATCAATAATGAGTAAAATTACATTTTTCCATCAAAGAACCTCCGCACCATTTAACTGGTTATTTCTGGGTCATAATCTCGCCCCAGTGACTGGAAGAGATTGCTTACATTGATAAGACCATCAATTATTACATTATTTAATTTTTAAGTCTTATCAAGGAAGATAGACTAAGTCTATCTTAGTCTATCTTCCTTGGTCTTATTTGTCTTATTAAGCCTGGCGTTTACTTTATGACCACTTTAGGAGCTTTATCTACATAATACAAAAATTATCACATAAATTGGTTTACAAATGTCAGAGTAATTGGTGCACATACATAAAAAAATGCACCTGATTGAGAACCTCCCTCCTGAAGTCGGTTAAAATTAAAACCAGTCGGTCCGGTCTAAAGTCGGTTAGTTACAATAGTTACTATACTACAAAGATTATTGAAAAAAGTAATTATGTACTTCCAAAGGACTTTGCCCACTACACCCATTACATAAAAAAAACAATGCTATAAAGTCATATACACACTATCAACTACTTATATATAACACACACCGTCATATTAAGACACGCTAATGTGTTTCTGACAGAACATTCTAGTGGGCGTTGTTTCACTTCAATTATATTAACATTTGTGTTTGTACTATATCTGGTTGTTAATATCTATTGAAGTATATATTTAAAACAATATATGTATGTATATCAGTCTCTGGCAGCCATATCACAAGCTTTGCTTAGTTTGGGGTCAGATGACCATGTGTGATAAAATGACCCGAATATTTATTTATTTTTAATTTCAGCAAAGTATATTTTATTGCATGTGTTTATTAACAGTTACAGTCTTGGTACTGGGTGTAGTGGGTAAAGACCTTAAAACGTGAATTTCATACCACAAGTATATATCCACAGTAAAAAAACCTGTAACTAAAAAGACAAGTACAAACTGTAGTACGGTATTATCTCAGGGTATTATAGAAAGATACCTATGAATTTCATCCATAAAAAGTACAGTATGCCTTTTGAACTGGGCTTCATTCTTCGCAACTTTCACTATTTCTTTGACATCATTAATTCCTGCCATTGTTGCTGTGAGTTTAACAAATCTCATATTATTTTGTTCCTTACATATGTTGCCTACAACATTCGCTAGCGATGTCTGTAACCAGAAAGGTGTAAAAACAATATCATTCAAAATTTACTTCATAGATTTACAAACACATGGATCTTAGTCTAGTCGCTTATTAACAGAGGAGTTGGTGGTCATACACAGGCTAAAGTGCGATGATGAATAAAATACATAGTACAAAATTCACGAGTGCCCTGATTTAACCCATATCAACAAGGATTATCGTACAGGTGTTGGATTTGTAAAAAATTACAAGAGCATACTGAAAAATATAATTAAATGTTATATGAATACTGTAGAAATTATTACCGATCAGTACTACTGACCCAGTAGTAACGGGTGTCTATGTCTAGCATGACATTAAAATGCTTATATCTTCCTTAATTTTGAAGACATATTTTTTCAGTCTTCATCATCATTATCAGCATTGCATGATCCCACAGCTGGGACACAGGACAGAGAGAGATGGGCCCTTATCCACCATGCTTCTAGTGATCAGCTCTATTTATGGTTAGTTGTTTTATAAGACAATAAAAATTATCGGTCTGCTGCTCTGCTGGTAGCCTATTCAGATCACATTATAGAAATACAGATTATTACCAAATAATTTAAATCCTTTGTTATCATAACATGATCTTCCAATCATTTTAGTATACATGCACATATTAGTAAATAGTTATTATAGTTTTAATCTGCTTTTGGGTCAATAAAAATTGAGTGTTGACCTAAAATCCATAGTTTCAAAAGTCTTTGATCTCCTAAATTTTTTTAACAAGGTACTGCTATGATGCTATTGTCAACATTTTCAGATATTTGTTACCCTCGCATCTCCTCAAGTGTGTTGTGGGGATGAAGACAGACATTTAGATGTTTTGCTAAGGAAATCGGGTTGTACCTTGCCACATCCTGGAGGTCCCCATAATATCATATTAGGAACTTTTTTCTGTTCCAGTAAAGATCGAAGCATGGTCCCAGAACCAAACGCTTGTGTTTGACCAACAATGTCTTCAAGTAAGGCTGGCCTTAAGCGCTCTGCTAAAGGAGTGGATTCTTTGGATGAACTTGCTGCCGATGAGTTTTGTTCCTGTGGAAAGCATTTAAATGTTAAAGACAATTCAAAATTTGACGAATAGCAGGATCGAACCTGTTTACCAATTCGGGTAAATGCAAAGTTGCTAGTCTATCGGTTTTTTATCAGATATATTTTAGAGAGTGTGCATCGGATTTGCATGATTTAATTCCCTCCTGCCCATTTTTCTATTGGACTGCCAAAGAGAGCACGAAAAATCGACACAGCTTTTTGCTTGAAATTCCGAAAACCCGTATGAAGTGCTTTGATTCTAATTATATTGTGCGAACTGCTGGACGTCTTCAAATCACGAGTGAATCGGTTTCTTCTAAGCAAGCAGTATTCAGTCCTTATTTATTCGTACATCAATAAGTAACAGTCATTATACTGAAAATAGACATTTTAATAAAAATTAGGGAACTATAAACAAACTACAAACAAACTAAACTACAAACAAACAACTGCAAACTAGGGATGATTGATGTTGCAAAAACATCAATGATGACATTGATGTTCGATTAGTATGGTACACAAAACATAGATATTGGCCAACATTTGAGCACATATTTAAATAAAACGCAATAGTATTATATAGGGATTATAGGGCCATGCTAGTCATTAAGGCCCATCCCGCCTGTCGAGTTCTTCACATTGTAGTGATAGTTTTACTAGTTATCACATTCAGAATCAGTGACAGTAAGCAACTTTTGATGTGAAACATTTATTGGTCGCGCCTTGGTAGTAAAACCAAGTCGTATGCCATGACGGCAAACAACATGACGCTCTCTTATGTCTTTCACATCTGCCGGGCGTCCCGTTGTAGCCAACTTTTTTTTGCGATCAGAGCCTTATGCCAAAAGCTTTTAAAATCTATTATCATCAATCATCCCTACGGCAAACAAGCTTGCAGTGCAGTAAGATGTATTCATTCGCTTTTTGCAATTTTCTGCTGCTTTTAGAAATAGTCCCTTAGAGAATGGACTGTAGTAATCACAAGTAATATCTGCTGGCTGCTATTATTTTTTGTGAATCAACCTGATACTAAAATCAACCAAATTTCATAGTTACCTTTGTGGTAGTTACTTTATTTTCAATTTGATTCATTGTTTGCACCTTGACTCTTTTTTCAGTTGGAGAAATTGGGTTAAAATGTGAACTGCTGCGTTTGGAGGAGCTACTTTTCTCTGAGGTATTTAAGAACAAACATTTATTTACATGGTCTTCTATGACATTTTTGTCAAAGGATTTATCACAAACTGGACATGTTACTGTTTCTAACGATTCTGAAGACGAGTTCTCACTGCTTCCAATCATGTTTCTTGATGTCATTTTGTATGAATTTTGCAAAGATAGGTACGAAGTAGGTCAGTGTAATAAAATACCAAGTTTAAATCACTTAGCAGATACTCTATTCATTCATGTTATATCGGTTTAATTAAAATTATAACTTTTAAAGTGTTTTATAATCATTGGTTTAGTTTATAACAATGATCTTTTAAATTTGTTGGTTTACAACACAATACCGTCAATGGATATTAATTAATATTACTCTACAATAATAGTTTTTGTTTGTTTGTGTTTTTATTTTGTTTACGAGTTTTAAGGTTATTAAGATGCCAAGGAGTAATAGTAGTAGTATATCTGTGGTAGTAGTATATAAAAGGTACTCTTTGATAGTAGTAATGATGTCATGTTATTTATTTTTTATTCGCCCATCGGGCAGGCTAAAGCTTTTAAGGCCATACCGCCTGTATGTTAGGTTAAGGCTACGGGTTAAGGTGTTTTTATTTTTGTCATGACCATAGTTATAAAGTCCTGTAATCGTAATATTAAACACGCTTACATTGTCTTCTAAAGCGTCAAACAAGTCAGAGTCAAGCAAAGTAAGTCACGGTCAAGACAAACTCATGCCCCTGTAAAGTGGTGGAGGCTTTACAATACAAGAGGCTTTTAGGGAGTTTTGGAGACAACACGTTTTATCACTGAAACATCATCGGTGAAACATGTATTTTCGTGTTGTTTCCAAAGCTCCATAGAATGAAAGCCTCTTTTAAAGTCTCTACCACTTTACTAGGGCATGACTTGACTTGGACTTGGACTTGATCGTGGCTTTCTTTGACTCTGACAGTGACTATAACTTGTTTGACGCTATGTATATTGTTGCGTAAATCCTATTATTATTTCGACTAAAGGACTCTGTATCCAATGTCAT
Source organism: Agriopis aurantiaria (assembly GCA_914767915.1). Taxonomy (NCBI): domain Eukaryota; kingdom Metazoa; phylum Arthropoda; class Insecta; order Lepidoptera; family Geometridae; genus Agriopis; species Agriopis aurantiaria. The sequence goes on along the minus strand of OU611982.1, from coordinate 14,009,368 downwards.
AAAATAAATCAATATCATTAAAAAAAACAATATGACGTGTGTGTGTTGTGTTTGTTTGTCATTTTCTCATTTCGTGTTTTCAATTTTTCAAAAGTTTAAGAGTTGAAATGTAACTATGTTTGAATTAATATAAACGAAAGTTTATATAATTTCCTTTCACTTACCAACCAAGAAGCTAAACTTAAAAGATGGATGTCCCAAGGAAACGTAAAAATAACTTAGAGAAAAGTAACGAGGTCAGCGAACTCCAAGAAAACAGTTATGTTGAAAAGTCCAAAAACAGCCTCAACGAAAAAATCGTAAGTGAAACAACTGTCTACATTCTATTCGTATTATATTACACGAATGTGACGGATGCATTACAAATGATAGGTATTCTACAATTATTGCTAGAGCCGGACGGACCATCACGACATAATAATCACATCTTCAAGATTTATTTTTCGTTGTGCCTTGAGGTATAAATAAAGTGAAAGTAATTAATTAAACGAATGTTTCAGCACTATGAGAAAACACTTGAAAAAAAAGAAGCACCAAGTCCAATTGAAGAACTAAATGATGTAGAAAAACAGCCACCCCTATGTCATGTCAGCATAGAAATTGATCTAGTCTGGCTTGCTTTATTTGCTCTAGCATTATGCACTAGGCTGTACAATTTAGAAGAACCCAGATATATTGTGTAAGTATGGAAAAAAGATTACTTATTTTACTAAACCCTGTCCAATTTTTTCTTTCTTTTAGATAGAAACGCCAATGTAGTATGAAAAAAACTTTATCATGCACAACTTATAAAACACAAAATTAACGAAAATCTAAAATAACTGAATAAAAACTAAAAACTTAAACTAAAAGACCATTAGTGGAGGGAAAGGTCCTCAGAATGCTGGTGGCAATGCCACGTTGATCGGCAACATGCTTAATTTCTGGGCGAAACAAAAGCCAGCATTCTGGACACCCGACGCCTCCACCAATCGCCTGGCCAAGTCCCTATAAAGGCCCAATGTAATACTTATAGAATTAATGAGTTTAATTTTTTTATTTGATCTGAGAATAGATAAGACAACTTGATTTTCTGATTTAAATGAATGAAGAGACCAGAAAATAATGAAAACTACAGTTTATTGAAGTTATAATTAAAATCTTGATAGCACATGAAACATGAACCCAAAAAAAATTTCACTTTTCTTTTTGGGTAGCTGTGTATAAAATGAACATCTCTATGCCACTCTTCTTCATGATATCCTGGTGATCCTACATAGGTGGTGATGAACAAAATAATACAACTTCATATCCTGAGATACAAAAACCTCATTCTTTCTAATTTTTTTACATGCAGATTTTGAATTTTTTATATACATCATGACTAACATAATACGGATGCATGTAAAAAAATCAGGCTGTATCTAATCTAATCTTAATTTTGTACGCTGCCCCAATCACAAGTCTTAACAGTTAAAAAGAATAAAAAATATTGGATTGATCTAGTGTTAGTGGTAACCTTTGGGGTAGATGTTAAAGTAGAGACAAAGTTAACCCATTGCTTTCGAACTCTTGTGCACCCTGTTAAAAGTACAGATTAGTACAGATTCTCTATGGTAATAATGCAACATCAGCACGTCATCATGATCTATCTATGTCACTTGGTTCACATAATTTTTGGTTCCTATTTTACATTGGCATAAAACGTTTGGCATATTTTTTTTTGCATAATCATGATGTGCTAGTTGTTTTTGAGTATACTGATTTACTGTCAGAATCATTAGTTCAATTTTTTTCACATAGCTTTGATGACCATTAAATATCATACTAGTGAAACACCTAATAGATGTTTGATATAAATTACATTAACACATAATTGGTTGAAGTCCATAATTTTATACATATTTTTAGTAATGAAAGTAGGGCTAATATATGGGTATATGGCATGGCGTTTTACCACATTGTGACTCTGAGTCATTCTTTATTTTATTCTCATCATTTTGAACATAAAAAATTACAATATTTACTTCAAATAACCAGGGTCCAACATTAAGATTTGCGTCTCAATATAGACACCACTGTACTACTAGGTACCAGCAAATTGTCCCATAGACACTCACTAAGTATTGTTGTATGTATGCGTTGGCCAATGCAATGATTCTTGTAATGAAACTTAATTTTTGTCAAACATTACTTTACAGATTTGACGAGTTACATTATGGACGTTATGTGACTCTATACACAAAAGGAATCTTTTTCTTTGATAGCCACCCACCATTGGGTAAACAGCTCTTATACTTAGCCGGCCGTGCTGCTGGCTATGATGGAAACTTCACATTTGACCGCATTGGATCCCCATATACAGAAAATGTGCCAATAAAGGCTCTACGTCTTGTGCCAGCTTTGGCAGGAAGTCTACTGGTTCCCATCTCATACCAAGTAATGTTAGAGCTTTGTACATATCAGTGGACGGCCATCCTGGCTGCTCTTTTAATACTTTTTGGTAAGTATATTAGTATAAATTTGCAGATTATTGCTTCATTCAATTGTCATCTGAAATCTCTCTTAAAACTTATACTAGATTGATTGATTGATTAATTAACTCTTTACTGTTCCCACCATAAAATTTGATAAAAAGGACAAAAACTCTTTAAAAAATTAGTGTAACAACTGGCGGCCTTATTGCTAAAAGCGATCTCTTCCGGGCAACCTTACACATCACACTTCAAACTTACACATCACTTACTTATACTTAATTGAGCTTATAAATTATGTGAAAATTCTTTAAGGAACTAAAACACACACACACTCACAGTAATAAAAAATGTTTTGTGTGTGCATGTTTGTCTTTAATGTGTTCATGCATCATTAATCCAATTGAATTAAAACTTTGTATTTTGTGACTCCGTTTTACTGTTTAGCCGAGATAATGTAGCTAGTTATAAATAATATTGCAATATTAGTATTGTATTTTACAGAGAACTGCTTCCTTGCTCAGTCAAGGTTCATGTTGTTGGAGAGCATACAGATATTGTTTGGCCTCTGTGGTGTGTTGTGCACTTTGAAAAGCACGCGAAAATGTGGGCTAAGCTCAGGGGTGTGGCTTTTTATGGCAGCCTTGTCACTTGGATGCTGCTTTTCGTAAGTTTTTTCTATGCATACTATTTGACTCACTACTAGTTTTATTGTCCAAGTGTCGCTATAGCGTTTTATTTTACTGCACTTACTTATGTAAGTAGTGTCTCCACCATCATTCTGTCATATCATCTTATAGTCACAGAATTCTCCATAATACATGTCATTGTATACTTATTTCGATTGTCAACGAGGCCCATGGAACTGTCCAACTTAACCACCGTTGATACCTAAAGGCAGTCGCAGTCCATTTATCGCCAGCACCTGACCAGTGCCACCTCGCCTCACAATCGAGTAAAGAAATAACGGAGTTAAGCTGTATGGCATAAAGTTCATTTTAAATTACTGGAAATGCGAGGACACTGCGCTGTCCACTCGATATCGATTTGGCTAGTCAACACCGTGTTGTAAGCGGGTGGCACCTCATGGACAGCGCGCAAGCCACCGCGCGAATCAACCAAACAGGCTCGTAACCGAAGCGGCATAGTAACGCCGAGGCGTCAAACAAATGTTTTTTTCTTTATATTGTTTTTGTGTTAGATGCCGTTTTGGAGTCCATATAAAGAACATACATACACACATCGCCTTTTATATATAAGAAGAAGACTCTCCATCTACGACTTGTAGTAAAACCATGACCATTTGTCACAGTCACAGTCTGGCCCTCTGACTAGTACTTCTGACCAGTATTTTTTTCACTTAAACCTTCATATTGTTTATTGCAGGGTGAAATACTCAGGCCTGTATTCATACTATCTGAGCGTGTATCTAATGGGAAGGCAAATGTGGCGTCGCTTCGGCAGCCCCGGTCCCATCTGGCGTGTACTGGTATCGGCGCTGTGGCGAGTGTTGGTGGTGCTGGTGGTCCCGGCGGCGGTGTACGTGACCGTGTTCTACGCTCACCTGGCCATGCTGCCGAAGGCGGGCCCGCACGACAGCGTGATGACGAGCGCCTTCCAAGCCTCGCTCGAGGGCGGGCTGGCGAGCATCACGCGCGGGCAGCCGCTGCACGTCGCGCACGGCTCGCAAATTACTCTCAGGTACTACCCTCTCTCTGAGAGACGACCTGTTCCCAATGCTGGGACACTTGTCTTAATGATGATGATGACTAAACTTAGTGTTAAGTTATTCGTTTAATAAATGTTGTGATCCGCAATAAATATTGAGATCCACAGCTTTTTATTCCATATCGTTATTACTGAGCGTGTAGACTATATTGTCGACGGATTTCAATACGTATCTCTAAAGTTTTGAATTCCAGATTGTCATTCATACAGATGATAAATTTTGAATGTGTAGTCGCGAGTAATTATTTATCACGTTAGTACGCTCACGACAGCGACGGGCGATGATGCGCTTTATGAGATGGGCGCCGGCATCACCCGCGCTTCCTGAACCTTCTACATAGGACCAAATTATGTCAAAAGAGTTTATTGTGTAACTGTGGACAGTTCATCAATTAACTACAAACAAAGTAATTATTTTAATCGCTTTCTTTTTAGTCTAGTTCTAGTGCAGCCTTCGCCTTACAGCTGAACTCGCAGTTACTGAGAGCTTGTTGCGTGGTTGTTGGGGCGATGGAGACAGCATGCCAACCTGCTCGCACTATGCGTGCAAGCGGGATGGCACGATCACCATCACCATCAGACACACGCAAGAAGGGCTCGATTATTTGAATCGCTCGTATGATTTCGCACAAAATATGCGAAATGAAATATTTTCGCGATGCACAAAACGTCACACGACAAAATCCACTAAAGACGAAGAAAAAAAAAATTGCAGACACACGCACGGGCGCGCGTGCTGGCTGCACTCCCACGCGCACGTGTACCCGGTGCGGTACGGCGACGGCCGCGGCTCCAGCCACCAGCAGCAGGTCTCCTGCTACAGCTTCAAGGTTATTTTATTTTATTTTACATGGAAAACAAACAGCTGCTAACCAACCACAGGAATATATTTACACATATACACATATTTACATATGACTTGTTATGCATACTACATAGTTATACACATACAACTTTCATCATTATTTTCATCACGTGACTCGTTAATTTGTTTTTGTCTCATACATTTACTTCCCGCACTTTTCTTTTGTTCGAGTGTTATCAGGGATCATAAATATTAATGTTCTCATCTTCATAATCTTCACTTTAAAGGATCGAGCACACTAGGACGGGCCGGGGCGCATTGTAAAAATCGCTTTCATACATTTTATGAGGAAATCCGCCCTGCTGCGCCCCGGCATAATGTGCGTTACTTCATATAAAATGTAAGAAAGCGATTTTTGCGATGTGACCCGCCCGCTGCGGTCCAGCATAATGTGCTCGACTTTATGGTACTATATTAAAAAGCTTATTTACTTTATATCTGCTTAGTTTATTTGAGTTAGTTCCTTAACCCGCAATCCTCATAATTTATGCTGTCTCAGATGAATATAGGTTCAGGAGTCGACTATGAGATGCGTAGACGACAAAACCCCCTTATTTTTATTCAGGAGTACGTATGTGTTATCGCCAGGACGTGAACAACTGGTGGATAGTGAAGCGGCCGGAGCGCGCGGCGCTGGCGGCGTCGCACCCGCCGGACGTGGTGCGGCACGGAGACGTGGTGCAGCTGCTGCACGGCATCACCAGCCGCGCGCTCAACTCGCACGACGTAGCCGCGCCCGTGTCGCCTCAATCACAGGTACTCGTCCGCCGGACGTGGTGCGGCACGGAGACGTGGTGCATTCAATAAAGCATGGTCCTAGCTCAAAGCACTCAATAGGCACTGACAGACGTTGACATGCACACATTCCAACCGCGCTTCAAGTAGCATGCTCAATGAAAATCAAACGGCAGTTGATTTTTGAGTAATGATCATGTCTCGCTAGTAATGATCATGAGCATGTTCTTACTTACTAGCATGCTTCTGAACTAGAAATGAGCATCTCTGGCAGTACCTTAAGTCTCACGTTGGGGCATTTCACTGCTTTGCTTCTTATCACACTTTCTTAACTCCCCCTGCAGACGACCTTGCCGCCCTTTTTTATGTTTATTGGTGTCGCTACAAGTTTCATAGTGTGCGTGAATTATTTAATAAGTCAGCCGTACTTACAGGGGTTTAGCGGCATTGTGAAAAAAATTATGAAACATTGCGACATTTGAACGCGAACGATAAATTGTACTAAGGCATATCTTCCTTGATTGTCTGATATGAGCAAAGACAATAATTATAACCACCTAATCGCGCATGTAGTCAAAATTCCCTTTTGCAAAATGATACCACGTCAGTCGCGGGGGGCAGCTTGTGATTGGAGAATCAAAAGTCATTCATTCAATTCGCGCCTAGGATTGGCCCCGTTCGAAATAGTTTAGGTTGACATGTTAGAACCTTTGCTTCATGCGGGGTGAAGGATGAGCAGTCAAGTATAAGCAGCAGTCAATATAACCATATTGTCATTGGATATGAGGAATATAAACATACATGTGTCGTTTGCAGGAAGTGTCTTGCTACATCGACTACAACGTGTCGATGTCGGCATCGAACCTGTGGCGCGTGGAGATCGTGAACCGCGCCGCAGAGGACGCCACCTGGGACGGCATCAGGTCGCTGGTGCGGCTGATCCACGTGCCCAGCGGCGCGGCGCTGCGCTACTCGGGCCGCCAGCTGCCCGCCTGGGGCTTCCACCAGCACGAGATAGTGGCAGACAAGCACACCGACCACCAGGACACTGTTTGGAACGTCGAGGAGCATAGATATACTAAAGGTATACTCACAATATCATAAAGATAAGTACAGAAGACTCGCTTCAAATTGACTTATAAATGAATAGATCTCGCTACATCTCGTTGCGTAAGTAATTGGTGGTATTTTTTTTAAATCTCCTCTTATTATTTCGTATTTCTTTTAGTATGTGCATATATTATTTCAATGTGAAAGTTCGTAATTTTGTGAAGTTAGAAACGTGTCAAAAAGCGTGGTGGCCGGGTGGGAGTATGTGCGCTATACAATCTGACGGCACCCGGTTCGATCCTCGGCCCTGCGCCAATGACTTATTTAGTACTAAAATAAATGATGTGCAGCTTCGATGTCATCGCTCAACAACGGTGAAGGAAAACACTTGTGAGGAAACTGGTAGGTCCAAGAACCTCAAAAGTTCAGATAAATGACATCCATGCAGTGGGCCACCATGGTGCATTAATCTTTTGATAGAAGGACTGTGTTCCAGCAATGGGAACATGATAGGCTGAAATTATGTTGATAAAAAAATTGAGAGCGTGCTCGAGTGTAGCCAAGTGATATAATAAGGTGAAACATGCCCTTTCGTGTCGTTTTCCAAAATTCCTTAGAAAACTCTAGTCTCTACCACATTGTGACTATGGCTTGTTTGACGATATATACCTATATAGTAAAACCACAGACAAAAAAAAACTGGCCGTCGTTCAGTGGGAAGCCTATGTTCAGCAGTGGACGTCTTCTGGCTGATGATGATAAAGTGTGTCAGTGAATAAAATAGGTTTGTTGTATGTGTGATGCAGCGGAGGAGCGTGCGCAGCGCGAGCGCGAGCTGGCGATGGCGGAGATGATCCCGCGCGGCGGCACGCAGCTCTCCTTCTGGGAGAAGTTCCGCGAGCTGCAGTACAAGCTGGCGGCGCACGCAGCCGACGCGCCCCAGGGACACATGTTCGCCTCCGAGCCCGCTGAGTGGCCGCTGCTGGCGCGCTGCATCGCCTACTGGCTCTCGCCCACCTCCAACGTGAGTCCCGCCACGAGGCCTTTTTGCATTCATGTTTATTTTATTTTTATTTTATTTTATTTATTTAACATACAATTAGGTGGGCAGTTACAGGGGGCCCCAATTCACCCACCCATGGATATAAGAAAAAATTACACCTTAAAACCTATTAAAAAGTAGAAAAACAAAATTTGCCTACAAAAATAAAATATTTTTTTTACATAATAATAACAAATGAAACAGACAAACAAAAATTTAAAATATCTACTATTTATAACACTTACAGCCCTTATGTTAGTTTGTATTTCCGGTGTGTAATATAAGTTATATTGTATTGTATTAAAAGATGTTCCCATTTCTCTGTATGCGCAGGCGCAGATCCACTTGATCGGCAACCTGGTGACGTGGTACAGCGGCGCCGGGGCGGTAGTTGCGTTCGCCGCACTATGGGCGCTGTACGCGACGCTCGGCCGCCGCGCGGCGGCTCCGCTTACGCCGCGCGCACACGCGAGTTTCCACGACGCCGCCGCCGTCCTCTACCTTGGATACTGGGTCCACTACCTCCCTTATTTCTTCATGGACCGAACCCTATTTTTACATCACTATCTCCCCGCGTACATTTTTAAAATTCTCCTCTTGTCGTACGTCGTCGACCACGTTTACTACGTCATCCAAATACGAGACAAGACGCGTCCCATCTCTAACGTTTTCGTTATCGGTGTCGCGATATGGTTGGCGTACGTTGTGCTAACATTCAAAAAGTTTAGTGTGCTCAACTACGGTACCACGGATCTGACCGAAAGTGACCTCATGAATCTCAGATGGAAGGATACTTGGGACTTTATACTACATAAGAAGGGGTGACACTGCCTCCGTTGTATCTTTTCCATTCTTCTTAGCTGCCATGTCAAAAACCTTGTGACTTCTACTTTGATCTGTTGTCATTTTAATACTCGATTAATTAAGTAAGACATACAATTTAAGAATATTTATTGAAATCACATGTATTTTGTCAGTATTTTAGATTAGTAATATTATTCCGTCCAAAATATCATATTTTTTGATAATTTTATTAAATAAAAATATTTGTAAATATATTGTTTTTAATTCATCATCATCATCATCAGACCTGAGTGACCCACTGCTGGGTATAGGCCTAAGCTCCCTTTGTTTATGCCACTCTCCCCGGTCCCTCGCTATTCGCATCCACTCGTTCGCGTTATTATTAATTTAAGTTTAGATAAGTTTAAGTTATTATTAATTAGCAGCAGCGGAATACGCCGCTGGTAAAAAGAGGGAAAAGTATGCAGTGTTGGAGCCGATTTACAATTTTGTGCCCGTTGCCATGGAGACCATGCGTTGTTAGGGGACTGAGGGGAAGAAGCTCATTTCGGAGAAAGGGCACAGGCTAAAAGAAAAGTGTGGTGACTCCCGCTCCGGCTCGTTCCTGGTGCAAAGGTTGGCCATTGCCATCCAACGCGGTAATGCAGCGAGTGTATTGGGTACTTTTGCGCCGGGAACGGACAGGAGTGGGTTATTTGAGTAGGTATTAGTTAAGTTGTTGGTCGATAGTTTGTAAATTATTTATAATTTTAGCTTTGTATTTTAGTGACGTGTCGAATAAATAATACATTTTTCAATAGTTATTCTATACTTATGCGAGCATTGGAGCGTTTTAAATCAATTCAGTAAAAAAGCTGAGCATACTTTTGACAATAACCACGAAAATATTACTCAAGTAGGTATGTTGCTGCAACGCGTTGAAGTATTTTTTTGGAAAGTTTACGACCCCCCTTTCGTTTTGACTTTATTATTATTTTTTAGTTAATCCGCCATAACATTACATATTCTGTGAAAATTTTAACTGGCTATCTATTACGGTTCGAAAGATATAGCCGTTAATAGGTAGGACAGACAGACAGACGGACAGACAGACAGACATCATAGGCAGGTATTAGTAATAGGGTCCCGTTTTTACCCTTTGGGTACGGAACCCTAAAAATTAACCTGAATACCAAATTTTATCTCACTAACAATGTCTTCTGTGCTAACATTAAAAATAAAGGATTTTAAAAAACTAAAGTACTATTAGTGGAGGGAAAGGTCCCCAGAATGCTGGCAGCATTGCCATGGCATTGCACAATTTCAGAATTTTCTTATTGAATTTAATTGTGCATAATAAACACCTTGTATTTTCAAATAAATTTTAACCTCCATTTGCCACTGTTAATTCAGCCCTTTCGGCAAAACAATTTCTTAGCGGACCTCTACTTACACCCCATAAGGAATCTACTTGCCAAATTTCAGCGTAGTCAAGTAGTTTTCGAGATGAGCGTGTGAATTTCGCTTTTATATACAATAGATTCCTAAAAAGTTCAAAGGGGTTTGGGTAAAGTTGGCGTCGTTTTGAATTTTGGCGGCCATTCATGAAAGTTGCAAATTTTGAAAGAGCTATTTATAAGGAACTAATTAATCTTACTATGGAGTATATATAGCTAAATAATATCGGAGTCGAGATATCGCACTTTATAGTTTCATCGTAAAAACCAATAATTCTTATTGAAATGAGTAAAAAATACTAATTATTAGGTTATTACAAGTTATTAGTAGGCTAGATATGCCACGCGGCATTATTTGTTCATCATCATCATCATTTCAGCCGTAGAACGTCCACTGCTAGACATAGGCCTCACCCATCGATCTCCAAAAGGGCCGGTTGGAAGCGGCTTGCATCCAGCGTTTCCCTGCGGTCTCTTTTAGGACATCTGTTCACTGCTGCGGTCCGTGGTCTCCATTCTAGAACCTTTTGGCCCCATCGGCCATCTGTTCTGCGTTCTATGTGCCCTGCCTACTGCCATTTTAACTTACTAATCCAGGGGGCTATATCGGTAACTTTTGTTCATCAACGGATCTCATCATTTCTGATTCGATCTCGTAGAGAAACTCCGAGCATAGCCATCATCATCATCATAGCTCGTTGTGCGACTTAGAGCTTGCTTATGAGGCCCATAGTGAGAGATCACGTTTCACTGCCGTATGTCATCACTGGCAACACACACTGGTTGAAGACTTTCGTCTTTAGACACTTGAGTTATTTTTGACGAGAAGACACTAGAACACCACTAGAAATAAGCACTTGTGTAAACTGACTTGCCCCACATGACGAACATGTTATATTGGTTATTAAGAATCTGAAATCTGAAGACGTTGCGAAGTTAACCGAACGCTGGCCAGCCGAGTTAGATTCTCCGATTGACCTCTTTCTTGAAGTTGGACCTGCCTAGTTGGACTGTTACTGTTTGTCCTAGGTAGACGTACGCGTCAACAACTTCCAGAACTGAGTTCCCAACTAATTCTGGGGTGCGCACAACATGGGCATTTGGCATGACCTTTGTCTCGTCCATGTTCATCTTAAGGCCCACCTGTTGGGAGACTCGGTTGAGGCCTTCGAGCATCACGCTGAGATCTTTCATCGATTCTGCCATGACCACAATATCGTCGGCAAATCGAATGTACTCGCCGTTGATGTTGATGCCGAGTCATTGCCATTCCAGGAGCTAGAAGGCGTTTTCCAATGGAGCAGTAAACAGTTTCGAAGAGATAACGTCTCCATGTCTCACGCTTCTTCGCAAGTTGGAGCCTCGCTTGAGCAGGTTTCGGACTGGGGAAAACTGAATCGTGTACAGAATAACCCAACGAAGACAGAGGTTTGCGCGTTCACCGCAAAAAAAAAAAAACATTTGTTGCGACTGTTTTCAGAACACTCCTCTCAAGATTTCGGAGAGTATCGGAATTCTGGGCGTCGACATTTCTGCAAATGTACAGTTCCGTCGCACATCGCAAGCAAGGCCAAGCTTGCTTCCAAGAAACTTGGTGTGCCAACAAAGCAAAGCGGTACTTCACGTTAAGTCAAAGGCTTTTGCTTTACAAAGCGCAAGTCCGACCCCACATGGAGTACTGCTCCCATCTTTTTAACAGAGTACCCAAGCACCAACTTGAGCCTCTTGGTGCATTACAGCGTAGAGCTGTAAGAATTATCGACGATCGCAAACTCACCGAATACCTAAAACCACTCAACATGCGCAGGGACGTTGGGTCTCTCTGTATGTTTTATCGCATTTACAACGGGGAGTGTTCTGAAGGACTATTTGATCAGAGGCTGGCGTACCGGTTTTACCATCGCACTAGCCGCCACTGCCTGAAAGCTCATCCACGTATATCATAGATCAGTGGAAATCGCACACAGTGCGATTCACGCGATCTTTTTGCCTCACACTTGAAAAATGTGAAATAAGCTACCTGCCGCGGTGTTTCCGAGAAGCTACAACACTGGGTACTTCAAAAGGCGAGTTAATGGATTCTTAAAGGGTCGGCGACGTAGTTGTGATGCCTCTGGTGTTACAAGTTACAAGTATCCATACGTGACGGTAACTGCTTATCATCAGCCCGTCTGCTTGTTTGCCACTTATGGCATAAATATAACATATTTAACTCTCATTAATTGTATTTTAATTTGTATCACACAAGAAAAACACTAGTAAGTCTGAATATGAAAACTAACGAAACCTCCCACTTTGAATACGTTTAGGCTATAAAATAAAGAATAATCAACGGCTATAAAATAAAGAAGAAATATTCACAGTCAGTCAAACTTGACCCAGGTATGCCCTAAAATAGTGACCAGAACCACCGAAAGATAGGCAGCAGCATTCTATTAAAACACGGTGAACGTACTGCGATCCCCAATCCACCTTCTAAAAGCGGGGATTATGGCAACACCCCTCTCTAAGAGGGAGGCCTTTGTCCAGCAGTGGAAGATTAATGGTTGCTGATGTGATGCACAATCAGCAGAGAAATCGCGTAACAAATACAGTCGAATACGAGAACCTCCTTTTTTGAAGCCGGTTAATTAACAATTACACTTTAAGAGCATTATCCTTGTTTGTCGCAACCGAGTAAAGAAAGTCAGTAGTCGCCTACTGTCTCCTTAACCCGTCAAGAGGTAGGTATATTCGCTTGTCTAATAAAAAAAAATAAGGGCCATAACTAAGCTCCGATATGACTTACGGCAAAGTAATTTCATACATATACTAGTTAAAGGTAGTGCTACAAAATAGTAGTAAAAAATCAACGGCCACTAAAAAAAAAAACGACGCCACGGGTCCATAAAAGGTTACCCAAACCCCTTTGGGTTCAAGCCATTGTTCTCAGAAAATTATGTTTTCATACATTATTCACATAGAAGAAATAAAAAAAACTTTCCCAACCAAATCCAAGATATGTTTCAAGTACGATCAGCAAAATGAAAGCTATTTTATTAGGTACTTTCTTTGTCTAACTACTAAACCTCTTACGTAGCCAAACATGGTAAGTAGACCGGTAGTGGTTGTTCCTTTACGCCAACACGTTTCTTTACATACAAAAAAAAAACTCATGGGCGATTGAAACAGAGATGAGAATAAAATAAACTCAGTGAGTTAAGTGTATCCACCTGGGCTGCACTGTAACGGGCCTAATGGCGGGACCAGTAGACCAATACAAAATATCCATTATATCAGCTGGAACTGCTGCCTTATTATGGATGATTCGGATCGTGATCGCGATCGCGTGCCATCTCACTTACGCACGTGGTGTGAGTTAATAGATACGAACGGGACGGCATGCAATCTCGATCCCGATCAAAGAATCATAATAAGGCCCCTGATCCCGCAGGACCAGTTAACGTAAGAGCCGTGGGTCACAGAAATAATGACATCATTACTTTCATGAGAATATTATTTATTTTAAAATACATATAAACAATTAGCATAATACACATTGGAGTGAAACCAGCAAGTAGTCGCACTTCTGGAGAGTGTTAAGGTACTATAACTGCAGGTGAAAAAAAATCAGTGAAGGTCTCTGCAGACTATGCTATAATACAGGTTGTTTAGTAGCTAGGTGAAAAGCTCGGTGTATGATTGCTAAGGCCATGTATAGCAAAGAGCAAATTTTCTAAAAACTGATAATTTTCATCATCATAATCCAGAAGACATCCACTGCTGGACATAGGCCTCCCCTTAGAACGCCACCCCAACAACAACCTGCCATTTGCATCCGTTGGATGTCCGCGATTCTCACAATGTCGTCGGTCCATCTATTGCGAGGCCTAACTATGCTGTGCCCTCCAGTTCGTGGTTTCCACTCAAGAACCTTCAATCTACATCATTCATCATGAACATTTTTATTTGGGCAATAAAGTTTTTATAGGTAAATCCAAGACAACAACTATCAGTCGTTGTTAAAGACTACATTATGAGATAAGTATAGCCATAAGCATGGTATGATCAATAAGACCTTAGCAATCATCCCCTAACATCTTTTCACGAATAGCTTACTAGGTATTAATGCAAAGTATCATGATTGACCCACACACTCCCAGATACTGCTACCTCTATGCCGGTTTACCTCTAGCGGCGACTGTGTGATGGCTCAACGTCCATCGGCTGCACAGAGTGAACGGCAACAGCCTCCACTTCGAGGGGAATCACTCGCTGCTTCAACACTGCTGTCGTGCCAGCAGGGTATCTGTACATCCCTTGTTTTTTACCCTGAGAAAACAAAGTTATTTACAATAGGCTACCAGGCAGGTGTTTGATTTATTAAAAATAACAATCTTAGCAAATAAAAATTAAATTTTATATACTACTACTATATAAACTATTTTAATCAGCTCATAAAGCTGTGAGATATAAGACTTCGAAGTTTTTATTTGGATTAGGAATGGATGCCCTGTCCTTTACCGCACCGCAGTGTGAGTATCTGTATGGAGTTTGTATGGCGTACTTACAAGTGACATCATGGGTAAATACAGTGCGTTCTAGCAAGATGCATGCTTATTATCTTCCTTAATTTTGTTAAAACTCCATTCAGGGTAAGCTTTTTTAATAAAAAAATTGTCAGTGCGGTTGCCTTTTGGACTAAAATTTACCTGATCAACTCAGAGTAAGATCAAAGATACATGAATATTGGGTCAGCTCTCAAAACTATTTATTTATTTGAGGTTAGGCTTGCAGCATAGGCTAATCAAATGCTGAACCAAAGTATAACAAAACCATAGTTAGTAGTAAATATTCAAGTAAGCTGTAGTCTACATTATTTTGGTGCAAGCATATAATTAGGTAATTATGACATTGTTTTATTGACATATACCTAATTAGTTTGCAGGATTTCTAACATCTAAATTAAGGTAGACTTTAGGACTCTTTTATTGTGAATTTTGTACCTACATTATGTTGGTAAATTACTCCAATCAACAAAAAATTCATAAGAAGTGTGTTAAGGCCAGACGGGGGTCCAGGATATTTTCATACCAACATAGTTTTTTTTCTAATACTACTTATTAGATTTTGATGAAACTTAGTCTAAGTACATCATAATTACTAATTATAAAGTACTTTATTGAATTTTTATTTTTTAACCATCCATTGGTTTATTATTGTTAACTGAAAATTTACTAGAATGTTATAACTGTGCATACCTTGACATTAGCTTCTTCATAAGTTCTCAAGTACTGAGCTGGGCCAGAGTTTCTAATGACACAAAGGTCCACATTGGACCCAGATCCCAGGTCATTGAAGATACCTGCTGCGATAGCATCACGAACAAGTTTTTTGCCTGCTTCCTCACTCATGTTCGGTTTCCAGCCAGCTTCAAACACTCCCATTGCAGCGAGCGATCCAGAACCTGTGTAGTTGCAAAACTATCTAAGTTATAGATAAAAACTACAAAAGTTACTCCACTGTACCAGAAAAAAATCAGTACATACCCATAGTAGCATAAGGCAATTTATCGACAGATCCATGTGGGTAAATACAGTAGATGTGGGGACCAGTTCTGTCCACTCCACCAAGGACGAGAGCGGCGCCGATGACACCCTGGTATCGGAACAGCATTCGCTTCAAGAGCGTGGAGGCAGTCTCGACATGCACGGTGCGTCCAGTATGCAAGCGCTGCAGCTCTAGTTGAGACGACACTGTCTGCGTTGTCATTTCCGTGTCTGCTGCAGTACCCGCGCCACAGCAGTACATGTTAGATGCTAGGTAGTGAATTTTCTGGCAATTCTTGTCCGAGACCACAGTGTTTTCGGTAGCTCGTGTATCGGCGCCGAGGATAACACCATCAGCGTAAATAATGCCCACTATAGTAGTTCCAGTCTTAGTAGCCTTCGGAGCTGGAAACCCTTTCTGTGCGAGGAACGCATTGCTGTAAAAATAAAAGTATGAGTATCTGAAAACCGTGAATTCTACAAAACCTAATAGGCCGCGTCTTTGATGTACCTACCGTTGGCAATTTTCGAAAGAAAATCCAGGAGCTGGTACCTCAGGTAGCAAAACCGACGCCATTTTAGTTAAGTTTTGGACTTTACTTATAGTTAAACTCAAAGAGTAAAAAACGCCGCACAAGCACTCTAAAAATTACAAAATCCGTGCAACCAAAAGCTTTTTGTTGTGTCACGCTGTGATCTATCTATTTGTCTGTTGTCATCTCAGTCATCTGTCACGTACTCCTGATTGTCAGAAGTCATGACATGACTATAAAAAAATGAAAAAGATTAAATCATTACCACAGATCAACGAATAAAAAACCGTAGTTTAACAAAATAAAGTAAAAATTATCATTAGGGCAACACACGTGCCTACGAGGCTGCTAATGATTGGCTGTTAGAAGTGAACAGACTTTCGATAAAAAATAGTATCTATGTCAATGGGATAAAGTTTCTATTGAATCCGTTATTATTTTGGGCTCAAATTCTAGCCAACCAAAAGTAGACGAATTGTCTTCTCAGTCTTCTGTGTCAATTTGTCAAAAACCAATAGCATGTTGTCAAAAAGCGAAATGTGTTGGATTCACTGAGGGTGTACCCAGATTTTGTAATAAAATTCTAGGTTCTAAATTAGTTACTAGGTTTTAAAGTTTAACAATGATTACGAATGCTGCATATGTGTGCTTAATTTATTTATCTTCAGCTCTAGTCCTTACGTTAGCCGGCCGTGACTTTTATCAAATACTCGGTGTTACTCGATCAGCTAATACAAATGAAATCAAGAAAGCTTACAGAAAATTAGCAAAAGCATTGCATCCAGATAAGAATCAAGATGACCCCGACGCCTCGCAAAAGTTTCAAGACCTGGGTGCAGCATACGAGGCCCTGTCAGACCCAGAAAAACGAGAGCTGTATGACCGGTGCGGTGAGGATTGTCTGAAGAAAGATGGTATGATGAATAATAATGACCCCTTCGCAAGCTTCTTTGGAGACTTCGGTTTTCATTTTGGAGGAGAATCGCAGCAACACGAGACTCCGCGAGGGGCGGATGTAATGATGGAACTCACCGTCACTCTTGAAGAGTTGTACAATGGAAATTTCATAGAGGTAACTATACAAGTAAAATTTAAGTTTTAAATAACACCTGACAAAACAGCTGGTTATCTTTAAACGGCTGAACAGATTTTCTTGAATCACAGCTAAAAACACTCAATCGAGTCACCATTCAAACAAGAAATACTAAATCAAAATCGATTCAGTTGTTTAAGAGCTACAATGCCACAGACAGATACACATTACACTCATTAAACTTATAATACCTCTCTGTTTACATAGGGTGTTTATAAACACTTGCAAATGCAAAAAAATGTTGGTGCAATATTTTGTCGAAATGGTTTAATATTTTTTTTCTTTCAGATAACCCGTAATAAACCAGTTATAAAACCAGCGGCAGGCACTCGTAAATGCAACTGTCGCCAGGAGATGGTGACACGAAACTTGGGGCCTGGTCGCTTCCAGATGATGCAGCAGACTGTGTGCGATGAATGCCCAAATGTTAAGTTTGTCAATGAGGAGAGGCTACTTGAAGTAGAGGTGAGTAATCCAAATTATGTTCTGGACACTATACTACTATTCTGTTTTACTACAACCCTGCTGTTTTACCAGCAATTCCTCAGTTATTAAGTTTACCGTGTCTTTATGATGCACACTTCTTTGCTTTTCATCAAGATTGTTTCAGCCATTTAGTCATAACGTTTCGTGCCTCTATATCGCTTGTTCCGCGCTCTCGCTTGCACGCGCGGCTCAGGCGGAATGTGACCGTGTCAATTTTTTGTGCGTGCAGCCGGCGTTCATCGATTTATAAGACATTATTACATCAAAAAACGCAAGGAGCTCAGACTCAAGGGGTTTACTGGTAGTTATTGAGGAGTTCCACTAACCACCTCCCAGCTCTACCCTCATTACCAAGAATAATGTATGACTCTTGTTTATTAGTAGCCATTGAAGAGTTTAACTATCCACCCAGCTCCATTATCAAATTAGTTCCATGGTACCTAATTATTAGAGATGAAGCATATATTATCAGGTAACTATTCCATATCTGACCTTAATTTATTATTCGGCTGGATATCGGGGGCCGGGTTCGTCTGGATACTGTTTTACAAATTATCAAATTTAGGTTTGTACTTTATTTAATCCACATAACAAATACAACATCATATTTTCATATTTCATAATAACCTGACTTGACTTTGTTTGCAATCAATTCAACAAGTCAATGAAACACTTGCTAATGTTGTTAACTTCGCTCATAAATGAAAAGACCCGAATTCACCCAATACTGCCCGAACTAATCGGCATAATCAGCAATGTTTAGCCGGCTATTCGGCTTCAAGGTTGGCCAGTTATTCGGTATCCGGCTATACAGCTATCCTATCCAGCTGATTAAAGATCGCTTATAAATACTATCTTTAAGCAACAAAGGCCTATAAATAGTTTAAACAATCTCTAATTTCAGGCAATGTGCCCAAAATGCTGACCATGTTTCCTCGCTGGATTGCAATGCTAACTATCTCACCAAAATACAAGGCAGCAGTTTGGTCTCATAAAAGAATATTTCAGTCTCCCTGCTGATAAATCATTAAAAATTTCGATAGCACTCGGCCCCACGGTCCTAGTTTTTTTACCCCAAACAGCACAAATAAGTAACCTCTGTAAGGCTGGAATATTGGGGCCACTTGAGGCATTCAGCTGCACCACCTGCCTGTTTTGACTTCTCTAGAAAGTGAGACTGCGCTAGTGTATCAACGGATGTAGCGCATATTATTCATGTGATTTAGCATACAATGGAATCTGATGTTTATTTTAAGCTTGTTAAATTAAAATTGGTGAAAAAACATTCATGGTGCACTTCACATGGCCTGTTTGCCAATAAAAGGGATGCACATATGCAGGCTGCATGACTGCATCCCTTTTTATTCTACAACATTGGGGGATTTGTTACAATTAGTTTTATTTGCATTATGTGTAATTGTTTATTTACTTATTTTTTCAGGTAGAGGTAGGTGCACCTGATGGACACAAGTCAAGATTACGAGGCGAGGGTGAACCTCATATGGACGGCGACCCCGGAGACCTCATCTTTGTGTTCACAACTGAGAGGCACCCACATTTCACTCGTAAGGCTGATGACCTTTACACCAATGTCACCATATCATTACAGGTTAGACGACTTTATTGTGATCTTTTTTGGATGCTCTTTAATTACATGGCATAAACCCATTTATTGCACAGAAAAAAAAGAGTTACATGTTCACAAAAAAAAATACTACTACATGAAGTTCATTAAACAGGATTAATCCCTTAATTTTCCACGGTTAATACCCTAATTTTCCACGGGGCGTAATTTTGTGTGACCGTATACTATTTGGGAAATATGAGTTGTCAAAAATAATTTTGGGTTTCAACTTTTTTGTATGAAATATTTTTTTATTTATTCCACCTATCTACACTCACTTAAAATAAGTTTAAGTAACATGAGAAAATGTTTACTGCGACTATTTTTCACTGCTACAATATGATTAAATTTTGTTATCACAAACTGTACCAATTTAATATATTTTACGGCATTCATTGTATAAGTACCTAAATTGATAAGGTAAATAACTGTTTCTCTTATAAGGAAGTACTTGCTAAACTTTACACTTGTACATGCTATGTAAAACTATGTAGTAAAATTTTACTTCATGTTAAAATGTAACATGTAAGCATTGCAATTCAGCGTAATGCAGTAAGCATGCTGGCATGCGTGGTTTTAAAATCATTTCAAACATTAAGCTAGAACGAAGTAAAAAAATTAATAGAAGTAGAGGTAAACGTTTAACCGGTGTTTACTTAAATCAGTTTGAATACTAAATTTTTTTTAGTTAACCTCTGCTGTCCCACTCCTGGGCAAAGGTCTCCCCCATTTCTTTCCAGACAGTGCGATCACCCGCCAGACTTGACCACTGTATCTGGAACGTGTCGAGGTCATCGCGCCAGCGTTTTCTAGGCCTGCCTTGGCTCCTTCGTGCATTTTCAGGCACCCACTGTGTGATCCTCTGGGCCATCTATCAGGGCGCAATAAATATAATGTTTAATTCTAGGATGCCCTTACCGGATTCACACTTGAACTGGATCATTTAGATGGCCACAAAGTGACCGTGTCACGTGATAAAGTGACATGGGCGGGAGCCCGTGTCCGCAAGAAGGGTGAAGGCATGCCCAACTTTGAAAACAACAATCTGCATGGCAATCTTTACATTACCTTTGACATAGACTTCCCTAAGCAAGACTTCACAGATCAGGAAAAAGAAGGTATGAGTTTTTTTTACCTATACTGTAAACTCCTGGGCAAAGGTCTCGCCCATCTCCTTTCAGATAGTGCGATTACCCGCCAGATTTGTCAATTTTATTTGGAACGAGGTAATCGCACCCGTGTTTTCTCGGCTTGCCTTGGCTCCTTTCAGTTTTACAGGGTGCATTCATGTTGTTTCAAATTGTATAATATGTTTGCTCTTGCCCTTCATCTGCTGTTAAGTAATGATGCGGTCTAAGGAGCAAGCTTGCCTAGAAGAAACCGACTCACTCGACGACTTGAAGACACCCAGACTATTTAATTTTCTGAGTAAAATTCAAGTCGATCATTATTATATTCACCATGCCCAGAGTGCTGACTATTAGCTACATCTATTCTATAACTGGCTGGCACAGTTGCTGCAGTGGTGTAGTGTAGACAATGAAGATGAGCAACAGTCTACAGTCTAGGTGTTGTGGTGACATAATAACGTCTCGGGCAACTCTGTCCTCTCATTATTATTGTTGTTTAGTAACCTGTTTATTGCTCACACTCCTTCAACAGGAGGTTGTCGAACAATATTATTTTGTTAGTATTATAGGCAGAACTTCAGAAATAAATCTTTACTTTGTTCCAGCTCTGAGGAATATACTGAAGCAGCAACCAAATAATAAAGTATACAATGGATTGTAGGAGCCATATTGCCAATTTAATTTATTCAAAGTAGTGAAATGAGTGCAATGGTGAACAAAGTCTTGAATGTGTGTGGATTATTGATGGATTGCGTTACCGGGACTTAATGTGATTTGATTTTATAAAATAAAAACTTTCCATAAGGATAATATAGTTTGCATATCACATCCAGATTCAATATATTATGTTATGCTTAAGTTTGATTAAACACAAGTTTATAAGTGAATAAATGATTTTATTAAACAATAATGTAGATCACAAAATATTATAATAAAAAAATCTATTTGATTACAGTATCACAACACAGCTTAGAATGTCATAATTTTTATCTAAATAGCTACTGATAAAATTTTCAATATAATCTAATAGGAAACAAACTGAAACTGTCTTTTTAGTTATTTACTTATCTTATTTCACTTAAATATCTAACGCAATGGGCGAATGAGAATACATTTTTTTCCATTTATCTGACACTCAAGTTATCACCGTATACTTAAAAATATAAAACAACCTAAAAATTTAGTCAAGTTATCGATGCTTAAAACTGTTATCAACTTTTTGTTGATGGAAATTGTCACGCGCGAAAACGAGACCAGCCATTTTAGCTAACAATGAGTAGAACAAATGGGAACGACCCACAAATCCAAGAACTCAAGCAGGGGTGGCATTTGGGGATGGCAAGCAGGGCAACCGGGCAGCCCTCGCTCTTGCAGGGGCCTCGCGCACTCTCGCAACAACCCAAGTAGAAATACAATAGGTACTAATAGTAGCCTCGCAAATATTTGCCCGCCCGGAGCCTCGCAATGGCTAAGGCCGCCCTTGAACTAAAGTCCGGAATCAGTGGGCGAAGTACCAGTATTCGACAAGTAAAATACGTAGGTATCGAAACTTAATTTCTAAATTTAAATTTCTATGAAATTCTATTCGATTTTAATAAAATACTCGTACTTCGCCCACATATAATTTTTACACTTTTCACACTTGTAAAATTTTTCAAAAGCTACTTGTCCGATTTTGATGAAACCTAATTACAAATATAAATTGTTTGATTTATCTAAGAGAGACGTTTTTTTCATAGAAAGGTGCATTTATTACAAAGGCCTGCCCAATGCCCATGCCTAATCAGATTTTTTTGTTACAGCCAAAGTGATTAGCAATTATACATAATGGATAGACATTATGCATAATGCCTAATTTGTGTAGATAAAGTAATAAATGATTTGCTTTATCTAGATATTATTCATAATAGCTAGTGGAAGTTGGTTAAATAAATAGGTACCTAATGTCCCGCTTTCTTAATCTAAGAGAGGGGCACATTATTACGTCTGCTAGATATTATGTAAAATATCTGGATAATGTGATTAATTATGTCTCATTATTTGGGTACATAGTTATTATATATAATAGCTGGATATTACACATAATATCTAGATTAATCACTTTGGCTGTAACATATACACAATAATTCCAAAGTACAAATAAAAATATTTCGCTTGTATATACTTATACGCCTATACCTATATACTATCCTCATAGGACGACATTTTGTCGAGTTCTGTGTGACTCCATGCAGAAGTGGGTGCAGGCCCCCAGATACGATAACAAGTTTCCCCTCATGTACCGCTTTTTGTTTAAGACGTTTTTTGGTTACACGCTTATGAAAAGAGGTGCGCGTTTAGGATTAGACATAGGATCCAAACTGACCGAGCACGCCTCGTTAGTCAACGCCTCTACCCGTATGGCCGTGGCCTCGGCCTCGGGTCGTTACCACCTGTTCTTCCGGCTACCTTGGCCAAGCATGGCGCCCGTCATGAGCTGCTCCTCCGACGAAGTAGTGATACTCTTAGGTTGCGCTTGGTTGTTCTTGATCCGGCTTTTCAACCCTCATTGGGACCAGGCGCGACGTGTTCCCGCCAACGTTTTCAGGGCTTTTAGGGGGTCAATATTAACAAATTTTATAAAAAGTAGCCAACAAAAGACAGGCGCAACAATTTGGTCAGTGGATGGCTAGGAGACGAGGCAGGCGGGGTGCGCGGAGGGCACGAGGTCGGTGGCGGCGCCCTGCAGCACGGAGTTGACGACGGCGCGCGCCAGGTACCCCACTGACACTTGCACCGGCGCCGCGCTCAGCGGGCACTCCGTACATTCTACACCGCTGTCCTGGAACAACGAACACGCACGTCAATCAGTGAAAATTAAAATAAAATATATTTTTATTTGCATAAACATAGGCTTACATACTTGTTTATCAACTAGAAATACACACTGGCTTATGTCTATGAAAGAGGAATACTAAAAGTTTATACTACGATTCCTGCACTAGGCTAGGCCTGTATCGCAGGAAACTGATACGGTTTATCAAACTCAAAATTTTGTTAGCCTCTCGTTAGCATAATAATAATATTTTGTACATGTTATTAAGTAGGTAGTTTTAAACAAAGCTGCTTATTTAAAACCAGTGATAAATATAAATATGTTTACATATATTTATTACTACTTGGCTAATATATTCAGTTATTTTATATATTACTATAATTAACACTATATACTTATATTATTAAATATAATACAATACAATATAATAGTAGTACCGCTGTATTCCGTCGCTAGTGGAGGTAACTGGAGATTATGACAAAACCAAACAGATCGTCAAGCGAAACGCCTATTACTCTCTATAGAGTACCTATTTTGATATACAATATAAGTACAGGGTTACTTTTCTAGGTTATAGGAGCGAAGCGCGTTTTAGGTAAAGTTATTTAGATATTTATGCAACAAAAAGGACCAAAACTACAAAAAAAATATTGGGCATTTTTATTTTCTATTAGCTTGCAAAAAAAAAATGCAATTTTTTGGTTATGCAAAATTTGCGCATTCCTAAAAAGTTACCCTGCAATCAAAGTAAGTACCTATTTAGTAACATCGTCTAGCTTTCATTCCATTTTAGTTTTAAAATTAGGGTTATAAAAGTTTATGCTATATAATTCAAATTAAACATGCGGCAACAGTAAAATTTTCAGTAGCTGGATATCGCTGCATTATCGAATATCTAAAAAAATAGAAGATGTGTACCTCTGCGTATGTGCGGTCCGCGTCGTCGATGAGGCGGTCCAGGTCGAGCGGCTGCCGCAGATAGAGCTCGGGGTTGCGCCGCAGGATGGTCGCCAGCACGCACAGCAGCTCGACGCAGAGCTGCCGCCGCGCCGGCGCCGGCACGCGCACCAGGGCTTCTTCCACCAGCAGCGCGAACGACAGCTCCGAGCGAGACATGTTCACTAGCGTCGGCTCCGCTGGGATGCAGTGACCCTGCCACACGACCACACGACCAAACATAATATAACCACTTGATCGCACACATTTGTCACAGATTAACGGGGGTAGAGGTAGAACTGCGTCGGATATGTCACTCCTTTCGAACCTAACCAACTCAAGTCTGACTCCTGGGAAACGAAGACTGCGAGACCACTACATTCGACCCATGTTGTGTACGCGCGGCGTCATCCGTGGGAACTGGGACAAGTGCTAGTAACGTTAATATTTCTTCATAAGAATATTTAAGAAACTGCAGGATCCGTGGCGCCTATTAGCATGTTCTAGGAAAGTCGTGTTTTACCCCCGACCCAATAAGAAGGGTGTTATAAATGTGTATCTGTTTGTCTGTCTGTGGCACGGTAGGTCCCAAACGGCTGAGCAGGTTTTAATTTAGTTTTTTTTTAATGTGACCTGATCGAGTGTTTTTAGCTATGATTCAAGTAAATCTGTTCAACCGTTTGAAGATAATCAGCTTTTATCAGGGGTTTAAAAAAAATCAACTCATAGTTGTATGACATAACTTTAATAAAACACGACTAGCTAAGGCAAGCGGAGCGGTTGTCCAGTTGATATCGTCACTATTGTTGGTCGAACTAAAACTATATAGTAAGAGCGATGCAGCGGATGATGATGATGACCTGCTTACCTGCACGATGATACCCTGGGGGGTCCTCAGTAGGATATCCCACACTTGTATGTAGAAGTGTTTGGGCACACGACACAGACAACCCTCGAGCTGTCTTCGCTGTAGTGGTGTCAATCTAGTTACAACAAACAAAATATGCGATATTAGTCTCAGATAAAATCACAGAAAAAAAAATTGTTTAAATTTGAACTTCGCCTTCGTGCTCCAACTTCGACCTCTTCATCGCTTTCAATCAGGCGAGATCGCGGTCAAACGTTAGCCTAGCCCCATGTAAAAAAAATAAAGAACGGCTTTCAAGGCATTTTTGTAAGAAATTTGTTGTAGTCAGTTGCACCCATAGGTAAACGAAACGTCAGTCATTCGAAATCAGTTAGCAACTGTGATGCGGACAAAGAACTTTGAGACCTAACCCAAAAAGGTAATGTCCAAGTTCTTTGGATGCGGAGTTAGACGCGTTGACCATAAATAAGAAGGTTCTGTCATAATGCGACAGATTTTCCTTCTCATTTCCGTTCTATTTACTTCTCTTTACTGTGGATAAATAAATGGAAGCGTTATACCTACAATTTCCACTTTAACACTTACAACTCCCTCTTGATCGAAATTTTTTATACGTCGTATATTTTTTTATGTTAGATAGCAGCGATTTAGATAGAACTTCACACGTATATTTAAGCATTGGCGGATCCAGGGGGGGGGGCTATGGGGGCCATGGCCCCCTCCCAAAACACCTAGCAATTCCATACATTCGACTAAATTTTTCGATTTGATTCCTTCGAACCTTGTCAGATGAAATCCAGAATGCCCCCCCCCCCCCCCCCCTGTATTTAAGATAGAAATGACCCGAGTGCTTGAACATCTCTTCACCTTATATTAAGAGATGACGCGGTCTACAATGAAACACGCTTGCCTAGAAGAAAACTGTTGTTAGCAACTGTGTTTTTTTTGGTCATAGGTGTCAAACAAGCAGACGGGCTGCCTGATGGTAAGCAGTCACCGTCGTCTATGAATACTTGTAACACTAGAGGCATCACAAATACGTTGCCGACCCTTTAGGACTCTTTTTTTTTGTGCTATAGTGTTTATACTTAACCGTCACTGTGCTAAGAAGAATGAACCAAGTTAATTCCCCTCGCATATATACTGACCCGCGTTCGTCTGCCCACTCGGAGACGGTGAGCACGGTGGTGAGCAGCGTGCGCAGCCGGTAGGGCGACAGCTGCGCCAGCGAGGCGCCGCCGCGCGCCGGGAACAGCCGCAGGTAGATGCGCAGCGCCTCCAGCACCCAGCCCACCCGGATCTTCAGCACGCCGCGGAACATCTCCGGGCTCGTGCCGATCAGACGGCCGCAGTACAGCACGATCTCCTATAGGTACATACAACATACAACACACAATCATATACTGGGTTACGCGGAAAGACGGAAAAATAATAACTCATGTGACTGAGCTGGTCACGTAGCGGCCATCGATTATGACTGTCATAAAAGTTCTGGGGCCTTACGGACAATAGGTATTGCAGCACCAAACTAACGTTAGATCCGCTTAGTTGGAAAATCACGCGACCGCAAACCGTATCTGGGCGCGTTAAGGTTCACGTTCGCGTGATTTTCCAACTGAGCGGATCTAACATTTTTTTGGTGCCGCAATACCTATTGTCCGTAAGGCCCCAGGTCTACTGTAATAATAATACATTCATTTATTTCAGGTTTATTATATGTATTATTTCAATTAAAAGTAGTTGGAGGCCAAGAAGCTCATTTCGGAGAGAGGGCACAGGCTCAAAGTAAAGTGTGGTGACTCCCGCTCCGGCTCGTTCTTGGTGCAAAGGTTGGCCATTGCCATCCAACGAGTGTTTTGGGTACCTTTGCGCCGGGAACGGTTAGGGGTGGGTTATTTGAATAGATGTTAGTTTAGTTATTGGTGAATACCAAATATTTTGGATTTATTTGACATATAAAAATATGCATTTCTATGTAAAAAATAAAATAAAAAATAAAGTATATTAAATTATATCAAGAAAAAAAAATTACAATTCCATAATTAGCAAATGATGAAGAAAATTAAATAGTAAACTATTTAAGTAAGAGTCGGGCTCGCGCATTACGGGTTCCATACCACCATAAAATAGGTAAACTTTATATTATGTACAATATTTATTTGTTATTTTACTATACAGGGAGTACTATAATCATGCCAAAACTGATATACAAAAATTCGTTCAAAAAAAACTTATTTTTATGTTTTGATTTTATTATTATTTCTTGGTTAGTCCGCCATTAACATTACATATTATGTAAAAAAAAACAAGCTGGCTATCTATTACGGATAAAAGATACAGTACAGCCGTTAAAAAATAAGACAGACACGACAGCGTAGTTTTGTAATAGGGTCCCGTTGACACTCTTTGGGTACGGAACCCTAAAAGGGAAGGGAACCCCGCCCGGTAGTAAGACGGTGACGGCATAAATAATAAAAATGATACATGACAGATGAGAGAAGGCAATAACCTGTTGCAGCACGGCTCCGATGACGTCATACGGCTGGATGGTGGAGTACATGACGGACTGGATCTCGCCGGGAGTCATGGGCTTGTCGAACACCGTCTCCTTCTGGCCGATCACTCCGACAGTGAGCTGGTATGAGAAAAAATATCATCAGTCTATGCGGTCAGGACCACTGACATGTTTTCCTTACTTACTAGGTTACGCGAACAGGGTTTACTAAGCCTAAAGGAGTTATATACTCATTATGAACAACTTTTACTATGGGACCAACCCTGAAATCGCGAAAAATTCATCAGCTGTTCCATAGAAAACGGTCATTCACTTTTTGACAAAATGTATGGAACAGCCGATATATTTTTCGTGATTTCAGGGTTGGTCTCATTGTAAAAGTTGTTCATAATGATGGGTACTATGGACCCCTTTCGGCTTAGTGCACCCTTTCCGCGTAAGCCATGTTTTTTTTTTTTAAATATAAATAGAGTGATTAACAGGCAAGCTCTCTGCCTGATGCAACACTTGCGGTGTTATCCATGCTTTGACAACCCGCAGAGATATTTGTAGAGAAGCTCGGCGGGAAAACTTTCGGGGAAAGGACCTTCCACCTTTTCCAAATTAAATTTTTGACTAGCCTGTTATTTTAACAAATTAAACATCTGTTCAATACTGATAAGCCTATTATTATCACCCTTTCGGGGGTAGGCTAAAAGTCCAGCAGTGGACTGTTAAAAAGCTGATTATGAAGCCTATTAAAAACTCAGACCTGCTTCCCGTTAACGAGCACTGTGGTGATGAAGGGGCTGATGGAGTCCACAGTGTGGTTCAGCAGCGAAGAGCAGTAGCGCACCGCACGCCAGTGCCGGAGTACTCCAGCTGACTGGTACAGTCCCTTCAGAGCTTCCAAAGCGCTGCTGCCACCCACCTGTAACACAACAATTGTATATACTTTTCTATAACATGGTATTTATAGTGTTCATAATTTGAAGAAACCTCTTCTATAAAAATTGGACTTTAAGGCCTCGTATTCGTAATTGTAAGCAATTTCTGGAGAATTTTCGTGTTTTCTAAAATCAGAGGCGAATGCACAGAGGTTTGTTAGGTCTTTTATTAAATTTCCAGATGGTGTCCTGTGATGGAGCCGCATCACTATGAACAACTTATAATATGGGAGCAGCCGCGAAATCGCAAAAAATCAGTTGTCCATAGAAAACGGCCATTCACACACGACGAAATGTATGGAATATTATTTTTATATAGAATATAGAAAATATTTTTTCGCGATTTCAGGGTTGGCCCCATAGTTAAAGTTGTTCATAATGATGAGTACAGCGGACCCCTGCCGGCTTCCCTTTCCGCGTAACCCTGTATACGGTTTCCATTATGGTAATTGGACTAGCGATAGAGGACACGCTGGATTTTTATACAAATTGTCATGGTATCTATCCAGTTAAAGTAGGCCTTATAAACCAGTCATTGCTACTTGAATAGTCATTTGTATAAACTGGAAGCCACAGACGGTCCACTGTGTTGTGGCAGCATAAAGGAGAACGAAACTGTGGAGCATGTGCTGTGGCATTGTGAAGCCACAGAAGAAACTAGAATCGCTACCGTGTTGCATGAGACATCATTGGCTTTTTCATCCACGTCACCACAATACCTATACTGCTTTCCATCATCGTCATCATGCAAACTTCCATCCACGCCACTGGAGCAACTGTGCCAGCGCCCCAGAGCCTCACTTCGATATTTCAAGGAGTTGGGTTGGTTCGGGTAGGTGCTGGTAGAAGAAATGCACAATACATCCCAAGCGGGATCCTCGGATCACCAAGGACGCTCTGGGAAGCATACACGCGAGCTGCTGGCTTTCCTGGAGGAGACCGGGTGGCTGAACTAGCTGCAGCCGGGTGACGCAAAATGGGCCAATGAATGGCCTAGTTGCGGAAAATGCCCGCTACACAAGTAAGTAACCTCAAGCGGGACGTCAGTGCAGGACCTATCGCCCCCATCTCGAATAAGAATATCCATATAAAGGTAGTTATTTAAAACAGAGCTGAACTCGTTGAACGTCCATAAATGGTATGGGGCCGGATCGGTAATGTATCGGCGCATTCTTACCTCGTACATGGGCCCCTCGCGCTCCATGAGGATGCCCCAAAGTTGGCACTGCGCGAAGATATTGTCGGTACCTCGCAGCGCCGTGACCACGTCCGCTGTATTCCTATAGAATTAAATAGTGTTAAAAAAATTAAGGTCGCGCTCGCCGGCCAAAACTATCTCTCAACTCTTATAGCACATTTACAACATAAAAAAAAAACCGCTATGTAATAATAAAAAACAACGATTCTTTTTGGAATAACACTGCAAACGTTTTAAAGTATTTTTTTATGTTATATTTTGGCAGCTGATATTGAAAGAAAAAAACTTTTTTAGGTTTTCATTCTCCTCTGCCATCCTAAAAAAAAACAACACTAAAATTACTTTATACCATTTGCAATGTTATTCTAAAGATAAAGCCCAATTTGAATTTTTATCTACAAAAATCAGCGAAATAACTACAATTTAGCTGACAAAAATTATATCTTTGGCTGGTAAGCGCAACCTTAAAGTGAGATTCAAATATACACTGAAAGTTAAGTGGCTAGAATGTTCTCAGGGCGAAATGAGTCCGTAGAAAAAAAATGTCCCGATAAACATTTAAAACATAATTATGTAGAGGAAGTCCTCGAGGTGATTCATCTAAGATTTCATGAACTTTGGCTGAGTAGTTTTTTAGCAACTTTAATAGCAGGAATTGTATTGTTCGGACACCTACTCATTCTGAAGGCGATTTAAAAATACTATGAAGGTAAGTGAACTAGAGCATAGTGTTGGCACAGCAAGGCATGAAGCATGCATGAAGTTTTACTTGTTCTTGTATGACTCGTAGTCGAGAAGGTCCTCGCGATAGGTGAGCGTGCGCGGCACATCGGTTAACGACTGGTAGCCGATGTAGTCGTGCTGCAGCTGCCGAAACTGTGTGAACATCTCCGCCGGAAACTCGCCCTGGCTCATGAAGTCCAAGTGCTCTGGAGACAAACCATAGTCAAATGGGAAAATAAACTTTATAAAGCTCTATGCTTTAAATTTAGGATGATAATTTTGACAGCTCACAGTAAGGATGCGGTAATGTGTAATCGTCAATGAACCTATTCGATCATCGATACTATTCTCATAGAACTTGGAATCGATAGTTGCATGGTTATGCTGAAAAAACGAAATCATTCATTATGTAAGTAATAGTTTTTTTTTACAAATTAGTAATTGCGCGATTGATAATTGCAAATAACTTAAATATTTACAAAAAATAATATAGTTACCTACATATTAATTTTTATTGCTTTAATTTATCTTATTTAAAATTTTCGATAGTCTGTGAAACCGATTTTCTATATTCTGTGACAGGCCTTCAGAGGACACTGCCAGTAGGGAAATTGGGATCTCGTGGTTAGGGTTACCATCCGTCCTGATTTGTCCGGACATGTCCGGACTTATAGACCTTTGTCCGGGCATTATCCGGCTGTTTTAGCTTAGGTGATGTAATACGATTAAATCTTGAAAGACGTCTCGCTAAACATAAAACAAAAATCTTTTAAAAATTAACCAACACAGTAAAATTTTCGTACTTTTATTGAAATGCCTGGCTCTATGTCAGGACTTTTCAAATGTTTGATATGGTAACCCTACTCGTGGTCTGATATGGTCTCGTTGGCCATATCTGGCGTTTGTAGTGCTTTCTTCTGTGTATATTGGATCTCATTCACAGGCCACCTGGTCCCTCTTTGTCTTCCTCTGGTTCAGCCAGTAGGAGATATCGAGGGTTATGAAAGCACTAACTCAAATGTATACTCCGTCTTGTAGAACTTCTTTGACACGATGGAATACATAGTATTTTTTCAATTGAAGTAAATTTTCCAGACTTCTTTTTTATAAATAATAGGCTTGCGTTTGACCACCATCTCGCCTGATGTAAAGCGATGATGCGGTCTACGTTGGCGCACGCTTGCCTAGAAGAAACCGATTCACTCGTGATTTGAAGACACCCAGATTGTAACCATCGGGGAACACCCATTCAGGCAGCGCATTCCACAGACAAGCAGTTCGCACCATAAATGTGGAATCAAAGCGCTTTGTACGGGTTTTCGAAATATAAACCTTGAAGCGGTGACGATTTTTTTAATGTCTAGGAATCCTTCAAATCGC
Organism: Agriopis aurantiaria; assembly: GCA_914767915.1. Taxonomy (NCBI): domain Eukaryota; kingdom Metazoa; phylum Arthropoda; class Insecta; order Lepidoptera; family Geometridae; genus Agriopis; species Agriopis aurantiaria. The sequence goes on along the minus strand of OU611982.1, from coordinate 13,977,500 downwards.
TCACCCATGCAGGAGCTGGAGATGAGATTCTGCAGGCGGCCCAGGCGAACCTTGACGCCGTCGCAGTGGCCCTTTTTGAGCATCGCGAACAGATCCAGCATCTGCTTGAAATGAGGGTCACGCATGTGTTCCTCGCGGACCAGCAGGCACACTGTCGGCCGCCCTGACAGCCGCCAGTACCTGCCACCAACCATTCATAATTCGTAAATAAAAACGCAAATTCTTTCAGTCCAATGTTTGCCTAGAGATCGCTTTTAGCGATAAGGCCACCACTTCTGACCTAGTGTAACAAGTGGCGGCCTTACTCGTACGTTTGTCTATCTGTTGGTATTTTTTTATTTCTGGTGTGCACAATACTGAGTTTATTTTTATTTATAACACGAGGCTAAAACCGTTATGCTACTCTGAATTTGGGAATCCTTATTAAGATAGAATAGAATAGAATAGAATATTTATTTATTGCCAGAAGTAATATACCATAACCTTAATATACTAAGAAATAGCAAACACTAGATATTTATTGATAAGAAATACAAAATGTATTATGACGGTTTGATTGACGGCGGTTCAGGATCATTGGCGGATCCAGGGGGGGGGGGGGGGGGGCATGGGGGCCATGCCCTAAACACCTAGCGATTCCATACATTCGACTCATCTTTTCGATTTGATTCAGATGCACCTTGTCTGACTGCCCCCCCCCCCCCCCCCCCAAATGAAATCCTGGATCCGCCCCTGCTCAGGATCGCCGTTGATTTAAATAAAAGCGTTCGTCATAGGAAAAGTTCATTGATCTGTAACTAAAGTATGGGACAGAAGATATATTTGTACAAATAAAAGTTTTATAGTGTTAGTAAGTATGATTCGTGTGACAAACAGGTTTTTAAGTAACAAGGGGGCTAGGATCAACATCAAAACAGTACTCACTTGCCCACGAATTGCAATTCGGTCTTGATGTCGTCAATAAGTAAAGCCATGTCCCGGTACAAATAGAACTCTGACACCTCGAATATGAGAGGATAGCACAGCACTGTCATACCGCACACCCTGTATATCTGCAAATTAAGAAATAGTATCATTGAGCTATAGCGGCAACGTAAAATAACTACCCAAGACCGTGTCGAGTCATGCATATGGCAGGGTTTCGCAGCCAAAGCCATATAATTGGTATATAATTGGTGGTCACATTCGTAGTTCAGGGGGCTTCCGCCCAACTCATTTCGTGGGACCAAACTAACGATAAAACTGCGCAGTTCGGAAAATCACGTGAACATAAACCTTAACGCGCCCAGATACGGTTTGCGGTCGCGCAACATTTTTTCATCGCCTAAACTAGATTGCTTTAAATAGCTAGGCGTAAGGCCCCAGGGGCCTTACAGCTACCGCGTTAACCGAGCTCGAAACAGCGCTAAAACAGCGCAGTTCGGAAGATCACGCGAACATGAACCTTAACGCGCCGAGATACGGTTTGCGGTCCCGCAACTTTTCGGATCCCCTAAACAGAATCGCTTAAAACAGGTAGCCGTAATTGGTAATAATAGGCCCCAGAAATTGGTATTTATGGAAAAATTCAAACGAAGCACGCTCTGTGAAATTAGAAAAATTTTAGAGATACATCTCTAAAATTTGTCACAAAACATTAGAAAATTTAAAAAAAATGTTTTCGGCATTTTTAGCGTGGGCCCGACTCGCATTTGGCCGGTATTTATTATTTGGCGTTTTACTTTAGAGTGTGCTAATGCTAAGTTTGCCCACATGTACGTATTACAGTTTTTACAGTAGTTTAAAGACAAAAATTACATTTGTTGTGTGATCCGGAGGTTTCTATTTATTTTTTAGTATTTGATTTTATTATTATTACTTATTCAATCCGCTGTGACGTTACGTATTCTGTGACCCGTGACGTACGTTACATACGTACGTGTTACGTTACAAATAACTGGCAATCTATTACGATTCAAAAGATACGGGTAGGACAAGCAGAGAGCGTAGGCTTAGTAATAGGGTCCCGTTAACACCCTTTGGATAGAGAATCCAAAAAAAATACATTATGTTAATTACCTTGCTTGTGCCCAAAGAGCCGACGGGCCTAATCGGTCGTCCAGTAAGCTTCAACTTCGAAGCCACGCCCAATTCTCGATAGACATGCACTAATTGCGTAGAACTGCACACCTGATAAACAATAAAGCAAATATAATCCCGATGACAATATAATAATTTCGTACCATCGAACTGAACTGATGATGGAGCCAGGAGGAAGATGGAGACTCTTTTATGGCTACTAGTAAACCCCTCAGTTTGGGCGCAATTTGTTGGTTTTAAGGAGTCTTTGACTGGAAGACCAGCACCGGTTGTTTACGACCAACATCTTGCTGAGTTGGGGCCGGTTTGTGACAAAAACTTTTAATAAGCTCTAGTTAACTATTGTTTATAAAGTTTTTGTTTTTTTACCATTATAAATATTTTATTTTTTTTGCCACAAATAAATGATCTCTAGCTATGTCTATGTGATTATGACTTGTTCGCCGATATTTAATAAAACTTTTAATACTCGACACTGGCAAATGCCCAAGAAGTGGGTCGTCAAATTTATTTCAACAGAAAAGAAGAAAATGAGACGTTATTTACCTGAACTGGCTCGACCTCGTGCGGAGTCTGCGTCTGGATGCCGTAGGTGCCCATCATGGCCTGCAGCCGCATCGACTCCGCGATCAGCACCACCTGCACCACCAGGTCCGTCGCTATCCCCTGAAGTAATAACATTCACCTTTTACCATTTTTTATTTTTTACATGACGTTAAATCTTTCAGTGCGCCGATGCAAAAAATGCGACGCGTAAGTTAAATGCTACATGTTTCTAGCTCAACGCAAAAGCATTGTCATTCAGAGTGGTAATGCTGCCAGCATGCTGGGTACTTAACCAACTGGTGCGTGGTGGTGGTATTATGCGAATTATGTGGGCTTGAGCATTTGGATTGTCTTTAGACCTTCAACGGTCTATGGGCAGTCCAACTGTTTTTGTATTGTTAGCTTGTATTTTGTGTAGTTAATAAAGGCAATTGTCTATAAAAATACATATTTATGACTCAATTATGTTTCTAATTTTATTTTTCGTTCAATATTAATGCATGCTATCTTCACCTGTAATAATAACCAGTTGTGATTTTTACGTCCAGTTTGGCTCAGTGGTAGCATGTCTGCCTCATAAGCATGAGGTCCCGGGTTCGTATCCCGGCCGGGCAGATATAACCCGTACGAAGCGCGTTGATTCCACTTTTATTATGCGAAATGCTAGTCTGTGGAATGATCTGCCTGAACGATCTATTTAATTATCCGCTTCGTGTCTGGGTGTAAGTTGTCCTTGTATTTAGAAAAGAAAGAAGAAAGAAAAAAGTTTATTTGTGACCAAATTACGTTTTTTTTAATCCCTAAAAGACACAGGTTATAAGGCCACAAATCGGCCCCAACTCAGCATAATGCCGGCTGTTAACCAGCCGATTTATGTGAGTTCTATGCTGGTTCCATGGCATCCCCAACACAAGGAACCCTAGTGGGAGTAAAGCTTTATTTTTTTATTTGTATTAAACTTTTTGATTGGGGGAGATCTTTGCCCAATAGTGGAGTGGGACAATACATGTTAACATTAAGAAAACTTTTTAACCGACTTTTGTACTGTATACAGTGTATGTGGACTTAATAAACAAATAAGCATTTAAAGTTTTTTTTATTCGGCTGCCTTGAAAATGAGGTTAGGTGGCGATAATATTTAATCACATTTAACCAAATGAGTAACAGACAGTTATTCGGGTGTAGGTATTGCCATATAGGACCAAAGATATTTAAAATTATGGGTATAGGGGTCAGCGTTCAAAAATTTCCGAATGAAAAAATACTAAAGCCATTCTAACTATTAGGCTGGTTTCACAGCTACTACAGAAGACTAGATCTACGCGGAGCAAGTACAGTACGGAACAATCCGCATCGTTGTAAAGGCGAGGTTTTCCCACTTATAAGCAACGCTTGTTACTACAGGTGACTATAAGGCTTAACATACTCGTAGTGTATTACAGTCGCATTTAGTGAAGCAAATCCATGGCGCGTACACACAGTCGTGCGTTTTTCTACTTATATTTTTGAGGTTTGACTCATATTTTTGGAAACGTATAGCTGTAATTTAAAATGTACCTTTCCGGTTCCCTCCATAATTATGAAATCTCTATATTAAGATATCGTAGCCACCATTTAGTAAATAGGACTTTGAATGGATCCAAAAAACCAGCAGGGAGAAAAGCACAAATCAGTGCTATTTTCATATTTATTTTCAATCATGCGAAATGTTCTTAATCGTGTTTCGGTCTTTACGGTTTCCTAGATAAAACATTCAATTTCGATATGACACAATGTGTAACCATGGAAGTAGATAAACTAAAACTAGAATGACCAAAATTGCTAAAAGTGGGAAAAGAGGGCCTTAAACAATGTTCTAGAACCTCACGTATGTCTCCGTTCCGGGAGCTCGCATGGATCTCCCGTAAGGTTGTGAAAACAGCCTTAAAGGTTACCTGTGCATTTTTTTTTATTGAATTATAGGGTTACTTTTTAACTGCTACCTCATCTGATGTTATAACGCGAATGTGCTCGTTAGGGCCACAGCGTTGCTTAGCGAATATTTTATGCATCCATAGTTCACAAGAAGCTTTTCTAAGAAGCCTGCTTACGGTTGCCTAAATGCATATGGTAAACTAACAGACAACATATTATATACAGGGTTACGCGGAGAGGGTGTACTAAGTTGATAGTACTTCTAGTAAATATTTATCTATGATAGTACCCATCATTGTGTTTTTTTTTCTTCTATGGAACCAAACCTGGGGTGCAAGTACCGTTCTTTTAGCGATCGTCAAATTGACAGTTGAGGTCGTCAAATTCGATAATATGCCATTTTTTCAGTACTCGCTGTGATCGATTCTATGGCATTTTAGCGAATTTGACGATCGATAAAGAACGGTACTTGCACTGCTGAAATCGCGAAAAAAATATCAGCTGTTCCATACATTGTCCAGTATGAATGACTGTTTTCTATGAAACAGCAGCTGATATTTTTACCGCGATTTCAGAATTATTCCTATAAAAAGTAAAAGTTGTTCATAATGATGGCTACTATGGGCCATTTCGGCTTAGTACACCCTTTTTGCGTAACCCGGTAAATAAGCCAAATAATTGTGCTGATTTCAAATTAATTATATTCTATGTATTATACATGCAGAACTCTGTCTTCATGCAAATACGCAAATAGTACACAATTTACATCCAGGAAATAACACCAACATTGAACTAATTTTAACTGATCATGCAAGCTTTCTAATTTTTACTCACAAAACCCGGCTTGGCCTGGAAAGCATGAAAACAAATATTTATACATATTTATTTCCAACTAGCTGACCCGATAGACGTTGTCCTGTCTTAGAACTGTCAAACGCGCGAAGTTAACATCGTCGTTAAGTTTTCTGAAAATTTCCAATTTTCTGCGCAATTTTCTTAATTTTTCTTTCCGTAAGAACCTTCTACAAAGTATTAGAAAACTTTATAAAAAAAGATGAATGGAATCGGTAAAGTCGTTCTCAAGAAATAGCGTGACCAAGGTAAATAGGGATTAATTTTTATATATATAGACTAACTACGCTCTGCAGTTTCAGTGGAAATTCCCTTGGAAACCGTAAATTTTTCCGGGAGAAGAAGTCCAAATGTTACTCTTCAGTCCTTCAACTATATAGAAATGCTAGAGATATCTCAATGCAAAAAACTCGTAAATCCGTTACTCTGTTGCTGTGTGAAAGAGGAACGAACAAACACTGTACCGTATTTATAATTTTAGTATGATTTTATTATCTACAAATTCAAAAGAATTCGAAAACTTTTTTAAACATTTAATTTCTATATAAACTTCCGGCGGATGTATCTGCGTCTGTATCTATATCTCCTTCTTTCTCCAGCCTTTCCGATCTTCTGTCAGAATCATTATAATTTCACGTTTCACATGTAATAAGTTTGCTCTATGGATCGACCGCTAAGCGTCACACACACTGTAAGAGTGTGTTTCTTATAAATATTTTCTATTCTCTTATGTCTAGATAATAATTATTCAACAAGTCAACGACACAGCTACTTCAAGCTCCAAAAGCTTCAGTCATTCAGTAGAGCAGAGAAGTGGCTCCACTGACTTCCATGGCTCCTAGAATTTTTATCATCACTGACTAAAAGAAAATGCTGTAGAATCCACACCTACCTTTAGTGTTACTATTTTTATCAATTTGTTTCGGTAATTATTTATAAAAAAATATTTAAGATTTCAAAACTATTATAATAATAATAAATTTATTTATTTGGTTATCATAATATATTATATTATAAGTAAATAAAGTTCAATCATATTTATTTTAAAATATTTATTACAATTTACAATAATAACTGGTGTATTGTGATCAGGGAGACTATTATTTCATATGGCTTACAAATTACAATTTAAAAAATATTAGGGAATAATCCCATTTTTTTTTTTAAACCTGGCAGACCGTCAAGCCTTGAAATTACTCCACCGACAAGAGCTATGCTCATAAATGTTGAAATGAATGAATGAACGATTCCCACTGTGCCACGTGCAGAACAGCTCACCTGAAAGGCGGAGTACCGGCCTGCGCGACGAGGTCGGTTGTAGGAGGGCAGGTAGCGGCGGATGGGGTCCAGCTCATTTACGTGCAGCAACCCCCCTGTCAACAGCTGTGCCACTACGAACATCGACTGTGCCCACAGGAACAATCCGCCGGTGTCTGAAATTTTTATCGTTTTTATTGTCCGAACTACAGCAGTTACGAGCTATAGTTGCGAGTTATATTGCATGTATGAAATCATATACATATAAAGTCAACATTCAAAATTCAAAAGAATAGATTTTACGTTTTGTTCGATGTCGCTCGGGACACTGTTTATTAACGATACAAATCAACATCATACCCACCCGGCCCATACTAGTCCAAGTAGTCCACTGCTTGACATAGGCCTGTCCCAAGGAACGCCACTCAACCCGATCTTCGGCTTTCTCTTGCAGCCACTGCAATTTGCCTTACCTACATCAACATTCCAACAACTCTCAGGGATCCTACGTTACGTTTGCTGATTTATGGGCGATTCGTGGTGGAGAGTGTGGTATTTTTTTTTAACTCTAACTACTTACTTATAGTTTAAAGAAAAAACTTGCTTGCCCATTTTGACATACTATCACCAACGTGCATGCTTTGTCAACGCTGTCATAAAACATACAGCAAATCAGTAGGTGAAGTATTAAAATTCAAAATTGAAATTTGTATGGATTTAGATACATAATTCCTCAGAAAAAATAAATGGAAGTGTACCTACAGTTACCTCTTTAGCACTTACACCTCTTTGGGTTATCCATTTGATGAGATTTTGATCATCTCGTTTGCGGTTGTGTGCCGCTCAATATTGCGTTTGTAGAACTAGTAAGAATATGTATGTGTGTGCAATACGTGTTTACCTCGCCCCTTCAGTTTTTGGCAGACTTTCGGTACTAGCACTAGCTCGAGTTTAAGGCAAATCCAAACTATACGATCAAAGCATATTACATATCAAAACCCACAACCACTCGTACTTCGCCCACAGCCACTGTTCAGTAAATTATTACGGGAAGCGAAGAGAATCGGTTTTTTCTAGGCAAGCATCCTCCATCACTGACCGCTTCATCGCTCATTATCAGGCGAAGTGGCGATCAAGCGCAAGCCTATTATCCAATAAAATATAGCATGGAATTTATATAACGATAAAGCACAAATAAACATAATTTATTGATGAATACTTGTGTACAAAAAAAATATTGTGGTTTTGCCTTTGCTTTAGTGAAAACACTGTATTGCAAAGGCAGAGTCTTCCAAAGGTATAATAATATATAGAGTTTTACAATAAAGTTGTCAATCAATTTACAATTTACTAGCGGTCCACCCCAGCTTCGCACGGGTATAGATTATAGCCTATGTCACCCGGGGATAGTGTAGCTTCCCAACAGTGAAAGAATTTTTCAAATCGGTTCAGTAGTTTCGGAGCCTATTCAATGCAAACAAACAAACAATCAAATCTTTCCTCTTTAAAATATTAGTATAGATAATATACTAGCTGACCCGACAGACGTTGTCCTGTCTTAGAACTGTCAAGTTAAAATTGTTTGATGTTTGATGACATAAGGAGTTTTCCACGCGGGTAAAACCGCGGGACACAGGTAGTAGCATATAAAACTTCAAAATAAATAACAGTACGACTGGTAAGCGACCTCGATTCCCCCTCCACCTGGATTCATATGGAAAAAATAAAACAGGAAAGATATGGTGGCGAACGCAAGCAGGGCTATGTCAAAGGAGGCAAGCGAAAGAAAAGCAGCATCAAAAAAATACTGTTAAAAACACACCATTCTAGAGGAAATGTTAGACAAGAAAAGGAAAACTATCTCAATCCATTGCTTTGTTACCTTTGTTATCTTGATCGCTCGGGGTGTCTGCAAATATTACATTAAATTTTTTAATCTCCATCTAAAAGTTGAATAGTAGTAGTTGATAGTAGTAGTAGTTAATAGACAATGGCTTCTATATTCCTATACTTTTTCTCGATATGTACTTTTAATATGCTGGATAGTATAATTAATTATCCAGGGGCCTTACGACTACCTGTTAACGCGGGCTCGAAACAGCGCAGTGCGGAAAATCACACGAACATAAACCTTAACGCGCCGAGATACGGTTAGCGGTCGCGCAACTTTTCGTATCACCTAAAAAGAATCACTTAAGGGCTTAATCAGGTAGCCGTAAGGCCCCAGGACATTCTCTTCAAAAAGATTTTAATAGAAAGTGATAAATATACTTACTGGCAGGTATTCTGCGCACAGAGTTTGGTTCAGTGCGCTCATTTTCTATGGCTTCGCGAGGCACATAGTAATACCACGGGATAACGGGATCTGAAATATGAACACTATTGAGTAACTTTTCAAATCATGCTGGAACGACTGGACTGCTTAATTGAATTGAAAATTATGAAATAGGGATAGTTTTTTCTTCTTTGCATTGTAATTATTATAAAACCATTTTGAGGTATAGGCTCCCTGATAACGACAGTTCATCATTTCATCACTGAAAAATTATGGATATTTTTTTACAAATGTGATTGACCTTTAATGATGTCATCATAAAGAACAAATTGTGCATTATAGCAAATTATAGCAAGATCTCAATAATGACATTGCCAGCTGAGAAAAAATATTTTAACAGTTTTGGCAACACGCATTATTATATTCTGCCGATGCTGACGTCATTGTGTATAAAAGTTACGAAAACGTAAATCTTTTTAAAATAAATATAAACTACCACAAGAAAAACAAATACATCAAAAATAATATCTTAAAATGATCTATATTTGAATATGAACTATCCCCATTGTTGAGAATGATTGGACCAATAATAATAAAAAGTAGAAGCCTATGTTGTGACTACTTTATTATGTAATCAACTATTGAGCATAGGCTTCTTGGACTCGTCCCGTCCCTTAGTATAAGGTATGGCAATAAGGAAACTGTAGTCATTGTCAATAAACGTATAATAGTTTTCAGCAAAATCTGTGGTATGAGTGTCACATTATGATAAAAGTTTACACGATTTCGAACATTTTAATGAACGATTTACATCCAAAACAATGAAGTACAATAATTCAATTTGTACGATTCTGTATGCCACTTTGTATGTTCTGACCAATCAAATTCTGACAAATAAATAATTTGATTTGATTTGAATAAACAAGTCAGTTACATTACCTCCATTCTCGTCCATATAAATTCGCGCCTTGAGCAACTTCTGATACTCTTCCACTTGGTCGGGTAATGTTCGGAATACGCCATCAATAATCATCAACACGTAGAAGAGAGGCCATTCAGACTCAATGCCATCAAACTCTTTTAATTCCCCTTCTTTGTAGTATCTTCTGTTAGGATCTTCTAGCACGCACTTGTAGCCGTCGCGGCTGAATCTCTTGAAGCCACACTTGCCTTGCAACCGCCGCAGTATGTTTGATTTAGATAATTGTACCAAGTGTTCTTCGTGGGTCGCGAAAGCGGGGAACGATATTGTGGGTAAAAGAGCGGCATCTACACCCTTAAACAAATACAAGTGTTGAGCAGAACATGGTACTTAGAAAGAATTGATAGATAGTCCGTTGGTTTAGTTGGTAGTGAACCTGCCTTCTGCGCTTGGGGGCGTGGGTTCGATTCCCACCTAGAACAAACATTCATATGATGAGCATTTGTGTTTGTTCTATATCTGGGTGTTAATCTAAAATTAATCTCTAATCTTAAAATTAATATCTATTTAAGTATGTATAAAAAATATATATGTATGTATATCAGTATCTGGCAGGCATATTACAAGCTTTGCTTAGTTTGGGGTCAGATGAACGTGTGTGCAAAAACGGTGATGAGCGGACTTGTGTAACGGAGATGAGCGGGTTTGTGTAACGGCGATGAGCAATTTGTGTTGCGGAGACGAGCGGACTTTGAAACTGAGTCGAGCGGAGCATGACCCGATACATTTTTAAGCAAAGGCGCAGTGCAGGCGCGCAACGGTTACATGCCATGCCAGTGCGGTATACCCTGCTCTGCTTACATCACACCGCTTACAGCAGACAGTGGGTCTGCTCCTCTCGTTACTTATCGTTACCCGCCGCGTTACACTGCATAGCATACAATTTGATACAATAGGGTGTTTGACTGTATTAAAATTATGATCCATGCAGGTGTCATCCTAGAAGTTTTTTTTTAAATTATTTAGTTACTAAAAACTAAAATAATAAGACCTAACTTTCAAGAAAAAAAACAAAGCTTGTTTTTCATTGATCACGTGACTTGAGTGCAAACGCTCTATGTAGGTCGAATGTGCATATGACGTCACAGAAAAGTAAATAGAGGCAACAATAATAATTGCTAACGAGTTGTCACTGAAGTCACGTGGCTCCATAAATAGGGTACTTGACTGTATTAAAAATATCATGCCAATTGACGCCATCCATAAACATGACATAATGATAAAGCATATTTCATTGATTTTTTGATAAAAATATGCTTATTTTTTGTAAAAAACGCGATTAAAATAACTGTATTTTCGACATTTGATCACGTGATCGAAAACGGTCTGTAACTGGCTTCATCCCTAGTGACGTCACACAAATCTAAACAAACAGATTTTGTATTGATATTTGCGAATTTAATGTTGTAAAGATATTTTGAGAGCGATTTATCCAGAAATTTTCACCAAAAACATTCCGGAGGTTAAATGTGAGAAGAATGGAGAAACATTTTGTGCAAGCAGACAGCAGTAACTTACCCAAAATTAATGTTTTTATGGTTGCATATTTCTTTAATAATAATCCACGTCATTGTTTCTACGCTGCAGAACTCAAAACGTAAAAACTACAATGTCAGTATTAATTTTTAATTGTTCTCCAAGCAAAACATTCAATCAAGTTGTACAAAAAGTATGTTGTAGTAAGTGGATATAACTATTTTGTTAGGTTATGTCGAGCTTTACAATGTTTAAAAGGAAAGTAACAGTACATAAAATAGTAATGCAATAAAAACACAAATTATAATAGAAATATATAGACTCAAATATGTACCTCAAAATGATCTTCGCACATAGAAACACTTGAATTAGCTCCAATACTTTTGGGTTCTCTACGAGCTACTTAGTTCCAACCTTAGATTGATTCCAACCACTTTTTTCGAGTTATGGGGAGTTATGGGTCCATTGGAACAGGAACAAATCTTTTTTCGGGTGTCTTTATGGAAGTATTTGTACATTTTGGCACTACACAATATTTATAAACCATTACTTCTATTAGAAATTAATTAATCATCAAACTTTTGCAGCCTGGCTGCAGTTGTTTTGTTTTGTGTGACGTCAATTAGTCATGTGATCGGAGCTATGACGCAGGTCTGCGTTTTGGCGCGATCTTTTTTGATTCAAACTTTAACATCGATTTATATCGCAAATACGACTGATATCCAGAAAATATAAATGCAGTATACATTATTTTATATCAGACAATAATGTGCAATAGTTTCCCAAAAGTAGTCAAATACCCTATATCAAAGGAAACGTTTACGGGTATTATAATATGTAATTGGAATTTTGATCCACCATTACAAAAAAGGAGTTGTCTGTAAAGTCGGTTTACGGATGATAATTTTACGTGATAACGCTTAGGCCGATCGTGCCTCTCTATCGCTTGTTCCGCGCTCTCGCTTGCACGCGCGCCTCAGGCGGAACGTGACCGTGACAATTTTTCGTGCGTGCAGCCGGCGTTCATCGATTTATAAGACGTTATCACGTCAACAAATCGTTGGTCATTTATATAACCTGTTTACATGCTTACTAATCACTAGACAAACAGAACAATACCTAAAAGTAAAAGTGTAGCGATGTTACCTTGGAACTAGACTCGCGCGGGAGCATAGTTTCGAAAATGCTTCTGTTTCGATTGTGCGCATCGATATCAACGTAAACAACACTCCATGATGCGCCCTTGTCACCAAACAAGTTGCACCCGTTTATTGCTTCCAGCGCTGCCTTTGCCATGCCTAAAAATCGCAAAATTTACAAGTTTTATTTTTATATGCGGTTGAAGCTATAGTCGGAGTGACCGGCTTAATCTTACGTGAGTAATTCCCGTGTAATATAAATAAAATATGTGAAATCCACGTCAGTATCTATAATAAATTTACAAGTTTTTTATTTTATTTACCCAAACAAGCGACGGACCACCCGATGGTCACCGTCGTGTATGGACACCTACAATACCCGGGGCACTGGCGGTGCATGTACTGAACCCATATAAATAGTTGATTTACTCTTGTCTTCTATTCTTGGCGCCATTATTTTCTGACTAGACGTTAACGGCCTCTTATAGCAAATTTGACGGTTTTAAATCAATTTTATTCAGTTAAATTACAATATTTGAGCTGGAAAAAAATACATGTGACAGATACATCTGTGTTTGAGATTATGATTTGGTTCAAAACACGACAGAATAAACTGCCCTCGATCAAAAAAAAATTTGAAACAAAGTCGATTCAGTTTATTTTTTTCGTTTTTTGCTCTAATGAAAGCTCGTAACAACCTGGAGATTGCATGTACTGAAAGAAAATTTTATTCAAAATTTTTTCGTTTGGATAGAATTTTGATAGTGAATAGTTTTGTTTTTTTGTGAAATTAAAAGCGAAAATTTGCGCGCACCGCGTTCAGTACCGCGCCGGGCGTCATCGAGGTCGGACCTATGTTCGTTTTTGTCGTTGCACTCCCCCCGCGGGCGTCCTGTCTGTTGGGTGGCAAAATACATCGTCGCTATAACTTGGTGGGGGCTGAGGGAGCGTTTTGTTGCCTACGCGACTCGGATAACTGGCCGTTAAAGGCATATTTTCCGATTTCCTTGCCTTGTTAACCAAACTAAGCTACTTAATAGCTTTAGCTTTGTTTATTGTTTTCTATGTGTTTGTAATTTTTATTTTTGGTGTACACAATAAAGAGTTAAATAGACTATCTTGCCCCGGTGGTCCAGTTGGTAGTGAACCTGACTTCTGGGCTTGGGGGCGAGGGTTCGATTCCCACCTAGCACAAACATTTATATGATGAACATTTTGTTCTATATCTGTGTGTTAATATCTATTTATCTATGTATTTAAAAATATATATGTATGTATATCAGTGCCATAGTACAAACTTTGCTTAGTTTGGGGTCAGATGACCGTGTGTGCAAAAAGTCCCAAAAAAACTATTTATCTAAGAAACATACAATAAAAAGTTGTTACCAATAGAAGATGCGTGTATTTCCGGTTTCCCGTCGTTGTATTTGGAGCCTCGCTCCCACATGCCGTAATCTGGCGTTCTGTACGCGCGTTCCACATAATACACCAAATTCTGAACAAACGCTACTTCATCCTGGAAACAAAAAACAATTTGTATGGTAGCCATAGAAGTCACAAACGTGAAAAAAAAAATACCAGACCAAAACTCGGCGCACGCTACGTATTGCACCGACTTTTTGGTTAGTTGTAAGGCAACCGCGATCTGACTACAACGCCGCGTGATGCTAGTGCCACGATGACATAGCGGACAAGCGACGTTGAACACTATACAAGCGACATAGCGTCTAAATTGGAGTAAATGTGGCATTGCAAACTGTATAATTGATGTCTAGGTATGTACAACGACGCTCGGACGATTTTTGAATGTTTTCACTTAGATACTGTGGTTTGAGATTGGGACTCTATATCTCGATGATAGTAGGTAATGCTGTTGAGAATCTTAGAAGAGAAGAGTGCCTTCCTCACCTTTCTTCCTCTCGAATCTTTGAGGATGAATACGACTGAACTGACTGACTGACTGGATGACTGATTATTTATTATTGTCTTATAAAAAGGCTGACCATAAATATAGCCGATCTCAGAAAATAAAAAAATTAAAATTAATTGTTCAAAATTAAAGACGATTATGATCATTTAATGTCTTGCTAGACAGAGAGCGGACTATATTTACAAATGACGTCACGTGTATATCTTTGTGTGGTCAAAGTACGCACTACAAAAGGCTGTAATTTATAACAAATTAGACACTTGTCCGATTGCCTATTCTGGCCTGTTGAACTTGCCATGAAGACGGTTGTTGTTTTGTTTTATTTGTGGTAAGACTTAGTTTTTATACCTGTGTGTAGATAATCTGTAGGCCTGATGTGATCATCTGTACGAGGAATAGCAGATAGAGAGAGATGACATCTATCTGCAGGTGATGGTACTCCTCATCACTCAGCACTGGCTCTCCAGTAGTGAGGTGGAACTTCACATGCAGCGCGTGGGCAGCGCTCTGGCGCGTTTTGAACGCTTCCACGCGCGCCGCTTGCTTTATCCAGCACTCAAGGATACCGCGCATGCATTTGACTGTGCTCTGCCCTAGTTCATGAGACTTGCCCCGGTCGTCATCTATACGTCTGAAATTAAATTAACGCACTCATATTAGCTTCACTTGTAACTTTTTTTGCGTCCGCTACTGGGCAGGCTAATGCCATTAAAAACATTCACGCAGCATATCAAAGTGCATTGCCAAAAGTGTTAAAAAATAAACCTTCTTTTCTGTCTATATCATCATTATTGAGTTGTTTCCCCTATTGGCGCTTTTGGCTTCGCGCGATTGGATTGACATTTTGCAGTTTGTTTTTTAGGTTTTTTAGGTTTTTATGACGACTTCATTAAAGGGCAAACGAAGGTCAATCGCGTTTATTAATAACTGATGTATTATGTTGCCTATTCCTCCAAATGCTTTGTAATTAAAATGCAAAGAAAAAAAACCTATTTCGTATTATAAACTGTGTACTGTGTATGTGATGCAATAGCGTAAAGCTTGGTAACTTATTAAATTGAAGGTCACCTTGATTGGACTGAAAACCGCCTCGACCTAGAGATAATAAGTGTCAATTTAGCATCGGATGTACTATACACCAACCTGTATGCTTGGTAGAGACCCCAGACTGCTGAAGCACAATAAATACTGTCTCTGACACTGCCAATGTGAAGGTCTGATGATAGGACTGGGAACAAGCCTGTGATTGGACTCTGGTATCTCAACAGCTGTCTCTTCACTGAAAAGTAATGATCATAGATTGAGGTATTAAAATTTGTATGAGTGCAGGCAATGATTTACAAAAACATGGATGGCGGATCTGGTACGAAGTTTACAAAAAAGTGTCCCAAGTTAACCTACTTGTATAAATTTGGATACATGTACAACGTACACCTACAAACAAATTTAAATCGTATATTGTTATTACAATGTCTAATTTAACTAGCAACAAATGTAGACAGCACAGATTACCATAGTAGTTAGGATCTACTAGTCTTGTAGTCTACTATGGTTCGGTAATTTTTGAGCGCTGACCCTTTATCCATAGTTTTAAATATCTTTGGGAGGAGATGGGTTTAATATCATCATCATAATCAGCCAGAAGACGTCCATTGCTGAACATAGGCCTCCCCCTTTAACCTCCACACTGAACGACAGCCTGCCTTTTGCATCCACTGGATGCCCGCGACTCTCACAATGTCGTCGGTCCATCTAGTGGGAGGCCTACCTACGCTGCGTCTTCCAGTTCGTGGTCTCCACTCAAGAACCTTTCTTCCCCATCGGTTATCGGTTCTTCGAGCGATGTGGCCTGCCCATTGCCACTTCAACTTGCAAATTTTAACAACTATGTCGGTGACTCTGGTTCTTTGGCGAATATCCATGTTCCGGATTCTATCGCGCAAAGAAACTCCGAGCATAGCTCTCTCCATTGCCCGCTGTGTGACTCTGTGTTTTTCTAAAAGGCCAACAGTTAAGGACCACGTCACAGTACCATATGTCATCACTGGCAACACACACTGGTCAAAGACCTTCGTCTTGAGGCACTGTGGTATCTTGGACGAGAAGATGTCACGCAATTTCCCGAACGCTGCCCATCCGAGTTGGATTCTTGGGTTTAATATACATAGTTGTTTTTATTCCATGAAAAGGTACATTAAAGCTGTTTCTGAAGGATGGTGGGTATGCCTTTGAGATGGCAAGTGGTCACCATAAAAAAGAAAAGTTTGAACAACTAAGCTATCTTTGGCTCCTTTAATGTTTCTGGTGCCCACAGTTTAAGATTCCACATTCTAGTTGAGATACCTACTTGTAGATATAAATATTATGATCTTTCTTTTTTACTTTTTTAATACGCTTTTATTAGCTTTACTTGTAACTAACAATGTACTAAGTTTTTTTTAAATCACAGAATAGCTTTACTTTTGGCCACCAACTCGCCTGATGGTAAGCGACGGTGTAGCCGAGGATTGAACACGTTGAAGTAGAAGAAATCTATTCACTTTAGCCTTGAAGATGCCTTGTATGATTGTTGATTTAACCTACTTCAAATTGTCATCTCAGAAAGGTTTAACATTTTTGTAATTTCATTGATAATACAATAATTTGGTAGCATCGCGCTGATCTGATGGTGAAGTGCTCTTCAATGGCTACTAATAAACCCCTTGTGTTTGGGCTCATTTGGTTTGTTTCAAAGCGTCCCATAGTAAGAGTTCACTATCAACCTTTCAGCTATATCATCACCAGACCAGACGCTGTTCACTAAGTGTAATGACCCCTCGAGTTTGGATTCTTTAATGAGTCACATTAGCGTGTTTATTCAGTTTCTTTTAAACTACTTATAAAAAATTCTCTGATTTTTTTCTTTTTCTAATCTGTTTTTTTTTAATTCCGTTATTATTTACTATCTTATAGATGAATTGGTACACACCTATTGCATAGTATATGTCAAGCTGTCGTACAGTGTCTTCATAGTTTGATATCTTAAGGAACTGTTGGGCATTTATGTCATCTATACTGCCCTGCCGGATCATATTGTCTGGAATGGCCTGAAACACAATATTTAGATGACTTAGATAGGTGTCTAACAATATAGCCCACAAACCACCATCCATCTTCATCATCATCAACATCATTTCAGCCGTAGGATGTCCACGGCTGGACATAGGCCTCCCCCACCAGTCGACTGTGGTTCATTAGACCACCCTAATGAACCACAGTATAATATGTATGGGACCTATTATTTCAATACTATACTAAATTCAATAAGGGATCTAAAAACAAGTCTATTTAAGGTAAAACTAAATAGCTTCTAGTTGAGAAATGTTAGTGATTTTATGGCAGTACAGATAGCATAATACCTATAGCATTTTAATTCCCACTTTAAATGTATGAGCTACTTACCAATAAAATTCAAAAGAAAGTTTTTGATTATCTCTACATCATTGATCTACATGTATTTGAATTCTTTGCTCTACATCTAAAATATCCTGATAATCATTTCTTCTAAGTACTTTTATTCATACATTTTAATGTAAAATTTATGATGCTGTGTGACATCCGGACAGACATATGAATGAACACAAGAATATTTTAATTACAAGGGTTCCTTGTTGTACTACAGAAGGGTTACGGTATGTGTGAAGATGTCGGTGTGCGGTGCATTCTAAAATGTTTGTCATCTCACAGGTCCGTCTGGGTCTCAAGCTTAACAAAATATATATGTAAAAATCACCAATTCAATTCCAATTCAATTTCAATTGGTTGGTTGGTAGTAACTTTCGTAACTTTCCTATATTAAAAAGTACTCTTTGATAGTAACGAAAGTAAAAAGAAGGTACATACCTAATTTTAAATAACAAAAGTATTACTTACAATTCAATATTACCGAAACCAGCAGATATTTATATAGAAAGTAAATGAAGGAGTTACTAAACAAAATAAATAAATATGTTAAAAAATTGTTGTTTGTTTACTTTTTGCCTTATATTTTTTTTATCAATGATAAGAATAGGTGCGTTCGGATAGCCCCTTGGTGGCAAAAATAACTGTTACAAACGCCAATAATGATCACATGTAGCGTTCGTTTTGGGAATGAGTGTGCAAAAGTGGCATTATTAACTGTTTTCGCTCACCGTTCGGATAGGTCGAAAACTGCTAAAAATGCCATCGTAATCTGCCACTTTTGACCCACCTCGCGACATGGGATCGTTGTGGGAGGCAATAATGTACGACACAGATAATGTACACCATGATATTGTACGGCATAATAATGCACAGCATGATAATTGGTGTACATGTACATGGAATATCATGTTGTACAATATCGTGTCGTGCATTATCATGCCGTACATTATCAGGTCGGCCCAATAATGCACACACAATAATGTACAGCATGATATTTGATGTACAAGTACACGAATTATCATGCTGTGCAATATTGTGGCGTACAATATTATGCCGTACATTATTGACACGATTCAATAATGCACACCCCAATATTGTACAGCACGATAATTGGTGACCATAAAAATTCAAATCTGAAGCTTCCTTTAGACTTGGACATCGGACTCCACCTCCAGTGTATTAGGTAGAAATTAGTGACAGATCCGACACAGAGCACTCTGACTTGAGTATGTTAGGTTCGAAATGGGCCACAGAACCGACACAGAGCACCCCGACTCCACCTAGTCTTGTGGTCCCTACCCCTAGAGTGTATATAAAAAGCGCGGGAGCCAGAAGCTCTAGGGAGGTCCTGAGTGTGGCGAAGCGATACTCAGGGGCGACCGCAAGAGCTTCTGGCGGGAGCCCACCTGGAGTCAGACTTGAGTTGGTTAGGTTCGAAATGAGTGACAGATCTAACACAGTTGTACTCCTCACTCCGCGTCACCATCAAAAAGTTTTGATGGTTCTCATATTTTTTATCTGTGACTATCTTACACTATCTTGTTCAAACGAAGCATGGAATCGACAGACGTCATAGACTCAACAGCCAATAAGAGCAGAGACATTTCAGGAATATTAGCCAATACGGGCGATGCCACCTTTTATCATGTTGTACATTATTGGTCGTACATTTTCGGCCCGTTTCGTCAAAAAACGGCCCGTATTGCACGACATCATAATGTACGGCACAATAATGTACAGCCCGATAAAACGTGGACTTTTCCCACGTACACGGATTATTGCCTGTACAATCCTGGCTGTGCATTCCTTGCCGTACTTAATAGACACGAGCCGATAATTGACGGCCAGTATTGTACGACATGGATTGTACAGCATGATATTCGATGTACATGTACACCAATTATCATGCTGTACATTATCATGCCGTGGAATATCGTGTCGGCAAATATCATGTTGTACATTATAGACACCCATCGTTGTGATCGTTTTTTGACATTAGGATTTTGACGTTTGTTTTTCGCGGTGTTTTGGTGTTTTGTTTGCGCGCGACTGTAATAATCACAGATATACACAATATACACAATAGGTAGTAGATCTGTGGTAATAATTCTTCAGTTACTCGTTTTACGTCAAATCTACGGTCAACTACGGATTATATTATCTTTGAACTACGGTGTTTGATGTCACCGTTGGTGACTGTAGCGTTCGTTTAGGGTAGGGATCAAAAGTGGCAAAAATAGGGAATATGCATGTGGTTTAAATATGGCTGAAATATTTTTTTTCCGAATCTTTATTGTTCTGACTTTATATCTTGAAAGAAATTTTTTTATTTAGTTGCATTTTAATTGCTTAAAATATTAAATAAAAAGTGCAAAATATAAGAGGGAAATTCAAATTTGCGAAACGCTTCACCATTGGTCGAAACTAATCGTGACGTCAAAAGCCACAACATCACATAAATCGGCGTCGATATTCATACTGTGTTAGTGGTGTTTGAGAGAAAAATAGTTTTATATTGAGTTCCTGTGGTTTTTTCCATTAGCTAGTGTAATTTTAGCGTTCTCGTGAGACTAGAGATCATTTAAGACGATGACTGAGACTGGTTTTGTCAAAGCACAATCGGACAATCTACCAAAAATAGATGCATTCATGATGACAGCATATTTTGCATCAAATCCAAAGTTTACGGTTGCTGAGATCAAAGGAGTAAAAGCTGCAAGGTAATTGTTATAATCCGTGATATATTTTAATCCATTACATAGGTTTTTACGCATAAATGCACTCGGCAGTAATTACCAAAACATAACCTATAAATAATCATTGGTCATTAAAAATTTTATGAAGCTGCTGCTCTACTGTCTATATTATAATAATTTACAAGTAATTATACCTAACATTACTTATGTTCCGTAACTATCCGTGAATTTTTAAGAAACAAAATTTGTTGTGAATTCTGTTTCCTCTAAATACTTATGTACTTATTGTTTGTTACAGATCTGAACGAGAATCTTATGGTGATTCAGCAGTAGGATAATTGTGTACAAGTAAAACAAGATGGGGACATAAGCTCGAATTACACCAGAGCATAATGTTTGACAGAAATGTTACGCTGTAACAGCTGTTTGCAATGAAACTGAAGAAATTATTCTTTTCTTTTCAATGTCAAGATTGTGTGGCACACCCAGGTAGGTTATCCTTCCTTTCTTCTTGAAAACGCTCAGTGACTAGTGTAAGGCGCCACGAAAGGGCTCTGACTGGCCTACGACCAGACCACAGGACGGAGAACGCAGGCAGTGTGACAGATCCTTCAACCGTAGCCATCAACTGAATTTGTCATCTGAACCAAGGTAGTGCTAAGCTGTAAATGTCACCTAAAATAACTCTGGCCGTTGCTTAGCTTCAGTGCAATCAGGTTGGAGCACTTAGACCAACCAAGCTATAACCAGGCGAACGTTGACACAAATGATGATATCATGTTAAGTAGTTATGGCTCATTATATGCTTCTTAACAACTACGTAAGTAGTTGTTAAGAAGCTGTAGTAATAGATAAACAGGAAGGCACCAATTACATAAAAAAAAAAAAAGTTTTATATTTTAATTAATTTAACATAGAAACAATTTTTATTTTAAATTATCTATCAGTATTGTTTAGAATAAACATATGACTCAATTTAATTTTATTTTGTTTTAGGGGGCAACGCACGCACACTTGAATTTTTGGCGTGGCTCGAAATAAAATGTACGACATCAGAACAAGCCATCAGCCGATATATCAGCTCGGGGAATAAAGTGGCTTGAAAATACATGGCACAGGTGCAACTGCAGATGCATTTTTCCAATAAAGCTAAGGCCCTCTTTTGTGTTGCTCATAATGATTATAAAACTACTAAAAAAGTAAGTATTATAGAAGTGGATTATGGCAGACAACTGTGAAAATTTATTGGAAAAATGTATCCTGTTTTGGAGTAAAGCAATTTTTCCTAAAATAAATAAGTAAATGTACATTGAGTTTAAATAAAATTAATGTAAATTTTAATATTTTTTTTACTAATACATCCTGCATATTATTACACAGCTTGTCGTGTGCTATTATTACACCATCTATGATAGGAATTAAATTATGGTCTGCTAATTTAAAGTAAGAGTGATAAGACCTGCACTGACATCCCGCTTGGGGCGTATTGTGCATTTGCCTCTGCAAGCCTACCCAAACCAGCCAAGCTCGACCCAAGCGGCTTTGGGTCGCTGACTAAACTGCTCTACTGCCTATTTCGCCAGGTGTTGTGGTATTGGAGACTTGGTGTTGTTGAGTTTCTTCAAGGAGTCTCGACCTTAATCGTATATCTTCTGTGGGCTTGCAATGCAGTAGTGCATGCTCCACGGTCTCATTCACCTGTAGACAGCCTCGGCACAGAGGGCTGTTTGTAAGAGCGCTGGGGGAGGACTTTGAAACAGAAAGTGGTCGAATGAGGGTAAATTTTTTAGCTTCTAACTAACATGACAAGTCTTTGAATCCTCTGTCAGCCATCACTGCTTTATTAAGGGGTAAACACTCCAGAAGAAATACATATACCACCAACTGGGTTATCTACAAATAATTTTCTTTTTGAAACTAGTCAGAGCTGATTTTATTCGTGAAGTTCATCAAGTCAAACTCCTTAAATGAACACATTTACTTCTGTACTTCGCTTTAATATTCACTTGCACAGCTTTGTCACCCTGTAATTTGTCTTCATTATCACCAACTATAATATGGAAGGTACTGGGCATCGCTTGATAATCATCACAGACATCAATATTAGAAGTACTGGGCCTCGCTTGATAAGCATCACAGACATCAGTATGGGAAGTACTGGGCCTCGCTTCATAATCACTTGTTTCTAGAGGTTCAGAAATGTCTAAAACATTGCTACTTTTGGCAGTAAACTCTGAGAGAGCTTCGTTTATTAGTGCTTATCTTTGTCTCTCTCTCTACTGGTGGTGGCATATTCTGTTTTTAGCACTGGAATATATGAAGCACAACTTTTTTCTTTAACCGTAGGGTAACTTTTCCTCCTTGTTGTTTCGTTATGTTGCATTGAACATAAGTTACTGTATCCTCCTCGACCTGAAATAAATTGAGATTTTGTAAATCCTCGACGGAAAAACAGGTAAGTACCTATTAGTACTGTAGACAAAAGTTTTATTGAACTTTTAGGTTATGTTATTACAAGTTAAATGTACAGAGTGCATAATATTCAATACTAAACATACTTATAACTCACACCATGCTATCAAAATATAACATATTTACATTAAAATGATCTTCACAACAATGCAAACATGATATTGGAGATACTTCATCTCTTCTCATAACCTTACACCATTGTTTACGTATTTCGCATCTCTTGGAATAGGAAAAAACACTTTATCGGGTGTATTTCTAATAGTGTTTGTACACTTTGGCACACGACAATACCTATAAAAATGTTTTTTAGCTTCTTCCATGGTCTGAATATCTATAAAACTGAAAATCTGTGTGAAATAACTGTATCGTCTATAGTAAACAAACATAGAACGTGGCTTCTGACGTCATCCAAGGCCCGCGAAAAATTGCGGCGTTCAAACAGCTCAAATTTATTCGATGTTTTAAAAATTCTTTAAAAAAATTATTTGAGCATATCCAACTGTAATTATATTTTTTACTATGATATAACGATGTAAACAGTTGATAAAAAATATAAAAAAAACACATGCATATTCCTCAAACCGAACGCTTTACATCAACGCCAATTTTGACAATGCTAAAAATGCCAGCATAGCCTATCCGAACGCACCTAATGATGAATCAAGCTGTCAGTTGTCAAGCGCGGTTAATTTTTTACGAGATTATTACTGTCAAACAAATTAAAATGTCAGTAGTTATTTGTTCTATCAATGTCACAATAATTTGTGTTGTCTTGTCATAGTTGTCATTTCTTTCCGATCCATTTGTTTTGATTTCATTATTTCGTAGATCTGTGATTATTTCTAATGAAAAATAAAACTAACAATTTTAAAAGTTTATTAAATTCAACTCAACAAGTACAGAAAATTAAGTTATAGAAATTTACAGTACAGAGCAAGGCATTTGTTTTTATTGGAGGACAAACTGCAGGTTGGGTTGGTCATCCAGTTATTCTTATACTTGTGGTTAAAGAAATTTTTATTAGATATTATACTAGCATCCATTGTTGTGTAACACAACATAACAACAACACAACTTGTGTTGTTATGTTGTATCTCATTAATTTCTTTTATCCAAATTTTTTAGAATGTTAAATTTACAGCTGTCTTAACAACTAAAATGAGCGAGGAAAAGGATATCCGTGGTGACACCTTCCATAGAGATGCTCAGGTTTCAGATTATACCTTATCTCAAATACCTACCTAATATGTTTAATACAACTTACTGCTAGTTAATTTTCTTTTTCTTGTCCCACCACCACCATCAAGTTCTTGATGACTTGTATGTGATCATAATATAATTTCGATGTATATATGCAAAGTATCATCAGCTCATAGTCATTATTAACTATAACATTTTGGTCATGTTACACTTATTCATTCATTCATCTTGTCTTGGTCATCTAAAGCCATCAACAATTGGTACCTAACTTTATATGGCTTTAATGTATTTGACAAAGGTTATTTCATAACTAAACAAGCCTGACTGACAACTGACATTATGTATGCTACTAACATGGTCTTTATCTGCATTAAATGGATGATGTTATTGTTAACTGCCTTCATGTAACCCGAGTTTTCTGATTAAGTAATTTAGAGTTATCTAAGAAGCATCAGGTGACTCGAAAAATGGAAATAAAAGTTCACTAAGATCGATTTATTTCTTAGATCGATTTGTTCAGTCTGATCGGAGGAAGCTGGCCACCAGCACCTCGAGAGCCTACCCACCCTGAATACAGGTCTGCGCCCCTTCCCCGTCGACACACTATGCAGCGGCCCTCACACAATGAGAGGGTCAAGTCTGTGAACCTAATTGAACATCTTGTGCCTGATCGGAGACGGAACAAGCAAGCCGCTGGAAACATATCTAATGTGACTGACAATTCACCACAAAAGAACAAGATGGTGCTTGAGCTAAAGAAAATTGAGACAGGAATTTTGGTTGGTAAGTATGTCAATTTCAAGATATACAATTTTTGCCTACAAGTCATTCTGAATGCTTGACAAAAAAATTGTTGTTGGTGTTTAAATTTTATAGTTGTAACCTTCATTAATTGTGGCTAAAATTACTATAGGCATGTGTCCTAAAGTTTCATTCATTACCAATAACAGGCTTAGTGAAGGATATAATTAAATACATTACATATACTGAAAAAATTATTTAAACAGGCTGATATATTTCTGAGATTTAAAAAAAAAAAGTTTTTGGTGAGGATAAAGAGCGGATGCTGTCTCTTTCCCGCAAAGTGTGTGTTAGTATAGCATTTGTATGGCGCGTGCAAGGCTTGACGTCATAACGTGCTATAGTGCGCTCTCTGTCTAGCATGAAATAAAAATACTTATTTATTTTTGAACAAATTTCAGTTTCCTTTTCCTTGATGGTAACATGCTCAGCCTTTTTACGAAACAATAAAAAAAATGCTCACAGACACTTGTATTCTGTTCATATATGGAGCTAGTACAATATAATAGTTAAATTATGTTAGTTTTGAGTATTATTCTTGTATAAGAATTAATGACCTGTTACAGATGTGTGTAGCAGTGACAGTTCACAAGGACTGCATAGCTCCTCAACATTGGGATCTCCACCAACATCGTCTGTTAATTCTAGACCATCGCCTGTTGGGCGAACCCAGGTATTTTCATACATACAACTAATTTTAAGCCTACGTATATCTAACTCATCATCATCATCATCATCATTAGCCAGAAGACGTCCACTGCTGAACATAGGCCTCCCGCTTTAACCTCCACACTGAACGAAAGCCTGCCATCTGCATCCACTGGATGCCCGCGTATATCTAACTATTAAATTGAAATTAAAATAGCAAACTTCTGTTCATTTATTATAAAATTAATTTGTAATTATAATTTATTTTTTACAGAATAGTAATGCAATTGATACAAGGATTGATCCAGACCAGCATTACAACAATGTTAGATGGGTTGGTAAGTGTTTAATGTAATAAAATAGTACCTAGATTTGTTCTTGAAATGCCTAGCCAATCGTTACAATGCGCCGAGATTTCAAAAGCTGGGCCAATTATCACAATGTTAACTATTTTTCTGACGATTCTGTAGTTTCTCTACTTCGTTGCTAGAATTCGTTCGTACAATAATGAATTTGGGATAAATAAATATCTATAGAGTAAAATAATTTATCCCAAATTCCTTATTGTATTTGTATCGATGTAGATGTGGAATTACACTAGAGATTCATCAGAAAAATCGTTTTGATGATGGACTGAAAGTACGCATGATTAAATTTACTACAATGTTAACTGTTTATTTGTTTATAAACAAATTATGTAACATAGACAAAACTATATAGTTTCTAAATGCCAAAACAACTCACCATTTTGCTGATTTTCCGTTCTTACATGTACTTTTATATATTAATATATACCTACATTATAATTAAACAACTGATTTAAGACACTTATTTGTCGGTTTGTATAAAATCATAGTGTAATCATTACATTTGTCTATGCACAAACTAAAGATAACGTTAAGACGCCGTGATTGATCTATAAACTCTCAAAGAGTGTCCCATTTTAACTTTCCTAGTTTCTAATTATAGCCACAGTCCGAACGGCGTGCTACTAACATCTGTGCCGACATTCGCGTCGTATTCCTGCGTAATGTCGTTTCAATATTTACGTCCGCTGTCGCACGACGAGATCCCGCTTTGCGTGCTCGAATACTTAGACGGTACTTAGTGCGTTATAGGAAGTGTGTTGTGGACGGTATGATGAGGTTTAGGTGTTATAGCGCCTGTTGCAGATGTGCGGTCCAGCGCTGAGGATGAGGTGTATGACTCGCCGGCGCTGGGAGAGCCGCGGGCGGCGCCGGTCTCTTCACGACCCTCGCCTGTTGGACATATGCAGGTCAGCAGTTTTGTGATTAGTGGCCTAGCTACCGGAGGGCTAGGTGATGCAGTGCACCGGGCCCCTCAAGCTCAGGGGCCCTCGGACCCTGACCAGTAAACCTCAAACTGAACTTGCGAAAATTTCTCCCACCTTCAGAATATAACTCATACACATACATGTACATAATAAGTAGCATTGCACCTTTCATTTAAAGTATTCATATAAATTTATATTTATACTTGATAAAACCTAACCAGTTCAGATATTTCCCCAAATCTTTTTTTGCACCCGGGCCTTTGGTTACCTAGCTATGCCACTCGTGATGCTAATTTTGAAGAGTAGGTAGGTAGGTCTTAAATCTTTTAAAGTTATACTAATATTATTAGTGTGATAGTTTGTGTGATTGTGTTTGACCGTACTTTGTAAGCAATGGCTATGTAGATTTATGTGAAATTTGGTATGGTAGTAGCTTTTCCCTGGTTTATAACACATAGGCAATTTTTATCTCGAAACAATTAATGGTTCCTGTAGGATAGGGGGAGAAACCGCGGGCGCTGCTAGTTCTAGTAAAGATAATAAAAAAGGAAAAAAGGGTTTGTATCTAACCCACAAATAAAATCTTAAAACCTCTAAAAGCATATCTACTTGTATTATATGTTGGTGTCCACACTCTATACCCCAAAAAGATCAGATATATTGTTTAAAATTTATCAAAAACGAATTTCAGGATGAAATTGGAGTGGGGTCACTGGTGGAAGTAGCCACAGACGTCGACCAACATCACTATGGCGTCGTTCGATGGATAGGCATCATCGACGGTAAGCTTTTATACCCAGCGTTATCGGCGTCTGCCGTATGTTGAGGAGGTAAAGATATCAGCGGCGAGATGGCACCTCATTGCCGAGACTGAACCCTGGAGGTACATGACCCTCCAGGGAAGTCTTTCTTCGAGGGCGCGAGTGTCTAGCGGCTCCTCGAATGCCCTCTGTGTTCCGGAGGGAGGGCGACCATCCTGTTGACTACCGCGCCGCTGACTTATATAGCGCGCGGTGCTAAAGCGACCGTTCAAAACTGTCAATTTTTGTCAATTAAATGTAGGGTAGATACAAAACAAAATAAAATAAAATATTATATAATATAATAATTTTAGTTAGTGCTTATGTTTGTGATACTGCTAACATATTATTATTTTAGTTTATTTAAGTTTACCAACATGTGGAAGCATTAGTTACTAAATTAATTTAATTTCTCACATAAGTGAAATCGTAAATTTCTTGTTGAGAAAATAAAGCTCTTTAACCCGAGCTTCCAGAGCTAGTTACAGCTTGAGGTATCCTTTATTCATATCAGGCGGTGACTAAGTTAACTAGACTAAGATAAATATACCGTAGAAACAAGCGAGACAGAGAGGTCCCCCAATCGTTACCATACTATGGCTAAGTGGTGACTTGCATATGCCCGCAGATAATAGTTTTCAAGGCCCATAAAATAGTTATTTGTTGTATGGGCTGCAAAGTTGGTATATGGCGCGAGTGCCTGGGTATTGAATCATGAGCAAATATTTTTTTCTCAAATATGCTTGGAATTTCGATCATTATTTTGACAAAATTCTTCGAGATAAAACGAAATTGCTGGAGCGGTCAAATACAAACAAGCAGCGACCGGCAAAATTTGTATGAAAATCCATATTTATTGATTAGCAGGCTAGATAAAATTAATATGAAAACTCGATAACTTTTGTGTTATTTAAAAATGGGACGAACTTGTTCTCCGAAACATGGCAGCTAAGGAGGTAACTTATCAAAGATTTTAGAAATTAGTTAGACGAAAAAAGAACCGAAATTATGCACGAACCAGAACAACTCAGAACTTCTTTGAACAATTTTAAAGAATTTTAGTTTACTTTTGTGCACTAGAGCATAAAAAGTCATTTTAGTCCGCTTACATCGGACACAAGGATCTATCATCTTTCTTGATCGGGCATAAACAAGAACTTTACGAGCATGAGAAGTGAAAAAATAATTAATTGGATACAGATACGGCTATGGCGGGCGTGGAGCTGGAAGAGAGCGTATGCGGTCTCGGGGACGGCGTGCGCGGCGGAACGCGGCTGTTCAGTTGTGCGACCGGGCGCGCGCTGTTCGTGCCGCTGCCGCTGTGCCGGCGCGACTCGCGCTTCCGCGACACGCCACCGCCCGGCGCTCACCACGCGCCCGCGCCGCCTCGGCATGATCAGGTATCTGTTCCTTTATACCTAATTCTTTGTCTGAATATTGTTATGTCTGAGTCCATGGTTACTTGAAATCATCATCATCAGCCTTTTTGACTTTCGTCCACTGCTGGACGTAGGCCTCTCCTAAAGAACCCCACAAGGCACGATCTTCTGTTTTTCGCATCCACTTGCCGCCTTTCGCAGTTCGTCACTCCACTTGGCTGCATCTACGTTTGCCGATACGCGGTCTCCTCTAGAACCCGCCTACCCCAGCGGCGTTTACTTGAAATAAACAATATGAATTTGAATTTACTTTCAAATTCGAGGCTTTCGAGACCAAGTTTTGAAACCCGTCCAAACTCTCCAAAACAAAAATATTCTTCTACTGAAACCGGTTCCCGAATAACCGTTTTGATAAATAGTTTTCCACAAATATGACTCCTATGTATCTTTTGGAATAATTACAAAAATTTATCAATATGAATAAATTTTTCGTTAAAATAATTAATTGTGCATGAAATACTTACCTATTATTCTCAGAGTTGTGCGATATAGCTTAGTTACACAATTTTAGTTTAAGTTACACAGTTACTGCATTGACGTTGGAATAAATAAAAATTTGCCTTTGTCATCAGCAATGTATTTCATTATATGTAATAGAATAATAATCAGTGTCCATCGTCAATAGTCATGGTGGTGGTACCAGGCTCGTAACTGAAGTCCAGAGTGCGTGTGCGCACAATTTCCTTGTATACGAAGGCGGACTTGCGTGGCGTGCGCGTACGCTCGCTACTCTCGTAATCCACCTCGTACAGGCCGAAGCGTTCACTGGAAATCCAGAATAAGTTTATGACAATCACCAAGCATGCAAATAGCAAAGACATAAATTAAGTTCCATTTTTTATTTTATTTATTTATATAATAGGCTTGCGTTTGGCCGCCAACTCGCCTGATGCTAAGCGATGATGAGGTCTACGATGGAGATGGATGGTGGATGGAGCACTTTTGCCTAGAAGAAACCGATTCACTCTCGATTTAAAGACACCCAGATTGTAACAAACAAAACAGCCAAGGAATAGAACAACCTGCCGGCTTCCTTGTTTCCTGAGAGAATCATCATCATCATCAGCCAGAAGACGTCCACTGCTGAACATAGGCCTCCCCCTTTAACCTCCACACTGAACTACAGCCTGCCTATGGCATCCACTGGATGCCAGCGACTTGAGAGAATAGTCTAAGTCTTTTCAAAGTCAGAGTTAAAATGTATTTTCTAAGTCTGCATGCTCCATCTTCAACTACATCGTCGCTTACTCACAGGCGAGTAGGAGGTCAAACGCGGACTTATATATTTTTTAAGTCTACGTAATTCGATACATACGTATATCCCTGCAGCCATTCAAAATTATCCATGAGACTCCAAGCAGTATATGCTCTTATATCTGACCCCTCTTCCATGGCGTCCAGCATAGCAGATAGATAGGTCCTATAGTTTTGGACTCGATCGTCGTCTTCCAGGCCGGTGTATGTGGCAAAACCATTTTCGGTGATATAAACTGGGGGGTTGTTGTAGTCCTCTCTAATCTGAGTCAGCAACTTATAGAAACCCCAAGGCACCGACTGAAAATAGACACAAAGTTAAATGTTGGATAAGACTCCAGTAACATTTTAAGGTGTGTGCACGGTATGGAGAAAAGTGTAATTTACCTTAGTGAATTCCGATTGGCCAATTTTCCATTCGTTTAGTTGATACATCATCACTTCCATATCATCATAAAATGATGGGGTGTCATAGTTTTGTCGTGCTGATTCATTTCGGTACACAAAGTTCGTGGTATAATGGTTGAGACCAAACACGTCAGAGGTACCTCGAACATATTCAATTTCTTCAGGAGTGAACTCCATCAGCCTGGTTCTTGGGAAACCTTGCTCTTCGCTTTTAGCTGCTACCCTCTCCTTAACTATAGGTGGATAGTCACCCAAATATATTGGATGTACATACAGACCCCACTGGAAAATAAGAACTTTATTGGCTAAGTTGAAATTTTCATATAATTAAGAGGAATTTTGCTAATGTAAGTCCTAAAATTCACTCACCAGAAACTGGTTAGCGTCATGGGCTGCCACTATTTCATTTTCAGTTTCTGGTTCATACCACTGAGCGCTGAACGCGATGAAAATGATGCCTCCGTATTTAGGTCGAAACTCTTCATTGTAAATATGATATGCCTTGGCGTGAGCTAAAAGCAGGTTCTTGGCGCACAAATATTCGCCTACTCCCTTGATATTCACCATTGGCGCCTTGCTCACGTCCCCGTACCCTTGATAGCAGATCTGGTATGGCTCGTTCATCGTTGTCCAATATTTGACTCTGTCGCCGAAAAGCGTGAATGCTATGCGCGCGTAATCCGCAAACCAGTCTATAATATGAGGATTTGTCCAACCGCCCAACTCTTGCAGTTTTTGCGGCAAATCCCAGTGGTAGAGCGTGATCATTGGCTCAATGTTGTATTTCAACATTTCGTCTATGAAGTTATTGTAGAACTCCACGCCTTTTTCATTGATTTGATCGGGAAAGCTGGTAGGTAAAATTCGTGGCCAAGACAGGGAGAATCTGTAGAAGTCGATCCCAACCTCCCTCATCATCTCGACGTCTCTTTTGTATAAATGATAGGAATTGTCCGCTACGTCTCCGTTGGAGCAGTCCTTGATAACGCAAGGGTTGGTGTGGGTCACATGATCCCAGATGTTTGGCGTCTTTCCTGAAATTAAAGTCCAAAATAAAGTGCGTGTCAGTTTACGACGTTTAACATCAATATAATAAGGCCTTAGCCTTGCGTAGCCGAATGAAGTATTTAGAAGTTATATTTTTTCACCGTCTTCATCCCAGGCGCCTTCTACTTGGTAAGAAGCTGTCGCTGTTCCAAATAAGAATCCCTCGGGGAAACTTCTTATATCTTCCCGAATTGTGTTACATTCACAGAATGCAATACCAATACAAAGGATCCTGTTGAATGCAATTGCAAATTAGCTTGATTATTAGTGGTTCGAAAATAATTAATTATATTAACATGCATATTATTATGGTGAATTCTTAACAAATGCTTACACTATGTTACGCAACATTGTGATCCTTGAGTAGAAAAACACAATTGCCATCTTTTCGTGTTGTTTTCTTTTTATATCCTCTCTTATTACCTACTATTGTATAAGAGCCTTATCTCTAAAGATTGAAAATCCAATATGTCAAATGTAAAAGATAATTTTTGATAAGGATCAGTTTGTTTATATAATTTAATAAGTTGACTGCTGAGTGATGGGATGATAATCGATCTCACAATTCGATTATGATAACGTAGGCGGCCCTGCGTAAAGACCTAGCTCAGGCGCAGCGCAGGCGAGACGGTAGGTAATGAATGTGAACAATAGGCATGTCTCCTAATGTTTAATTTATTACAAATAACAGGTGAATGAATATAACTAAATACATTACACATACTGAAAAAATAAATTTAGTTGGCTGATATGTCTGAGATATGAGCGTTTAAAGTTTTAGGTGGGGATAAAGAGGCGATGCTCTATCCCTTTCTCGCAAAGCGTGTGTTAGTATAGCATTTGTACGGCGCGCCTGAGCCTTGACGTCATACCTCGCTATAGTGCGCTCTCTTTCTAACATGAAAATATAATATTTATAACATATTATTTTTTAACAAATATTAATTTTGTTTTTGTTGATGGGCTCTATTTATGATAAGCTTTTTTACGAGGTAATCAAAAAATATTAGTCATCATTCCTATATTGGCAGGTACAGCGAGAGTCATTAAAATAATTATGTAACTTAGATATAATAGCAATTTTTAAATTAAAACTGAGAGGCATGCTTAGATCTCACGTGAACCGACCAACCGACCCTCTACCTACACTACATAATTACCTATGATTTCAGGCACCGTGTGCTATGTTTGCGCTCGTGCGTACATGTATATAATATAATCTGAACTGGGTGCGTCAATCTATTGACGCTCTTGAGATAATATTCTTCAAGTGTTTGTTTACCCCACAACCTCGGATATTTTACCTGCACTCGATAGCTAATCTAAGCTATGGTAAAGTGGAATGTCACCTTCCCGCAAACTAGAAGTGTCACATGCGAAAACGAGACAGCATGTTTTAACTAAAACAAGCTGAATGTTCTGAATAAGACCATTAAGCTTTTAACGGTGACGTATTATTATTTTTAACCGACTTAAAAAACTATGTCATATATAAACCGAAAAGGATATTTTTTTATTTGAAAGAATATACTTTCAGGTTTGTTCCATAGAAATTTCATCAAAATTCAGTAGTTTGGGTTTTAAATCAAAATAACTGGAAAAATATGTCATCCAAGTAAATGAAATTGCGTTTTACAAATTTTTAAGTAGTTTTTTTTATTTTATTATTGATAATTATTATCAAATAAACATCACTTGTTATGTTGAAATACCAGCCGTTGCTACTTGCGATAGATTCTCGCCTAGTTTGCCTCGTCTGGTTTGTGTGTAATGCGATGGTTCAACACAAAATCAATATTTTTGAATAAGAGTTAGTGCCGTTAGACGCCACACCGCAGGGGGGGCTTATATGCTCTAATACCAACAGTGAGCTTGAGCTTCCGATGAGGAAAATCCATCGTTTGTGGTAATTTTCAAATGATGGCCAAAATCCAAAGGTGACAGCCACGTCAAAATCTTAATGCTGTCTATAGACAGCCGAACGAGCACGCAGACGTTCTCATTCCAAGTGTGTGTATGTGTGTCTACCATGTTTGACCATACTGTCTTAAATGCTTCGCAAACATGCAAACATTAAAAATACATTAAAATCTCCTTTGTATGGAGTTTCGCCACTAACAGGCTATTGGTGTTGCAGCCGGAATGCCCAGTGGTGCCGGGCGTGGTGCCGCCGCTGAGCGCGCTGGGAGACCTACCCGGCAAGAATCGCGGCATCCAGGGACACCACAACTCCTGCTACCTGGACGCCACCCTCTTTGCAATGTTCACCTTTACCAGCGTGTTCGACGCGCTGCTATATCGACCGCCCGAACCGGAGGTAAAGGAGATGTCTCTCATGTTCCATGAGTCTTGTGTGTTTTGTTTTACGAACCTTTGAAGAAAAAAATATGCTATTTAAATTCCTTTTGTTATTAACTAAACTAAAGCTGCTTGTGCGGTGTGCTTAACAGAGAGCAGCGTTACTTCACGATCTGTCAGCGGTTTCTTTTTAAAGCACCAGTGCAGCCTCACATGGAGAATTGCTCCCACCTCTGGAATGGCGCACCGGAATACCAGCTGCAGCCTCTTGACTACAGAGGCGAGCCACTAGAATTGTTGACGATCCCAAGCTCACTAGAAAGCTGGATCTACTTAGCCTCCAGAGAGATGTGGGTCCCCACTGTATTTTTTATCATTTGTTTTACGGGGAATGCTCTGAAGAGCTTTTTGATCTAATTCCTGCGTCAGACTTCCACTACCGCACATCCCGACACCGTCAAAAAGCTCACCCCCACATCTTGCAAAGCTGGAAATCCCACACCGTCCGATTTTCCGCTCTTTTATTCCGAGGACCTGCAAGGTGTGGAATATCGTTCCCTCAAAGGTCTTCCCGCCGAGCTTCAACATGAAGCTTTTCAACAAGGGTGTCTACACTACCTCTCCAGGCTGGCAAAGAACCGTCAACACCGCTAGTGTTGCAGGTGTCCATAGGCGGCAGTTACTGCTTACCATCAGGCGAACCGCATGCTTGTTTGCCGCTCAAAATCTCGATTTTCTGAAATAATTTTGCCATATATAATATACTTTTCTATTTAAGGTCCTAGTGGAATTCCATATATTGAATACAAATGCGTAACTCAAGGTGATGTATCCATGCCTGAGGTTTCAGAGTCGCTAACCCATAATAATGTGAGTGGTGTACCTACGCAGGACTCCCCCCACTACAGCGAGGTGCAGCGAGTGCTCCGCGAGGAGATCGTGAACCCGCTGCGGCGGCACGGGTACGTGCGCGCCGACCGCGTCATGAAGCTGCGCACGCTGCTCGAGCGCCTCTCCGACGTACCTGGACTCACTTCCGAGGAGAAGGTTCCCATTAAAATCCATTGCGTATAGTCCATATAGTCGTATTCCTTTGAGCCATGAGGGCCAGACCTAGATTTTTGGTAAGACTAGTAGCCTGACAGTCTGAGAGTCAGATGGTAGGGTGACAGGCTTCACGGTTGCAGACAGTAAACCACATCCAAAGTTTCACCCTAAAAGAAACCTCCTTAACCACCAGCCCACCACCCTAAAAAAAATATTAATCCATCTTTGCAGCACCCCAAGTGATTTACGTACTGGGAAAAGCGTCACCAATCTACAATTTCAATATGAAAAGCAAACGATTTCGATTAGATTCGATTCTTCGATTCGGGGGGCAACTGCCCTCAGATTCGAAGTCTTCGTCCACTTGGCTTTAACACTTTGAAAGTTTTTTAGGCTTGCGCTTGACCGCCACCTCGCCTGATGTTGAGCGATAATGCGGTGTACGATGGAGCATGCTTTCCGAGAAGAAACCGATTTGAAGACACCCAGATTGTAACTATCGAGGGGCCAGTAAGGCAGCGCATTCCACAGTTCACACAATAAAATCGTTTTGCTCAAATAGTTGGTCCAATCTATAAGCCACACGTTTCTTAACATCCAGGATCCCGAAGAGTTCTTGAACGGTCTAGTGGCGCAGCTGCTGCGCGCCGAGCCTTTCCTCAAGCTGTCCTCGGGCCAGGAGTCCTACTGCTACCAGTTGTTTGTCGAAAAGGATGAACATGTGTCACTGCCCACGGTGCAGCAGCTGCTCGAACAGTCCTTCGCTACTTCTGGAGTTAAACTTAGCGAGGTATGTGTCAAACTTGGTGAATGGTCTGATGTCTTTACACCAAATATCTGAAAGAGGCTTAACCACTCCTGAAATTATCCTCAGGCTTGCAAGTGTGACGTTTGCTTAATCATTGTATTAGTCCTTGGAGCCCAAAAAATAAACGTTATGCGTTTACCTAATCGCAATATTGGTTCTCCGAGCCGAATTTGACAATATATAGGGCAAGCGGTTTAAAAATAGTAACAAGACTTGTATCGTTTTTAATTTAGTTGTCTCCTTTCAACAGGTGCCGTCGACGTTTATCATACAAATGCCACGATTCGGCAAAAACTACAAACTGTACCAGCAAGTGTTACCCTCTCCACTGCTCGACGTCACAGATCTCATAGAGGGCTGTGAGTATTTTAGAGCTTCTTCTAGAGCATTTCGGAAACAATTAGAACTTCATATGGCAAACATCGTCTCTATAATTCGTGAACCGCGCATCGTCATGAAAAGCAGTATGTGACACAATTTTATAGGAATCGCATTCCAATGGTTTCCGGTCTGCAGTTATATCAAAGTGCTAAGGAATTTCCATATTCGATACTGGTGTTGATCAAATCATACGTAGCGAAGCGCGTGGACTATATCTCGCCGCTCCTTACAGTTGAGCTTTGGTATATACAGATTATTGCTAATGAATTCATCGCTGCGCTTGGTCTTTTTATTTTAACTTGACTCTAAAGTTATTGATATTGGATGCAGTCCAATATTTGGTGATTGTTGTAGTGCCGCGGCAGTGCGCGGTGTGCGGCGCGCTGGCGCGATGGGAGTGCGGCGCGTGCGCAGCGGCTGACGGCGGCGCGCTCGAGGCGGGCGCCGCGTGCACGCCCTGCCTACGCCGCCTGCACGCCAACCGCAACCACCACAAGGTACTTGCATCGCACCTGAACGTTATACGCTACCGTCACAGCAGTGTTACCTACTAACGTATGACACTATTATAAATGCGAAAATGTGTAGGTGTGTATGTTTGTCCACACTCAACTCCGCAACAGCTAAACAGATTTACGTAAATGAAAATTGGTATGGAGGTAGTTTATACCTTGGATTAACACATACGGTACTTTATATCCTACTGGACGGCGACGCTAGAGCGACATAAGTAGCTGTAATCTTGTCACTTTTGAATCGGAACTTTAAGAGAGATGACATTAGTCACTATCCCGCCCTCAGTTCAGTGTTGTTCAGCTGTTCAGTGTATTTTCCTTTATTAGAATCGTTCTACTCCTGGCCTGCTCGACTACTAATGCCAGGCGACACTGACGACAAACAGCTATTATGTATGGAATAATACCCTTGTATTCATACAGTTTTTGTTTCGCTATTTCTGGTTTGGTCCTAAATGATAAGTTGTTTTTAATGAATTCGTTTCGTGTAACACTAGTACAGAACTGCTCGTAAAGTGTATTGTGCGCAGGCGACGCCGCTGTCAGTGAGCTCCGAGTACCTGGCAGTGCTGGAGGCTGCGCCGCCGCCGCGCGTCTACATGGAGCTGTTCGCGGTGCTGTGCATCGAGACCAGCCACTACGTCGCGTTCGTGAAGGCGGGCCAGAGCATCGACTCGCCCTGGTGCTTCTTCGACTCCATGGCCGACAGGAAAGGTGAGATACACAAAACCCGCACTGTGTATCTTCGCGCGTGCCGCGTCAATTCGACAAAGAACATTACAGCAGAACAGCATTTTAAGGATTCGGGGAAAATAGGTGTGGTCGGCTGCGTGACTTGTTCCATGTAAATCAGCACACTGTAGCGTGATCGATATCACCGCGCGCCCGCTTCAATTCATTACGCTGCAGACCCTGAATTTGACACCATGTTTGACAACTGAAAAACTGTAATGACATATTGTGAGAATTTAATAAAACCAAGATAAAACTAAACAATGGATATTATAATTATAGTAACCGTGATTTGGTGTGTGCAGGCGAGCGCAACGGGTACAACATCCCCGAGATCGTGTGCATGTCGGAGCTCGGCGCGTGGCTGGGCGCCGAGGCGGCGGCGGCGGGCGCGGGCGCAGCCGCGGGCCGGGACGCGCGCTCCCAGCCGCACGCGCGCCGCCTGCTCGCCGACGCGTACATGTGCTTCTACCGGAGCCCCGACGTCGCCATGTACCGATGATACATACATACACCCCAACCGTAAAATAAATCAGCACTACAAGTACAGAAGACTCAAAAAATTATTTTACATAAAGACTCGCTCGTCGCAATAAAGTTACTGCGACGAAACTTCATAAGTACCGACAGTTCCTCGAAGGGCGTGTGCAGCCT
The DNA here is from genome assembly GCA_914767915.1 of Agriopis aurantiaria. Classification (NCBI taxonomy): domain Eukaryota; kingdom Metazoa; phylum Arthropoda; class Insecta; order Lepidoptera; family Geometridae; genus Agriopis; species Agriopis aurantiaria. The sequence continues at coordinate 13,939,112 of OU611982.1, read as the reverse complement.
TTTCTCTATCGCAACACTGCAAGCGAGATCTTTTGCTCTGTGTCCGTATCGCTGTATTTTTCTAACTTGTTAGGCAAGATGTAAAAGTTGCCTATCCAGATAGGCTCAAGACTGAACCCAAAAATAATATAAATTGTCATTGTCTGAACCCGTCATGCTCAAAGTGAAATAACCCTGCTCCAATCACTGCCTCTTGTATCTTCTTCATTGCTTGTATAAGGTATAAATCCATTGTAAAGATTTTGCCTGGATTGCGCTTCCAACTCTTGAGCACTGCACTGATTGCACCATTTTGATACAAGTATTATTGACTGTTAAAGAATGTGGTGATTTCAGTCAACACATCAAGAACTTTTAATCTGAGGCCAGTGAATTAACACTTCGCTATAAGAAGTTTTTGGTCAAGCTGAAGGCTTTTTCAATATATATAATGTGTTATCCCGTGAAATTTTCGCAATCTCTGATATTACTTTGTGGAGCGCACAGTTTCTTAGGAAATATTTACGTTTTGTGGGTACTTTCAAAGGAATCTTATCGCTTATTTTAACAATAATAGGCAAATTACTGCTACGCTACTCTTTAAGGAAGTTCTATGAGAATTTTTTGTACGTTCTTGGATGGTATTTTTCCGTAAAAAATTGTTTTCTAATCAAAATTATTTATATTAGATAGACAATCCTGTCTAAACTATGTTATAGGCACCAATGCCTTAATGAGAGTATTATAATCTTAGTCAATAGTTAGGTTTATTTATGGATAAAAATATAAAAAAACGATGTACTTGTTAATATATTTATTAATGTAAAATCATCTAAAAAAAACTATGTTTTTTGTTTATTATGCTAGTAACTGTATTATGCCTGGCCTAGGTCTACTCAGATCACAGCTAGCTACACTTACAACTACATTACTAGAAACTGTTTCTTAGATGAATAACTCGTGTATTTTTGATTAAATTATTCCTTATTGTACTTGACACGACGTTTAAAGCGGAAATACACGATACGATCATCGTCTGAGGAACAGTTTTAAAGATGAAAGCTAACGCCTAAAAACCGGGTCTCCTGTCAAAAATCTTACAGTGTTAACACACGTATGGATTTGGTTGACGGACCACCGTCCAACCAACGGTAGAGAAAGAGTGAGAATATCATATTCTCTCTCTTTTTCTCCCGTTGGTCAGACGGCGGTTGAGGTCAACCAAATCCATACGTGTGTTAACACTATAACAAAACAATGCGGTCTCCTGAACTTTTTAAAGAGTCAGTAAATTATAATTTATTTGTTAGATTAAGAGTTCACACGAGGAAGACTATATATAACTTAAAGTTCTTGAAGCTATTTCAAATACAACAAAAAATTGCATGTTTTCTATAATCTTAATTCATTTTAAAATAATGTATATATTATGTACAAATACACACAAGTGAGAAACACCGCCATGTCTGTAATGTTAGAGACCAACGAGGAAATAAGCATTCCCTGCCCTGCTATCCTGCCCCACACGCAAACACGGGGATGTTATTTGGTCCAGACAAATAACATGTAGTGATTTTATTTGGTAAAACAGTAACAAGCCCACATTTTGTCAGATAATTGTGTTAGGGCCTAATTCCTTAGATTTTTTTTATTAAATAAATAAATATTTGGGACATCTGACCCCAAACTAAGCAAAGCTTGTGATATGGCTGCCAGAGACTGATATACATACATGTATAGTTGAATACATACATACATAATATGTTTAAATACATACTTAAATAGATATTAACAACCAGATATAGAACAAACACAAATGTTCATCACATAAATGTTTGTCCTAAGTGGGAATCGAACCCACGCCCTCAGGCTCAGAAGTTAGGTTCGCTACCAACTGGACCAATGGGCTATTGAAGTGTCATACCTACAGTTTCCCTGTTAGCACTTAGGTACAGGGGTTTTATGCTGCTCAATATTGAAGTGTGCGTTTGTAGAACTAGTAAGAATATAAATAAGTGGTACAATACGTGTATACCTCTTACTCTCCCCCTTCAGTTTTTTGCAGACTTATTCCGGTACTAGCTCGAGATTAAAGCAGATCCAAACTATATATTATCAATGCCAAATTCTAACAAAAATAAAGTAGCAGGAGACCCATCTTCATGCTAAGGCCTGATTCAATTACAGTATAATCTCACTAATCCGGCACTTCGATAGATCGGCACGTCCAATAACCCGGCACCCTCCGCCCACGCCTCCCTTACCCCTCTATACGTGTGCGCTTTGGTCGCTGCGTCATCGACTAGCAGTCTTACCTCAAAACTTATCACGTGCTAACGTATTGTTTCTTTCAAGTGAGACATGTTAATTCAATTGTTCCATAATACATTACATACATTTATTCTCTCTATGAAATGCTTTATTTTATTTATTACCTATGACTTTTTCAGTATAACCCAGTAATCCGAACATTCCAATAATCCGGCACCCTCCGGTTTTTAATAGTGCCGGATTAGTGAGATTACACTGTAATTACATTTCTAGACTAAATAGGAATGGCTTACATGGCAGTATTTATAATACATATTTGTTCTTGTGAATCAGCCTCCAAAGCTATGTATACTTTATAAGTACATAATCATAACTCTTCATGACTCACTTTGTTATTCTGACAATCACACTTAAACTGTGGCTGTGGGACATGGGTCATGTCTTTTTTAACCACAACCTCACTGATTATCCTCTTACTCCATTCCTGCAACAAATAAACAATAATTAGGAAGAAAAGGTTATATTTACTCCGAGGTTGTTAACACTACGGCGAGTATGCACTAGAACTGCATGACCTGCTATCATCATTCTTCCATAACAGTACCAGACGCACAACAGAGACTTGCATACGTGGTGGAATTTCCATGGCTTTGCCTAATAGTGCTAACAGACGCACGAACGCGGCTGACCTCAACCGCCATCTGACCAATGGGAGAGAAAGAAATATGATATTCTCACTCTTTCTCTCCCGAGCGTCTGTTAGCACTAGCACTAGAATAGTAGCGCTCGAACGTGGCTGACGGACCGCCGTCCAACCAACGGTAGAGAAAAAGTGAGAATATCATATTTCCCTCTCTTTCTCTCCCATTGGTCAGATGGCGGTTGAGGTCAGCCGCGTTCGTGCGTCTGTTAGCACTAGTGCTAACAGACGCTCGAACGCGGCCGACGGACCGCCGTCCAACCAACGGGAGAGAAAGAGTGAGAATATCTAACACACGTTTTGTAAGAAAGGGACAGAGTATCCCCTCTCTATCCCCACATAAAACTTTAAATGCTCATATCTGAGAGATTTATCAGCCTATTTAATTATTTTTTTCAGTATGTGTAATGTATTTATTTATATTCATCACTAAGCCTGTTATTTGTTATAAATTAAACATTATGACATATGCATATTGTATCAAATATATGTATATGTATTGTAATATATATGATAGACAAACATTTTTTTTCACTTCAAATTTTTCTACCATTTATTATATTAATATCTACCATTTATTTATATAATTTCCATACATACCGAAAATAGTGCAGCATGATAGCATATTATTTTTTGTGGAAGCAAATGTTCATTTGCATAAATCCTCGCATTTTTTGCAATTTTCTGAGCGTCATCATCATGTTCAAGGGCCCAGCGGATCCTATCGGTTAAATCAGAGAGATCTCGTTTGACGGGTACAAAGTGCACCCATGGCTGAAGCTGGCTGTAGAAATGCTCATAGTATGGCGAGTCTTGCTTGAGGACCATACCGCCCCCCGCGAGGAGGTAAGGCATACGGTATGCAGCTACTGTCCCATCTACGTTCACTTGATATTTGTACTGAAGCAACAAGATTTTTATTGATTATCCTACAGTGTAATAAACACGAAAATTTAAGATTTCCAACATATTTCAACTTACATCAAAAAATTTGAAGAAGGAAATGTGTGGCTGTTTGGGTCCATATTCGGCTTCCTTGTCACGGAAGAAGAAGAAGTTTGTGAGAGAGACATTGAAGAGGTCAGGGTTAGCTCGAGCGATGTCGATGAGCTTGAGGCGCTCGGCGCGCGAGTCCCGGCCGCGCCACACCGCGCGTGGCTCGCGCTGCGCCCACGCATGCTCCACACCGCCCTGTACAGACAGGATGTCCAGTGATACCCTAAAACGTAAGCAAATAGCTAAGTGTCCAAACTCAAAAGTAAAACAATGAATAATGGCCAAGTACTCATTAATTATTTAGGGACATGGCCAAATGTTTAGTGGAGGCGACTGGTGCCCAGAATGCTGTAGCCTACTTTGGTCAAAAAACTAAGCATTACCATGTGAGGCAATGTTGCCTTCATACTCTGGCTATTTGTCCTTTCATTATGGAGCTTTTAGTTTATTTGTATACTCATTTTAAATAGGTTAACTTTAGTTTATTATTGTTTCGAATATGGTAAAAACAATATTATTATACAAATAAACATAACTGTATATATGTGTGATGGCTATTAAAATACATGACTTACCTCCCCATATTTTCCAAAGTTGACTCAGTTAGGTCATATGTTGGCAGAACAATATCAGTAGTTTCATTATTGCCACACCACGAGAACACGGGCAGAGGCTCTGAACCTTTATGAACTAACGGCCAGTCTCCCAAGTTCATTACAAATTCCATATCAGGTAAATATACTTTCCTTGACATAAATAACAATATGTTATCAGAAAACATGTTGAAACCAACATGTTTTCCATAACAATCCCTATATATTTGATTAGCCTTGACTACATAATGGCAGAAGCTTGTGCTTTCTGGTTGATGATATCTTCCAATAATTTGTTTAATGTTTTCTTTCATGTCTACTTTAATGAATGGTTGGAGGTCTTCTTCGATTTGTTTGTAGGTTTTGGAGCAGCCATACTTTGTATACCATGCTTCAAAATCATCCTCGGGACAATCACACTGGTCAGGCTGGACTGGACCTTGAGAAGAAGAATAGATTAGTGTTTTGTTAGCTCTGACAGCTGCAATAACATTGTAATTTAAAAAAAAAAAAAAATTTTTACGTCTGTAGCTGGAATCTTACATTCAAAATCTTTGCAAATGTGATTAGAATTTACGGCTTTTCAGAATCTACTACAGCTGTCACAAAAACTTGGACTGAGTATACATAACTATACTGTACCTTTAAAATGAAAAGGAGATCCTTTAATATGTTTGCTCTTATAATAGATGTTAATGGCAAAATCATAGCATGTCTCATATGTTTTGTACCTTACTATGAAGCTACCATCTTTTCTATCCAATTTATTGACCCAAACACGACATTGAGGGCTGAATTTTGATTTACCCGTTATTTCTATAGCTAAGAGTTTGGAGAGGTCAGGTGAATATCTGTAAAAGAGAGTCATCTTACATTTGGATCTTCATAAACTAATGTCTGGTGGTGGCCGGGCAGTCGTAAATGCGCCAAGGGCATTGCCAGGTACGGCCAGGGACATCTGCCCCCCCTGAAGTTTAAAGTCTTAAATGACATTCAGCTACATGCATTGGGCCAGCATGGTTGAATGGGGCCCATCCTCTCTGAGAATCCCTGTCCCTGTGTCCCAGCAGTGGGCACATGATAGGCTGATGATACCAACAACCAGTATGGCTCAAGTGGTAGCATCTGCCGTATATAAGTATGAGGTATTGGGTTAACTGTGCTTTTCATTGTGTGTGATCCATGGCTTCTACAGGGAATTTCGTCAGCGAGATGTGCTTGCAGGGAATCCTATTACGGAGCTATGGAGGGAGCATGAGTGTGGAGTGTTATCTATTTATTTATATTATACTAGCTGCGCCCCGCGGCTTCACCCGCGCATTGATGAAAAGTAGCCTATGTCACTCTCCGGCACTTGAACTATACCTATGCAAAAAATCAGTTCGATCCGTTGCTCTGTTGCTGCGTGAAAGAAAAACAAACACACTTTCGCATTTATGATATTAGTCTGATGAAACAAAAACTTACGAGTTTTCATCAACAAATGTGAAATTCACATAAAAATATCTTGCTGGCATAACAATTTGTTCAGGTTGTAGCCCGGGGCCAAAAACATCTATTAAGCTTTGATGGGTTAGCTGAATCATAAGACACAATAATATAAGTAATTGATCAAACATAATCTTTGTTGAACTAGCAGTCGTCCCAAGGAAAAGCAGACTTCAGTATTAATTTAAATTTTTAATTATTTTTTCTTAACCAAATACAAACGAGAGTATTTTGCAAAATGATAAGCATATATATATATAGTAGTCTTTGATGATAAGTATTTGGTTTTGGTTTGGACCGGACAGTATGTAAACATCGCTGTTTTTTTCCCACCCATTACATCATCACTGGGTAGCCTAAAGCCAATAAGGCCGTACCGTCTCAACTTAAGTATTTTACTGACGTCAGCATCGCCATTCCCATATTGGATCTATGAGCATCCCCCAGTAATGTAGTTTAAAGTTTTAGAAACATGACAATAAAACGTTTCACCTTATTATATCACTTGCACAGAACACTAGAATACATGCCCAAACACTTACGTAGGTCCACATACACGAGTTTATTATAATAAAACATTGATGCGACGTTTTTAGATGTTTTTTTCACGTTAATGCCAAAACTCTAGTGTGCAGGTTAGCTGAGGGCCACTAGTTCCAAATCAAAATATTCCCAAATATTGAATTTTGTATGGAGAAGTTTTAGCTACAACGCAAAAAAAAACATGTCGCCTCCTTGTTTGTTTGTTTCAAAGAGTAGGATAACTATACCAATTCTGTTTATTATTGGTGGATTATTATTCATTAGTAAGTGTTCGTGAACATGTTTGCGTGTGGGCAAGAGATACATACGAGTAGAAACATGTTTTTTCAAACCTCAAGTAAAGTTTTAAACAACTTTCCTAGATTACGACTTGACTAAATTTGCTGACTTGTTAGTATTAACAGACGTATGGATTTGGTACGCTGGACCTCCGATTGAACACCGCGAACTGGAGAGAAAGATATTTTAGTTACAATGTTCCAATATATTATATTTGACACCAGAATAATTGCACAAGACGTGCTACGCCAAAAACATCTTATGAGGAACGCATTTTTTTAAAATATTATTCGCCCATCGGGCAGGCTAAAGCTTTTAAGGCCATACCGCCTAATCATCTGTTTTGTATAGTCTTAATACGTCAAACAAGTCATAGTCACAGTCAGAGTCAAGTTAAGTAAGTCACGGTCAAGTCAAACTCATGCCCCTGTAAAGTGGTGGGGACTTTACAAGAGGCTCCTATGGAGTTTTGGAAACAACACGAAAAGACACGTTTCACCTCGTTATATCACTTGCCCACACTCGACCACGCTTACGAGCACTTAATGAATAATAATTCACCATTTAATACACATTAACACTCGAAAATACACAAGTTTAGGAAAATAATAGCACAAGCCGACATGTTTTTTCAATGTTGGCGCCAAAACCTATCGCAAATTATTAAATCTATTTTTGGCCGTTTAGAGTTGAGCTGTCAGTGCTGTCACTGTCACTAGAGTGTTTCTGTCTGACTTTTGTTGAAGTTGACTTTTGTTTTGAGGTTATAATTTAGTTATTTTATTATTAAAAAATAAGACTATAATATGAATAAATTGTGGGAGTAGTAACAATCTATCTACTACGATAAATTATTCCATAACTATACTATACAACACAAGTCAGCAACTAATAAAAAGAAAACGAGAATATAATGGCTACAAGCAATCTAAAATTGTTATGCAGCAAGATAAGCAGAATGAGGTAGATTGCATTGTTTAGAAGTATATTTAACTGTATAACCTATTATGTATTTTATTTAACCTTATTAATTGGTTCCAGGTTAGAAAATGTTCAAATTAGGACGTATATACCTCCGAGATATCGTCCCCCATACTGGTATATGCCCAAGGAGCGAGTGGTAGGCCTGTTCAATATTATAAGCTGATTTGAATGTAAAAATTCCAACTGTTTCTAGCTTTGTATTATTTTCTTCTAGTTAACTGAAGAGCACTTGACTCGAGACAATAAGCATTTTATAGAGGAGATGATGCAAAACAAACTGAAGACTCAAGAAGCATTGGAATCACCTCTGACTGAAAACAAAGTTATTTCTCCAGCTCAGTGGGCCCCCAATACTCGCAGAGTTGGGCTTATTGCACGCAAAATTGGAAATTATCCTCTATGGACAAAGGATGGAAAGAAAAAGCAAACAACTTTATTACAGGTTAATAGTATAAAGAATATATGGAGCACTCTCGGCAACTGTACTCGTTAGGCAACAATGGGTTGTGTATCAATGGGTATGCTTGTACAGCAGGAAACCCATGATGCCACATATTATGCCATAATCTAGGAATGCTTTCATAGCCAGTCAAGCCCATGTATACAAAATTATTGTATGTTATACCTTATATAAAGTTTTACTAGCTGTAGCCTGTGACTTAGTACTCATAAATTTCTATAATCTTTGAAGCCCCTTAATTTACCCCTATTATAAAATCCTTTCTTAGCAGATGTCAACACAACAAAAGGAATCTGCGGAATTTCATCAGCCGTGTATGTCAAGTGGTTTTTGTGATTGTGATTTATGTAGATCCTCAACTATTTAAACGTTTTTGTACAGGTGGTAGATAATCATGTCATAAAATATATCCCTCCTGAAGAATTTGCCCCGATGAAAATAAGAGATACAACTTGGAAGGAGAAACAAAAATATGGCTGCTTATTGGTTGGTGCAGAGACTATAGACCCCAGCAAAGTTACCAAAGAGTATTCTGGACTGTTCAACAGTGTAGGAATGCTTCCCAAGCGGCATTTATGCAGATTTATTGTTTCTCGAAATGCAGTGCTACCAACTGGTACTCCTTTGTATGCTACGCATTTCCGAGTTGGAGATCATATTGATGTTCGTGGATTGACGTAAGTTTGACACTTACTGGTAAAGATAATATATATCATAATTGCTTGCTGGCATTCTGATGTTAGTTTGTGACCCATCAGCTCATCTGCACGTGAACCAAACGATATACACATTGGGTGCGAGTGACACATAACACACAGATCAATATCAGCTGATATACAAGTTTTTAGGTAATTAGTACAATTGCGTGCAGGCGAGCCAGTGACAGTCACGAGTGCGAACATCAATATGCTATCTTTCCGATTTTCACAAATTTTTACACTGAATTAAATTCTGTCTTCCTATGTTTGCAGAATAGACAGAGGTTTTCAAGGAGTAATAAAGAGGTGGGGTTTCAAAGGCATGCCTGCCTCTCATGGTGTCACAAAGACTCACAGGCGCCCTGGTAACATTGGTGCGGGTGGACAAAAGGCACGAGTGTGGCCCGGTACTAAGATGCCTGGCCATATGGGAAATAGGTGGGTACATACACATTTTTATCTTTATGCAATAAGATGTTGTTAGATACTATGTGTTATCTCACAAGTCATCAGTTTATTTTATTTATTATATTTTTATATAGTTAGGTACCAAAATAATCAGCAAAATATGCTTATAAACTTAAAAAGGAGTAGGTATAGAAAAAACATTATTAGACCTCCTTTTGTATCTTAGCCCCCAGAATGCCACCAGCAGCAGCAGGGTAGAGTAGTAAACCTGTGCGGCAAATAATATATTGAACTGTCTCACTAAACTGTCATGGGTCATGGACTTGTAACTCCGTTGCTAAAAAAGCTGTATGGAGCCGTATGCAGTCTACATGCATGCTGTATGCAGTCGTCGACTGGGTCAATAAATTCGGGTTCTGTTTTAGTATTAGAATTCGGGTTCTGTATTAGATTGCTATGCTGCTGTTCGTTCAGGTCATAGTAGCTTTACTTAGTCTGTGGTCGAGGTAGAATAATATATGGCCTTACTCCTGACATAAGACTGTATAAAAAATTTATTAATAGGAATAGTATAACCAATTTATTTTCTCTTAAATGTAAATGTTTTTGAAGAAGAAATTAAAAGGTCTCAGCCATTTCAATGTGCCAAAAATGGGGTTGTTTTTCCATTAAAAAAAAGGCGAATGCACAGAGGTTAGGTATGTTACACTAGAATATACAGATAAAAAAACTATTGACATTTCATTTTTTGTAATGTGACTGTCCTAAATTTAATTAATGTGCATATGAGTCTGTGTTACTTGAAATAAATAAATAAATATAAATATATTAAATATATTTGCAGGTGATTTCAGTAAAAGCAACAAAAGCCATAAGCCAAAGCGATTTGAACAAAAGCCATAGCCATCTAGAAATTATGTTATTTAATCGTAGTTTGGTTGCTAGGCATTGTTTTCATGAAATAAAAAAATTTTTTTTACTGACTTCAAAAAAAGAAGGGTCACAATTCGGTTGTATTTTTTTTTTAGTTTATTACCGCAGACCTCCGTTATTTACAAACGGATTTGGAAAATTCTTTTTTTATATGAAAGTATATACTTTCAGTTTGGTCCCATAGAAATTTCATCAAAATCGGTTCAGTAGTTTGGTTTATAAATCAAAATAACTTGAAAAAATATGTCATCCAAGTAAACGAAATTGCTTATTTACCAATTTTGTTTACGGTTTTTTCAATTTATAATTATTATGTTTGAGAAAAGTACTATACAAGCCTTGGCGGGAACTGAGCATTTTATGGACTCTCATAATTATGCTGCTCTCAGCATATGCGAGAATCACCACATAGTCACGTTCGTCCATAATACTTGTTGCTGCAGTAATGTACTATAATTTTATTAGTTACCTACAGTAGATTTCATAAATATCATAAGATATAAACATTATGGTTTATAATATCTTTCAGATGGAGAATAAATCGCGGTGTAAAAATTCTTCGCATCAACACAAAGTACAATGTAATATGGACCTTAGGAGTGAGCATACCTGGAGAAACAGGCAGCCTGTGCTACTTGTATGATTCAATTCTTCCTCTGAAAAAACATAATCACAAATCGTTCCCTCCTTTCCCTACATACTCAACTGCAGAATCAGATGATCTAACTCTAGAATACTTTGATGAATCCGTTCACCAGTTTGAGAACCCATCGATAGCATTTGAAGAATCTTAGTTTATAGTCATTTAGATTAGTAAGATTTGCTTTAGTAAGTAAATAAACCTAATACAAAAGCACTGAAGTTTTTTTCTTTATCAACACTGTAGGCTTGTGTCCTAATTTCTATTTAGTGTCTCAAAAAAAAGCTGATCATAAATAGAACCCATCAACGGTTTTTTTTAAATAAACTAGTTATAATTATTTTTATTTCATTATAGACAGCGCACTATAGCACGTTATGACGTCAAGCTGTACGCGCGCTATTCAATTCAAATTCATTTATTTCGATCGACAATTAGATCATACAATTATTAAATAAAACAATAAAAACATAAAATTTAAATTAATTTGGTACATTATTTAAAATTTATAAAATAGAGCTAAACTAATACACACCTTTCAGCATTTGCTTGTTAGTCAGTACATGCACCATTGAGCAATGGTTCATGTACTGACAGTCAAACCTATTTGCAAATACGTTTAGGATGGTGTTGGGGCTGGCCCGGACCCTGCGCGCCAGGGACATGCACCGTTTTCGCATGGTCGTGTAGAAACAATCAACGCGTGACTCGGCGAACATCCCCGACGCGCTGCAAGCACGAGGCAGCCGCATCAACACCCTAAACGCATTATTGTACTGTATACGAAGGGCATTGTACTGTTTCTGCGTACATGACACCCACAGGCTGCTCGTGTAGAAGGACGTACAAAATGCTCTGAAAAGAGTAACTTTGACGTCCCTCGAACAACGTGCGAACCTGCGGGCAATCATATTAGCCCTCACAGACAACGCCCTTCGCTCCCTCTCCACATCTGCATCGTCTGCTATAGAAATGCTATACTAACAAACGCTTTGCGAGAAAGGGACAGAGCATTCACTCTCTATCCAGTCTATCTTATGCCTATAGCTTATCTTATGCTTATATCTCAGAGATTTATTTTATCAGCCAATTTTATTTATTTTTTCAGTTTTTGTAACTTCCGCAGACAACATTTAATAAAAAGGAATTAGAATGAATCCAAATAATGATGATAATGTACTTAATCGTGTTTCGGTCTTCGGTTTTATCTTCAGTTACGAAGATAAAACATTCAATTTTGATATAACCCTATTTTTATAATTTTAAGCTAACCATGGAAGTGGACTAACTTAAACTAGAATGGCCAAAATTGCTAAAAGTCGGAAAAGAGGACCAGCAGTTTAGCGAAAAACGTGGGTGAAAATAGATTTGAACACAAACAATAATTGTACTAAGACATATCTCCCATATTTGTCTGATCTGAGGATCCAATATGCTCGTTAGGACAATTCAATTAAAACTACCAAAAAAATTAGTCTGTTTGTCCCCTCGTCAGGTGTCAGCATGAGAGGGCAGACAGGAATAACTCCAGATTTGCATCTGAGATTTATTTTATTTGCTTTTTTTTTCTTCAAATTACCTGTGTAAGATATTTATTATTAGTACCTACTGGGAATCTACCACAACCTCAAAAACATTCTTATAATAATCTTACTTTAAATTATTTTTTTATTTTAAGAATGTTTTTGATGTTGTGGTAGCCCTGGTAGTAGCAGAGGCAAAAGAGATGACTAAGTTATTGCTGTAACATACATTTGAATGCTTCGACTAACATAAAATGAATGGACGGGCCATAACCATTGAACTTGCTCAGTAAAAAAAAAAAAAAGAGTCAAAGCGTCGGACATAATACACCATGTACAGTAAATTTGTTACAAAAATAGATAACGGTTATTTAAATTGTTATGTTTTTACACTTCGGGAAAGCACACGAAGGCATAATTTTGTCAGATGTTTCGTTATCATGTAACAATAGTCTTGTGTCGCACTTTCTACGGCTAGAGACAGATTGTTACGAAACGGCGCTCATTTTGTAATCTTCAATAACGCGCAACTTCTGGGCCCGTCCATTCATTTTATTTTGGTCGAAGTTTGAATGGGACTTTTTCAATCAAGTAACCATGTTAGTGTAACCAATTGCCTGCTGCTACGCTGCAGTAATTTACTAGAAGTTCTAGGAGAAATAAGAAGTAGTAGTTTCTAAAAATAATAAAACGAAAAATATATTTGTAATTTTTTATTCAAAATTCCATGTCAAAAATGCATCTTAAAACCTATACAAAATATTTCTTAGTTGTATAAATAAAACAAAATTCATATAGTAAGTATAATTAAACAGATTAGCTAAAATAAAAACAGCAAAACTGTTCATAAAATAAGATCAATATCATTTTGCTCATGCTCCAATTACTTACCTACATGATTAAAACCTAGGCATTAACTTTAACTTATCCAATTCATTATAAATTTAAAACGAGTTTAAGACTTAGTTTTATCACAATAACTTACCTACTGTTGGCTGGGCGGCTGGAAGCCATAGCCAGGGTAGGGCTGAGGTGCGCCAGGAGGCGGCGCGCCAGCCGTGGGCGCGCGCGTGTATGGATACGGCGAGGGCGGGTACTGCGCCGGCGGATACCCTTGCTGGTACGCATGCGGGGGATACGCACCGCCTCCAGGGGGAGGGTAGTTCTGAGGGTTCTGCTGATAGTTTGACTGCGGAGGCGGCGCCGTTGACACTGATGGCGCAGGACTCCCCGGCTGAGACGAAGGATTGGAATAAGGCGGTTGGCTTGCCGGCGGGTATGGAGATGGCTGCCCTTGAGGTGGATACTGTTGCCCGGGACCTCCAGGGGCTGTAGGACCGGATGCAGCCGTCGACGTAGGGGCATTATTACCATGAGCACTAGAATTGTATGTGGGAGATTGAGCAGATGGAGACCCGTAACCTGAGCTCGGAGGGTTCTGTGGAGTGTACCCGCTGGGTGGAGGCTGCGGTGAGCGGTTCGGTTGTGGTGTGGGGGCTGAACTGTAAGCTGATGTGGGGGTAGTATTGGGGAAGGGTTGAGACTGGTATGGTTGTGGCTGCGATGTTGTAGAATTATAGGAACTGACTCCCACATTTGGATAATTAGGCCCTGACTGTGAAGGAGGGTAGGCAGAGTTGCCCGTGTAAGAAGGCTGAGCTGGAGCACGGACTGGGTATGGCCCGCCAGCACTGGCAGGACTACCTGGTGGTGGTGCATACTGCTGTTGTGCAGATGATGGGGGATAACCTGAACCAGGATGAGTGGCAGGGGGATAATTGTTTGGAGCAGTAGTAATTGGTGGTCCATAATTAGAATTTGGGGGATAGCCTTGAGGTTGTTGAGCTGGGTTGGGTGGTCCATAACCTTGAGCAGGTGGCCCGTAACCACCCTGAGGTGGGTATCCAGGAGCTCTCTGATATTGTCCTTGGTACTGGTTTTGATATGGTTGCTGTCCATATGATTGAGTCGGCCTAGTTGGTGTGGTGGAGACTCCAGCAGGTGGTCGATATGGTTGCGGGCCTGAACCGGGCCCCTCAGGTGCTGAAGGTGAATTTATAGGCGGTGGTTGTGGAACATTTCCAGCTGCAAGCTGGTGTGGAGGCTGCAAACATTGAAATGAGTGTCACAATGACTGTGTGGGTTGATAATGGGAACGAAGTATTTGAATGGATCACTATAAAAAATAACTAAGAAATAATAAAAAAGGTCAAATAGTAAAAACAAAAAGGGACAACATCCCCATACAACAAACATATTTTTTTACATATTTTTGTATTAGCTGTAATGTAAAAACGGTAATAGGTACAAGCATCAAACTTGGTATAATTATAGTACACACTATAAAGTATAACAGCAAATAATAAATAATGGCCAAGTGAGAGTCGGTGACAAATTTCTGTTCATTACTAAGTTATAACTGGTAATTTGGTTACTTGGATGACCTTACCATTTCTTTCACAGAATCGAAATACCATATTCAACTAATTTTGAAGTTTTTTAAATTGATAATTATTGTTATTTTTTTGGTGGTATGGAACCCTCGGTGCACAAGCCCGACTCACACTTGGCCGGTTTATTATGGGTATAACATTAATTTAACCATATACCTACCCCATTTTCAACTGAGGGTCTTACCAGACCTCTCATATCAGTTATGCATGCAATGAAACCAACTAGGGAACAAGCCATACAAAGAGAGCTTGACAATAAGGCCATCATGCCAAACCGTGTCAAAGCCATTGAGATGTCACTGGAAACGATGAGCGCTGCTGCATGTTACTCCAGATAAACGCTAGATCCCCAGTAGATTGGGTTTGATAGAACCCATATTGCCCGTCACTGAGGAGGTCATAAGCTTCTAGGAGCCTGTTGTTGAGGACATGTTCCATAGTCTTGCAGAGTATGGACGTGACTGAGATTGGCCTGCAGCCGGCGGCAGGGTTGACACTACTACCTTTTTTGGGCAAAGTTTCCATGTTTCCAACCATCCATGATTTTGACACTTTAGAGTTTAAGAGTTTCAATAGACTAAAGAGGCGTGTCAGCACAGGAGACAACTCAGGTACACATGCCTTCAGAACTATGTCTGGAACACCACAAACACCGGCAAACAGGTTTGCCTTCTCTACTGCGGTGTGAGCCAGCATTCCAACAGTTTTCAGCAGTGGAGGTAGTGAGGAGCAGGGAGTCTAGACAAGAGCCACACATTGTTAGCGTTCACGCCTGCGGAAAGATGAAATTGTATGAAAATGACATTAGCATGAGAGAAATTATCTCAAGCTAATGTCATTTTCATACAATTTCATCTTTCCGCAGGCGTGAATGCTAACAGTGTGTGGCTCTTGTCTAGACCCCCAGCAATGTTCGCTTTGACTGATTTAGCTAGGGACCAAAACTCTTTTGTACCAGCAGGGTGAACAGCCGGTTTGTTCCCTATTCGACTAAAGTGGTCAAAACAAGCTTTCGAAAAGACCTTTTATGCAGGAATTGGCACCCTCGTTAAGATTTTCTTCCTGCGACTTAAATCCTTCACTTATATTTTAACCCTTTTAGGCATAAACGCTCAATAAGCTTCTCCTGCTTGTGTGCAGGATGTTAGTATATAATTTTATTGAATAGATTAGCACAAGCAATTATGATTAATAGGGTTATTATTATATGGTAATTTTATAACGCTCATTGTATCTTTCTACCATAGAGCTTACCTAAAGTTTGAAACACATAAGAATGTCTGGATTAATAGGCCAAGGCCAGAAACCAACTTACCGGCAAAATAGCTTGGATATTCTGATTGGCGTCGGCAACAGACGCCAAATACACAAGGTTTCTGTGTAGCATCTGCTGGTATTGATGGCATTCCATTATTTGCCCTTTCGATTGATATTCTTGAATGGTTTGTATAAGTTGAGCGTTTTCATCCAACATTTTTTGTATTTGTGCTGGATTTAAAGGAGGCCGATTGCCTCTTGCGGCGAAAGCCACCGACATAATGCAATGCTGCTCTAAAAGCAATAAGAAAATCACGTTATTTTTACACTAAACAAATTGGGGTTGGATTGGACTGTAGGCGTCTCGTAGAAAATTAAATGTTCTCTGTGGTACACTTACTTTATATTAACTTTTTCACAAAACCCCAAGATATAAGATGTAACACACAACAAATAAAGCAAATTATTTATTTCTTCCACATTTATTTCATAAATTAAACAATTTGTGACTTGAATTCTTGAATTGAATCTTGAAGAGTAATAGTGTTCCGTGATCTTGAAGTGAAGTTGAAACTAGAGGAGGGCGATACAAATCGTATATAGATATTGTAACGCTATATCGTTGAATTATCGAAAATCCGATATTGAAGCGCGGTGAATCTATATATTGTCCCAAAACACTATATTGCTCCGTCGCGCCGCCCGTCACATAATATCGTATCGTTAGTATCCGAAGCGAACCGAATCAAACCACTATATGCCATCCGTCGCATATCGTATCGTATCGTATCCGAACGCGAACCGAAGCGAATCGATTCAAACCCGAGTATCGTATCGGAGTGTGGAGTATCGGATTTTCCTGTGATGTGATTTGATTTGTATCGGTAGACGGCTGGTCCGATGCGGGCGACGGCGGCCGTGCGTGATCGTCGCGCCCGTGTCCTGCGAGTAAAATCGGAACTTTTTCACTAACAAGTTCTTGGCGCAATCAATACTTGTACAAAAATCATGATAGATGGCGATAACAATCGTAAAAATTACGTACAAATCCAAACCAGTAGTTTTAACATATAACGTGATATAACAATGCTAAAAGTATTTTTTTTTTAATGTGTATGTGTGTATGTGTTTTTTTTTTTAAATAGGTTATATTAAATTTTATAACAACTAACCACCACCTCACGCTCTGCTCTAGATTGTTAGTACAAATTTGAACTTTAAGTCTGAGGAATACAAACGTTCATATGCCCTACATTTTAAGGTTCAGAATAGACAATCCGAAGCTAACCGAATCAAAGCAAGTATCGGATTCCTGTGATGTGAATTGTGATTAATTGATTTGTATCGGCTGGTAGTTCGCTGTTTGGACACACTGGTGCCGGGCGTGATCGTCGCACCCGCGCTATGCCTAGACGGTCTGCTCGAAATTGTTAGTACAAATTTGAACTTTAAGTCTAAGGAATACAAACATGTCCTTATGTCCTACACTTTAAGGTTCACAATGTACAAATAACATCGGAACACGACTAGGTGTGTGAAGGAGTTACTTAAGTGGGCACATTTTGGCAAGTTTCAATAATCAACAATTTTGGGACATTTTTGCACACACGGTCAATTTGGATCTGACCCCAAACTAAGCAAAGCTTGTGATATGGCTGCCAGAGACTGATATACATACATGTATAGTTTTAAATACATACTTAAATAGATATTAACAACCAGATGTAGAATAAAACACAAATGTTCATCACACAAATGTTTGTCCTACGTGGGAATCGAACCCACGCCCTCAGGCTCAGAAGGTAGGTTCACTACCAACTGGACCAATTATCAACTATCATTAATTCAACTTCGACCTTATATCGTAAGGAATAATGATGCACTTCCGGAATGTTTCTCTTAGGTATACAGTTGTGGTTGACCTGTAGCCTTGAACTAATAATAATGCAAAAAAATTGGATTTTAATAAATTTTGGAAGAAATTTGGATTGACTCATTAGTATTGTACGAATAATTGAACGCAAGTGAACTCATTGATTTGTTTGTTGTTTGTTCAGCAAGCAGCGATATTTTAATTATTTTAGTTTAGAAAAGTAAATATAGTAAATAAAATAAGTGTAATAGTAATAGAGCAAAATTTTTGTTTTCTTACATAATATTTTGTTAGGATGGTACCCAGTGTACAGTGAAATAAATACGTACGTATGTACCTTTTTGTGGCTCATCAAAAACTATTCTAAGATGTCGCGTTTAAACTCAAGTGTTTTGTGGGACTGCTTTGAAAAAACGAATACCGTCGACAAAAAAGCCAAGTGTAGTACCTATTTGTACAGAAACCTACAGTTACAAAGGTATCAAAGGTAAACATATCATCAAATATGAACTTCTAAATACGCCTGCTTTTTTTTGCGTAAAGTGTTATCAGATCATTTGTCATGTATATATGTAATTTTAAAGCAGGTAATTTTGATAATAAACTCACAAAAACTGTTAAAAATGCAGCCAATCCTAAGCCTAGTAAAGTATGAAGGAAAGTTCATAGAGGTTGATTTAAATAATGGCAATACAAATCGTGAAATATATCAATAGAACATTTTAATTTGGTACGATTACGATATTACGCTTGTGGCGGCATGCATCTGCGGAGCATTCGTAGACGTGCGCACCGACCAGCGGCGCGCGGCGATCTGACTCGCTCGATACTATACCTACGGTGTTGATTTTACATCGAAATCTAGGCATATTTAAAAAATATATAGTTTCATGAAATATATAGTTTCGAAATCCGATGTCAGATATCGATATATAGTTTCGATTCGATATTCGACAAATCCGATATTACCCACTCCTAGTTGAAACAAATAAAACCAACCAAAAATTCGTGATGTTTTTTTTTGTTAATTTATTCATGACTATGGATACATAGTCCTTCAGTCGACATAATAACCATGTTTACATAGTATTCCATAACCACATGATAACCACAAGCCAGGGGCCTTATTATGATTCTTTGATCGGGATTGAGATTGCATGCCGTCCCGTTCGTATCTATTTACTCGCACCACGTGTGTAAGTGAGATGGCACGCGATCGCGATCACGATCTGAATCATCCATAATAAGGCAGCCGGTTCCTATAACTTACAAAAAACGGATCGTAGTCACAGTAATTATAGCAAAGTAAGTCAAGGTCAAGTCAAACTCATGCCCTGCTAAGCTGGTGGAAGCTTTACAGGAGGCTCCTATGGAGTTTTGGAAACAACACAAAAAGTCATGTTTCATCTCGTTATATCACTTATCCACACTAGAGCACATAATAAATAACAATCCACCACTATTACACATTAACACTAACAAAAACCTACAAGTTATGGATACATCTAGGGTTAATTGCCATACATCTTAAAGCATCTGAGCAATACAGCACATCATCATCAGCCCTGAGTGACCCACTGCTGGGTATAGGCCTCCCTTTGTTTATGCCACTCTCCCCGGTCTCTCGCTATTCGCATCCACTCGTTTCCGACAGCACAGCATAGGCAAATCTGCAGAGGGTTCACAAACTATCTGCGAAACCATCATCGCATTGAACTTTACCTCATATTTCAGGTTTATGAAGAGCTAAATATATATAGCTAGATCCACGTTAAGTTGCTTGTCGTTTCTAGCATATAAACACCCTGGGCATTCTGGGACAATCGACTGTGTACAGACAGACACTAAAGTAAAGTTGCACCACATTATGATTCTTTATTTTCTTTAATACCTTTGTTGGTTCTCTTTCAACTGAACAGACTTGGGCATAAATAATAATATTTACGCTAGATTAACAATAAGCTACTTTTTATCCTTAAAAACAAATGATGGTTCTTTTAGATGATAGTGGAAGGAACTGTGTGGCACTTTTAATAAAACAATTATTAAGTATTTCTTTAATGATTATTATTTTAAACAGTTAGAAAAACCATGTTTGCTTGTTAACCAATTTTAGAAGTAAAATCTATGTCTATGTAATACATTGAATTTTATTGATAGGATGGGTCGGCCCATATTGTCATCTCTGAGTCTCTAACGCAATTCAATTTAGGTGATTGCTTAAAAGTTATACGACCACAAACGGTATCTCGGCGAGTTAAGGTTCACTTTCACGTAATTTCCCGCAGTCACATAAATTGAATCGGGTTATAAGATTTTGAGATGAAGTCCGTGGCCGTACCTATTAGAACGTAACTTGATACAAAAAGTATATATAAAAAAGTATAGTAACCAGTGTAGTGTCGCTGCTGCTTGTCGCCGGCGATGGACTCAACCTCTATACATTTTCTTTGATTCAATTAATTTAATCTTTGAATTTGTATGAAGATACATTCCGATAGGTAGGTACGGCGATACTGACGCCGGCGACGTGAAACCGCACACGGACTCATACCTTAAGAGCTCACGGTACAACCCCTGTACAAATCTACAGATGAGAATATTAAAGAATGACTCTATGTGAAATTATTCAGAAAAAATGTTTTAAACAATCTTGTAATACTATTAACTTTTCAGTCACTATCTTTTCATTCTTGATACAAGGAGAATGTTTTGTTACAAGAATTAAAGTCTCGTGTATACTTTTTAAGTCATACAAACAATGATTTCTGCCCAAAGAATAGTTGTTAAAAGCAGTACTTGAGCCGCCATTTTCTATCTGTTTTAGCCTCTTTTCACCAATATGCATTATTATGGTAACAAATTCCTCACAGTCCATACCAAACAAAGTTTTTAACATATTTTGGCATAGACATGGAAATTCTTCAAGGTCCTTCAAATCATCAATTTCTTTTTCAACTGCAGCCAGAACCTTGGTCATGTTTTCCCATAAACGTACTACATTAGTGGCATTTACCCAGTTATGGTTTATTGATATGGTATCAATTTCATTTTCAACTTGATGGTACCATCCTGTTGGGACGAATATAGCATCACCTTTTCCTTGAATTATTTCATAGTGAGTTACATCTTTATTCTTTTCTGGATCAAATCGCAGAGGCAAATTATTGAATTTGTCCTTTAGCTTTTGCTCCTCGCCAGGTGGGAGAAGAAACCATTTCTTCCTGCCAGCAACATTGACAGACCAGCTGAATGAGTCGTAGACATCTGCATGTAGTGGTGTCCTGTAAAAGTTTAAAATCATACTATAAGGTTACCTCATAAAAAAGCTGGCCATAAATAGATCTGACCAGCAAAAACTAAATTATAACTGTTCAAAACTTTACATTAGTATTATAAGCATTAAAAGCCTGATATATATTTATCTATATATTATATAAAAATCAATGTGTGTATGTAAGTTCCCTATGATTTTAACGGGACTTTCACTGGCAGATAGCTTATATTATAAGAAGTAATACACGCGAGGGAGACAGCGGGGCGCAGATAGATAAACAGAAGGTTTATATATATATAACTAGCGACCCGCCCCGGCTTCGCACGTAAATTACACCCGTGCGAAGCCGGGCGGGCGGGTCGCTAGTTAAAAACAAAACACCAGCAACTAACAGATCAACAGTTTTAATTGTTTTTTTAAATCCCCGATATTAGAGCTGATTGTCTTCAAACGGCTGTACAGATTTTCTTGAACTATTGCTAAGAACACTCTCAATTAAGTCACCTTTCAAACATAAAAAAACTAAATCAAAATCGGTTTAGCTGTTTGGGAGCTACGATGCCACAGACACACAGATACATACATTGAACTTAAAATTCCCCTGTTTTTGAATCGGGGGGTTTAAAATTGGTAAAGAATTAAAATGATTAAAAACACTTATTTTCTAATTTCGATGTAGTTCGATTAGTCTCCTAATATAAATTCGGGGACAGTCAGGAAAGATTTATTCCTGTTTGTCCCCAAATTCAAATTCGGGAACAGCCAGTAAATATTTATTTCTGTTTGTCCTTGGATTCAAGTTCAGGGACAGACAGGAATAACTTAATCACATCACTGAGACAGTAACTTAAGTCTGAGTGCACAATATTTCAGGAATTCAAATAAAATAAAAATATATTTTTTAGGCTATGAATACTGTATACATGGTTACGCAGAAACGGTGTACTAAGCCGAAGGAGGTCGTTATACTCATCATTATGAACAACTTTTACTATGGGGCCGACCCTGATATCGTTCCATAGAAAAGCTTGTCACACTCAACAAAATGTATCCATACATTTTGTTGTTGCTGATATTTTTTTCGCAATACACCCAGCCCCTTAAAGTTGTTCATAATGATGAGTATAATGACCTCCTTTCGGCTTAGTACGCCTTTCTGCATAACCCTGTAGATGAAATGACAAAACTCAAAAACCTCAACTTGAACTAAGCTTATATACGGTAATTTTAGTGCGTAGATTTTTAGGGTTCCGTACCCAAAGATTAAAACGGGACCCTATTACTAAGCCTACATTGTCTGTCTGTCTGTCCTACCTTTAAACGGCTGTATCTTTCGAACCATAATAGATAACCAGTTGAAATTTTCACAGAATTTGTAATGTTACGGCTGGTTAAATTAGAAATAACAAAAAAGTCAAAAAGTCAAAACAAAAGGGGGGTCCTCATACAACAAACGTATTTTTTATTAAATTATTATAGCACCGGCTTGCACTCACGATTAATTAATTAAAAGTGAAATTTAAAGTTGAGAGTAAATTGGTGAGCTTTAAAAAAAATTATTATGAATCCTCATGCGAGTTTTGTTTTTTTTATTAGCTGTAATGTAAAAATGGATATACTTACAAGCGTCAAACTTGGCATGATTATAGTACACACTCTAATGTATAACAACAAATAATAAATAATAGCCAAGTGCGAGTCGGTGACAAGTTTCTGTTTATTACCTAGTTATATCTGGTAATATCGTTATTGAATTTTGTGGTGGTATGGAACCCTCAGTGCGCGAGCCCGACTCGCACTTGGCCGGTTTATTCTAACCTCCTAAGCTTCACTTAAATATTATCAATGCAAGTTTAGTAAAGTAAATGTTACTTTATTCTATGATATTAAAAAAAAAAATATATATATTCAACTGATAAATAAATAAATATTCGGGACATTTTTGCACACACAGTCATCTGACCCCAAACTGAGCAAAGCTTGTGATATGGCTGCCAGAGACTGATAAACATACATATATATAGTTTTAAATACATACTTAAATAGATATTAACAACCAGATATAGAACAAACACAAATGTTCATCACATAAATGTTTGTCCTAGGTGGGAATGGAACCCACGCCCCCTAGCTCAGAAGGTAGGTTCACTACCAACTGGACCAACGGGATATCTGATGATATAGCTGCTATAAGAAATGTTGACAAGTCTCACCATGTTCCCGATGGCCCCATGTAAACAAACATTAAGTCATCCACATGTTTGTCTTGAGCATATTCATTTAGCCAATCAGAGGCAAATAATTTAGGTATAATATAAAACTTATCATCTGGCCTGGCTCTCCGCAAGTGCCAATCTTTCAGATACAACATTTTATCTCTTGTATTGCTTTTCCAATAGGTGATATAATCACTGAATTTCATTTCTGATCTTGGTTGACGATTAACACCCATTTTGTTGCAGTCAAGAACTGGGACGGTTAAACTTCCATATTGATTCAACAAGTAGTCAAAATCAATTTTGTCATCACTGGCCCATTTTTGGGAAGCCTCCCAGTCAGTGCCTATGTTTCTTATAATGCATGGAACATATTTTCTCACGTGGTTGTTGAAAAAGTCTTCATAGCTGATGCTGTCATATGTATTAGCATCAACTACAAATGGTTCTGTAGAGCCGGTGTTGACTGGGGGTAGTTCTTTAAGAGGCTTGATCTCAATATCGACCATGGCAGCTAAATATTCTGTGAAAAGGACAATAAAGTGGTCTTATGCATATAATATTATCTAGGATGTATAATAGCAAAGATTATATACTAGAGGTATATAGAATATACTACTATTATATACTAGAGGATAGATAATAGGCATCCTAATAAAATTTGCAAGTTGAAGTGGCAATGGGCAGGACACATCGCTCGAAGAACCGTTAACCGATGGGGAAGAAAGGTTCTTGAGTGGAAACCACGAACCGGAAGACGCAGCGTAGGTAGGCGTCCCACTAGGTGGACCAACGACATTGTGAGAGTCGCTGGCGTCCAGTGGATGCAAAAGGCAGGCTGTCGTTCAGTGTGGAGGTTACAGGGGGAGGCCTATGTTCAGCAGTGGACATCTTCTGGCTGATGATGATGATAATAGGCATCCTAATGTTGAATTTATTACAAATAACAGTCTTAGTGTAGGATACAACTAAACTCATTACATATAATACATATAGAAATATTGAAAAAAGAAATTAAATTAGCTGATGAACAAAACAATTTAATAAATCTCTGAAATATGAGCGTTTAAAGTTTTTGGTTGGGAATTTACTGGAGCAGCAAAAAACGCCAGATGGATTTAATCAATAAGCATTGTTAGTTGTATCAATATAAATGTTTGTTGCTGGTAAATTTTATACTTTACAAGTAAATACATATTTAATAGTAAAATAATATTGATTTTTCTTCTCTCCATTTAATAACAAATCTCACGCCATAAAATGCGCAGTCCCTTATGTGTCGCTGGCTATATAGAGTTTACACTGTACTTATAACTTATTTATTTTTGAACAAATGTTAATTTTGTTTTCATTGTTTGACCTATTGATGATCAGTTTTTAAATGAAAATTTAAAGATAATATATATTGAAATTGGTATTGTGAGTACACTGCTTTAAACTATCACGGTTGTACACTCCAAAGATGATGCTGTGAATGTAGCTCTCGATATTTCAGCACAGTTACATGCTCCATATTCACGGGAAGACTGAAGAAAGCGGGTGGTTGGTCTAAGTGGGTAGATCTTTTCACCTAACTTTATAATTTTCTACCAACTACCAGCATTCTTCAAACTTCCCGTGAACATGGTGCGTGTAGCTGCGCCAAAATATCGGGAGCTCCATCCACAATCTTAATACGGTAAACATTCCGTTAATAATCATATAACTGTAATTCTTTTGTTTCTGTAATATGTTAATACGAAGCAATGAGATGTTAAAATATTAAAAGCCAATATTATGCTGGTATGTTTTTTTTTTGTTTTTTATACCTACTATAATCATTCAGTCCAAGTTCTTTTAGCTCCCTCAGCTAAAGTATTTAGTGATAAGCTAAATGCTCGGTGTGCTTCTGATAAAATTATTATTATACACATATTTATTTTCATTATTTTTTTTTATCGAACGATTGGCTGGTACCCGATATACCTACTGCAGTCAAATATCAAAGAAAATGTTTATTATCAGCTTATTTTATTGCGATGTTTAATGCAGCTGACAAAGCAAAAAACTTGGACCGAGTATGATAGTATTGTAGTATTTAAGAATTATAACTAATTAGAGCGAATCAAATCGCCGAAGAATCTTGATATTAAAAGTCTATAATATGTACTAATGTTGTTACGATTACGATCGCTGTTTATTGATGCTGGACTAGCACAAGTAACGAAAATATAAGGTTAGGGCATATAATTCTCCATATTACATAATAAAATGTTATAATCCAGGGACTAATTAGTTTTTTGGATAACTTCTTAGGGCTAGGAGTCAAACTCAGTACAAAACCAACCAAATAAAAGTCTATTGTTACCTTTTACTGATCCATGTAACACCAAAGTACTGTGTATAATACAGACTATGTAATGTAGTTTAATCACAGCAAAACACTAATTATATTATGAAATCAAGGATCATAACATCCGTACCGTAGTAAAGTTCAAATCTGAATTATCTTTGCAAAATATGGTCATTGGTCAATCAAAAGCAAAATAAAATCAAAATGGTGATAGGAGGACTGAGGAGGGGCGGAGGAGAGAGAGAGAGAGAGAGAGAAGAGATGTCAGTGTCACTTGTCACTGTCAGAGATCATTATTTTAATTGACAGTTTTTCACCCATTACTAAACAGGCTTAAGCCATTAAGACTATACCGCCTAGTCTTACGTATTATTTTACGGTCGGTTAAAATGCTCAGAAAATATAAATAAATGGAAGCGTTATACCTACAGTTTACTCTTTACCAAAGCTCTTATAAAAAGGTTTTCCATTCATTTATATTTTTAGTATATCGTTTGCAGTTGTGTGCCCTGTCAATATTGAAGTTTAAGTAAATAAATAAATTAATATTCGGGACATTTTTGCACACACAAGTGTGTGCAAACTCCCTTCGCTTCGCTCCCTTCAGTTTTTGGCTACTCATCATTCATGATTGTGACTTACTTTGCTTATCCTGATATGACTTGTTTGACGCTTTTTAGTACGATGTAAACTTGATTCATATTACGACTGAAGGACTTTGTATCCACAGTTAGGAAAAAAACTAACATGACATAACATGAATCAAATCAAAGTGTCATTCATTTTGTGATGGCGGTGCTTGGGCTCGGGAGAACGCTTTGCTAATTTTTTCGTAAAACATACGATTTACTGATTTCGTATTGCTTATAATCAGTTGTTGAAAGTGATATAATAATATTTACTACTGAAAAATTATATTTTAACTTGTGCTATGAAGAATTTATTTGAAAACCGTGTATATACTTTACAATACTTATTGGCGCCTATTGAGTCTGATTATAAATATTAGAGAATTGGAAACATATTAGGTGTATAATACATAGTTTCCATAATTATTTACTTATTAGGTAGAAAAAGTAGTTAATAAGTTTATTTACTAGAAGATCAAGTGCGTCAGCGCGCCAACATGAATGATGTTCGTGACAAAGTTGTCGCCGGGTGTTCGAGCTCGACGTGGGAGACTGGCGCCGCTCACAGTGACTCCTCGCCAGAGGTGCAGTCGTCCCCAAGCTCGAGTGGCGAGACACCGCAGACGCCGGGTGCCCCAGTGCCCCTCGCACCTCATCTCGCCGCCGACCTACATGCTGATCTCATTCAACAAGGCTGGCGTAAATTTTGGTCCAAGCGCGAAAACAGACCCTATTTTTGGAACAAACTGTCCGGTGAATCAATGTGGGAATTACCAGCAGTGAAGAGGGATTTTGACCCTATTACTGACCCTCTCGGTATATGTCATACTGGTCCATCTGGGGCCGGTAACATGACGCCCGGTGGGAACAAGCGACGCCCTTCAGAAGACAATGGTCCTCCTCCTAAAAAGTTTGTGTTGGCTGGTCCATGGGACCTGGAAGTGCCAACTAACGTTGTCATATATGAAAGGCCACCCACAATATGCCCACATCCTCATCCGGAGATTGAAGGTTTCAGATTTGCAATGGCTAACAAACTAAGGCAGTGCTATCAAGAACTGTGCCACACAAGGGAGGGAATTGATGCACCCAAAGATTCATTTAACCGCTGGCTGATGGAAAGGAAAGTCAATGATCAAGGAGGTTCTGATCCACTCTTGCCAAGTCACTGTTTTCCTGAAATATCGAGATCTATGTACGAAGAGATCATGAATGACATTCCTATCAAATTGACACATCCAAAATTCACAGGAGATGCTAGGAAACAGCTATCTCGCTATGCAGAGGCTGCTAAAAAGATGATTGAGTCCAGAAATGCATCTCCAGAAAGCCGCAAAGTGGTGAAATGGAATGCTGAAGACACATTCCAGTGGCTGCGACGGACAGTGGGAGCCACTTATGATGATTTTCAAGATAGACTGGCTCATTTGAGGGTAAGTGTATAACTGCTGTACGGGTTTATAGGTACATAACTGTGGTACTAAGCCGAGAGGAGGTCATTGTACTCATCGTTATAAACAGCTTCTATAAAGCGATCAACCCTAAAATCTTAAATTCTATATTTAAGAGTTTCATGGTCAAATTTCACTCACACTCAACTAAATTGTATGGAATAGCTTTTATGTGATTTTAGAGTTGGTCCTATAGTAATAATCATACTAATATTATAAATGCGAAAGTGTGTTTGTTTGTTTGTTTGTTCCTCTTTCACACTGCAATGGAACAACGGATCGACCTTGAATTTTTGCATGGGTATAGTTCAAGAGCTAGAGAGTGACATAGGCTACTTTTCATCATCACCATCACCATTTTTCATCACTCCGCGGGTGAAACCGCGGGGCGCAGCTAGTTGTTCATAAAGACAAGAAGTTGTTCATAATGACCTTACAGCTTGGACTCTTTCATCCATCTTTACGTGTAGCCCCATATTAGTAAGTTGATGATTTCTTTGGTTTTCACGACCCTACTTTGTTTTTTACTTTTTATTATTATTATTACCTAAACTACTGAACTTATGCACATTCTTAAAAGTAGAAATTTATTGAATGTCCTCGATAAAAGAGCTGATAATCTTCAAATAGCTAAACAGATATTTTCGAATCATAGCTAAGAACACTCTTAATAAAGTCAGATTAAAAAAAAAACTAAATCAAAATTGGATCAGCCATTTGGGAGCTACGATGCCACAGACAAACAGATACACGCGTTAAACTTATAATTCTAACCAAGTAGTTCTAGTTTTCATACTCGATAAAAGAACTGATAATCTTCAAATAGCTAAACAGATATTCTCGAATCATAGCAAAGAACACTCTTAATAAAGTCAGATTTAAAAAAAAAAAAAAAAAAAATTGGATCAGCCATTTGGGAGCTACGATGCCACAGACAAACAGATACACGCGTTAAACTTATAATTCTAACTAAGTAGTTCTAGTTTTCAACTTTACTGTCTATGGGTCTATGAGTAATCCAATACCCACGAATGAAGGTCTAAAATTAATAGTAATTGTTTATTGATCCAAAATTGAAAGACAACAATATTGTTAAAAAGCAATTAAACTGGACATAATATAAAGATTACATCTAAGTTTAAAAAAAAAATCCAGCCCTCTTCTAGTTGGCAGTATACCCAGCAAGCTGGTGGCGTTACCAACTGATATGATTGACACTGAAAAACTAAAAATATTGTACTAAATTGATTACAGCGGCAATGTCAACCACATTTGGCAGAAACAGTGAAGGCATCCGTAGAGGGCATCTGCTTAAAGATTTATCATTTATCAGCTGAATATGCTCGTAAGATAAGGGAAAAACATAGTGCACTGCTGAAAGAAAATGGAATACAGGTGAGTAATAGTTAGACTAGATAGCAACAGAAGTGTGCAATTCTACTAAAACCTCAGAAAATAATAATAATTGGAAGCGTTATACCTACCATTTCACCATTAGCACTTAAAACCTCCTTTGGTCACCCATTTGATAAATTTTTTAGCACATTGGTCTCGTTGTACAAGGACAAGAAAATTATTTGAATATCCCGCCATAGGTGAAACGTCCCACTTTAAGACGACTGTGACATGAAACGATAATTATGTGTATTGCTAAAGCGTATGCACTCGCGACTCGCGTCGACCGGTTTGATCCGAGATCGCTGTAAGTCTTAAACCTTAAGCCTGTTTACGCTCGATGTATGCAGCCGACTTTCTATACCCAGTTTTGTGTCAGTGTTGTCACAAAAGACAAATAGTACATGTACAGAAGATTGACTTCGCAAATTCATATAAATAAATAGCTACTCTTGCTACTACACAATAAAGTGCAATTCAGGACGTTCAAGCGCTAACTACCTACAGCTATATTAACCTAGAAATTGCCTCTCTGTCTATCGCGCGATAGGTTCGACAAGTCGGCTACTTGTAGCTTCATACCTAAAGTGCAGAGTGCGCCAGGTCTGGTGTTGTGTTAATGTCTGTGTCCTGCGCCCAGGAGCTGGCGGGCCCGCTGCAGCAGGCGGCGCTGCGCAAGGTGTGGTGCTACCCGGTGCAGTTCGCGGTGCCGGCGCCGCGGCCGCCACTCGTCGAGCATTTCCTGGACCGTGACCAGGTGCTGCTGCGGTACCTCGCCGACACGCAGCTACTCAACGCAACATACCTACAGAAACTGGTAAATTTTACTTCATCTTATTGAAGCTCAGTTCTGCTCCATTAAAACTGAATGACACAAGAGAATCTGCTCCACTGTCAACGCGTCCAAAACTACCTTATTATAAATATGTATGTTGTTATGGTTGTATTTACAACAGCGTAGTAATTAGTAATGAGTAATAATAGATTTGTTGAATATGATGGAAACGGCCTAAACAACGCCAGGGTCCCCGAGCTTCAACCAGGATCCCAGAGCCTCGCTCTGGTATTTCAAGGAGCTGGGTTGGCTCTTGTAGATACTGGCGGGGAAAAATGCACAATACTTTTTTTTTTTTTATCGTGGGTTGGTCCGCATTTGACCCCCAACTCTCCTGTTGGTAAGCGACGATGTGGTCGAAGATGAAGCACGCAGACTTAGAAGATACCTATTCACTCTGGCCTTGAAAAGACCCAGGTGGCAGGTTGTTCCAATCTTTGGCCGTACGGATTAGAAACGTTGAATCGAAATGTTTGGTACATATCCAAGGAAAATCCACAATGTATGGGTGGTAGTGGGCCGTTTTCCTACTTGTCCTGTAGTAGAAAGGAGATGGCAGGATAAGGTCATGTAGCTCTGATGCTCTGATTCACTCCAAACGGGATGTCAGTGCAGAACTCTCGCTCTCATCTCGAATATGAATGACTGAAACGAGGTGGATGTGTGGTGTGCGCAGGAATGTCTGTACCGGTACAGCTGTTTTGACGACAAAAAGTTCGAGCAGTTCCTGTCCCGCGTGTGGTGCCTCCTGCGGCGGTACGCAGCGTGGGTGGGCGCGGGCGGCGGCTCGGACGCGCACCTGCCGCAGTGCGCTCTACCGGTGCCGGTGCTCGAGTGCTTGCACCGCTGCTTCGGCGTCACCTTCGAGTGCTTCGCTTCGCCGCTCGACTGCTACTTCCGGCAGTACTGTTCCGCCTTCGCTGATACGGACTCCTACTTCGGCTCTAGGGGGTGAGGATCACATTGTTTTGTTACTAGCGATATGACCCGGCCTCATGAGTTCTTTTATTACACCTACAAGTAATTGTGATTATCCAGATTTTCCCTATTGTACTATACTTGCCCGCTCAGCTTCGCGTAGTGAAGAAATCAACTTAATGTCAATCCAATCTTCTCCCGTCCCATCCTTTTCACTCCCGTCTCGCATCTGTCCCATAATCCGCTCCAGACCTGAAACCGTACCGCCTTTTCGGCTCCAGTCCTGCATCCGTCCTTTGTTCCACTCTATTCCCTTAACGTCCTTTCTACTCCAGTCCCGCATCCATCTCGTAATCTACATGTGAGTGTCAAGAAAATAAAACAACAAAAATGTGCATGTAATGCGTCATAATCACGTAGACGCTGACGCGCGCTTTAGTCAAACACATGACAATATAAATGCGAAAGTTTATGTGTCAGGATGTTTGTCATTTCTTTCTGTTCTATCTCATGTCTAAAATGTATTGAGGTTTCTTACGTTACTTTATTATCAAGTGCATCCTTTGCGAACTAGGTCCTGCAAAAGAGACAAAAACTTGGTAACCCTCCCTGCATTTCTAAACTATTATACATAGAAATCTGTAAAATATTTTGTGATCACTTTTTAAATCATAGCTATAAAACTTAACAATTCAAGTCATTCGGACTCAAAGGTTATACAGTCAAACTTGGGTAAGTGAGAACTGGATAAGTGAGAAAACTCTATAAGTGAGAGTAATAGCCAGGACCCGTCATTTTAAGCTCCCAAAACCTCTATTAGCGAGAAACAGAAACCTCTGTACGAGAGAGTCGTTTTTCCCTCATGGACCTCCGTAATTGAGACTGCTACTTATCTATACCTCTATAAGCGACAGTCGAGCTTTATTTATTTATATTATTTAGGAGGAACTATAGCTACAATAAAAATACATACATACATAAAAGATACACACATACAGTAACAAATGACAAAACAAATTACAAATTTAACATCTGTTATTTTATTCTTATTATATCTTAGACTTATTCTTAACTTTCGTGGAACTTCCTACCATTGTTTTTGTATTGTTTTCTCGTCAATATTGTATTTTATCGCATTCTTTTCGAATTGACACGTGTGCTTGTGTACCGTCCTGTTTGTCGGACTTACTCAGTTTATAGTTAATCAATTGCGAAGGAAAGTTCTGTTCTGCATCATGTCAAAACGGAAAATTAAAGTACTGTCATTAAGTGATAAACTTAAAATAGTGAATGCGTTTGAATCCGGAATATCGCGAAATGAAATTCAGAGGGAGTTTAATTTATATGTACATAATATATGTTGTGCATATTATGCACATAATTTTATCATATTACATATTTACTACATTCGTACTTGCTGTGACTTGTTATTGCTGCGTACCTCTATAACAGAGAAACGCTACCCATGTACCTGCATTAGCGAGAAACCTCTATAAGCGAGAATGAGATTGTGCTCCCTTGAACTCTCGCTTATCCAGGTTTGACTGTATACCTTTTCGTTTTTTTTCCTGAGCATAAATCATATAAAGTATTTTGTTATGTCGTGAATACATAACATCTATTTCTGAAGTTTGTGTACTCCACACTAGAACACGTCTACGCCAACGGAGCGATAGAAACGCAGAGCGTAGCTCTCTCCATAGCGTTCTGAACGACCATGATCTTGATAGGGATCGATTGTTTGTATTTGCAGTCCATTCCTGGAGCTGCGTCCGGTGGCGGGGTCGCTGGTGGCGCACCCGCCGTACTGTGAGGAGTTGCTGGAAGCAGCGCTACGGCACATGGAGCGGCTGCTGCACGACTCGGCTGAGCCGCTCAGCTTCGTGGTGGTGCTGCCCGAGTGGCCCGACCGCACCACACACGCACTCACTAAGCTGCAAGCCAGCCACTTCAAACGGAAACAGGTACCATTTTGTAGCCACTAACTCGCCTGACAAGCTGCAAGCCAGCAACGTCAAACAGAAACTGGTACCATTTTTTGGCCACCAACTCGCCTGACAAGCTGCGAGCCAGCCACTTCAAACAGAATGGGGTCCGCTATACTCATAATTGTGAACAACTTTTGCAATAGGACTAGGGTTACCATAACAAAATTTGAAATGTCCTCACATAAAGCCGGATATTTCAATGTAAGTCCGCACATTTTAGTATGTTGGCTAAATTTTGAAAGAAGATTTTGTTTTGTGGATATGGAGACGATAATCATAGATTTACTCATATTATTATTACATCGCCCAAGGTAAATAAGCCAAACAAAGGCCTAAAAATCCGGACGGATGGTAACCCTACATGGGACCAACCCTGAAATCTTGAAAAAAAAAATCACACTCACAATCGACAAAATGTATGAAACAGCTCTTGGGGCCTCTAACGTGAACCGTGACGCGCTGAGATACGGTTTGCGGTCGCGCAACTTTTCGCATCACCTAAACAGAATCGCTTAAAACAGGTAGCCGTAAAGTTCCTGAGGAATTATCCAATTGAAATGACACGTTTCAGCTAATTATTAATAAAAATTAAATGTTGTCTGCCAATAGGTGGTGATTCCTGCTTTCGAGCACGAGTACCGCCATGGATTCCAACATGTAGTGCCGAAGTGAGTATACGCCAAAGATATAAAGGTTGAATTTTTTAAGTGGGTGTGGATAGCCAAATCCGAAACTATGAGAAATAGCGAAAAGTACTCCAGGCCCGATTTTGATGAAAATTAAAACTGTTTTAAATCCCTTGTCAGCAAAAGTAAGCAAAGCTCTTAACCCGCCCTATGCTTATGTAACATTGTTTTTTTTACCGACTTCGAAAAAGGAGGAATGTTCTCAATTCGACCCGTATTTTTATTTATTTTTATGTTTGTACATCGATTACACGGATTTTGAAGTCAGGCGGGAACAACAGCAATAGTTATTTATGATACAAGTGCGGAAAGTTGGTTATTACAAACGAGTAGACGAATGTAAGCCCGAGACGAAGTCGAGGGCTTACCATAGTCACGAGTTTGTAATAACCAATCCGCACGTGTGCCATACAACGTTTTACAACACATTTGCGAGAAAAAAACAAAAAACGGAAATTAGAAAAATACCGTAAAGTACACGCACGGTGCTATACAACGGAGCGTGCGGACAAATTCATTACAGCACGCTCCGTTGTATGATGCGTTTCATTACAGCACGCTCCGTTGTATGATCCGTAATGTTTAACTTTCGAAAGATGTATTCAGGCTTCGTAAGTGCACTTTTTGAGCAAATGTGTTGTAAAACTTATTTTTTTACACCTTGGGTTACATTATTGGAGTTATAGTAAGGATTCCTATTTTTTTTTAAACATACCACTCAGGGATAGTGTAGCTTCCCAACAGCGAAAGAATTTTTCAAATCGGTTCAGTAGTTTCAGAGCCTATTCAATGCAAACAATCAAATCTTTGTTCTTTATAATATTAGTATAGATGAATAGCACTATTTTTAGAGCTGTCAAATTGAGTTTAGTTTAGAAAATAGTACGACAGTAATCGACATGGTTTTCAATAACCTCATTGGTAGTGAACCTACCTTCTGCGCTTGGGGGCGTGGGTTCGATTCCCACCCAGGACAAACATTCTTGTAATGAAAATTTGTGTTTGTTCTATATAAGTATGTACGGGCTTTGCTTTGCTTAGTTTGGGGTCAAATGACAGTATGTGCAAAATTTTCCCGATGTCCGAAAAAAATATACTTATAATTATATTAGTGAAATGTGAACGGTATTCGTGTCAGGAACGAGTTGTACTTCCGCTGGGGCGGCGGCACCGTGGTGGTGTGGCTGCAGAACGCGGCGGGGTTCGCGCGCTGGGGACCCACGGACGAGCGCGTGGAGGCGCTGCTGGACGCATGGCGACCACGCGCCAAGCTGCGTGCCGAGCCGCAGCCGCCGACCGACCCGCAGCCGCAGCCACAGCCGCAACCGCAGCCGCAGTCGCCTGTCGCTCCTCAGCCACCGCAGGCTCCGCCCGACAAGCGGCTCGCCGCGTAGGACTGTCATACACACCCGGTGGCGGCCAAGCCCATAACAGAACTTGTAAATAGTGAAGAGTGGTGACGAGCTATGAATATGTAAATAGTAGGGACGGTTATCGTAGCACAACTTCGATTCCGGGTCCCTTTTCTCTGTTGTATAGTTTGATAAAGATAAATCTTTATAAATTATGTTTTGATCGTTTATTATATTTTGTGAAGAAAATTTTTACTTTTTTAGTGGTACTCATCGCGAGTATCTTTTATTTACACGTTTGTTTCATTAAATTAAATGTATGCGAAAATATCTATGTTTTATTGGGTTTCTTGAATGGAATGCACAACGCTGCAGTAAGGTCATACCCAAGTAAATTAAAGTGCTGCCACTGAAACAATGCGTCTAACAGTTACCTTAATATAGTAAAAAAGCTGAATGGAATCAGTGCATTCAGGTCACTAGCTTTTTGAACATTTGACTGCATTTGAGCTAAGCTAGTGGCCAATATACTACCAGGGAACTAATAAAGTTCGCTGTATACTACAGTAAAATATTAAAAGGAAATGTTTTCATTAAATTTTATTTACAATGTTATTGCAGCTTTCAGGCCCTTTCATTCATAGGCTGGACTGTATAATCTGGGTATCAAGTCACGAGTGAACCATTTTCTTCTCGGCAAGCATGCTCCATCGTAGACCGTATCATCACTTAACATTTGGCGAGGCGGTGGTTAAATGAAAGCCTATTATTTAAAAATAAACAATTCGCTGGACCAATATAGTCACAAGAACAAAAATATCTAACCAAATAGGTTCACAAATAAAACATTATAATATAAATACTATGTTTATTGAAGTACATATTATACACATATGAACTACTCTATCAACTAGGTACTTTTATTCTGCACCAAAAAACTTATCAGGTACCAACCAACTAGGCATACTTTAAAAAAAATGCTTAACAATGTAAAGTGTACCGACTTCCAATTACCCTTTTTGCTGTTAGTATCAGAAAATCGAAATTGCAGTAATTTTTTTTCGTTTCTGTAGTCTTTAGAAAATATAATGACAGACATGGTCAAGGGTAGATCACCGAAAAAATGCCTTACCAGTAAGTCTTAAAATTATTTTTACAGAAAACATACTTGTTTACTATTTATTTTTAAAATACCAGTAGTACTAAAGCTCATCTAATAATAATTATTTATATATTTTTACATAAATACATCATAATAATTTAT
Organism: Agriopis aurantiaria; assembly: GCA_914767915.1. Lineage (NCBI taxonomy): Eukaryota > Metazoa > Arthropoda > Insecta > Lepidoptera > Geometridae > Agriopis > Agriopis aurantiaria. The sequence continues at coordinate 13,902,691 of OU611982.1, read as the reverse complement.
AGTTATCCATTTGTTAACTTTTCATAACAGAAAGACGACTGAATTTTTAAGTACAAAGATTTCCTTGGTTTTTGTGGAAAAATAAATCACTTAGCAATAAAAAGCAACCAAATAAATCTGTAATATTGGGGTAGTCTGATAATCAAGGGGATGTGTTGGATAGAGCCTGGTCAGCTATTCTTGTGCTTGCAATATTGTTTCTATTCCCTTCGTACTTGTCTCTACATATGAGATTGAGCGAGAAAAAACTAATATTCCAGTTTTCGACTACCCATCTGTATTGCCATATAAGTTTAAATCTAGTCTAGGTGCATATAGGTATTCTCTAACTGCTGCAATGGGCCCCACATGTTTATTACTAAAACCTAAAATTTTAAGTGTGAATAAGAAATATGTATTATGTACACTTGCAACATTGATTATTCACTAGATCTGTTAATGTTAATAACATAAAGTATGTACGTATTAGAATTAATGTATTAGAACAACAGTGTAGTAAAAATATAAACTAAAGATTAATAAAGTAGGGATAGGCGAAATTTGAGCAACTTAAAAATATATGTTGTGCTCAAATGTGTAGTGAATACAATACTGTAGATTGCATTGAAAAGGTGAAATATTACTATTTAATCTTAGCTTATGTTATTGACTTCCAAAGGTGCTGAATAAAATATAATAATACGCTAAGTGAGAAATATAAATCACAAACTTATAACTGATTTCTTCTTAGTTATACTCTTCGTCTTCATCCATAGCAAAATCGACACCAGAATCGACTGCGCACACTGGGCTGTGAACAATAATTTGCATGACTAAGTTGTCCAATTATTTACTTCCAAATATAAATAATAAATAATACATTAAAAAAAAATATATAAATAAATATTGATCTTTCTGTAAAGTTTGCAACAGATTGTACGGAAAGATCAATACATAAAATGTATCCCCTAATTTTCCATCTTTAGAGCTGAAATGTGTTCTTCAAATTTAATTGAAACGAGATATAGAAAATTAAATGGATTAAAGTTTTTTTTTTTTTATCGCATATCATAAAAGTAGACTCAAACACACATAAAAGTCTAATTAAGAACCTTTTTTTTAAGTTGTTTAAAAATTTACAGTCAGGTGGTGATATACCTTATAGCTCTGCAGGTGAAAAACACAATGCGTTTGAGTTTTCTGTTGTAAAAGAAGTAGTTGAAGGCCCAGAGGCAGCCCGGCTCCCCGAACGGATCACTCGCAAGGTCGGGGTTGTAGCTATAAATGCTGCACTCGGAGAGATTAATTTCTTCTTCCATGGCAGCCCACATAGCGGCCCGCAGCTGCCGCCAGCGTGCTCCGCCCACTGCTGAGAGGGCTGCGTCTACCGCGCCTTGTACCCAATTCAGTGATGGTTCAGCACTGAATTCACTGCTCTGTTGATGAAATAGTTTACATTTTGTGAGAATATAAAAAATGAGCACTTTTTTGTATTACATCAAGAAGCTTTAGGTGGCATCCTAATTGGCAAACTATTGTACGAGCAATTGATGGGATTTTATCGCGTGCGACGTGATGAAAAACTTGTGTGATGGTTAAAAAAGTGTTCTAATTGGTAATGTGAATCCATCACACAATGATGTGCAACACAGCTCTACTTCAAAATGGCTCTTTAGGGCCATCCATAAATTACATCACTAGTTAAGGGGGGAGGGAGGGAGTCAACAAAGTGAGACATTGTGTGACAAGGAAGGGGAAGATGATTCAGAAGCTTCTTGACCTCACATGTATAAATATAAAGTCTAAAACCATGAAATTCGTGTGACAATTTGTGGATTGCCCCTTTACAGAGATGCAGTTTTTGCCATTAGAGAATATTTCTATGATAGCAATTTTGATACTCAACGGTGCTGTCCCTAATATTGCTGTGCATGTAGAAGACATGCGAATATTTAAGACACAATACAATAGATTGTATGTTTGATTGTGAGTTTGTGTCGTGCGAAAAAATCATTTCTTTTTCTCATATTGTTATTGTTTGCCAATTAGGACCCTAAGGAGAATTATGGAAGTGCTAACCAAATTGCAATAATTTGTATCTAAAATGCTTTGACACTTCATCTCAATTCATTGTCGGGTCAGAGTTAGGAATTTGGCTGATTATCAACTTTCACAACTTTCTGCCCCCTGTCCAGTATAAAATATTATATCCTTTACTAAATAACGTTTCACACTCATAGGATTGCACTAGGATTCCCTGTGTCGGAGATGCCATGGAACACACAAGGACACATACAACTAACACCCAGACCAAATATTTTAATTCATCATTCAAACATTTGCCTGACTGGAAATTGAACTTGAGATCTTCTGCTCATGATGTAGACATGTAACTGTAACTACTGAGTTAAACCGGTCGTTAAAATAATAGGTGTCACATTTAAGAGTTTTTTGAAAATAGAATGAACCAACTTAAACAGTACCTACCTTTGCCATTGAAAAATCATAATCAGGAAAGGCTGCATTCAATGTAGTGATGAGATAAAATAATGTTTTGCGTGATATTGTGTCACACAACACTCCCTCATCTCCAGATAAGCTTCGGCTGAAATTACAAGATATATTTAGTTTTTCTCACATTTATCTGCAGATAAAAGCTTGTTCTGTGCATTACAACATACCTGTAAGAGACACCTTCTGGGGGTGACAAAGCCTCCAGATTATTCGGTTCCCCATACTCGGCAAACTTCTTGTAGAAAGATTTTTCATTTCCAATCAGTTTACAGCTGTAGCTTTCTACGCGGCCTTGCACGACGCTGTCTCCATTTTGGATGGACAGAGCCCTGCTTATTGCCTCCAAACGGCTATTCTCCAAAAGTTTCATTTTCCTCAACTCTTCACTTTCCAAAATTTACCCACTCAAGCAAACTCGTATCGTTGTAAACGGTGTACGTATGTTTAAACAGCGCGGAGCACTATTTCTGTACATAGCAGAGGGGTGTATGAATATTCCTTTCCTCTTGGAGTGTAGAAGGTTCACACTCGGAATCAAGTTCGACTTCTTTTCTTCTTCCGCGCTGGTGGAATGCGGGAACATCACAAAAAAGAAGGAAAAGTAGATTTAAGAAACTGTTCAACAGGGACAAATTATTTTTAGCTTGTTTTTGGCTTCACAAGGAGATCGCGTCACTTCACTTTGTTGTCCCAAGTTACATAAACACTAAAACAACGCTAGCAATCAGAATCCATATCAGACATCGTAACAAAATTTTTACAGGAGCACTTTGTATAGAAATTTAAAGCGATTTCTTCGCGAGAATTGCTATTTTCGTAAAACAAAGCCACTTTTTGATGCACAAACAAAAATCACAAAATGTCAGCCAGTATTGCCAGTGATGTTTTTTTTTTAAATTTCCCCGCATTTTTATTTTCAAAGGCCTTATCTTAAAAAAATTTGCAAATCATTATTATGATTGTAGAATGACAAACTATAATGCCATAATTAGTTTCTAAAATAACACTGCTGATAGGTTTTTTTAATAGAACGCGTACACACAATACTTTGATTTTTCCTTATAGAAATGAAAAACTTTCCAATCTGGCAATGTTCCGATAAAAAAAGTACTATCCATAGAGAATAGGTGATACCATAGGTAGGCATGGTGCACAGATATATACAAAGATCTGTGGCATGGTGTTGTTTTTGATGACATCATAGCACAGGGGTGCTTCACTCACTGCTCAAATCCAGAAGCTAGAGTCTGGCTCATGAAAGTAGAGACTGAAAACGCCCGCCTTTAAAAAAATCCGCAATTTTTGGGGTTTCAATGCTGATATTTTTAAATTTGCCGCGCTTTTTCAGTCTACTTTCATTAGCCAGACTCTAGCTTCTGGGTTTGACCAGTGAGTGAAGCACGGAGTGGACTAACAGCTTACTGGTATGGAGTAGGTATAGGTACATACTTGACATGCCTAGAGAATAAATAATATAAAATCTCCACTGCTTTAGTGGGCAGTGGGCTAGTCATGAAGTCATGATAGTAAAATTCGAAAGATGAGGCGATATGGCTTTAATAGCTGTAGCCTGCTCATAATAGGCAAAAAAACAAGCTTACAACGTTCAAGTGTCATCTGTTGAAGTTGAATGTCAAGTCATGTCAAAATCAGAAGATTTTGCGATTTCTATTATTTCTTCTATCTATTACTTCAGTCTTCTCTTTTGAAAAATTACTTGTGCTGAGTTTATAACTTTGGAGCCTTGAAATGATTTCTCTATCAACTGTAGTTTCAAGGGTATTAAAGACTCAATGCCCTGCATGTTATCGTTTCCAAAATTACGGTGTGTTTATGGTAAATAATAGGACAAAATATGCTGTTTCACGGTATAATGTATGGTCCTGATGATTACAGCTACCAGAAAACGGTTCTACCGAGGTACTGGTATCGTCCAGAATGCCACTAAATGGGAAGTAACTTTGGACCATCGGCGATTGAAAACGCCGACTGGACGTGTCCTGACCGTCGGCAGCGAACCACTAGCGCGCGCTATTGCTGCAGAGTGGGATGCTCAGACAGAAACCATATCACAGCCGACGATGCACCTGGTAAAGTGTCTCATAGAATTTACCTACATGCTTGTATTTTTCAAAGCTTGCCTAATAAATTAATTCACTGACAGAATACACGCACAGCCTAAACCGCTGGGTCTAGAAGTAAGAAATTTTACACAAGTGTTCCTTAGTGAAGGCGAGCACTAAGGAAATATTTTTGAAAATCATAGGTATTGTCAAAGCGAAAGAACGAGCCCTGCACTCTCAAAATCGCAGACAATTAGCTAGTGGGATTTTCAAATTTCAAACAGTTTATTTCGTCTAGGTTGGGTATTTAATATAAATGATCACGGTGTTTGCAAAACTCAAAGATTACATATATCATATACACTCAAATATTTGTTACAATATTATCATGGAAAGCTATTTATCAGTAACAATTACATGTACATTTCTCCATTAGCTGTTAAAAATAGTAAAAATTTGTTAACAGAGAAATGTAGCAATACTGATAAATATTCGATTCAATTCGTAGTAGAGATGGAGGCCAAGCAGTAGCAATGTGATTGTATCAGGTTCGATCCATGGCCCTGCACCAATGACATATTTAGCACCTATATAAATAATGTGCAGTTTCGATGCTTTCTCTTAAAAACAGTAAAGAAAAACATTGTGAGGAAACCAGTATGTCCAAGAACTTCAAAAGTTCATAGACATAATATGACTTTTACCAACATGCACTGAGCTAGCATGGTGGATTAAGGCCCATCCTTTCTCTCTGAGATATTAAATAAATATTCGGGACATTTTTGTACACACACATCTGACCCAAACTAAGCAAAGCTTGTGATATGGCTGCCAGAGACTGATATACATACATATATCTTTTTAAATACATACTTAAATAGATATTAAGACCCAGATGTAGAACAAACACTGTTCATCACATGAATATTTGTCCTAGGTGGAAATCAAACCCACACCCCCAAGTGCAGAAGGCAGGTTCGCTACTGGGCCAACAGGGCTATCAAGATTGAGTGAAGCCTGTGTACCAACAGTGGGAACATGATAGGCTGAAATAATGATGATGACTGATAAACAGGTTTACATGATAATGGAAAGAATAATCATTGATTTTCGCAAGCACTGGTATCATGTACAATATTTACCCAGCCTAGCGACAAGGACAAAATTTAAAAAAAAAAAATAATTTCCCTCATAGGTGAAACATTTTACCTTAGTAATATTTCATTACCTGCTTTAGGGATTGAATAAAATAAAATATGAATGTCCTTTGTTTTTCAGACAGCATTATGTAACACATCGCTAGACAACCCTGGAAAGCTGACTAAACATGACATTGCCAACTTCATACTTGAGTTCTTCCCAACAGACACACTACTTTTCCATTCTGAGGTAATTCTTTGTTTTATAAAATCTAACTCATGATCCAAGAAAACAAGGTCTAACACTCTGGGATATGTACCGCAATGACGTCACTGTCCAGTTGCCACTTTATTGTAACAAATACAGATACTGGGAAACATTTTTTTAAATAATCTATTATATAAAATACAAAAAGCATTTCAATTGTCATTTGGTTTGTCCGCTCAAGCAAGTTAAGCACGAATTGAACATATTAAACACAATTTTATCAAAAGCACATTGATTTATTGTATTCCCACAGGTAATATATGGATATTGGGGAGATATAATTTCACGCTACTGTCAACACAGAAAATCATAGAGAGTCCGCTATTGTTTCGTGTATCGTCATCTCTCTCGAAGTTGTTGTAAATTACTTATTCTGCTCGTGCTTATGCACGTGTACGTGTATCCATGACATTGATAACATTATTGCGGAATGCCCACGTCACATTATTTCTCGGAGGGCTATACCTGGCAGAGTATATTATTATACCATGATCTAACTAACCAGCAGTGCAAGTACCGTTCTTTATCGATCGTCAAATTCGCTAAAATGCCATAGAATCGATCACAGCGAGTACTGAAAAAATGGCATATTATCGAATTTGACGACCTCAACTGTCAATTTGACGATCGATAAAAGAACGGTACTTGCACTGCTATCTTGATAACTTTAACTTTATAAGGACTTCTTAAATTATGTCTATGTCTCTTTATACTCTTCTGATATCTAGACATGTGGCAAAGTGTTAGGCCAAGTCCAGCGACAACAGGCTGCAACCAGCTGTGTGTAAGTTAACACAAACCACATTCAACCCTTCTATAACTCAAAATCTAGTTATATTTGTGTCTCGTAAGGTCCGGCAGTCACCTATACCAAATGGTCTGTGTCTATGGTCCTCTAGATCATAGACACAGGCATTTCCTCAGAGAGAAAAGATAGAACCTAATCATGGTGGATACTGGCCCAGTGCATGTTGGTGAATGTCTTTATGTCTTTGACCTTTTGAGGTCCTTGGACATACAGGAGTGGTTTCCTCATAATCTTTTCTTTCACCATTGTTGAGAGATGGCATCAAAACTGCACATAATTTACTTAATTATTAATTACCAAATAAGTCATAAGCCGGGTCCAGACTGACTAAAGTGGTTTGAGCATCGGTCGCGAGCCATGCTTGGGCTTCTGCTTCACTATCCATATCAGTCGAGGTAAGCTGATGGAGTTACGAAGTGAGCCTCGCGAGGCAAGCGGAGCCATCAGTCCGCAATGTTAACAAGATGGACAATCACGTAAATACGTGCCTTAACGCACGTGTATGTATACGTGTGTGCCATGGCCGAAGCAAATGTTTCGGACATGGCTTTAATATATTTGATGAAATACGAAAACAAAAACTGAAAATCTGGATCAAAAAATTATAATTTTATAATCTTCGCGTTTGGTTTTATTCAAATGTATCAATCGTGTGTGTGAAGTGTAATGTATGAATCGGTTTCTTCTAGGCAAGCGGACTCCATCGTAGACCGCGCCATCGCTTAATATCGGGCGAGTTAGCGGCCAAATGCAAGTCTATTATTAAATTTTTAAAAAATCGTGATTTGTCGAGACCGGTAACATTTCAAAACTGCTATAAAGTTGTATCAAGCGAATTCTGTCTTCCTTGACTATTTTGGCGCACTCGCATCGCAACATCACAACACAACCGTCCACACCGAGCGAGCAGTTCAGAGTGAGGTGCCTTTGATTGAGCATGGTCACCGTACCGAAACCAAATGGCTCACAGTTGAGGAGTGTGAAAATGTGCAAAAATGTTTTATTCATTGTTTATTTCATTTATTACCTTAACTTACTCAATACAGTTTAAAACTTTAAATATCCAGGAAGAGCCCGATTTGTGGGAGATGCAGAAGCAGAAATGGAGTCCGATTCTGGAATGGTTCCAAAAGAGATTCAATGTCACCCAGGAGATATCTAAGGGATTAGAGCCTCCACCAGTGAACTCTGAGACAAGGGCAATTTTGGCCAGACATTTCTTGTCCTATGACTTTGATGCACTTACTGGTAAGTTCTTTACAATAAATAAATAGGGTTACAAGGAATGGAAAGGTTCTTTATGAATAAATTTTTGTATGGGACCAACCCTGAATTCGCGAAAGAAATATCACCTGTTTTATTTTGTTTATTTTTTTGATAACTAATACAATACATCCAATTACATTAGTTTATCAATTAACTACAGTCAGAATGTAATGAAGACTCATATTTTTTATTACCTCACAAAAAAAGCTGAAAATAAATAGAGCCCATCAACGAAAATAAAATTAAAATTAGTTCAAAAATAAATTAGTTACAAGTGGTTTAACTGCATGCTAGGCAGACAGCGCTGAGCTATGACGTCACGCCTCAGGCGCGTTATACAAATGCTATACTAACACACGCTTTGCGAGAAAGGGACAGAGTATCTCCTCTCTATCCCCACCTAAAACTTTAAACGCTCATATCTCAGAGATTTGTCAGCCAAATTAATTTATTTTTTCAGTATGTGTAATGTATTTAGTTATACTCATCGCTAAGCTTTTATTTGTAAAAAATTAAACATTAGGTCACATGCTTATTAGATAGTAAAATTAATTATTGATTAATTAGTGTGAATGACGATTTTCTTAGGAACAACTGAGTCATTTATGGGATTTTCAGGGGCTCCTGATCTCTTTTCGGCTAAGCTCCACCATAGGTACCTATTCTATGTTCCACCATTCTATTTAACCTTGTATGTATTGCCTTTTATACATAAATGATCAATAAGCTTTGTATTTTATAAATTAAGTGCTTTGCCAACTAGCACGCACTATATTTTATTTCGCTTTTGGCATTTTGGCGTCCCTTGCTATCTGACGCCTAGAGCGACCGCTCTTCTTGCTCTACCCCAGGGCCGACGCTGAGCCAGTCATACCATCCATACACATTTTGTTGACAGCAATGAACTTTGGAGTGGAAGCTCTGAAGTCACCTATCCTGATGCTGGCCTGCATTGAGCGGCGCCTGGATCCTCAAGACGCTGTGTTACTGGCGCGCCTCGAAGAAGAATACCAAGTAAGCTTTTTACAATTAGTATACAAACTTAACTCGCCCAAGCATTTATTTGCTCTGACAGCTGCAATAAAATTTGTAAAAAGCTGAATGAAAACCATGAATTCTGATTTTGATTTCGAACACTTTCGCTAGGGTTTTGAACGTAAGACTGTAGCAGGTACCGACCTACCCGATATACTTAAGTCAAATATAAAAAGGATGTCTTTATTCAACTTTTTACAATGTCATTACACCTGACGAGAGCAAATAAATGCCGCCCTATTTTTTGCATTTGGATTATATTAAATTTATTTTAATTTTCAAAGGCTTGCAGTTGACCGCCTGCTCGTTAGTTCATTAGTGTAACTGTAAATTTCTTAGTGTGTGTCAAAAATTACTCCGTACTTACCGTTTTTGCGTTAAGCTGTGGCAAGGCATATCTCCCTTGTTTGTCTGATCTGTGGATTATGCCCAGCGGAAATCGTGCTGCATTGTTGAATGCTTCATTGAAGCGTGTGAAAATAATAAAGTGAAAAAAAACATCTTCTCATATTACTTCTAAATGTAAAGACAAATCCGTACTACCACACCATGCTGACGCTGTTGACGACACCATTGAATAGATGTTCTTGAATCATAGCAGACGCTTTCGATCAAGTCACCTTATAAAAAATAAACAATCAAAATCGGTTGAGCCGTTTGCGTCGGGGGTTTAAAATACCTTTTGATATGAATATTGTGAAAATAGGAGAATCCTCACGTCAACTAAAAAAAAAAAACTTCTTTAATTCAACGGCACAAATAACTTTATTTGTATACGCCCCATTAACATTCCCCAACGCCATACGATGATGCCTATACTTGCATCATTACTTATCGACAAGCGAGATCATCTAAAAATAGCGACGCTCCTCGACCCATTTGCGATTGAAATGTGTCTGTTATCGAGAAATACGCAATTTAGGTCAGTCTTTTACGTGGTTTAAATATCATGAGGTATTATACTAGCTTTAATGGCCAACACATACGACTGATATTTCGTAGACGACATTTTTAGCGTCATAAAAGAGCACACAGCAAAGCCGTCAAAGCTGTCAGTCCACTGATATAATGTACAAACACGGTAGAATGATGGCGTTTGTATTGTCCAAACCAAAACTCACAATGGGAGAGGCGTCGCGTCGGGTTACCGTCCTTTTCTCCTTTCAGGTTCAAAATGTCCCTTTCCCAAAATGTCACTTTCCCAAAATCCCCCCCCCTTCCCCAAAATGTGATTTCCGTTTCCGACCGGTTTCGCTCGCGTTGACAATGACAAAAGTGATGATGAGTATCCGTAGTCGTATTTCAGGTCCTAAAGTATTATAATTATATTTCAAATTGCATCAAAATCTGTTCACTTGTTTTGACGTGTATATATACAATCTAACATACAAACATTCGTGTGTTTTGTTTGGCTATAGTATATAGTTGCCAAGCGACTTCTCGTGGACTAAGCGACTTCTCGATTCTCGACATTCGGCACCGAGTCGCTCGCAGATGCCCGAAGACTTTAGCCGAACTAAAAGTCAGTCGTGTGAGTTGGCCATGAGAACGCAATTAAACATCTGGTCTGGGTTATGACTGACCATCCTCAAGACATTTTTATTTATAGCTTTCAGCTATTTTGCATGTGCTAATGATGAAAGCTCAGATGTTTGCCACCAGCGCCTCCGCCACCCTTTCATGACAAGTCCTGATGTAAAGCATTGGTCGTAGATAATATTTTTTGTTCTTTGTAGTGGTATATTAACTTAGCATATTTGTGTTTTGTGGTTTTTTGAAGATAATTTATTTTTAAGTCGCTCCAACACTTTTAAAGTGAAGTTAACACATTGGTATTAGAAACCAGTAGTTTCAGAGTGGCAGGTCAAAATTGGAGATCAAATGCGGCTAATATTCCTACTGAGTCCTACTCCTATGTAGCCGTAACGTAAGGTGACAGAGGGTATAGCTAAGCTGCGAGGTTACTGCTGACCGGCGGTCGCAGCGTTGACGCTGCGACAACGCAACGTACTAATGCGGCCTTTCTTCCTGCCACTTCGAGCGCAACGAGTCGGTGAGGCGCCAGTCTAGGGGCTCGATTTTTGAATCGCTAGTATGATATTTCGCCTGAAAATATCATGCAAAATGACCGACTTGACTTTCGAACGAAATCCCAAACAAAAGTCGCATTAAAAAAATAATCATATAGTTAACGAATCGAGAGTATTGAACCATTAGAATTAGCTATCTATCAATAGAAAATGTTTCATTTAGCATTACATTTTCGTGCGAAGTCTTACGAGCGATTCAAAGATCGAGCCCCAGGACGCATGAAAAGTGTTGCAAGGCTACGTATAGTATTTTTACCCAGTCTGTGGTTGCAAGTGTTGCAACGTGAACATTGTTGCAGCTGATGCGATGGGGCCGCGTGACGTGGGCGCACGAGCTCAACCAGGCGGAGCTGACGGCGCGGGTGTCGGCTGCGCTGCTCGTCCTTCACTCCTCGAGCGAGCGCCACCATCAGAAGACCAAGACTCCGGACCATCAGCAACACGCCACGCTTTAACCATATTTATGGGCTTACCTCTTTATTCACAAAATGTTCGATAGAGCCATCAGAGTGCTTAGTGCGAGTTTTTACAATTTTGTTTACTCACTCGATCGCGTTAACGTGAACTACGATTTGTATGAAACAGTGTATTGTACGATTTGTATGAAACAGTGCCATGTAGACGAAACTGCTCTTCATACAAATCGTAGTCGAGTAGGTACTTTACCAACTTCTCCCCTATGAACAGTATCACGCGTATAAATGAGAATTACAGCTCATTTTAACTAAAACCCCAGACCTCAGATCAAACAAAAAAGGGAGATATGGCAAGATGGCGTGGCGGGTGCGCACGCACCTGGCCTAAGTCAGACTTAATGTCTTTAATCGATCTCGCCCAGCAGACGACCTTGTCGCCTTTTTTTTGCATAACTATTAGTTCATTGGAGTGCGTAAAAAATTAGTAAGTGAGACGTACTTACAGTTTCTTCGTTAAGCGGTTTAACAGAATAGTATTTTTTAAATGAAAAATTGAGACACTTGAAAACAAACGATAATTGTACTAAAGCATATCCCCCGAATTGATCTGATCTGAGCGTCAGACCTAGTGGATTACTGAATGTAATGTTTTCTTACAGAAACCATATTTTTTGCGATTATGTTATATGTCACTCTCCGGTTCTTAAATTACCTCTGTTCAAAAAGCCTTGTCAATTCCTTGCCTTTAAAAAAAGACAAACCATCAATGGAAGTCAAACCATCATTTACAAGTAGTTTTAGTGGTGGCTTAAGTGATGAGGCAAAGATAATTTGGTGAGCTGATGAGATGGCGCCTAGATTTCTACACTACCTAAGATTAAGTTAGCATTGTTGATGTTATGAGAATTAAAATGAATTTGTAGATAACTCTGGTTTAGTTTCTTTTATTTACTGGCAATATAAATCAATCAATTTTTTACCTGTGTAATAGATAGGTGTAAAGTGCCTTAATTACATTATATACAGCGAAATTGCCTATAATCTATAATAGGCCTTTTTATATATTTTTTTTTATTACCTTATAAATAACCTAATCATAAATAGAGTCCATCAACAAAAACTTAGTTATTAGTATTTTAATTTTATGCTAGCTAGACAGAGTGCACGTTATGACGTCAAGCCGTGCGCGCGCCATACAAATGCTATCTAACACACGCTTTGCAAGAGAAAGCGAGAGCATCCACTCTCCCCAATCAAAAATTTTTAACGCTAATTTCTCAAAAATGTATTAGTCAATTTAAATATTTTTGTCTGTATGTGTAATGTATTTATTTCTATCCTTCGCTTAGCCAGTTATTTGAAATATATAAAACATTAGGACACATGCCTATTATAATAAATACTTTGTATTTGTTTAATTGGTAGGCTATGCCTTGCCATAGGTCACTTGATGTTATATAAGGTTGTGGTCGAAGACGGTAAATATCTCTGAAATGGGCTCTATGTGAGACTGCCGTATCGCACCGTGAGGTGCTTGACGATAAATATTCTACTTGAAGGTAGTGTAGGTAGCCAGCTGGCCGTTAGAATATTTCCTAGCACCATGCTACCATCCTCAGATGGCGTGGCGTGGCGGGTGCGAACGCATCAAGCCTAAATCAGGCTTGATGATTTTAGTTGAACTGCAGATGGCCTTGCCCCCCTTTTTGATGTGTATAGTTGATTAGTGTCACTGCAACTTTCTTAGTGTGTGTGAGAAAAGAGTGAGTGAGTGAGTACTTACTTTTTTTTACAGTATTTGCGTTAAGCGGTCTTAAGCGTTATAGTGATTTTTTTGCCATTTAAACACGAACGATAATTATACTAAAGCATATAGAATAGAAGAATAGAATAGAATATTTATTTATTGCCAGAAGTAATATACCATAACCTTAATTATACTAAGAAATAGCAAACACTAGATATTTATTGTCTAGATAGAATTGTCGGCGAGCCTCAAACTAAGCACGAGGCCTGTATCTTGAGGCTCGAGTGCAGTTATACAAAACAAGTTGTTGACAAACTGTAAGAGAAAATAATTATAAACATACAATAATTATGTGGGATACGTACTTAATTAAAAAGGTAAAAAGATAACTACTTAAAGTTAAGTTTAAGGTACTCATTAAATTTACAAAAATATAAGGTAAAAATTTATGTATGTGGGGGCTATATTATGTAGGTGTGGGTGAAAGAGGGAGAGTGTTATTATGTGAGTAAGGTGGTTGGTATGAGGGTGAGTGTATGTGAGTGAGGTAGTTGGTATGCGGGTGAGTGTATGTGAGTGAAGAAGTGTGGGTGAGTGTATGTATGTGAAGATGTGTAGGTGAGTGTATGTAAGTGAGTAAGTGTGGGTGAGTGTATGTGAGTGATGAAGTGTTGGTGAGTGTATGTAGGTGAATGGTTATGGCTGGGGATGTGTAAGTGCGGATTACAAAAATTTAGATAAGGTCTTCTGTCTCGGTGTAGGAAAGTTTGAGTAGCCATTCTTTGAACAATTTCTTACATGAGTACTTGAACAGATTTCTAACATCAAACAATTTGCTTACTTTATTGTAAGTGCTTGGTAGTGAGTAGGCAGGGCTACGTCTTGCTAGAAGAGATTTAGCAAGTGGAAGTGGAACCCTGAAAGCTCGCCTGCACATTATTTCATCGTAGTCAGAGCGACTTTTCAAGATTTTATGGGTTTTTATGGCGGCATTGTAAATAAAAAGTTGTCTGACGCGTAACACCTTAAATTCTTCGTAAAGGGAATCAGTTGAGAAGCGAAAAGGTTTCCGTAATATTACTTTTATAAGAGCCCTCTGTGCTCTCTCAATACTCATAAAAAAGGTTTTGCCGGCACTACCCCATACAGGGACACAGTAATTAATAACCGATTGACATAACGCAGTATATATTTGCCGCAACAAAGGTATCGGAGTGCAGTCACGAAGGTTCTTCATGACGAAAATTAATTTCCGTACTCTAGCAGAAAGGTCAACTATATGTTGCTTGTAATTCATATTTTCGTCAATAGTGACGCCCAAGTATTTAATGCAAATGGTACGGTCTACGGAACTGCACGTACATCCAGGAGTTGGGGTTAGTGAAGCATCAGTGCAGTAGTGTATCTTTAGTATTTTGCCAGCGGGAGGATGGGAAACGCAGGTCTTGGAGAAAGCAATATATTTGGTTTTCTTTGTATTCAAAGTAAGAAGATTTTTGTCAAGATTCTTTGCAATGACCGATAGTCCTTCCTCTGCAATGCTAAATACACGGTCCCACGTTTCACCGTGAAATAAAATTGCAGTGTCGTCTGCGTACGTTATAATCTCAGCATTATTTAGCTCGCTATTTAGGATATCGTTAATGTACAGGATAAACATCGTGGGGCCGAGTATGCTGCCTTGGGGAACACCATACTTAATTGTTTCTTGATCACTGAAGTGGTTACTTATTTTAACATACTGTCTACGGTTGGACAGATAACTTGTGAACCACTCAAGTGACACTCCTCTGATACCAATTGATTCGAGTTTCCGCAGAAGCAGCCCAACCGAGACCGTGTCGAACGCTTTTGCCAGATCAAGGAACACGCCTACACAGTATTCCCCATTATCAACGTAAGATGACACGAGATTGGCGAGAACGGTTGCAGCGTCTTCGGTCGATCTGCCTCTGCGAAAACCAAATTGCCTGTCAGAGAGAATTTTGTGCTTTTCCAAGTATCTAGTGAGCCTGACGTTTACCAATTTCTCCAGTATTTTAGATATGACACTTAGCAAAGCAATAGGCCTGTAGTTGTCTGGTGAATTTTTGGAACCGCTCTTGTATATGGGAGACACGGCAGCCACCCTCCAACAGTCGGGAAAAGTGCCAGACTCAAGGCTTAGGTTGAATATGTAAGTTAGTGGTATGAGAATAGCGTGAAGAGACTTTTTAATTATTGTAACAGAAATTGCATCAGGTCCAGGAGCGCTATCGTTTCTGAGGCCAACAACGATCTTTGAAATTTCATAAGGATCTGTAGGATAGAGGTACAAAGAGTTTGCAACTGATGAATGGGGCCTGTGTGATTTAATGAGTGATTCCTCTGTTTCGGATATCTTGGAGAAAATGTCATCAGCCAGTCTCTTTCCCACGGAAACAAAATGCTGGTTACAGAAGTCAAGCGGGTTATGTCTATTGTCACAACTTTTTAACAACTCGGAAGGCTCAGTTCTGCAGTTTGAGGAATAGCAAATATTTTTTATGGTCTTCCAAAGCTTTTTTGGGTCATCTTTATTCTGTTCAAGTTGCTGACTAAAATATTGAGCTTTAATTTTACGAAGAAGGCTATTACAGAAGTTCCTGTATCTCCTGAAAATTTTGTGGCGTTGAGAATCGCCAGGATGGGTTCTGTGTTCACGATGTAGTTTATCGCGGTGGCGCATACACCTAATTAGTCCTGGAGTGATCCAGGGCTTAATGCTTACCATATTTCTGCCAGTTTTAACTTGTTGGGTGTATTTGTCTATAATATTGGCTATGGTTTCATTGAAGGCAGCGACTGCAGTGTTAACACACGATGTGGTGGTAACTGCAGACCAATTAGTGCCAATAATCTCTGAAACCACCGCATTAGTGTTTGTCTTGAGTGTAACTCGAGAATCGTTTGAGTAGCATAGCGACTGACGGGAGATTCCAGCTATGACAATATCGTGATCAGTTATTGTAGATTTGCATACAAGACCCGTTGATTTTGTTGCAGATTTTATGAAAATGTGGTCTAAGCACGAAAGACTTCTGGTGGGACTAGTAATAGCAGGGAGTAATCCATGTGATGCCATTAGACAAAGGTAGTTAGATACTTGATAATTCGAGGTATTGCATAAATCTATGTTCAAATCGCCCGAAACAATAGTAATCGAATTACTTCTCAGGTTATTTAGAGCCGAGTCAAGAGAACTGATAAATGGATCAATGACAAATGTAGACGGGGAGCGGTAGATACCCAAAATAGCAATTCTATCGGTAACTTGTACTAGCAGGGAATCAGCATCAGTAATAATAGGTTCAGATGCTGTAGAATTGTATGAGTTTTTAACGTAAATTATTACTCCACCATTTTTATTTAGTTGTTTGTATGAACGAAAACAGTTATATCCAGGAAGGGAATTCAATATCGTACCATCTGACAACCAGCATTCCGTCAGTATTATGGCGTCAAAAACTGTATTGAAACGTTGCAGTGCGACAGCGAAGTCATCAAAATTGCGCTGAAAGCTTCTTATGTTAAATGAGATGACCTTGAAGTTGTATCCAGTATTTATGTTGAAAAACACATTACATGATTCAACGGACTCATGTAAATGACAATCTATCGAGATTGATTCATCAATATCGCTAGTCAGGTTATGTGAACCCATCTTGATAGAACAAAAATTGAGAAACGTTGGAGGTCAGAACCCAGTGTGTCATTTTTATATAAATCATTTTTGCTGAGTGAACTCGAGCCATGTAAATGATAAGGAGTGCAAATATATTATTTGCATTGAGTGTGGCGCAGGAGTTATGTAAAGGTGAGTGTGTGTGTGACTGAGGTGTAGTGTATTTTGTTAGTGTAGTGAGTGTAGAGTGTAAGAATAAAATAAATGACAGTATATAATATAAATAATGTACAAAGAAAGTTAAGCCAAAAATATAACTAGTTTTCGGTGAGACGAAACGATCCTCGTGTGCAATCCGGTGGTGTTTAATGCTCGGCGGTTTCAGGGGGAACACCCAAGACGCACTCCAGGTCTTCCGGGCATTTAATACTGATGGCTGGAGTTCCTTCCTGTCGTCGCACATGGATCGCGCCGTTCTTGGACCAACAGAACTTAAAGCCTGCTTCCCTGGAGCGCTGCCTTGTCGAGCGAAATAACTGCCTGTTCTCCTGGGTCAGACGCTCATTAAAGTACAACTTTATGCTGTCCCCTTCGACTCCGATGTCAGTACATGATAGATTACGACGGCTCTTAGCTGCTTTCAAAAACTCATCTCTTTTCTGACGTCGCACGAACCTCACGACTAATGGTCGGGGTAGTTTCGGAGATGCCAGTTTTGCATCGCCAGTATCGCTCCCTTCCAGACGGCGAGGCCCTACGCGCATCGCGAAGTCTAGATCGCAGTCCTCAACAGCAACTCCGATTTTTTGAGCCGTGACAAGAATTATGTGCAATGGATTTTCGTTGGAGGTCTCGGATATTCCAGCTATCTCAATCTCGTTCTTGAGGCCAGCCTGCGCCCTGGTGTTCAACTGTTCACGTAACTGTGCTACTTCGTTCCTTAGGGTGCTAAGTTCGACATCACGCTGGGCATCACGTTCCTCTAGTATACGGATTTTAGTTCCGTGTTCGTCGAGTCGCGAGGTGACATGGTCTGTGAAAGATTTCATTTGGGACTTCATGTCACCCACATCCTCTCGCAGTAACTTAATTTCTGAAGCAATGGTCTCCAGGTGGATAGAATCGGCTGAGACAGAAGGTGAGCTGAGCGGAACATTCATTTTACGGCCGGCGTCGCGGGGAATTACATTCGCACGCTGCTCGTCACCGGGCGCGGCCACCCGTACCGGTGTGTTCGTGTTATCTGTCTTAGGTTGTATGCTCTGACATAATGGACAAGCCCAGGCCGCCCTCACGTCCACAGGGATTTTCTTTAGGTCGGTTAAGTTCACACATATAGCGTGAAAGTAATTTTGGCATTTGGAGCATTGTATATGTTGCGTAGAACGAATGGTTTTCGTACAAGCAGAGCAGTTATTAACCATATTGTATAGTAAATGCGTAAGCGCAACGTGTAGTATGTAGGTAGGTATAACAGGACTCACAGCGCAGCTAGCGTAGTGGCAAGCAGTGGCGCGATAACCGGTCCCGTCCGCCCGGCAGCCAGGTGAGCGACAGAGATGAATTATATCAAGCTCGCAGCCCGTCCCGTTTACCCGAAGTGAGGTGGAGCCTACCTCAACGCGCGGCGCGGTGGATGCTATTGTATTATGCACTTTTGAATTATCAGATTATTTTTACAAATACACTCAATAATGACGTTAAATTGCTTAGCGTTTAAGAGCGAGTATGCCGTGCAGGAGCGAGCGAAATTTTACGGAGCACACGATATGCGTCCACACCTTATTCAAGTTAGAATCACACTCTTTATCTGCCTTGTTTGTCTGATCTGAGATCCTTACGATGTTTTCCTTCACCAGCAACTGAAGCTCATTGTGCGGATTTGAACCCACACCCTGCGTGGAATTCGAATACGTCAGCCATCATCGCTCCAGTTTACTGCTTTTGCAGTAAGTGCTATTAAAAAACTTTACTATCTTTTTTCTAATAATCCTAAGGTTATGATTATGCAAGATAATTTTATTTTCTTTACATTTTCGTTTACATTTATCGATTCACTCACGGATAAAATATTAGGTGAAAAATTGTAAACGGTTAAAACACCTAACAGGAAACCAGAAAGTGAGGTCGAGGCTCGGGGAATACAAGAATGAAATGAAAATAGCAAAAACGGAGTCGCGAAGTTCCGCTAAATATAGCTGGGCGGGCGGCGGCGCGGGCGCACTCTCGACCTCGCTTTGTTCACACTGCGTCGGCGCAAGACACGCTTCATCGCAGCTCTATCGCGAGACAACAAAATGACTTAATTCACTGTCGTTGATATTTATTATTTACCAAACAATAGCGTGCTCACTAAATACAGAAACGCGAAAAGTTATCTACAGTGTGTTACAAAAGTAAATTTTTAATACGTATTAAAACACCATAAATGTGAAAATCGAGGTTAACGATGTTCTAGTTTAGTTGTTTGAAAAGTTGCAACCGCTGATTCACTTCGCCAGCGCGTAAGTATCTTCAGCTACTTATCTAAAAATAATGTTTAAAATTTTACATTGCGCTCATCGTGAAATTATATAGTCTGTCTTTGTATTCATTTACTAAATTGAATGATTCATTTATGTAATCGACACAATCGTTTTGTTGCGAGGTGTTTGTAAACAATCTCTAATAAATTTTACAATATATCGTTTTGATTGTTTTTTTTTTCAATTCCACGATGAAGCTAGTTCTTAAATAACATTCGATCGGCAACTAACGCGAAACAATAGTGATGACACTGTCGTTTTTTAAAGACCGATCAGTAAATATCGTTTTTATCGCAATGATACTACTACAGTGGTTTAATCTTTTGAAATGTGACGTGTTTCAGAGGTGATGAGCGGCAGCACAGAGGCAGAGTCGGGGCGGGCGCGGCCCCTCTCCGGGGGCCTGTGGACACTCTTCTCGTGGCTGCGACGTGACGAGCACTCCTCGACCGAGAGCGTGTCCAGCGCAGGCTCCGATCGCACCGCCGTCAGCTTCGCCTTCCTCACGCCCGCACACTACGGCCGCGCCGGTGCCACGCCCGCGGCGCGCCCGCCACCCTCCCCGCCCTCCGACTCGTACCGACGACGCGTGCGCGAGCGGAGCCTGCGCCGGCAGCGGGACCGCGACCTCACGCTGCACCGCAAGTACGGCCTCTACGGGCTTGGGTTCGACGCGTCCAGCCTGCCAGCACCCACCGCCCACCGCCCGGAGGAGCGCGACCGAAGGGCTGCGAGCGAGAGCTTGCGCGCGCACGTGCCAGGCAAGCGGCGCGCACCCCCGCCGCCCACGGTGACCGCGACCCTCCCGCGCCGCCGCGCCAGGAAGCGGCCCGCGCCGCTGCCGCCCTTGCCGGCGCTCCCCGCACCCCAGGTTGCTGATCTCGGACTGATGAACCGGCTACCCGTCCCCGACGAGCGCCCTCCTCGGGGCCGTGAAGACGCAACGGGTTGTAAACCACAAAAATACAGTAAAAAAGACACCCAAAGTAAGGAAACAAAAGATGTTAAAATACGACACGAAAAGAGTTTTCTGAAACAGATATTCGAAAATAAAAAAAGGAATTCGGCTATAGAGACCGCATCGGTGAGGCTTCTTCCGAACATAAGTGAACTGGACAAACAAGCCGCTGCAATGATAGAAAAGTATAGGTTAAAAGAAATGAGTCCGAGCGACGATCCCGAAAGAGGAATCGGGAAGAATGAATCGACTTGTTCCTCGAAGCGGCAACCGGAAGCTTGGATATGCACTAGGTGCTTAAGAAAATATGACTGTTCCGTAATCACTTGTAACTACTGCTTGCCTCTTAATAAAAATAATGATTCCTACAAGAGTTCAAAAGCTTCAAATAGTTGCACGCAGACTAAAGGCAATCAAAGTAACATTGCATCGGGAAGTTCGACCACAAACATAGAAGACAAAGAAAAACTCAAGGAAATATTAAAAGAAATGAAGGATAGTCTTCCCAAAAGACCTAAAAGTGAACTTATCTCATCTAACAAAATCAAAAATAGTCGTGAGTTAGAAACCAAAGATGATTATCCTAAAATTGTTGAAGCACCCACGCTTCGTATTGGCAGCTCAATTTGTATGGACAAAAAACCTGTAGCTCAAGCTTCCACAAGTGGCATTATAGCAGAAAAATCGACTAGTCAGCTACAAAATACAAACAAAGGAAATAGTAACGAATTGACGACGATAAATAGTGTTATCATAACAAAACCGGTTGTATTAGTACACACGAAAGAATCAAATCTTGTCTTAAATGAAAATAAAGCAAACAAAGAAAATTCAGATCAGTTACTACCTATCAAAAATAATGCAACTAAACCTTCGAGAGATGGGCCAAAACTGAACATCACCGAAACCGAGAAAACAAACCCGACAAATGATCCGAAACCTCTAAACATCGTTACTAAAACTAAATATGATTTAAACACACCGTTAAAAATATCTTCGCTGTTAAATCCTATTTATGTACCAAAAACAACATCAACTACGAATACAGAAACAAAACTTGTGAAGCAAGTGGATCAGAAAGATATAAAAAAAGAAAAACCTAATACAACTTCTAAACCACAACCCAACACTGTAGAAAATATTGTGAATTTGGCTGTGCTACCTTCTCCACAGTTAATATCTACGACCCCACTAATGAACAAAAATGACAAGCTTATATCTGATGCAAAAAAGAAATTGGAAGACAAAGAGTTAGCATTAAATGAAAAAAATACTCAAGTTCCAATAAAAATTGATGTGAAACCTAAAAATATTGAAGTAAAAACTAACAACAATCTTGTGAATACCACATCACCAAACGTAAATGTGCCTACAACAAGCAAGGAAGATAGAACAGATCAACATGCTAGACGCAGAGATTTGATAAACCAACTTGAACGTTCTATTGCTAAAGGTGACGAAAAAGCTGCGGCCGAAGCTGCAGTTAAACTAGCGCAACTAAAATTATCTTGTTCCGTTTTATCATTTTCATCACAAATTGTAGCGGAAGGTTCTTCTTCGTCGCTTATTACACCACAGCAGCAGCAGCTTAATGTTTCGAAATCAGACAATGATAGCAGAAACATTGAAGCTACGAAAATAGAAGAGGTGACCCAAAAGCCTTCAATAACTAATTCTGCAAAAGAAGCTATAGAAAATGTATTAAAACAAAATAATGCTAAACAACTTGATGAAAAACAGCCAACGGTAAAAGAAAATGTACAAGTAAACCAAATTATAAAACCAGCTTCAGTTTTGCCCAAAGTAGAATCTGCGAAGCAAACTCCACCTACTTACGAGGTGAAAAATCCTGTCTTAATAAACCCTGGACCAAGTGAAGCTTCGACATCGAAAGGCGTTTCCTCAAAGAAAGAGAGCGACAATGAGGATGTTCCGTAAGTAACTATGTCAATCATAAATCTAATGGGGGCAAGCAGTTTGTAGTTGCAAAAATAATGATACTGGTAGAGCCCTTAAATTAGGTAATAATTAGATTTTATTTTATACAAGTTCAAATGCTTGATATGCTTACAGTGAAGCCAACATTACAAATTATACAGAACAGATAAAATTGTGACAGGACCAATATTTTATAGGTATTGTACCTTTAAAAATGTAAACAAGCATCCATTATAAGCTTAAGTTTAGCACAGAAGACATCTAAATCCGGATTCTGATCAATCAGATCGTCGAGCAGATTGATGGCGCTAGCCGTAAGAGCATATCGAGCAGTGCTGGTGTTTAGGTAAATATAGTGTGGGACACCCTGCGGGCAGGTGGAGTGACGACCTGCGTAAAACGGCGGGTAAAAACAGAACTGCTGACCGCGCTTGAAGGCGTGCGTTAGGAGAGGCCTCTTGAAGAAACTCTTTATTGTGTACACCAGAAATAAATATTACAAACAGACACAACCACTTATGCATAAAAGGTATAATACATTACTGCAGTTGTGGAGCCTGCAGGCAACATAAAGGTTTATGGAGGAACATGAAAATGTGGGCCGAGACGTAGCTGAGGGCAGCATACGTGAGTCCATAATGCTCAGTTATCGCCATGGCTTGTATAGTCATAATCATCATCATCAGGAACATTGGCTTGTATAGTACTTTTCTCAAACATTGCGTGGATATTCACGTATTATTTTGTTTATTTTTTATTTGTATAGTGATTGGCTTGCTTTTTACCGCCAACTCGCCTGATGTTAAGCGATGATGCGGTAATTGAGGTAAATTAAAATTTTATTTAAAGATACCTAGCAACAAAATTTTAAAAAATGCCTTGGATTGTTCCACGGACTAGGTAAAGCTACGTAGCCAGTTTTTGGCTTTAAGCCAAACATATACAAGCTATCTGGAAATGTCAGCTAAAAAGCTGTCAAAACATAATTAAACTTCTTTGAAATTTTAAATATTGTATGCATGTACCAGTAAGATTTAGACATAAATCTGATTGTGTTAATAAATGCAAAAGAATCCAATGTACATAAATTAAAATAAAGCAAATAAAATAACAGATCACTGTCTTCTGTGTCACTATGCCCAAAAACAATTAAGCTAAACCTTCGAGAGATGGCTCAAAATTTAATTAAACCGAAAGAATATATGCTACAATAAAATATTACAGGAAAAAATAAATGCTCTAAGACCGAGAGCTACAAGTCAAATTTTCGTTGAAGTAAGTTATTTAAATTGAGCACACATTAAATGCCATGTTTGAGAAAGAAAAAAAACCATGCCCACTGTTGTTGAAAAATGACTCCATTTTGTTACAGGATTTTGGTATGGGTTGAAGATAAAGAGGCGACCCGCGGGCCGGTGCAAGTGCACGTGCGGCGCAACGCAGTGATCGGCGACCTGCGGCGACAGGCTGAGCTCTCGCTGGGCCTCGCCGCGCGTCTGCAGCGTTGGATAGTGGGCCGGACTCTGTGCACGGACGACCTCGCGCCTCTCCTCACTCTAGCGGGGCCCGACTTGTCAGCACCCTTCTATTTATGCCTCGTAGAATCCGGTAACTACCTAACTCTATTAAACTAGTAGTTATCCCCGAACTGCCACCTCGCGACCCATAAATCTTCGGAACCCAGCGATCGATTTTTCCCATATACGAACTTAAAAATTGTATTGAAATTAGCTACTTCCCTACACAGTTTCAAGAAGATCGGATCAACGATACGCTCGAACAAACCATGCACGCCGAAATGCCAACTTATCCCATTAGCCATTAGAATCTGAGACCTCTTCGCTCAGTCAACAAGCTACATAATTAAATAAAAGGAATAAAGAAAATAAAATAAAAATACTCCCGATAAAAGAGCTGATAAGCTTCAAAAGGCTGAACATATTTTCTTGAGTCATAGCTAAGAACAAAGTCGATGAAGTCAAATTTCAAACTAAAAAAAAAACCCGATTCAGCCATTTGGTAGCTACGATGTTACAGGCACACAGACACTGTTAACACACACGTTAAAATTATAAGACCCCTTTGTTTGCATCGGGGTAAAAAAAACGGAATGGCCTTATAAAAATTTATTCGTTTTCGTTCCCACCACGTCACTCTAACAGGCAATTTCTAGTAAACTACTCTATATTTTATAGTGTTGTTATCAGTTATATATTTTTAGAATCAATTTTTTTTTTAAACGAGTAAGTATACGAAATTCGGTGAAATTTTATGAAAAAAATATATTCACGTCAGGTTTCATTTATGTCCCATATAATTTGGCCAGACTATGATAGGTACAAAATAGGTATGCGGCACGCTTGGTTTTCATACAAATTGACGTACCTGCAGAACCTATCTTGATACAGGGGCCTTACGGACAACTGCTATTACTGGCACCTAATCCGCTCAGTTGGAAAATCACGCGACCGCAAACCTTATCGCGCCCAGATACGGTTTGCGGTCGCGCGATTTTCCAACTGAGCGGATTAGGTGCCTGTAATAGCAGTTGTCCGTAAGGCCCCAGGTCTGTATTTAACATTCATACCTCAGTCAGTACTACTAACAAATAAGGACGAATGTGAACGAAATTCAGAACAGGGTACAGCCACCTCCGCACCAAAATTAAATAAATAAATAAATAATTCGGGACATTTTTGCACACTCGGTCATCTGACCCCAAACTAAGCAAAGCTTGTGATATGGCTGCCAGAGACTGATATACATACATATATAGTTTTAAATACATACTTAAATGGATATTAATAACCAGATATAGAACAAACACAAATGTTCATCACATAAATGTTTGTCCTAGATGGGAATCGAACCCACGCCCCCAAGCTCAGAAGGCAGGTTCACTACCAACTGGACCAACGGGCTATCTAAAGATAAAGATCTTTTCATAAAGATAAAGATTATTTATTTGCACAAAACACGAGTAAATCATACACAAATTTAAAACGCATGCACAATAGGTGGTTTAAAATATTTGTCACTTTGTATCATGTTTTGCCAAGTTTATAGGCGTACAAATCTAGAGAGATGGTATAAAAATACCGTAAATATTTTTTATATAAAAAAGTATTAATTTAATTAACTGTAGAAACAATTTCAAATGTTTAGATATGACGTTAATAATATTATAATAAAATAGTTAACAGATAGACATTACTATTATTGTATAATAACAAATTGACCTACTGCAGTCATTACTAAAATTTATCATTTATAAAATCACTAACTTTATAATAACATTTCTTGACTAAAAGATTTTTTAGTTTTATTTTAAATTGAGTAGTGTTTAGATCCCTTATTGAAATCGGTATAGTGTTGTAGATAATCGGTCCCATACACATTATACTGTGGTTCATTAAAATGGTTTTAGATGGGCGATTACGACATCTGTTTGGGTCTCTACGATTTCTTACTGCTAAGTCAGATATTGCCGGGAATAATTCTGAATTAGTTTTTACGAATAAGGCAGTTTCCAATATATATAGAGACGGAAGCGTAAGAATTTTATGTTTAGTGAAGTAATCATCTAAATCTATTAAACTATCTATTAAACAAAATTTTACTCTATTCCAGATACAAAGACTGTTCAAAAACCTCAAGTTGAACTCGAGGTTAAGGAGGATCCTGGAAATGTTTACAATGAATTAGTGAAACTAGAAAAGCAACCTCTCGTTTCAAATACAGAAGTTTTTGAATGCGGTGTTTGTATAGAAGAGTGTCGCCAGGGTAGTGGCGTCATCCTGCGCGAATGCGTTCACTCGTTTTGCAAGGAATGTCTGTCGGACGTGGTGCGGCACAGCGAAGAGCCGGCAGTGGCTTGCCCGGCGATGGGCTGCCGCGGCGTCTTACAAGAGCGCGAGATCCGCGGGCTTGTATCGCCCGAAGACTATGAGAAATGGTTGGCGCGCGGATTGGCTGCGGCAGAGAGCGGCACAAGGAATGCGTTCCACTGCCGCACCCGTGACTGCACTGGGTGGGCGCTGTGCGATCCTGGTGTGCGACGATTCCCTTGTCCAGTCTGCAAACGCACCAACTGTGTACCATGCCAGGTAAGAAGTACAAATGTATATATTTTTTTAATTAATCATTGTGTTTGTGTAAATAAGAGAATGCTGGTAAGCTATGGCAGGACTACACATTACATTTGTCTTCACTCTAATGGGTTACATTATTCCCATCATAGGTCGAGGCCTTCGAGGCGGCGCGTGCCGCTGCGCATCATTCTGTGGCGTCGGTGTGAAATTTTCCTGATGCAGATAGGAACAAAATAAATGTGAATATTTCATACACAATAATGTAGACATTTTGTTTTTAGGCGACGATACAAAGCCAATAAGACGGTAATGCCAGTCAACTTGTTATGTTTGTTACGTAGGTATGCCCCCACACAGCCTAAACATCAGAACCGATTTTGATGTAATAAACTGTCAATAGATTTGTGTAGATTCTAGGATAGTTACTGGGTAGGTGGCGTCATTATATAATAATATAATGAAATGGTTTTTTTTTATTGCACTTAAACAAAACAGACAAATATTTTTGTACCTCCTATTGCAACAAATCATTGAAAAATAATATGTGTGATGATCTGCCAATAATATATTATTTGTCAGGTTTGACTTTTTATAAGGAAATAAACTTGTTTGCAGGCTATACATGAAGGAGAAACTTGTGAGCAACACCGTGCCAAGCTCGAGTCTGCTGCGAGCCCTGATGCAAGCCAGACCGACGCAGGAACACGAGCGCTGTTGGACTCTCTCATCTCTCGCGGCGAAGCACTCGAGTGTCCCGAGTGCAGTGCCATCATCACAAAGAAGTGGGGTTGCGATTGGATAAAGTGCTCGGCGTGCAAAACTGAGATATGCTGGGTGACGCGTGGCAGGCGCTGGGGACCTGCGGGCCGCGGCGACACCAGCGGCGGATGTCGCTGCGGCATCGACGGCAAGAGGTGCCATCCATCTTGTGGCTACTGTCACTAGACTAAATAACAGTTTTAGTGGCCATGATAACATAATGCTATCACACACTACTGTTGTCTCTTCTTCTTTAATGTTAAAGAGGAAAAACAGTGACACCACTTCATTCACATCAATATTGGCCGTGTTGCACTGTAGGTACTCTCGCTAAATAATTAAATATTATAATGTCATCGTTTAAAATTAAGTATTTAAGTTATCAAAGAAAATAAATAATTGACGTTTAGTAAAAAATGGCTTTAGTATCAATCTGCCCCACTAGTGGGATACTTTGATACACCACGTGGGGCACTTTCATACAGGGTGGAAAAATCTTTGAAAATGGTCAAATTAAAACACTTTTACATTGATTCTACTTGTTTATTGTGATGAGATCATAATCAGCCTTATAATATAAGTTACGTATGTAATTATTAGGTGTGAATTTGTACTGCTTCATTACGCGCTCATAATTTGAAACAAAAAATCACTTACTGCAGTTTTATTTAATGCAACACTTTGTGCGGCGCTTGTATTTTCAGGCTTCCTTAGGCTGAGCTTCTGATTCCTGTTTCTAAATCCTGCTGCCCAATCTTTCCCGGCACAATTTTTTCCATGGCTTTGGGTATTTTCATCCTGAATAATAATACATAGATGGGGCACAATGATACACATCAATGTGCCCCGCACTTTGTTGCATCAAAGTGCGAAACGACATTTTTCAAAATTCAAATTATCATATTAAAACTAACTTTGATTTCAAGTAAAATTAACAAAAATCATAATAATTGATAGTTTAACTTAACTTTGGTATATAAAGATCCTCGTTAGATGTTATCGAAGAGCGTCGAAACATTTTCACATATTACTTAAGATGCTCAAAACACGTCTCGACATGCCCGATGACGCCCGTTGACAGACGGTTGGAACGGTTACAATGGATGCGTTCGGAAGTTTTTCCGAACGTTTTAGAGATTGCGCCACTCAAATCCATTCACTCAATTATTATATAAGGCTATTGTATGGCCCCTTGTATCAATGCACCCCACCTCCCCCTACTGCTTAGTAGTACAGTACTTCCACGTCTACTTCTACCACAGATAATAGCACAACTTGCTATTTCTACTACGCATCGCCTGCAAGCGCCTACCACACTCGAGCAAGATCACGAACACATAATATTATACAATAAATAGTAGATTGTAACATAAGGGCGCAAAATAATATTTTTACGGCGAGGGCGCTTCGAAGTGAGGGATTGTAGAGTAGAATCCCGAGCGTAGCGAGGGATTCTTTAGTAGAATCCCGAACGTAGCGACTTAGCGAGGGATTCAAAGTAAGTACGTCGGCCGAGCCAAGAAATATTTTGCGCCCGAGTGATATACTCTACTTTTCATCACCCACTATGAGAAAATAAAAGGCGCCTCATCTTAGAATAAATCTAAGCGCCTCATATTTTATTCATCATCATCATCATCAGCCGGAAGACGTCCACTGCTGAACATAGGCCTCCCCCTTTAACCTCCACACTGAACGACAGCCTGCCTTTTGCATCCACTGGATGCCCGCGACTCTCACAATGTCGTCGGTCCATCTAGTGGGAGGCCTACCTACGCTGCGTCTTCCGGTTCGTGGTCTCCACTCAAGAACCTTTCTTCCCCATCGGTTATCGGTTCTTCGAGCGATGTGGCCTGCCCATTGCCACTTCAACTTGTAAATTTTAACAGCTATGTCGGTGACTCTGGTTCTTTGGCGAATATCCATGTTCCGGATTCTATCGCGCAAAGAAACTCTGAGCATAGCTCTCTCCATTGCCCGCTGTGTGACTCTGAGTTTTTCCAAGTTTTTCTAAAAGGCCAACAGTTAAGGACCACGTCTCAGTACCATATACCATAAAAATAAAAATAAACCATACCATAACCATACCATACCACACCATATTTTATTGTAATATTATTATTTAATAATACATAGAGTAACAACTAAATTGAAATTAAATAGTATCTAATAATAAAACAACTAAAAACTTATAGGTACTCACATTTGAGACATTTTCGCAATTATGAAAATTTATTGTTACACAAAACCATGAATTTCTAACAATCCGTGAAAATTTACGAAAGCGCGGACTGTAGTTCGCGCGTTTTTAATTTGATTTCTTTTTTTTTTATTCAGCTACCGGCGCCTCTATTGGCCGTCGTACCAGCCAGTCTTTATTCAAACAATATTTGTGTTCGTTTTCTTTGGCGCTGAACACTAAGATGTTCCAAATTCAAAAAGTGCGCCGCAAAGATAATTGCGACTAAAGATTAAAGACTCATTACTGCCCGCTAAAAGTTTCTTAGTAGAAAACACCACGGAACCAAGTCATCCTTTTCGAATAGATGGGATGAAATAGTTATTTATGATACAAGTGCGGAAAGTTGGTTATTAGAAACGAGTAGACGAATGTAAGCCCGAGACAAAGTCGAGGGCTTACCATAGTCACGAGTTTGTAATAACCAATCCGCACGTGTGCCATACAACGTTTTACAACACATTTGCGAGAAAAAAAGGCTACAAATGAAACAATTTTTGTTTATAACTTAATATCAGTCACAACAATAGCTTCTATAATATAATAAGAAAATGGCGCGAACATGCAAATAGCGCCACTATCACGTGGTGAAAATTAGAACTACATCTTTCGTCTCATTTTCTCTTTAGTATTAAACTGAGACAAACGTATTGAGCAAAAGCGCTTCCAAGGAGGTTTGATCATTCAGCTTATTTATTCTCGTAATATGAAACTCTTTTGTGGAATTCTTATGTAATTATGATGGAAATTAAAAAAATACCGTAAATCACACGCACGGTGCTATACATCTGAGCGTGCGAACAAATTCATTTCCGCACGCTCCGTTGTATGATCCGTAATGTTTAACTTTCGAACGATGTATACAGGCTTCGTAAGTGCACTTTTTGAGCAAATGTGTTGTAAACTATATTATAGCCTTAGCAGATGTGTGGATTTGGTTGACATCAACTGCTGTCTGACAAACGGGAGAGAAAGAGAGGGAAACATGTTATTCTTACTCTTTCCTGTTGGTTGGACGGCGGCGGTCCATCAACCATATACACACGTGACACGTCTCTAAGCACCAGAGTTCAAAAATCCATTATCTTGTGGAGTTGCTTTATTGACAGACGAATCGCTCGCTGTTGCGGTCGTGTTGTTGCTAGTCGCGTTGCTTTACATAATACAAAAAATCGCAGTAGAGGGCGCTTGCAGATGATGCGTAGTAAAAGTAGAAGTTATAAGTAGCTAATTCGCATCATCTGCAACGTTTTGCGTAGTGCAAGTGGCAGTGGTAGTGCTTAGTAGTACTTCCACTGCCACTTGCAATAAGGAAAACTATGCGTAGTAGCTACTTACTACTTGTACTACACATCGTCTTCAAGCGCGTTCAAGGAGGGAAAATAGTGCCAAAGTTGTTCACTGGAGGCGCCAATCGTAAACTCGCAACTGCCGCGTGCCGCGTTACGCGCATGTTTGAAGTTAGTAATACCAAAGATTTTTTTTTTTTTTTTCTTCTTCCCCGAGTTGGGGCTTTTGGCTCCGCATGATTGATGCAGTTGCCATATTCAAGTCGTATGAGTTTAGTTTTAGAATTTAAAGGTAGGGAAACGATACGCGAAAATTAGGATATAGGAAGGATTAGAATGGACGGAACTCATGCCCCTGTAAAGTGGTGGAGACTTTACAAGAGGCTCCTATGGAGTTTTGGAAACAACACGAAAAGACACGTTTCACCTCGTTATATCACTTCCCTACACTCGGGCACGTTTACGAGCACTTAATGAATAATAATTCACCATTTAGTACACATTAACACTCGAAAATACACAAGTTTAGGAAAATAATCCAACGAGCCGACATGTTTTTTCCGCGTTGGCGCCAAAAACTCATACCAAAGATTAAATATCGTACAATAGACGTGACGGACTTGGTTGACGGACTGCCGTCTGACCAACGGGAGAGAAAGAGAAAATTTTCTCCTTCTCTCCCGTTGTTTGGACGGCGCGGTCTGGCTTACCAAATCCACGCCATACCACAGAAGACATGATAGACACATCTGTTAGTACCATGGTATAATAATATACTCCGCCAGGTATAGCGCTCCGATACAAAAGGTCACGTGGGTGACACGCAAATACGTCATCGATGTCATGGATACATGTACCTACACGTGCTCAAGCAAGAGCAGAATAAGTAATTTACAATAAGTTCGAGAGAGATGACGATACACGAAACAATGGCGGAATCTCTACGAGACTTCTGATTTTCTGTGCTACCTCTAGCGTGAAATTATAACTCCCCAATCTCCGTATATTACCTGTGGGAATCCAATAAATCAATGTGTAATGTGTTTATTATATTCAATAGGGTATTTGACTGTATTGAAAATATTATGCCAATTGACATCATCCATAAACATGACATAATGAAAAAGCATATTTCATTGTTTTTTTTTTTAAAATATGCTTATTTTATGTAAAAAACGCGAATAAAATAACTGTATTTTCGACATTTGATCACGTGATCGAAAACGGTCTGTAATTGGCTACATCCCTAGTGACGTCACACAGATCTAAACAAACAGATTTTGTATTGATATTTGCGAATTTGATCTTGTAAAGCTATTTTGAGAGCGATTTATCCAGAAATTTTCACCAAAGATCGACAGTCCGGAAGTTAAATGTGAGAAGAATGGAGAAACATTTTGTGCAAGCAGGCAGCAGTAACTTACCCAAAATGAATGTATTTATGGTTGCATATTTCTTCAATAATAATCTACGTCATTGTTGCTACGCTGCAGAACTCAAAACGTAAAAACTACAATGTAAGTATTAAATTTTAATTGTTCTCCAAGCAAAATATTCAATCAAGTTGTACAAAAAGTATGTTGATAGTAGGTGGGTATCACTATTTTGTTAGGTTATGTTAAGCTTTACAATGTTTAAAAAGAAAGTAACAGTACATAAAATAGTAATGCAATAAAAACACAAATTATAATAGAAATATATAGACTCAAATAAATGGTAAATTTTTAATTTTTGTTTCCTTTTTTATTTATATTTTGGAAATGGGAATACACCTATTTAAATTTTTTTACTTTTTGTCATTTCGCTACTTTAAAAAAAACATTTGATCTTTTACACACAATAAAACCTCTGTTAACTTTGCACTTGGGCCCCAAGATACAAGCCTCGTGCTTAGTTTGGGGCTCACCGATTAGTCTCATATACATAAACTCAGAATTTAACTACCCTGTGTTTACTTATTAAGCTGTTTCTTAAAAATTTATGTGTATTCTTTGTTATTGTATACTGTTATTTTTCTGTGTAATAAAAAATTATCTATCTATCTAAAAAAAATATGTACCTCAAAATGATCTTCCCTCATAGAAACACTTGAATTAACTCCAATACTTTTGGGTTCTCTACGAGCTACTTAGTTCCAACCACTTTTTGCGAGTTTTGGGGTCCATTGGAACAGGAACGAATAGTTTTTCCGGTGTCTTGTACATTGTGGCACTACACAACATTTATAAACCATTACTTCTTATGACGCAGTTCTGCGTTTTGGCGCGATATTTTTTTATTCAAACTTTATTTATTTATTTAATACTTTATTGCACACTTACAAATCAACTTTAACATCGATTTATATCGCATATACGACTGATATCCAGAAAATATAAATGCAGTATACATTAAATTATATCAGGCAATAATGTGCAATAGTTTCCCAAAAGTTGTCAAATACCCTATTGAAATGCTTCTTGTACTTTATTTAATAGATTATTTAAAAAAAAAAAAAACAATATCTGTGTTTGTTGCAATAAAGTGGCAACTGGACTGTGACGTAATTGGGTGTCAGCTCCCGGGTCGCTTACCTTGTTTTCTTGGATCATGGCATGTCTATTAAGTCTTCTGTGATCATGGTTAGTACTTTTAAAGCGGGGAATTCCGGGAAACTCTTATCTAATAGTTCAGCCATTTTGGAGACTTTCAGGCAGTCTTGACTAAAGTTGACTAGAAAAAATGAGATGGATCGACGTATGAGGTCTAGCCAGTTCGTATTTTCCGTTTTTTTGTAGTTGTATAGGTACCTACCTATCTTACCTCAGCGACATAAATTGTGTACATTTATTTGTTGATCAATTTTAATTGAACTCATAGAGTAATATACCTAGGTATACTGGATTGAACTATTATGGCTGCACACGGTATGTAATTGATATTTTTTTATATATTTTAATTAACAAGGAAGATTTCTGATAGGTAACTGAAGATGTTCGTCAGATGGCATGATTCGTATGAATGTGTGAAGTGGAGGCCGAATGTGAAAATTAGTACCTCTACCATTTTTTCCGCCGTTTTTTTTGATCTGAGACATGAAATACGCAACCTATGTGAATCCAGGGTAGGTACCTACATAGCAGTGCCAGCAACCTCCACACCAAAATTTCATCTAAATCCGTTTAGCCGTCACGGAGTCGAGAGAAAAGAAATAGACGTACACGCGCCTTGTACACGCGTATTTACCATCAGTATATTTCAGTAGGTATATAAAAGGTACTCTTTGTTTACCATGATGATCCAAGATTATTATACCATGTACCTATTTACCAAACTTTTTTAATAACTTTTGTGTATAAATAATACAATATAAACATTATAAACAAAATTAGGTACCTACTCTATTCCAGATACCGAGACTGTTCAAAAAGCTCCACTTGAACTTGAGGTTAGGGAGGATCCTGGAAATGTTTACAGTGAATTATTAAAACTAGAAGAACAACCTCTCGTTTCAAATACAGAAGTTTTTGAATGCGGTGTTTGTATAGAAGAGTGTCGCCAGGGCAGTGGCGTTATCCTTCACGAATGCGTTCACTCGTTTTGCAAGGAATGTCTGTCGGACGTGGTGCGGCACAGCGAAGAGCCGGCAGTGGCTTGCCCGGCGATGGGCTGCCGCGGCGTCTTACAAGAGCGCGAGATCCGCGGGCTTGTATCGCCCGAAGACTATGAGAAATGGTTGGCGCTCGGATTGGCTGCGGCCGAGAGCGGCACAAGGAATGCGTTCCACTGCCGCACCCGCGACTGCACTGGGTGGGCGCTGTGCGACCCTGAAGTACGACTCTTCCCTTGTCCTGTCTGCAAACGCACCAACTGTGTACCATGCCAGGTAAGAAGTGCTAATGAATTTTTATTTTTTATTAGTTAGTACAACTACATCAGTGTTTGTAAATAAGAGAACTTTGGCAAGACTACACATTACATTTGTCTTCACTCTAATGAGTTCTATTATTCCCATCTACGCCGTTACACGCAGCACGAGACGCCGTCGAGCTCAGACGAGGCGGCGCGACCTGCGACATCTGCTGCACATCATTCAGTGGCGTCAATATGAATGGAATGTGAATATTCATACAAAATAACTATTTAGCTTTTTAGGCGAAGATGCAAAGTCAAAAGGAGAGTATTGCAATTAACTTATAGGTATGTATGTATGTATGTTTCCACCATGGACTTTTATAGCATCGTTGGTAACACAGCCCAAACACCAGAACAGATTTTGATTAATTAAGGACTGTGTCAATAGATTCAGCACAGAAATGTAGGTGGTAGATCTTTAAGGTTCAGGGATAATTACTGGGTAGGTGACATAACAGGGATGGCGATCTTTTATTAGTGCGCGCGCCATTTTTATTTAAAACTAGCTGTACCCGCGACTTCGTCCGCGATTGCCATCCCTGCCGACTAATTATTCGCTCTTGGCCACAGTTCCGTTTGTCTCATATTTTAACCCTATTCTTGGCACGGTGTATAATTTGATACGTTAAACTTTCCAAAATTCTAGAGACGTTCTGAGGCCAATTTTCAACATTGTTATTATTTGTTGTGCTTAAAAATATAATCCCAATTCTACAAAAAAAACATATTTTATTACTAGCAAAGCCAAAAAACCAGTAGATAGCAAGAAAATGGACCCATTGAAGGTATCTAACACATCACAAGGTAAAAATAGTCTAATTTTATTATATTTTCGTTTTTTTATATTCAAAAGTGGTTTATGTCTAATAGGTAACATTATTTACTAGTCAAAAACAGTATTTTCGTGTACCAGAATTAATCATAATCGTATGTAAACTACCGTTTTTTTCGAGTGTAGCAGATATGACACACTGCCAGATAGCCAACATTGTAGATTTGTTTTAATACGTATCAAATAAGCCACATTGCTTGATTAACATAGATTAAATTTTTGTCTTTTACTGTCACGAGTGCCTTATCAGCTGAGTCAACAGCATCAAGGAAGAGCTCAACAACTTGTGGCTCTTATTCCCAAGTCGAGGGTAAACTCGGATTTGAATCATAAGAAGATAAACTGCAGTACTGCTTCCGCCCACCGTACTCTGATAGTAGTTTGCTACGTTGGGATAATACTGCAATATTTATGTAACGAATACGGATTTTTTGCGCTAGGAACAATCTGAGCAAACAGGCTTCGAGAAGTAGAGAAACCTATCGAAGAATAAAAAATAAATAAAAAGAAAGGCAGAGGATGTCACACTGAAGTTGTATGCAACAAAAACAAGAAAGTTGTTGTTAAATGGTGTAGAACAACTTTAGTTTAATCATTTAATGTATAGATGAACTAACAACACCATTATAATGAAACTGTATTGGCGAAGTTCACACGTGTTCGTTGACAGTTGACAGTCTTTTGTCGACTGCCAACGAACACAGTATATAAGTGGCGGTTGCATTGCAATCACCCTCTTTCTTTGCTCGAACCTCGAAACGATAACAAGTGTAAACGAATTGTGTGTAAAACAGTTTAAAAGGTGATTTCTTGGCTGAAAAGCTAACAAATCAGAATCGGGATTAATAAGTTACAGATGTCTTCTTATTTTCCCATGTCCACAGAGTGTAATTTGTCTTTTGTTAAGTGGTTCAAAACCTGTTTGCTAGTCATGTTTTTTTTTAGAGCCCTAATTAATAGTTATTTTACAAAGTGGCTGTTTTATTCCTTGCGTTTTCTTGATTATAATTTATTTACTAATGATTAATTTAATACTAATTACTAAATAACTGTGCTCATGTTAAAAGTTCTTCAGATTATATATCCGATTAGTGTACTTATTGTTATATATGCAAATTTCTGCCGCCGATTCTGCGGCTGAGCCTGCTGTCGAGTCTGCGGCTGAGCCTGCTGTCGAGCCTGCCGTTGAGCCTGCTGTCGAGCCTGCGGCTGAGCCTGCTGTCGAGCCTGCGGTCGAGTCTGCGGCGAAGCATACAGTGGAGCCTGCAGTGGAGCCTGCCGCGAAGTCTGCGGCTGAGCCTGCTGTCGAGCCTGCGGCTGAGCCTGCCCTCGAGCCTGCGGCTGAGCCTGCTGTCGAGCCTGCCGTCGAGCCTGCGGCTGAGCCTGCTGTCGAGCCTGCCGTCGAGCCTGCGGCTGAGCCTGCTGTCGAGCCTGCGGTCGAGTCTGCAGCGGAGCATACAGCGGAGCCTGCAGTGGAGCCTGCCGCGGAGTCTGCGGCTGAGCCTGCTGTTGAGCCTGCGGCTGAGCCTGCCGTCGAGCCTGCGGCTGAGCCTGCTGTCGAGTCTGCCGCGGAGTCTGCGGCTGAGCCTGCTGTCGAGCCTGCGGCTGAGCCTGCGGCTGAGCCTGCCGTCGAACCTGCCAGCTGAGCCTGCAGCGGAGCCTCCAGTACGCAGTTACGTAAGAGACATTGTACGCAGTTGCGTAAGATCCGGTGTACGTAGTCGCGTAAGAGCCGATGTACGCAGTTGCGTAAGAGACATTGTACGCAGTTGCGTAAGATCCGGTGTACGTAGTCGCGTAAGAGCCGATGTACGCAGTTGCGTAAGAGACATTGTACGCAGTTGCGTAAGATCCGGTGTACGTAGTCGCGTAAGAGCCGATGTACGCAGTTGCGTAAGAGACATTGTACGCAGTTGCGTAAGATCCGGTGTACGTAGTCGCGTAAGAGCCGATGTACGCAGTTGCGTAAGAGACAGTGTACGCAGTTGCGTACTGACTCAACTAAACCAGATTCGGTTTTAGTCTGATATGATGTGCTTTTCAGTATGCAGTTGCATTCTGATATTATGTAACATAAAACGATAGTATAAGACTTCAAAATAAGATTGTAAAGTACACATTTAATTAACACGTATAACGTCTATTATCATATAATACATGACACGTATACACGAGGACGTGTAATTGAGTCGGATGGCCGAATGTAGAACAACTTTAGTTTAATCATTTAATGTATAGATGAACTAACAACACCATTATAATGAAACTGTATTGGCGAAGTTCACACGTGTTCGTTGACAGTTGACAGTCTTTTGTCGACTGCCAACGAACACAGTATATAAGTGGCGGTTGCATTGCAATCACCCTCTTTCTTTGCTCGAACCTCGAAACGATAACAAGTGTAAACGAATTGTGTGTAAAACAGTTTAAAAGGTGATTTCTTGGCTGAAAAGCTAACAATGGTATGACAACAAATGTGTTACAACTGCAAGCATATTCGTAGACACGCATCCAGTCCAGGCTGTGGATAGTTATAAGAAAAAAAAAGAAAAATGCCAGTCACTTGCCCAAATTTGACAAAGAAATATCATACCAACATGGGCGGAGTTCTAGGGCGGGGTGGCGGTCTAGCAGATAATATGCTGATTGCTTTGTATCGCAACCCGTTCAGAGACCATCGCTGGTATTTATCAATTTTCTCGTAAATGCTTGATATTTGTTATTTTCTCTACTGGCGTGATAGAAAAGCCAAGCAAGAAATAAAACTAGAAACATTTCGAGAGCCTACGCAGGTATGAAAAAACTGATATTACTTACAACTCTTACAAGCAATATCAGCTGAAATAGCGTCAGCTTATCGAAGGGCATACAGAAATCAGTAGCTGAAAGACCACCAGATGTTGTTCGGTATGATAAAGTTGCTCATTATCCAATATTTTATATAACTTCTAACACATAGTGTCCATCAGAGGGAGGTGCATGTATTGCATAAAAGGACAGACTACATTTTTAGAGGTTGTGCTCATTGCTGAAACGTAATTGTTTCTATAATATCATTTAGCAAAATAATTGTTAGATTAGATTACAAAAAACCTATTTTCGGACTGATTTATTTATTTATTTAATACTTTATTGCACACTTACAAATTAAGTAGATATGTACAATTGGAGGACTTAATGCTAAGCATTTTCTACCAGTCATCCACCAGGTTGGAACAAATGGTAGGTAGGCGTGCATCAAAAACACCTTATAAAAGACAAACAGAAATAAATAGAAATACCAAAGTTTTACAAGATAATATACAAAACAACAAATTACAATAAATATAAATCTAACTTAAATTATTTATAAATACAAAATTATACTATTATATTATTACATAAATTATAATTAATATTAGACATATAAATAAAAATTATATGTCTAAGTAAGTAAGTAAGTATATATATATAAGTGAGTGATTTAAGATGATAGATGAGCTTTTAAATAGTGTTCACGTAAAATTCGCTTGAAAACCGCTTTTAATGGCGCTTGCCGAATAATTAGAGGGATCTCATTCCACAGTCGCACTGCTACAACTCTGAAAGAGTCACCTACAAACGAAGTGCTGTGACTAGGGGTAGACTAGGGGACTGATTTATAAGTAGCTAGTCGTAATTAATCTCATTTTACTGATAATTTAAATATTTAAAGTTCAAAAGTTGTTAAAATAATATTGATTTTGAAATTTAAGTATGTAGGTACAAAATAATTATTGTCTTTAATTTTGTTATTTCACATTAGAATGTGATATTTTATCATATTTTATTATATTATATTTTATTTTATCTTATTGAAAACCTGGCAGTGCATCA
This sequence comes from Agriopis aurantiaria, assembly GCA_914767915.1. Lineage (NCBI taxonomy): Eukaryota > Metazoa > Arthropoda > Insecta > Lepidoptera > Geometridae > Agriopis > Agriopis aurantiaria. The sequence goes on along the minus strand of OU611982.1, from coordinate 13,863,343 downwards.
AATATGATACATAGATTTGAGTAGGTAGATTGTTAAGGGTCTGGCAATGTGCCTTATGTGATACGTTCAATAAATCGTAATTTAATAAAATTATATTTTTTTTTATAATTTTTTCTCCCTTCTTTGGATACCCAAGAACACATTTTATGTGAAATTATTGAATATTTCAACCAAAAAAATCCTTGCCAAGTATAGGGTTAAGCAACACTGTGGTCTGCGGTGAAGCACTTTTATCAAGATAGGAGCTTTTTACTTTGGATTTGAAAACTTTCAGGTTGTATTACTCAGAAGACAATAACTCGGTAGCGTTCCTTCGCTATTCGACTAATAAATGTTGAAGCGAAGTGCTTTGTGCGAGTCTTTAGAATTTCGACAGTAAAACGGAATCTTGTCACCGAGGTTCTCCTCGTTTTTTGGTGGAAGAAAGATGATATCAGAAGGATGATAAATTGTGCAGTTGCATTGCACGCAGTCTCCGGAATGTATCCGGTAAAAGACAGATAGTTTATACAAATACAGACTCAATGCGGCGATGTTTTAGGTTAGCTAATTATTTACACCAAAAAACGCCTGCTATACCTATGCTATAACCTAAACAAATCCTAGAAATATATAAGAAACCAAGTAATATTTATAGAAGACCAATAACTGAATAAATAGTTCTGAAAAGAACTTTTATCCGAATTTAATTTAAATAAACCGGTCAAGTGCGAGTTGGGCTCGTGCAGTGAGGGTTCCGTACCACCACAAAATTCAATAAATAGTTGGCCAAGTAACTGAATTACCAGAAAACGCCTTCCAAAATTGTGGTAAGTAATTTGCTACGCAGTTTGCTACAGGCGCTCGAGTATAATAACTTGGTAATGAACAGAAATTTTCACCGACTCGCACTAGTCCATTATTTATTATATTTTGTTGTTATACTTTAGAATGTGTACTACAATAGTGCGTACGTATTATCGTTTTTACATTAGGGCTAATACAAAAATACGTTAAAATAATATGTTTGTTGTATGTGGACCCCCCTTTTATTTTTACTTTTTGCCTTTTTTGGTATTTGTTAGTTATTCCGCCGTAACATTACATATTCTGTGAAAATTTCAACTGTCCATCTCACAGAAGAGAAAAATTTTTCTTTGTCCATCTATTACGGTTCGAAAGATATAGCCGTTAATATGTAAGACAGACAGACAGACAGACGGACGGACGGACGGATGGACAGACAGACATCGTAGGCTTAGTATTAGGGTCCCGTTTTTACCCTTTGGGTACGGTACCCTACAAAATATTGAGATTTAAAACTCAATTTGGATGCGTGCGTCATGTAAGGGAGCCGACCGGGTAACTTGCCTCTCTCCTTGTTTTTCAAGGAAAAATGATTGAAGGCGAAAGTGTAGGCTTGTGCCTAGATTTCTAACATGGGCAACGATTATTTCCCAAAAACATTATTGATACAACATTATTAAAACATTATTAATAACGGGCCAAGTGCGAGTCGGGTTCGCGCACTGAGGGTTTCGTACCACCCCAAAATTCAATAACGAAATTATCAGTTATAACTTGGTAATGAACAGAAACTTGTCACCGACTCGCACTTGGCCATTTTTTATTATTTGTTGTTATACTTTAGAGTGTGTACTATAATCATGCTAAGTTTGATGCTTGTAAGTATTACTGCTTTTACATTAGAGCTAATACAAAAATACGTTAAAAAAAATACGTTTGTTGTATGGGGTACCCCCCTTTTATTTTACCTTTTTGACTTTTTTATTATCTTATTAGTTAATCCGCCGTAACATTACATATTCTGTGAAAATTTCAACTGGCTATCTGTTACGGTTCGAAATATGTAGCTGTTAATACGTTTTTGTATTAGCTCTAATGTAAAAACGATAATACGTACGCACGATTGTAGTACACATTCTAAAGTATAACAACAAAATATTTATTACTACTATAAATTATAATTATTATATTATAAATACTAAATATTATTATTTTAAGTAATTTAGTTGGAAATAAAACTATTTTGATTTTGAATATAATAAATAATGGACAAGTGCGAGTCGGTGAAAATTTCTGTTCATTACCAAGTTATTATACTCGAGCGCCTGTAGCAAACTGCGTAGCAAATTACTTACCACAATTTTGGAAGGCGTTTTAATAACTGGTAATTCGGTTACTTGGCCAACTATTTATTGAATTTTGTGGTGGTACGGAACCCTCACTGCACGAACCCGTTCGCACTTGACCGGTTTATTTAAATTAAATTCGGATAAAAGTTCTTTTCAGAACTATTTATTCAGTTGTTGGTCTTCTATAAATATTACTTGGTTTCTTATATATTTCTAGGATTTGTTTAGGTTATAGCATAGGTATAGCAGGCGTTTTTTGGTGTAAATAATTAGCTAACCTAAAACATCGCCGCATTGAGTCTGTATTTGTATAAACTATCTGTCTTTTACCGGATACATTTCGGAGACTGCGTGCAATGCAACTGCACAATTTATCATCCTTCTGATATCATCTTCCTTCCACCAAAAAACGAGGAGAACCTCGGTGACATGATTCCGTTTTACTGTCGAAACTCTAAAGACTCGCACAAAGCACTTCGCTTCAACATTTATTAGTCGAATAGCGAAGGAAAGCTACCGAGTTATTGTCTTCTGAGAAATACAACCTGAAAGTTTTCAAATCCAAAGTAAAAAGCTCCTTTCTTGATAAAAGTGCTTCACCGCAGACCACAGTGTTGCTTAAAATATGAGACAAACGGAACTGTGCCCAAGAGCGAATAATTAGTCGGCAGGGATGGCAATTGCGGACGAAGTCGCGGGTACAGCTAGTTTTAATATAATAAAAGAAAAAGTTTGTGTTGTTTCTTCTGTTGCAAATTAGATGTCAAATACCTCACATTACCGACTTTGTAATTTTTTTGCTGCGAAATCTACCTTGTTTGCAGGCTATACACAACGGAGAATCTTGCAAGCAATACCGTACTAAGCTCGTGTCTGCTACGAGTTCTGATGCAAGCCAGACCGACGTAGAAACACGAGCGCTGTTGGACTCTCTTATATCTCGTGGCGAAGCACTAGAGTGTCCCGAGTGCAGTGCCATCATCACAAAGAACGGGGGGTGCGATGGCATCAGGTGCTTGGCATGCAAAATTGATCTATGCTGGGTGACACGTGGTAGACGCTGGGGGCCTGCGGGCCATGGCGACTCCAGCGGCGGCTGTCGTTGCGGCATCGGCGGCAGGAAGTGCCATCCATTGTGTAGTAATTGTCACTAGCCTAAATTAAAGTTTTACAAGCCATGATAATATGCTATCATACGATGCGGTAGTATTTTTCTCTTTTTTTAAATTTAATAATAGGCTTGCGTTTGACCGCCAACTCGCTTGATGTAAAGCGATGATGCGGTCTACTGTGGAGCATGCTTGCTTAAAAGAAACCGATTCACTGATTCTGGCCATGTGCACAGGAGCAGTCTGTCAAAATATATTGTTTTTGTTGGTACATAGGGTCATTTCGCCAGTTTCCGACCAATTAGTGGAGTTGTCAACTTTGGAAAGCGTAAATAAAATGTTCCAGTCTCTTTGTTTGACAATAACCTACTGAAGTTAATTCCTTACATACTCTAATTTATTAAAAAGTAAAGATTTTTTAATATCGCTATGCCATTTTTTTTTTTTAATCAATAGTCTATTGATTTTCCTAGTTTTCGACCTTTTTTTTTAATTTTCGACCATCTAATTACCAGTTTTCGACCACTCCCTAAATTGAACTGCCTGGGAATAAAAATGCGAGAGGTTTGTGAACAATGAAAAAACTAGTCATTATATATGATTTTATGGACGTATTTATTTATTGAGAAACACTTATAATTATATAAAAATTATAAAATCAACAAAGAGATCAATATCATTACAATAAATAGCTTAGTTATGCATTTGGTAGTTTGAAAAGTTAAAGTCATGATTAATAAAAGTTACACTAGGATTGGACAATAATTACTCACAAAAGCCACATTTAAATGGCTGAACTTTGACATTTACATATGCTAGACCTGCAAATCCTGTGCATTTAAGATGATACCACCTAACGCACTCGTCACAGCCTACGTTTTTTCGTCGTCGTCTTCCACATCCGAAATTAGAATTTCTTCGCATTCTGCACAGTTAATTTTTCCTATAGGCAGCTGGTTTTCTTTTGAATATTCATTAGTGGGTTGTTCAGTATTAGTTACGCTTCGATTGGTTTTCTTTTTTCTTTTTTGGATAGTCTTGTTCACCTTCTGACTATCTCTCAATAACCTTTGCTGTTTCTGTTTTTTCCAATCTTTCTAATTTTCTTTTTCTTGTTACTTCTATTTTTTCTACCTTAGTTTTTTCTTTCTTGTCGTAATAATTTCTCCAAGCAGTGGAGGAAATAGCAGCTGGGGTTTTTACTTTGCAGACTTGTTTAGTTGTATTGGTTATGTCAGGAAATCTTAAATGTTGCTCAAAAGGATCTATTTTTGAACGTTTTGATGAAAGAGTCGATAAATCTAGAGGATTTTCCTCAATTGCTTGTGGAGACTTGAGATTGGTATAGGTCGGAACAGTCGTAGAAGATGGAGGTAAAATCAAAACAGATGGCATTTCTACAGGTTCAATCTCAGTTTCAGGTCGTGCACCATCTGCTATAGACAAAGTCGCGTGAGATGTTAATCCAGGAGGATTATTATTTTTGTTGACGGAGAAAGTTCAACCAAATCCGTACACGGAATTACGCAAATATCATCTAAAGAAACAATCGAACCCAGCTCCAAGTAACTTCCGGTGAGATTTGGAAAAGAAATAGGAGATATGTTTCCTTCGATTCCTGCAAGTGACATGTCAGCTTTTAATGATAACATTTCTTGCATCGCAATATGGTTTTCTTTAGACATTGTGTCGGTCTGAATTATCGTTACATCTTGATTAACGATTTGTTTTGGAACAGCGTGTATTTGAGCAGTAACAATTTCTGTTACCACGTGAGGTTCAGAGTCTTTGTCATGATCATTTCGATAATTTTCTTGGACGTTACAAGCGGAGATCGATATTTCTTGGGTCGCGTCCAAGTCGCATTCAGTCTGTCTGGATTCATTTTCTACCATACTTTGGTCCAAACCTGAGCAATGTAATGAATTTGCAGTGACTTCCGATTCTGTCTCCATTGAAATTTCAAATTCGGTAGATTCTTCTGCTGGCAGTGATTTTTTCAACACATTTAATTCTTTCATAATGCCAGGGACATTAATTTTTTTAGCTTTAAGTATCGGTTTAATATGTTTTAAGACTTTTTTTGTGATTTTTATGTCAGTGTTGCTTATGGTTTTGCTGGTCGGGCAGTTTTCAGCTGAATTCAAGACTTCTAAAGTATTTCGTGCACACTTGGTGTAATCAGGACTATCGGGATCAAAAGGATACAGCCCGCAGCGTTTAAAACCATTTTTTATATTTTCGGACATGTTTGAATGTTTCAGTGATTCGCTGAGTAAAGTGCAGAAGTTAGTTTTGGTCACTGCTTTATTAAGATTTTCCGGTTTGGAGAGGAAATTCCGAACGGTATTCTTCCAGTATGTTTTTACTGGTGCAAACACGCTGACGTCTTCGGGCTGCAAAATATGGGTTGTGTTTGGAGGAAGTGCATACAAAATGATTTTATTTTCTTCGCACATAGTGCTCAGCATCATAGACATGTGAGACTTATGTCCATCCGAAAAACAAGGACTGTTTTTTTTAATATTATTTCCCTCGATCCAGTTATTAAATTCATTAATTATGTATTCGAAGAAAACATCTCCTTTCATCCATCCTGATTCGGACCTACCAAGGCACCAGTCTGACGGCATACTGTCCACAACAGCTTTTGGAGGTCTTACGTATGGAAATACTACGCAGGGTGGGCACAAATCCCCGTTTGCATTGAACGTTAGCAAAACAGTTATGTTTTCTTTTCTTTTTCATTTCCTTGTTTGATTTGGTATAAATTCTTGTATCCCCGAGGTCCCAAAACTTTTCCCGTCTTATGACAAAGTGCAAAACCACTCTCATCTCCATTAAAAATTCTAGTCGGGTCTTCCAGGATTTGCTTTTGTCCAATGCTGTGTAAGTATTGTTCTAGTTCTTTGAACCACAGTCTAATCGACTGTTCTGTAACAGTAGCTCGAGCTTTGTTTATGCCCTCGGCATTTTTGAGTGAAATTTCTTTATTTCGTTCTAAGAACCCTAGGAACCATTTTTGGCCTGGTCGATCATCTTTAAACTTATTTTTTATGCCACCGTCTTGCACAATTTTTTGTATGGTATTCAAAAGTTCTTGCTTTTTTACTGGAAACCCGCATTTGGAAATGTCCAAAAGCCACTCCACTACCTTCTTTTCGCTTTCTTTGCCAAGAACTGAGTCCGGTCCTCGTTTTTTAATTTGATCTGCTGTTCGTCCACTAATCCGGTCCATTACAGTGGTTTTGGGTACATTAAATTCTCTGCAGACTTCTCGGATAGGTCTTTTTTTCTCCCTAATTTCAAATAGAGCCTTTTTTAAGTCTTCTGTTGAGTAAGCCTCTGTTTTTTTTCTTCTCTGATGAACTCATCTAAAAAATATTCTGATTAGCTAAGAGATTTTAGAAAAAAAGCCCTACTAAAACGTCGGAAATACGCAAAAATATTTTTTTTACTTTTTTGAATAAAAGGTTTAGTAAAAGTTTTTTAGTGGTCGAAAACAGAATCGAGGTTGTTCAGTTTTCGGCCATTTACAATAGTATTTTTTTAAAGAAATTGTGTTCGCAACAATATCTCAATTTTGGACAGAATGTTGTAATTAACTTTTACTTATTTTTAGAAAATTAACCATTACTTATAAAAACATTAAATAAGCCGTATTTATAAAAACAAAAAATGGTCGAATACTGGCGCGCTTTTTATAGCTGGCATAGTTTTCGACCAACAATGATTTTTGGTATCAGTATGTTTCTATTCTTAGAGGATAACGCGGTCGAAAACTAGCAAATATAATAAATGTGCTTACAAGGCTCAAAATTTAAAAACAGAATAAGGCATTTTTCATACTTTACTTGTAAACAAGTCACGACTTTATTGACAGGAATGCGCTTGTTTTCGACCATCTGGGCGAAATCTGGTTTTTCTAAGAAAGATCTTGTCTTATTTTCGACCACCGCTTTTTACTAGTTTATTATCATAAATCTCGGTAAAATAACATGTAAACAGGTTTAGCAATTCAATAACTAGACATTCATAAACAATAACAATCTGGTAACGATAATTAAGTAGCTAAAACTTACCGTGAGAGTATCCGTACTGCACTAATTTTTTTGTACAAAATGGCGCGTCCTGGCGTGTCTGATGCGAGGCACAAACTAATTTTTTTTTTGTTCATCAAACGCTCGAGTAAGCGGGTGGGGGTGTGTGCGTGTGCGTAGGGTTGATATTTGCGTAGCCACTAAAGTAATTTTTTTAGATGTGTCAGTGTCAAGTTTTCTATTTTTTGTCCCTGTTTGCCAAAGGTACGTGAAATGGACGGAATTAGGACGTGGACGCGAAACTGGCGAACCTACCCTAGTAGAGTATTATATAACTATAATTATAACTTGGTTCTTTTGCTGATATTGTCCTTGACTATTATAAAAGAAACAAATAATGGTTTCATTGTACTATGGGATGTTGGCTTTGATTATTTATTAACCGACTTCAAAAAAGGAGGGGGTTCTCAATTCGGCTTTTTTTAGGGATCCGTTCCCAAAGGGCAAAAACGGGACTCTAGTACTAAGCCTACGATGTATGTCCGTCTGTCCTATCTGTCGAACCGTACGGCGGTTTGGTAAAAATTTATAAAAAAGTCAAAACGAAAGGGACAACAAACATATTTTTGTATTATTTCTAGTGTAAAAACGGTAAAACGTACAAGTGTCAAACTTAGCATGATTATAGTACGCACTCTAAAGTATAATATGAAATAATGGCCAAGTGCGAGTCGGTGACATATTTCAGTTCATTACCAAGTTATAACTGGTAATTGGGTTATTTGGATGACCTTATTTTCTTTCACCGAATTATAATGCCATATTTTACTAATTTAGAAGTCTGTTTTTTAAATTGACAATTATTGTATTTTGTGGTTGTACGGAACCCTTGGTGCGCGAGCCCGACTTTCACTTGGCCGTTTTTTTTTTTTTAGTTTTATTACCTTTAAACTGTCATTTATGAACCTCTAGATTTGGGAAAATATTTTTTTAATTGAATGAATATACATACTTTCAAATTGGTCCCATATAAATTTCATCAAAATCGGTTCAGTAGTTTGGTTTTTAAATCAAAATATAATAAGAAATTGACACAATTATTTGGATGACACAATAATTTTCGTCTAAGTAAATGAAAAACATTGTGTATTTTGTAAATTTTGAAGTTGGTTATTTTTAAATTGATAAAAATTGTTTTTTTTAAATTTGATAATAAATATGTATCATAATCTAAGATTAATAAAAATATATCATGATTGGGTTGTTTTCATGTGTGTGTTATGTTTAGATTTCCTTTAAGTTTATTTATACTATTGTTAACAAGTTATGATAAAACATTCACATTCCAATATGAATGGACAATTTACTGTCCAACTGTTTACCTTTTCATTCATGGGCATCCTAAACAACTTGAAAAAAAAGCTTATTCCATTCTGTCAGACTAGTAGGTAGTTCGATGATGTTTGGACAATTTTTTTCCATTGTAATACTAGCTAGTCGAAAATTTTGGACACGCAATGCACGCAGATAGAAAGTACAGTGAAAACAAAAATGTTATACAACGATTGGGCATTATTTTTAGAAGAACATTTCAATTCAATTTGTTTGAACAAAGTTTCTTGTTGATATTTTAAGGATGGTGGAGACAGTGAAATAATTATTCAAAAAATTTAACTCTGGGTGGAGATAGAATAATACTATGAACTAATTTTAACTCCTGAGGCAAACAGAGGGTTGTTATAAGTGTGAGTCTGTGGCATAGTAACTCCCAAAATGGCTGAACCGATTTTGATTTGTTCGAGACTGTTCTTAGGTATGATTCAAGAAAATCTTCTCAGTGGTTTGAAGATTCATCTGCTCATTGAAGATTCATTCAGGGGTTTTTAAACATTTTAAGTTTATACTTGTATAGGAACTAGAGATGAGTATTTGGATTGTTTGTGTGTTCTTGGAGGGATCCAAGAACACACAAACAATCCATATACCCCTGTGCATCTTGCAGATAGGCATTATGCACTGGATAATAAATATTCGGGACATTTTTGCACACAGGTCATCTGGCCCCAAACTAAGCAAAGCTTATAATATGGCTGCCAGAGACTGATATACATACATATTTAAATAAATATTAACACCTAGATATAGAACATACACAAATGTTTATGACATGAATGTTTGTCCTAGGTGGGAATCGAACCCACGCCCCTAAGTGCTGAAGGCAGGATGGTTGTTCACTACAGTTATTATTACCAGTAAACACTGCAAATATCCCATCAATAATAACGACTGTATTAAGCACTGTTTATATCAGAAAATTGAGAAATCATGAATGAAATCAGAAAGCACTCATTATTTGAGTAAATTTCAGACCTGTCTCAGATTGTGTGGTCTATTACCAAAATTAACATGGTGTTTGAGATTGATTGGTAACTTTTTGAACACAAAATAACACCACATGACATCTGTACACAAAATGCCAACCACTTTAGACAATACACAAGACAAGATTACAAGCTTTGATTATGTGACATTTTCGTCATCAAAGATTACAAGTTGTTTTACCCATTTACTTAGGTTCAGACCTGATCATCGGTTTATTCAAAATGCAATAAACAGTTTGGCGGCCTTTGGAGTACAAAGAGCATGCTATTTTATGTCACTGAGTGGTCCGCCCCTTTAAAACGTAGTATTTTTTAAAATAAGACGTAAATAATGAAAGAAAATAATTACAATGATGTCACATTTATTTGGTACAGTTTATGCTAATACAAATTAAATGTGGCCCAATACCATCATTTTTCTGCATTTTGATGTTGGTCCAATAAGATTTAGTAACTTTATAACCAACAGAATACTCTTGTGTCTATAAAGGTGCATCTAGGCACAAAAACAATGTTCTTTTTCATGTTTCTCATTCCCCACATGTACGTACCAACTTGATAGGATTACTGTGGGGAAAGTTGTAAAAAAATCACCACTTTGGACCCAAAACTAGCTGCACAGACATTTACCAGGATAGACAAGTTATGTGAAAACACAGCATATCACATTTCTTGTACCTACTAATGTTATGATTGCAAAATAATATGCATTCGGGTAGCTTATTGTAGCATTTTTTGCATTGTCAAAATTGCTATTGAAGTAAAGCGTTCAGTTGGAGAATTATGCCTCTTGCCACTTCTGTTCCCTACCCAAAGCGATTGCTAGAATCACCAGTGGTGATGGCATAGCGACAGCACATAACAGCATGCACTTCAGTTATTTTGTATGTTATTTTTCATAGCTTGGTTCTAATAATTGTAGTCATTCCACAATTTAACAAGAACTACTGATTCCCCCATTCTTCAGTACTCAATATGGCTTTCCTTTATTATTGCTGTTGGCCCCAGAAATAAAAATTAAACAACAACCTAGAATTGTTACAATCGCGCGCAAACAATGCATCGTGAGGTGGGTGACAAATTGCAGTTTACAATGGCATTTTTAGCTGTTTTCAACCTATCTAAATGGTAAACAAATGTTTTAAACGTTTTTCGGGACTTATCACATGGTCGAAACGTCGAGCGAAAGGTACATATTATTACCTAAATTAAATAATACGTGGTAAGTCCCGATAAACGTTTAAAACATGTGTTCAAATCGCGAAAGTATAAAAATTACTATTGGTAAACAAATGGTTAAAAATGCAACTTTTGATCACACATTCACAAACAAACGCTACATTGATTGCTATTGACGTTGTAACAGTTATTTTAGCCAACAAGGGGCTAACCGAACACATCTTTAGTGGTAGTTTATCTCCATTAAGACTAGCCATATGCTTGCAAAGTTGGTAAACTCACAGGGTCTATCCGTATAAAGATCTGTGACTAGGTGTCATGTTTCACATTAACACGAAACAGTACATTGTTTTGTCTTTTTCATTGTTCTTAATATTAAATATACCAATATTGCAAACCACTTATTGAAAAATCACATTAACTCTTCAGTGTGAGAGAACACCGACTCATGATGATGCACATTCACTTAAGCACTATTCCTAATAACGGCGCATTCCTGGTGGTCCACGACCAGGACCACCACGACCCATGCCCGGCGGAGCACCCATCATACCTGGTGGTGGGCCACCCATCATTGGACCGCCACGCATTTGTGGTGGAGCTGACAGTTGACCTCGGTTGCCAGGTGCCATATGTTGCTGAGATGGACCTCCCACGCCTCTGGCAGGCCCCTGCAGCCCTGGCGGTGGACCGCCAGGCCCGGAGCCACGACCCGCCGCTCGTCCGCCACCCGGCCCGCCGATCGCACCCGGCAAAGGTACCCGAGGCAAGCCTTCTTCTGGTGGAGGAGGCCCTTCAATTGTCATAGACACAATGTTTTCTCCACGAAGCAAGACGAAACCTAGCGTTCTTTTCTCTTCCCTGTTCGATTTAACTTTTCTGAATTCTTCGCAGTCTCCTAAGATCAGATTCATATGCTTGTCAAAAGCCTTAAAGGTTCCAATAAATGTTCGAGAATCTTGTAGAATTACACGAACTCTATAATTTATGTGCTGCTGCATCTTATTATTCTTGCCGATCGTCTGAAAATTAAAAATATTTTGTCATTAATTGCCCTACACGAAATTAACGCATTTACAACAGTAGTGAAGCTACGCGTAGTATGCATGTAAGTCACATATAAGTAAACAGTTTCATGTGGAAGCATTTGGTTAGTGTATTGCCGAGGCATAACTATGTAATTATTCTGACGGCGAAGAGACGCTTCGCCTACAAGAAGCCGGTGTACCAAATTACATTTAAATAACAAAAAATATATTCGTTATATTAATACAATGAATTCGTAGTAACAAATGAAGGTAATACAAACCATTTTGGAAGCTGGATGTTACACAGATTTATAGATTAATATTCGATTCCTCTCTTCTCAGGCAAAGCTTTCATTGAATCAAGAAAAAACATCCACCATCACAACTTCAAAACACAAACATAATGACTTGACATTGACAATCACTCAACTACGACGTAGGCAACTAACATCACATTTTTCCGTCCATTACTGGACAGGCTAAATCTAGTAAGGCCATACCGCCTTGTTTTGCGTATTTTAATGTCATCAAGATTATCTCACCATCTCCTCCCTGACTGTTAATAGCACTAAACTAACATACGTGTGGATTTGGCTGACAGACCGCCGTCCAACCAACAGGAGGGCAAGACAATTTTTTCTCTTTCTCTCTCGTTGGTTGGACGGCGGTCCGTCAGCCAAGTCCGTCTTGCTCGTGCTTTAGCTACTTTATAGCAAAATAGACCCAACACCCAAAAAGCAGTAGCTCAGAAAAAGAAAATATGGAAGTGTTATACCTATAATTTCCCCTTTAGCACTCACACACCCTCTTGGTCGTCCGTTTGATTCCTCGGTTTGATTACATGTTTGCAGTTGTGTGTTGCTCAATATTGAAGTGTACGTTTGTGGAACTATTAAGAATATGGCAGTGTGTGCAATACAATGACGTGTTTAACTCGTCCCCTTCAGTTTTTTTGCAAACTTTTCGGTACTAGCTAGAGTTTAAACTAATATTATCAAAGGGGCAAAGGGTAAGGTAGCAATCATCGATCTTTAAAATGTACTATTTGGTACCTTTCACCTTACCCATTGCCTAGATTATCAATGCCTCAGAGAATGCGGTGATCAGTCTGAGTTTTCAGTGTTCCGTACCCAAAGGGTAAAAACGGGACCCTATTACTAAGCCTCCGATGTCTGTCTGACTGTCCTAAGTATAAAAAAAAATTATGTTTTTTTTTTCTTTTTATTAACGACTGTATTTTTCGAACCGTAATATATAGCCAGTTGACATTTTCACAAAATATGTAATGTTACGGCGGATTAACTAAAAAATTATAAAACGTAAAAACTAAATGGGGTGGGTCGTCCCCCGTCCCCATACAACAAACGTATTTTTTACTTATATTTTGTAGTAGCTCTAGTGTGAAAACGGTAATAGGCACGCGTAGACAAGCGTCAAACTTGGCATCATTATGATACACACTCTAAAGTATGATAACAAATAATAAATAATGGCCAAGTGCGAGTCGGTGACAAGTTTCTGTTAATTACCAAGTTAAAACTGGTAATTTCGTTATTGAATTTTGTGGTGGTACGGAACCCTCAGTGCGCGAGCCCGACTCGCACTTGGTCGGTTTATTTGAGGATATTAAACTAAGAAAGCCCTATCTATTCTAAAATAGTCTGAAACTAAATAGTCTAATAACTAATTTGAATTAGTAAAGGGTTCTGCTTGCGTCTTGCGTCTTTTAGTATAAACTTATTGGTTCACAGACGACGTCATGCCGCCTCGGGCTTTCAAACCTTTCAAAGGAGTTAGTCTTCTGTGACATCCTTTTTAGGGAAGTACGTATTATGTACGTAACGTGAAAAACAAGTTGTGGTACGTAGTATAATGCGTTTTGATACTTATAAAAATATTTTTTGTTCCCCCGTCCGGTGGGGATGGCGATTGGCGACATAGGTATAAGGTGGACCACCTTATACTATGTCGTTTTGAACAAAATTTTATATAATTTTTATGACATAGGTCAGGGGTCTCCAAACTTTGAAGCCTTGGGGCCATAATATTTTTTTCGGTTTGTTGCAAGGGCCATAACATGGACTTGTCTTACTAGTCTTAAGCTGTCGCGGGCCGGATTGATGGTAGTGGCGGCATATGTCTTCTATGGTGGCAGGCCGGATTTGACCCGCGGGCCGTAGTTTGGAGACCCCTGATCTAGGTAATTTGTAAATTCAGGGGTTGAGTTCCTCTTTTAAAAAAGCTTAGTATCAAATAAATGTACTTGTATGTACATTTTATAGATTATTACAAGAGCATGCATAAACGATTTTTTTAGTAAATAGTCGAAATAATAATTACTTTTGACGTCATAGACGTCACGTGATATTTTCCTTTACTGCCCAACTCTCCTACACACTTAGTGAAACAATGAAAGTAAATGTAGTTTTTGTATTTATTTTTATCCATTTTACTCATTATACACATCATTTTACAATTCCTAGACGTAAAATAACATACAAATTTTATTAAACAGGCAGGTAGGTAGGTAGGTACACTTTTAACTTATACTACCTACGTCATAAGTAACATTAAAAAAGAAATTCCAACCACATCAAAATAATGTATCCAAAATCATTTACACAAATCAAAAGAATAATTATTTATAGGTAGGTACTAGTAATTTTTGACACTAAGCATAGCTTTAAAATATTAGGTAAATATAATATGTAAGTAGTTCAAAAAAAGCTGTAAGTACCTACAAAGATAACTAACCTAGTAAACTACTTGATTCTGATTGCTGAGCTGCCTCTTAATTTTACGTAAGTATAAAACTAATTTGACTGATGTATTTTCCTTACACTATAATTATAAACCTACAAAAAGATATCTTATTTTAGTCAGCATTTTACCAAGAGATGAAAGCATCGCCATATATTATAGTTTTATATTAAATATTAAAGTAAGTAATTTAAGTTAATTTCTACGGTCTAAGCTAAAAAGTTATGATTCTGTTGCCGCTGGTGCAAATCTTATAACAGACGTATGACACACTACTGGTGGTAACTCTTCTGGTTCTGGCAGTGGAATTAGTTTTCTTTTTCGGGGTGGTAAAGAGGAAGGTGCGAACGTGCATTGTAAGCTCGTGGGTGGTGGTGGGGAAGGCACAGGGGAGGGGAGGGCCTGGGGTGCGGGAGCGGGCGCCACTGAGGGGCTCTGGGGCGAGGGTGGCGAGCTCGGCGGCGTCGGAGGGAGCTGCTGCAACGCCTGTTCTACCAAGTCACACATAACATTGCCGTTTACGACGATCGGAGTCGCAGGCTGCGGCGCTGGCGCTCTCGGAGTATCAGTACCGTGTTCCTTATAAATATGAGCGTCCATTTGCTTTTTGGTATTAAAAGTTCCGTCACAGACTGTGCAACGATAACATCGCTCACCGAAGTGTTGAGTGCGATGAAGCTTCAAAACATGGTTGTATCCAAAGTCTCGAAGGCAAATTTCACAAGTGTACGGCCGTTCTCCCGTGTGCGTACGCGAATGCACTTTCAATTGTTTGGAACAAGTGAAGCCTTTTCCACAGCCGGGTGCGGGGCAGCGGTATGGCTTTTCTCCTGTGTGAGTTCGAAGATGGATCACTAACTGTCCGGATTGTATGAAGGTCTTATGGCAGTGTGGGCACGCGTGCGGTCGTTCTCCTGTATGGATCCGAGCGTGCCGATGAAGTTTACCGGAATGCTCAAAAGCGGCATCACAAACGCCACACCTGTATGGACGCTCTTTTGTGTGGATGCGACGGTGGACCTGCAGATTCTCTTTGACGCTGAACATCTTGTGGCAGTATTCGCATTCGAAGGGCCGCTCACCGGTGTGGGTCCTGTAGTGGCGCACCAGACGAGCGGGCACGGCGAAAGTCTTGTGACAGACGTCGCATCGATGTGCATCAGCGTTGGCACGATGGGATCGTGCGTGAGCTGTGAGCGCACTCCGCGTGGACAGCGTCAGTCCACATTCACCACATTGATGGACACGTTCCTCCTCACCTGCAGAACGATATTGTTTTACTTGATTTGTGAATTGAGATTCCATTATGAAACAGAACTAGTCTATCATAAATAATGGGGGCACTGTTGAGCGCGACGACCGTTCACAGTACACTGTCTGTTGCGTATGGCATGCAGCGTTCAGGAATATCAGGATGCACCGACATAATACGGCCACAAGGGGCAGTGCGCGGGTAGAGGGGAGCGCACTGTAAGCAGAGTGAATGTCCTCTGATAGCACGTGGAGGCCTGCACCGCGGCGCTATCGTGTCGAAACCGCGGTGCAGGCCTCCACGTGTCTGGGCCGCCGACCCCAGCGCCCGCACAATAATGTATTCCCCCTCCGCCGCGCCCTACCTCACCCTGCTCCGTGACATATATATATTTTATGGCAATTTAAACGTAGAACACATTATTATTTATCTTATTTCTTTGTAATTTCTCATTACATAGGTATATTATAATTATTATACCGATCTACAATTTTTTTTAATCTAAGTAGGTAGGTATGTAGTTAATGATTTTTGTAGTTGTAGTCTTGTAGTTAAATCAATGATCTTATTGGCATAAATACAAACAGACAGAAGCTGCGTTTTTTATTAATCTTTTTTAAGTAGGTACCTACCTACTTGGTACTCAAACACAATATAGGTCATCCATTTACAATATCAAAATAGGTTCTCTACATAGTACCTAATTACCTACATGCCAATGTAGAACACTGCAATATTATCAATATCATGCACAACTATATTTATCTTTAAATTTAAATAAGTAGACCATAATGTAACGGTAGGTAGGTACCTGGTTAAGAATTCAGTTTCGTTCAAATTTCATTATTGATAAATTAATAAATATTATTAAAAATGTTATGACAAAAAATAAAAAATGTATTATAAAATCGTTTAACAAGTAGTAAAGTTAAGTAAATAATTAATAAGCTTACCTATCATGTCGAATGATGATCAAGTATCAAGATTGGTACAATGGCGTCAGTGTTGATGTAGGTTGCGCACAAGGTTCCGGCTCTCGGTCGCGGTATCACAAAGACGCGCGCTCGACCGGCTGCCAGGGGACGAATGCGCGCTCGCGACTGAAGCCAAGCCAAGCCAACCAACGCTCATCAACGCTGGCGAGAATCTTGTCGTCGCGAACCACACGCGAAAGCGGACAACAGACCTCCGCTACTAATCTACTGCCTGTTCCGCGCATGCCTTTACTTTGACCCTGTGTGTGCATCATAATATTATTTTTGGTAGGTACGTAGGTATAGCTTCTAAATTCTATTTTATAAAAATCTTGAAAAATCATACCTAATTGAGATTGGTCCATTTTTTTTAAAGACTAAAACATATCTAAAGCCTTAAGTTATTTGGCGTTTTAGGTAGGTACATAAATATCTATTATGTACGGATTTTTTCGATTATAATTATATATTTACCTAGATCCTTAGTAAAACAGAACTAGCTTTATCGATATAAAAATATATAATATATATATAAATATATAAAAATCAGTAAATAGGTATTTACATCTTACCATAATAATGTAATAGGCTTAGAATAACTACATACATAGGTATTCTAAGGTAATAAACGTACCAAAACCTAAATAGTCTAAGTAGCTAGGAAGGTAGGTAGAGGTACGTACCTACCTACCTATTATAAAAAAATATGCAATCATGACCTCAGAATTTGTAATAAATCAGATAAGGTAGGTAGGCTAAAATAAAAAGTTTGCAGAATAGATTGGACTAATTTAATCATAATATGTAAATAGGTAAATACATGGACTATCATTATGGTGAAGCTTATTTTTTTTAATTTCCATACTGTATCTACCTACTTATCTAAATATGCAACTTTTGCATAGCTATGATTGTTAGTTATATACTCGATAGCTACCTACCTACATTATTTAGATAAAAATATAAAATGTATTATTATTATCTAAACGTATACCATACGATAGTAGACGGGCGGCGCGCGCTTGTTGAAGGTTGGTTGGAATGTCCGACCCGCGCGGGGCAAGCGCGGCGAGTGGGGGGGCCACGTGGAGGCCCACCGCGGTTTCGAACGCGCGTGTGAACTCTTGGCGCAGTGCGCGTGCGTACCACAACAACCTGCCCCTTCCCACTCTGTTCTTCGCTTTGTATCTATCTGTAGGACAATATAATATTGTTAGAGCTAGGTGGTTTGTTTGTTTATGTAGGTACTTCATTGAAGGTAGGCGTAATAACTATTGTAATACTTACCTAATAATTAGAGCTGACATTTAGGTAGGTACTTACCTATCGAATTATTGAACACCACACCAATAGGTACATAATATATATTATTATATATAACAATACCTTAACAATACTTTAAGGTGTAATTTTAATATTTATGAATCTAAGCAAGTACCATACCCATAAACTCGTATCATTGCCTAGCTATGTAGTATGGATGTACCTTATGAATTCCTAAGGTATGTAGGTACTAGGTACCTACCTTTTTCTAAAGTACCTATTTCATAAAAAATCATAAAATGAGTACCTTAGATACTTGCGTGTATACCTAGGTAGGTACATCTATTTTCTTAGCTTTATAACTTAGGTAGGTAAGTAGGTATAGGTATGGGTACTAGGTAGGTACCTACGCAGTTTTTGTTTAAAAAAACAATTAACTAAGTTCGGTTGTTATTAGGCTTACAGGCACTTACTTCTAGAGTGAGAGAGTCTGAAAATGGTGTAAAAAATATACAATTCGGGGATATCATGATCAAAAACATCTATGTTGTTCGTAATGATTACCTAAATTACAAAGGTACTAGCTGTGGTACTAGGCACATCTTACGCAGTTGTATTTACATTTATAAAAAAAAAAAAAAAAAACAACGTGAAATTATATAACGTATTTAAGTTTGGTGTAAAAAACTTTTAGATTTTCAAGAAAATTTGCCTAGTATTCTTGGACTATAATTTATTAATAAAATTAATCAATATAATTTAATTCATTTTCAGCTTAGAATAAGTATATACAGAAACCAAGTACATTCGCAAAATTTAAGCCATCAAATGGAGCCATATATGACACCAAACCACGCTCGCGCGGTCAGTGCCCGCTGTAATAGTGTTCCGTGGTCAGTGCTCTTAGTCAGGTGACAGTGTTAAGAGCTCCCAAAAAAAAAACTTAATTATTGCCGCATAATTTTTGCATCTGTGTGCGTGACGAGGCAAGTAAACACAGCACACGTAGCGAATTTGTAGCTTACGTTTTGAGAAGGCGTTGTTTGGAAACTTACCATCTCTGTGTAGTTAAAGTCTAAGATTTTCAGGGTTCTGAAAACCCTAGGGGAGTTAGGGTTTTCCTCAAAAGGAACCCATTAATAAATAAATAATAAATAAATAAATGGTAAGACTGAGGGAATAATAACATAATATAGGATACTTCCTGTTGACCTGAAATAATGAAATTTGGCAAAAAGCAAGGTACATCACAATTCACAATATAAAGGGAAAAATACGTTATTAATTTAAAATCAAATCAGGTTAAAAAAAATAAAAAATAATAACAAACAAAATTTTTTGTACTTGGTATGTATCGGAGCACCTGTTTTTCAACTACAAAGTTAAGTTTGTCCTTTTTTTTCGTTGGGACTACCCAGGATGAACTATACTATCTGTGTACATATTTATTAAGTTTGTGCGGAACCCTCAGGGTGCGAGTACTACTCACACACCTTTTCCGTTTTTTTTAGTTGTTAGAGTTTTAGCTCCTTGGCAAATTAGTTTACTATTTCATCTATACTATAATAATATTATAAAGAGGAAAGATTTGATTGTTTGTTTGTTTGCATTGAATAGGCTCCGAAACTAGTGAACCGATTTGAAAAATTCTTTCACTGTTGGGTAGTTACCTGTCCCCGGATGACATAGGCTATAATCTATACCCGTGCGAAGCTGGGGTGGACCGCTAGTGTCATATAAATATGTCGTATAAATGTAGTTATTAACTTATTACCACAGAATACATGTCATATTAGTACAAGTTTATTACTCGGACAGTTAGTATGCTTCAACGATCTCGTAGTATAGATAGTATGAAAAATCTTTGGTATACCTTTCAAAGCAAATAATAGTAGATTGTTGCATCAAGCGCAAAGTGAGTTATTAATGTACGAGTGTTATGTTAATTATGTTAAATTAACACAGTTACTTTTCTTTCAACTACCAATCTACCTACCGTGATAAAATATACCATTTCAAAATCTTCTTCTTTCGAGTCGATGTTCCGCAAAATACAATTCTAGGAAAATACAATTTCAAAATAAAAACTCAAGTTAATACAAACTCATGAGGGTATGGTATACCTATACTAACTACCTACATTTCCTATGAATAAGTACACAAATAAATAAATTACACTTAGCAGGTAAGAGGTAAGCATGTATTTTATTATGAGTTTAGTTGTAAGTTCTATAATAATTATATCACAGACAACAATAATGTAGCTATGTACAATTGTTTTCTGTATTATTATCAAGATTCACCAGGGTATAATAGCACCTTAATTAATACCTACCTATGTTTTATTGGATCATGCTCTAGAGTCTAGACTATTTAAACTATGAATACAAATTCAGCAATAAAGTGGGTGGTTTGTGTCGAGATTACAAGAAAAAGGGATAAATATTAGTAAGAAATAATTTTTGTATCATATTAATCAGTCAATCAAATGGTTTTATTAAATGAGGAAAAACGGTTAAAGTTTTAATGATAAGGTGGTTAATTAAGGTGGTTTTATATTGAGGCTTAGGTAAATGTATCAATGTAAGCTTTCACAGTTGACATTTTACGTAGATAAAATGAATTTAAAAACGGAGAGTGAGGTTAAGAGGGTGCGCGGAGGTAGGCAAGCGGTGCGGTGTGCGGGGCGAAGTGTCGACACGCGCTGCACGGTCGTCGAACGTTCGAAACCGCGGTGCGTGAGGCCCGCGGCTCGTGCGGTGCGCCCGATTCAACCTTCCTCAATGCGACCGCAGCTGACCCGCGCCGTTACCGCCCGCACACTCCCTACCTCGCCCCTCACATCTCTGTATCCGCGTCGTTTCAATGTGGGCTTTGAATTTTGCTGAATTTAATTTGCTTCGGCATGAATTTGTCCCAAAGACATACAGTAGACGTTTTTAGAATAGGTTGAATGAGTTATAGGTACCTATTGATAAAATGACTTGATAGTCTGAATAGGTACCTAGTTAACTTAGACGGTAAACAAGTACCTACTTACGGTATCGTGCACTTTCAATACCTAAGTACCTAACTATATATAGGTACCAACCTATTATTGCTTATCTGAAATAGTTTGATGACCAATTAGTAGGCTAGGTACCAACAATTTTACCATTTACGGGCCTTCATACTGCACAAAATAAGTAGTTAATCAACGATAAATTACTAATTAACTTCATTGTATGGTATCAATAAAAAGTTATAGTAGGTAAGTAGTTTTTGTATTAAGTACCTATAGTCCTATACATACCTACTTATTCTGTGCAGTAGGTACCTACGAAGACACTGCGCGGACGCGTAATTAAAATTTTACAGTCTCATGAACTATGCGACTAAACCACATAGGCACAGTAAACGGCAAACTTTATCTACGAGTTCATTTATTTTTGTAAAGATTCATAATTTTTATTATAAAAATGCCGCAACCCGCACTGGGCCAGCGTGGTGGATATGGCCCAATCACCATTTCGGGGGTAGGCTAAAGCTAAAAGTCCAGCGGTGGACTGTTAAAAGGCTGATTATGATGATGATATAAATAGGTATGACTTTGTAATTATACCTACTTATATTCTTAGATTAAGATAGATTAGTTATTCTGAGCCTAGGATATTGTTTTATTTTAACGCTTTAGGTAACTGCTTTCATATATTAATTAGACATATTTATGCTACCGACTTTTTTACTATATTTTTGTCAATTAGGTACTTCTTTAGTCCTGTCCATCCGAAGGTTGCCTGGAAGAAATCGCTTTAGGCGATAAGGCCGCCCATTATACTGCCGTTTATTTGTTTTTTGTATTTTCGGTGTGTTCGGTGTGTTTTGTTTTCAGTTGTATTGTATTGTACCTACAATATTTACTTATCTCAAATCGTTATGTCAGCGTACCTACGCCGATAAAGAAGCCGATCTTATTTTTCTCTGACATGTTTTAGTAATACGATTATTTAGTATGGAAAGTTTACTTTTATCATTATAAAACATAGCCAATGACAGTTAAAAATATTGTAGCTTTCTATTAGTGAAATATTCTTTTTAATCGGATCAGTAGTTTCGGAGTTTATCTCCTACAAACCAAACAACAAACTTTGCCTCGATAATTTTAGTGTAGAATTACCAGTAACGATTTTTTAAATCATCCTAACGTAATAGGTACGTATACGAACATTACGCGAGTCCGCGTTTGATTACCAACTCGCCTGTTGGTAAGCGACGATTTGGTCGAAGATGAAGCACGCAAGCTTAGAAGATACCTATTCACTCCGGCCTTAAAAAGGCCCAGATTAAAAAAAAATATATGAAAATTATTATTTATAAAAGAATAGGACTTTTCTAGATTTATCTTTTATTATTTTAACTAGAAAAGGATATTGGTTTACAGTCATTGGTCTCCCCAGAGCTTAGATCAGGTAATGTCTAGATTCCACCAGGAGCCGGGAAAACAGAGAAAAAAATATAAGCCAACTGTTGGCTTATAAGGCATTTCTCACTGATCAGTGTCAGGCGCGGTGTCACACGATGAACATCATAATCATAAAATAATAAAATTGTATAAAATAAGTCATGCTATCAAATTATGCCGAACTTACAAAGATCGCACTAAAAAAGTGACCTATTATCGGTCAGTAACATTATTTCGGATTCATCATCATCATCATCATCAGCCAGAAGACGTCCACTGCTGAACATAGGCCTCCCCCTTTAACCTCCACACTGAACGACAGCCTGCCTTTTGCATCCACTGGATGCCAGCGACTCTTACTATGTCGTCGGTCCATCTAGTGGGAGGCCTACCTACGCTGCGTCTTCCGGTTCGTGGTCTCCACTCAAGAACCTTTCTTCCCCATCGGTTATCGGTTCTCCGAGCGATGTGGCCTGCCCATTGCCACTTCAACTTGCAAATTTTAACAGCTATGTCGGTGACTTTGGTTCTTTGGCGAATATCCACGTTTCGGATTCTATCGCGCAAAGAAACTCCGAGCATAGCTCTCTCCATTGCCCGCTGTGTGACTCTGAGTTTTTCCAAAAGGCCAACAGTTAAGGACCACGTCTCAGTACCATATGTCATCACTGGCAACACACACTGGTCAAAGACCCTTGTCTTTAGGCACTGTGGTATCTTGGACGAGAAGATGTCACGCAATTTCCCGAACGCTGCCCATCCGAGTTGGATTCTTCGGGCGACCTCTTTGCCTAAGTTGGACTTACCTAACTGAACAATCTGCCCAAGATAGGTGTAATGGTCAACAACTTCGAGAGTATCGTTCCCAACGACTACCGGCACGGGTTCAACATGGACATTGGACATGATTTTTGTCTTGTCCATGTTCATTTTAAGACCCACCTGTTGGGAAAGGCTACTGAGGTCGCTGAGCATCGTATTTAGGTCCTCCAGCGACTCTGCCATGATGACTATATCATCGGCAAAACGAAGGTGAGTGATGTATTCGCCATTGATGTTGATGCCTAATCCGTTCCAGTCCAAGAGCTTGAAAACGTCCTCCAATGCGTTCGTGAACAGTTTCGGAGAGATAACATCTCCCTGTCTCACGCCTTTCTGCAATTGGATTGGTTCCGTGCTCTCGTCCTGCAATCGGATCGACATGGTGGCGTTTCTATACAAACACTTCAACACTTCGATATACCTATAGTCGATATGACAACGCTGGAGGGACTGTAATACTGCCCAGGTCTCGATGGAATCAAAGGCTTTCTCATAGTCCACAAACGCCAGGCATAATGGCCGATTATACTCCTCAGTCTTCTGTATAATCTGGCGGAGGGTGTGTATGTGGTCTATGGTGCTCCAGCCTTTACGGAAACCGGCTTGTTCGGGAGGCTGAAAGTCATCAAACCTGCTTTCGAGACGGTTCGTAATGACTCTAGAGAACAACTTGTACACATGGCTCAGGAGTGAGATGGGTCTATAATTCTTCAATAAGGTGTTATCACCTTTTTTGAAGAAGAGCACCACCACACTCCTGTGCCATGCTTCAGGCGTAGTACCATCGAGTATGACGGAATTAAATAACTTCTGGAGGACTAACAGTACCGGTTTTCCACCCGCTCGCAGTAGTTCTGTCGTGATTCCGTCATCACCCGGTGCCTTGTTGTTCTTAAGCTGTTTCAGAGCCATTCTAATCTCGTACAAGCTGATGTCTGGGATGTCCTCAGTGTAGTGTCGGGTCAGTTTAGCTCTCTTGTCCTGAGCTGTACTGACAATAGGCTGTCGTGTCGAGGTGTACAACTGTCCGTAAAACCTCTCAAGCTCTCTCAGAATCTCCGACTTTGACGAAATGATACTGCCATCCTCGATCTTCAGCTTTGTCATTTGGCTTTTCCCAATAGACGAATTTTTCGCGAACACTTTCGAGCCCTGGTTCCGCTCAATTGCATCCCTAATACATCTTGTATTGTAGGAACGCAGATCGTGTCGCACCGATTTCGAGATTCGTCTATTAAGTTGGCCATATTCCGACATATCAGCTGAAGATTGCAGTCTCATCTCAGTCCGGTCCTTCATTAGCTTAAGGCGCCGTGACTAGCTGACTTTTATGTTTTTGAGGGGGTGAAGCAGAGGCAGTGGCGGCCGACTACAGCGGGGCGCACCGCGTGAATCTCGCAGAAACGTGACGACCTTCACCTATACACAGCTAAAGACATGTAATTTCGTCGGTCCACAGCAAAGCTCTGTTGGCCTAGTGGTCTGGCACCGCGCTGGTAAACCACGAATGCCCGGTTCAAATCTAGTACTATGTAGATATTTTTGGACTCAATTTTTTATCATAACATTACGCATTATGCAAAGGGACCCTCCCTTACTTATAGACTTACTCCTGGTATAATTCTACTAACTTGATGGTAGAGTTCGGAGACTGCTAAAACTGCTAAATAGGGAAAGCGAGATAAGTCAAGGTTGGGCTCGTTTTTTTAGTCTTAGTGAGAAGTGTTAGTCAAGGAATGTTTTGACTGACCTGATCGAGGATTTCGGAGACTACTACTGGAACTGCTAGACGGAAAGACCTAGAAGTGTCGAGTTTGGGCTCGTTTCATTAGTCATGATGAGATCTTCTTCTAGAAATATATTTACTGACCTGATCGAGGATTTCGAAGACTGCTACTGGAACTGCTAGACGGAAAGACCTAGAAGTGTCGAGTTTGGGCTCGTTTCATTAGTCGTGATGAGATCTTCTTCCAGGAATATTTTGACTGACCTGATCGAGAATTTGGAAGACTGCTACTGGAACTGCTAGACGGATAGAGATAGAATGGTCGAGTTTGGGCTCGTTTCATTAGTCGTGATGAGATCTTCTTCCAGGAATATTTTGACTGACCTGATCGAGAACTTCAGAGACTGCTACTGGAACTGCTAGACGGAAAGAGCTAGAAGTGTCGAGTTTGGGCTCGTTTCATTAGTTGTGATGAGGTTTTCTTCCAGGAATATTTTGACTGACCTGATCAAGGATTTCGGAGCCTGCTAGTGGAACTGCTAGATGGAAAGAGATAGGAGCGTGGAGTTTGGGATCGTTTCATTAGTTGTGATGAGATCTTCTTCCAGGAATATTTTGACTAACCTGATCGAGGAGCCCAAAATCGACACTTCTAGCTCTATCCGTCTAGCAGTTCTAGTAGCAGTCTCCGAAGTCCTCGATCAGGTCAGTCAAAATATTCCTAGAAGAAGATCTCATCACAACTAATGAAACGAGCCCAAACTCGACACTTCTAGCCTTATCCGTCTAGCAGTTTCACTAGCAGTCTCCAAAATTCTCGATCAGGTCAGTCAAAATATTCCTGGAAGAAGATCTCATCACGACTAATGAAACGAGCCCAAACTCGACACTTTTAGCTCTTTCCGTCTAGCAGTTCCAGTAGCAGTCTCCGAAGTCCTCGATCAGGTCAGTCAAAATATTCCTAGAAGATCTCATCACAACTAATGAAACGAGCCCAAACTCGACACTTCTAGCTCTTTCCGTCTAGCAGTTCCAGTAGCAGTCTCCGAAGTCCTCGATCAGGTCAGTCAAAATATTTCTGGAAGAAGATCTCATCACGACTAATGAAACAAGCCCAAACTCGACACTTCTAGCTCTATCCGTCTAGCAGTTCCAGAAGCAGTCTCCGAAGTCCTCGATCAGGTCAGTCAAAATATTTCTGGAAGAAGATCTCATCACGACTAATGAAACGAGCCCAAACTCGACACTTCTAGCTCTATCCGTCTAGCAGTTCCACTAGCTGGCTCCGAAATCCTCGATCAGGTCAGTCAAAATATTCCTAGAAGAAGATCTCATCACAACTAATTAAACGAGCCCAAACTCGACACTTCTAGCTCTTTCCGTCTAGCAGTTCCAGTAGCAGTCTCCGAAGTCCTCGATCAGGTCAGTCAAAATATTCCTAGAAGAAGATCTCATCACAATTAATGAAACGAGCCCAAACTCGACACTTCTAGCTCTTTCCGTCTAGCAGTTCCAGTAGCAGTCTCCGAAGTCCTCGATCAGGTCAGTCAAAATATTTCTGGAAGAAGATCTCATCACGACTAATGAAACAAGCCCAAACTCGACACTTCTAGCTCTATCCGTCTAGCAGTTCCACTAGCTGGCTCCGAAATCCTCGATCAGGTCAGTCAAAATATTCGTGGAAGAAGCTCTCATCACGACTAATAAAACGAGCCCAAACTCGACACTTCTAGCTCTATCCGTCTAGCAGTTCCGTAGCAGACTCCGAAGTCCTCGATCAGGTCAGTTAATCCGTTTCTGGAGAAAGTAACATCACGACTTACCAAACTAGCTCAAACTAAACTAAACTAAAAATTGGTGCTGATGATGACGACGAAGATGAAAAGCAGCATTTTTTCCTCTCGCTATAACATCAGCTATCTGAGAGTGAAAATCCCATAAAAATCAGTTCAGCCATTTTGGAGTTTATACGTAATATCATCATCATCATCATCAGCCTTCATAGGGAACATACATACATCGCTTTTTATATGTATATAGAAGAAAGATATACTCAAAGAAGACTGTAACACCTTTTTAGGGTTCCGTAGAATTACAAGGAACCCATATAAGTTCGTTCTGCCCATCCGTCTGTCTGTCTGTCCATCCCAATTTGTTTAGGACTTCCTAACCATTATAGTAGACTAACTGCACCCCGCGCATTCACCTGCGTAGTAATGAAAAAATTGTGATGATGATGATGATGAAAAGTTGCTCGAATTTTTTTCAACATCAGCTATCTTACAGTGAAAATCCCATCAAAATCGGTCCTGCAGTTTTCGAGTCTATAAAGAACATTACAGACATACGCACAAGATGAAATATTTCAAAAACATAAAAATAACAAAAATAAAATGGAAATGTGAGAATTGAACCCGGAGCCTACTGAGTCACAGGAACTAATCCATTGCGTCAACCACTCTTCTAATTGAACTATGACGCAAGCGGTGAAATTATGCTTCTTAATCTATAAAATAATATAAATGTACAAAGAAATCGTCACAAAATGTAATTTTCATTCGCCTGCCTGTTTAGTACTAAGTACTTACTTGAAGCCTGACCAAAGGAAGTAAGGGTGAGACCAACTTGTAAATTTTACGCGTAAATTACGTACTTCTCAAGGTATCAACTGGAATGTCTAATTAAACTGGACGGAAAGCTATTTTGTATGATAACGTCGCTGACTGTCCACTTTGTGTGACCTCTGCAAATGCTCGAGACTCTTTTTTTTGTGGTACATCGACCACCGATACTTGGAAGCACAGATATATAGGTAGTAGATCTGTGCTTGGAAGTAATTATTATGCCTCTCGACTGATGTCACTCCACTCTCCTCCCCCGCGCAAACCGTGAAGACTAGGTCCGGAATGCAACTACACCGAAACCGTATCACTATGTAATGAATCCCTGAACGTTCAAAGAAGAATGTAACACCTTTTTAGGGTTCCGTAGAACTACAAGGAACCCATATAAGTTCCTTCTGTCCATCCGTCTGTCTGTCTGTCCATTCCAAGTTGTATAGAACTTTCTAACCTTTATAGTATCGTAATAGAGTCCTAAAGGGTCGGCAACATATTTGTGATGCTTCTGGTATTACAAGTATCCATAGGCGACGATGACTGCTTACCATCAGGTAGCCCGTCTGCTTGTTTGCCACCTATGCCACATAAAAAAACCGGACAAGTACGAGTAGGACTCGTGCTCTGAGGGTTCCGTTAGACGGAACCCTCAGAGCGCGAGACCAAAAAGAAAAACTAACTGAAGTTAAAATATTGAAAGACAAACTTAAGTTTGTAGTTGACAATAAGGTTATTCCATACATTCCAACTACAAAATGTAAGTTTGTAATAGCAAAATAATAATTTTTAAATGATATAACTTCAAATTTATAATTTTCGGATTTATTCCTATATATGTGCTATGAGACCTTGCCTCTTGCCAAATTTCATGATTCTAGGTCAACGGGAAGTACCCTATAGGTTTAGATTCCCTTGTGAAATCGCAAAATATACGACATAAACGTTCATATCTTTTGATTGCTTTGACTTAACCGGACTTATATTTGACAACTTTTATTTTTTACAGCCGAAAGAAACCGTAGGCCCAAGTATTTAGTATAAATTTCAACTTGATACCTTTACGCGTTCTTGAGAAAAAGGGTATTGACAGACGGACAGACAGACGGACAACGAAGTGATCTTATAAGGGTTCCGTTTTATCCTTTTGAGGTACGGGACCCTAAAAAAGTAGACTAACTGTGCTCTGCGGGTTCACCTGCGAAGTAATGAAAAAATGGTGATGATGATGATGATAAAAAGATGCCAATTTTTTTTCTCCTCATAGCATCAGCTATCTGACAGTGAAAATCCCGTCAATAACGGCCCTACCATTTTCGAGTAAAGAACATTACACACATGCATACAAACACAAACACAAACACACACACACCCACGCACGCACGCACGAACATGACGAATTATTTTAAAAACATAAAAAAAATTACAAAAATTAAAATTATTGGTGACTATGAGATTTGAACCCGGAGCTTACTCACAGAGTCGCAGAGAACTTATCCATTGGGTCAAACCATTCGGCCAACTGGACTATGACGATTGTGGTGAAATTATCCTTCGTAAACTAATAAATACAAACAAATCGTTACAAAATGTAATTTTCATTCGCCTGCCTTTTTAGTACTTATAATGCAAGAAAACATTGCAGATAAGGTAGGTACTTACTTTACAACTTGCGTCAAGGTGTTTTTGTGTCATAAAGTTGAGATTATATTTTGGAGCGGTTAGCGGAACAAAGCGACACACGTCCGTCTAGCAGCGCGCCTCAGCGGTCTCTGTCACATCGCGTAAAAATAAGAGAGAAGTGAAAAGACGCCGCGGCGGCACGACGTTTCGTTCGACACGTTCGAGCCAATTTATGATTAAATTAATTAATAGATAGAAAAATTGAATTTTAATCAATAAATAAAATTAATGATGTTATTTTTTACAATATTTAACATCATTCTTGTAAATTTTGTAAAGATTTGTTCATCAATAGTCGAGATAACATTGTATGCGTTTAGGTAAATTTCAAGGTTAGAGGTTATTTCATGATTTTTTTCTATCGAGAAAATTTATCGGAAACGTGTTTTGGAACTAATGGTACACTCAGAAATATGATCAAGATTACCACATATTTTTTTTACTGCTTTAAAATGAATATATTGTCCTAGAAAATTTTTCTGTGAAGCCTTTTTTGTCCGTAAGACCGCCTTAACATACAAAATAATATTTTCATTGCTTTTCAAATTAAGATCTATATCAAAACTGTAATTGTGCGAAGTTTCATGCGCTTACCTTCATAACTATAAAAGTAAGAAGGTTCTAAAAGATCAGGACACATGTGACATGGGCAGTACAAACAACCCAACAAGTGACCTCATCGATTCCAAAACAAAGACCCAAAGAGTTTTCACGTGTTTCAATTAACTTCAGTTCAAACTGCAGCTGGAGAAGTGCAGGTCATTATACAGATTGGAGCCATTTCCATGAGAGGCGCCATTCAGCTAGCTTGGGGACCGGGGGAACACTTCGCAGCAAACAATGTCACTTTAGAAAGAGTTTACTAGGTTTGCTCAGTGGTTTTGGTCTACTTTTTTCTGTTTCCAACTAAACTTGAGATTAGGTTTATTCAAGGAAGAAAGTTTTTGATGTGAAACATCTATAGGCGTGCCTTGGCTATAAAACCGACTCGTATGCCGTGATGGCCAACTACATGATGCTCTCCTATGCCGCTATGTTTCACATCTTCCAGGCGTCTTATGAGAGCCAACTTTTTTGTGCCATAGGTGCCATAAAAGCTACCGACCCGCCAGCTGGTAAGCGATGGTCATGTCATTCGAATGTCGGAGGTTCGTTGGGCAAAAACCACAATTGTTTCAAACTGGTACATGAGTTGTTACGAATACATCATTTAGTATTCTGCTAAACAAATTGTATTTGAATTGTATAGTTGTTTCAATTTTGATTTTTAAATAATTGCCTCAAAATGGACAGTTTTAAATGATTTTTTTATACTAAGTTATAATAATAGAGGGTATTTTTCTAGTATAAAGGAAATTTAGAGGCTGTCAATTTTGAGGCCATTATTTGGGGATTAGAATTGAAACGGTTACAATTTGGAAACGGTTTGTTTAGTGGAATCGGGGGCCTGAACCTTTGAAAGTGAATTTTTTCACGATTTCAGGTCCCATAGAAAAAGTTGTTTATAATGATATTGAGTACAATGACCTCATTTTAGCTTAGCACACTCTATATGCGTAATCCCATATAATATTATTGTGCTGATGATGATGATGATCTTCTGAAACAACTGCTTCTCTCAGCGCACTTTTCTTATATCCACTATTATTCTTCCTCTAACACATGTATTAGGAAACTTTTCTATAAAGATGATTCAAACTTTTGCATAATCTCAACTAGTAATATTCTTCACGGAGAATGTACCTTCACGGTAAAATGTGTTTCCAATAAGCTAAAAACTTTACTTTCACTGTTTAATTTTGTATTTTCATGATATTTTCACTGTAAAAATAGAGGGAACATAATCCTCAAAGAGGTATTTTCCAGGATTAGCCTACACAGGATATTGTATTGATTTTGGCATTGTTAAAAGTTTTTTTTGGTCCCAATTAGGTACAATATCGTCTGTAAAATGTAATATGTCTGTGACTGGATAACTCATACGATAGAGTTCTAAAGTTATACAATACCTACTCATAAATACCTGTAGAAAAAATTGTGTACCGACAGAAGTGAAAACCCCATCAAGGCTGACTATATCTCTCTCGCTTCCTTAGTCGACTCGAGCCAACTTTACTTGAACAAGTATCTAAACGTGACGGTCACGCCAGTTCAGTGCCTTTTCCCTATCGCAAAAAGTGCCCAACGTGCCTTAAGAGGTGTTCATTTCAAAAACTAGAGTAACATAAGTACTGATTGTTCACAGTGTGGCCGCTGAGAGAATGTGTCTGACAGCTTCAATACCATTATAAAAATGTGAATGACAACATTTTCTTTCAATAATTTACTGTAGTATGCCTACTGGGTTACGCGGAAAGGGTTTCCCGAACCCGAAAAGGGTCTTTAGTGTACCCATCCTTATGAAAAACTTTTACTGCAAGCGATGTATTAGATTAGAACCCATCATTATAAACAACTTTTGCTATGGGAGAAACTCTGAAATCGAGAAAAAAAATAATCAACTGTTCCATAGAAAACGGTTATGTATTCACACTCGTCAAAATGTGTGGAAGAGCAGATATTTTTTTCGCGAATTCAGGGTCGGTCCCATAGTAAAACTTGTTCACAATGATGTGTATAACGTGTCCCTTTCGGCTTATTACACCTTTTCCGCGTAACCTTGTATTGGGTTCCAGATATAATCTTACGATCAAAAAGCTAGTAAAAGTGATCACAATTTACTGGTTTCGTTCAGATTTTGTCAATGTTATGACAACTGTCAGACGAACCTTATGAACATGCCCGGTCTAGATTTAGGCAAAATTGCTATCTCTACATAGTATAAATTAAAGTTGCTTTCCGCATATGTCTGTTCGTATAATCGCTAACTCCTCCTCAACCACGCAACGGTTTTGATGCGGTTTTCACCATCAGTTAGATAAATTCTCACGGAAGGTTTATATATATAACAAGTAACCCGCCCCGGCTTTAAATTTCTATAAAATAAATTTTCAACCCTCCCCATAGTGATACATTTCCATCTTTATTACATTACAGTGAATTATAAACGTCGCTCAGTCTAGACTCTTTCCGTCCAAGAATAACTTCTAATTGCTTTCATAAATAGTTTAAGTAATTTACCTTCTCAAAGAAGAAATGCCTTTGTGCGGTCTTACCTGAAAAGAATTAAATTTTCTGTTAATAAAATAAAGATAAATAGAGGCTAATTTACTTAGTGTAATAAAGTTAACTTAAGGCGCCGTGACTAGCTGACTTTTATGTTTTTGAGGGGGTGAAGCAGAGGCAGTGGCGGCCGACTACAGCGGGGCGCACCGCGTGAATCTCGCAGAAACGTGACGACCTTCACCTATACACAGCTAAAGACAAGTAATTTCGTCGGTCCACAGCAAAGCTCTGTTGGCCTAGTGGTCTGGCACCGCGCTGGTAAACCACGAATGCCCGGTTCAAATCTAGTGCTATGTAGATATTTTTGGACTCAATTTTTTATCACGCACACAGCGACGGGACGACGGAGAACAAACAAACCATAATTCAATCAAACCAACTTGCTAGTTGTAATTATTAAAATTTACTTTCGTCGTACGTTTCAATATTTTATGTTTCTTTTTTGCACCAAATATTTTACCTATTATATTTATAGTTTATAGACTTACTCCTGGTATGATTCTACTAACTTGATGGTAGAGTTCGGAGACTGCTAAAACTGCTAAATAGGGAAAGCAAGATAAGTCAAGGTTGGGCTCGTTTTTTTAGTCTTAGTGAGAATTGTTAGTCAAGGAATGATTTGACTGAGCTGATGGTGGAATTCGGAGACTGCTGCTGGAACTGCTAGACGGAGAAGGCCTGATGTGTCGTGTTTGGGCTGGTTTCATTAGTCATCATGAGATCTTTCTCCGGGAATGTTTTGACTGACCTGATCGAGGACTTCGGAGACTACTATTGGAACTGCTAGACGGAAAGAGCTAGAAGTGTCGAGTTTGGGCTCGTTTCATTAGTCATGATGAGATCTTCTTCCAGGAATATTTTGACTGACCTGATCGAGGACTTCAGAGACTGCTACTGGAACTGCTAGACGGATAGAGATAGAATGGTCGAGTTTGGGCTCGTTTCATTAGTCGTGATGAGATCTTCATCTAGGAATATTTTGACTGACCTGATCGAGGACTTCAGAGACTGCTACTGGAACTGCTAGACGGACAGAGATAGAATGGTCGAGTTTGGGCTCGTTTCATTAGTCGTGATGAGATCTTCTTCTAGGAATATTTTGACTGACCTGATCGAGAACTTCAGAGACTGCTACTGGAACTGCTAGACGGATAGAGATAGAATGGTCGAGTTTGGGCTCGTTTCATTAGTCGTGATGAGATCTTCTTCCAGGAATATTTTCACTGACCTGATCGAGGATTTCGGGGACTGCTACTGGAACTGCTAGACGGATAGAGATAGAATGGCCGACTTTGGGCTCGTTTCATTTGTCGTGATGAGATCTTCTTCCAGGAATATTTTGACTGACCTGATCGAGGACTTCGGAGACTACTACTGGAACTGCTAGACGGATAGAGATAGAATGGTCGAGTTTGGGCTCGTTTCATTAGTCGTGATGAGATCTTCTTCTAGGAATATTTTGACTGACCTGATCGAGGACTTCAGAGACTGCTACTGGAACTGCTAGACGGATAGAGATAGAATGGTCGAGTTTGGGCTCGTTTCATTAGTCGTGATGAGATCTTCTTCCATGAATATTTTGACTGACCTGATCGAGGATTTCGGGGACTGCTACTGGAACTGCTAGACGGAAAGACCTAGAAGTGTTGAGTTTGGGCTCGTTTCATTAGTCGTGATGAGATCTTCTTCCATGAATATTTTGACAGACCTGATCGAGGATTTCGGGGACTGCTACTGGAACTGCTAGACGGAAAGACCTAGAAGTGTTGAGTTTGGGCTCGTTTCATTAGTCGTGATGAGATCTTCTTCCAGGAATATTTTGACTGACCTGATCGAGGATTTCGGGGACTGCTACTGGAACTGCTAGACGGATAGAGATAGAATGGTCGAGTTTGGGCTCGTTTCATTAGTCGTGATGAGATCTTCTTCTAGGAATATTTTGACTGACCTGATCGAGAACTTCAGAGACTGCTACTGGAACTGCTAGACGGAAAGACCTAGAAGTGTTGAGTTTGGGCTCGTTTCATTAGTCGTGATGAGATCTTCTTCCAGGAATATTTTGACTGATCTGATCGAGGATTTCGGAGACTGCTACTGGAACTGCTAGACGGATAGAGATAGAATGGTTGACTTTGGGCTCGTTTCATTAGTCGTGATGAGATCTTCTTCCAGAAATATTTTGACTGACTAGATCGAGGATTTTGGAGACTGCTACTGGAACTGCTAGATGGATAGGGCTAGAAGTGTCGAGATTGGGCTCATTTCATTAGTCTTGATGAGGTTTTCTTCCAGGAATATTTTGACTGACTTGATCGAGGACTTCGGAGACTGCTACTGGAACTGCTAGACGGAAAGAGCTAGAAGTGTCGAGTTTGGGCTCGTTTCATTAGTCGTGATGAGATCTTCTTCCAGGAATATTTTGACTGACCTGATCGAGGATTTCGGAGACCACTACTAGAGTTGCTAGACGGATAGAGCTAGAAGTGTCGAGTTTGGGCTCCTCGATCAGGTCAGTCAAAATATTTCTGGAAGAAGATCTCATCACGACTAATGAAACAAGCCCAAACTTGACACTTCTAGCTCTATCCGTCTAGCAGTTCCAGTAGCAGTCTCCGAAGTTCTCGATCAGGTCAGTCATAATATTCCTGGAAGAAGATCTCATCACGACTAATGAAACGAGCCCAAACTCTACACTTCTATCTCTTTCCGTCTAGCAGTTCCAGTAGCAGGCTCCGAAATCCTCGATCAACTCAGTCAAAATTTTCCTGGAAGAAAACCTCATCAAGACTAATGAAACGAGCCCAAACTTGACACTTCTAGCTCTATCCGTCTAGCAGTTCCAGTAGCGGTCTCCGAAATCCTCGATCAGGTCAGTCAAAATATTCCTGGAAGAAGATCTCATCACAACTAATGAAACGAGCCCAAACTTGACACTTCTAGCTCTTTCCGTCTAGCAGTTCCAGTAGCAGTCTCTGAAGTCCTCGATCAGGTCAGTCAAAATATTCCTATAAGAAAACCTCATCACGATTCACGACAAATGAAACGAGCCCAAACTCTACACTTCTATCTCTTTCCGTCTAGCAGTTCCAGTAGTGGTCTCCGAAATCCTCGATCAGGTCAGTCAAAATATTCCTGGAAGAAGATCTCATCACAACTAATGAAACAATCCCAAACTCGACACTTCTAGCTCTTTCCGTCTAGCAGTTCCAGTAGCAGTCTCCGAAGTTCTCGATCAGGTCAGTCAAAATATTCCTAGAAGAAGATCTCATCACAACTAATGAAACAATCCCAAACTTGACACTTCTAGCTCTTTCCGTCTAGCAGTTCCAGTAGCAGTCTCCGAAGTCCTCGATCAGGTCAGTCAAAATATTCCTATAAGAAAACCTCATCACGATTCACGACTAATGAAACGAGCCCAAACTCTACACTTCTATCTCTTTCCGTCTAGCAGTTCCAGTAGCGGTCTCCGAAATCCTCGATCAGGTCAGTCAAAATATTCCTGGAAGAAGATCTCATCACAACTAATGAAACAATCCCAAACTCGACGCTCCTATCTCTTTCCGTCTAGCAGTTCCAGTAGCAGTCTCCGAAATCCTCGATCAGGTCAGTCAAAATATTCCTGGAAGAAGATCTCATCACGACTAATGAAACGAGCCCAAACTCGACACTTCTAGCTCTTTCCGTCTAGCAGTTCCAGTAGCAGTCTCCAAAGTCCTCGATCAGGTCAGTCAAAATATTCCTGGAAGAAGATCTCATCACGACTAATGAAACAAGCCCAAACTCGACACTTCTAGCTCTATCCGTCTAGCAGTTCCACTAGCAGGCTCCGAAATCCTCGATCAGGTCAGTCAAAATATTCCTGGAAGAAGATCTCATCACGACTAATGAAACAAGCCCAAACTCGACACTTCTAGCTCTATCCGTCTAGCAGTTCCAGTAGCAGTCTCCGAAGTTCTCGATCAGGTCAGTCAAAATATTCCTAGAAGAAGATCTCATCACAACTAATGAAACGAGCCCAAACTCGACACTTCTAGCTCTTTCCGTCTAGCAGTTCCAGTAGCAGTCTCCAAAGTCCTCGATCAGGTCAGTCAAAAATTTCCTGGAAGAAGATCTCATCACGACTAATGAAACAAGCCCAAACTCGACACTTCTAGCTCTATCCGTCTAGCAGTTCTACTAGCAGGCTCCGAAATCCTCGATCAGGTCAGTCAAAATATTCCTGGAAGAAGATCTCATCACGACTAATGAAACAAGCCCAAACTCGACACTTCTAGCTCTATCCGTCTAGCAGTTCCACTAGCAGGCTCCGAAATCCTCGATCAGGTCAGTCAAAATATTCCTGGAAGAAGATCTCATCACCACTAATGAAACAAGCCCAAACTCGACACTTCTAGCTCTATCCGTCTAGCAGTTCCACTAGCAGGCTCCGAAATCCTCGATCAGGTCAGTCAAAATATTCGTGGAAGAAGATCTCATCACGACTAATAAAACGAGCCCAAACTCGACACTTCTAGCTCTATCCGTCTAGCAGTTCCGTAGCAGACTCCGAAGTCCTCGATCAGGTCAGTTAATCCGTTTCTGGAGAAAGTAACATCACGACTTACCAAACTAGCTCAAACTAAACTAAACTAAAAATTGGTGACGATGATGATGAAAAGCAGCATTTTTCCCCTCGTTATAACATCAGCTATCTGAGAGTGAAAATCCCATCAAAATCAGTTCAGCCATTTTGGAGTTTATACGTAATATCATCATCATCATCATCATCCTTCATAGGGAACATACATACATCGCATTTTATATGTATATAGAAGAAAGATATACTCAAAGAAGACTGTAACACCTTTTTAGGGTTCCGTAGAATTACAAGGAACCCATATAAGTTCGTTCTGCCCATCCGTCTCTGTCTGTCCATCCCAAGTTGTTTAGGATTTCCTAACCATTATAGTAGACTGCGCCCCGCGCATTCACCTGCGTAGTAATGAAAAAATTGTGATGATGATGATGATGAAAAGTTGCTCGAATTTTTTTCAACATCAGCTATCTTACAGTGAAAATCCCATCAAAATCGGTCCTGCAGTTTTCGAGTCTATAAAGAACATTACAGACATACGCACACGACGAAATATTTCAAAAACATTATAAAAATAACATGGATATGTGAGAATTGAACCCGGAGCCTACTGAGTCACAGGAACTAATCCATTGCGTCAACCACTCTTCTAATTGATCTATGACGCAAGCGCTGAAATTATGCTTCTAATCTATAAAATAATATAAATGTACAAAGAAATCGTCACAAAATGTAATTTTCATTCGCCTGCCTGTTTAGTACTAAGTACTTACTTGAAGCCTGACCAAAGGAAGTAAGGGTGAGACCAATTTGTAAATTTTACGCGTAAATTACGTACTTCTCAAGGTATCAACTGGAATGTCTAATTAAACTGGACGGAAAGCTATTTTGTATGATAACGTCGCTGACTGTCCACTTTGTGTGACCTCTGCAAATGCTCGAGACTGCTTTGTTCTTATATTGCCCTGGTACACCGACCACCGATACTTGGAAGTAAATTATTACTATGCCTCTCCACTTATGTCACTCCTCCGTTAGACGGAACCCTCAGAGCGCGAGACCAAAAAAAAAACTAACTGAAGTTAAAATATTGAAAAACAAACTTAAGTTTGTAGTTGACAATAAGGTTATTCCATACATTCCAACTACAAAATGTAAGTTTGTAATAGCAAAATAATTATTTTTAAATGATATAACTTCAAATTTATAACTTTCGGATTTATTCCTATATATGTGCTATGAGACCTTGCCTCTTGCCAAATTTCATGATTCTAGGTCAACGGGAAGTACCCTATAGGTTTAGATTCCCTTGTGAAATCGCAAAATATACGACATAAACGTTCATATCTTTTGATTGCTTTGACTTACAACTTTTATTTTTTACAGCCGAAAGAAACCGTAGGCCCAAGTATTTAGTATAAATTTCAACTTGATACCTTTACGCGTTCTTGAGAAAAAGGGTATTGACAGACGGACAGACAGACGGACAACGAAGTGATCTTATAAGGGTTCCGTTTTATCCTTTTGAGGTACGGGACCCTAAAAAAGTAGACTAACTGTGCTCTGCGGGTTCACCTGCGAAGTAATGAAAAAATGGTGATGATGATGATGATAAAAAAGATGCCAATTTTTTTCTCCTCATAGAATCAGCTATCTGACAGTGAAAATCCCGTCCCTACCATTTTCGATTAAAGAACATTACACACATGCATACAAACACAAACATACACACACCCACGCACGCACGCACGAACATGACGAATTATTTTAAAAACATAAGAAAAATTACAAAAATTAAAATTATTGGTGACTATGAGATTTGAACCCGGAGCTTACTCACAGAGTCGCAGAGAACTTATCCATTGCGTCAAACCATTCGGCCAACTGGACTATGACGATTTTGGTGAAATTATCCTTCGTAAACTAATATATACAAACAAATCGTTACAAAATGTAATTTTCATTCGCCTGCCTTTTTAGTACTTATAATGCAAGAAAACATTGCAGATAAGGTAGGTACTTACTTTACAACTTACGTCAAGGTGTTTTTGTGTCATAAAGTTGAGATTATATTTTGGAGCGGATAGCGGAACAAAGCGACACACGTCCGTCTAGCAGCGCGCCTCAGCGGTCTCTGTCACATCGCGTAAAAATAAAAGAGAAGTGAAAAGGCGCCGCGGCGGCACGACGTTTCGTTCGACACGTTCGAGCCAATTTATGATTAAATTAATTAATAGATAGAAAAATTGAATTTTTATCAATAAATAAAATTAATGATGTTATTTGTTACAATATTTAACATCATTCTTGTAAATTTTGTAAAGATTTGTTCATTAATACTCGAGATAAAATTGTATGCGTTTAGGTAAATTTCAAGGTTAGAGGTTATTTCATGATTTTTTTCTATCGAGAAAATTTATCGGAAACGTGTTTTGGAACTAATGGTACACTCAGAAATATGATCAAGATTACCACATATTTTTTTTACTGCTTTAAAATGAATATATTGTCTTAATATTTTTTTCTGTGAAGCCTTTTTTGTCTGAAAGACCGCCTTAATGGTTTCGTCTGAGAGCTTCTGAGGTCTTTTTCGGGGTGGGGTCTTAAAGAACTTGGACCCCACTGCTTGGACAGTTTCCACCAGCCCATTGTTTAATTCGTCCACAGTTCCGCTTTCGGCAAGGCCCTGGAAGCGATTATGCAGTTCGAGTTGGAAGTCATTTGGGTTTTGGATTTGGGCATGACCATTCGGTGATGACCATGATATTTCGGATTAGTTCCTACAAATTAAGACGTTGAAATTGTAAAAAATAAATTAAATTATAAGTCGTAATTTTTTGCCTTTGTGGTGTTGCTTGTTTAGGAACTCAACTTTTCCATAATTAAACAAACAAATATCGATTCGAATGGAAAATTACCGGGTCAATTTTCCGATATTTGAAGTTCGAGAAACATGGCAGCCATGTCGTTTTTGGGGTTCCGTACCATAAAAGAAAACCCTTGTAGAATCTGTTTGTTGAGACAAATTCTCTCAGAAAAGAGGTAATGATATCAAGTTAAAAATAATATTGATATTTGCAGAATACCAATCAACATCAGCTTCGTAGCTGGCGAATAAAATATCTTTTTTAGGTTTCTGTATCCAAAGGGTAAGCCTGTCGCGGGCATCCAGTGGATGCAAAGGCAGGCTGTCGTTCAGTGTGGAGATTAAAGGAGGGGTTCATCATCATTTGAGGATGTTCCTATGTTCAGCAGTGGACGTCTTCTGGCTGATGATGATGATGATTACTGAGATTACTGATTTTTTTTACAGAATTTGTACAGCACATTTACACATTTACATTTACATACATTTGTACACTTGTTTTTTACAGCGGATAAACTAAGAAATAATAATAAAGTCAAGAAGTAAAAACTAAAGTGGGGTCCCCATACAACAAACGTATATTTTTACACTGCGCGTGGCCACCATCTCGCCTGATGTCAAGCGAAGATGCGGTCTACGATGGAGCACGCTTGACTAAAAGAAACCGATTCGCTCTCGATTTGAAGACACCCAGATTCTAACCGATGGGGAAAACCCATTCAGGCAGCGAATTCCACAGACTAGTAGTTCGCACAATAAATGTGGAATCAAAACGCTTCGTACGGGTTTTTGGAATATCAACCATAAAACGATGTCAATTTTTCGTGCCTGTGCTGTCTAGACATAGAAACGTCATTGCCCCAGAGCTATTTTTATTTTTCAAATATTCCAAGTAGTGAGGACATTACCTGATCTAAGGTAGTGAGCTAGTATTACTTTTCTTCAATAAACAAGCTAGTCAAATTGTTTTTTATTTTTTGAATATTTATTTACATAGTTTTACATCTGTGCCCTTAGTCACATGTTTTATAGTTTTCGAAAACTTTTTTCGTTTACGTTTTGTTCCATACATTTTAGTAAAGCGCCTCTATCGGAAACGTGAAGGCACTAAATTTGGCAGTTAGACTGATTTTGTTCAATACTTTACGAAAACTATGAAAGTTTTCGAGTAGTTTCCGGTACATTGGCAGTCAAAGTTGACACTTTGACAAGTCGTAAATAGTAAAAGTAAACGAATACCAAAACTTTTATCGTTTTCTAACTCACTAAATAAATTTCAGTGAGAGACCCACTGTTTTTGGATTTTAAAGTTATTAGTGCCGTGTAAGACTCTAAAAATGTTTCCGAGACACTGTTTACTTCAAGGGGACTCGCCGCAGAAGCTAAAAGGCTCCCGCTGCAATAATTTTAAGGAAGAAATTCCTACATGTAAACATTGCACCAAAACGGAGAAAATTTTTCTTTGTTACTCGTTTTGCGCTACAATACGAAGATTCTTGACGTTGCACAAAAAGCAGTTTAAAGATATAAGCCGCACGACCCCTAAAGATATGGGCCAAACTTAGAAAAATTAACATACCTACTCAAGGCCAAAACAACAAAGTGAACATCGAATGTGAGAAAGCCCCTCGGCTGGCCCAAAAATGAGGTGGTGAAACAAGCTTGACTCCCACTTCAGCAGCTAGATCACAAAAACATTCGACCGCAAGGAATGGAAGTAGATTGTTTCAGCGGTTAAATCGTGAAGAGGTATGTAACAGTTACTTACTCATTCATTAGTGTAACTAGCTGCCATCGTAGTTTCACCCGTGTAGACATTCCCTCATAAGCCATATAATGATAGCTGGGATAAAAAGTATCCTACATAGGCCTATCTCGCGCCCGCCAACTGTCTCTATGTGAAAAACCCCTTTGTTTTCATTTTCTCAGAACCTCTAGATTTTCATATCAATCCAATGCTGTGTGCAAGAGGAATAAACAAACAAACACTTTAAAATATATGTTTACTAGCTGATGCTTGTGACTTTGTATTTGCAGACTTTCATATCAACTTTCAACCCCCATTTGCTCCTCTTATTTTGACCCTGTCGCAAAATATTAGCCCACTTTTACACCCCATAAAGAATCTACTTGCCAAATTGCAGCTTCATAATAAGTCAAGTAGTTTGAGATTTTGTGATGTTTCA
This sequence comes from Agriopis aurantiaria, assembly GCA_914767915.1. NCBI lineage: Eukaryota > Metazoa > Arthropoda > Insecta > Lepidoptera > Geometridae > Agriopis > Agriopis aurantiaria. Next base: position 13,821,145 of record OU611982.1, on the reverse strand, counting down.
AAGTCAGTGGTGTTTCGCTTCTATATAGAGAAGAAGATAAATATGTTACTAATAATACAACATTGCATGAAATGGAGTCACCATTTCATGGTTGATATTCTGACCCGCTAGGCTGTGAAATACGCTGCGTGTTCCCTGATAGTTACAATTTGGGTCTCTTCAAGTCGCAAGTGAATTGGTATCTCCTAGAAAAGTATGCTCCATCGCAGTTCACATCATCACTTAATAACAGGCAAGAAAGCAGTCAAACGCAAGCCTATAAAATAAAAAAAAGGTATTTCATATAAAAAAAATATGTGTAAATATGTAGTTAACTTATTTGTAAATTTTGTTGATTACAGTACCAGGATACAGTCGCAGGATCGTTGGGCCAAAACGACAGCACAGTGGCTTGCACAGGATGGCAAAAAAACTCCCGGCGGCCCAAATGGAGATGGAGGCATGAACTGGACTCAAATTACTCAAAACAGACAGGAATGGAAGGAGGAAAGGGAGGAGTTTGCTCTACCCAGTGGGACGATGCAGGCTAATATATACTAGCTGCGCCCCGCGGTTTCACCCGCGTAGTGATGAAAAATGGTGATGATGATATTGATGAAAAGTAGCCTATGTCACTCTCCAGCCCTTGAAATATACCCATACTAAAAATCTGGTTGATCCGTAGCTCTGTTGTTGCATGAAAGAGGAACTAACAAACAAACACACCTTCGCATTTATAATATTAGTATGATATGTAGCCGGGTTTCAACGCCAAGGGAACTGACAACCCTTAAGATATTAGAGTGGGCCATGAAAGAGTGGCCAGCTTAATGAATGCCGGAGACAGATTAATTGATTTTTAAGTTTATTTAACTGTAGGACTGGAAAAAAAGTGTAAAAAAAGAAAATAAATATTTTTAATAAACAAATTAGTTAACATTGTTTTACTCTGAGACAAAATAAACAAGAGAGAATGGTGGTGCGGCAGGTGCGACACATCTAGCGAGAGGTATTAGCATGTGGGCTTTACAATGTGGTGAAGGTAAACATTGTGAGACCAGTATGTCCAAGTACCTCAAAAGGTCAGACATACTCACCAACATGCACAGGGCCAGCACATGGATAAGGGCCCATCCTATCTCTATGAGGCCTGTCCTGTTTTTAACAGTAAGAACATGATAGACTAATAATGATGATACCTCCCTTGTTTGTCTGATCTGAGATTGTACTCATGATATAGCACTGATATTATAAAAAAGGACACTTCCTATCATTAGTTGAAAACTACCTCCTACCTAATCAACAACTAAGTAACTGTTCAGTGAAACAAAATCGGAAATTCAATAACACTAGTTTATTTGTACTTGACCATGATAATATAAATATAGCACCGATATTATGCAAAAAGACCACTTCCTATCAAAAAGGTAAATGATGACATGGTTAGGACTCTGTGATCCATCAATGATGGGAGGCTGGCTGTCTCGGGTAGCGACACCGTAGTGGTGCGGTGCGGGCGTATTCCGCAACTAGGCCATCCATAGGCCCTTTTTGCGTGAACTGGCTGCACCTAGTTCAACCACTTTGTCTCCTCCAGGATGGTCAGCAGCTCAGTGACGCCGGTGCAGGTTTTCCGGAGCGTCGTCGGTGACCCGAGGATATTATTTCGGTGTTCCGTCACACTGGTGCGGCAGCGCCAGCGCGTAGTCCATGCTGTGATGTAGTGTTGTGTGATGCAGTGGTAGGTGTTGGCCCTGACTTCCCGCCCGCGCCGGGCGCAGAGGCGCGGGGCAAGACGGTACCGGTCGGCCATACGCTCCAAACACCGGTAACATCGTAGCAGATAGTGGCCGCCGCGACGAGTCGCGGGCGGCGTCGGTCGAGATGGTAGCACGACGGGCGACGCTGCCGGCCGGTCTTTGCTAGGCGTGGCGCTGATCGACAGGAGTCGCGGCCGCGCTGGTGGTAAATGTAGCGCTATGACGATGCGTTGGCGACGAGGTGCAGCGGGGGGTGTCACCATGCGCATCGCGTGCGTCGGGCGCGGCGCCCAAGCGCAGCATGAGTTCGACAAGGCGCGGGCAGCAGCACGGCGACGCGTCCCCCGGCGCCGCGAGCCATGCGCACGCCCTCCGCCGAGCACGCCACGTGCAGCGCCGACCGACACAGCCGCACCTGCAATAAACACATGTTACTATTATAAGAGCGATGGTGGCCGAGCGGTAGCATGCGCGCTTTACAATCTGACGGCACCCAGTTTAATCCTCTGCCACATATCAAGAACTTAAATATATAAATTACTAGCTGCGCCCCGCGGTTTCACCTGCATTATATACTTCCTTGAAGCAACCACTAATCACTTATTTAGTAGGTACCTAAATTAATGATGTGCAGTTTCGATGCCATCGCTCAAAAACAGTGAAGGAAAACATCATGAGGAAACCGGTATGTCCAAGAATCTCAAAAGTTCAAAGACGCATGACGTATGTAAGATAAGATGTATGTATATATTACAAACTTACGTTCGAATTGGACATTGAAGCAACATCAACATGATTTTGGATTTTTGTTGGAGCAGGGCGCCGTGGTAAGTATGCACCTCCTGCACTCAGGCAGTTGTCCTACCCATACTGGCTCTGGGTCATGTGGAGGTAGGGAAATCTACATTCTACGCATCATGACGCCTAGGAGTTCACGTAGATTGGTCGCTTCCTCCAGGCCTGTTGACATCTGCAACCGAAAAAGGACATGTTTTTCATAATCATTGTACCGTTATGATAATGTGAAATAAATAATTTTGTATTGTATTGTATCCTCATCCAGAAGACGTCCACTGCTGAAAATAGGCCTCCCCTTTTAACTTCCATACTGAATGACAGCATGCCATCTACATTCACTGGATGCCAGCGACTCTCACAATGTTGTCGGTCCATCTAGTAGGAGGCTTACCTACGCTGCGTCTTTTGGTTCATGGTCTCCACTTAAGAACCTTTCTATCCCATCGGTTACCGGTTCTTTGTGTTATTCTAGGTTATAACCTCACTCCATACCAAATTTCATACAAATCTGTTTCAATATTACATGAGTTGAGTGCGGATAAATATACACTTAAATGCAATCTTACGCATTTATAATATTGTAGAATTAGATTAGTGTATTGTTTAGTTTAGGCCAATCCAATAGTAAAAAGGTTTTGGAGAATTCCTTACAGAAACGGCGCAATTTCCGCCCACTTATTTTGTTCCTAAACCCGCTGTGGGGTATGCGTATTCTCTTTGGGGTATGCCCATGCCCATGAGGCATGCTTAATTAAGACACTGTTTCTACAATTAGTAGTAGATATGTAAATTAGACGGAGTAAAACCTACCGAAAAGTTAAAATATTTTCTTAACTTCTCCTATGTATTAAGTTCACTTGTTATGAAGAATCATGACTTACCTCTGCGTGAAATCCACCACAACTTCAAACTGCACTTCCAACATTTCCTTTTCTTCATGTCTTTATAGTGGTTTATTTGTAAAAAATTGCAGAAAATTTTATTCATAATTTGTTTTGATCCGCCATGACACGAGAAAACTGAATTCAAAACGTCAAATTGATCAATATGGCTGTCTCTATATTTCCTACGGTGTGTAAAAGAGAGAAATGAAGTTCATTCAAGTTCATTCATCGAGCTCTCGATTAACGATATCGTGTAAACTTTTGACGCTCTGCCAAGTTGATGGTAAACTGTTGGTTTTGCGTTAAAACGAAAACTATAAAAGTTTCCGTTTTGTCATATGTCTGACTAGGGGTACTGAATCCTTCAAATGTGAATCCAAAATACCGTGATCCACAGATCTACTACCTATCAAAGACTACTACTACCTATATCTGTGCCGTGATCCAAGAAAAATATTATTATACCATGATTCATCTGTGATTCATACAAAATATAATATACCAAACTTGGCATAGACATCAAGATTTGACTGAAGGCCAAAATCTCAAAAAAATTACATCAAAAATTTTGGTGGCTTTACTTCTCCTTGGGCCAGGGACACAGATCTACTATATCTGTGGCACAGATCTACTATATCTGTGATCTGTGGCCAGGGACCAATCCTGCCAAAGGAAATCTTTTGTTTGCGAAACGCCGTATAATTCCTGGTATACGTGTTCTGCTGTGGTATAATTTCGCCTACAAACGCAACTATAAAAATAATATAATAACATAGGCTAAGTTGCTTTCTCCCTCTACGTATAATAATATCGCCGGATACTGGGCGCTGTCAACGAAAAAAAGCGCTAAGTCTGGCCATGTCTTCTGGGCCCTGATTATGTAACGCGGCGCGTTAAGCTAACCTCAAAATCGATCTATATGTTGTACTACATTAAATTCTTTGAGCTCTATTTCCTAGCAGCTAAAGGCCAACTTTTAGCGGTCAACACGCGCGTAACGCGCGTTTTTGTTTTGTTACGCGCGTGTTTGAAGTTATGGAATCAGGGCCCTGAATATGTCTGTCTCTATAATATTTCTTACTTAATACTTCCTGATTAATATTACGACTAAAGACATTTGTATCCACGGTCATGTTTTTTTTTTTTTCGTTTTCTAGCTATTTTTGATTTTTTGAGATTATGACATATGTCACATGTCATTATGTGCGGTGTTTATCTGTGGTGTTTATTGCAGCTGTGTCTATAATGTACAACATGATATTTGCCGACACGATATTCCACGGCATGATAATGTACAGCATGATAATTGGTGTACACGTACATTGAATATCATGCTGTACAATCCATGTCGTACAATACTGGCTGTCAATTATCGGCTCTTGTCTATTAAGTACGCCAAGGAATGCACAGCCAGGATTGTACAGGCAATAATCCATGTACGTGGGAAAAGACCACATTTTATCGGGCTGTACAGTATTATGTCGTACATTATCATGTCATGCAATACGGGCCGTGTTTTGACGACACGGGCCAAAAATGTACGACCGATAATGAACCACTCATTTCGAACCTAACCAACTCAAGTCTGACTCCAGGTGGGCTCCCGCCAGAAGCTCTTGCGGTCGCCCCGGACCTCCCTTGAGCTTCTGGCTCCCGCGCTTTTTATATACACTCTAGGGGTCGGGACCACAAGACTAGGTGGAGTCGGGGTGCTCTGTGTCGGTTCTGTGACCCATTTCGAACCTAACATACTCAAGTCGGGGTGCTCTGTGTCGGATCTGTCACTAATTTCTACCTAATACACTCGAGGTGGAATGTCCACGTCTAAACAAAGCTTCAGTTTTGAATTTTTATGGTCACCAATTATCATGCTGTACAAAATCGGGGTGTACATTACTAAACAGAGTCAATAATGTACGGCATGATATTGTACGACATAATAATGTACAGCATGATAATTGGTGTACATGTACATGGAATATCTTCTTCTTCTTAGTCGTTTCGCTCTTGGCAGAGCGGTCGTGGTTGTCATGTAGTATTATTGGATGGGGCAGATAGGATGCGCTTCACGATGTCTCGCCATCTCTCTCTGCTGGAGGTCATCCTGCTGCACTCGTTTAACCCTTTGAATGCACTTCGCATGTTCTCTTGTTCCTTGTTCCCTTTCGCATGTCGGCGTAAGCGAAAAGTGCTCGACGCGCGTTAGGCACCGGAGCGGTGCGTAAGGAAATTACCGCTATTCGTCAATTTATTCCCGCTCGAATTAACGTTCCAAAGACAATGTAAGTTCTTTCGCCTCTAGCTTACTTCAATCACTAGAGAATCGATGCATCCTTACCGTTCAGGGGGGACCTATACTTTGTGAGTGGGTTTTCCCCGTTTAGACAGTGTTTGACAAACCGACATGGCGGAAACATAACGTAAAAATGGTTCGCGATAAAGTTTTAGTTTTTGAAGTGAATATTGCCTATTAGTGTCAAGTAGTTAGTGTAAAAGTTGCGGAAATAGTGCTCCCTTGCTGTGAAAGTGGTGTGATAGTAATTTAATGTGAAAAAATAGTATATTATTATCAACAAGTGCGTGATGGCGCAAGAAAATTCAAGAATAATAATTGCATCACGAGATTCTGTGAGTATTTTTTTTTTTAAATTAATGGTGAGTATTTAGATATATAATCAATTGAAAATATCGTACAACAATTCAAGACAATGAATAATATATATAATATATGAACATACAATGTCAAATTGATAGGAAAAAAAATATTTTTTATTTTACATCCAGTCAGTTTTCGAAAATTCGGTTGGACTCTCGCATTTCTGGCAACCGCGGCTACTCAGCCTCTTGCGCGGTACGGGTTAAGGGACCACCCACTGCAGACTTGATCTGGTCGGTCCATCGCATGGGTGACCTCCCGCGCGGTCTAGTGCACGGCACGATATTGTACAACATGATTTTCCATGTACATGTACACCAATTATCATGCGGTGCATTATTATGTCGTACAATATCATGCCGTACATTATCTGTGTCGTGCATTATTGACTCCCGCAGCGAACACGGGAAAGAAGGAAAAAAAATATATTTCGCTGTTTGTCTAATTGTAGTGCATAGAGTACACAGAACACATATAGAGTATTAAGTATATAAGTGTTTGTACGGTATTGAATTTTTCAACAACTACTTAGATAAAACATCTATTGTAGAAGTAAATATCATAAGAACCTACATAGTTAAGTCATTGTGGTACCGTTATCACAATGGGAGGAGGTGACTTGGTAAGTAAGGGTTACTTACAAATTTTCTCTCCATTAACCCCTGGTTTTGTCCTATCATAATATTATGTAGACCTCATGTAATCTCAGATTAATCTGAGCATGTAATATGATGAATCCTGTAGGCTTTGTTTAATTCAACTATGTTATTTTCGTTTATTTTTCTGTTCCAGAATACCAAGAAGTCATGGCATCCAAATACTATGAAGAACCAAGAGCGTGTGTGGAAAGCAGAACAGGCTGCTGCAGAGGAGAAGAAACGAATATTAGAATTGCAAAGAGAACGCAACGAGGAAAGGGATCATGCTCAATTGAAAGAAATGGCTCAAAGAAATTTTGGTGCCCACAGTAGCACTGCTAGTGACAACCGTTTGCATTGGATGTATGATGTAAGAAGACCTTTCTGATATAAATTGAATATGATACTATGTCAAAATACAAAACAATCTGGTTACAGCAATGGTCTAGGCTAGGAACTGGTGACTTGAAATTAACAATCAAGTAGTAATGATTAAGTGCTTAATTAATTTAAGTTAAAAACCACAAATTAAATGTAATGTAGTCCTTATCGTCTTAGCTGTTAACTGGCTGGCTCCCAGCCGCGCTTGCAAGCGCTGATTCCGTGCTTCATTAGGTGTTTTTATTTAAACTGCTGCCTCATGGTAAGCAGTCACCATTGCTTATGGATGCTTGTAAAACCAGAGGCATCACAACTACGTTGCTTGACTCTTTAAGAATCTATAAACTCATCTATTTAAGAACCCCATGTTATAGCTTCTCAGAAACACCTCGAAAGGTAGCTCATTCCACTAAGTGTATGGCAAGCTTATTATGTGGATGAGCTTTACACAGTTCTGCAACATCTGCACTAATTTGCTTCTTCGCACCTTCCTTAGCGAGTGAGTCTGCCTTTTTGTTTCCCTCTCATGTGCTATGTGCTTTTTGTCCATTCAACTTTAACATAATATTATCTGTCTGGTAACTTTTGTAGGGCGGAGTGGCATTTTGATAACACTGTAGACATAGTTGTAGGTTTTCTTAGTGCATAGATGATGGCTGCATTGTCAGTAGTGAACATCAGTTGCTTGGTTTTGTTTTGTACATTAGGTTCAGTCTTTTATGAGTACCTCTCTTGCCGCTTGAAGACCCATTGCCTCTGACTGCAGTGCAGATGTGGTCTTATTTGGAGGGCTATCGAATTCGTGATTCCAAGCTCTAGCTAACCACATCTAGCTCCCTTATACTATTTTTTTTATTCTTTATTTATTTTGGAGACTTTTGCCAGCAATGGCACGTCAGTCCCATCTTACCTTAAACTCCCTTATCATAATCCCCTAGTTGCCTAATAAATAGAGTGTATTCTGCTATAACTACGCATTGTACAGTTCCGCGGTCACATCGCAAGTAAGGCCAAGCTCGCATCTAAGAAACTTGGTGTGCTCAACAAGGCGAAGCGGTACTTCACGTCGAGACAAAGACTCTTGCTTTACAAAGCGCAAGTCCGACCTCACATGGAGTACTGCTCCCATCTATGGAATGGAGCACCCAAGTATCAGCTTGACCCACTCGATGCATTACAGCGTAGAGCTGTCAGAATTGTCAACGATCCCAAGCTCGCTGAACACCTTGAGCCACTCAGCATGCGCAGAGACGTTGGGTCTCTTTGTATCTTTTATCGCATTTACAACGGGGAGTGTTCTGAAGAACTGTTTGATCTGATGCCGGCGTCGCGGTTTTACCATCGCACTAGCCGCCACCGCCTGAAGGCTCATCCACACATCATAGATCAGTGGAAATCGCACACTGTGCGATTCACACGATCCTTCTTGCCTCATACCTGCAAAATGTGGAATGAGCTACCTTCTACGGTGTTTCCGAGAAGTTACAACATGGGGTTCTTCAAAAGGCGAGTTAATAGAGTTCTAAAGGGTCGGCAACGTATTTGTGATGCCTCTGGTGTTACAAGTATCCATAGGCGACGGTGACTGCTTACCATCAGGCAGCCCGTCTGCTTGTTTGCCACCTATGGCATAAAAAAAAAAAAAAAAAAAAAATCTTTGGACACATGCATGTGTTCGCCGTGTGGACATTTCTTGGTAACATGTTTGGTCACTGTGATCAAATTTGTGAAATAAATGAGTCCTCAGTTCTCAAGAGCATTTCAAGACACCCATATGGGTTTATAGCTTTATAGACATCTTGCCAAATTGTTTCAATTCAATGAAGCTCATAGTTGTACCGTTACAATTCACATCATAATGCCAACTTTTATGATGTTAACTTTTATATAGAAAACTACCAGAAGAACATCATTTTGTAGATACATATTTTTTTCTAAGCCAATGAACTCTGAATTAAGTACATGCTTAGCATTTGTAGTTAAAAAGTTTCAATCAACTGATCTGTATGTTTTACACATTTGGTAGTTTTTTTGGATAATTTAATGTTTTTTTAGTGTAATGGTAAAATCACGTAAAACAATACTGGTTCACTAGTCTAGAAATTACAGAATAAGATGTCCATTTTGGTGAACCATACCTTCAAATAATACACCTGACATAAAAAGGTATGAAAATGAAACCTTACCATCTTAAAGATCTTTTGTTATGCTACCTCTTGCAGAAGCCTGATAAACAAGTGCAACAAGAAGATTACTTACTAGGGAAAGCTATTGGTAAAAGTGACCATGGTGATCAAGTCCAGAATACTATACCAGCTTTGTCTCGAAGAGTTGTGGGATCCAGCATGACAACAACTGCTGATGACACTCAAGTGGACCTGACTCGGAAACTGAGAGAAGACCCGTTATTGTTGGTCAAAGAAAGGGAGCGCGCTGCTCGGGCTGCCCTGTTGAATAATCCATTGCAAAGAAAGAAGCTTACAGAGTTGTTGAGAAAGGAACAAGTAAGAATTTTATACTATTGAAACCTGCCAGTTGCAGTGTATGTAAAAAATATTGAAAACAGTAAATTCTGATTACCTTTGCTATAAAAACATGAGGATGTAGCTGGTAGATGATGTCGCACTGCTAGATTAAAACTGAAAGGGCGAGGATAGTTATGTGAATTTAAAGTATTTTTGTGGACCATATAATTATTTAGTAGAAGAAAAAAAAAGTTGGCTGAGCGCCAATCGTTATCATGCGAGTTTCGCAATCCAACGGCATCCAGTTCGATTCTCGGTCCTGCAACAATGACTTATTTGGTACTTAAATAAATTAAGTGAAGTTACGATGCCATCTATTAAAACGGTATGTCCACGAACTCCAAAAAGTTTTAAGACATAATGATAGTCACCAACATGCATTGGGCCAGCATGGTGGATTGGAGCCCATCCTCTCTAAGAGAAGGCCCGAATCCTAGCAGTGGGAACATAAGCTTATAATGATATAATTATTTGGTTGCAGGAACAAAAAGAACATAAAATGAGTAAATCCAAAAAAAAAAGTAAGAAGAAAGGAAAAGACTTGGATGACGCTCTCGCAGCAAAACTCAATGCTCTAGCTGGTAAAAAAGGAATAGATTTAAATGGCCTCTTAAATTCAGATGACTCATCTGATTCATCATCAGATCATAAGAAATCCAAGAAAAAAAAGAAGAAGAAACAAAAAAAGAAGAAATCTAAAAAGAATCAACAATCATCAGATTCAGACTCGGAGTCGTCTGATGACAATGTTGACAATAGAAAAAGCAAAAAGTCATCTATGAGCGACAAGGGTAAAATATCATCTAAGTCACATAAAGGTAACAAGCAGGAATCCAGGAAACGTCGTAGTGACGATGCTGATGATAGTAATGAAGAAAGTTTGAGAAAGAAAAGCAGACAAGATTCCAAAAGACATAGGAGCGAATCTCAAAGTAAAAGTTTCAGAAAACAGCATGAGACAATGGAAGATACTGGCAGATATCGGCCAGACAATGACAGCAAAAGTAAAAATGCTATCAAAGACAAACGGGTAGATGTAAGTGATAAAAGAGACAGATATAATAGAGAACCGTCTCCAAGACAGCATCGAAGAGATGTCTCACCAAGACGAGACACCCATAGAAGAGAGTATTCTCCAAAAAGAAAGTACGAAGACATGAGGAATAAGAAGCAAGGTTTAAGCGAGAAAGAGAAAGCAGCGCGACTGGCGGAGATGGTGGCAGCGGGGGCGGAGCGGGAAGTGGAGCGGGGGGAACGCGTGGCGCGGCAACGGGCTGAGGACAGCGAGACGGCAACGCGGGCGCCGCGACAGACCCGCCATGAGGCACGCGCATTGCCCGATTCACTCGAGAGCCGCATTCGTTCAAACAGGCACTATATCCAGCGTGACCGCTTACACATGAACGAGCATTTCGCTAGGCGGTGATGACTGGTAAGTAAGTAAAATATATGTCTAGTGTAGAGATATTTTCATATGAGGGAAATAAAACGATAAGTTAATAAATAACATATTTTATTTGTTTTTTTTTTATAGACACTAACATACATTTTATTTTATTGAGTATATCATATTTAACATATGAATAAAATACATAAATAATTCCTTAACAAATATACAGAGGGCTAAGTAAAGTTATGATTAGTATCAACCGATGAAGAATCAATCCAATGGAATTTTCTCTCTGACGATCTGTAAAAAGAAAAACAGTTATATTGATTCATCCTACCAGCAAAAACAAATTTTTATGCTTAAGGCGGTCTTACGGACAAAAAAGGCTTCACAGAAAAATTTTCTAGGACAATATATTCATTTTAAAGCAGTAAAAAAAATATGTGGTAATCTTGATCATATTTCTGAGTGTACCATTAGTTCCAAAACACGTTTCCGATAAATTTTCTCGATAGAAAAAAATCATGAAATAACCTCTAACCTTGAAATTTACCTAAACGCATACAATGTTATCTCGACTATTGATGAACAAATCTTTACAAAATTTACAAGAATGATGTTAAATATTGTAAAAAATAACATCATTAATTTTATTTATTGATTAAAATTCAATTTTTCTATCTATTAATTAATTTAATCATAAATTGGCTCGAACGTGTCGAACGAAACGTCGTGCCGCCGCGGCGTCTTTTCACTTCTCTCTTATTTTTACGCGATGTGACAGAGACCGCTGAGGCGCGCTGCTAGACGGACGTGTGTCGCTTTGTTCCGCTAACCGCTCCAAAATATAATCTCAACTTTATGACACAAAAACACCTTGACGCAAGTTGTAAAGTAAGTACCTACCTTATCTGCAATGTTTTCTTGCATTATAAGTACTAAAAAGGCAGGCGAATGAAAATTACATTTTGTAACGATTTGTTTGTATTTATTAGTTTACGAAGGATAATTTCAGCACAATCGTCATAGTCCAGTTGGCCGAATGGTTTGACCCAATGGATAAGTTCTCTGCGACTCTGTGAGTAAGCTCCGGGTTCAAATCTCATAGTCACCAATAATTTTAATTTTTGTAATTTTTCTTATGTTTTTAAAATAATTCGTCATGTTCGTGCGTGCGTGCGTGCGTGTGTGTGTGTTTGTGTTTGTGTTTGTATGCATGTGTGTAATGTTCTTTACTCGAAAATGGTAGGGCCGTTATTGACGGGATTTTCACTGTCAGATAGCTGATGCTATGAGGAGAAAAAAAATTGGCATCTTTTTATCATCATCATCATCACCATTTTTTCATTACTTCGCAGGTGAACCCGCAGAGCACAGTTAGTCTACTTTTTTAGGGTCCCGTACCTCAAAAGGATAAAACGGAACCCTTATAAGATCACTTCGTTGTCCGTCTGTCTGTCCGTCTGTCAATACCCTTTTTCTCAAGAACGCGTAAAGGTATCAAGTTGAAATTTATACTAAATACTTGGGCCTACGGTTTCTTTCGGCTGTAAAAAATAAAAGTTGTCAAATATAAGTCCGGTTAAGTCAAAGCAATCAAAAGATATGAACGTTTATGTCGTATATTTTGCGATTTCACAAGGGAATCTAAACCTATAGGGTACTTCCCGTTGACCTAGAATCATGAAATTTGGCAAGAGGCAAGGTCTCATAGCACATATATAGGAATAAATCCGAAAATTATAAATTTGAAGTTATATCATTTAAAAATAATTATTTTGCTATTACAAACTTACATTTTGTAGTTGGAATGTATGGAATACTTATTGTCAACTACAAACTTAAGTTTGTCTTTCAATATTTTAACTTCAGTTAGTTTTTCTTTTTGGTCTCGCGCTCTGAGGGTTCCGTCTAACGGAACCCTCAGAGCACGAGTCCTACTCGTACTTGTCCGGTTTTTTTTATGTGGCATAGGTGGCAAACAAGCAGACGGGCTACCTGATGGTAAGCAGTCATCGTCGCCTATGGATACTTGTAACACCAGAAGCATCACAAATATGTTGCCGACCCTTTAGGACTCTATTACGATACTATAAAGGTTAGAAAGTTCTATACAACTTGGAATGGACAGACAGACAGACGGATGGACAGAAGGAACTTATATGGGTTCCTTGTAGTTCTACGGAACCCTAAAAAGGTGTTACATTCTTCTTTGAACGTTCAGGGATTCATTACATAGTGATACGGTTTCGGTGTAGTTGCATTCCGGACCTAGTCTTCACGGTTTGCGCGGGGGAGGAGAGTGGAGTGACATCAGTCGAGAGGCATAATAATTACTTCCAAGCACAGATCTACTACCTATATATCTGTGCTTCCAAGTATCGGTGGTCGATGTACCACAAAAAAAAGAGTCTCGAGCATTTGCAGAGGTCACACAAAGTGGACAGTCAGCGACGTTATCATACAAAATAGCTTTCCGTCCAGTTTAATTAGACATTCCAGTTGATACCTTGAGAAGTACGTAATTTACGCGTAAAATTTACAAGTTGGTCTCACCCTTACTTCCTTTGGTCAGGCTTCAAGTAAGTACTTAGTACTAAACAGGCAGGCGAATGAAAATTACATTTTGTGACGATTTCTTTGTACATTTATATTATTTTATAGATTAAGAAGCATAATTTCACCGCTTGCGTCATAGTTCAATTAGAAGAGTGGTTGACGCAATGGATTAGTTCCTGTGACTCAGTAGGCTCCGGGTTCAATTCTCACATTTCCATTTTATTTTTGTTATTTTTATGTTTTTGAAATATTTCGTCTTGTGCGTATGTCTGTAATGTTCTTTATAGACTCGAAAACTGCAGGACCGATTTTGATGGGATTTTCACTGTAAGATAGCTGATGTTGAAAAAAATTCGAGCAACTTTTCATCATCATCATCATCACAATTTTTTCATTACTACGCAGGTGAATGCGCGGGGTGCAGTTAGTCTACTATAATGGTTAGGAAGTCCTAAACAACTTGGGATGGACAGACAGACAGACGGATGGGCAGAACGAACTTATATGGGTTCCTTGTAATTCTACGGAACCCTAAAAAGGTGTTACAGTCTTCTTTGAGTATATCTTTCTTCTATATACATATAAAAAGCGATGTATGTATGTTCCCTATGAAGGCTGATGATGATGATGATGATATTACGTATAAACTCCAAAATGGCTGAACTGATTTTTATGGGATTTTCACTCTCAGATAGCTGATGTTATAGCGAGAGGAAAAAATGCTGCTTTTCATCATCGTCGTCATCATCAGCACCAATTTTTAGTTTAGTTTAGTTTGAGCTAGTTTGGTAAGTCGTGATGTTACTTTCTCCAGAAACGGATTAACTGACCTGATCGAGGACTTCGGAGTCTGCTACGGAACTGCTAGACGGATAGAGCTAGAAGTGTCGAGTTTGGGCTCGTTTTATTAGTCGTGATGAGAGCTTCTTCCACGAATATTTTGACTGACCTGATCGAGGATTTCGGAGCCAGCTAGTGGAACTGCTAGACGGATAGAGCTAGAAGTGTCGAGTTTGGGCTTGTTTCATTAGTCGTGATGAGATCTTCTTCCAGAAATATTTTGACTGACCTGATCGAGGACTTCGGAGACTGCTACTGGAACTGCTAGACGGAAAGAGCTAGAAGTGTCGAGTTTGGGCTCGTTTCATTAATTGTGATGAGATCTTCTTCTAGGAATATTTTGACTGACCTGGTCGAGGACTTCGGAGACTGCTACTGGAACTGCTAGACGGAAAGAGCTAGAAGTGTCGAGTTTGGGCTCGTTTAATTAGTTGTGATGAGATCTTCTTCTAGGAATATTTTGACTGACCTGATCGAGGATTTCGGAGCCAGCTAGTGGAACTGCTAGACGGATAGAGCTAGAAGTGTCAAGTTTGGGCTCGTTTCATTAGTCGTGATGAGATCTTCTTCCAGAAATATTTTGACTGACCTGATCGAGGACTTCGGAGACTGCTTCTGGAACTGCTAGACGGATAGAGCTAGAAGTGTCGAGTTTGGGCTTGTTTCATTAGTCGTGATGAGATCTTCTTCCAGAAATATTTTGACTGACCTGATCGAGGACTTCGGAGACTGCTACTGGAACTGCTAGACGGAAAGAGCTAGAAGTGTCGAGTTTGGGCTCGTTTCATTAGTTGTGATGAGATCTTCTAGGAATATTTTGACTGACCTGATCGAGGATTTCGGAGACTACTACTGGAACTGCTAGACGAAAAGACCTAGAAGTGTCGAGTTTGGGCTCGTTTCATTAGTCATGATGAGATCTTCTTCTAGGAATATTTTGACTGACCTGATCGAGGACTTCGGAGACTGCTACTGGAACTGCTAGACGGATAGAGCTAGAAGTGTCGAGTTTGGGCTCGTTTCATTAGTCGTGATGAGGTTTTCTTCTAGGAATATTTTGACTGACCTGATCGAGGACTTCGGAGACTGCTACTGGAACTGCTAGACGGATAGAGCTAGAAGTGTCAAGTTTGGGCTTGTTTCATTAGTCGTGATGAGATCTTCTTCCAGAAATATTTTGACTGACCTGATCGAGGATTTCGGAGACTGCTACTGGAACTGCTAGATGGAAAGAGATAGGAGCGTGGAGTTTGGGATCGTTTCATTAGTTGTGATGAGATCTTCTTCCAGGAATATTTTGACTGACCTGATCGAGGAGCCCAAAATCGACACTTCTAGCTCTATCCGTCTAGCAGTTCTAGTAGCAGTCTCCGAAGTCCTCGACCAGGTCAGTCAAAATATTTCTGGAAGAAGATCTCATCACGACTAATGAAACGAGCCCAAACTCGACCATTCTATCTCTATCCGTCTAGCAGTTCCAGTAGCAGTATCTGAAGTTCTCGATCAGGTCATTCAAAATATTCCTGGAAGAAGATCTCATCACGACTAATGAAACGAGCCCAAACTCGACCATTCTATCTCTATCCGTCTAGCAGTTCCAGTAGCAGTCTTCCAAATTCTCGATCAGGTCAGTCAAAATATTCCTGGAAGAAGATCTCATCACGACTAATGAAACGAGCCCAAACTCGACACTTCTAGGTCTTTCCGTCTAGCAGTTCCAGTAGCAGTATTCGAAATCCTCGATCAGGTCAGTCAAAATATTCCTAGAAGAAGATCTCATCATGACTAATGAAACGAGCCCAAACTCGACACTTCTAGGTCTTTTCGTCTAGCAGTTCCAGTAGTAGTCTCCGAAATCCTCGATCAGGTCAGTCAAAACATTCCTTGACTAACACTTCTCACTAAGACTAAAAAAACGAGCCCAACCTTGACTTATCTCGCTTTCCCTATTTAGCAGTTTTAGCAGTCTCCGAACTCTACCATCAAGTTAGTAGAATTATACCAGGAGTAAGTCTATAAGTAAGGGAGGGTCCCTTTGCATAATGCGTAATGTTATGATAAAAAATTGAGTCCAAAAATATCTACATGTACTAGATTTGAACCGGGCATTCGTGGTTTACCAGCGCGGTGCCAGACCACTAGGCCAACAAAGCTTTGCTGTGGACCGACGAAATTACATGTCTTTAGCTGTGTATAGGTGAAGGTCGTCACGTTTCTGCGAGATTCACGCGGTGCGCCCCGCTGTAGTCGGCCGCCACTGCCTCTGCTTCACCCCCTCAAAAACATAAAACTCAGCTAGTCACGGCGCCTTAAAATTTAATCCATGTGGAATGTTTATCCTATCTTCAGATTATCGAATTTCTGTTTTAAATTTTACTGGTTTTGAATATACCGAAATTGGTACGTTTATCCCGGAAAAATGTTTTTTTTTTCCAATACAAAAATTTGTATGTCAGATGTTACATTTGCGAGATTTCATCAGATTAGTCATAAAAGGATAATAAATAAACACAATTAATTTCGCATTTTCGATATCAAGAGTGTTATGTGGGTATGAAATGATACCTACTTTAAAATCTGTTCAGTAGCTATCGAACCATTAGTAGTAAGAATGGGCATAAGTAGCGAGTGACAGTAGCGAGTCGCGTGGCGATCAGTCGGCGGCGGTACCTCTGCGCACATCCCGGCGTACACGGGGTCCGTATCCCAGGGCCCGCGCTCTGGCAGCGGCAGCGCGCGGCGGCGCAGTTCCGCCACCAGCTCGGGCACGTCCATGATGGGGATGGGGTCGAGCGCGCGCGCCAGCCCCGCCAGGTACTCCGTGTAGTGCAGCCTGCAACAACACGCGCCGTCACACACCTGCTCGAGCGCGCGCCGGAACAAGCCCTCCAGCGAGCCGTAGGGGCGCGGCGGCAGGCGCAGCGCCGCGCGCCGCACCAGCGTCTCCAGGTCGTCCACGGCCAGCAGCGGCAGCGGGTCCACGTCGCGCGTCCGCACCAGCCGCGACAGGTACTCCAGGTAGTGGTTCCTGCAACACACGCCGCGCTCACCGCTTCCACCGCGCACCGCGTCGCCACACACTCGACCTGCCCCTCGATGCGGGACGTGTCATGTATTTTAACATATTTTCGAGCCCTTTTTTACTCGACATCTGTATCGTCAGTGGAACAGTGACCTAGTTGCTGTCGTCCAGCACGTCGATTACCAACGAAACAAAGCTGGTTTTACACCTTATTCTATCGTATTCACAAAATACAATGTGAGCATACTTGCAAAGTCCAGCGAAGTTAGGCGGCGCCTCGCTGCCGCAGACGCCGTCGACGAGGCCGGCCGGCGTCTCGCGTTGAAGCTGGATGGGGCAGCGGCCCGCGTTGCCTTCTGGCGCTTGCGTCTCGTATGTCACGTTGTTCATCTATGATGAACGAAAGACGTTATTTTATTGATTTGGAAGTGATTATCCTTTCGGAGGTACCTCGGAGGCTATAGATCGTCCAAATAAACACACACAAGAGCCACACACTGTTAGCGTTCACGCCTGCAGAAAGATGAAATTGTATGAAAATGACATTAGCTTCAGATAATTCATCTCATGCTAATGTCATTGTCAATGTCATTTTCATACAATTTCATCTTTCCGCAGGCGTTAACGCTAACAGTGTGTGGCTCTTGGCTAGACCCCCTGGCACAGAGATCTGTGCCCCCTGGCCACATCAAGCCCATCGTGAACGGCTTGTTCAGTGAGAGTCAACAGATTGTTATAGCTTTACCTGCAACAGTGTCTGCAGCTCGTGCGGCTCCTTGTCCCGCAGGTAGAAGAGACAGTTCCGAGGGTGGTGCGCGTGCAGCCCGAGCTTGGCGCAATATTCGCTGAGCCCGCATCGAGCGCCCATCATGAACGGCTTGCCGCATCCGTAGCAGAACTCGAACTTGCATTGCGTGCAAGTGAAGTGCATGCACCCACCCCTGGAAACAAATGTCAGACTAGGCTTTGGCGAAGTACTTAAAGAACGGCGGATATTAGTATAAGCTGATGTTTAGAGATAAATGTATCCAGAGACGTTGCCTTCACTCGGGTTGTCTTTCAGCCATGCCGCGTACTGGGCTACAAACAAGTCCGCTCTTCTTGGTTAGTGGTCTGCTATATGACATACAACAGTATATGTTACCTGGATAGCGAGTATTTGAACCGGCAACGCGGGCACTCGAGCCCGTTGTCTCGCAGGTGCTGCTGCACTGCGGCGGTGGCGCGCTCGGGGTCGTTGTCTTCCAGCCACGCCGTGTACTGGACACACGTCAGCCCCTCGTGGTTGCTGCTCCACTGCACAACAATACTATATTACGATAGGTACGAAAGTACGAAAATAATTCGCCTAGTACATACTACAGAACTCTAAAAGTACATACACCTATTTGTTACTCTATTTTTTTTATTGGAAAACCAACAGCTTTTTACACTAAAAATATACAATAGAAAAACGATAGAATGCCAACTCAACATTCAACAACTCGTCAATCAACATCATGGCATTTTCAACTTTCAACTAAAATCACTATCACCAAACTAATTATCTAACTCACCGGTTTTCTACAAGAAGCGCAAGTGACAGATCGGCACTCGGGGCATCGAAGTTTCTTCTGTTTTGGATGCACGAAGAATCCCGATGAACATTCCACGCACCATCTGAAGTTCGGATCGCGGGCCAATGTGCGATCGCGCAACTGGAAATAATGAAGTAGTAGAAGTAATTTTTATGAGTATTATCTGCTACATTTTCTGGGATGTGAACATTTTAACCCAGCAATACACGTTGGCCATTGGTCGTCGTGGCTCGCCTAGCAGGCCGAGTGCAGGCTAACGTCAACATGTATATGGTTCGTTTGGCGTGCCTTCCCACTACTCGGGATCGCTCGCTACGTTTTTAAGCACAATTCAAAAGTGCTTGTGTGCACTCGGCAAGCCTAGTCCACATGTTGGATGCATTGGCTCGAGCGAACTTGACCAATATGTAGACAGTAACACTCGCCTTGTATTAATTTGCCTATGCTCGCGGTGACTGAGGTCCGGCGAGCTATGTATAGCCAACGTGTATTGCCGGTTATAAAAGTCGAGTTGCCGTGCGCTCATTTCAATTGGACGCCTTTAGCCAGTTCGCACATCAGTGGTCCGGACTCCGTCTGGTGATGATGATATGCCCTCACGGTTTTTGTCAAGGAAGTCCACCAGATCCTTTAGTCTGATGAATCTTCGTTCATCAGGAATCGGCCTTATTTGTTTATCAGGATGTCTCAAGCGGATCCTCAATCACATTGGATACAACCACTGGATACAAGTGGACTAAATTTCACCTTTCTCTGGAAAAGCTCGTGCACGGGCGGGTCGAGCAAAGCCTTGAGCTGTATGTCGAGGTGCGCAAAGTAGTCGAGCCACGCGTCCTCAGGCAGCGCCTCCAGCTCGGGCAGCTTGCAGTATGGACACACGCAGTCTGCCACCGTGCGCTCCGTCACCTGCACCGTGAAGTACAGCCGCGCGCACTCGCGGCAGCACCGGTGCGTGCACGACAACATTGACACCATCTGTAACACGGGACACGTTTACATGTTGGGATAGTAACAAAAACACAGCTGGTCAAGATGGTATACATAAACATGGATGGACATTAAAATGAGGGTAGTTGTGTTTCTTTAGTACCTACTAGCAAGTGACACAGCAGTCATGCAACTTTCAGTTTATTTTTAAATAATAAGACATCAATAAGAGCCTCGAATCAGAGTAAGAATGAGAGTGCTAGTTTACTGCTCAACTAAGTCGGTTCCTGAGAGGTAGTTGCGACGGGAGAATGAAGAAGTAAAGCTGGCACTGGCCTCCAGCATCCGCTCACCTTGCTTGCTCTCGGTAGTCACCACAACCAGCGTGGTTAACATCTCAATAAAGAGGTAGGCAGGCTTTTTTGTAGTATTAGTATAGTACCTCGTGTTCAGGCAAGTCGCGCGTGGCGCACAGTTCGCAGTCCTGGTGCAGGTAGGCGAGCGCGGCGGACAGGTCGGCACACTCGAGTGCGGCGAGCAGCGCAGCGGGCGGTGCTGCGCCGCGCCCCACCAGCTCCACCGCCAGCCGCGCCTGCTCCCACGTCTCTAGTGCACCGCCCGCCAGCAGCATGCGCGCTTGACGCTGTATCATACAATAAAACAAAAGCTCACTAAATTAACCAGTCGTGTACTACACGACACGTGTAGAGATCAAACCGAATTCATAAAATACTAACTATTAATCAGCACACAAAATATGATCATATTTCTAAAGAATTTAAAATTGAAGAACGAGAAAAGTCAAAACAAGGTCAAAGTAATGGGGCGGTCAAAAAGAAAATCACTTATTTGTTTCTGCTATTGTACAATATAGAATTCAAATACAACTGTCAAAAACTCAAGCGTACCTCTGGTGATCCTTCGGGCAGCTGTACGGTGGCGAGGTCGATGATTTGCCCCGACACGCGGCGCACCGTCGGTGGTGGCGGCGGCGACGGCGGCGCCTGCGGCTCCTCCACTTTGGTCTCCGTCCGTCGTACAATTTGCGACTGCGAATCCTCAGAGTCGCTGTCGGTCCACTCGTCCTCGGTACGACACGTCTCTCTAAAGTAATTCCGCTTCTCTTTCGGCGGCGACGCCTGTGGTGGAGTGGCTTGCTTCGCCTGATTATGTTCTGCCTTTGCGGGCGGCAGAGGTGCTTGCTTCTTTTTCGTGAGTGTCGCGGTCGAAGTGGACGGTTTAACGTCTATTGTTACCAGTTTCTGCGAACTTGCAGGTGTCGTATCATTGAATATTTTCGACTGCAGCTGCTTCACGTGCCCGCTTTGTACGTTGCCGAAATGCGTTTTTGGAGGTGCGGGCGCGGGGTACTGTTTTAATGAACCGCGGCGTACCGGTACTTTGGAGACTAACAGTTTTGGAGCCAGTTTATCTACTTTTGCTTTTATGTTTGGTGTCGTCTTTACAGGCTTTGGTATGCTAGACTTAACAGTCGCAGTTTTTGTGGTTTTGTTCTCATTTTTCGGCGGGGTTTCCACAACTTTTTCTACACTGTTACGTGGTGTATTGTGTTCGCTTCGTGTTGGCTCTTTAATCGGCTCTTTATCTGTGACTTGCGCCTGTATAGGATCTTCAATTTTAATTTCGATTGTTTCCATAACTTTTGAAGTATCAACTTCATCATTTTGACTCGATTCGGAATCATTGGACGACGAAGAAGATTTCGAGTTAGTTCTCTCGTAAGTCAAATCATTATTATTAGCTGTTACTACTGGTATTGTTTCAGTTTCTGGTTGATTTTCTACTTCAGATTCTTCAGACACTTCAATAGTTTCTATGATAGCGTTAAATACAGGGTCTATACGTTCTGAAATTAACAGTTTTGTAGGAATAACCATTTTTTGTGTTAGCTCATTGATTGCATGTTTAGTAAATAGGATTTTAGGTTCAGTCAATTCTGTTACAGGAGGAGTTTCCGTAACTTCGTTTGCTATAAGCGGTTGAACAAGTTCAGTTTGATGGTTTTCTACTACATTTTTAATGGATGTATCAAGTTCGGCATATATTTCATCAAATGAATTCACAGTTACAAACAATTTGTTATTATTCGAATCTTGCTTTTTAGATTTCAATTTTGATCTATTGTCTTCTTCTTTTTTATTTAAAGGATCTACCATAGCTTCGTTTAATTCTACAGTTATTGTGTGCTCTTCTTGCAAACTACGAGCTATGGAATCTAAGATCTCAATGTTAGCATGTTTCACATCATCAATCTGATTGTCTAGATTGTCCAACGCTTCTTCAAATTGTTCATTATCTTCAGAACTGGTTCTATTGGGGAATGTTGCAACGTTTTTAGGATTCTCTTCAATTTCTCCTTCACTAGTCAACTCTTTTTCGTCCGATGACATGTTGTCAGTTTCTTCTTCGGTTTCACTGTAACTAGACTCTTCTCTCTCGTCGTTCGAGGTAGAGTCATGTTCGCTCTGCGACGTCTGCGCATGCCCTTCGTCAAGAGAAGTTATGTCAGAATTGATTTCATCCTTCATCTGCTGAATCAATCTTTGTGTGTCATCAACAATATCGTTTAGATTACTAGATTTCTCTTCGTCTTGATTTATTTGCTGTAATTGTAAGGGCTGTTTTGGTGATTTTAATTCATTTCTTTGGTTTTCTATAAAACTGGCATGTACGGTTGTTTTACGTTCGTTTTTATTTATTGAATCAATCAAATTTTGATTCTCAGAATTTATAATTTTAATTTTAGCCTTTTTAGGCTCCTGTTTTTTAAGATTAATTTTAGGTGATGTGGCTCTCAAGTTATTTCTTTTAGTTTCGTTATTCTGAGTCTCGCGTGGATGTGGTTCATTTCGGATTCGTGTTTTATTAAAGTTTTCGTTTATTTCTGTGCCGCTTTGCATCTCATCGTCCCTTCGCGAATAATCGTGATCCATTTCGATTGTCCGAGCGGTCTCCGTCGGGTCGTCGATGTTAGGCAGCGGGCTCGCTCTCGTCAGGGCGTTATAGGCATCGATGAAATCGTTCTCGGACTGGATAAGATCGTAGGTCGGTCCGCCGGGAAGGTCGAGTCGGGCCTTTTCCGGTGCCAACAGGTCCCGCAAGAGGGCGCCCTCCCCCGCAGCCAGCAGCGAGCGGAGTGCGCGCGCCGCTTCCTCCGCGCCGAGGAGCGGTGGCGGGGGCGGCTCGCCCCACGAGTCGCGCCGCCCGCCCAGCTCGCGGTCTCGGGCCGGCGGCGGGCCCCACTCCTCGTACGGCTCCACCGGCGGATCGAACTCGTCCGAGCTGTAGTATTCCGCTGAAACGTAAACGCGAACGTTATGCGGACGACGGGCTGCGGCGGCGAGTCAAGGCAAACGGGTCTGTCGGTTACCGCGCGCGCGGGGAGCGGCCGCGTCGTCGTCCGCGCCCGCCGGCGAACCCCACACGCGCCCGCGCACGCGACCCGCCGAGCTCACGCGACCCGCATCACCCTGCAAAAGGATCAATCGTTAAGCGAGTCGTTCACAATGCTACTTACAAGTACGCACCGTGCCCGGGAGTCCGGTCTACCGCAACTGCAGTCATACCCACCTGTCTCCGGAGCGCGTCGACGCACTCTGTGACGGCGGGCCACACGGCGCCGCGGTGTCGCGCAAGCGCGGCGCGCGCTTCGCGCTCCGAGAGTGGCGCGTGCGGCGCAAGGCGGGCGGCGGCGCCGCGCACCGCGCCCGTGAGGCCAGCCCACCGCGACCGTAGCCACTCCAGCGGCGCCTCCGGGCTGGCGCCCAGCGCCACTTGGACCTGGACCAACAATTATTCGTCGATATTGGCTCTCCTAACATTGTTTTATTGAAATAGGTTGAGTAACATATCATGTAGCACCTCACCTCAGCAGAGTCGTAACCGAGGCGCTCTGCGTCGGCGAGCAGGCGCGCGAGCTCGAGCCCGCGCCGCCCGCCTGCCAGCGCCTCCACGGACGCCGCGCGAGTATTACTTCGCTCGGGTGATACCGCCTGGAAACATAATTTATAATAATAAGGGCTATCTGGCAAAACTACCGTTGATATGGTAGGCGGGTACCATTTTTTTTTTTTCATTTTTGTTTATTTTACCTCTGAGCCGTAAAAGCTGGAGCGGCGCTGCGGCCGGCGGCGCAGATCGAGATGCGAGGCGCGGCGTGCGAGGCGGCCCCCCCACTCCCCCGTGGGCGGGCTCGCCTCCCGCTCGCGCCACTCCCACCCCGCGCCCGCTGTGCGCACGCTCCGCTCGCTCTCCTAAAACAACATATATTACTCTTTATTAACAAACCAAACATGAAGCTGCAACATAGATAAAATTAGTAGTACCTACCACTACCTAACATTCAACACCTACCTATACACTAATCACAAAATTTTAAAAACTTAACTAATTAAAGATCGTTTATACTATCTCTGTATAGGCAACGAAAGTCTATAGATAGATAGTTCAAACGATCTCTAATTTCAGGCAACGTGCCCAGAATGCTGGCCGCCTTGCATCGCTGGATTGTGAGTCTGAGTACGAAATGCCAACACTGCGGGAACGGGATAGAGCAGCCCTTTCTAATTCGACCAATTTTTTTAATGTTTATATCTTAGAACTTTACTAGCCGATTTAAATAATTTCTTCAGGACGTGTTACATTTTACTAAACACTTGTTCGATAGCCTGTTAAGGAAACGACTAAGAGAGACCACTGTGGGTTCGCCATAGCCGTATAGTAGTCCTCAGTTCTCACCCTTGTGTCGCTGGAGAGCGAGTGTCGGCTCTGGGAGCGCTCGCGGCGCGCGTCGTCCCGAAGCCTGCGCCGTGAGCGCAGCGCCCCGCCACCGCCACCGCCACCGCTGCTGCGCTCCCACGGACTGGCTTCTTCATACGTCTGCCGAGAGTAAATTAGTTTTAAGAGGCGTATTACAAAATGAACCGTTCAATTTTAAGTATTTGTATTTTCTGGCATAAAACGAAAAAATAAAGCCGTAATTTTCAAGATAAATATAAAATAAGTAAACCATAACATAAAAATATTTAAGTATGTAATGACAGTAATTTAAATAAATCCATTCTCAAAACTACTTTTGTAAATTGGAGGTAAAAATGGATAAGTAAATAGTTTTAACTAGCACTTCGCCAAACTGCGATCTCGGGACCCCTACAATTCATAACCCGTGACCGATATAGCTCATATCTGCACTTACAAATTGTTTCTACGAACCACTTGACTACAAAATTTCATGAAGATCCAATTAACAAAACGCAAGAAATGGAACAAGCGTAATAAAATGATACAAACATATTTGTTCCCGTAGACTCTCGAGACCTTCCGTTTTACTTGAATGTCATCAATTAACAGCTTTAACAATGGAATTTACCTAGTATTGTTTTACTGTGGGACTAAGACTATATGGTCTACTATTAAATAAAAATAAATTAAAAGATATTCGGGACATTTTTGCACACACTGTCATCTGACCCCAAACTAAGCAAAGCTTGTGATATCAGTGATATGGCTGCCAGACTGATGATATACCTACATACATATATATATGTTTCATCCCTCCAGCTCGGAAAGAGTATTTTTGCTCTTCGATATCTGAGTGCAAAAGCCGTTTTTATCCGCTAGAGGATAAAGTAAAATTGAATTTAGAACATCGTGTGCACTAAGTTTGTGAATTCAAAACATCATTAAACCTATTTACCTACTTCTACCTCCATGGTGCCGAATTTATCATACAACCTTTTTTATCTTGTTAAAAACTCCAGACTCGGAACCTGCTTGGTGTACTTTATTTTAATTTGGCTTTGCGCGCGCCATTTTCTTTTCACGACATATTGTTAAAACCTTACACCTTTGTTAAACAAGAAACTTGAAAACAAGTGAAAAACCTAAAATTAGTGATTTTAGCGACGAGGAAGTTTATTTGACGCCAACAGAATTGACTGAAACTGTTAATAATGCGCAAATGTTTTTTTTGTCATCTAGTCATTTCCTCGCTGAGGTGGGATGAAAAGTTACGTGTTGCACTCGAGGCAAAGATTTTTCACCTCATGCTCTTTTGATTCCCTCGCTAACGCTCAGGATTCTAATTTTTGAATCCTTCGCTTGCTCGGTCATCAAAATTGAGCACGCGGTTAAAAAGCAACTTTGCACTCTTGTATAACAAATAATTATTAAATACATATTAACACCCAGATATAGAACAAACACAAATGTTCATTACATGAATGTTCGTCCTAGGTGGGAATCGAACCCACGCCCCCAAGCGCCAATTAAATGCTATTCGTGACTTCCGAGTTCTGCGTAAATGTTCCGATCGACGTCTGGAGGCCAGGGACAGCGTCAGCGGTCAGCACATCTCAGCAGCGAACGACGACGTCTCGTTCACAACAGTAGTCGACAAACAGTGCTCGCGTGTACTTGTGTCATATAAAATGGATATAAATTCAATTTTTTTTTTTTTTATCTTTGCTCTTTTATTCGGAAAACATAGGTGATGAGACCGCCACCATTACCTGCGTGGATATGCTTTGAGGCGGCGGCGACGTCCCAGTGTTGGATACGTTAGTTTTCGTAATCGGAGCCGGCGAGCGGCTCCCCGCTCGGACGTCGGGCGGGGGTGACGTCCCAGCGGACTCTTTTTGAAAATTTACATTTGGTGTGATTTCTCGCTTCAACGCGCGATCCCGCGGCGGAGAGGGGCCCACTGACACGTTATGACGTGTCGCTTCCCGCGGCGGAGACGGGCCAACTGACACGCTGTGGCGCTGAGGGGCTTTTGGGGCTTCCTGCGTTTCGCGGTAGGGGGACACCCGGACAGTTTTGTTGGCTTCTCTCAGCGGGGAAGGTTGTGTGGCGGTGTTGCGAACGTCTCTAGGTGGTGAGGGCCCCACTGCCATGTCGTGCCGTAATCCCGGTGCTGTTCCGTTCTGCTCCCGGGTGGGTGTGACGAGGCGGCCGGTCGTCTCGGCGCCTCTCCGCTCACGCGGGGGAGACGGCCCACATCCGGTTGATGTGCGTTCACGATTAGATTTGATTGACTCTGTCCGCTTCGGTTTTTCAGCTGTCGAAAATATTATCATTCATTTAAACATCTCTATTCTAATATATTATAACACCAGCTTCAACTCACGATGATGTTTTACAGTACGCGGGCGACCGTCTCCAGAATCGCGCGTATAACCCTGAGGAAGGGGCTCTAATGGCTCCGAAACCGGTCGATCATCTCGACCGATAAAACATCATCGTGAGTGCAAGCCGGTGTTATAATAATTTTTAATGAATCCTCACGCGATCTTATTTATTTTATTTTATTTATTAAGTTTTGATGAAGTGATCTCTATTCTACTAAAATAGTAAATTGTACTTGAACAAGGTATAAGTAAGTTTCCGCAGGGAAACGCTGGATGCAGGCCGCTTCCAACCGGCCCTTCTGGAGATCGATGGGGGAGCCTATGTCCAGCAGTGGACGTCCTACGGCTGAAATGACGATGATGAAAGAAAAAAAAAGATTATGAAGGTATAAGTAGCATGGATACACGCAGCTTGCACCCTCACTCGTTCCAGCCAATTCCAATTCCAGCCTCAATCAACATAAAGGTTCATACTGACCCGGAACTTCAATTCGTGGGCTTTCCCGAACGCGAGCTGGCGAGGGCGGTTGTTCTGAGATGTGGAGTCCTTCCATTTCAGTGGTAAGGTCAGCGACCAGCGGCGGCGCGGTCGGCGTGCGGCAGCAGATGACACACACACGTACGCCGGGCTCGTTCACGTATGTGCAGTGCTCGCAGTGCCACGGCGCGACGGGTGCGGGGGGCGGGGGGGCTGCCGCCACCGGTGACGGTTCTCGCGGCGCGGGGCGTTGAGGTGCGGGCTCACGGGGCGCAGGGTCTCGTTGCGCTGAACCACGAGACGTTAGATCTCGCGTCATCCCAGACCGCGATCCGCGTCGGGGCGCCGGCGGTTCCTCCTCGCTCTCGCTTTCAGAATCGGCGTCGCTAGACGGCAGCGGCGGTGACGGCGTGCGATGCTTGTTGCGACGCGAAGTGCGTGACCGCACCGACTGCGCGGGCGACGCCGCGCGGGACCCGGCGCGGGACGCGGCGCGAGACGTCGTTCGGCTGTCGGCTACGAAAGAATAATATAACATTATCTGACCATTGCATAGCACATCACTGTAGTGGCACATTCATCCATATCCATAGAACATACATAATCCATATAAAATGGTTATTCACACTTTACCAAATGTATGGAACAACCGTTTCTATGTAACAGCTGATATTTTTTCGCGATTTCAGGATTAGTCCCTTACCTACCTAATAAAAGTTGTTCGTAATGATCATCATCAGCCTGTAAACGTCCACTGCTAAACAAAAGCCTCCCTCGTAGAGAGGGGTGTTGCCATAATCCCCACGCTTGGCAGGCGGCTTGGGGATCGCAGTACGTTCACTGTGTACTAATAGAACGCTGCTACCCATCCTCCGGTGGTTCTGGTCGCAGTTTTAGGACATACCCGGGTTCGTAATGATGAGTATAGCGAATCCTTTTCAGCTTAGCATATATACTCTTTTCTTATAACCCTGTACGTATCTATAGGGCAGTAAGTCACCTCTGCGATATGGCTGCGGCGTGTGCGGCGCGAGATGATGCGGGTGATGCGGCGCAAGGTGCGGATGCGGCGCGCAGCAGGCAGGCGCAGGCGCAGGCGCGGGCGCGGGCCAGCCGCCGGCCGCCCACGGGTGGTCGAGACTGGCGCAGGACCCGTAGCGCCAGGCGACGGGTCCGCAGTGCGCGCAGCCGCTGCAGGTGCCGCCGGCGCCCGCGCCGCCCAGCTCCAGAACTGACGCGCCGCGCCGCAGCGGCCGCGACCACCCGCCCGCTTGTAACCCGCCCGCCGCCGCCGCCGGGCTCTCCCACGCTTCGTTACCGGCCTATATAGGGATTGATCACACTTTAAAAAGTTTTCAAAGGATAAGGAAAGGTCTTCTATTCAACTTTTTTGTGTACAAGTGATATTATGTCTTCTGTGGTATAAGTATGTTACGCGATATCTTCGCCAATTGTGAGCCTATTTTATTGGTTAGTTTTTTACTAAATAGACTAAGTCTCGAGGAAGGTCCCGTTTAAATTTGAAGAAAATATTTCACCTCTAAGTGTGAAATATCCCGTTTATTGAAATTGCAGTGAAGTCTGTTTAGTCGGTCGGTTAATTTTCTTGTAAAAATGCCGTAAAATGTTTTGTTTCAAATAGTATTTTATCCGGTGGTATCTCCAAGTGAAAGATAAATATTCGGGACATTTTTTCACACACGGTCATCTGACCCCAAACTAAGCAAAGCTTGTGATATGGCTGCCAGAGACTGATATACATACATATATAGTTTTAAATACAATTTTTAATATCATACTATGCATAACCTATATACATTACATAAAACTTATTCGCAATATGAAGCTGAAATACACGGATAGTATACCTACTTACGATGTTTGGTCAAGAATAGCCACGATATCGTTACTAACGTATACTATTGGTCTACTCTACTCGCCACTGGCAAGTGAAACATTTATACAAGAATTAATTTTTTATTTTAATTTGTATTCTGAAAGATCTCATGATAGGTTTCTATCGTCAGAGTAGATAAATAGGTCGAATAAAAACATTTTAAAATCTCGTACCATTTGAGGCATGTTGAACCCTTGCAGTGATCCGCGCGGCCTGTTCCACGCAGAGTTGAGATGGCCCATCGTATTGGACTGCATATGAGGATGCGCGGGCGCCGTCGGGTGCGGCATCGTGTTCAAGAAAGGCATGCTCCCAATGTTTCCGGGAGAGGGCGCCATCTTGGCCTGGATGTGGGCTGGCAGCTGCTGTGGTTGGCCGAAAGGATACGGTTGCGGCCGCACGCCGGCTAGCATTGCGTGGCCCAGAGTCGCATGCCGTTGGTCTTGCAGTGGAGTTGGAGGCTTTGGGCTGGCGCTCATCTGAAAATGTTTGTTATTCTAAAATAATTTGATTTCTAACGTTTTCTAAGATTAAATTGAAAAAAAAAACACCTTGTCTTACTGTACCATCTGTAGGACCAATAGAAATACAGCCCTATACCTACGACCCGTACATTGTAGATTTTCCTAAAATAGGTACATATATTACTATCTAATCTACTAAACGTCTTGATTCTACTTTTCTTATATGTACTCGTACATGTACAACCAAGGAATTGAACAACCTGGGTTTTTTTTTTGTTTCCTAAGAGATACAAGCCTAGATAATAATTTTGTTGTAATGTTTATGTTATCCTTGTTTTGTGGTATTTTAATAAAGAGTTTTGTATTGTATTGTGCAATCTAGGTCTTTTCAAATTCAGAGTGAATAGATATCTTCTAAGCCTGTCGTGCTTCATTTTCGACCACTTTGTGCTTACCAACTGACGAGTTGATGGTCAAACGAGGGCTTATACGCAATTAAAAAAAGAGTAGATGAACAATTTAGACGTGGTACCAACCTTGTGCCTTCGAGGAGGAGGTACTGGAGGTGTCACCGTCTTTGGCGGCAACGGCGGTCTATCTTCAGACAGCTGTGAGGGAGACAGCGCCTGGAAAGTAAATTGTTTAGCTAAAGAGCCTCGTGGCGGGTTTCTAACGTGTCAACTCTTATGCTGCAAATACAAAATGCTGTTATTACCTGTGAAATGGTTTACAGCAAACTCATTTAGATTTTTCGTATTTTCACTGGGTTTTTCAATTGTTTGGTTTCACTGGCGTTGGGCCAAATCAGAGTAGTTTAGACACGTGTGGTAAGTGCATTATAAACTGTTTGGACACCATCTACCTACTCACTAGGTAATCCAATAGATGACTCATCAAGCATGCAACTTTATTGCGTGTGAGAATGTTGTCACTTTTATTTTGGTACTTTTTTTTACCTTTGTCGCACTATTAATACACTGTGTAGTACAAGTACGATACTTCGTTTTTTTTAGCAGATAAATATTTAACTTCGTTTGTGTACCATCGTTTGATTGTTCTAGCCGTTATCTTAGAATTTTCCAAAGAGTACAAATTATTAATAGTACCTACTATACTGTGCGACAAAAATATTTTTAACTCACGTAATTTTTATCTATGACATATTTAGTAGATACTAGACAGTAAAAATGGTAATAAAAACCATAAATTCTGATTAATTTTGCTAGGTTTTTAAACGTAAAACTGTAGCTGGTAGCCGATATAGGTACCTACTACATTAAAATATTAAAAGAAATAAGTAGTTAATTCACAATGTTGTAACAGCTGTCAGAACTAAAAAACATGGACCGAGTATACTTAGTGCATAATTTTTATCACCACATATTAATTTCAAGCATAAAAATTTTTGTTCCAAATTAACTGATTTTATAATAATTTTTTTCCTTACAAATATTCACACATTCATTTATTGGCTTAGCTTTTAAGTTTTTTACATTAAACATAAATATAAATAACTTAAATACTTAAACTTTATAAGTAATTATTATTATAACAGATTAATAACAAATAAATTTCAGTAATAACGAACTTTTGTTTCAGGTTAACATAAATAATTGATCCCTAATTCCTAAGTCCGAAGTGGAAAAACACAGATTCGTATAGGAAACAGTTTTGAAGATGAACTTCCGCAAAGTAACGCTTGATTCAATCAATTAAATGTGAGTTCATGCACAAGTAAGCAAAGTACTTAGCTACGAGTACGACGAGGATAATTTTAAAAAGTTGTGTCGTAGACCACAACTTTTGGACAGTAGCACAACTTTTTCAAAAATGTGTCACTGTCAACAAGTTGTGGACAAAGGGGCAATGATCGGACGATTTGCTGTCGAAAGTGTACCTACACCCACGATATCCGGGGCGTACTGTAATTATTGCAGGAAACACTTGTTTTGAAAACTCTACTGAAATGAGTTGCGGTGAACGGTAGGTAGGCGAGTGAACTGAACTAAAATTTGGGGTGTCCCCAAAGGTCTCACTGCGAACGCATTGACTGCGACCCGTTGCATTGATTACGTATATGAATGGATGGGATGGTCGTAGTGGAGCATGTACCTGTCGCTGGTGATGTCTGCGCTTGGGATGCCTGTGGTACATGTCGTCGCAGGAGGCGCAGAGCGCGCGGCGGCCGCACTCGGCACAGCGCACGCGCGCGCCGCCGCCGCCGCACAGGCCGCACGACGCGCCGGCCTGCGCCGGGTGACCTGCGCCATAACAATACTAATGTAATGAACCTGCAATCTGTACTTTTTGTCTACGATGCACTATCTAGTAAAGCGATTAAAATCTAGTTTATGTAGGTAACTCTATCTCTATGTCACCGACATAGCCCACCGGATTAGCAAGTTGAAGTGGCAGTGGGCAGGCCACATATCACGCAGAACAGATGGCCGATGGGGCCGAAAGGTTCTGGAATGGAGACCATGGACCGGTAAACGCAGCGTAGGACGTCCACCCACAAGATGGACAGACGACCTAAAAGAGACCGCAGGGAAACGCTGGATGCAGGCCGCTTCCAACCGGCCCTTTTGGAGATCGATGGGGGAGGCCTATGTCCAGCAGTGGACGTCCTATGGCTGAAATGATGAACTCGATCTCAGGAGTCTTATTAGGATCAGCATTAGAACTGCGAAACCATTCGAAATGCTCATAATCATCATGAGGCCAATGATGCCTCTTCCAAGAGTTCCAAGGGTATTCAGCTCGTTCTTACGTTTCCATCCACTGCTTGCATAATGTCTTTAGTACCTACTCCATTTGATCCCTGCATAAATTTTGCAGATTGTGGTTATTCTAGTCATATCTAATGAATGAAGTAACCTGTCGGCGGGCGCGGCGGCGGAGGAGGCGGCGGCTGCAGCTTAGCGTTCACATACTGGTCGGAAGGGAACTCCACCACCTCGTAGTCAGGCTCAGGCTTTAGCGGCTGTCGCTGCGGGAGCGGGGTGCGGGGGGGTTGCAACACCGCGGCGGGACGGAGACCATGCCCCGGCGGCGGCGCTGGCGACGTCCCGCCTCGTGGGTCGCGACCTCGACCTTTCAGCATCTTTTTAAACATAATCAACACTTTTTTGAAATAGTTCGGCGTACCATAACTTTCCTATAAACCTAAATAAGAACCCCTAGCAACTGCGGCTAGAGATAGTAGGTACACATTGAAATTTTTTTTCTCTCTTTTTTACCGAAGAAAGAAGACACTGTTCACGGTTGTTCACGGTTGGGAGCTCATCCCACAACCTTACCACGGTAAATATCCCGTAAATTATCGAAGAAAGAAGGTTATAAATTGTTTGTAAAAAAATGTTACGCGATTATTCCGCCAATTATGAATTGATTTTGATGTTTTTTTTTTGTTCGGTAGGTCATACTTCAGACGTGGTTCTCCCCATTCCCTTGTTTGTCTGATCTGAGATAACAAAGCACAAACTACTCACAGACAAAAATAGTATAGGTAGTAGATCTGTGTAAACAGTAGGCAATTGATAAAAACTCATTGACAGTTTGGTAACCTACCTACAAGCTCAGAATACAGATTTCTGTATTCTGAGCCTACAAGTTCATCGTGATTTCATAGCATAGGTATTTTTGAGGTATTGTTGTAATGTAACATGATTATCTTTAATTATTCATGAATTAATGTATTTATTGAAATATTACTATTTATTTATTTTTACATAAAATACTTGATTGACTTTTTATTTTATTTACTTTACACAAACAATACAATTTATAGCATATTGTTGCACCAAAAACCACAGTTGGTTTGACATGAAGCTCACATTCACCGCGCACATACAAAATAAAAATAGGAAGGTACATATCAAACTTTACATACATAATTATTTACTAAAATATTTATAGATCGAGGAAGCAGTTGTTTGTCATCGCTAAGCCACTATAACTATCAAAAATATAAAAAATACATCATGGTAATTAAGCCAATAAAAAATTATTCACACAATTATCAATTAAAATGTTTGTCTGTATGTTTATCATGATTTTCTTTTGTAAACAGTTTTGCATTAAGAGTGCGTATAAAGCGAGGAAAATTTCTGATTTCACCCGCGCGTCTCGCATCACCCGCATTAGTGTGAAACACAACCACGGCAGCGCGGCAGTCGCGCGCAGCTCCAGTACACATAACTCGCGTAGTCGAACTCGTCATGCGGCAAGGAGTAATAAACACAGGATAAGCATAATGTTGGCGTTTTGGCGATTAGCTGGGTTCGGTCGCGGCGCGCAAAACCGTAAATTGTTTATTTCAATTTTCAAAATTGTGTTTGTTGTATATTTTTAAACTTAATTTTTAAGTTATCTACAATATCAATATAAAATTATTAAATTATATAAATTAAATTGAAATTGCCTAAATTAATTTTCAAATTAAAATTTTACGCTTGAGACAGAGAGTCAGAGATCGTTAAACATTAAATCAAACTAAACTAAACTAATGCTATGCTATGCTATGCTACGCTACGCTATGCTATACTATACTAAACGAAACACGCGAAACGAAATACCCGAAAGCCCGTTGGTCCAGTTGGTAGTGAACCTACCTTCTGAGCTTCGGGCGTGGGTTCGATTCCCACCTAGGACAAAATTAATGTGATGAACATTTTGTGTTTGTTCTACGAGTATACCTGGTTGTTAATATCTATTTAAGTATGATTTATTTAATTTAATTTAATGTAATTTAATGCAATGCAATTCAATTCCATTCCATTCAATTCAATTTACTAAAAAATATCATCATCATCCTTCACAGAACCTTCCTCATTATTTGAAGTCGGCCTAATATACCTACTGTTTGACCTACCAGTACCTACCCGAGCCAACCCGGCCGGTCTAACAGTAGGTATTACTACTTACCTTTTTATCCGACTTCAAATAAGGAGGAAGGTTCTCAATGCGACTTGTATAATCTTAGTGTCTCTGTCTACTTGGTCCACAGTGTTGCACCGCAGTGTTGTAAAGCAGTGTTGCACCGCAGTGTTGCAACGCAGTGTTGCAACGCAGTGTTGCAACGCAGTGTTGCAACGCAGTGTGGCAACGCAGTGTTGCATCGCACTGTTGCGCCGCAGTGTTGCAACGCACTGTTGCACCGCAGTGTTGCAACGCAGTGATTGATAATTTTATTGCATACCTACCTTGCCAAAAGATTCGCTTTTTTACCAGCTAAGGAAACATTAACTTTTTTCTGAGATTCGCCACTGTCAAGAAACATTTTACTGTTTAAAGGCAAAGTTTATTTTTATTGTTTCATTCAAGAGCAATGTTTATAACCTCAAATAAGCCACAAATGACAGCACCAGCGAAGGTGGCGCCATCTGAGATAAGTTTTGCCGTGGTTTGCCTGTAGCTTCTCATTACCCAAAATGTATGAAAAATACTGCGTTAGTTCCCTAATACTCACCCTGTGAAATCATTTACCACTGAATAAAACTCAAAATATGTAGTGATGGTCAAAATATTTTCGGATTTGAATTAAATAAAGAAATTTCGTTAGTGAAGCTACTTCTCAAAATCTCTGAAATATTGGTGCCGTCGTTTGGCTTTAGACCTCAGCAGCCATAAATCGATGCCACAGACTTAAAATATTCAAGGATGGCTGAAATATTTTCTGATTTAACGTCTTCACTGAAATATTGAAGATGTCTTCTAGTATTAGAACTGAACAATCTATAATCACCGTTACTGATTTAAAATATGCAAGGATGGCAGAAATATTTTACGATACAAGTCATGATTCTCTGAAATATAAGAAACATTTTACTGTTTAAAGGCAAAGTTTATTTTTATTGTTTCATTCAAGAGCAATGTTTATAACCTCAAATAAGCCACAAATGACAGCACCAGCGAAGGTGGCGCCATCTGAGATAAGTTTTGCCGTGGTTTGCCTGTGGCTTCTCATTACCCAAAATGTATGAAAAATACTGCATTAGTTCCCTAATACTCACCCTGTGAAATCATTTACCACTGAATAAAACTCAAAATATGTAGTGATGGTCAAAATATTTTCGGATTTGAATTAAATAAAGAAATTTCGTTAGTGAAGCTACTTCTCAAAATCTCTGAAATATTGGTGCCGTCATTTGGCTTTAGACCTCAGCAGCCATTAATCGATGCCACAGACTTAAAATATTCAAGGATGGCTGAAATATTTTCTGATTTAACGTCTTCACTGAAATATTGAAGATGTCTTCTAGTATTAGAACTGAACAATCTATAATCACCGTTACTGATTTAAAATATGCAAGGATGGCAGAAATATTTTACGATACAAGTCAAGATTCTCTGAAATATAAATGCTCTCATCTAGTGTTGGACGCAAATCACGCAAAACCTCACCTAATCCTCAAAAAAAAACTCACCTATGTTTCCAACCAATTAGTTCAAAATATTCAAAAATAGCTATTTATTTTTTGATATAACTTCACTTTGCTGAAATACTGGTGGTGCCACCTAGCGTTTGATCTGAGAAACTCGTATTTTATGCTACTGATTCAAAATATTTAAAGATGGTACCGCACTGTTGTACCGCACTGTTGTACCACACTGTTGCACCGCACTGTTGCACCGCACTGTTGCACCGCAGTGTTGCAACGCAGTGTTGCACCGCAGTGGTGGACTGCAATTCAACCAGTATAAAAAAATACTGGTCGAATTGAAGGTACTCTAAGGTAAATGAGAACCTTCCTCCTTATTTGAAGTCGGATAAAAAGGTAAGTAGTATTTGACTTTGACTAAGGTAAGTAGTCCCGCTAGTGTATTGTGCATTTCCCCTTACCAGCACATACCCGAGCCAACCCAACTGGTCAAACAGTAGGTACTTATGTTTTTAACCGACTTCAAAGAAGGAGGAAGGTCCTCAATTCGACTAGTATTTTTTTATACCGGTTGAATTGAGAACCTTGCCCCTGTTTTGAAGTCGGTTAAAAACATAAGTACCTATTGTTTGACTTTCCACATTTAAATTTTTTTTTATTAGAAGATGTTTTTTTGCTTCCATTATTACCAAGCTATTTTTTGTCTGTTAAAATTGAGAACCTTCCTCCTT
This sequence comes from Agriopis aurantiaria, assembly GCA_914767915.1. NCBI lineage: Eukaryota > Metazoa > Arthropoda > Insecta > Lepidoptera > Geometridae > Agriopis > Agriopis aurantiaria. Next base: position 13,784,108 of record OU611982.1, on the reverse strand, counting down.
TTGCAGAAAGCCGCTTCTCGTAAAAACGTGAGAAAATGTGGATGGAACTCTCAAGTCAAATTAACCATCACATTAATTTAAATGATTTTTAATTTTAATTTTATAAAATTATAATGAATCTAAATTATTTTATAATGTCATTTAATTTTTAGTTTTATCTTTCTGACTCTCTCTCTCTGCTTCTCTCCGTCTCTCTCTCTCTCTCTCTCTCTCTCTCTGTCTGTTTGTCTGTCACAAAGAAACACTCCGACTCTAATAGTTATATTACTGAGCATACATAATAATGGATTCGTTAGGGCCTAGTCGTATCCATTTTATTTGTATCTATGTTATTTTTTCGTAGTAGCTTTACCTAGTCTGTGCTCTAAGGTCATTGTCACCACTTGGTAGCCGCATCAAGTGGTCGCGTTCGAGCCATCGATTTTTTATATTATCCTTTGTTTGAAAATACAGTAGGTGTTGATATAATCGCACTCGGAAGATAAAACCAAGGCGAAAAGCAAGCGCGTGCGTCCTTCCCCGTTGAGGCACAGTGCGGTACTGAGGTTAAACGGAGCATGTTTCGCTATTTAGATGCAAAGCGCAACAGAATAAGACTGAATATCGGACTTGCCGTTTGACCGAATAGTTGCTTAGAACTAAAGGACGTAAGTCTCAAATCGAATATAATTTATTATGAGAGTACTAATTAATCTAGGTAAATTTTGTCTTAACACTGGAAAACAAACTATATTTTCCTTCGGTGAGTATTTATTTTAGATATGTAACTGAAGTACTTTCCAAGTAAAATCAAAAAAATTAGCAAAAAGGCACCATTTTCAAAACATTAAAGTATCGAGTAAATATCTTGCTATTATGTTTCTGTCTTAATGGCGGAAAGAAAATGAATTGAAAATTCACATATATCAATTATTACGGTGATCGGATATTTGGTTTAGTTAGAATATCATGGCAAATTAGCATAAAATTTCGGTTGCCCCCTCTTAACGCTCTATACTGTTGCTACGGGCGTAGGTACTGCCATGTTTTTATAGTCATTTACATTTTACTTTTATAACTTTCAATTACCTATATGTTTGCTGATATTTGCAACTAAGCTAACTTGATTACAAAGTTGTATTTATTGTTTCAGCTTTTAGATTTTTTGCGTAACATAACTTCAGATTCTATTTACCTACTAGTATTTAAGATGTCGATAATATAATTCGGTATTATTAACATGTGCATGCGCTGCTATGACCGGGATAGAGCGGGCGTTGCCGCGTCGTCGACCCATTTTCCGGCACTCATATCCCAAAATATCGAAACTGTTTCTATGTTCTCTTCAATCATCTACAGATACATTACAATACCATGATTATATAGACCATATCAATATGCTACTATTTTATATTGATCAATAAAAATGTCCTTCGGGCATAGATACATACATAGAGCTTTTAATGTCGTTTGAGTATTACACATAACTTTACGTATTAGGTACACAAGCGCCACTAAGAATTTATTTGTTTCAGAATTTGTAAAACAACAGATAATTAACACATCTACTTACCGTTATTGGAAAATCCTTCAATCCGATATAAAATCACTATATCCTATAATAAGCACTAGCACTAATTGTAGCGATGTACATTTCGGAGTTGGACAGTTATGCAACTGTACATGTGATGTAGCACTTCACTCGCGAGGCTCTCGCTGGAGGAATCGGACTCCAGGGCTCCGGTGCCGTGCACTGGAGCTGATAATCGGTCGCCCTATCCGGACGAAATTGTCAGCGGGAAGACGCGTGCGCGCCGCCTCTATTTCTGTACGCGGCCGTGTTGCCCCGATTTTACTAAAATTACGACGCGAAGCTATTTCCGCACTAATTCTAGCGCGTCCTCTTGCCGAAGTCAAATACCTTGCGAAACTATTTTACTAGGCTATTGATCTGAAGATGATAATTAGGTATCATCAACTTATCTCTCAGTTACCTAAATTTGACCTATTATTTACCTAACTATTTTACCTACCGACCTTCCTTACTAACCCAGAACTTGTTATTAAATGTAAGATCGGTCAAATCATGATTTTTGTTATAAATTAAGGATTTGTTAGTATATTATATAATGAAACGCCTACCTCACCTAGCCAAAATGTGGATAATAAAAATATGACATTGCCACTTTTTTCGAGCTAGATTGAGCTGTTATTATCTTACTGTTATTATGTATCAAAGTTAGCTCTGTATTAATCATCTTTAAAAATGTAGAGTTCGGGCTTTCTTAAAAAGTTCGAACTAAAAAAGTTTTTGAAACGGAAGCCTTAGCAACTGTTTTTTTATGTAAACAAATGATCTGTCACGTATTTCGACGAATCAGTCATCAAATCAAATCGAATTTTGTTATGAGATGGAGTTACTGCACAAATTCAAGCAGAATGGCTATTTTACAGCCGATCTCTACCATTTGCTTGCCAAAAAGAAGCTGGTTGATCCATCGGAAGAGGTAATTTAGTTTATTTGATTACATTGCGCTTTTATGCCACTTTTACTGCATATGCGAACCGCTTGACAGTGGAATGCGCTGCCTGAATATCAATAAAAAATATTGTATAATTTATCAAGTTTTACGAGGCTCTCAGGCTTTGGTGAAGCCTCGTAAATTTTTGAAATTTTGGCAAAAGCTTTATATCACTCACACTCACACCTATATCACAAATTTACAGATTCAACCTTCGGAATACGAAAAAGATATGAGAATGAGCACGCTTGAGCGGCTGCAGCATTTAAACAGCATTATGATTGACAACATCATCAGTATCGATAACAAGAAACCTAAGAAAATAGTACTCGCATTCACTCCCAGAATACTGGTGTTCCAGAACTACAAGGAGAATGATCATATCGTTGCTAAGTTTTCCGTTAAAAATATCAGTAAGGTACAGTAATAAAATTTATTAACACTATGTACACAAAATATTACTGTAAGATCTATGGATGCTTTATACTAGACCGTGGCGGGCACGAGCCGTGCCCTACAAATTCTCTTCCGGCGCCTACGCCTTCATATAAAATGTTTCTGAAGTTTTAAAATGAAATGTGAAATGTTTTTGTGCTATGAGGCTAATTGATGACAGCAAACCAGTCGCCAAAAACTTGCAAAGCCTCGAGCACCGCCGTAAAGTAGTTTGACTGTATATTTTCTATAGGATATATATTCGGCGAGTGTGCGCAAGAACTTCAAGACCTTATTCCACCCTCCTCGTTTTACTGCAGAACAAGTAGAAGGACTGCACACTACCACCCTCTCCTCGTGGAAATTCCAAAGATTTATACGATTTGGGTCGTCATTTATGATACCTACGTATTGCCCAATAATGGAACTCCCATTCCGTCCTCCGTGTTTCCTGAGAACTACAATCTAGGCATCTTCAAGACTATAAATAAATTCATTCATTCATCATCAACCATTTTCTACCCACTGCTGGGTATAGGTCTCCTCCTCAGCGTGCCAACATAAATAAATATTCGGCACTTATTTACGGTCATCTGACCCCAAACTAAGCAAAGCTTGTGATATGGCTGCCAGAGACTGATATACATACATATTATATAGTTTAAAATACATACTTTAATAGATATTAACAACCAGATATAGAACAATCACAAATGTTCATTACATAAATGTTTGTCCTAGGTGGGAATCTAACCCGGCGTGGGTTCGATTCCCACCTAGGTTCAGGAGGTAGGTTCACTACCAACTAGACCAACGGGCTATCTATACTAGAGTGAATAGATTTCTTCTATATTAACGTGTTCCATCCTCTGTTGCTTATCATCAGGCGAGTTGGTGGCCAAACGTGGATCTATTCTATATATAAAAAAAAACCTAACCGTGCTCTTCCGCGCCTCGTACGGGCACGTAGGTACGGGTCACGGCTCGTGCCCACCTCGGTCTAGCATAAAACTCATTTCTATACTTAGACTTGATTTTACTATGCTTTAAATGTTACATTATAGGGTCCGACATTTTTGAATATGGTATACAAGGAGTCGTCGTATTTCTTCATAAAGCCTTCCGGAGCTCAGCTTCTATCTCGGCTGGCTCCGGGGATCAGTGTTACTTTCGCTGTCACCTTCAAACCAGTGTTATATGAAGACTACACTCATAGAGTCACCTTTAACACAGACGTTGACCAATACGTGATACCGTTGATAGGTAAGCAAACCGAATACAAAGCGAAATAAATAAGACCTCTCACATTTCTTGTCGAAAAAAAAAAAACAACTGGATTTTTGGCGTTCTGATTCTATCAAATACAAAGACAGTACAGGCATTAGGGTAGGGCGCGGTTGGGCGACCGCCCAGGGCACCAGATATAAAGAGGCGCTGCAGGCTTTATAGACATATTATTATGACTCGCAGGCATTAAAAAAAAAACTATTCTTTGTCGCCCAGGGCGCTGGTAGTGCTAAAACCGGCACTGTACTGTAAGATGTATAGAAAATTAAATTTCTGTAATAAATAGATCTGTATTTTGTATTGAAAATAACAGCTTCAAATTTCGGAAAAACTCTAGGAGGGTTTTTGTTGAGATTTTGTTAAATTACTGTCATAAAATGAACAATTTTAATATCATGGTTTGTTTGTTTTATGTTCGTCTTGACAGTTACAGCTTTATTTTTTAGTTTTATATTAGGTACCTGGATTTTTTGGATTGAAAGATTGCATTTTTATACGGCTCTTAAGTAAATACCCAGTAAATTTATTGAAATACTGCGCGCCGCGGTTTCACCCGCAACAACAACATGAAACATGAACATTCTCTCAGGAACTATATTTTCCGGGATAAAAGTACCTACCATATGTCACTCTCCACTCACTCACTCATTTATAATATAGGGTGATTTTCTTATAATAATTAATTTAATGTTAAAGCAATGGGACCAAGGCCTGTGTTTGATTTCCCCGACGAAATCGTGATTCCGAAGATTCCGCTGAAAGTAGAAAACTTTGTTTTTGTGGCTGTCCATAACGTTGGATCAGTTCCTGCTGGATTCACTTTGGTCACGAGAAGGTATTGCTACTAAAACCCTTATAATAATAATAATTAACACTAGCGTGAGGTAAGCAGCTTAAAACTTTCAGCCCTTTTAATTTGTAATTTACTTAAAACTTTCAGCTCTTGTTATCTTTAATCTACTAAAAAACTTTCAGCCCTTTTAATCGTTAATATACTTAAAATTTTCAGCCCTTTTTCGGTGCAGCCAAAATCTGCATACTTAAAACCTGGTGAAAAAATTGATATCAGAGTTGCATTTAAAACAATGTATTTAGGAACAACGGATGGAATCTTAAACGCAGTTTTTGAAACTGGTAGGTAATATAAGCTCAAACTATCATAGCAAAATCTGTACAGTTGATAATTATCCGTTTCACAACCACACCCCCTCTTCTCTCTCTCTCTCTCTCTCTCTCTCACACCCTAACGCAAACATATAATATGCGATTGTAGTTAGTAGATTAGTATAAATGTAAGTCCGTAATTGCCAGTAAGTTACGATTTAAGTTTAAGTTTAAGAATTAGTAAAGATAGAGCAACATTAATAGTTTTGTTATACCGTTCGGTTGGATTAATCTGAGGCAATAACGAAGGGAAAAGTAAATATGCAGTTCTACTATTGAGAAAGCGTTGGAACTTGATTCGAACAAGGGCTATAACGTTCATAGAGGACGTTGCCTGTTAAAGATGAAAAAAAATTGGCAATATTTATGAAAACAGCTAGCCTAACCACTAGCTAGAATATGTTGGTTACAGCGGAGTTGAGACATGGGAAATGGACCCATTAAATCAAGTGAAATAGTTTGATAAGGTCTTGAACAAATCTTTGGTTTGCCCTAATGGGAAATAATTTTCTTTGTATAATGTTCTTTCCCCTAAATAATTGGGAAAATTATTTCCCATAAAATTATTTCTAAAATTATTCTATAACTTAGCTCCAACCCATTATAAATTATTTCTATATATTTGTTACAGGAGAAAATTTTCGGATAAAAACGTCGGGATCAACTAAAATGGTAACAGTTGAGCTAGAGAAGTATGTCGTCAGATTTAGTGATACGTTTAACATGATGGTGCGCCAACAAACATTAAAAATAACAAACAAATCCAATCATATGCTCACATTTTTGTGCATGAAGAATGAAAACGTATATTACGGTAATGTATCGAGTATATTATGAGTATATTCTAAGCTTCGTGCATCCTCTATCTCGCTCGCGCATTTCAATATTTTGAAGGTGTAAAATGATTAAATAAATAATAATAAAATATTCGGGACATTTTTGCACACACTGACATCTGACCCCAAACTAAGCAAAGCTTGTGATATGGCTGCCAGAGACTGATATACATGCATACAGTGTAAACTCCATGTAGCGTCACTCGATTTAACGACATTTAGCTTGCCTTCCATAAAATGATACCTACACTCTATATAGCATTACACCCACTCTCAATAACGACGACAATTAGGTAATGAAAAGTACCTTTTATGTTGATAAATTAGTAAAAACTGCGCAGCTGTGTACGTTATTTTGTCGCTTTATTATCCTAGCCCGTAATAAACTCGACTATCGGCATCATGCAGACCGATTACCGAACTTTCTAAGAAATTCGTTCTTTTGTTTACAAATTGGGATTGCTTGCACGTGTAGACTGTTGTTGACCATGACTAATAAGTAGGAGTCATGGATTATCGTATACGTTATCATATTCTTAATTGCTCACAAACTTTCAAACTGTAGGTAAACATATCTAGTAAAAGAAAATCATAACATTTTTATGTACATAACTACTAACACTAGTCTGAAATAAACTTTTTCTTTTTATAATTATGATTTTTCTTCTCTCTATTTAACGACAACTCTTTATAACGCCATAAAATGCACAGTCCCTTCAGTTACGTTGCATAGAGTTTATACTGTATATAGTTTTAAATACATACCTACTTAAATAGATATTATCAACCAGATATAGAACAAACAAAAAGTTGAAGTGGCAATGGGCAGGCCACATCGCTCGAAGAACCGATAACCAATGGGGAAGAAAGGTTCTGGAGTTGAGACCACGAACCGGAAGACGCAGCGTGGGTAGGCCTCCAACTCGATGAACCGACGACATTGTGAGAGTCGCGGACATCCAGTGGATGCAAAAGGCAGGCTGTTGTTCAGTGTGGAGGTTAAAGGCCTATGTTCAGCAGTGGACGTCTTCTGGCTGATGATAATGATAGAACAAACACAAATGTTCATCACATAAATGTTTGTCCTAGGCAGGAATCGAACCCACGCCCCCAAGCTCAGAAGTAAGGTTTACTACCAACTGACCAACGGGCTATCACCAATGTAGGTATTTATTTGTAGACTAAGCTGAACTAATAAAGAAAATATAATTAAAAATATCCAGCCACATTTTCATTTTGAAAGTTTACATATTTAAAAATGTATTCTAATAGGTACAATTATTTTTCTATTCAGCTTTTATGTTTGAAAATATGTTTGATCAACGTGAAAAATTTACTGAACATTTGTGACGTTTTTTTCTTTATTCTTTCTGTTAAGATTTCACATAAGTACATATATTCAATAATTTTATATCTTCGAAAATGTTGAAGCGAGATATAACAAGCACGAAGCATGGACTGTTAAGATGTTTTTTACTTGGTTCACAAACTAACAACGAAAACAATAACTGAAATTTTCTATTTAAATTTCAATCTATATAATATATATTTCTAGTTAAGCGACATTAGAATTTTGAAACAATACAATGTACATAGATAGTTTTTACCTCATACGAACCAACTTCTACTCTGATCCCTAGATTTCGAAGAGAAAGTCCAGTTGGCTACCATGTTCTTCGAATTAAAAAACAGCGAAGCAGCTAAACACACGAAGCTGGTGGAATACGACGTGATTAGCAGTGAAGAGCACGAGAGGGTTTATACGAGAATATTTCATGATGAAATACATTCTCTTGTGTGTGATAAAACATTGCAATTCCATAATATGCATTTTTTTATCACGCCTGCTGTAAGTAACGATCTCAAAATATATATTTTTCCTACAGCACAATACCGCAACTTCACCTACTCTGATTTTCTGTGGCCTGTTTTATGTTGGATCAATGCTCCAACTATAAATAAAATAGCCTTTAATTTCCTCAACTCATAAAACATTAGCACTAATATTATAAAAATAAATATATTAGTAATTTCTTAATGTAAAATTACAGGAATGAACTTTTATTATACATTTTATGCTCCAAATAGCACGTCGCTTAATTTAGTTCGATCTCCGTCGTCCTGCCACGTAGACATAAAGACGTCAGCAGTTAAACTACAAAAAATGCGTCACGCTAGGCTGGGTTTTCATATATCTTGACGTGCTTGCGGTGTCTATCCTTGTAAAAGTCTGTGATTTTGCGGTACACGCATATTTGCCTACTATACAGGGTAACATGGAAAGGATTACTAAGCGAAATGGGTCCGTTATACTCTTTATTATGAACAACATTTTGTGTCAATGTCCGTTTTCTATGGAACAGGTGATATTTTTTCACGAGTTCGGAGTTGCTCCCATAGTAACAGTTGTTTAGAACGATGGGTATTATGGGCCCCTTTCGGCTTAGTAAGTACACCTTTTCTGCTTAACCCAGTATACTACTATGTGTTCATATCCGTTTGGTTTTCAGGTCGGAAAACTATGGCCTAATAAAGCAACGGAAATAACTATAACGTTTTCACCAAAAGAAATTGGAGAATTCACTACGACCGCCTTTTTAGACGTTGACGGAGTGAAAGAGCGCATTCCTTTGAAAATGATGGGGACTTCCTTGCCTCCTGCCATCAATTTGAACGTGGAAACTCTTGATATGGATTGTGTTTACATCAATAAGATGTACAATTATGAAATCGTTGCGATTAACAAAGGTATGAGAATGGGCTGCATTAAAATAAAATAAATTTAAACAGTTTTGCATTTGGCATGCGCGTGAATTTTGTGATTTATTTATAGGTCATATAAACGGCGTAATTGTGTATAAGGAGGTACCAACGCTGTTCGGAAGTCACATCACTTGCACTCCTGAGATGCATTGCCTTCGGCCAGGCGACAAGGAATGCTTTGTCATCTCCTTTTGCAATTCTAACCAAGGACCGTACTTTGAGGAGATAAATTTCATTATACGTGACACAAATGTTGTATTGAAAGTGTATTTAAAGTAAGATTATTTTTACATTATAAGCACCTAACTAGCTATTGCCCGCGACTTTGTACGCGTAGATTTTTAGATATATTATAAATTTTTAACTCCCTTTTGACCATCTTAATTCGTCCTTGTCGCTTACCAAATTACACATTTAACTCATTTTCCTATAATTCCAGGGGAACAGTAATATACCCATCATTGGCTTTCAGTATACCTTGCTTAGATTTTGGAATGGTCAGTTTGGGTAAGACTTATTTAAGCTGTTAAATTTTTACAAATATAGCGAGCGGCACTATAGCAAACCTTTCTACGTGCCATCATTATAACAACTATATAGCGGGGTGTACCTATCTCTAGACGCCGGGCTTAATTTATATGTATTATTGTACTCATTATTATAAACAACTTTTATTATCGGACCAACCCAGAAGCCCTAATACACCATACTGGCCCAGTGCGTGTTGGTGAATGTCATATGTTTTTGAGGATTTTTGACATACCGGTTTCCTCACCATGTTTCCCTTCGTCGTTTTTGAGCCATGGCATCAAAACTGCATAAATAAGTCATTGGTGCAGGGCCGAGGATCGAACCGGGTGCCGTGGGATTGTAAAGCGCACATGCTACCGCTAGGCCAACATAGGTTAAATTAAATACTTCATCATCATCATTTCAGCTATAGGACGCTCACTGCTGGACATAGGCCTCCCCATCGATCTGCAAAAGGGCCGGTTGGAAGCGGTCGCATCCAGCGTTTCTTTGCGGTCTCTTTTAGGTCGTCTGTCCATCTTGTGGGTGGACGTCCTACGTTGCGCTTACCGGTCCGTGGTCTCCATTCGAGACAACCTTTCGCGACGCGTACGTCTACCTAGGAAAAACAGTCAAACTAGGCAGGTCCAACTTCAAGAAAGAGGTCAATCGGCGAATCCAACTCGGCTGGGCAGCGTTCGGTAAACTTCGCAACGTCTTCTCGTCCAAAATACCTCAGTCTCTTCAACCAGTGTGTGGTGCCAGTGATGACATACGAAAGTGAAACGTGGTCTCTCACTATGGGCCTCATAAGCAAGCTTAAAGTCGCACAATGAGCTATGGAGAGGGCTATGCTCGGGGTTTCTCTATATACGAGATCGAATCAGAAATGAGGCTATGAGGCAATACATGCTATAAAATCCAATAAAAGTGTTAGTATTTCAAAGACTAAATAAAAAATTTCAGGAGTGCCTAAAACTCTACAATTAGAGGTTATCAACGAGTCTGTAGTTGACGTCAGCGGATCTGTGAAGATATCTTCAGATGGCCCAGAAATTAGCAGTATTACAATAACTGATTATGCGGTCGCCGATGTGCCGAAACCTCAATTACCGCAATGGCCAAGAGAATTCCATATCGAACCGTGCAAAATCGACATAGGACCTGAATCTAGATTTTCTTTAAAGGTTAGTGTAGAAATAATTATTAATATACAAACCAACTTCAAAATTTGGAAATTCGCAAAGTTTACTTGAATTACATATTTTGATTTTAAAACCAAACCACTGAACCGACTTTGAAATTTTTATAGGACCGATCTGAAGGTATATCCATTTGAATAAAAAATCTAAATCTGTTTATAAATAACGGAGTTCTGAGGTAACCAACATTAATAATAAAAAAAAACAGCAGGAGGGGGCTCCTGTTATGAAGACGATTAATAATCTAAAGTAGGTAGAGTGATTTGAGGGGACTCTTTCTGTCCGTAGTTCTGTCACATTGGAGCTTTAAAGATTTAAAATCACTGATTGAAAGTTTCCAAACAAAATAACAACCATGTTTTTGTTCTGTCATAAAATTTTAATTAAAAATTCATTTCAATATTTTTTTTATTGACTAAAAACTAAAATATTTACCATTTGCCTCAGTCAATCTAAAGGTATCAAAATAAAAATGTCTTTGTATGTAAAGATTGCACATTGCCAAAGAAATAAATATGATATGACTGCTAAAACGTGGTTTTTGTACTTTTATATGTACCAATAGCTAAATGCCCACGATATTGTACGCGTATACAGGGTTACACGGAAAGGATGTAATAAGCCGAAAGGGGTACGTTATACTCAACATTATGAACAACTTTTACTATGGGGCCAACACTTAAATCGCGAAAAAGTATCTGCTGTTCCATACATTTCGTCGAGTGTGATGCGAATGGCCGTTTCTCTAGATCCAGGGTTGGTCCGATAGTAAAAGTTGTTCATAATAATGAGTATAACAGATTTCTTTCGGCTTAGTACACCGTTTCCGCGTAACCCTGTAAGGGCTCGTCATGCAGCCTTGCCAACAAACTTATATTTACAAAAATTATTTCGTAGTACTCACCAACGTTAATACATGCTTCTAGAATAGATTCTACTATCACCCTGTACAGTCTAAATCGCTAGGTCTAGAAACCTTAGCCGTTTAGGCTGTATGTTGTTTGTCAGTGAATTAATTTAAGATTAAAAGCGGTTTCTGAATATTGTCCTCATACAGGTGACTCTGACAGCAAATTTAATAAGAGCAAACCAGACTTCTCTCGAATTGGAGCTGGAGAAATCTGACAGTCCACCAGTTATCCTGCCTATTTTGTACAACGCAATGGTCCCTGAAATAGCTCACGCATCTGAGATCAAACTGCGGGCTTGTTTCATAGATTTCACATACATGAGCGAAATACAAATAGTACCCAATGAGTTTTGGGGATATTTCGTATTGGACGACACACCAAACGTAACGTATTTTTTAAAAAACTTGTTTCTATTTAACTAGCTGCACCCCATGGTTTCACCCTCATGGACATTCCCTCAGGAACCGTACTATTTTTTTTCAGGATTAAAAGTCTAGTGTATCTCTTCAACTTGTCTACCCTGGTAAAATTTTGCCGTACACGCATATTTGCCTACTATGCAGGGTTACGCGGAAAGGGTGGTACTAAGCCGAAAGGGGTCCATAGTACCCGTCATTATGAACAACTTTTTACCTACTATGGGAGTTACTCCGAAATCGAAAAAAATATATGTTCTGTTTTAAAGAAAATGGTCATTGATACTCGACAAAATGTATAGAACAGCTGTTTTTTTTTGCTATTTCATAGATTCCATAATAACAGTTGTTTAGAAAGATAAGTACAACGGACCCCTTTCGGCTTAGTACTTTAGTACACCTTTTCAGCGGAACTGTGTATAGTTTGTATAATGTATATGCAATCAATCACATCGATCCGTGGCTCGGTTGCTGTGGAAAAAGAGGAAAAAACGCACTTTCGCATTTATAATATTTTATGGTCGTGACTAGTCGTGAGTCTAGCTACGTGTTCGTTTGATCACAGCTCGCCTATACAGCCATTTTTGTGCAAATTGTTTCTATCCCCGTCACACTTAAGTCAATCCGAATGAGAGACAAGTGACAAATATAATATCGCAGGTCCTGGAATAACCCAAAGAGTAAGTGTCGAAGAGGGTAAAACCTAGCCTGTAAAGTGAACTAACTAGCTGACAAGCAATGCAGTCTGATCACACAATAAATACTTGGCTACAGATTTTCATCTTAACTCTCTGAGCGTAATGAAATGTAGAGTTTAATTTAGATTTATCACAATTTTGTATTTACTTACCTTAGGAAGCATTGAGTCCAGATGTTGATGTGAAAATAAAGGAAGGAACAATTACGCCAAACGGTACAATAACTTTACCCGTTGCTATAACAATGAGGATGCTAGGACCACAAGAACATACTGTAAGGTGACTTAAATTGTATACTTTGATTGTTTCATCACTGTTCGAACTCGTGCACTAAATATAATGCTAATATAGCAACAACACCCTTTTAATTATCGGCAATTATAGAATTAATCGGCACAAAAATTGGTAAATAAAAAAAACATTATTTTTATTAGCTATAAAGAAAGTAAGTATTACATTGTCATCCAAATGTTTAAAGAAGTCTCTAGATGATAAGGGAGTTAGTTAAAAATATATTAATAGTAGGTTTGCGTTTGAACGCCAACTCGCCTAATGTTAAGCGATGATGCGGTCTACGATGTAAGACGCTTGCCTAGAAGAAACCAATTCACTCGTGATTTGAAGACACCCAGATAGTAACAAAAAAAAAACTGTATAAAATCGATCTTTAAGTTTGTACCGAACAGACATACATACAGACAAAGAAAGCGAATTACTAAAAAAGTGGTAAAAATTGCTGTAAGAATAGTTATTGTTTGGTCTTTAAAAAAAATCAAATCAGTAATTATGCATACATTATTATTTCGTTATTCAAAGAATATACAACGTTTATTATTTACCACTTCTCTGGCAAACATAGACAACGCCGCAAGAGTTGCAGGTGTATAGGCAGCGATTAATGCTTATCATCAGGCGGAAAGCAAGCCTGTTTGCCGCACTTTCAATAAAAAAAATAAGTGGAAACATATTTGTGTACAGGATACACTTATTTGGATTATCAAAAACAATCGATATCTGTCACATCTTTGGTAGCGGTGTTCGGCCTATCGTGACTTGCACCCCGACAGCGTTACACTGGGGGCAGGTCAAGCTACTGAACAGATTCCAAAAAACATTAACACTTTGCAACGACTCTCCGGTTTACGTTTACTTCAAGGCCTTTTTGGTAAGAATTATTATCTAGCTATGAAGGGGCCATTCGTTAACGTTAATTCCAAGTGAATTTTAAACAAAACAAAAACCATAACATGAAATCCGTCCGAATATAACCCGCTATTAGCCCATCCAATGCAAATCTACTGGCAGTCCATACGCACGAATTATACATTTCGACAGGAAATAATGTTAGTGAATGGCTTCCAGTTAATTCACGTTGAATAACTTTGATGTTTACTGTATAGCTACTGTTTTTTACTAGCTGAATAAAGAAGGCAAATGGCAAATTTACCCTACAGAGGGTCATATAGAACCGGAATCAGAGACTGACATAAATCTTCTCCTTTATTTGGTCGATGCTGATACCTATACTAATAAAGCCGTTATCCAATTAGAAAAAGTCAAGGATATTGTGAGTACCAATAATACCCAAAATTTATCCAATCATGAATATAATATACTTATGTTTTATGAAAACCATTAGGAATATGTGTCATGGAATTCGTATAATATTTCGTTTAAGTACAAAAGTAACTGTTGTTACTTTTTCAGTTAGTGCCTCTTTCGGCCACTGGTGTCGGAACAAGTATAGTGGTAGGTGAGCTCCGAGACAATATTGTTCTCGGCAGGCATTTTACCAAGATTCCACTAAACTGCAAAGTGATCTTAGAAAACCACGGGACTAGATTACATTCACTTGAATGGAGCGAACACTACAAAGCGCCGAAGACTAAGCAACTACCACCCGCGTAAGAACCTGCTATCTAATCTTCTTTTGGTTCTATTTTGGAAACTAAATGTTTAAGTTTTGATATTGATTGTTTTCTGACCTAGGGGGTTTTTCAATTTGGATCCCAAAGTATTCAAAATAGCAGCAGGAGAAAAAATTGAACTGACAATCATTGGGCTCTCTTACAAAGTTACAACCATAAAAGAAATGTGGTACTTAGTTGGCAGTGTAGAAGGAATCAACAAGAAAGAACTGCTATTGGAGTGTCCAATTGTCGCAGAGTTTGTTGATCCAAAAATAGAGGTTTCATCTTCAGTTATCGAATTACAATACGATTATGGTCCCTATAGTGAATTTTACAAATTAACAGGTTAGTAAATTTAGTTTCAATACTTTTAAATTTAGCAGACTGTTAAAGTTTTTAAAATGTTTTTTTTACATATTTTCAGATATTGTGAGCATAAAAAATGTTTCCAAACTGCCTTTGGACATTGATATAAGCATCAAACCACCTTTTTCAATAATCCAGAAACACAGCACTTACAAAATATTACCTGAAGAAGAAAACTTGTGTTGTTGTATAGGCTATAGAGAGTGCGATTTAAATATCGCTAATTTAATCAGTGAAGTTGGTCTCCACCAATCACGCACGTTTATTGACTACTTAACTTTGAAACCCGTGGAACCGTTGCGAAAAGGACCTCTCAAATTCTTTCAAAATATAAATAAAATAAAGATGGCTTTCAGTTTAACGCACTCCGTGCAGGAACGACTTGAAGATCAAGACGTAATGAAAATACAAATTTTGTTTGATACAACAAAACATTTGACACTGAAGTCTAGGGTATACACAGATTTAATGAGGATAAAATTTCAAGGCCATAAAAATAAGGTAAGTAACCGTCGCTTACCATCAGGCGAGTTGATGGCCACCAAACGTAGATTTATTACGTCTGAGTCTGAGTTCTGATTATGACTTGTTTGACCAAGGTTTGACCATATTTAGTAAAACTTAAACATGCTTGACACTTGGAAATGCACAAGACGTGCGAAGCAAAATTCTTTTAAGACAAAAGTAAAAAAATTATTAATAAACTTGGCAATAATTATGTTCAATTACAGGATGCGGTTAAATTGATAGGAACGATAAACTTCCCGAATTTGTTTATTTTATCACCACGCGTAGATTTCCAATGCATTTTAAACGAAAGTATTGAAAGTAAAACAATAAAAATACAAAATGTGACGCCACTGTTAGTTTGCTACAAATTTCAATGGAAAAAATGCTGGATTTCACATACAGTTATGGTAAATATTTACTTACCCGTATGATCTATACATGAAAGACTTGAGAGATTATCGAGGTAGTAACAATTTAGAATAATTAAATTAATTTATGTTCCTTCTTCTTTCCAAATAGCCAGAGCTACCAAAACCTGAAATTAGTAAAATTACCGTTTCTCTGTCGACAACTAAAGAATCAGAACCCACAGGTAACTGGATTTTACGAATTTTTCTAGCCAAGTCCCTACGCTTATTGTGCTTTATTATCTACTAGCTGCGCCCCGCGGTTTCGCCCGCGTAGTGATGAAAAATTGTGATGATGATGATGATGATGATAAAAAGTATCCTATGCCCGTCTCCTGGTTCTAAGCTACCTCCCCACCAATTTTCAGCCAAATCGGTTCAGCCGTTCTTGAGTTATAAATAGTGTAACTAACACGACTTTCTTTTATATACCTATAGATAGATTATGGATAATAATAAGAATTCTATTTACCATCTTGTATTGTGCAGTTTTTTATGCTGCGAATTAACACCACGTGGTGCGTGTCTGATTCAGTAATATATTATTTAACTAACTAAAGTAAGCACTGTTTTCAGTAAGTAACCTTCATGAAATGTTAGTTGGTCCCGCACCGTCTGAAGCAGGAACTCCAAATGAGCAAGAAGGAGGTCCAAAAGAATGTGTCATCGCGATACATGAAGGCCCTGGACCAGAGTCAATATCACCAAGTGCTTCGGATTTGGATTTGGATTTTATGAAATTGAAAGTCATAAAGAAAATAGCACCAATGTTAGATACCAATTATGAACCACCATGCGATTGGATATGGAAATTGCCTAAGATACCAAAACCAACTAAAATCGACATAAATGAAGTGATGCAGTTGACTCCACACAGAGGAATTTTGAAACCTGGTGTAATTCAATATGTCCATGTAATATTTAGACCGAAAGCCAATATAAACATCAAAGCGATACTAGAATGCGAAATTTTGGGAGGACCATCTGAGACGATTATTGTAACCGGTCAAAGTTCAGATTTAATGTACCAAATCAATACGCAACAGCTTAATTTTAAAATACGATCTTTTCATGAAAGTGCTTCTGAAGAAATAATCATTACTAATATTGCCCAGTTACCTTTTGAATATAAAACGTATTTAAATGAACCAAAATTTGAAAACGAACTAGAAGGAACGATATTGGATTTAGTTCCTCCAGTAAAAATCCTAGACCATGAAGAAAATACCGAGCTTAAAATTGTTATGAGGCCTGGTGTCGTGGGATATTTTAAAAGAGTATTTTTATTGGAAATAGGACATTTACCATACATTCCCATAGAGGTCTTTGGATGGGGAGTTATTCCCCAAGTGTACTTGACTCTGCCTAGGCCTGATATTATTCAGGTAAGTAACAAAATGTTTGCATATTTGATATGAATAGTTAGCAAATATACAGGTTGTGGCGTAAAGAGTAGTCAACCCGTTACCTATGGTTGGGAGCATCATGACTAATCAGAAAATTTAAATTTGTGTTTAGTAAAAGTGTAATGGTTTTCGAGTATTTGGCCCTTTTTAAAGTTTCATAATAATTATACTCTTGGTCAGTCTTTTCGATGGCATGATCACAGATAAAAGTATATTCTCAGTCTGTTTTTTGATAAGTACTACTCTTTGATAGATGTGCAATCCATTTTTATACCGCTAGCTTAAATGTTTATTGTTCAAAATTTACAGTTCAAAGTAATTTGCGAAAATATTAGACTCTGATCCAAGAAACTGCCTATTAACAGGTTAGTAGGCATTTTCTTGGGAATACCATGTGTTATATTGTTTTAGAATTTCAATGAAATTGACAAATTTATTGTGAATTGGTCACACAGGTTACCATAATTTTTTTTACAACACGGGCGCTCAAATTTTGTTTTTCTGATCAGTAATGATACCCCCAACCATAGGTAGCGGGTTGACTACTCTTTACGCCACATTCTGTACATTGAAATCGTGGTTATGATGATTATGATGAAGGGGTTTAAGCATTTACTTATGATTAAAACATTTGTGTTATAAGTAGATGCTTATACATGGTATTCGGTTAAAAAGCTTTTGGAAAATACTGTTTCGGTTACAAAATATCACTAACTAATGTAAGTATGTATTGTGTTTTAACTGCATTTTAATTTGTAACAGTTGAACCATGAGTTTGGATATCAGGCTATCCCTGCTTTAACATTAGAATATTTGGAAGCAGTCAAAGAAATATTTACGAAAACTACCGAAGATTCAGAACATGTTAATTCAATAATGACGGAAAAATGCTTTGAAGATGCTGACTTTCAACACGACTGGCATATTTGCTCATCTTGGGTAAATTATAAGCAGACATCATCATTTCATATGTTTTTTTAATATACAATATTGTCCCTTCATCAAAACCGATAAAACATAATCGTGAGTGCAAGCCGGTGTTATAATAATTTATATAATATTGTGACTAATAACATTCGGGACATTTTTGCACACACGGTCTTCTGACCCCAACTGATCATAGCTTGTACTATGGCTGCCAGAGACTGATATACATTTTTTTTTTATATACACTAAAATAGATATTAACACCCAGATATAGAACAACCACAAATGTTCATCACATGAATATTTGAGATGATGAGAATCGAACCCACGCCTACAAGCGCAGAAGCCAGGTTCACTACCAACTGGGCCAACGGGACTATAACATTTCAGGACGGTACTGTAATATTTCAGGACGGATACCCTTCTATTATGGATATAGAATTGGCCATCGAACGAATGCTTGTAATCAACCACATAAAAACGCGACCGGAAATTTTGACAGTCTATTCTACAACCTCAAAAATTGGACCTATACCAGGGTTTCATACAACACCCTACGTAATCGATTATGGCGTGGTAATAACCGGTAGCACGGTAAGAATCAAAATAATGTTAACAACTTGATTCTTGATTACATATTGAAACAAAACAAACAAACCTGTCTTTTAATCATTTTTTGTGTTCCGTACCTCAAAAGGAAAAAAGGAACCCTTATAGGATCACTTTGTTGTCCGTCTGTTTGTCAAAACTTAGGGAATCAAAACTTATAGGGTACTTTCTAAATATGTTAGGTTGACCTAACAATTAAATTTAGCAAGAAGCAAGGTCTCACATATTATATAAAAGAAAAAATTAAGTTGGTAATTTTAAATAACATCACATTTTTAAAATGTTTTATTATTACAAACTTGTACATCTTGTAGTTGGTATTTATCAGAGAAACCACCTACAAAGTTTTGTGCCGAGTACAAAGTTTGTCCATCAATATTTTAACCTTATTTCTTCGAGACTCGATTCCCGGGATGGATGAACTGTCTACATACATACTTATTAAATTTTTAGGAAACCCTCAGGGTGCGAGTCTTACTCACATTTGTCCGGTTTTTTATAGGTACAATATTTGGCCGAAATAATAAACTATGGCCCGATAGCAACGAAATTACATTTCGCTAGAGGCACCCGCGTGCCGATCTATATAAATATAAAGCTTTGCGGCAAGCTTATGCCAGGGGAAACTGGTAAAATTGATGTGATTTTTTCACCTACCTCGAATGAATTCAAACAACTAGAAGAAAACCTAGAATGGTCATTTAATTTGGAGGTAATATTATTTTATTATTACTGTAGTATATTATTGTGGTATATAAGTAACAAACCGTTTTTTTTTCGTGTCATTATAATGTCAAGAAACCAGAAGTCTCAAACGCAGGTATCATAATTCGCTCAGTACAAGCCGTTATGGGCAAGTATAAATTGTAACAATTACTGGTTTTAGGTCCCCTATGGTATAACGATTCCAATCAAGGTTAAGGCACTTT